>CAMTDV010000019.1:16126060-18554108 GCA_947069175.1 Scalesia atractyloides
TTCTTTTTCCACGCCCCTTGTTCGATTCTTGCCCAATGACCGTTGGGCAATGGTCAACAACAACGGCTCTTTTATTTTTTTTCTTTTTTTTTCAATTTAACCTATATATATATACACACACACACCACATTTTATTCAGAACAATACCCAAAATCTACACATACAACATCAAACTATAAACCATTTATATAAAAAATGGATTCCCCGATGTCCTCTTCGTCCATTGCAAAGTTTTACTATAGAGAGTTTTTAGCGGATGAGGGTGACTCGACCGATGAGGAGGGTGAGCAAGAGGCGGTTACGAGTGCGTGCGAACTCGTGGCGCGGTATATGAAGCATTGTAGTCGTCCTCAACGTGAAATTTTACCAAGAGAATAAATTGAACGAGACCGACGTGCGGCAAACAATCTTTAGCAATCCCTACGATGAAAAAAGAGCTTACTTTAAAAATGTTCAAGAGTCTTCGTGGAAGGACATTTAGAGATGCTTTGGGTTTCTTAAACAACGGTGGCATTATTTGAGAAATCCTTACCGTGCATGGACCAAAGACAAAATGAGAGATGCTATTTTCCCTTGTATAATCATGCATAATATGATTTTGGTATATGAGGGAAAAGCCAAATGCCAAAACTATGTGCCGGAAGCTGTTCATGAATATCACCAAGCAACAATGGAAGACCGAGTGAAGAAGGCACATGAAATGCGGTCTAAAGCCGCATATACCGCGTTAACGGTTGATTTGGTTCAACACGCATGGTCGGTTTGGTATATTCCAAACGAGGGTGAACAAGAAACGGATGACGAGGAAGATGAAGATGACAAGAATGGTCAAAGTGAAGATGAAAATTAAGACGACTAGTATTTATTTAGCGTTGTAATTTTTTTTGGTTTTTTTAATTTTTATTTTTGGTAATTTAATTTTTTAAATTAATGAAGATTATTAGTTTTATTTAAATTTAAAAAAAATAATTGAGTAATAATTGGTTGGGCCTTTATGGGGCGTTATTCCACTACGCCCATTTGAGAAAAAAAGTCCAAAAAGCTCCCTTGCTGACTGGATTGCCACATGGCGCAAAACACTCTGGGGCTTTGTTTTGATTATCACTAGACATGGTTTTATAATTAATGAATAGCAACATTTTCAACATCGAAAATAATTTGGTCCCGATTCTATTTTTAAATGGTTTGATGATTGAGCAATTGTAACAAATAGGTGTATCCTTTAATGATCAATATTAGTCATAAGCTACCCTAGCTTGTGTCTCAATGCAATACCTCACAAAAACAACTTAATGAGTTCACCACTAGAGTCCATGCAACACTCTAATGAGGCAACATCAAGTAGTTCCCTCACCCAGGTTGGAAAGAAAATTTAATCTCCATGGTTCATTAGTTGTTTGATGAGTCATTTGTTATCGTATTATAATCGTGATTCACAATCACGACTAAACGGTTTTAACCTATAATAAAGGTTAGGGATGTCAAATGCACACTCACTTAAATATTCTTAATCGCAGACCTGTAGAAATTGTAGACTTAAATGGGTTAAAGTTAACTATTTGGTTTACAAACACATTTACAGTTTCTTGGATTGTACAAGTTGATTTCAACATTTCGTATAAACCATTGTAATTATTATGATCTAAATACTTCTTTTCAAGAGTGTATTAGTCACGATAGGAAGTTATTATCCACATTGTCGTTGATTAGCATTCACCTAAACATACATTCAACTTTGAAAAGAGTTTTTCTAAACTAGTAGCGTATCTGTCTCGACTATCACCTCAACTAACTTCGATTGCCAAAAATAGGGCTAAAGCCAAAAATGCGAGTTTTGCTTTGCATATATCTATTTGAATTCTTGTCTTTAATTAAATTTTTATGAAAGATGTTACAAATCTTTTAAAACAAATTATTAGAATGGTAAAATCTCAATCATCTAATTTTAGGTAAATTTATCAAGAACACGTAGCTTTACAATTAAACTATCGAGCTAACTCATTTACATAAAAGAAAAAAAAATCAAATGTGATTTTAATAATGTAAAGAAATACAAGAATAAAATAATAATTAGATTACAACTCACTTAGCCAACCAAATTAGGTTCCATCAAAGAAACATGACTTTTACCCAACTTTTGCTTTGTGTATATATAATTAATTTGTAAAACTTTAATTAACAAAAAAGATTCATTTTTTTTGTAAACGGCCCATGTGGTTGGGGGGCCAATCAAAATTATAAAAATGGACTCCACAAAAGGTTTGCTTTACTTTCTTAATTGTTTGTACACCTTTCAACTATAAATAACAACTATGAATTATTGGCTTATGGCCTCACCGAACAAGAGGTTTTGTTTTGTACTTGGGACCCCTCCCCTCACCCCCAACCCCACTCCCAAACCCATATAACGTATATTACCACCAACTTATTCGTTGAAATTTCTACGTCAATGGACACTTAAATAATCTTCACCTTGTCTTGATGTAATAAATCCAATGATACATATTCAAACTCAAGATGACTTTTGTTTCATCACTAAGGCTATCGGGTATGGGGTGGAGGTTTGGGCTTGGGTTGGGGAGAAACACCCAAGGCACCACCCCGGATGGCTTGAGATTTGGCGTGGCCCCTTGGGTGGGGGATTTAGGCCGGGCGTTGGGCGGGGCTATCCGAGTGACATGGCGGATCGTTATTGGCGGGGTGGCTAGGGGGTAAATTGTATTTAAAAAGTAACCGTTGGCCAAGCCAAACGGCTAACCCAGCAGTTACACGTGGCCTAGCCACACGGACTAGCCACGCCGCACCATACCCACTGTTGGGCTGCCTCAATGGCGGTGTCCCTCCAATTCCACGTGTCAGCCCATGCCCCCAACCCCCCGCCCCACCATACCCCACGGTCTAAACATCAATTCCAATAATCATCCAACCCTTGTGAAAACACTTAAAATGACATCATATTTAAGTTATTTGTCATGATAAAGTCTAAAAGAGTTTACTCTTCACCATGTTGAACAATATAAGGTTTAACATAAATTATTCATATGCGTATCCACAAAGATACGAACGTCTCTTGATATATAAGCATGTAAATGATATCTCGAAAAGGCTTTGTGAAGGGATTCCTAAAATGGATGTGCATTTGGTGAAACAAATTGTCAATGTGGATTTGTTGCATAAAGTAAGGGAAAGCGAAGGTGAATTTGTTTTTTTTTCAGGGTAGTTGTTTAATTTACTTGTGTGTGTATATATATATATATATATATATATATATATATATATATATATATATATATATATATATATCATGCTCAATACATAACTACTTTTAAATAGAGAATCGTAAGAACTAAGCATTTGTACGTAATGCTTGTCAGAATGTAAGAGATAACAATAGTAATTATTTGGTTACATAAAACACCTTATGTATCATAAGTTAAAGCAACAAATATAGGTGTTTATGTGGTTCTTGCGATTTTCTATTTAAATTCGGCTACTTATTAAACGATTATATATATATATACATTTATGTAAATGCAAATATAATTATGATCCAAATGGAGCCCTATGAGGGATCCCCTTTCTTCTCCTAGTGGATGAGGTTGAAGAAGGTGTGGGCGGGTAAATGTCTTGTTGAGAGCCTTCACGCAATTCATCTTCCCCTCTTCTTGTTGATGATGATATCATTCTTGTTGTTGATGATGATATCTCCTCTAACATAAAGCTTGTGTTTCCATTTCTTTTTATTCCTACAACCTTTATTTAAAAATAAAAATAAATAAATTGAACCAACCTGAAAATAACATAAAATTTTTCATTTAAAAACAAGAGTTAATTACTGTTTTCGTCCATGTGTTTTGTCAAAAATCACTATTTCAGTCCATTAGTATAAAAATGTGATTTCAGTCCCTTTGGTTTCACTTTCGTAACCATTTCAGTCCACCTTGCAACCATTTCAGTCCCTGTACTTACAGAATAAATGGATTGAAGTGGTTACAAAAGTGAAACCGCAGGGACTGAAATGGTTACGAAAGTGAAACCACAGGGATTGAAAACGCAATTTTTAAACTAATGGACTGAAATAGTTATTTTTGACAAACCACAGAGACGGAAATAGTAATTAACTCTAAAAAAATGTCGGTATCCATCGATCGAGAAACTGAATGCCATTATCTAATCATTAATGTAGGTTGTGAAAATACAATGACAGAAAGATGCATGTTATTTATTTTGTAAAAAAGTTTTTCTCATTTGCATTCACGTTTATGTCACATTCTAAAGTCAAATAGCGTATTTACTTTCATCCACGATAAATAGATGTAACTCGGAACAAAAAACTTTCTTTAAAAACACCAAATACATGATAAACATATTTTATTGGATTTAATTACATGCAATATTGTTTATAACACTATAGATGATGTGTTAGTTTAAAATAATGATATTGTTTATAACACTATAGATGATGTGTTAGTTTAAAATAATGATGTAAACACATGTTATATATTCGGTAAAAGTTTCTAAACACAAAACTATGATTCAGTTCACTCACATTTATGTCACACAGATTGATACCATCTTTACTTTATTCACAATAAACAAATGTATTAACGTAACCCGGATCAAAATAAATATTTTGTTTAAGAAAAAACTAAAACAATAATAATAAAAGATAAATAATGTATTAGATTAAAATACATATTGTTATAACATTATTTTGGTGGATGATTGGTTGGTTTATAATAAGTTGTTTAATATGTAAATGATGTGCATGATGATGTCATGTTACTATGATACATCATAGATGCCAATTCACATCATATGGGTGAGTTGTAATGTCAACATTGTGAAGAAGCAAAAGGCAAGAAATTAGGCATTAATTAAATAATAACAATTAAGCCTAATCAATGAAGAAGATATGCTAGCTAACCTTACAGCCTAATGAACAAAACCGAAGAGCATCCAAGAGGCTTCTTCCGCAAATCTCACAAATGTGCGAAACCGCTTTACCGGATTTCGGTTGCGGCCGTTCGTTCAGAAACATAACCCTAGCACTGTTGATCACGTATGTCTGCACTCCACCGATGTTCAACAGGTGTTCCACTTCAGAAACCCTAACAACATCGTGATACGATGATCTTCTGATCTGCAATTGACAATGGATTTGTACTTAATTATCACATTGCCCCTAACCCTAATATTTACTAAGAAAAAGATTTTTCTTTTTTTCTTTTTACATTCCGGAAAGAAAGTTGAAGGGTAGCCCTGCTAAATCCTGACATTTGCAGGTCCATTCGAATTGAGAAAAACCGCATGAAATTACCAACCTGAATGACTTGATGATCTTTGTGGCGGGAAGATCTGCAGTAGAAGCAGAATGCGTCGGTGTTGCAGTCGAGACAGTACATGTTGCATTCGCTTCTAGCGGCTGCGCCATGAGTCCTACAGACGGAGAAGAATGCGGTTCCTAGAAGCTTCTCGAGCCAGGGTGGAACCAGTTGCTGCTGCATTGTTACAAGTTATTCATATCTTCAACAAAAAACGTACACGCGTAAAACACACATAGTAAAAGTGTACACACATGTAAGAATTTTTTTTTATCAAGTGTTAGAATTTACCATTATGAATGTGAATCAATGTATTGAACTTGATTGAGGATGAAAGTTTGTACACGCCGATCAGAAAAAATTGCAAAGAAGATTTTAGAGAGAGAAAAGGTTTTGTAGAGAGAGAAAGAAAGAGAGAGGAAGAAGGGGGAGGTGAAAACTATTTTAAGCTTAGAATACATCAACATAACAACGCCTGAGGTGAGGTAAGGGACAAAAGCAAGCATTGTTAAATAAGAATATATACAATTATAGTCCTACTACTATACTTGAATGAAACTTTAGGCCCCTTTGATATAATTTTACTTTTTTTTTTTTTCTGAAAACACTATTTTGGTTACATAACATTGTTGGGCATGGCTACTTTTGTTAAATAGTTATTATAGAAAGTATACCGAAAAGGCGATCAACGTTCTCTTAATTCCATTATCACACTACGTCGAGCATTATGAAAATATTAGTCTCGTTTGTAGTTTGTAAATGCTGACAAATCAATTTTGGGCTCTAAGCTTACGGCTTACGCGAGTGAAAAAATTGAGCCATTTTTAAATTTAGATATTTTAAACTCTTTATTTATGTGGTTTCAAGTTATGTAGTTTCGAGATAAGCAAATAAATAGGTAAAAAACATACAATTAAATTTAAATATTATAAACTCTTTTTATTTTTATTTTTATTTTTATTTTTGTGGTTTTGAGATAACAAAGAATAAGGTAATCCACTAATGAAGCAACTAATTAACCAAGTATCAAATACACGAACAATAGGCCAATAGGGAAAACAAGGAATTGATCATACTGATTGAAAATGTGGATAATTTAGATATTACAAAATCTTTTTATTTATGTGATTTCGAATTATGTGGTTTCGAGATAAGCAAATAATAAGGTAAACAACACACATTTAAATTTAATAGGGGCTGCTAAACGTATCATCCTTTCCTTGAATTTTATTAAACGCATCCCTTCTTTAAGTTTCAAATAATACAGTTTAAACATTTTTGTTTTCTTGCCATTTTTATATCTTTTATTATTATATTTTTTATTTTGTTTTTTTGTTAATGTTTTATCTTCAGTTTACTAGAAAATGTTTTTTCTTCAATGACATTTTTTTCTAAAAGTTACTTTTTTTTATGTAAGTGTTAATTATATATTTCTAAAAGTTGTTATTTGTATATCTTTCATATAAATTTTATCCACCATCTTAATGAACAATAAAAATGGTTAATTTATTATAGAATGTTAACGAACTAACACGCACACACTCATTTCTAGAATGGCGATCATGAACGCATTAATTAACCATTTTTATTGTTCATTAAGATGATAGATAAAATTTACATGAAAGATATACAAATAACAACTTTTAGAAATATATAATTAACACTTACATAAAAATAAATTTTAGAAAAAAACGTCATTGAAGAAAAATATGCAATAACAATTTGTACCATGGTCAAAGAATTTTAAACCCAAATTTTTTATCCCAAATAATGTCCGATGATATTTTTTTGAGCTAATTTTAGCTAGGCCCAAATTCACGGTTAACCAACCCATAACCGACCGTTATAACCATCAAAACCGAATAACCATAACCACCATAAGCGATCGGTTATGGTTATGTTTTTCCATTAACCGACATTTCGGTTATGGTTATAATTTTAGGCCAAAACCGACCCAAATCAACCCATGCACACCCTTAACACAAACTAACACATATAAACGGTGGCTAGAGGTGGATGGAGAGAGGTAGCGGCGCTAGACCTTGAAACCTTAATCGTTGAACGAAGGTCGATAATATATTTGGATGTGAATAATAAGAAGGAAAGTAGAGCGGTTCATAAAAAAGATGGAGTTCGGGTTTCCTATTTTCTTTTTGATTAGATACTGAGATAAATAAGAATTAAAGAATATAAAAAGTTTAGATAAAATAAATAAATTCTAAAAAAGCTTTAATGAACAACACAAACAAACAAACACGAACGAATGTTCACGAACGTAACTAAACGAACGAAACATATGTTCGTGTTCGTTCATTTAATTAACCGAACAAAATTTTTTGTTCATGCTCGTTCATTAACTAAATGGATGAACGTAAACAAACTTCCTGTTGAACGGTTTACGAACTGTTCGGTAAAAATTGGGTTCGTTTAGAGCTCTAATTAAGTTCACTGATCATCGTTTTTTGTTGAATCATTTAAGTTGTAGTGCAAAAGTAACATCACTATAAAATGGAAAATATTGCCAATGTATTAATTAAAGACCTCTTGTCGCAATTATAAAGATTTTGGAAATTATACTCACTTTTTGGTGTTCAATAATGTAATAAATTAACACTTTATAATTAATACCTTCTGATAGAAAACCTTCACGTTGATTGTGTTTGCAAATAGTATGTGGTGCAAAATGTTAGAAAAATCACTCATTAACATTATAAAACAATGATCTAACTTTGGTTGTCAAAAATTAGAAATAAATTGTCTATCAGGTTGTCATAAAAAGTTGATTTTAATGTGTTTTTCAATTTTTAATTTATAATTAATACACTTTTTTATTACCACTGAATTTTAATAATACCAATTTTTATAAATAAACTTATCATTCGAACGGCATATATGAAGATCAAGTTATGAAAACAATAATAAACAGACAATGAATATAATTTATTTTATTTATTAACTTATATAAATAACAAAATGTATTATAACATACTTATGTAATATTTTTTCTTGGAAATGAGAAATAAAATAGATAAATTTAATAGTATAATACTGGAAAGTCAATAATATTAACATCACATCATTTAATTCTTTTTATTAACCTACAAAACTATTTCAGATATTAAATGTAACTAGAGTATGTCCGTGCGTTGCGCTGTAAATGTCACACCCCGACCCGCAGCGGAAAAGGTGATCGGGGCATGATTGGGTTTTCATCAAAGCTCATGACATTTATTATAACGTTTCATATTTATTATTACAATTTAAAGGGGATCATACAATCATAATTACAACAGGTTCTACACATCTTTCTAGACTTCATTATTTTCTTCTAAGGCATTTCCTATGTTTTCCTTGCTTCATCCTGTTCACCTGTATCATGTGTAAAAATGGTTTTTGGATCAACAAAAAGTTGGCGAGTGAATCCTATGAAAAACATTTAAACAAGTTCATTGAATTGATTATAAAATAAAGTGCATAACCACATATGAGTAAATATAGATGTAAACTTATTCACAAAACACTTAATATTAAATAATGCACACACATACGATAATAGATTGTTTTGAGGCACGCGTTGTTCAACTCTCCCACGAGGAACTGATGGGCCTAATGAATGAGTTTTGAGGCACGCGTTGTTCTACGAACTGATGGGCCTAATGAATGAGTTTTAAGGCACGCGTTGTTCAACTCGTCTCCCACGAGGAACTGATGGGCCTAACAAATAATTTGCATACAACTTGACAATATGTAATACATAGCTACAAACAATATTTATATTCTAAGTTTAAATCATAATATGGTATGGCACGAGTTTGAATAAACGAATTAGTTTAAGCGACACATGATACACCCCAAAACGTGTAATAAAAAGGGGAGTTGTAAGATTCACTCACATTGGGTGCGTTCGGTTGATGATGTTGAATTCGCACGAGTTTAGAGGATTGATCGACGAAGAAAAACTAACTTAATTAATAACGAAAAAGTAAGGTAAATAAATGGATTTTATTAACAATTTTAATAGGATTTTTGGATATATTTTTGTGAGTTTAAGGCTATTTTCTAACTTTAAAAATGTTATTTTTAAGTATTTTTAATTGATTTTTAATAAATAAATAAAATAAAATAAATTGTTGACTTTTTGACTTGACCGTTGACCGTTGACCGTTGACCGGTTCGGTCGGTTATATAGTTGCACTGAGTGAGGTTCGAACTCGTGACCTCCCGTACGCGTGCAAGCAGCTCTACCAACTGAGCTACGTGTCTAACCCGAAATATTTCTGTTTTTAATTATATTTATACACTAATTAAGTTAATCCGAAAATCATTTATTTTAAAAAGGATTTGATGTATCGACTCGGTGCTCTCCACAGGTCTCGAACCCGGGACCTGTGGTTTAGTTTGGCACACAGTCCACCGCTGGACTGTGTGTCTAACTTGGTAAATATTCTGGTTTTTATTACTTAACATCTTACTGTTGTGGATCCAGTTCAGTTAAAAAAAAGACATTTTATTACAGCGAAGGTGCGTGTGTCAAGGATCGAACTCGGGACGTATGCGTATTGTTTGTACACAGTCCACCGCTGGACTGTGTGTCTAACCCGTTTATAATACCGATTTTAATTAATCTTATAATCACATTAGACTTAATCTTCTTCGTTCAAAACACAGACAACGGTTAACCATGCTGTTACTTGATTAATCCGGTTAACGAATAATATGAACAATTGAAAAGTATTGAACAGAAGGGTTTGGGGAAAGAAAGTACCGAACAGATTGTCTTCTTCAGAAATCCGGCAACGATTCGTCGGCTCTGTTTCGGTGACCTTCGGCTGTTAGGATCAATTAACAGTTTGGAGGGATTAGATGTGAAATTGAACTACTGAGTAACGATTATCAGTAGGTTTGAATGATCATACCGGTTAACAGCGAGTTTCCAAAAATTCCAGAAGTTTTCCGGCGAAAACAGAAAATCCGGCAACGTCGTCTGGAATAGATTCTGGGTGAGGGATTGATGTTAGTAATAGTCTAACAATGGGTTAAAACAGAAAAAGTCGAGGTATTTACCGTGTGGATGAAGTCTCGGTTTTCCGGCGACTTGCAGAGATTTTTCCGGGGCGAGTGAAATTGCGTCGAGAATTGGTGTGATTGTGAGCGAAAAGGTTATCAGAGGCTAGAGTGTGTATTTATAGGGTAGAACATCGACGAATTTGGTCTGATTACCGTCTTGATTCGTTAGTCAAAAATTCTCCGGCGGTTATGACTAATGTCGCGGACTGGACATCGGTTATAACCGATGTCGTCGTGAATTCTTACGTTAAGTCATAGGTAACCGACGATGATTGGCGAAATCGTCGGATTTTCCGGCGTCAGCGGATTTGGGCGCGCTGTGTAACTGGGTTTGGCTTCCAGATTTATTTTATGTATTAATTGTTTCAATAAGTAAACAAAAATCACAAGTGGCGGAGCGGTTGGAAGGATGTGAGTTAAGACTTTGAATGATTCTCGGCTGACCCGGGTTCGAAACCCGGCTTCAGCATTTTATTTTTATTTCACTATTTTTAATAACATTTTCAAATATAAATTTTATATTCTAATATACTTATTAATTATGTATCGTTTAAAATTAATTTGGGCATTAAATAAGCAACGAAAATTTTTAACTGGATAGTCGATTAATAAAACGAAGCGGGTTTTGGAAACCCGTTTTTTGACGGATGTTACAGTAAACACGTTAAACGTAAACTCTTTGTAAGGTAGACGAACCACTAATTGTTATTACGTGTTCTTAGTTTGTAATTCACGACACTTTTATACAAAATGTAATACAGTGTAAGGAAAACGAAGAAAGCAAAGAGTATAACCAACAATGTATAAAACTTTTGTAAATTAACATAATATAAAGTAAAGTTGTTGCAAATAACACTTTACAAAAATAATAAGCCCAACCGATTTTTATGTACTACAAAAGCATTAGCATCATTGTTGGGATCGAACCCTAACAAAGGAACAGATGATATCAAAGCTAAATACACTATCCGAGCTTTGGTTCAACTATCAGTGGTTTCAAACCACTGATCAACCTTTACACTGCTTTCCCTAAAGATCTGTTCCTATCATCTGATAGCTCAAGAAGCAAAGGTCTGATAGAAGAATCAAGATCAGAGGATAGAGATCAGAGCTTAGCATAGTTTTATTTTATCAATGTAACAGTGCTATGCACTGATAGTATAGTTAGAGCAGTGTTTTAGTTAGTTACATTTTGTTAGCAGTCACTATCAACCATGACGTCACAAAAGATACTCAGTGGTTAGATAGTTAGTATAAATAGGTGATCGTTGTATCTGTTAACTTCGTCTTCCTGAAAAATATCATTTCGCACTTTATCTTCTTCATTTCTTACTATCAAATGATTGTAATTGGCTAAGGGGGAGTTTGTGAATCACATGCAAAGTTTACCAAACTTGAAAGCATGATGGTGATGAAAACAAACGACCAATTGCTTGTAGTAAAAGTTTTCCATTAATTCCGCTGCATATCGTTCTAATTCAATCCATTTTCCATTCTTTGAAACAAAAACTACAAGTAATTTAAACTTAGATCCTGACAATCATGTTTTTGAAATAGTTTTTTCCCACTACTAGGTACATCCGATTGTAGGTACATGCACCGACTGTCTTGGAATTGTGTATGTCGATTGATCTACAAAAATAATTAGTGATTGCCCCTTGGAATAAGAAAAGACAATTAATAATAAAAACCGATAAGTACTAAGATTACCATTATGTAATCAACTTCGCCATATGTCGTGAATCTGAAATACGTACCCAACTCGAGAGGTGATGAGAAAATAATAAATAAACGGAGCAAACACAGTTTTGCATAAACTCTAACAACCTTTTGCACAAACAACAAAAATGCATAAGTTCCTAATGCTAACAAAATTAAACACAAAAAAACATATAAAATATCGATATGTAAGATATCATACCTATTCATAGTAGCAATTTATGAATGCTTCTAGGAATACTTGGGAATTTATGTATCCATTACGTTACCGTTAGACTTGACATTCAACATACTGTAGGAAAAACAAAATAATCAAACATTACACGAACGACGTGAAAGTTAAAAGCATTAGCTTACCATTGGCACCGACAAATATAGGTGGTAGAAACACCACGCAAAAAGGAAAACACACTTACGCAATCAAAACTGAAGATGACAATAATGCACATAACAATCAAGGAGATGTTAGTGTTTAACAATATGTAAATACATATACAGTCTTAGCTTATTGGCTTGTCACACCCTGATTTCCTGGTGGACCCAGACTTGGGGTTTATTTGAAAATACGTCAATTTTTACTGGTAAATACAATTAACTGACTCTTTTGGAAAATCTTTTCAAAATTATTTTGATACCATTTGGTATTCATTTTATATAACTTTTGGATAAACTATATCTCTTGTTACCAGTTTTACATGCCTGCCAATACAGCCGGGGACCGGTAATCAATAGCTGGTACATGATTAATAGACACACCATATTTATTATTTACGTCCGTCAGATGTATGCCTACACCTCGCGCTTATGTCATGGCCGTTTTCATTTAAATGAGTCGGGACGCCCGGACACGGTCGTATTAACCCCCAAGTGTTTAATGTTATCCAGCATTACGGTTTAAAACGGATTATTGCATTTCTATGACAATATTAGCACTTTTTCAATACCCGACCAAGTGGCTAATGCCATATCCCAACTCTTTATAATCAAATAGGCTAAAATTATTAACATGTACTAGTCTTTATAAAAACAATGCAATTATTCTGTATAGCACACCCTATTCAAAATGTATCAGTCTAGGTGCAATTTACTTGAGATTCAACAGTCCATAATGAATAGAAATATTATCTGTTAGAATGTTATGGGTCATTTGTAAGCCTTTTACTTTGACTGGTTAATTTTAGAATAAGCTCATTTCCCCTAGATTAAGCGTTGACCGAAGCGAATGTGGTTTATACCCGTCCGAGTGCAAGGCCTCGTGTAATATGAGTTTATTAACAAAATATTCTGATTTGAAATGATTTTGAAAGGCGCGTGTCTCTTGGTTGCAGAGTAAGAAGTACCACATATGTCAGATCCCCAAAGATAAAGTTGATGACGTTAGCATCTGGTGGTGGGGATTTTGCCCACTGACTTCTTTCTTTCTTCCGACCCAACAGTTCCTTCAAGTATCCCTTATAACAAGATACCTTATCTCCTTTTTGATGGCATAGCAGTCTTCTGTCATGTGTCCAAAGTCTTCATGATAAGCGCACCATTTGGACTTGTCTTTCCAGCCAGGATTCTTGTCATTCTTCCTCGGCCATCGAGCTTGATCTCTCAAATTTTGAGTAGCATACATCAATCCTGGAACATCAATAGAAAAACAATAGTCAGATAATTTAGGATAATCCTCCACAAGATCCTCATCATCCACCACATTAACACTATGGTTATCATTTTTAGAATATCCGGTTTGGATTTGTAGGATTTCTAAGAAGAATCCCATTTTCTATTTGGATGATCATAGGTAGCAGGAGGGATGATCCTTTGATGGATCTTCCTGTCTTCCTCAAGCCTTATTAAGTCCCATCTTGAAAGCTTGAACTGCAGTAGCAGTATCAAGGTTTGGAATCTCCAAGGACTCTAAGGATTCTCGACCAAATGAAAGCACCGTTTTCGTCGTTTGGAGCACCATTCTCGACCAAAATGACTTGATCTTTGTTAATTGGAAGTTAAAACACCCAAATTGAAGCACCGTTTTTGTCGTTTGGAAAACCGTTTTGAGGTAACTTTTACATCAATCGATTCATATCATCGTTCTGATAAAAAACCCTAAAACATCTGTTTGTAATTCAGGGAAAAACTTAACTCCGTTAAGTTTTTTTAAGTGGGGACTGGTGGAGGAAAAATAGGTGAAAGGTTGGACTGGCAGAGGGAATATTTGAAATTTACTGCCAATGGCCAATGATGTCTACCATGGATTATTAAATGCCAATTTCCCTTATAATATTAAGTATGAGATAATTAAGAAGGGGAGAGAGGTGGGAAAACAACCAAATAGATAGCTCAAATGAATGACATGTGTCCCCTGTAAGTTTATTTTATTATATAATATAGAAATAAATATAGTTGAATATCTTTAATCATAAAAAAATAAGTATTTATAATTAAATATGAGATAATTAAGAGGAGGGAGGAGAGGCGTGAAAAAAAAACAAAATAGATAACTCAAATGAATGACACGTGTCCCCTGTAAGTTTACTTTATTATATAGTATAGATATAACATTTCAGAATACTACAAGTAACATTATTGTTACATGTATAAGTTATGTAAGCCAACTGATATAAAAGAAAATGTCCATTATTTTAACCATCGCTTAATTGACTAGATTAACCCCTTCAACTATTTTTTACAGTTCCCTTAGCAGTGTGGATGCTAAGTCCTTGTGTACTCATGCGTGATTAAGTGCCATAGCCGGAGATCACGCCCCGTAGCGTCAAGGTACACCGCGCCCTCAGGTGCTATGGGCTAGAAAAAATGCCCCCGTG
Source organism: Scalesia atractyloides (assembly GCA_947069175.1). NCBI lineage: Eukaryota > Viridiplantae > Streptophyta > Magnoliopsida > Asterales > Asteraceae > Scalesia > Scalesia atractyloides. Next base: position 16,140,981 of record CAMTDV010000019.1, read on the forward strand.
ATGGCTATAAGGGTTGATTCGGTGCGTCGTTTAATGTTTTATACCATTGGGCAATGGCCAAAAGGAAAAAAAAATATTATATATATATATATATATATATATATATATATAGGTGGGTTAATGTACAATAGGGCTTTATGTACGATGGTACGCGACTGATTTTTCAACGTGCGATTTTATTTTTTAACATGCGATTTGTGCTAAAAACCCAACATGCGAAATTGTACAAAAAACCAACATGCGATTTCATCAACTTTACCAACATGCTTTTTAAAACATTCGATTTCACAATTGCGGCCGTACGATAAGTCCTATTGTATGTTACACTTTTCTATATATATATATATACTCTATATATAATAAGCATATAGAAAGAAGTTCTTAATGTAATTTGCCATTCTTTTAAAACACCTTAATGCATAATATACAACCCTTTAAAGCAGAATATTAATTTACAATCCTCACTCACACAATCTTTATCTTTACCCACACGGATTGTAATCCATACCTCACACGGATTATAATTCTCACCGTTCATTTTATGGAGAGAACACCACCACAATTGTGATCTTCACCGTTGATTGGGAAAACCTCCATCAAGTCTTCCTACTTTTGTTTTCTTCACCATATGCTGCTTTTCCTTTTCATAATTTCAGCTTTCACTGTTTCATATGGGATACACATCTAGGGTTTCCAGATTCAATCTTTCAGATCTCATATTTTCAAAAACATCTGCCGCCCCTTTCCCTCTCTAGCGATTCAAGAACATGAAGACGATTTCACCAAATCAACGAACATCTCACGAGATTGATGAAGAATCCGACCTCTCGGTTCTGATTTAGTGCTTTTTAATACACATCTGATTAGGGTTTGAGAGGAGTTCAAGTTCGAGTTGTTGTTTTGAAGTTTGAAGGTATACTCCTCCAATCTTTTCTTGCTTTCATATGTTGTAGTTGTTGCAATAAGGGTTTGTAAAAATTCAAGACAGATCTGTTGTTTTGTAGTCTAGGGTTCCACTGGATCTAACTGAGGTGATGACGAACCCGTAAACAGCAGTGGTGTAATCAACAGATCTGATGGCGGCAAGGACTCATCACGATTATCCGTGGTGACTGAGAGAACACAACTCAGTAAAGCATTTTATCTTTTAGATCTGCAACCGATGATTCTGGTTCCCATTGTTTTATCTATAAAATAATGAATGTTGTCTATATTTATCGTTTTTGTTTTGAATAGTTGAGAACATTGAAAGGCGCTTAGCTCTTCAAGTTTGGCTTTCACACCTGTGGAAGTTAGTAGCAGTTTTCTTGATTTCAAGTTACAAAACTATAAGAAAAGTTCTTTATTTATGCAAATTTAAGCATCTTTTTATTTTTTATGGTGATGGTTGATTATAGATCTAAAACTTGGTTTCACAATAACATCTCAGGTTCTTGTGTATGTTTCATAAGATGATTAACTATATAGAATGTTGATCCATTAAGTAAAGAAACCCTTACTGTGGGTTTAGTTGTAAATCAAGTTTTATTTTAAGTAAAAAAAACATGGACTAAACATCTTTTAGAAAAAAAAAAAACTAAATTGAAAACATATTTTTATACTTCATAAGCACAAACTGAAGTCGTCAACATTGACTTTTAAGACATAGTCACTTGCTTTGGTAAGTGGAGAAATTGTGATGAATATCAATTAGATCTTGTGCTTGAAGATTGTAGTTGTGTTCAATTATGTTGCCTGTACTAACATGTCAATTTCAAATATAATGTTTTCTTGTACCTAGTCTATAGACCACCCCTGAGCTTCTACTGCAACTTTAGCTACAGGGTGTGTGAAGTATTATAAAGGATTAGTGTTCATAGTTGTGAAGAGTTTGAAGATGAAGCATCATATTTTGATTTTGCTGGAATTTTGAGGATTGTTGACGCTTATCGATTTGCTATGTATGGGTTTAAAGGAGATATTGAGCGATGGTTTGATGAACTGAAGTTTTGTAAGCAAAGGAGAAATCGAAGTATGGAGAAGGTATACTACTTTTAATTAGTTTTAATCATTTAGGAGTGTATTTGTATTCATTGTTGGTTGCTGTAACTATAGTGCTTGAAATAAGCTGAATATATGTCTGATTGTGTTTGTTGTTTGTTGTTGTGAAACGTGGATTATAGTGCATAAGTCAACTGTGAAGGATTAGTAATTAAAAAAATGACTGTAGATAAGTTAGTCTAAATTGGTGGATCTGTAGTTTATTTGATTAAGCTTATTGGTTGAGATTAACAAAATTGGAGTTTATTGGTGCACTAACATGTTTTTCTACTCTAAGGTGACATAATAAAGACACTAAAGGAGAATAACAATGTATACACATGGGGAAATGTTACTACAAAGCTTGCAGAACGGCGGCACATAACGAAGGGCGTCACTCTTTTCAATTTGTTGTTGCAGAGGTTCACACGATCATTCTTAAATGCATATGCACGGAACACTTTCTACTTATTTTTCAAACTGGTTGCTTTCATGAGTGTTATGTATTCATCTTTCTTCTTTTGCAAATACCCTTTACATAACAGTTCATAATAACAATACTAAGAATATATGTAGCCATTGGAATAAATCATAATATTCATTTTACATCTCATATGAAGCTTTTATTTCTCAAACTTGTAATAGTTTTTATTTTTAAACTGTTTGATGAACACTACATTTTACCCAAAGCATACACGAGTTGTGGAAAGGCTATAAAAATGTACAATATCATATTAATCTACACAACCTTGCATAGTAAACCCGTTTGATATTAAGCTTTCTTTGTTGCCAATGCGGACAATGATTTTTACTTCAGTTGCCGACCCGATATTCTTTTACTTTCCACTTTCCAGCAATCATTCTAGCTAACTAAAGATAGCGAAATAGCCTGGTTAGGTTATGGATACGGATTGATGTTTTAATTTTGGTTGCAAAAACAATATTATTATGGTAACTCATGGTTTGTTTCTGATTTTGTGATTGGATTTATCTCGGTTAATTCTGCGTTTATCCACGCAACCCCAGGTGTTCAGTTGGTTGAAGGTGGTGATGCATTGGGCCAGCTATATAACACCCCAAATTCTGTAAGTTTTGCAAACTTTTTGACTTTTAAAGTGAATGGTTTACCTTTTAGAATTTTAGAAATGATAAGTTAATCTTTGATTTTAGGTAATTTGTTAAAGAGTCAGCGATATAAACATTGTGGGCCGTGGGATCATAAAAGTCGATAATGCAGTTGATGCCGTTCCCGAGTATCACCCACATGCTTGGAACGTGTATTTAGCTAATTGCAAGGGAGTTAAGATTGTTTTTCTTTATATAAATAACAACAGGTTTCTGTTGTGGTGGTTATGAACATGTGTTAAAACTTGTCATCAAATTTGTGTCGCGCATTCTAAAGCATCACATATACCAGATGATGTTGAGCAGAAAGCACTGGAACATGTACTTACCTGCACAAAGTTGTAATCAGTTCCAATCCAAACTTCTTTAGCTCAAAATTGATTTTAACCTATAAAATCGGGTCTTGAGTTTGTTTTAACTAAATGGTTGAGTAATTCTTTAGTTGTTTACGTATGAGGATGTGGATATGCCTATAACCTTTCAAAAAACAAAAAGAAAAATCTGTTGTGTTCATAAATGTTCTTTATATCTTTTTTTTGAATGGTGACTTTCTTTTTGAGTGATCCAATGTCACACCGCCTAAACGGCGGCCCTAGTCAAGATCTATTCAGACTACGTCGTGTATGAATTAGTTAAGAATGCATAGACTTGCATATTTTTCTTTCATGGCAAAGATTATGACACTTGTATGCTCATGCACACCCTTAGAATTACTAACAAGTGTTGTGTTTTTCATTGCATCGCGAATTTGATTTTGGTTACGGCTCAAAACCGAACCTCCCCATACATAACCCTAAACTCACCAACCTAAGTGATATGTTTTCCGCCGCATCGCGTTAACTAGTATGTATGTATGTATGTATGTGTATATATATATATATATATATATATATATATATAAGGGATGGATCATGAGAAAACTAGTTTAAATGAGAAAACAAAAAAATTAACTAAAAAAGTCAAAAAAATATATCAATTTTTTTTTAATTTTTTTTTATAAAAAATCGCTATATATAGTTTTCTCATTTATATTAGTTTTCTCATGATCCTCTTCATATATATATATATATATATATATATACATATATAGGATAAAGATCCGTCAGGAACCAACCTTTATTGTGAGAACCGCGAGAACCAGTGTGAACACAAACAGTAATACCTAAAAAAATCTAAAAAACACACCCAAAAAAATTTTCTGATTTTTTTAATTTTTTTTTGAAAAAATCGCTATATTTTGTCAACAAAAAAAATAAAAATTTTTGAGTAACACTTTTCTATGCACATGTGCATTTTTATAATTTCTTTGACAAATGCCGTAATAAATTATAAATCTTTGACAAATGCCGTAGTAAATTATAAACATTGGACGATTGTACTTTCATTTACACTACCAAGTGCAATACACTAATGTTTACGTTACCAAAATTAGAAATGCACATGTGCATTTATATGTATCAATATGAAATAAGGTGTTTTGGTACACTACTTTGAATACACTTTCTCTTTCGTCCATCATTTCATCAACAATACACTACCATGCACATGTGGATAGGTATCATTTCTTCGACAAATTCCGTGATACGTTACAAATATTAGACAATTGTACTTTCATTTACACTACCATTTGTAATACACTACTTTTTACGTTACCAATATTATAAATGCACATGTGCATCTATATGTATCAACATGAAATAAGGTGTTTTGGTACACTACTTTGAATACATTTTTTCTTTCATCTATCATACCATCCATAATACACTTCCATTACCTCCTACCATCCATAATACAATACCATTACCTTCTACCACCTATATACAATACTAATACCAATATTTCCACTTTATTACATGTATATCATCACCATTTATACTATCCAATCAACATATTACATCATAAGTGACAACTATAAACAAACCATCAATCACTAGATATAACTAATCAAAAAACATGTATGGGCATACTTCATCATTAAAAAACATAAACTTTTTGTATCAAAACACGTTATATAATGGTTATACAAAATGATGCACATGTGCATTTTGAATATTGGTATGTAAAAAGTAGTGTATTACGGATGATATTGTAAATTAAAGTGCAATTGTCTACTACTGATAATGTATTACGGAATTTGTCGAAGTTATGATACATATGCACATGTGCATGGATAACTGTTACTCGAAAAAAAAGTTTTTTATTTATTTTTTTAGGGGTAAGAAATATAGCGATTTAAAAAAACAGAAAAAATTTTTTTGAATGTTTTTTTGATTTTTTTAGATTTTATTTTGCAATAAATGTGGTTCTTGCGGTTCTCGCATGAACCTTAACCTATATATATTGTTAGGATCTGAGTTTGAATTACTTGTAGTTTTTGTTTCAAAAATGGAAAATGATTGAACTAAAAGAGATTTGCAGCGGATAAGATGGAAAACTTTTACTACAAACAATGGTCATTTGTTTTCATCATTATCATGCTTTCAAGTTAATTAACTTGCATGTGATTCACAAACTCCCCCTCAGCCTTTGCAATTACAGTTTGATAATGAGAAAATGCAGAGAAGATGATATGCGAAAGTTGATCTTTTAAGGGACAAGTTTAAAGGTTACAAGAGTTCCCAATTTATACTAACTATCTAACCTCTGAGCATCTTTGATGACGTCAGGGTTGATAGTGACAGGAACAATATGTAACTAACTCTAAACACTGCTTATACAAACTATCGGTGCTTGGCACTGTTACATTGATTAACTAATCTAATGACTAAACTCTGATTCCTATCCTCTGTCCTTGTTAACTCTGGCAGACCTTGAAGCTTTGTGAAGGCAGATGATAGGATGAGCAGTCTTTATGGAAAGCAGTGTAAGTACATCAGAGATGTAACCTCTGATAGTTGAACCAAAGCTCGGATATGTTGTTTGGCTTTATATCATCTGTTCCTTTCATAGGGTTCCATCCCAACAATCTCCCTCTGGAATAGATGATGCCAAAAACACTTTATTCTTGGTTTTTATTCCTCATAAGGAATTCTCTTATTTGACCTTTGAATTGAAGTTCAAAGTTAAGAGATTCCATGTCATCAGCATCCTTCACTAGCTCTAAACATAGTAGTTCTTGGAAGTCTTCTACTGTAAGCTCATAAGCATCTTCCATGGATAGTTTAGTGGCTGCACCATCAGACGTGAGCAATGTCAATTCATGGGTGTCTTTGTCGACCTTCCATTTTAGAATTTTTGGGTCTGATGGTTTTCTTGAAGGAGCCTTCATTTAAGAGGTTTGTAAATGAGCCATCTTTGACAAATCTTTGGCCAGCTTGGCACTTGTATCATCTGTGTGATAATCAATCATATTCTGAATCCCTTCTTTGATAAATGTTTCCTCAAACTCTTTGTCAGTCTTTTCATTCATCTCCCCTTGCTTTTTCCTGTGTTGCAGGGCAAGTGTGGAGTGAGCAGATGTTGAGCTGGACCTTTTAGAGAGTTGAGCTCTGAGGATAGCATCTTCCTTTGAGTAGTCAGGCTTGGGAGGCATGGATGGATCCTTTTTCCTTCTTTCTTCCAAACTTTTGTAAGTGTCTAACACCCTCACCTCACCCCATCATATCACTTGGTTTTTGGAACCATAATGATTTTGAATCAGTTCTTGCTTCATTCTCTTCAACTTCAAGACATTTTCAGAGATATTTTTCTTGTATAAATCCCAGTTGGGAGTAGTTGGCTTTTTGAGAGGGTCTTTTAACATTTCTTGCATTCTATTGATTTCTTCTCTCAGCTCATCTATGCTCCAATCCCTGAACTGAGGCCCTGTTGCCTTATACATCTTCTTTTCCATGATAATCAATGAGTTCACTCTTGAGCAACTTATCTTCCCTTACTGACAACTGGTTGCTCAGATCCTTGACAAAGTTTTGCAGAATGGTGACCTTACTCAGTTGAAAGGACATGATAATCTGTATTTCTCTATCATTTTTACCAGCTGATTCTCTTTTGGCAATATCCTCTGCTTGCTTCCTTTTCAATTCTAGATAAGCATCAACATTTGCTGGTCTTGGATAGCCATCAAGGGATAGAATTGTTCTTTTGTCAGGGTCCTCCTCTAAAAAGAAACTTAGAATCTCTTCCCTGACTGCTGGTAAATCAAGAGGGTACACCTTTGCTGCAGGAATGACTTTAAGAGTTGAAGAAGTTGTAAGCTCTGATGTAGGGATCATTGGTGTTGATGATAGTGGAAGAGGTGCAGAGATCTCATCATCATTTATCACTTTTGTGATTTTTCTCCTTTTAAACCTTAAGGTGGGTGATGGTGGTTGTGGTATTTTTGGTGGTGTAGATAATGGTCGAGTTGATGTGGGAAATGTGATTATGGCAGTGGATAGAGATGCATCTGTTGCAACCTCTGCTGTATCAACAGATGTTGACACAACAGTTGCTGTAACATCTGCTTGTGTGGATGTGGGTTGTGGTTTTGAAGATGTGATAGGTTTTTGAGAGGCAGAGGTTTTCATGGTTGTATTGGTTTCAGGCTTAGTTTTAGGAGGTGTGGATGTTGGTTGCCTGACTTTTCTAGCAGGAGCTCTTTTTGAAGAAGTACCAACCTCTCCTTTTTCTTTTTGCTGATCAATCTTTTTCTTAACCAACACTCTGCTCTCCTCAATCACATTCTTCTTGTGACTAGCCCTTGCCTTGGCCACTAGTTCTTCAGTTGAATCTATCTTCTTTGAACCATCAGGCCTTGGAATGTTCAATGTAGGTCTGGCCTTATCATCTATTGTTAGCTTCTTTGGACCCAAAGGTTTCTCCCCCTTTTTGGCTTCATCTGTTGTAACAAATATAGCCGTTCGAGGTGCATGGCCAGTGGTTGTGAGTAGATGTGCTTTGATGGCTTTAATGTCTGCTGCAGTGTCTTGATACCTTGATTCAAACATGTTTCGAAAATTATTCACATGATGCTTGTGTTGTAAATCCAAACAATGTTGTTGATGTTGAAACAGAGGGTTAAGAGCTTATTTGAGATCAGCAGTGGATAGAACAGAGGGTTGAATTTTTGTAGCTATCATCTGCTTTAGTAAATCTTTGATTTCACCAACAAAGTTTTCTATTCTGGTCACTCTCTCCGTCAAATCCTGGTATTTTAGATCATCACCTAATTTAATAGGATCATCTGAACTCCTACCAGTGGTGGTAGTTACATCTATGTTATCATGAGTAGTGGTTTTAGGACCAGCTTCAAACATAGATGCCCCTTTGTCTTGGTACTGGGGACTTCCCACAATAGAGGTAACAGTTGTTGCCTCAGCAGTGGTTGCCTTGAACCAAGTCATATTAATGAAACCACTGTCCAACTGAGAACTAGGGAGTTCAGCAATTGTAGTGGCTGCTTGTGTTGAAATATCACCAAGGGTTACATGTAACCCAAGGGATGTAGCCTCTTCATTTACTGATGGGCTAGCAATGAATAAAGAATCAGACCCAACCATTGGATAAAGTATATTCTCAGTAATAGGTTGTTGAGAAGTGCTGGTTTGTGTCTGAACTAATTCAATTGCATTCAGCAATGGTACAATTGTGGGTGGAAGTGAAGGTATCGGTGAAGGTGGTTGAGTAGAAAGCGACATTGCCCTGGGAGAGGGGCTGTGGAAGATAGACCCAAAGGGATCTAGAGCTTCATAAAGTGGTGCCCCTGTGTCTACAACCTTTTCCTTTTGTGAGGAAGAAGGAGGAGTTTCAAAGCCGGTGGGAGATCTTTGAACCATCTGCTGTGAAGAAGTAGCAGCAGTGGTTTGTGACTTTGGTGCTGTCACAGAGTTAACCTCTGGGATCTCATCTTCCAGAGGACCCTTTTTGGGTTTGGTGGGCTTTTTGGAGATTGTTTTGGTTTTCTTTTTGGAAATATTTGGTGTGGGTTTCAGGGCAGCGGTTGTGTTGCCCTGATCACCAAGAGCAGTGGGCTCCGTAGCAAGAGGTTGAGATTGAACATTTTGTTCTGGTAAAACTTGCTCATCCTCCTCTACTTGTGTTTCCTCAACTTTATCTTGGTTTGTTATTCTGGTGAAAGTTTCATGATTAAGGCTGCCTGGATTAACCACAACGCCAATTTTACTTGCAGGACCTTTAATTTGATCCTGTAAGTAAACACTCAAGAAACGTGGATGCATCAAAAAGGCTTTTTTTTTTCAATATTTTTAAAATTATTCACAAGATCATTGAACAGTACCTGGGAGTAGTTCAAATCGTTGTCAGTTAAAATTGCATACCCCAGATATTGCATGTTCAATGGGATTTCATTGAAAGCAGTGGATTTTGCTGAGAGACAAGTAAGAATGGTGTGAAAGAAAAATCTCATCTCAGCAGGAAAGTTAGGTTTAAAAATGGTCATACCTTTCATCTGGCCGATATAACCTCTTTCCAGAAACTCTGCTTGGATCTCATTAATTGGAAATGACAGAGGGTGTTGTATGTCATTTAACTTGAAAACTTGAGAGATCGATTGGGGGCTAATTTGCATCAACACTCCCCCTACTCTTGAAATTATTGTATAAGGAACACCATCAGCAGATGAGTGAACCTTTGCATTTTTCCAGAAATCACGAAGAGCATCAATGTAAATGGGGACTTTGACGGTTAACATGTGCAAGAATTTAGACTTTTGCAAAATTCGAATCATTGGATGATAGCGAGAATTTGCATCGTTTTCTTCAAGTATGGCAGTGTAATTGTGTGGGGTTTTGATTATGAGAGTGAAAGGTGGAAGTTCTTCTTGCGATTTAGCTTTGGATTTTGACGATTTAGATTTGGGAGCCATGGTGTTTGAGAGAAAAACTGTTTTGAGATTTTGGAATCGACACAGTTTAGGGTAACCACTGGTGAGATAAAACAACGGTTTTATAAGGGTTTTGAAAAAGTGAACATGACGTGGCATCTGTTGCAAGATCGGATGGCTAACATCTGGCCACGTGTAACCTCTGATGAGATAAGTAACCATTGATGTGGCAAAACACTGTTTTAGGACAGTGGTTTGGACAATACTGATTTTGTTAACACTATCAGAGGATAGCCATCAGTGGTTTTGAAGAGGTGAAAAATAGAAGTCAGAGGATACACTGTATCAGTGGATAAGATTTTAAAGCCTATCAGAGGTTTTGAGCAAACAGATGTTGTGATCAGACTTTTAAAGATTTATTGAAAAATTTCAATTTTAAACTATTTTTAAGGAATTTGTGAATTTCTGAAAACATTTTGATGCTATGTACACATGGATTTACAAGAAAACTGTTTTTTAATCCATGTTTAGCATACCAAGCCTTGAGATCAATTTTTCAAAGGTAGATCTATCAAATGCCTTGGTTAAAACATCTGCCCAATGATCTGAAGTATGGACATGATGCAAAGAAATCAAACCTTTTTCATTGCAATCTCTCACAAAGTGAGGTCTGATGTCAATGTGCTTTGTAGTTGAATGAGAAACTGAATTTTTGATGATATTTTTAGCAGCTTGACTGTCCAATTTGAGTGGAGTCTTTAGTGCAATGATACCAAAATCCAACAACTGGTTTTGAAGCCACAAGAGTTGAGCAGTGCAGCTAGCAGCAACAATATACTCTGCCTCAGCAGTGGATGTTGAAACTGCAACCTGCTTTTTGCTTTGCCAAGACACTAGACAATCACCTAAGAATTGACATCCTCCTGATGTGGACTTCCTTGTAGTTTTACAGCTAGCAAAATCACTATCTGAAAAACCGGAAAGCTCAATATTCCCATTAGCTGGATACCAGATACCAAATGTGGGAGCACCTTTTATGTATCTGAATATCCTTATTACAGCAATAAGGTCAGACTTCTAGGTAATGCCTGTGATCTGGCACAAACACATGTAGCAAAGATGATGTATGGCCTTGATGCAGTTAGGTACAATAAAGACCCAATCATGCTTCTATAAAGAGTTTGATCAACAAGGTCATCTTTACCATCAATGGTGACTAGCTTGGAGGTTGCCATGGGTGTGCTACATGGTTTACAATCATCCATATCAAACTTTTTAAGTAGTCCTTTCACATACTTGTTTTGATGGATAAATATACCATTGTGCAATTGTTTAACTTGAAGACCAAGAAAACATTGGAGCTCACCCATTGCACTCATCTCAAACTCTGCTGCCATGAGTTTTCAAACCTCTTCACACATAGCAGTGCTTGTGGATCCAAAAATGATGTCATCCACATAAATTTGGACAAGCATCAAATCTTTTCCTTTCCATTTTAAAAATAGGGTTTTATCTATTTTGCCTCTAGTAAACCCTATTGATAATAGAAAAGTGGATAGAGTTTAATACCAGGCTCTTGGTGCTTGTTTCAAGCCATACAATGCTCTGTTGAGCTTGTAGACATGATTAGGATGGAATGCATCTTCAAAACCTGGAGGTTGATAGACATACACCTCTTCTTTGATTTTTCCATACAAAAATGCACTCTTTATATCCATTTGAAACACCTTTATGTTGTGGTTAGCAGCAAAAGCTAAGAACAGGCGAATAGCTTCCAACCTTGCTACAGGAGCAAAAGTCTCATCATAGTCTATACCTTCTTCCTGTCTGTAGCCTTGAACCACGAGCCTTGCTTTGTTTTTGACAACAATACCCCTTTCATCAGTTTTGTTTTTGAAGACCCACTTTGTGCCAATTGGACTTACATATTTTGGCAGTGGCACAAGCTCCCAAACTTGTTGTCTTTTGAACTGAAGTAGTTCTTCTTGCATGGCCTCTACCCAACTGTTGTCTTTCAGTGCCTCTTGGTACTTGACTGGCTGTATGAGTGATAGAAAACCAACAAAAAGACAAATATTTTGGACTTACATCTTTTGCCAGTGGCACAAGCTCCCAAACTTGTTGTCTTTTGGCACTATCAACGCCACTGGAGTCTTTCAGTCGAGGGCACTTGACTGGTGGACCGCCGAGCGCAACAGTCGCGGAAACGACGAAGCCTACGGACTCACTTGGGAGGAACTTAAGGAAATTATGATCAAGGAATTCTGTCCTCCCTACGAAATCCAGAAGTTGGAGAACGAATTCTGGAATATCAAGCAAGATGGTCCCGATAACGCTGGTCTCACTTCTCGCTTCAAATAGTTGAGCATCATATGTCCCCGTCAAGTGGAGACGACCGAAAAGGCAATCAAGAAATACCTCAATGCTCTCCCCGATTGCGTCACTGACTTTGTTCAAGCAGCACGTCCTGCTACTATCGAGGAGACCTACCAGCTAGCCGCCGAGATTAATGACAAACGAGTTCAGTCAGATAACTTTAAAAGCCGCAAGGTCGCAAATCAGGCAGTCACCGAATCAGCAGCTCCTACTATCGAACAGCCCCGAGAACCAAAGAACAGTCGCCGTGGTCGAAAAAGGGAAAACCCGAGCAAGAATTTTGCTCTTACTGCTCTAGCGAACCCTCAGCCACTCACGTCAGCAGCACCAAACGCACCGCCAGTAAAGCGTGCGTACACTGGTCCTCACCCTATGTGCCCTAGGTGCACATATCATCATGCCGTTGGAGGCAATTGCCGTTTTTGCACAAACTGCAACATCTACGGCCACTTCACTGTCAGCTGCCGTAGTGGTCCGCGTCAGCCAGCTCCTCAGGCTCCAACAGCTCCAGCTTTACCTGCTCCTTCTCAAGCCAACCAGCAACAAGCTCCAAAGGCACGAGCGTGCTTCGTGTGTGGTGATCCAAACCACTTTGCTAATGTTTGCCCAAACCGCACCGTGAAACAAGAGCCGCAGCAGCAACAGCCTCAGCAGCAGCCACCACCGCAGCCTCAGCAGCAACAACAAGCTGCGCATGGAAGAGCCTTCAATCTCAATCACCGCCATCCCTAGAATGAAAACAATGTTGTCAATGGTACGTTTCTCGTTAATGGTATTTATGCTTCATGTTTGATAATTGCTTTGTATTGTTAGAATTTGAAAAAGTTTTAAAACGTAAGCGCGCTAAACTCCTAAAGGCTTTCGATGTGGAAGTCGCCATCGGAAGAACCGTTACCGTTAATTCCGTCTTACGTGGTTGTAATCTCGATCTCAACAACCATGTCTTCTCGATCAATCTCATACCTATGTAGTTAGGTAGTTTCGATATCATAGTAGGCATGGATTTTCTTCGTGAAAATCATGCTGAAGTTGTATGCTTCAATAAAATGATTCGTTTCCCTCTTCCTAACGGTGATCAACTTCATGTTTACGGTGAAACGCCCTCAAAGAAGTTGATGCTTTTGTCATGTCCTGTTGTTTGTGAAAAAAAAAAAATTCCTAAAGTCTTTCTTGATGATTTACCCGGTTTACCCCCTACTCGAGATGTTGAATTCCGTATCGATTTGATTCCAGGCGCTACTCCCGTTGCTAAAGCTCCTTATCGCCTCGCACCATTCAAAATGCGCGAGCTATCGAGCTAACTTCAAGAGCTTCTGATAAAGGCTTCATACGCCCGAACACTTTGCCATGGGGTGCTCCTGTCCTTTTCGTGAAAAAGAAGGACGGATCTTTTCGTATGTGCATCGATTATCGTGAACTTAACAAACTCACGATAAAGAACCGCTACCCTCTTCCTCGTATCGACGACTTATTTGATCAGCTTCAAGGTGCTACTTGTTTTTCCAAGATCGATCTTCGTTCCGGTTATCATCAGTTACGCGTGTTGGAAGAAGACATTCCTAAATCCGCCTTTCGTACTCGTTATGGCCATTTCGAATTCGTGGTCATGCCTTTTGGTCTAACCAATGCACCTGTGGTCTTCATGGATTTGATGAACCATGTGTGTAAAGCTTTCTTAGATAGTTTCGTCATTGTTTTCATCGATCATATCCTCATCGCTGTTTAGTCCTCAAACTTCTTCAAGGAAATCGCCTTTATGCTTAGTTCTCAAAATGTGAATTCTGGCTCGAATAAGTCCAATTTCTCGGTCACATCGTTAATAGTCAAGGAATTCACGTCGACCACGCAAAGATTGAAGCTGTCAAGATTTGGATTACACCGAAGAATGCTTCCGAAATCCGTTCATTTCTTGGATTGGCGGGTTATTACCGCCTCGAATCTTGGCCTTGGTTGTGTTCTTATGCAACGAGACAAGGTTATCGCATATGCGTTTCGACAACTCAAGATCCATGAGAAGAACTACACAACCCACGATCTCGAACTCGGTGCAGTTGTTTTTGCATTGAAGATATGGCGACACTACCTTTACGGTACAAAGTGTACGGTCTTCACCGACCATAAGAGCTTACAACATATCTTTAATCAAAAAGAACTAAACATGCGACAACGTCGATGGGTTGAACTTCTCAATGACTACGATTGTGAGATACGCTATCATCCCGGCAAAGCAAACGTCGTTGCCGATGCTCTAAGTCGACGAAACTATGTATATGGTATTCATGACTCTCAAGCTTGTGCTAAACTTGAAACCCTCATCCGTGCCGCTCAATTCGCCTGCTTTAATGAGAATACCCTTCAAGACGAAATGAATGTGGTGCCGAAACTCAGCTTGTATCTAAATCTGATGGTATTTATTACTATCTCAATCGCATTTGGATTCCCAGTCGTGATAATCTTCGTAAATTGATAATGACCGAAGCTCATAAATCTCGATATTCCATTCACCCGGGTGCCGACAAGATGTACCAGGACCTTCGTCCTAAGTACTGGTGGCGGGGCATGAAAAAGGATATCGCCTTGTACGTCTCAAAGTGCTTAACTTGTTCGAACGTTAAAGCCGAACATCAAAGGCCCTCTGGCTTACTCGAGCAACCCGAAATCCCGATGTGGAAGTGGGAGACTATAGCTATGGACTTCGTTACTAAATTTCCGCGCACCTCATCCGATTACGATAGCATTTGGGTTATCGTTGATCGTCTCACCAAATCCGCGCACTTTATTGCTATACGAGAAGACTTTCAGGTCGAACGGTTAGCCCGAATCTATACCGACGAAGTTATATGTCGACACGGGACGCCTCGTGACATCATCTCTGACCGAGAAGGTCGTTTTACCTCGCGTCTCTGGGAGACCTTTCAATCCGCTCTCGGTACTACTCTCAATCTCAGTACCGCTTTTCACCCTCAAACCAACGGTCAGACTGAGCGAACGATCCGCTCCCTCGAAGACATGCTTCGTGCGTGCATCATAGATTTTGGTGGTAAGTGGGATACACATTTACCTTTAATCGAATTCTCGTACAATAATAGTTATCATACCAACATTCAAATGGCTTCTTTTGAGGCACTGTATGGAAGAAAATGTCGATCGCCTATTGCATGGCACGAGATCGGAGAAGCACAAATCACTGGTCCCGAGCTAATTCATGAAACGACGGACAAGATCCTCCAAATCAGAGACAATATCTTGAAAGCTCGGAGTCGTCAAAAGAGTTATGCCGATAAACGTCGCAGGCCCCTGCAGTTCGAAGTGGGAGATCATGTTCTCCTAAAGGTTGCACCTTGGAAGGGAGTGGTCCGCTTTGGCAAGAAAGGAAAGCTAGCGCCTCGATACGTTGGTCCCTTTAGGATTCTGGAAAGGATCGGTAAAGTAGCCTATCGTCTCGAATTACCAGAGGAACTCAATAACGTACATCCGACTTTCCACGTGTCTAACCTCAAAAAGTGCTTAGCCGAAGAAAATCTGCATGTCCCTCTCGAAGATCTGCAAATCAACGAGACTCTCCATTTCGTGGAAAAGCCTGTGGAAATCATGGACCGAGAGACTAAGAAACTACGGCGCTCTCGCAACCCTATCGTGAAGGTCTGATGGGAGGGAAACGCGGCGCCGAGTTTACTTGGGAATTGGAAAGTGATATGAAGGCTAAGTACCCGCATCTCTTTGTTACAACCACTGCCTGATTTCGGGACGAAATTCCCTAAAGTAGGGGAGACTGTAAGAACTCGAAAATTCGATTGTTATCTTTTCTTTTCGTTTTCCTGTTTACCTATCTTTTGTAATTCCGAGATTCGACTTATAATAAAGTTTATGTTGATTAATTATGGTGTTGTACGTTATTATCACATCTAATCGCTTATTGAATCGCATCGCTAATCTCATCGAATCGCAAATCGCAGTTATTTATATGGTCTTATGTTATTTATGTGTTATGTGTGTTTGTGGTTATGTTTACACTCGCTATCGCATTGCTCTCGCACTCTCGAATCGCTAAACCGCACTATTATATCAACTATAACGCTTAACGCTTTAATTTAACGCTTAATATAACTATCTAATGCGAACCGAATAACCAAACGAACTCTAAATGCAAAATTGGCAAACGAAACTTGGTCACCAGGTCAAGTTCGGCCGAACTTGCCTACCACAAGTTCGCCCGAACTTGCCTGATAACCAGAAATTCTTTGCTTCCCTCAAGTTCGCTCGAACTTGTACATACATGTACAAGTTCGGCCCAACTTAACCATCCATCCTTGAAAATCTAACAAGTTCGCCCGAACTTGCATGAATTTCATGCAAGTTCGACCGAACTTGGTCTCATCAGCTCGCATTTTTGCCTTCTCATATAAATACCGAGCTATGTTCACTCATTTGAACTTGCTACAAGTTCGCCCAGAGCTCTCCCAACCCGAAACCGTCGTGTTCTAAGTAAGAATCGACCCGATTTCACTGCAACAACGTTTATCAACAACCAACAAAGGTTTACAACGATTTTGCATAAGGATCTACCTTCGTTTTCATCAAAAACCCGTTCTTTTATGAAAATCTTCATCTTTTTCTTCAAAACTTCTATTTTAACTTAGATCTACACAATACGAGTTCGTTTGGTGTTAGCAGAGGCTTCCCAAACACGAGATCTGCAAGATCTGGGCTTGTAAGTCCTAGATCTGAGAAAACCTTTTATAAATATCGATTTTGACACAAAATACGGACTTTTGAGGATGTTTTGTTTATTTTCTGATATGAAACGAAGCATCTATCATTCAAGATCCCAGATCTGGAAGCACAAGGACGTTTATGTTGGTTTACACAAGCCGGACTAATCCGAACGAACCCCGAGTTCGCCCGGATTAGCCCACGCTATTGTAAAATGGCTAAAACAGCTGTAAAAGACCTCTCCGACTTAAGTTTGCTCAGTAGCACAGGGTTGGAGGGATGAACACTCGATTTTCCTCAGCAAACGACACGAAAACGCAAGATTTTGGACCCGAAAACATCAAGTTCGCTCGAGAATCACCAGCTTATCAGGTCAAGTTCGACCGAACTTGTACCCGTTTGGGTCAAGTTCGACCGAACTTGAGTGTTTCTTCACCAAGTTTCTTGCAAGTTCGCCCGAACTTGCCTGGTTTCTTAGGAAACCACACAAGTTCGACCGAACTTGCCAAATCAGTAAGGTTTTCCTACAAGTTCGCCCGAACTTGACAAGTTTCTTAGGAAACTCATCAAGTTCGACCGAACTTGACTCTAAACCCACCAAAACCCAGCAAGTTCGGGCGAACTTGTGTGTTGTGTGTTTAACACAAGTTCGCCCGAACTTGGCTACTGCCCAACCGAAACTTAACCGTTTCAGCTTACGGAGACTGATGCACTTCCGTTCGCGTATGCAGGCTGATCCGACGCTCTTCTCGACTCTCCTCAGAATCTCTAAGTTAACTAAAACGCACCCGCAGTGAGTATACTTGACCTATTTTCGCTTTAAACGCTCTTTTGGGTGTTACATACGTACTTATAAACAAAATCACATCACGAATCAAAACGATTTATCACATGCGAATAATTTGATTGTATATACTCGACACGTGATACTAGAAACATGTGACCAGGACTTATCTTCGTTAACTTGCCTCCTTAGCTAGAGCGTATGTTATGTTAAGTGTTTTGGTGTATCATGATATGTAGTTAGATTGTTTCGCAAACGCTTTATCGACTATGCTAGTATTATTCAAAGTCGTATGCTCACCTTTACTTAGTTGTATTGACTTGTATTTTAACGTATGTAACACGTTGAGGATTTATAGCTTGGATGCCTTGGATGTTGCATGCGTAGTTAAGTTTGTTTTATTTAGTTTTTTTAGAATGGTTGTAATAAAATCTAGGGGAGATCGAATTGGATTGTGTTTAAGAGATTTTGTTGGTATGTAATGGTTATTTTGAAGGTTTATGAGTTTGATAGTATGGGATATTAAATGTTGATGTTTTTATTTGAAATGGCTGTTATGGAAATTCTCTTGATCAATCTGATTCGCCTAGTGCCACTACCCCGATGATTCCGCCATCGGTTGGGGTGTGACAGATTGGTATCAGAGCGCCATAACTTTAGGATAGTAGGTAGAATTGCCATGATTCGACCTAGTAGCATGTTTAAGTACCCGATTGACCTATCTTTGACTTAAATGTTAAACTACTTGCCATAAATGTTTAAATATGCCTTTCCTAAGGCTAATACAATAATACACGCTTGGAAACGCTCGCATCACACCAAATGATTGATCAAGTCGAGAATAGGTGTGAAAACCGAGAACCCTCGATGAGATCATTCACTCCGCGCATACTCTATCGCACAAGATACCTTCGTTGCGTTAGGAGTGACATCCAAACCTCGACGAAATCTCCATTTCTATCTAGGAATGAAGTTGCTAAGTTAGGGGTGAAACCCGCATCTTAGTAACTAATTCCGCAGTTCGATTTTAAATCTCACCAAAGTCTCGATTATCTTGATGATTTGGAACACGAAATAACTAGAAGGACAAATGCCGTTTACCGGGGTGCGGCAGGCGCATCTGTCTATTAGGCCAAGTCGTGTGTCCAACTCGGAGAATCTTCGAACCACTTTGGGTAGTCACTGTCTCAAAACCCAGGACACTCCCAATTGATTTAAGCCTATATCGTCGATTTACGCATCATCGAATTTATTACTATTTATGTGTTTAAAATTTTTGAGAATTTTCGCTTTATCCGATTTCTCGCTTTGATGATTTATCATATCATCGTTTTCTCGATTTATCGCATTTACGCTCCATCGAATGTATGCACAACTCGCACAGCTCTCGTAATCTAAAACACCAACCAAATTAACCGCTTAACTCGCTTACGCCTATGAGGATGTGTGCCTCATACGCGGTATCATCCCGCTTATCTCGCTATTATATATCGCTTATATATCTCGCATCTCATATCGCTCTATCCATTGTTCTTATTAGAAGGTGAATTCGTGCAAATATGTGCTTATGTGCTTACGTTACATGCTTATGTGTCTAAGTGGATACGTGCTTATGTGTTTTTGGTGCCTTGTATGAATAGTTATAATAAATACTTAAACATAACTCCATTATAATCGAATCTTGTCTAATCTAAATCCTTCATGTAGATGTCTGCTATGGAATCGCACACCCGAAGGAATCTCCAGCGCAGCAACGCCGACAAGTGCATCGCCTCTATGGTAGCCAAGGAAATGGCTAAGGTGATCCCACAGATTGTCAGCGAAATTCAAGCGGTTAGCAGCAACTCATATGTGGACTCCAAGGGAGATGCCCCGAAACCCCACTTCAGCTTTAAGCAGTTCAAAGCATGTGGACCGCTTACTTTCTCAAGCACCGAAGGGCCGAGTGCCATGTTCCACTGGTTTGACTATATCGAGGTCACATTCCGCCAAAGTGGCCCGAGGCTCTACGCACGATCAACGCCACTGGAGTCTTTCAGTCGAGGGCACTTGACTGGTGGACCGCCGAGCGCAACAGGGTGCGGAAACGACGAAGCCTACGGACTCACTTGGGAGGAACTTAAGGAAATTATGATCAAGGAATTCTGTCCTCCCTACGAAATCCAGAAGTTGGAGAACGAATTCTGGAATATCAAGCAAGATGGTCTCGATAACGCTGGTCTCACTGCTCGCTTCAAACAGTTGAGTATCATCTGTCCCGGTCAAGTGGATACGACCGAAAAGGCAATCAAGAAATACCTCAATGCTCTCCCTGATTGCGTCGCTGACTTTGTTCAGCAGCACGCCCTGCTACTATCGAGGAGATCTACCAGATAGCCGCCGAGATTAATGACAAACGAGTTCAGTCAGGTTACTTTAAAAGCAGCAAGGTCAGAAATCAGGCAGTCACCAAATCAGCAGCTTCTACTATCCAACAGCCCCGAGAACCAAAGAATAGTCGCCATGGTCAAAAAAGGGAAAACCCGAGCATGCTCTTACTGCTCCGGCGAACCCTCAGCCACTCCAGTCAGCAGCACCAAACGCACCGCCAGCAAAGCGTGCGTACACTGGTCCTCACC
Organism: Scalesia atractyloides; assembly: GCA_947069175.1. Classification (NCBI taxonomy): domain Eukaryota; kingdom Viridiplantae; phylum Streptophyta; class Magnoliopsida; order Asterales; family Asteraceae; genus Scalesia; species Scalesia atractyloides. The sequence continues at coordinate 16,161,376 of CAMTDV010000019.1, forward strand.
CTATGTGCCCTAAGTGCACATACCCATCATGCCGTTGGAGGGAATTACCGTTTTTGCACAAACTGCAACATCTACGGCCACTTCACTGTTAGCTGCCGTAGTGGTCCGCGTCAGCCAGCTCCTCAGGCTCCAACAGCTCCAGCTTTACCTGCTCCTTCTCAAGCCAACCAGCAACAAGCTCCAAAGGCACGAGCGTGCTTCGTGTGTCGTGATCCAAACCACTTTGCTAATGTTTGCCCAAACCGCACCGTGAAACAAGAGCCGCAGCAGCAACAGCCTCAGTAGCAGCCACCACCGCAGCCTCAGCAGCAATACAAGCTGCGCGTAGAAGAGCCTTCAATCTCAATCACTGCCAGGCCCAAAATGACAACAATGTTGTCAATGGTACGTTTCTCGTTAGTGGTATTTATGCTTCATGTTTATTTGATACTGGTGCCGATAATTGTTTTGTATCGTTAGAATTCTAAAAAGTTTTAAAATGTAAGCGCGCTAAACTCCCAAAGGCTTTCGATGTGGAAGTCGCCACCGGAAGAACCGTTACCGTTAATTCCGTTTTACGTGGTTGTAATCTCGATCTCAACAACCATGTCTTCTCGATCAATCTCATACCTATGCAGTTAGGTAGTTTCGATATCATAGTAGGCATGGATTTTCTTCGTGAAAATCATGCTGAAGTTGTATGCTTTGATAAAATGATTCGTTTCCCTCTTCCTAACGATGATCAACTTCATGTTTACGGTGAAACGCCCTCAAAGAAGTTGATGCTTTTGTCATGTACTCGAGCACACAAATGCTTGCAAAAGCGATGTGTTGCTTTCCTCGCCCATATCGTGAATCCAGAGAAAGAAAAGAAGATTTATAAAGATGTTCCCGTTGTTTGTGAATTTCCTAAAGTCTTTCCCGACAATTTACCCGGTTTACCCCCTACTCGAGATGTTGAATTCCGTATCAATTTGATTCCAGGCGCTACTGCCGTTGCTAAATCTCCTTATCGCCTCGCACCATCCGAAATGCGCGAGCTATCCAGCCAACTTCAAGAGCTTCTTGATAAAGGCTTCATACGCCCGAGCACTTCGCCATGGGGTGCTCCTGTCCTTTTTGTGAAAAAGAAGGACGGATGTTTCCGTATGTGCATCGATTATCGTGAACTTAACAAACTCACGATAAAGAACCGCTACCCTCTTCCTCGTATCGACGACTTATTTGATCAGCTTCAAGGTGCTACTTGTTTTTCCAAGATCGATCTTCGTTCCGGTTATCATCAGTTACGGGTGTTGGAAGAAGACATTCCTAAAACCGCCTTTCATACTCGTTATGGCCATTTCGAATTCGTGGTCATGCCTTTTGGTCTAACCAATGCACCTGCGGTCTTCATGGATTTGATGAACCGTGCGTGCAAAGATTTCTTAGATGGTTTCGTCATTGTTTTCATCGAAAATATCCTTATCTATTCGAAGTCGAGAGACGAACACGCGCGCCATCTCTGTTTAGTCCTCGAACTTCTTCAAGGAAATCGCCTTTCTGCTAAGTACTCAAAATGTGCATTCTGGCTCGAAGAAGTCCAATTTCTTGGCCACATCGTTAATAGTCAAGGAATTCACGTCGACCCCGCAAATATTGAAGATGTCAAGAGTTGTATTACACCGAAGAATGCTTCCGAAATCCGTTCATTTCTTGGATTGGCGGGTTATTACCGTCGATTCATCGCCGACTTTTCAAAAATCACCGCTCCGCTTACCACTTTAACTCATAAGGATAAACCTTTTGTTTGGGATTCCAAGCAAGAGGAAGCTTTTCAAACTCTCAAGCGTATGCTATGCAACGCTCCTGTTCTCGCTTTACCCGACGGAAACGACGATTTCGTTGTTTACTGCGACGCCTCAAATCTTGGTCTTGGTTGTGCTCTTATGCAACGAGACAAGGTTATCACATATGCGTTTCGACAACTCAAGATCCACGAGAAGAACTACATAACCCACGATCTCGATCTCGGTGCAGTTGTTTTTGCATTGAAGATATGGCGACACTACCTTTACGGTACAAAGTGTACGATCTTCACCGACCATAAGATCTTACAACATATCTTTAATAAAAAAGAACTAAACATGCGACAACGTCGATGGGTTGAACTTCTCAACGACTACGATTGTGAGATACGCTATCATCCCGGCAAAGCAAACGTCGTTGCCGATGCTCTAAGTCGACGAAACACATGTATATGGTATTCGTGACTCTCAAGCTTGTGCTAAACTTGAAACCCTCATCCGTGCCGCTCAATTCGCCTTCTTTAACGAGAATACCCTTCAAGACGAAATGAATGTGGTGCCGAAACTCAGCTTGTATCTAAATCTGATGGTATTTATTACGATCTCAATCGCATTTGGATTCCCAGTCGTGATAATCTTCGTAAATTGCTAATGACCGAAGCTCATAAATCTCGATATTCCATTCACCCCGGTGCCGACAAGATGTACCAGGACCTTCGTCCTAAGTACTGGTGGCCGGGCATGACAAAGGATATTGCCTTGTACGTCTCAAAGTGCTTAACTTGTTCGAACGTTAAAGCCGAACATCAAAGGCCCTCTGGCTTACTCGAGCAACCCGAAATCCCGATGTGGAAGTGGGAGAGTATAGCTATGGACATTGTTACTAAACTTTCGCGCACCTCATCCGGTCACGATAGCATTTGGGTTATCGTTGATCGTCTCACCAAATCCGCGCACTTTATTGCTATACGAGAAGACTTTAAGGTCGAACGGTTAGCCCGAATCTATACCGATGAAGTTATATGTCGACACAGGACGCCTCGTGACATCATCTCTGACCAAGACGATCGTTTTACCTCGCGTCTCTAGGAGACCTTTCAATCCACTCTCGATACTACTCTCAATCTCAGTACCGCTTTTCACCCTCAAACCGACGGCCAGACTGAGCGAACGATCCGCACCCTCGAAGACATGCTTCGTGCGTGCATCATAGATTTTGGTGGTAACTGGGATACGCATTCACCTTTAATCGAATTCTCGTACAATAATAGTTATCATACCAGCATTCAAATGGCTCCTTTTGAGGCACTGTATGGAAGAAAATGTTGATCGCCTATTGCATGGCACGAGATCGGAGAAGAACAAATCACCGGTCCCGAGCTAATTCAAGAAACGACGGACAAGATCCTCCAAATCAGAGAAAATCTCTTGAAAGCTCGGAGTCGTCAAAAGAGTTACGCTGATAAACGCCGCAGGCCCCTGCAGTTCAAAGTGGGAGATCACGTTCTCCTAAAGGTTGCACCTTGGAAGGGAGTGGTCCTCTTTGCCAAGAAAGGAAAGCTAGCGCCTCGATACGTTGGTCCTTTTAAGATTCTGTAAAGGATCGGTAAAGTAGTCTATCGTCTCGAATTACCGGAGGAACTCAATAACGTACATCCGACTTTCCACGTGTCTAACCTCAAAAAGTGCTTAGCCGAAGAAAATCTGCATGTCCCTCTCGAAGATCTACAAATCAACGAGACTCTCCATTTCGTGGAAAAGCCTGTGGAAATCATAGACTGAGAGACTAAGAACTACAGCGCTCTCGCATCCCTATCGTGAAGGTCCGATGGGAGGGCAAACGCGGCGCCGAGTTTACTTGGGAATTGGAAAGTGATATGAAGGCTAAGTACCCGCATCTCTTTGTTACAGCCACTGCCTAATTTTGGGTCGAAATTCCCTAAAGTAGGGGAGATTGTAACAACTCGAAAATTCGATTGTTATCTTTTCTTTTCGTTTTCCTGTTTACCTATCTTTTGTAATTCAGAGATTCGACTTATAATAAAGTTTATGTTGATTAATTATGGTGTTGTACGTTATTATCGTATCTAATCGCTTATTGAATCGCATCGCTAATCTCATCGCATCGCAAATCGCAGTTATTTATATGGTCTTATGTTATTTATGTGTTATGTGTGTTTGTGGTTATGTTTACACTCGCTATCGCACCGCTCTCGCACTCTCGAATCGCTAAATCGCACTATTATATCAACTATAACGCTTAACGCTTTAATTTAACACTTAATATAACCATCTAATGCGAACCGAATAACCAAACGAACTCTAAACGCAAAATCGGCAAACGAAACTTGGTCACCAGGTCAAGTTCGACGAACTTGCCTACCACAAGTTCGCCGAACTTGCCTGATAACCAGAAATTCTTTGCTTCCCTCAAGTTCGCTCGAACTTGTACATACATGTACAAGTCGGCCGAACTTAACCATCCATCCTTGAAAATCTAACAAGTGCGCCCGAATTTGCATGAATTTCATGCAAGTTCGACCGAACTTGGTCTCATCAGCTCCGCCTTCTCCTAAAAATACCGAGCTCTGTTCACTCATTTGAATTTGCTGCAAGTTCGCCCAGAGCTCTCCCAACCCAAAACCGTCGTGTTCAAGTAAGAATCGACCCGATTTCACTGCAACAATGTTTATCAACAACCAACAAAGGTTTACAACGATTTTGCACAAGGATCTACCTTCGTTTTCATCAAAAACCCATTCTTTTACGAAAATCTTCATCTTTTTCTTCAAAACTTCTATTTTTAACTTAGATCTACACAATACGAGTTCGTTTGGTGTTAGCAGAGGCTTCCCAAACACGAGATCTGCAAGATCTCGGCTTGTAAGTCCTAGATCTGAGAAAATCTTTTATAAATATCGATTTTGATACAAAATATGGACTTTTGAGGATGTTTTGTTCATTTTCTGATATGAAACGAAGCATCTATCATTCAAGATCCCAGATCTGGAAGCACAAGGACGTTTATGTTGGTTTACACAAGCCGGACTAATCCGAACGAACCTCGAGTTCACCTGGATTAGCCCACGCTTTTGTAAAACGGCTAAAACAGCTCTAAAAGATCTCTCCGACCTAAGTTTGCTCAGTAGCACAGGGTTGGAGGGATGAACACTCGATTTTCCTCAGCAAACGACACGAAAACGCAAGATTTTGGACCCGAAAACATCAAGTTTGCTCGAGAATCACCAGCTTATCAGGTTAAGTTCGACCGAACTTGTACCCATTTGGGTCAAGTTTGACCGAACTTGAGTGTTTCTTCACCAAGTTTCTTGCAAGTTCGCCCGAACTTGCCAAATCAGTAAGGTTTTCCTACAAGTTCGCCCGAACTTGACAAGTTTCTTAGGAAAATCATCAAGTTCGACCGAACTTGACTCTAAACCCACCAAAACCCAGCAAGTTCGCTCGAACTTGTGTGTTTACACACAAGTTCGCCCGAACTTGGCTACTGCCCAACCAAAACTTAACCGTTTCAGCTTACGGAGAGTGATGCACTTCCGTTCGCGTATGCAGGCTGATCCGACGCTCTTCTCGACTCTCCTCAGAATCTCTAAGCTAACGAAAACGCACCCGCAGTGAGTATACTTGACCCATTTTCGCTTTAAACGCACTTTTGGGTGTTACATACGTTCCTATAAACAAAATGACATCACGAATCAAAACGGTTTATCACATGCGAATAATCTGATTGTATATGCTCGACACGTGATACTAGAAACATGTGACTAGGACTTATTTTCGTTAACTTGTCTCCTTAGCTAGTATGGTACTATAGTGTGGCTTACACCCGACGTGTTCTAGTTAGGATGGACGCGCAAGCCTTCTCACGGTAGTTAGCATGAAAAATGAGCCTATGTTATGTTAAGTGTTTTGGTGTATCATGATATGTAATTAGATTGTTTCGCAAACGCTTTATCGACTATGCTAGTATCATTCAAACTCGTATGCTCACCTTTACTTAATTATATTGACTTGTATTTTAACGTATGTAACAGGTTGAGGATTTATAGCTTGGATGTCTTGGATGTTGCATGCGTAATTTAGTTTGTTTTATTTAGTTTGATTTAGAACGGTTGTAATAAAGTCTTGAGGAGATCGAATTGGATTGTGTTTAAGAGATTTTGTTAGTATGTAATGGTTATTTTGAAGGTTTATGAGTTTGATAGTATGGGATATTAAATGTTGATGCTTATCTTTGAAATGGCTGTTATGGAAATTCTCTTGATCAATCTGATTCGCCTAGTGCCACTACCCCGATGATTCCGCCATCGGTTGGGTGTGACGTTGACATCCTCCTGATGTGGACTTCCTTGTAGTTTTACACCCAGCAAAATCACTATCTGAAAAACCTGAAAGCTCAATATTCCCATTAGCCGGATACCAGATACCAAGTGTGGGAGCACCTTTTATATATATGAATATCCTTTTTACAGCAATAAGGTCAGACTTTCTAGGTAATGCCTGTGATCTGGCACAAACACATGTTGCAAACATGATGTCTGGCTTTGATGCAGTTAGGTACAATAAAGACCCAGTCATGCTTCTATAAAGAGTTTGATCAACAAGGTCATCTTTACCATCAATGGTGACTAGCTTGGAGGTTGCCATGGGTGTGCTACATGGTTTACAATCATCCATATCAAACTTTTTAAGCAGTTCTTTCACATACTTGTTTTGATGCATAAATGTACCATTGTGTAATTGTTTAACTTGAAAACCAAGAAAACATTGGAGCTCACCCATTGCACTCATCTCAAACTCTGTTGCCATGAGTTTTCGAAACTCTTCACATATAGCAGTGCTTGTGGATCCAAAAATGATGTCATCCACATAAATTTGGACAAGCATCAAATCTTTTCCTTTCCATTTTAAAAACATGGTTTTATCTATTTTGCCTCTAGTAAACCCTATTGATAAGAGAAAAGTGGATAGAGTTTAATACCAGGCTCTTGGTGCTTGTTTCAAGCCATACAATGCTTTGTTGAGCTTCTAGACATGGTCAGGATGGAATGCATCTTCAAAAACTGAAGGTTGACAGACATACACCTCTTCTTTGATTTTCCATACAAAAATGCACTCTTTATCTTGGTAAAACTTGCTCATCCTCCTCTATTTGTGTTTTCTCAACTTTATCTTGGTTTGTTATTCTGGTGAAAGTTTCATGATTAAGGCTGCCTGGATTAACCACAACGCCAATTTTACTTGCAGGACCTTTAATTTGATCCTGTAAGTAAACACTCAAGAAACATGGATGCATCAAAACGGCTTTTCTTTTTTCAATATTTTTAAAATTATTCACAAGATCATTGAACAGTACCTGGGAGTAGTTCAAATCGTTGTCAGTTAAAATTGCATACCCCAGATATTGCATGTTCAATGGGATTTCATTGAAAGCAATGGATTTTGCTGAGAGACAAGTAAGAATGGTGTGAAAGAAAAATCTCATCTCAGCAGGAAAGTTAGGTTTAAAAATGGTCATACCTTTCATCTGGCCGATATAACCTCTTTCCAGAAACTATGCTTGGATCTCATTAATTGGAAATGACACAGGGTGTTGTATGTCATTTAACTTTAAAACTTGAGAGATCGATTGGGGGCTAATTTGCATCAACACTCCCCCTACTCTTGAAATTATTGTATAAGGAACACCCTCAGCAGATGAGTGATACTTTGCATTTTTCCAGAAATCACGAAGATCATCAATGCAAATGGGGACTTTGACGGTTAACATATGCAAGAATTTAGACTTTTGCAAAATTTGAATCATTAGATGATAGCGAGTATTTGCGTCGTTTTCTTCAAGTATGGCAGTGTAATTGTGTGGGGTTTCGATTATGAGAGTGAAAGGTGGAGGTTCTTCTTGCGATTTAGCTTTGGATTTTGACGATTTAGATTTGGGAGCCATGGTGTTTGAGAGAAAAACTGTTTTGAGATTTTGAAATCGACACAGTTTAGGGTAACCACTGGTGAGATAAAACAGGGGTTTTATAAGGGTTTTGAAAAAGTGAACATGACGTGGCATCTGTTGCAAGATCGGATGGCTAACATCTGGCCACGTGTAACCTCTGATGAGAAAAGTAACCATTGATGTGGCAAAACACTGTTTTAGGACAGTGGTTTGGACAATACTGATTTTGTTAACACTATCAGAGGATAGCCATCAGTGGTTTTGAAGAGGTGAAAAATAGAAGTCAGAGGATACACTGTATCAGTGGATAAGATTTTAAAGCCTATCAGAGGTTTTGAGCAAACAGATGTTGTGATCAGACTTTTAAAGATTTATTGAAAAATTTCAATTTTAAACTATTTTTAAGGAATTTGTGAATTTCTGAAAACATTTTGATGCTATGTACACATGGATTTACAAGAAAACTTGTTTTTAATCCATGTTTAGCATACCAAGCCTTGAGATCAATTTTTCAAAGGTAGATCTATCAAATGCCTTGGTTAAAACATCTGCCCAATGATCTGAAGTATGGACATGATGCAAAGAAATCAAACCTTTTTCATTGCAATCTCTCACAAAGTGAGGTCTGATGTCAATGTGCTTTGTAGTTGAATGAGAAACTGAATTTTTGATGATATTTTTAGCAGCTTGACTGTCCAATTTGAGTGGAGTCTTTAGTGCAATGATACCAAAATCCAACAACTGGTTTTGAAGCCACAAGAGTTGAGCAGTGCAGCTAGCAGCAACAATATACTCTGCCTCAGCAGTGGATGTTGAAACTGCAACCTGCTTTTTGCTTTGCCAAGACACTAGACAATCACCTAAGAATTGACATCCTCCTGATGTGGACTTCCTTGTAGTTTTACAGCTAGCAAAATCACTATCTGAAAAACCGGAAAGCTCAATATTCCCATTAGCTGGATACCAGATACCAAATGTGGGAGCACCTTTTATGTATCTGAATATCCTTATTACAGCAATAAGGTCAGACTTCTAGGTAATGCCTGTGATCTGGCACAAACACATGTAGCAAAGATGATGTATGGCCTTGATGCAGTTAGGTACAATAAAGACCCAATCATGCTTCTATAAAGAGTTTGATCAACAAGGTCATCTTTACCATCAATGGTGACTAGCTTGGAGGTTGCCATGGGTGTGCTACATGGTTTACAATCATCCATATCAAACTTTTTAAGCAGTCCTTTCACATACTTGTTTTGATGGATAAATGTACCATTGTGCAATTGTTTAACTTGAAGACCAAGAAAACATTGGAGCTCACCCATTGCACTCATCTCAAACTCTGCTGCCATGAGTTTTCAAACCTCTTCACACATAGCAGTGCTTGTGGATCCAAAAATGATGTCATCCACATAAATTTGGACAAGCATCAAATCTTTTCCTTTCCATTTTAAAAATAGGGTTTTATCTATTTTGCCTCTAGTAAACCCTATTGATAATAGAAAAGTGGATAGAGTTTAATACCAGGCTCTTGGTGCTTGTTTCAAGCCATACAATGCTCTGTTGAGCTTGTAGACATGATTAGGATGGAATGCATCTTCAAAACCTGGAGGTTGATAGACATACACCTCTTCTTTGATTTTTCCATACAAAAATGCACTCTTTATATCCATTTGAAACACCTTTATGTTGTGGTTAGCAGCAAAAGCTAAGAACAGGCGAATAGCTTCCAACCTTGCTACAGGAGCAAAAGTCTCATCATAGTCTATAACTTCTTCCTGTCTGTAGCCTTGAACCACGAGCCTTGCTTTGTTTTTGACAACAATACCCTTTTCATCAGTTTTGTTTTTGAAGACCCATTTTGTGCCAATTGGACTTACATATTTTGGCAGTGGCACAAGCTCCCAAACTTGTTGTCTTTTGAACTGAAGGAGTTCTTCTTGCATGGCCTCTACCCAGCTGTTGTCTTTCAGTGCCTCTTGGTACTTGACTGACTGTATGAGTGATAGAAAACCAGCAAAAAGACAAATATTTTGGGATTGGATTCGTGTGAGCACCCCAGATTTGATGTTGCTAATAACTTGATCTGCTGGATGGCTTTTGAGATAAATCAAATCACCTTGGTATGGAACAATAGCATTTTGAGTTGATGGCTGCAAATGTGTATCATCTAAGCTAACCTCTGCTGGTGAATTTGAAGTATCAGCCACTGATGAGAATGGTGGTGGTGGTATTGGGGGTATAGAGGTAACATTTTGATGATTTTGGTGCCCATATGTAGGACTTTTACCAACAGATGTTTGATTTTGTGAACTGGCAGAGGTTTGAGGATCAACCACTGTTGACCCAGTGGTGGCAGAGTTTACACAAGAGCTTGTAGCACTTGATCCTCTGTTTTAAGAATAGACTTTTGTTTGTCGAAACACACAGTCATATCCTTGATCTTGATCTTCTTCAGATGATTGTGGTGTACCTGCATTGTCTAGCTTGATAGAAACATCAACAAATGTGAATTTATCTAAATCAAAAGCTCTACAGGATTTGCTGGATTTTCAGTGATGATAGTTCATTGAACTTCACATTCAAAGTTTCTTCAACACACTTTGTCCTAGAGTTAAAAACTCTGTAGGCTTTAGAAGTGGTTGAGTATCCCAGAAAATAACCACAATCAATTTTGGCTGCAAACTTAGATATAGAATCTTTAAAGTTCAAAATGAAACATGGACAACCAAAAATTTTAAAATATGAAATCAGAGGTTTGATTTTATACAAAATCTCATAGGCAGTATTTTGATGCCTGGGGTTAATCAAAACTCTGTTTTGAACATAGCAAACAGTGTTTACAGCCTCTGCCCAAAATGACAGGGGTAAACTAGAATCTGCTAGCATAGTTCTTGCTGATTCAATTAAGGCTCTGTTTTTCCTTTCAACTACCCCATTTTGTTCTGGAGTTCTTGGAATGCTATATTGTCTAACAATTCCTTTTGACTCACAAAAAGCATCCAACTCCCTATTTTTAAACTCTGTTCCATTGTCACTTCTAAAAATTTTTACTGGAAGATCAAGTTGCTTTTCTACTTGTTTGACAAAGTTTTGCAAAATGCTTGCAGTTTCATCCTTAGAATGAAGAAAGAAGGTCCATGTAAACCTAGAGAAATCATTAACTATCACTAGGAAATACCTTTTGTGTTTTAAGCTCATGATTTGCACTGCCAAACAAGTCCATGTGCAACAGTTGTAGACACTGACTTGTTTTGGACTCTTCAATTGATTTGAAAGAACTTTTATGTTGTTTGCCTTTTAAACAGGAAACACAATGTTCATCACAGGAAAATTGCTTGTGAGGCAAGCCTCTTACAAGACTTTGTTTTGGGAGTGTGGTGATAGTTTTAAGATTTGTGTGTCCAAGTCTTCTATGCCATAACTTAGTCTCTTTGCTAGAAGCAACCGAGAATAGGCATGTCCCAGACATAGGATTATCTTTTAGCATATCTACCACATACACATTCCTACTTCTGTGTGCAGTGAGTTGTGCTTTGCTCTCAGCAATGATTTGATCAATCCTTTTAACAACCTCTGGTCCCACAATTTGACAAGTTTTCTTAGTGAAGAAGAATCCATATCCTCTGTCACTTATTTGTGAGACACTCAGCAGGTTAAATTTCAGATTGTCAATCAAATTCACATTATCAGACTTGAGTTTACCAGCCAGAACCGATCCAGACCCTAAAACCTTTCCCTTTGAGTTATTACCAAAAGATATATCACCCCCCATGAGCCATGAAGTCCTTGAGAAGGGCTCTACATCCTGTCATGTGCCTGGAACCTCCACTATCTACATACCATAAGCTATCAAGGCAAGTAGAGGGTCCCTGCACATTTAAGTAAATAGATCAGTTAAGATTGGTCTCCAAAGCCAAAATGGCTTTGGATGGGGTCATAGATGGTCCAGCCTCAAGTCTAGGACAATGTTCAGTGGTTTTGAAATGTTCTTGTAACATCTGCTCTTAACCATTACCTATCAGATGATTGTATCCATAAGGGTGCCTGTTTACTCTTTGCTTTGAAGGCTTTTTGTAGCCTTCATAAGCATGAGGAACCTTTTTATAAGTAGGTTGGCCATACCCTCTTGGAAATGAGTTTGAAGGTGGGGCATCTGTCACTTGCACCTCTCTTTGAACAGAGGTTTTCGTTAAGACTTTTGTAACAGATGTTTCAATTGGTTCAAAACTCTGCTTGGAGTTATTTCCAACAGAACTTGAACTTTCTCTTTAAAGTGCTTTTGCCTTGATCTCTTTTACCTTTTGTTCATAGTTTTTGAGATAGGCACACTGTTGAGTTGAGTGATTTGTTTTGCTGCAGATGGTGCATTTTGAAGAGTTTTTGATAACACAAGTTTTGTTAATGTCATAGGCTTTTAAAAGAAAACAATCTGCAGCCACATGATTTCTTTTTTCACAAAATTCACAAAACAAGTTTTTAATCTTTACTCTTCTTTTCCTATCAGACTTTTTCTCAGCAGTGGTTGTAACCTCTGCTGGCACATCTTTGATAGGGATCACCAGTGCTTTTGGGGCTTTAATACCATTAGTGGTTGTGAAGTCCATTGACTTAAAGTTCTCTATGATATCACATTCATCTGACCAGGTTGGTTTAAACTGATATTTTTCAATTTCTTTATCTTTTGTTGAAACCTCTGGTTTTTCCAAAACAATTTTGTTTCCAGCTTTATCTGTGATTTTTATCTCTTCACTAGCCAAATTTGTAAGGACAACTTCAACCAACTCAGAATCAATTTCAGCAACATTTTTCTCATTTTGGTCATAGGCTCTAAAACCTACACCAAACTTGATGTTGCTCTTGATCTGAGCATCAAGCATAATTTCATAACCTTTGCAGGACTCAACCCATTTTTCACAAGTGATTTGGGTTTCTTCTAACTCCTTTTTACAAACTTGGTATTTTTCTACCATAGTTTGGAGTTGGTCCTTGGTTATGCTTGATTCATGTCTTAGGCTACTCATTTCAGAATCTTTTTCACTTAACTTTGATTTTATCTCTTTAATCAGTTTTTCAAAATTAAGTTCATCTTCTAAAATTTTGTTTCTCAGGTTTTCATTCACCTTTTTGATGTTTGCAAAAGCAATGATGCATTTGTCAGAACATAGATCTTTAAGGATCTGAGGTGATACCTTTGTAGCAGCCATAAGAGCACAATCACACTCATCTTCACACACATCAATGTTCCATAGGTCAGTAGGAGAGTTCTTTTTCTTATTAGCAGCATTTTCTCTTTCTTCACTTGAAACCACTGTTTCATCACAAACTTGAACTTCATCGGATTTTGACACCATCTCCACAGATTCAACACCTTCAGCAATTGTCTCTAAGGCCATTAAACAAAATTCTTGTTCAACATCATTTTTGGCCATTAAAGCAAAGTTTTTAGCAGTCAAATCCTCAGGCAAACTGCTCCAGTCAACATAACTTTGTGTGAAAAAGCTTTGTTGACCAACCTCTGCTTGACTAGCAGTGGTTTGAGCAGGTTGTGTAACAATGGGTGCTTGTTGTACAAGCACTTGAGGATGTGATGGTGCCTGAACATATTGAATTTGTGGAGCAGTGAATTGAACATAATGCACTGGAACAGTGGTAGCAGGGTGTGCAAAATGGGCAGTGTTTTGATCAGGTAGATGAGGAAGAGTTGGAACTGATGGACATCAAATGGTCCTTAGCATCGATTATCCGGTGAGTTTCAAAATTTGTAGCACTCAGTGGAAGGGATATTGGTAATTCAAACAATAAACTTGGTTTCGACAAAACGAAAGTTACTTGTTTCAGATGTCGACAAAAAGGGCACTTCAAACGTGAATGCCATAACTAAGAAGCTAGTGGAAACCAAAACCCTTTTGGAACCGGTAACGAATGTTACAAGAAAGCGCTGCAATACAAATCATATCCAAATAGAACACAAGTTGAAGTTGAAGATAAACCTACAAAGAAAGCCGAACAAGCTCTTGTTGCCAATCATGAAGACGATGGTTTCGATTGGAACAAATACATCGAAAAGAAGACTGGTGTTGCTATGATGGCAGAGATTGTGAATGAATCTGAGACATCATTTGTGGATGCTGCTATCAAAAATGCTATTGAAGAAGTATTAATGCAGAGAGCTGAGGATGAAGCTGTCCTGGAGAATGCAATTCTGGAAAGATACATGCAACAAACAGAGGAAGAAGGAATAGCTTACCTTGAGATGCAAAAACAAGAAGAGTTGAAAGCATAAGCCGAAAAGGTAAAAGAAGAGTTAAGCATGTCTGAAAAGGAAGTTGTGAAAGTTGTGGAGGTTGAAAAACCTTGCACAAAGTGCACAAGTCCTTGTGAACCTTGTCTGGATAAAGTCAAAGTCATAAGAGAATTGACTAAACATAACGAAAACTTTCGCTATGATTACAGAACCATAAAAGAAGCTTATGACAAAATATCAGGCAAATATAAACATTTTGAAAGAGCTAACAGTGAACTCAACGCTAGTGTCACTATGTTAAATGCCACAGTTATTGAAAAAAAGGCAATTAATATGTACATTAATAGAATTGCTGAGACAAAGTGTGAGTTTCACGAAATGAAAATTGAAACAGAAAGAGTTAGACAATTACTAAAAAGTTACACCACAAACGCATATGTCATTGATCACATTCTTCCTACGATCAAGTCGGAGGATAATGCTGATAACTCAAAGCGGAAAGTTTACGGCAATGTTTCTCCACCATTTCTTGCAAGTTACTGCTGTAAGAAAGATGATGACATAGAAAAGGCATTTAACCTTTTACTTCTTTCAGAAAAGAAAGTTAAATTGCCTGAGAACATTGACGTAGACTTTACAAAATCAAATGATGACAATGAATCGGTGGAAAAAGATGTGGTAAAAAATGTCTTGGGAAATGATTCTGATGACAACAGCTTTAAAAGCGCTAACTCGAGTTCAAATAGTTCTGGTTCACAATCTGAAAGTGACGATACATCATCAGAAAATGATCTAAGTGATGATCCTAATGTTGTCATGTACAAGGTTAAGGAGTCTGATAGATTATATTTCAATGATAGCTTTCCTATTCAGAATGTGAAAGAAGATCAAATCGATAAACTGTTTAAACTTGTGGAAGTTTCATCAGATGATCTCGAGAAAAATGAAAAGAAGTTTTATTCTAAACTGAAATGGAATTTTAACAATTACCATAGAAACGGTGGTGATTTTCCTGAGAAAAGGAGAGCATGTTTAGGTTTGGAAGAAGCTGAAGATGAACCGAAAAAGAATCAGAAAACAACGTTCCAGGAGTACAAAGGTAAGAACACAAAGTTTGTATACGGAACGAGCACGGTTCAAGAAGAAAGCTTGATCGGCAAGAAGTCAAACGATGATTTCAAGAAAGAAAAGGAACTTCGGGATAAGGCTAAGTCCGCAAGTGGAGTAAAACCCACTAGTGGACAGGTTCATGACACTCGGACTTGCTTTAAATGCAATGAAGTTGGTCACATTGCTCGCAAGTGTCCAAAGTCTAAGCCTGTGTATCCCCGAAGAAAAAAAGATTCAAGAGAGGTAAAACAAAAGCAGTTTGAAAATGATCAAATCAGGATAGTAAAAAGAAATGTGACATCAAAGAAATGAAATGTAATGTTGAATCTAATCTTGAAATAAAACCTAATAATGAATCAAAATTTGAAAATTCAATTTTTCAAAAAGCTAGAGTTAACTCTCAAGCATGGATTGCTAGGTTTTATATCAAGAAAGCTAGAGTTAACTCTCAAGCATGGATTGCTAAAAAGAGATCACCTGAAAAAGTGAAGGTTGTTGGTGAAAAAACCGAAAATGTCAAATCAATCAAGAAAGATAAAAGTAAAGCTGATTGTGATTTTGAAGGTTCTGAGGTTGAATATGCTTATCAAAGAGCATACGAAAGTGATTACGAAGAGATGTATGTGGAGTTATATCCAAAACCCAAGACCAAGAAGGCTTGGGTTGAACTTTTTAACTAAATCCTTTCATGTGCAGGAGTTCCAAGATCTACTTGATCAAAAGTTGATTCTGGATTGCGGAGCTCCATATCAGTTTAACTTATGTAGAATGTTAAAATCTTTGTCATTTTGAGGGGGAGTAGTTAAGAAGATTTTTTTTTTTGAAAAAAGTCAAAATTATGAAAATCCACACCGTTGAACAGAAAAACTGATTTCAAAGTTCTTACAAGTTCAAACTGCGTTTACAAGTGGTAAATGAGTTTAATGATTGTTTGTTAAGCAATTGCAGATACAGGATTGGGAAAAAGGATGACGAGGTCACGGGATTCACATTGGTTGGTTATATTTTTCAAATAGAATTTGTTAAAAAATCTAAAATTCAAAAATATGTTTTTGATTTTAGGAGGAGTAAGAAAATTTTAAAAATTGTTGAAAAATCAAAAACATATGAAAAGGTTGAAAAATAAAAAACATTTGAAAAAGTTAAAAATTCAAAAACATTGAAAAAATTCAAAAAGTACAAAAATATTGAAAAAAGACAAAATAATTTTGTTGTGAAAAAGGAAATGATCGTACATCAGTGGACTCTCACAGTATGCTAAAGAATTGTAAAGTTTAAAAGTGATAAACAAGTCTTAATGTGGATGTGTCGATATTCAGTAAATTGTTTCCGGGATATAAACTAAATTTTACAACTTCTTAATCTCGTGGATTAACATCTCTCGGATATATGGACTTAGTACTCCGATACGAGGTCTTTATAGATGATTGATATCTGGGATATTATACAAGTTCTTCTGATTTTGCGGAAGCAATAGCCTAGAACTTCTATAATGCTTTTTGCTAAAAACCCCTAATAGCATGCAAACTTAAAAAATCGAAAGATCTAATTATTTGCAATCCTGAAAAGATTCCTTAAGTGGAACACACCTGAAAGACGAGCCTTCAACTCTTTGGTACATATATGACTAATTTGTAGTCTTCCTCTTTAATAATAACTATCTTAAATTTGTAACTTATTTTTAAAATTATATTTTCTAGAAAAATAAAAATAAAATTTTCATTTATAGTACTAGTGTAGGATATATTACGATGTGTGTAGGATACATTAGGAGTTATGTAGGAAAAAAAATCAATATTTGTAGGATGAATTTCGAAATGTGTTGGATAACTTTTGATGTGTTTAGGCACAAATTTTTAGTGTAGAGAAGGATAGTCTTTATGGTTAATAAATTAGTCCTACATACTAGTAAATGAGATAAGAGAAAACTATTTAATGTTTTACAATTATACCCTTTATTCTTTTGCTTCTCAGTTAATTTTTTTTCTCAAATAAACCTTCCTTATGTTATAATTCAACAGAATAAATAATGGGTCATGTATAATTTCTAAGCAAATATAAAAGTATTTTTAATAATAATATAGAACTATTTATGTTACTTTGTACTTTATAATTGCTAAATTTAGTCAAGTTGTCAATAGTTCATTCAACAGATTTATAAAAGTGACAACTATAACTAACTTGTTTTTCTATGATTAAATTTGTAAAAAGAACTAATTAGGTTTATATTTTGTTACAAAATAATTAAGATATTGTTATAAAAATTCTACAACTCCTTTATTTTCTATAGAAATCAGAAATACTCTTTGTGATATATTATTTTGACGAATTAATATTTTACTATGATATTCCAATGTAGTATAATATGTCAAAATTCATAAATAACCCATACGGTTTCTAACAATTCCAAAAAATTACACATATTGATATAAGATGATAATGAACATATTTTATTAATTTCAATTTCACAAAACAAGTCTTTAGGATCAATAGCTCCGATTTATGTTATTCAAGAACCCTAGTTTAAGAAGGATTAAATTCGAATTCGTATGCCCTTCTATCACATAAATGGATAAAAGGGTTTTGTAGAGCATCAATAAATAATAAGATTGGACTCAAGAATTACCTAATTCCGTTGATAATTGATGGAGAAATTGTTGAAACAAGATACGAGCCCTAAATTCCTTACTTGCGTTAATCCACGAATTGGTGAGGCTATGAACAAGTTTAGAGAATGAGGAATGGTGTTAAATGGTGTTGTGGACCGAATGGTACTATTTTTGTTATCTATACATGATGAATTCTTCTAATTTGTTTAGTGCTCATGCAGACTATATTGGGATAATAATGGTGATAAATTTGTTCTTTGTTAAATCCATTTAAGAATAATATCAAAAGATTTGAGAGTTAAAAATTATAATCTCCACCATATAATGTCGTTTAGAAGATGATATCGTTTGAGGGTGGTGTAACATCGTTTGGGACATGAAGTCGTTTGGAGTCGGGTAGTGTCGTCTTGCACTATATTCCGACATAGTTATACCATTCCTTTATTTTTATTAATGACTAATGGGTATTGCGTATTGAGTTAATAATTTTTAAACTGAAATTAATAATATTAATTGTTTTAATATTCAACAATATTATAAATACTAAATAATAATAAAATTCGTATTTTTCATTTATTATGGTTCAAATCCGATTTTCAAAATGGGTAGTTTTTCCTAAGATCCATTTTTGGCGGATGTTACAGTCTCCCTACTTTTGGTAAATTTGTCCTGAAGTTAGGAGGAAACCACTGGTGCAGGATGGTGTGTAGGGTTTTTTTTCGTAAGCATAAGAATCATGGGTTAAATTTAGAAATGGCACTAAAAACTCCAATCTTAAATTCAAATCATTTCTTGGGAATGTCATGTAACAAGTGCTGGACACGAGTCTTGAAGATGCTGAGAGTATGCTAAACTAAGATATATCAAAAGTAAGTTTTAGATCCGATTGAGGCAGTAGCATTCCTGGTAAGGATTGTATACCCAGGTAGACGAATCTCTTTTAAATGCCAGAGATAAAGAAAAGGGAAAATGTTAACGATAAAGCATAAGATAGACGATCTTAGGCGATACAACATTACGTCGTGAAGCCCATGTATGGCATATCTAGGATTGTTAGCAACTTAAGAGAAATTATATCCCGAAGATGACTTGTAATATAAGAGAGTTTGCAAACTAAGTCGTAGGGTAAACCCACGACGCCTAACTGAAATCGGTGTCACAACTTGGGATTTAAAAAAAAACTTTGTCATAGAATGCCACAATGACACAGTTTTATGCGAAATGACGCAGAATTTGAAACACCAAGTGCTCAAAACAATAAATACACAAAACCTGTCATGATTAGTCTAACGCTGCTTTTCATAATTTAACAGAGACACTAATATGTAGGAAGTACCAACGGCGTATCCACCATGTCTCTTCCAAATTATCACCTACATTTTTATTCGAATCATGATTGATAACTCAAACACTACCTATACAAAACTTCTCATGACCAGTCTGACGAGGCTATTGATTGTTTAACAAAGACACTTATGTATAGGAAGTACTAGCGGCGTATTCACATTGCCTTTATCAAACTATCATTGGCGTTGTTATTTGGATCATAATTGACAAACCAACACAACTTAAATTGAACCTATCTTAACCAGTTTAACAAGGCTTTTGATAGTTGACAAGAACATTTATATATAGGAAGTACCAATGGCATATTCACCATGTCCTTATCAAATCTCATCAGCTTCGTTATTGGGTTTTGATTGGTTCCATGAGACGACTCAACTTAAAGACCTACTAATTAAATAAGCTTAACCAAAACCACAAACAAACGATGCTTGAGTCTCGAACCCAAAAAAGGGGCGTGACTAAATGATGGCAATACCTACATTCATAGTTATGAGGGAATAGTCGGTCTATGAATAAGTGAGGCGATCCTACATCACATGAATTATGGGGAAAGGTAAGCCGTGATGAGTGATGATGCGACACAACACGAACTAGCAATAATATAAAAAGATAACAAATCAAACGAATAATAAAAAAATAAAGTGGCGATAGTATAAAACGCCAGAGTAAAGGATGAAAACTACGATAACTTCTAAAATAGTAACGTCGAAAACGTCACAACGGTACAAGCTGTCAACGGTACTAGTTAAGACTTAATAATTGTATCAATTTTTGTTAGTGTGAACATCAAGGATAAGAAGTGGAGTAGCAGATAAAATCTATAATCTGAAAAAAACCAAACGTGAAGTTGAAAATGGAAGCAACGGAGTAGAATAGTGATCTTAACTTCCACCAGTCAGGCGATAATTACGATCTGGACAAATGTAGAGGCGTCCTAAGATAAATTGAGAAATCCACTCATATACTCTTGGATCAGCAACCTAAAGATGCATCTCGGGTGATGAGGGGTAGTAGGAAAAATTTTATAGGTTTTACTAATGAATTTTAGTTGTTAAATAGTCTCTTATTGACCATAACTTCGTTAATTAGACTCACGTTTATTGGGTTTTGTATACTTTACTATATTTACACTTTACCAAGTGTAAAACATTAATTTTTTATGCACAAAAAGCAAGTTGGTTTGTTTATAATATATTAATATATTTTCGTTAAATTTTAGGAATTTTTTTTACTAAAAATATTCATTATCTATTTTTATTTTTCTTATAAAACCTATTTTAGGGTTAGAATTTTTTTATCGTCGCCATGGGCCCTTGACTCGAATTTGCCGAACTCATGGCACATGTTACGAAAATAATTAAGGTTGTGATGTTCAAGTCGTAATAGACGACTCGTTTAGTTTTGAAACATACTACAAAAAATCACATCAATTCACTTGTATCCGAAAATCGTAACAATCTTAATTTGATTTAAACTTGTGAAGATCTGTTATCCAACAATAAGCTTAGGTCTAATCCATAACCTAGTCTATAATGTGAGGAATCCGTTTTAGTTAGGGTGACATATAACAAGATTACTTTTAAATCACTGTTTCATTGATATCTTAAACGTTTACAATCTGGAAACACTTGGATAGAGCTTCGTCGTCGTGTCCGCAAAACAATACTACAGATTTAAAGACCACAAACCTATTTGCAGGACCTGTTACTCCGTGCAGACTAAGATGTCTATCTTCGAACGAACTAATATAAGATATCTTCATACAAAGTAACTTTAACAAACATAGCAAAATTTAACAGTTTGACCTATTACAAACTCGGACACAACTCATAGACGTTGGAAACAAACATACGTATCAACAAACTCCCCCTTGGATGTTGCCGCAGTCTCGATTGGTTTTTAGTCTTCAAAAACTCTCATAACTTTAATCTTTATTGCCCAAAGAAATTCTTTCTTGGCTTTCATCGTTCTTCACTAGGAATAGGCGTTTGATGCGTTGGAAGAGCCCATTTCAAAACTTAAACCTTGAGATCAAAGGTTTCTTTATCTTTGTAGCAAGTCTTTTGTCTTTTCTAGCTTCTTTCAGGAACTCATTTCTTTCCAACTCTTTGATTTCCACATCTTTCTAGAATTTATATCATGTGCATAACAGACATTGATGACACCTTGATACTGCATTGCTTGTAGTTTCTCCTTCTATTGATAACAAATCTTATTGTAGAACAAACATTCCACTTCCTTCTCAGCCAAATTCACTAGCCACATAGGATCTAGAATTCGTATGGCTCTCCACAATTCATCTTCTTTCTAAACAATCACAACTTCTCCTATTTCCGAATCATACTGCCACCACTTAAAACTATTACAGAAATCTTGTTCAACTTTCATTAGCGTCATATTCTTCATTGCATGTGGCCGTTTCACAATCAGTGTCACATCACGTTATTTAGTTACAGGGTCGATCTTAATAATCTTCTTCGGATAGTGCAGCTTCCAATTCAGAAAGTCGTGTGTTGCTTCACATCTGATAATTCTCCACAATTTTTGATCGCCCAGTTTCATTTGGAAATTGTTTAACTTCGTTTGGCATAACTCTTGCACGTCCCACCACGGGCAGAGTTTTGATATCTGATAAATATCAGAAGAATTGAACTCCAAATTCCCGTTTAACAGCAAACACGTTCAACTCTTGCAACCAACCCCAGCTTATAATATC
Organism: Scalesia atractyloides; assembly: GCA_947069175.1. Taxonomy (NCBI): domain Eukaryota; kingdom Viridiplantae; phylum Streptophyta; class Magnoliopsida; order Asterales; family Asteraceae; genus Scalesia; species Scalesia atractyloides. The sequence goes on from CAMTDV010000019.1 coordinate 16,183,136, forward strand.
TCCCAAAGATTTATCTTGATATCTAGTAAAGAAATCTAGCAGTTGTAGAAACTTCCTTTCTTTCGGCAATTCTTTAAAACAAGTCTTCCGAGCTTCTAGAACCTCTTCTTTACTAATTCGTCTAGGAGACTTTCTATCTTTCACTATCTCTTCAATATTTCTTTTTAATAAAACATTAGTTTCTTCGTTAAAGAGCGCTTGGAATGTTGGGAAGTTATCTGTACCTTCACCAAAATATTTAACTGTTTCATCATTAGAATCATCCTCCATGACAACATTATCGAAATCATCAGCATCTTCAACATATCTATATCCATAGTCATCGGGCTTTGCCATGTTGATGCTATTCAACTCTTCCTCAATATCCAACTCGAACGAGCTTTCATTAATACCCATCTTTTTTGCAATCTCCTCTTTAGAGTAATGAACAAACTCCCCCTCTTCAACTCCATGATCTAGATATATCGTTCTATGTGTATTGCAGGAACAACCGTTAGTGGGGTAACGCATGTGAAGATTCCTGAATACTCTTCATCGTGTAGAGTATCACCTGTCTCCCCCTTTCGATGAGATTCGTCTTCTTGATTAGCGTTGTCGTTTAAGAACTCATCATAGTCAAAAAACGACTTTGTAATTTTAGCTTCAAATACCACCAGCCCTGTACCACCCTGTGTGTTGTCATCATCATCACCTTTGTCATCATCATCATCATCATTATGATTATCACCATCACCATCCACATCTTCTTCGTCTTCTTTATCATTAACCTATTCTCAATCTCTTTCTCTGGTTCTTTCTTTTTCTTAGAATGATAAGGAACATCGATAACAGGACCAATCATCGCAAACTTTGAAATATCCACATTAGGCTCTTTTCTAGATCTGGCGTCATAATAGGAATATCATCAATTTTACCCTTGCCCTTATCTGCCCTTGTAGCTTCAGCTTCAGCCTTTCGTGCTCGTTCAGCAGCCCTTTCCCTAGCCTTATCTATTTCAGTATGGCTGTATTCTACTTCAAAGTTTATACCAATCTTCTTTTCCAGAACCTTCTGAAACATACCTTTTGATCTTCAACAATTCTGTCAGCCTCTAAATCACTTGCTATCTTTCGCAGTCTTTCATTATCAGAAAAAAGGCTTGCAGTAACAGCTTCCATGTGCTTTCGATCGTTCTCTAAGAATTGGATCTTTCGTTCTAACATCTTGACTCTTTCTTCAAGTGGATCATTCAAGAATTCCAAATTTACACCTTCTGAAAATAACGGTCCTTCTTCAAATATAAATCCAGTGTCTCTAGATGCATGACCTGTTGGATGAGATTGTTGAAGTTGCGAAGATTGAGGAGTTGATTGTTGTTGTCTTGGTGGAGATGGTGGTTTTGGTGGTGATAGTTGCCTTTGTGGTGACAGTGATTGTTGTGATGTAGTCAATGGAGTTTGAATCAGTATCACATTCTCGAATTCAGCTTTAGCTATAGGTGTCTCCTTTTCATGAACTATTGATTCAGCCCTAGTAGTAGTTTGCTTTAGGTACTTTCTTCTTGACTTTTAATCAATGGAGACCCTATTTTCTTCGTTGTAAAATCAGTCGCGTTGCTTTTAACTCTTTGCACTTTTTTGGTGGCACATATGGCTCATCATCATCAGTAGTAGTTGCTTTATTTCGCTTTGAAGTCCTTTTATCATCTGCTGCTCGAGGATCAAAAGTTCTGGGTGCCACTATAGTTGCAACATCAGCATCATTGCCAATCTCAGTTTCTGATGGAGAGGGTGAAACCCGAGCGTTAAAGTGTCTAAATGGTGAATATTATGTGTGTTTTATGTGTTTACTTGCCTAGAATGAGTTAACTATGAGATATAAATTGTTTTGCAGGAAAAACACGCAACTTGGCAAAGTTATGGGAGTTAAAGCGGAAGTGGAATGCTTGAGCATTACATTTGTAGCTCAAGTGTGATTTGGAAGCTCGTTCGGTTGCTAACGAGTTGTGAGAGTGCAAGACGTATGAAGGAACGAAGCTTAGGGACTATTCGGTAATTAATGGAAAGTGGTTTGTACTTCTATAAGCAAGGAAACGAAAGATTAAAAGTTTAGGGGCTTAATTGTCATTCAATGGAAGTTGAAACAAAGAAGAAAAAGAGGAGCTGAGGCGTGACCGTCGGTGACGGTAACCTCACCGTCACTGACGGTCAGGTGCATCTGGCAAGAGAAGGATTAGAAAGTGAGAACCGTCAAGTTTGCCCATAATGTGCATGTATAAGCATGTCTATGTCTTAGTCTTATATCGAGTCTGTATTGTATAGAGCTGAATAGGCTAGGTATACGAAGTATTTATGTATGTTGTAGCCAAGTTCACCCATAATGTGCATGTATAAGCATGTTCGGCCGAACTTGCATAGGCAAGTTCGGGCGAACTTGTGTTCCTAGGGCCGAACTTGTGCATCTATAAATACCTAGCCAGCCTACTTCATTTATAACTTTGGCATTTCAGAGGCAAAGCTCAGTCAGTTTGTAACCAGAATGTTTGATCTATAAAACTGACGATTAACTAATTAAATCTTGTCTATTGGTAAATACGACGTAATATTTCCGTTATTATGGATGTTAGATATCAAATTTAGGTTCCTAATCATCAAGGATCAGTCCTACAAGTGGTATCAGAGCTAGAACAGCCTGATTTGATAGTATGAAGACAAGAACTCTTCTATTTCTACTCCATTCTTCACTTTTTCTTAACTTTTGAACATAAAATGAAGAATTCATGGTCAAAATCTTTTGAACTTTGAATATATCATGTAAAACACAACAAAGATAAACCCTTGAAAGATTGGAGACCAAATTCAACCGAATTCATGTCGAAAAAAAACCATGTTTTTGAAAACCTCTAAAATCGAACTTGTTACATATGTTCGGCCGAACTTAGCATAAAATATCACTTTTCAAGTGATTTTTTAAGCAAGTTCGCCTGAACTTGGGTATTTTTGAAGGAATTCTAGATAAGTTCGCTCGAACATACAAATTTTTCATTGAATTTACACCAAGTTCGACCGAACTTGAGTAAAATCAAGGAAATTCTTAAGTAAGTTCGCCCGAACTTACTTGTGATTCGTCAAAATCTTTTAACAAGTTCGCCGAAGTTCTGTGATTGAATTTTGTCATAAGTTTGCTTGAAAAGAAATTTTTCAAAGTAGATCTAACAAGTTCGACCGAACTTGTTAGAAAATCAGAGAATTCTTCATTTGTCACTACAAGTTCGACCGAACTTATAGAAGGACTAATCATTTTCAAAGTTTTTGAAAGTTTTTCAGCGTAGACATTTCGTGATTCACAATGGAAGATTAATTAAGAGCTTATATGTCCGGAGCTAGTTCGTCAAACGCCAACGTGATTAATCAAGTCAATCTTGATAACGAAATGGGAACGACCATCAAACCGCCCAAGCTGATGAGCATGGAAAGAGAAATTTACCTACTGGGTTCAACCCATGCACTTCGCTGGCTGGGTATCAATCGAAAGAGGCTACACTGTTCCGGTAGACGAGCATCATCAAGTTCTTGAGAAGTACAACTACTCGACAGTTCAGAAAGATGAATATATCGCCGAGAAAAAGATGATCAATCTCATTCAACAGTTAGTCAAAGAAGATATTTTGATTCTGTTACCAGAGTATACTACAGCAAGAGAGCTTTCGTTGTCGTTACAGAAGAAATACCAAGGCAGTGCTGAAATGATAAAAAGCAAGAAAGCTCTCATTCTGAAAGAGTTCGATATCTTCAGCATGCTAAAGAATGAGACCATTAAGCAAATGATTGAGCGTTTCTGTCATCTCAAAGTGCAAATGCGAAGACACGTTCTTGAGAAGACGGAACAAGAATACGTCGACAAACTTGCTTACGCACTACCAGAGGGTGAATGGTCAACTTATTTGATGGTTCTGAAGAATAGTGATAAGTGGGAATTCTTCAAGTTGTCAACCTTTATCGATAAACTCGAAGGCCACGAAATGGAGCTTCTGAAGATAGTGAAGTCAAAGAACGCTAATGTTGTTCAAGACATCGGTTTGTACTACAAAACCGGAATGCAAGATAACATTTCGAGTCCAAAAATTGGAACTGCTTTTAGTGCGAACATGAATGCTTCTCCACATAATCAGAATCATTCACAGCCTCAGTATGACCAAAGTCCACAAAGTTCTTACTCGAGCACTGGTTCAAATTCAACATTTCAAAGTCAATCAAATCAGAACCAACAACAAAGTTCTGATACGAATGTTTACAAATGCAATATCGCAGTAAATTTGAACAATGTTGTTACAGAACAAGTTGCAAAACAACATATGTCACTTCTGGTTACCGTCTTAGAGTCTTATGAACGTCTTGTTGCCGGTAAGATCGAAAACCCCGAGATGACCGTAGAAGATTATGACCAGGTAGACGAGGAAGAACTCGAACTAATGGACATCAAATGGTCATTAGCTTCGATCATTAGGAGAGTGACAAAGTTCATTGCACTCACAGGCTGTGACATAGGAAATTCCAGCAACAAATTAGGTTTTGACAAAGCCAAAGTCACGTGCTTTAGATGTCGTCAAAAGGGGCATTTTAAAAGAGAGTGTAAGAACACCAAAGCAACTGGAAATCAAAGTCCTTTCGGAGGAGGAAATGAATATTACAAAAAGGCACTTCAATATAAACCATTTCCGAAGAAAACTCAGATTGAAATCCAAGAAAAATCTTACAATAGCACCACTGAGAAAGCTATGGTGGCATCTGGTGAACATGATGGTTTTGATTGGAACACTTACATTGGGAAAAAGACCGGAGATGCTTTGATGGTGGAGATAGTTGAAGATACTTCTGCAGAGGAATCAGCGGCAGCAGCTGAAGCAACAGCTATTGAACAAGCTCTTATCAAACAATACCTGCATCAACAAGAAGAAGAAGAAGAATATATCCACATGCAGAGACAAGGACTTTTATCTTCTAATTCTTGTGAAAGTTTTGCAGGTCACTTTGATGGAAGCTCGAAAGAACAAGTGGTTGACGAGAAAAAGATTGATGTAGAGATTATCAATGTTACGAAAGAAGTTAATGCCGAAAACCTCAAGGATATGGCAGATAAAGCTTTGATGGCGAATCTAACCAAGGTAGATCCAGAGGTAAAGGTTGTCGAGAAAGAAGTTGTCAAAGTACAAGTTGTAGAGGTTGAGAAACCTTGTACAAAATGTACTGAACCTTGTGTCGAATGTGCCGAAAAATCAAAGATCATCGCTGAAAACAATGTGCATAATGATTTGTTAAAATATGATTATCGCACAATGAAAGAAGCGTATGACAAAATGAAAAATGATTATGGCAGGCTTGACAGAAATAACATCGAACAACATGATAATATAAGAATGTTGAGTGGTACAGTAATGGATAAACAAAGAGCAATTAACACATATATTAACACCATTGCTGAAATCAAACAACAACTTCAAGACATGACAATCGAAACTGAAAGAGTTCGACAATTGTTAAGAAGTTATACCACCAACGCGTATGTTATCGATCACATTCTTCCGACTATCTCAATGGAAGAAAAACCTAAAAAGAAAGCGGGCAAAGAATATAGCAATGTTCCTCCACCCTTTGTGAGAAATACTGTGTTAAATCTACAGATGGGATGGACAAGGCACTCAATGTTGAATACTTTCTGAAAAGAAAGACGAGTTGCCAGAGAACATTGATATAGTCTATGCTAAATCTGATGATGATAACAACGCTGTGGTTAACAAAGTGGTTGAAAATGTTCTAAGTAGTTCTGATGAAGGCAGCTTCAAAAGCGCCGAATCGAGTTCAAAGAATTCCGATTCACAGTCGGAAAATGATGATAAGTCGTCAGAGGATGGTCTAAGTGACGATCCTAATATTGTAATGTAAAAAATTAAGGATTCGGATAGACTAGACTTTGATGATAGATTCCCGATTCAGAATGTGAAGGAAGAATTGCTTGACAAATTCTTTAAACTCGTGGAAGTCACATCAGAGGAATTGGTAATCAATGAACGAAAATTCTATTCCAAACCTACAAGAAACAATTACCGAAGAAACGGTGGTGATCATCCGGAAAAGCGAAGAGCGGGGTTGGGTTTAGAAGAAGAAACTGATGAATCTGTAAAGAAACCGTCACCATTTCATGAATATAAAAACAAAAACATGAATTTTGTATATGGGACGAGTACAGTTCATGAGGAGAATTTGATTGGTAAACAGTCAAATGATGAGTTCAAGAAGGAGAAAGAAATTCGAGATAAAGCCAAGGTTACAAGTGGTATCAAAACTTCAAGTAGGGTAAAACAGCCTATTAAAGGACATCCACTTGATAATCGGACATGTTTCAAGTGCAATGAAATTGGTCATATGGCACGACAATGTCCGAAATCAAAACCGGCTTATCTTCAAAGAAAAGAAAATTCAAATGTTGTTAAATGTCACACCCTCAATTTCCACTTGCGGAGTTTTACCGCGAGGCGTGTGAACAAACCAGAATCTAAAACACTAGTACGTCGAACGACTCTATATGATTTGATAATACGTTTTCCAAAATCACTTGTTGTAGATTTTATATTACCAATATTTAGCAAAAGCACCAGTTTTTAAGGTTTGAGCGGAAGCATAATTAAGTAGTGAAGCGGCGCCAACACAAACGCCAAAACAAATGAAAAATCCCCAAAACAATATTAGTAAATAAGACTCGATAAAAGATGTCTTGTTCAATGCATGTGCGTGCACCTAGAGCTCCTAGCGTCCTGAGAAACATGCAAAGAAACAAGTGTCAACATTAAAGATGAGCGAGTTCACAGGTTTTCATAAATTCGTTTGTTCGGTTATAGTTTGTTCTCTCCCGTTATCCCTAACCCGGGATAACGTATGGGTTCCATTATTCCAACCCGGAATAATAAGTTGTTGCTTCCAATATTCCAAACCAGGAATATTAAGTTGTTTCCAATATTCCATACCAGGAATATTAAGTTGATTCGTAATTAAGTTCAATGTTAATATATATAGGTAGCTAGCCTAAAGTCATGTCACTAAGTGTTCGCGATCGAAGCTGACTGTTGTGCCTCCGTTTTGCCAAGCCTATCACCTGACCATGGCGGTGTTAGGCCAATTATTCACCCGTTGACCATACCAGGTCGGCTAGCGCGACTAGCTCGGATGGGGCTTGTCGGGCCCAGTAGTACTACTTATAATTCCCCCGCTATTTAACCCAAATACTAACGATCCGAGGAGATTGTCGAGGACTTAAGTGATAAAGCTGCTTAGTGACCATAACATTACATTAACATTAACTTAGTTACCGTATAGTTATGTGACGTTAAATTCGTATAACGTAAAGAGATTGAGTTTGAGAGTGTATACATGTTTCTCCCCCTGTTGTTTAAAAACCGGATAAAGTTAGGGGCCGTGAACTCACCTTTATTTGCTCGGTTAGTGTAGCAAAGATGTTATAAGAGATGGGACCGCTAGTTGCGTCCTAACAAACCAATTAATTCCACGTCAGTGTGTAATCACACCAATACAAATTCCACGCGCAATTTACTCACAAAGTGATACACACAAACAACATATCTAACACTCAAACATGCATGCAAGTATTCTCATGTGATCATAGTAATCAAACAATTTATCATAACCATAAGTCAATTCATGCCACAATTTGGTGCACACAATCACAAGTTCTCAAATTTCAGTTTAGCACTTATAATTCAGCTGTTTTCTAGGATTTTTATAAAATAGTTCCAACATTCTAAAAATTCCCGTATTTTTACAGTAGGTGAAATTTATACCATAGAAATTTATATAATTTTTCCAAGTCCTAAATCTTTACCAATTAACCATAAATATTAATATACTAGGCTGCAGTCTGATTTATCTCTTTCTGACTGCAGCCCACGAAAGAATTTATTTAAAAATCATCGATCGACCAATTAACAAAATTCCAGTTGGAGTTGCCCGGAAATTTCCATACCTAGTTGCTGTACAAAAATCATGACCCAACTCCCTACTGATTTAAAATCCAACTTGATAAACAACCAACAAAATTCCAGAATTTTCACAGCTTTAGCTACTGAACTTGTTTGGCCCTTTAAAAATATCAAACGATTTCAGAAAATTATGAATCTGGTGCCATTAGATTCCTTATTCAAATCTCTACGTCCTAGACATCAGAAAATCTGTTTTTCGACAACTATCGACCGAGTTACAGCCAGATGAAGTTGGCTGTAACTATTACTCAGCATCCTGTTTCAGCATTATTGTTACCAATAATTCGTGTAACCCATTCATGCGATTAATCTAGGCGATCAAGCACCGATTTTTAATCATAGCCCAATACTAATAACCTATCCATGCAAGCCCTAGTTCTTACTTCTAGCTTTTACAAACAAAACATACTTGCAACTTATGATTTCCGAAAACAATCATGCACATGAACAAGCACCAAAACAGCCGATTATTTACAGCACTTATAATCCGAAAACAAGCTGATCAATTCGTTCAAGCATATATATCCGAAACATTTATATCAATTCCTTCAAGCATATATATATATATATCCGAAACAATACAATCATCTATCTCATTCTATTATGCAAATCCGAAAACAACACACTCAAGACACGTATATCCGAACATGATCTAGCAACAAAAGATAGATCCTAACCTTAAATGACAAGGTAAGCGGCCGAAACTTGGATGTGAATGGATTTGGCTTGAAGGTAAATCGCGACCGAGAAGATGATGATAAAGTGGGCTGTTTTGTTGATTGAATAGAGGTGAGCAAGGACCGAACTCTCGCCTGAATGGAGGTGAAGATGGCGATGGTTGCTGCTGCTGCTGCGACCGGGAGGAAGGAACGAGCAATGGAGGGAGCTGTCCGCGATCACAAGGCTGCCGACGGCAGTTTTTGTCTAGGGTTTTTGTGTATGTGAATGAAGGCATGCAATGGATGATATATATAGGCGCAAGGGATAGGGTTACGGTTTGGGTTTGCACACGGCCGCAAGGGACTTGGGCGGGTTGGTTTGGGTTTGATCTTGTTCTTGGCCGAAACATGTTTTAGGTTTTGATCTTGGTTTGGGTTTGATCTTGTTCTTGGCTGAAACATGTTTGGGCTGTTTTGGTTTGGTTTTGAACGATGTAGATTTGCGGTCTTAGGCTTGATATCGCGGCCAAGGACTTGGGTTTAAAGTTTAAACTTCGTTAATTCCTAGAGTCACAATAACTCAAAGCTGATTCGTGTCGTGGTTCGGTTCAGTTCGTGTACATATCTATCATACTTACTCTATAACTAAAACAATCACACAACACACAACACGTATTCATTTAACTCGTGCATGTTTAATACTTAGCATATACATTATTCGGCATGTGTCACGTGTAAGTTATCCGAAAAACCCGGGATATCACATTATCCCCATGTTGAAAGAATTTTCGTCCCGAAAATTGAGTAAACGCGGTTTAGCATGTAACGTACATGTTTAGAGTGCCACGCACAAAGAGTTAGTTCGTTAATGATGGTACGCAACGTTACAAGAAGTTTCCAAGTGCCATACACAAGAATTTCCAAGTGCCATGCACAAGAATTTTAGTCAACAATAGTACACGAAAGTATGAGAAATTTCCAGGTTGTCACATCATCCCCATGTTGAAAGAATTTTCGTCCCGAAAATTTAGGTACTGGTATCGTTAGTTTGCTGCTCAGTTGCGAAGAGGTGTGGGTATTTGCTTTTCATTTGGTCCTCTCTTTCCCACGTGAACTCCGGTCCACGCTTAGAGTCCCAACGAACCTTAACGATCGGAATTTTGCTGTGCCTTCGAGTCTTGATCTCACGATCCATGATCTCGATAGGCTGTTCTACAAAGTGCAGTTGCTCATCCACTTGGATCTCATCCAATGGAATAACTAGAGTTTCATCTGATAGACACTTCTTCAGATTTGACACGTGAAATACGTTGTGAACTCCACTGAGTTCGGCAGGAAGGTCTAATTGGTAAGCTACGGGTTCGATACGTTTCAAGATTACAAACGGGCCTACGTACCGTGGGTTAAGTTTGCCCCGTTTTCCAAAGCGGATTACACCCTTCCAGGGTGACACCTTTAGTAGGACGCGGTCGCCTACTTGAAATTCGAGCGGTTTGCGTTGTTGATCAGCGTAGCTTTTCTGTCGATCTCGTGCCGCCGCCATGCGGTTTCTGATTTGTACAATCTTTTCAGTAGCCTCAAGTATTAACTCAGGGCCTGTGAGTTGGCTGTCACCGACTTCTGCCCAGCAGACCGGTGATCTACATCTGCGACCGTATAATGCCTCGAACGGTGCTGCCGAAATACTCGTATGATAGCTGTTGTTATATGAGAATTCTACTAGAGGTAGGTGGATTTCCCAATTATTTCCGAAGTCCACTACGCATGCCCTAAGCATGTCTTCCATGGTTTGTATGGTCCTTTCACTTTGACCATCAGTCTGAGGGTGATAGGCTGTGCTCATATCCAGGCGGGTTCCCAACGCTTTCTGGAGTGACCGCCAGAAGTTTGACGTGAAGCGAGCATCTCTGTCTGAGATGATGGACGTTGGCACACCGTGCCGAGAAACTACTTCCTTAATGTAGATGCGAGTCAACTTCTCCATCTTATCTGTTTCTTTAATAGCTAGGAAGTGTGCGGACTTCGTTAAACGATCCACAATCACCCAGATAGTATCGCAACCACCCAAGGTTCGCGGGAGTTTAGTGATGAAATCCATTGAGATCTGATCCCATTTCCACACTGGGATCTCAGGTTGTTGGAGTAGCCCCGATGGCTTTTGGTACTCCACCTTGACTTTTGCACAAGTCAAACATTTACTCACGTAGGTGGCTATATCGGCTTTCATGTTGGGCCACCAATACGCAGCTTTAAGGTCTTGATACATCTTATCCGAACCCGGATGGACAGAGTATCGAGATTTGTGAGCTTCATCCATGACTAGCTCTCTGAGGTTTCCGTAGAGAGGTACCCATATGCGACTCATGAAGTACCGGGCTCCATTGGGCTTTACTTCCCAATCGCGTTCCATTTTTCCCACTGATTCGACTTTGAGGTTTTCCTCCTTGACTGCTTCTAACTGGGCGTCGCGTATTTGATCAGGTAGCCCCGAAGGAATAGTGAGTTGTAATGCTCGTACACGGCGAGGTTTCAAGTGTTCCTTCCTACTGAGGGCATCAGCTACCACTTAGCTTTACCCGGGTGATACCGAATGGCACACTCATAATCGTTCAAGAGTTCGACCCAGCGACGCTGTCGCATGTTCAACTCCTTCTGATCAAAGATGTGTTGGAGGCTTTTGTGGTCAGTAAAGATTGTGCACTTTGTTCCATAGAGGTAGTGTCTCCAAATCTTAAGGGCAAACACTATTGCTCCCAATTCCAGGTCATGCGTCGTGTAGTTTTTCTCGTGAACCTTCAGCTGTCGTGACGCATACGCGATGACCTTATCGCGTTGCATGAGTACGCATCCCAATCCCTGAATGGAAGCATCACAATACACTACAAAGTCATCTGTCCCTTCCGGCAAGGACAGAATGGGTGCACAACAAAGTTTCTGCTTCAGCAATTGAAATGCTACCTCTTGCTTGTCACCCCAAGTATACTTGATACCTTTCTGGGTGAGGGTAGTGAGCGGTTGTGCGATTTTTGAAAATCCCTCGATGAAGCGTCTGTAGTAACCAGCCAATCCCAAAAATTGGCGGATCTCCGTCGGTGTCTTAGGTGCTTCCCAGTTTTTGATGGCTTCAATCTTGGCAGGGTCTACGTGGATACCCCTTTCATTCACGATATGTCCGAGAAACTGAACTTCCCGAATCCAGAAATCACACTTCGAAAGCTTGGCATATAGTTTTTCCTGTTGAAGCAGCCCTAGCAGTAATCGTAGGTGTTCCGCATGTTCTTCTTCACTTTTGGAGTAGATGAGTATGTCATCGATGAACACAATGACAAACTTGTCGAGGTATGGTTTACACACGCGGTTCATGAGGTCCATGAATACCGCAGGTGCGATAGTGAGACCGAATGGCATGACCAAGAACTCGTAATGGCCATACCGAGTGCGAAATGCCGTCTTAGCGATATCCTCCTCCCTGACGCGTAGCTGGTGGTAACCAGACCGTAAATCAATCTTGGAGTAGTAGCTTGACCCTTGAAGTTGGTCGAAGAGATCGTCGATGCGAGGTAACGGGTATCGGTTCTTGACTGTAACCTTGTTGAGTTCCCTATAGTCGATGCACATGCGGAAAGTCCCGTCCTTCTTCTTGACAAACAGGACTGGAGCTCCCCATGGCGAAACGCTTGGTCGGATAAATCCTTTTTCTAGCAGCTCTTGAAGTTGGGTAGACAGCTCCTGCAGCTCGGCTGGAGCTAGGTGGTATGGAGCCTTGGCGATAGGAGTTGCATTGCTTGCCAATTCGATTTCAAATTCCAATTGTCGATGTGGTGGAAGACCAGGTAGTTCTTCTGGGAATACATCGGAAAAATCACGGACGACAGGGATGTCTTCTATACGTTTCTCGTCCTTAGGCTGTTCGGTAATTAGTGCGAGTAAAGCGAAGGAATTCTTTTTCCGAAGATACTTCTGCGCTTGCATGTATGAGATGATGTTGGTGACGGCGCTTGCCTTATTGCCTTGTACTGTCAGGATTTCGTCGTTAGAGAGCGGAATACAGATAGATTTTTCGAAGCAGAGAACTTCAGCCCGGACGTCGGATAGCCAGCCCATTTCGACTACCACGTCAAAACTACCCAGGGTAGTTGTCATCAGATCAATGGTAAAAGTGTGGCCCGCGAGTTTGAGTTGACAGCCGGATACGATTTGGGTCACATCTACAGATTTACCATCGGCTAATTCTATAACATAAGGGGTCTCTAATGGTTTAAGCGTGAGATTTAGGTTCTTCCTAAAAGACTCAGATATAAAACTCCTATCCGCACCTGTATCAAAAAGCACAGTAGCAAAATGTTCATTAAGGGGAAACTTACCGGTGACTACGTTCGTGTCGTTTCTGGCCTCTCCTCGGCCCAAAGTAAATGCGCAACCTTTGGCACCTTCTGAGCCACCGTTCCCATTATTGTTGTTGTTGTTATTGTTGTTGTGGTTATTGTGGTTGTGGTTGTTTCCACCATTGTTGTTGTTGTTGCGCAACTGTGGGCAGTCTCTTCTGAAATGAGCAGTGCTACCACACTGATAGCATCCCCGGTTTATACCCTGCTGCTGACCCTGGGGCTGATTCTGATTTTGTCGGGACATGATTTCTCCACGACAATCCTTTGCTGCATGTCCCACCTTGCCACATCTTTGGCAGCGACTTCTGGCACAAGGGCCGTTATGGTGGAGATTACAGCGGTTGCACTGCGGCTTTCGACCCGCATAGCCGCTTGCATTCGGGTTGTTGTTGTTGTTGTTGTTGTTGTTGGCGGGCTGGTTTTGATGACCCCGATGGCTATGGTAGTGATTGAACCGTTTCTGGTTCCCTTGCTGCGGATGTGATGACGAAGACTGTCGAACAGTGGAGTCTTCAAATTTTCTTTTGTTGTCCGGGGTAACTTCAGTTGTACCCCGTGCTGGCAGCTTCTTCTGTTCCACCGCCTTATCGGTGAGTTTGTGAGCTAATCGGATTGCTTGATGTTCAGTTACAGGGTTACTAGACATCACCATACCCTGAATTTCCGGAACCAGACCCCCGAGATAGAACTCGAGTCTTTTCTCCACCGTGTTGGCCAAATCGGGACACAGAAATACTAAGTCATGATGTTTTGCAGTGTAAGCTTCAATTTCCGATCCCACCATCTTGTGGTTCCATAGAGCTTGCTCCAATTGTTGCACTCTGTCTCGTGGACAGTACTCCTCTTTAATCAGGGCCTTGAACTCAGTCCATGCCGTTGCATTCGCAGCTATAAGCCCACGTGTTTGGACTTGGGCATTCCCCCCATGTCAGTGCCCCATCTTCCAGTGTTGAGGCTGCGTATTTGACCTTGTTGGCCTCGAGGCAGTTGCACATTTCAAAAACGGATTCAGACTTTTCGATCCAGCGGACCAGTCCAATGGGTCCTTCCGCCCCCGAGAATTTGCTTGGCTTTGCGTCAAGGAACATCTTGTAGGGGTTAAAGCCCCCTCCTACTGACAGAGAACAGGAAGTCAGCAAGGAATTTTACTAGCCTCACTATTAGATTTTCACGCGAAAATTTAATGATGGTTACCTGCCGGCTGGTTCTGAATACCCGCTAAAGCTGCGTTCACATGCTCCTGAATCATGGCAGCTAGTTCTTCGGGCGTCAAGTTAAGGTTTCCACGTCTTCCAGTCGCCATTTAGATCTTCGAAACACAACACAAACACACCCCGATAAGTCTATATACCCAATATAGTTATCCTACTTCGTACTGTAATAATTAGTAAGTTATGTCAACTCAATATGTTAAATACTCAAAAGAAATACTTGATTAACTGAAATTTCAACGTCTTACAAAAGTGCAAATCACACATACGAATTCACTATAAAGTCTCAAGTTTAAACACAAGTGGGAAAATAAATAAACTGAAGGAAAACAAATAATATAAACGAGACGTGTCACTCGTCTACGTCTCCATTCCCCAAGTCACTGTCGTTGCCGTCATCCTGTGCGGCATTTCCAGCTTCCTCAGCTGGGTCCTCCTCCGGATCCTCTTCAGGATCCTCCTCTGGATCCTCTTCTGGATCCTCCTCTACCGGCACTGGAGGGGCCGGTGTGTGATATCCCGGGTTTTTCGGATAACTTACACGTGACACTTGTCGAATAACATGTGTGCTAAGTATTAAACGTGCATGGAATGAATACGTGATGATTGGTTGTGTGATTGTTTAGTTATAAAAGTAATTATTGTAAATACGTACACGAACTAAACCGAACCGCGACGTGAACCAACTTAGATTCATCGTGACTCTAGGAGTAACAAGTTTTAAACTTAAACTCAAGTCAAGTCCTCGGCCAAGATCAAATCCAAACTAAGAGCAATCTAAACCCTAAACCAAAACACTCTCGGCCGTAAACCCAAACCAAACCAAGTTCTCGGCCATAAGTTCAAACTCAAACCGAATCAACTCTAACACTTGGTCACGAGATCAAACCCGAAACCACAAGACTCAAACCAAACCAACCAAGCCCTCTTGCGGCCACATGCAAACTCAAACCGAAACCACCCTATCCAAACCAAACTAACTCACTTAAGTCCCTCAACCGCGAACACTTATCTAAAACCGCAACCCTCATCTCTCTTCTTGCCTATATATATCAACAATGCATGCTCAATTCAGGATTCACAAAACCCTAAACATAAACTGCCGTCGGCTGCTTTCCTTCTCTCGGTCGCGGCAATCAGCAGCCGAAGTCTCTATCATCTCGGTTGTAAAACACCCCTTTACTTGTTCCTTGGATCGCCAGTTCAGCCTTGCTACACTTCACCTAGATCATAAACAGCTTAATCTTATTCCTTGGTCGCGGGATCAGTTTTCTTTCCCTCTCGGCCGCAAGCATCCTTGATCATCGATCTCATATAATACTCACGGTTTGTTCTCCTTATCACTAAAAGATTAGAACTTATCATATGTTACAAGATCATATTAGAATGCATGTGTTTTGACTTGTTGTTTTCGGATTTGCATGATTTAATGAGATGAAGGATTATTATCGGAATTGTTAATGCTAGTTTGCAAGTAGTGTTATTTGAAATCTGAAAAGTATAGGCTGTGTTTGTTTATAAAAACTAGAGGTATGAACTAGGGTTTGCATGGATGAGATATTGGTATTAATCTAGGATTAGAAATCGGTTTTTTGATCGCTTCGGTTAATTCCATGAGCGGATTACACGAGTTATACTAATAACATGCTGAGACAGGAAGCTGAATACCAGATACAGCCGACTTCATCAGGCTGTAATTTGGTCGTTAGTGGTCGAAAAATGGATTTTCTGATGTCTAGAACGTAGAGAATTGAATAAGGAATCTAATGGCACTGGATTCATAATTTTCTGAAATCGTTTGATATTTTTAAAGGGCTAAATAAGTTCAGTAGGTAAAGCTGTTAAAATTCTGAAATTTTGTTGGTTGTTTATCAAACTAGATTTTAAAATCAGTAGGGAGTTGAGTCATGATTTTTGTACAGCAACTAGGTATAGAAGTTTCCGGGCAACTCCAACTGGAATTTTGTTAATCGGACGATCAATGATTTTTAAATAAATTCTGCCGTGGACTGCAGTCAGAAAGCGGTAAATCTGACTGCAGCTTAGTGAACTAATATTTATGGTTAATTGGTGAAGATTTAGGACTTGAGAAAATTATATAAATTTCTATGGTATAAATGTCACTTACTGTAAAAATATGGGAATTTTTAGAATGCTGGAACTATTTTATAAAAACCCTAGAAAACAGCTGAATAACTGAGTGTTGAGCAGAAAGTTGTTAACTTGTGATTTTATGCATTAAAGTGTTGCATGGATTTGGAATGTGTTCAGGATAAGTTGTTTGATTTCTATGATTATATGAGAATACTTGCATGCATGTTTGAGTGTTAGATATGTTGGTTGTGTGTATCACTTTGTGAGTAAATTGCGTGTGGAATTAGTATTGGTGTGATTACACACTGACGTGGAATTAATTGGTTTGTTAGGACGCAACTAGCGGTCCCATCTCTTATAACATCTTTGCCACACTAACCGAGCTAATAAAGGTGAGTTCACGGCCCCTAACTTTATACGGTTTTTAAACAACAGGGGGAGAAACATGTATACACTCTCAAACTCAAACTCTTTACGTTATACGAATGTAACGTCACATAACTATACGGTAACTAAGTTAATGTTAATGTAATGTTATGGTCACTATGCAGCTTTATCACTTAAGTCCTCGACAATCTCCTCGGATCGTTAGTATTTGGGTTAAGTAGCGGGGGAATTATAAGTAGTACTACTGGGTCTGACGAGCCCCATCCGAGCTAGTCGCGCTAGCTGACCGGGTTTGGTCAACGGGTGTATGATTGGCCTAACATCGCCATGGTCATGTGATAGACCTGGCAAAACGGAGGCACAAATGTCAGCTTCGATCGCGAACACTTAGTGACATGACTTTAGGCTAGCTACCTATATACATTAATATTGAACTTAATTACGGAACAACTTAATATTCCGGGTTTGGAATATGGGAACATCAACGTATTATCCCGGGTTGGGGATAATGGAACACAACTTAATATTCCGGTTTGGGAATATTGGAAGCAACAACTTATTATTCCGGGTTTGGAATAATGCAACTGATATGTTATCCCGGGTTGGGGATAACGGAGTAACAAACTAAAACCGAACTACTAATTTATGAAAACCTGTGAACTCACTCATCTTTAATGTTGACACTTGTTTCTTTACATGTTTCTCAGGACGCTAGGAGCTCTAGGTGCACGTACATGCATTGAACAAGACATCATTATCGAGTCTCATTTATTAATATTGTTTTTGGGATTTTTCCTTTGTTTGGCGTTTGTGTTGGCGCCCGCATCACTACTTATTTATGCTTCCGCTCAAACTTTAAAAACTGATACTCATGCTAAATATTGGTAATCTAAAATTTGCAACAAATGATTTTGGAAAACGTATTATCAAATCATATAGGGTCGTTCGACGTACTAGTGTCTTAGATTCTGGTTTGTTCACACGTCTCGCGGTAGAACTCCGCAAGTGGAAATTGAGGGTGTGACAGATTGGTATCAGAGCCACTAGCTATAGAGAACCAGGTTTGCATTAGAAGTAGACCTAAACTATAGCTGATATCACGACACTAGACTTAGTTTGGCACCGAATTATTATATCTTGTTATGAATACCACAACTGTGTTTGGTAGATTATACCTCCATGATAAGAAATGAAAACAACTCATAACTAACTACACGACCTAACAGGCAATGTCATCATCCTCATCGTCATCATCGTCCGACAGACTTACACCACCAAGGGCACCAGGAAAGGCACAAATGGTGGAACCCATACCACCTTATGGCGTGGAGACACGCTCAGCAGCAAGGAAAAGGCTCGCTCTGGGAGAGGAGTCATCGTTACGCCCAACTATTGCTGTACCGGTTGAACCGGTTAATCCTGTAGAAATAGGACTTGACACGCTTAGAATCCTGGTGCATACACAACAAAAACAGTTAGAAAGAATGCAGGAAACCATCTTAGCACAAGGATGGATGATTCGACACCTTGCAGGAAAGACCGACTCGCTCGAGGAAGAGCATCGTACGAGTAAGATAGCTCGTAACACCATAGCCAGAGATCTGCGTGCTGAGCAGATAAGAGCTGACTGGCTGGAGGACAGAGTCCTGGAAAATAGTTGGAACATTCAGGAACTACAAAATCAAGCACTTGAACCAGCACCTGCCCCTCCAGTGCCGGTAGAGGAGGATCCTGAAGAGGATCCGGAGGAGGATCCAGCTGAGGAAGCTGGAGATGCCGCACAGGATGACGGCAATGACAGTGACTTAGGGGATGGAGGCGTAGACGACTGACACGTCTCGTTTATATTAATTGTTTTCCTTCAGTTTATTATTTTCCACTTGTATTTAAACTTGAGACTTTATAGTAAATTCGTATGTTTGAATTGCACTTTTGTAAGACGTTGAGATTTCAGTTAATCAAGTATTTCTTTGACTATTTAACATATTGAGTTGACGTAGCTTAATAATAATTATTAAAGTATGAAGTAGGATAACTATATTGGATATATAGACTTATCGGAGTGTGTTTATGTTGTGTTTCAAAGATCTAAATGGCGACTGGAAGACGAGGAAACCTAAACTTGACGCCCGAAGAGCTAGCTGCCATGATCCAGGAGCATGTGAACGCAGCATTAGCGGGTGTGCAGAACCAGCCAGCAGGTAACTATTATTAAGTTTTCGCGTGAAAATCTAATAGTGAGGCTAGTACAATTCCTTGCTGACTTCCTGTTCTCTGTCAGCAGGAGGGGGCTTTAATCCCTATAAGATGTTTCTTGACGCAAAGCCTAGCAAGTTCTCGGGGGCGGAAGGACCCATTGGATTGGTCCGCTGGATCGAAAAGTCGGAATCTGTTTTTGAAATGTGCAACTGCTTAGAGGCCAACAAAGTCAAATACGCCGCCTCAACACTGGAAGAGGGGCACTGACATGGTGGAATGCCCAAGTCCAAACACGTGGACTGTTAGCTGCAAATGCAATGGCTTGGACTGAGTTCAAGGCCCTGATTAAAGAGGAGTACTGTCCACGAGACAGAGTGCAACAGCTAGAGCAAGCTCTATGGAACCACAAGATGGTGGGATCTGAAATTGAGGCTTACACTGCAAAACACCATGACTTGGTATTTCTGTGTCCTGATTTGGCAAACACGGTGGAGAAAAGACTCGAGTTCTATCTCGGGGGTCTGGTTCCGGAAATTCAGGGTATGGTGATGTCTAGTAACCCTGTAACAGAACATCAAGCTATCCGATTGGCTCACAAACTCACCGATAAAGCAGTGGAACAGAAGAAACTGCCAGCGCGGGGTACCACTGAAGTTGCCTCAGATAATAAAAGAAAGTTTGAAGACTCCACCATTCGACAGTCTTCGTCATCACATCCGCAACAAGGGAACCAGAAACGGTTCAATCACTACCACAACCACCGGGGTCATCAAAATCGTTCCAACAACTACAACAACAACTACAACAACAACTACAACAACAACAACAACCAGAATGCAGGCGGCTATGTAGGTCGAAAGCCGCAGTGCAACCGCTGTAATCTTCACCATGACGGCCCTTGTGCCGGAAATCGCTGCCAAAGATGTGGCAAGATGGGACATGCGGCAAAGGATTGTCGTGGGGAAATCGTGTCCCGACAAAATCAGAATCGGTCTCAGGGTCAGCAGCAGGGTATAAACCGGGGATGCTATCAGTGTGGTAGCACCGCTCATTTCAGAAAAGACTGCCCACAGTTGCACAACAACAACAACAATAATGGTGGAAACAACCACAACAACCACAACAATAATAACAACAACAACAATGGGAACGGTGGCACAGGAGGTGCCAAAGGTCGCGCATTTACATTGGGCCGCGGGGAGGCCAGAAACGACGCGAACGTGGTCACCGGTAAGTTTCCCCTTAATGAACATTTTGCTTCTGTGCTTTTTGATACGGGTGCGGATAGGAGCTTTATATCTGAGTCTTTTAGGAAGAACCTAAGTCTCACGCTTAAACCATTAGAGACCCCTTATGTGATAGAATTAGCCAATGGTAAATCTGTAAATGTGACCCAAATCGTATCCGGCTGTCAACTCAAACTCGCGGGCCACACCTTTACCATCGATCTGATGACAACTACCCTGGGTAGTTTTGATGTGGTAGTCGGAATGGACTGGCTATCCGATGTCCGGGCTGAAGTTCTCTGCTTCGAAAAGTCTATCCGTATTCCGCTCTCGAACAACAAAATCCTGACGGTACAAGGCGACAAGGCAAGCGCCGTCACCAACATAATCTCATTTATGCAAGCTCAGAAGTATCTTCGGAGAAAGAATTCTTTCGCTTTCCTCGCACTAATTACCGAACATCCTAAGGACGAGAAACGTATAGAAGACATCCCTGTCGTCCGTGATTTTTCCGATGTATTCCCAGAAGAACTACCTGGTCTTCCGCCACATCGACAATTGGAGTTTGAAATCGAATTGGCAAGCAATGCAACTCCCATCGCCAAGGCTCCATACCGCCTAGCTCCAGCCGAGCTGCAGGAGCTGTCTACTCAACTTCAAGAACTGCTAGAAAAAGGATTTATTCGACCAAGCGTTTCGCCATGGGGAGCTCCAGTCCTGTTTGTCAAGAAGAAGGACGGGACCTTCCGCATGTGCATCGACTATAGGGAACTCAACAAGGTTACAGTCAAGAACCGATACCCGTTACCTCGCATCGACGATCTATTCGACCAACTGCAAGGGTCAAGTTACTACTCTAAGATTGATTTACGGTCCGGTTATCATCAGCTACGCGTCAGAGAGGAGGATATCGCTAAGACAGCATTTCGCACTCGGTATGGCCATTACGAGTTCTTGGTCATGCCATTCGGTCTCACTAACGCACCTGCAGTGTTCATGGACCTCATGAACCGCGTGTGTAAGCCATACCTCGACAAATTTGTCATCGTGTTCATTGATGACATACTCATCTACTCCAAGTGTAAAGAAGAGCATGCTGAGCATCTACGATTGCTGCTAGAATTACTTCAACAGGAAAAGCTATACGCCAAGCTTTCGAAGTGTGATTTCTGGATCCGAGAAGTTCAGTTTCTCGGGCACGTCGTGAATGAAAAGGGTATCCACGTAGACCCTGCCAAGATTGAAGCCATCAAAAGCTGGGAAGCACCTAAGACTCCGACGGAAATCCGCCAATTCTTGGGATTGGCTGGTTACTACAGACGCTTCATCGAGGGGTTTTCAAAGATTGCTCAACCGCTCACTACCCTCACCCAGAAAGGCATCAAGTATGCTTGGGGTGAAAAACAAGAAGCAGCATTTCAACTGCTGAAGCAGAAACTTTGCAGTGCACCCATTCTGTCCTTGCCGGAAGGGACAGATGACTTTGTAGTGTATTGTGATGCTTCCATTCAGGGATTGGGATGCGTACTCATGCAACGCGATAAGGTCATCGCGTATGCGTCGCGACAGCTGAAAGTTCACGAGAAGAACTACACGACGCATGACCTAGAATTGGGAGCAGTGGTGTTTGCACTTAAGATCTGGAGACACTACCTTTATGGAACGAAATGCACAATCTTCACTGACCACAAAAGCCTCCAGCACATCTTTGATCAGAAGGAGTTGAACATGCGACAGTGTAGCTGGGTCGAACTCTTGAACGATTATGAGTGTGCCATTCGGTATCACCCGGGTAAAGCTAACGTGGTAGCTGATGCCCTCAGCAGGAAGGAACACTTGAAACCTCGTCGCGTACGAGCACTACAACTCACTATTCATTCAGGGCTACCCGAACAAATACGCGACGCCCAGTTAGAAGCAGTTAAGGAGGAAAACGTCAAAGCCGAATCGGTGGGAAAAATAGAACGCGATTGGGAGGTAAAGCCCAATGGAGCCCGGTATTTCATGAATCGCATATGGGTACCTCTCTACGGAAACCTCAGAGAGCTAGTCATGGATGAAGCTCACAAATCTCGATACTCTATCCATCCGGGTTCGGATAAGATGTATCAGGACCTTAAAGTTGCATATTGGTGGCCTAACATGAAAGCTGATATAGCCACCTACGTGAGTAAATGCTTGACTTGTGCAAAAGTCAAAGTGGAGTATCAAAAGCCATCGGGGCTACTCCAACAACCAGAGATCCCAGTGTGGAAGTGGGATCAGATCTCAATGGATTTCATCACTAAACTTCCGCGAACCCTGGGTGGTTGCGACACCATCTGGGTGATTGTGGATCGTTTAACTAAATCCGCACACTTCCTAGCTATCAAAGAAACGGATAAGATGGAGAAGTTGACTCGCATCTACATTAAGGAAGTAGTTTCTCGGCACGGAGTGCCAACGTCTATCATATCAGATAGAGATGCTCGTTTCACGTCAAACTTCTGGCAGTCACTCCAGAAAGCGTTGGGAACACGCTTGGATATGAGCACAGCTTATCACCCTCAGACTGATGGTCAAAGCGAAAGGACCATACAAACCTTGGAAGACATGCTTAGGGCATGCGTAGTGGACTTCGGAAATAATTGGGAAATTCACCTGCCTCTAGTGGAATTCTCATATAACAACAGCTATCACACGAGTATTTCGGCAGCACCGTTTGAGGCATTATACGGTCGTAAATGTAGATCACCGGTCTGCTGGGCAGAAGTCGGTGACAGTCAACTCACAGGCCCAGAGTTAATACTTGAGGCTACTGAAAAGATTGTACAAATCAGAAACCGCATGGCGGCGGCACGAGATCGACAGAAAAGTTACGCTGATCAACGACGCAAACCGCTCGAATTCCAAGTAGGCGATCGCGTCCTACTAAAAGTGTCACCCTGGAAGGGTGTAATCCGCTTTGGAAAACGGGGCAAACTTAACCCACGGTACGTAGGCCCGTTTGAAATCTTGAAACGAATCGGACCCGTAGCTTACCAATTAGACCTTCCGACCGAACTCAGTGGAGTTCACAACGTATTTCACGTGTCAAATCTGAAGAAGTGTCTATCAGATGAAACTTTAGTTATTCCATTGGATGAAATCCAAGTGGATGAACAACTACACTTCGTGGAAAAGCCTATCGAGATCATGGATCGTGAGATCAAGACTCGGAGGCACAGCAAAATTCCGATCGTTAAAGTTCGTTGGGACTCTAAACGTGGACCGGAGTTCACGTGGGAAAGAGAGGACCAAATGAAAAGCAAATACCCACACCTCTTCGCAATTGAGCAGCAAACTAACGATGACGGTACCTAAATTTTCGGGACGAAAATTCTTTCAACAAGGGGATGATGTGACAACCTGGAAATTTCTCATACTTTCGTGTACTATTGTTGACTAAATTCTTTGTGTATGACACTTGGGAATTTCTTGTAACGTTGCGTACCATTATAAACGAACTAACTCTTTGTGCGTGGCACTATGAACATGTACGTTACATGCTAAACCGAGTTTACTCAATTTTCGGGACGAAAATTCTTTCAACATGGGGATAATGTGATATCCCGGGTTTTTCGGATAACTTACACGTGACACTTGTCGAATAACATGTGTGCTAAGTATTAAACGTGCATGGAATGAATACGTGATGATTGGTTGTGTGATTGTTTAGTTATAAAAGTAATTATTGTAAATACGTACACGAACTAAACCGAACCGCGACGTGAACCAACTTAGATTCATCGTGACTCTAGGAGTAACAAGTTTTAAACTTAAACTCAAGTCAAGTCCTCGGCCAAGATCAAATCCAAACTAAGAGCAATCTAAACCCTAAACCAAAACACTCTCGGCCGTAAACCCAAACCAAACCAAGTTCTCGGCCATAAGTTCAAACTCAAACCGAATCAACTCTAACACTTGGTCACGAGATCAAACCCGAAACCACAAGACTCAAACCAAACCAACCAAGCCCTCTTGCGGCCACATGCAAACTCAAACCGAAACCACCCTATCCAAACCAAACTAACTCACTTAAGTCCCTCAACCGCGAACACTTATCTAAAACCGCAACCCTCATCTCTCTTCTTGCCTATATATATCAACAATGCATGCTCAATTCAGGATTCACAAAACCCTAAACATAAACTGCCGTCGGCTGCTTTCCTTCTCTCGGTCGCGGCAATCAGCAGCCGAAGTCTCTATCATCTCGGTTGTAAAACACCCCTTTACTTGTTCCTTGGATCGCCAGTTCAGCCTTGCTACACTTCACCTAGATCATAAACAGCTTAATCTTATTCCTTGGTCGCGGGATCAGTTTTCTTTCCCTCTCGGCCGCAAGCATCCTTGATCATCGATCTCATATAATACTCACGGTTTGTTCTCCTTATCACTAAAAGATTAGAACTTATCATATGTTACAAGATCATATTAGAATGCATGTGTTTTGACTTGTTGTTTTCGGATTTGCATGATTTAATGAGATGAAGGATTATTATCGGAATTGTTAATGCTAGTTTGCAAGTAGTGTTATTTGAAATCTGAAAAGTATAGGCTGTGTTTGTTTATAAAAACTAGAGGTATGAACTAGGGTTTGCATGGATGAGATATTGGTATTAATCTAGGATTAGAAATCGGTTTTTTGATCGCTTCGGTTAATTCCATGAGCGGATTACACGAGTTATACTAATAACATGCTGAGACAGGAAGCTGAATACCAGATACAGCCGACTTCATCAGGCTGTAATTTGGTCGTTAGTGGTCGAAAAATGGATTTTCTGATGTCTAGAACGTAGAGAATTGAATAAGGAATCTAATGGCACTGGATTCATAATTTTCTGAAATCGTTTGATATTTTTAAAGGGCTAAATAAGTTCAGTAGGTAAAGCTGTTAAAATTCTGAAATTTTGTTGGTTGTTTATCAAACTAGATTTTAAAATCAGTAGGGAGTTGAGTCATGATTTTTGTACAGCAACTAGGTATAGAAGTTTCCGGGCAACTCCAACTGGAATTTTGTTAATCGGACGATCAATGATTTTTAAATAAATTCTGCCGTGGACTGCAGTCAGAAAGCGGTAAATCTGACTGCAGCTTAGTGAACTAATATTTATGGTTAATTGGTGAAGATTTAGGACTTGAGAAAATTATATAAATTTCTATGGTATAAATGTCACTTACTGTAAAAATATGGGAATTTTTAGAATGCTGGAACTATTTTATAAAAACCCTAGAAAACAGCTGAATAACTGAGTGTTGAGCAGAAAGTTGTTAACTTGTGATTTTATGCATTAAAGTGTTGCATGGATTTGGAATGTGTTCAGGATAAGTTGTTTGATTTCTATGATTATATGAGAATACTTGCATGCATGTTTGAGTGTTAGATATGTTGGTTGTGTGTATCACTTTGTGAGTAAATTGCGTGTGGAATTAGTATTGGTGTGATTACACACTGACGTGGAATTAATTGGTTTGTTAGGACGCAACTAGCGGTCCCATCTCTTATAACATCTTTGCCACACTAACCGAGCTAATAAAGGTGAGTTCACGGCCCCTAACTTTATACGGTTTTTAAACAACAGGGGGAGAAACATGTATACACTCTCAAACTCAAACTCTTTACGTTATACGAATGTAACGTCACATAACTATACGGTAACTAAGTTAATGTTAATGTAATGTTATGGTCACTATGCAGCTTTATCACTTAAGTCCTCGACAATCTCCTCGGATCGTTAGTATTTGGGTTAAGTAGCGGGGGAATTATAAGTAGTACTACTGGGTCTGACGAGCCCCATCCGAGCTAGTCGCGCTAGCTGACCGGGTTTGGTCAACGGGTGTATGATTGGCCTAACATCGCCATGGTCATGTGATAGACCTGGCAAAACGGAGGCACAAATGTCAGCTTCGATCGCGAACACTTAGTGACATGACTTTAGGCTAGCTACCTATATACATTAATATTGAACTTAATTACGGAACAACTTAATATTCCGGGTTTGGAATATGGGAACATCAACGTATTATCCCGGGTTGGGGATAATGGAACACAACTTAATATTCCGGTTTGGGAATATTGGAAGCAACAACTTATTATTCCGGGTTTGGAATAATGCAACTGATATGTTATCCCGGGTTGGGGATAACGGAGTAACAAACTAAAACCGAACTACTAATTTATGAAAACCTGTGAACTCACTCATCTTTAATGTTGACACTTGTTTCTTTACATGTTTCTCAGGACGCTAGGAGCTCTAGGTGCACGTACATGCATTGAACAAGACATCATTATCGAGTCTCATTTATTAATATTGTTTTTGGGATTTTTCCTTTGTTTGGCGTTTGTGTTGGCGCCCGCATCACTACTTATTTATGCTTCCGCTCAAACTTTAAAAACTGATACTCATGCTAAATATTGGTAATCTAAAATTTGCAACAAATGATTTTGGAAAACGTATTATCAAATCATATAGGGTCGTTCGACGTACTAGTGTCTTAGATTCTGGTTTGTTCACACGTCTCGCGGTAGAACTCCGCAAGTGGAAATTGAGGGTGTGACACGGTGCTGGTGCAAGTGCTTGATTTTGCAGTTCCTGAATGTTCCAACTATTTTCCAGGACTCTGTCCTCCAGCCAGTCGGCTCTTATCTGTTCAGCACGCAGATCTCTGGCTATGGTGTTACGAGCTATCTTGCTTGTACGATGCTCTTCCTCGAGCGAGTCGGTCTTTCCGGTAAGGTGTCGGATCATCCATCCTTGTGCCAGGATGGTTTCCTGCATTCTTTCTAGCTGTTTTTATTGTGTATGCACCAGGATTCTAAGCATGTCAATTCCTATTTCTACAGGATTAACCGGTTCATCCGGTACAACAATAGTTGGGCGTAACGACGACTCCTCCCCCAGAGTGAGCCTTTTCCTCGCTGCTGAGCGTGTCTCCACGCCATAAGGTGGTATGGGTTCCACCATTGGTGCCTTTCCTGGTGCCCTTGGTGGTGTAAGTCTGTCGGACAATGATGACGATGAGGATGATGACATTGCCTGTTAGGTCGTGTAGTTAGTTACGAGTTGTTTTCATTTCTTATTATGAAGGTATAATCTACCAAACACGGTTGTGGCATATTGCATAACAAGATATAATAATTCGGTGCCAAACTAAGTCTAGTGTCGTGATTTCAGCTATAGTTTAGGTCTACTTCTAATGCAAACCTGGTTCTCTATAGCTAGTGGCTCTGATACCAATCTGTCACACCCTCAATTTCCACTTGCGGAGTTTTACCGCGAGGCGTGTGAACAAACCAGAATCTAAAACACTAGTACGTCGAACGACTCTATATGATTTGATAATACGTTTTCCAAAATCACTTGTTGTAGATTTTATATTACCAATATTTAGCAGAAGCACCAGTTTTTAAGGTTTGAGCGGAAGCATAATTAAGTAGTGAAGCGGCGCCAACACAAACGCCAAAACAAATGAAAAATCCCCAAAACAATATTAGTAAATAAGACTCGATAAAAGATGTCTTGTTCAATGCATGTGCGTGCACCTAGAGCTCCTAGCGTCCTGAGAAACATGCAAAGAAACAAGTGTCAACATTAAAGATGAGCGAGTTCACAGGTTTTCATAAATTCGTTTGTTCGGTTATAGTTTGTTCTCTCCCGTTATCCCTAACCCGGGATAACGTATGGGTTCCATTATTCCAACCCGGAATAATAAGTTGTTGCTTCCAATATTCCAAACCAGGAATATTAAGTTGTTTCCAATATTCCATACCAGGAATATTAAGTTGATTCGTAATTAAGTTCAATGTTAATATATATAGGTAGCTAGCCTAAAGTCATGTCACTAAGTGTTCGCGATCGAAGCTGACTGTTGTGCCTCCGTTTTGCCAAGCCTATCACCTGACCATGGCGGTGTTAGGCCAATTATTCACCCGTTGACCATACCAGGTCGGCTAGCGCGACTAGCTCGGATGGGGCTTGTCGGGCCCAGTAGTACTACTTATAATTCCCCCGCTATTTAACCCAAATACTAACGATCCGAGGAGATTGTCAAGGACTTAAGTGATAAAGCTGCTTAGTGACCATAACATTACATTAACATTAACTTAGTTACCGTATAGTTATGTGACGTTAAATTCGTATAACGTAAAGAGATTGAGTTTGAGAGTGTATACATGTTTCTCCCCCTGTTGTTTAAAAACCGGATAAAGTTAGGGGCCGTGAACTCACCTTTATTTGCTCGGTTAGTGTAGCAAAGATGTTATAAGAGATGGGACCGCTAGTTGCGTCCTAACAAACCAATTAATTCCACGTCAGTGTGTAATCACACCAATACAAATTCCACGCGCAATTTACTCACAAAGTGATACACACAAACAACATATCTAACACTCAAACATGCATGCAAGTATTCTCATGTGATCATAGTAATCAAACAATTTATCATAACCATAAGTCAATTCATGCCACAATTTGGTGCACACAATCACAAGTTCTCAAATTTCAGTTTAGCACTTATAATTCAGCTGTTTTCTAGGATTTTTATAAAATAGTTCCAACATTCTAAAAATTCCCGTATTTTTACAGTAGGTGAAATTTATACCATAGAAATTTATATAATTTTTCCAAGTCCTAAATCTTTACCAATTAACCATAAATATTAATATACTAGGCTGCAGTCTGATTTATCTCTTTCTGACTGCAGCCCACGAAAGAATTTATTTAAAAATCATCGATCGACCAATTAACAAAATTCCAGTTGGAGTTGCCCGGAAATTTCCATACCTAGTTGCTGTACAAAAATCATGACCCAACTCCCTACTGATTTAAAATCCAACTTGATAAACAACCAACAAAATTCCAGAATTTTCACAGCTTTAGCTACTGAACTTGTTTGGCCCTTTAAAAATATCAAACGATTTCAGAAAATTATGAATCCGGTGCCATTAGATTCCTTATTCAAATCTCTACGTCCTAGACATCAGAAAATCTGTTTTTCGACAACTATCGACCGAGTTACAGCCAGATGAAGTTGGCTGTAACTATTACTCAGCATCCTGTTTCAGCATTATTGTTACCAATAATTCGTGTAACCCATTCATGCGATTAATCTAGGCGATCAAGCACCGATTTTTAATCATAGCCCAATACTAATAACCTATCCATGCAAGCCCTAGTTCTTACTTCTAGCTTTTACAAACAAAACATACTTGCAACTTATGATTTCCGAAAACAATCATGCACATGAACAAGCACCAAAACAGCCGATTATTTACAGCACTTATAATCCGAAAACAAGCTGATCAATTCGTTCAAGCATATATATCCGAAACATTTATATCAATTCCTTCAAGCATATATATATATATATCCGAAACAATACAATCATCTATCTCATTCTATTATGCAAATCCGAAAACAACACACTCAAGACACGTATATCCGAACATGATCTAGCAACAAAAGATAGATCCTAACCTTAAATGACAAGGTAAGCGGCCGAAACTTGGATGTGAATGGATTTGGCTTGAAGGTAAATCGCGACCGAGAAGATGATGATAAAGTGGGCTGTTTTGTTGATTGAATAGAGGTGAGCAAGGACCGAACTCTCGCCTGAATGGAGGTGAAGATGGCGATGGTTGCTGCTGCTGCTGCGACCGGGAGGAAGGAACGAGCAATGGAGGGAGCTGTCCGCGATCACAAGGCTGCCGACGGCAGTTTTTGTCTAGGGTTTTTGTGTATGTGAATGAAGGCATGCAATGGATGATATATATAGGCGCAAGGGATAGGGTTACGGTTTGGGTTTGCACACGGCCGCAAGGGACTTGGGCGGGTTGGTTTGGGTTTGATCTTGTTCTTGGCCGAAACATGTTTGGGTTGTTTTGGTTTGGTTTTGAACGAAGTAGATTTGCGGTCTTAGGCTTGATATCGCGGCCAAGGACTTGGGTTTAAAGTTTAAACTTCGTTAATTCCTAGAGTCACAATAACTCAAAGCTGATTCGTGTCGTGGTTCGGTTCAGTTCGTGTACATATCTATCATACTTACTCTATAACTAAAACAATCACACAACACACAACACGTATTCATTTAACTCGTGCATGTTTAATACTTAGCATATACATTATTCGGCATGTGTCACGTGTAAGTTATCCGAAAAACCCGGGATATCACATTAAACCAAAGCAACCAATGTTTACAAAACCTGTAAAGATTTTGAAACGAAAAGAATCAAAACCAGAAGTTAAACCAAAGTCTGATAAGACTTTTGAAAATTCCATTTTCGAGAAAGGTGAACCTTCTAGGTCTAATGAAAACAAGTTTTACATCAAAAAGGCTAATATCAAATCTCAAACTGGATTGCCAAGAAAAGGTCAACAACATCTGGTGTTATTAAGTCTGAGCTAGTAAAGACTGACAACACAAAAGAATCAAAGTTTGAAATCACTAAGTCTGAGCAGGTGAAGACTAGTGAGAATGTGAAAGAAGTTAAAACAGAAATAAAAAACGATAATGTCAAATCTGTAAAAGAGAAGAAAAAAGTGAAATTTTCAAACATTAACATTGTTGAAATAGATGATGAATTTGATTTTAATGATGTTGATGAGTTTGAATATGATTTTGATGATGGTTATCCAGTAAAACCCAAGACCAAGAAGGCTTGGGTAGAGCTTTTCACCTAATTTCTGAATTTTGCATGGACTCCAAAGATCCGTACTCTCAAAGTGGATTTTGGATAGTGGAGCATCCAGGCATAACGGGAATGAAGGCATTGTTATTAGACATTAAAGCTATAAATGGTGGATATGTTGGATTTGCTAAAATCAAGGTGGAAGGATAGTCACCGAGGGAAAACTCTCCAATGGCGTAGTTTCATTTGATTGCGTGAACTATATTGCAGAACTTGAGAACAATCTTCTAAGTATATCGCAGATTTGTGACAAGAAATTTACAGTCCATTTCAATGACAAACAGTGTATTATCTTGAAGCCGAGATTCAAAATACCAGATGAGTGGATTCTAATGCGAGCACCGCGAGAGAATGATTTATATGTTCTTGATATGAGTGTTGCTACCACTTCATCAAAATCAGCACAATGTTTTGTATCAAAGGCTACTGAAAAAGATTCTATTCTTTGGCATCATAAGATGGGGCATATTCATTTGCGAAAAAATGAATTTCTTGATTCATAATGATCTGTAGAAGGCGTAAATCTTCGGATTTTTCAGATGTCTGATCATTGCTTGGAATGCAAAAAGGAAAAGCAGATCAAGAAATCTCATCCAAAGAAAATTCTAAACTCAATCAAGTTGCCATTAGAACGTCTCCACATGGATTTATTTGGTCCTGTAAATGTTCGAAGCATCTCAGGAGACTTATATTGCTTGGTCGTGACATATGACTATTCGATATATTCGTGGGTATTCTTTCAAGAATCAAAAGAGGAAACGTTTGAGAACTTGGTTATTCTATTCAAGAAACTCGAGAAGATTTCTCATCTGCCGGTCAGACGCATTAGAAGTGACAACGGCACAGAGTTTAAGAATGACAAAATGAAGGAATCCTGCAACGCAAAAGGGATTCTGCACGAGTTTAGTGCTCCCTATACTCCACAGCAAAACGGAGTAGCTGAATGAAAAAACAGAACTTTGATTGAAACTGCGAGAACCATGCTTGCAGATTCTAAACTTCCTATCAGATTCTGGAGTGAAGCGGTTGATGTGGCTTGCTACACGCTAAACATGGTTCTCACTGTCAAACCAACAAAGAAAACATGTTTTGAGATGATAAACTGACGGAAGCCATATTGAAGTTCTTAGAACCATTCGGTGCACCATGTACCGTAATAGACCAAGATGGCAAATTCGGAGCTAAATCTCTTGAAGGTTTCTTTGTCGGATATGCGAGTCCGTTGAGAAGAGCATATGTTCCTTCATTGAGAAAGGTTATTGAAGCACAACACGTGGATTGTTTCAACTACACGGATCCTATTCAAAGGAAAGGTGACGCGTGGCTGTTTAACTATAAAGACCTTTGGAAGTCATTTGACTTGCCCAAAGAACCAACTGACGAAGAAGTTGCAGCGTTATATTATCTTCACCAGTTAGCGAATCAAGAACAAATTGATTGACCAATTGAGGTTAATCAACCCACGTTGGATCCATCTTCTTCTGGCGCAAGTTCAAACAATAATGGTGTTCCGGCTGAAAATGTTTCTGAAACATTATCAACACCTGCTACTCCTCCAACGAATGCCTCTACTGAACCAGTGAATACAACAATGGAGCCCAGTATGCCTCAGAATCAAAATTCAGATTCAGATGAAGCACCGACATTTGATGCTGATGGGGAATCATCTTCTTCAGATGAAGAAGTGGAGCAGATAACAAGTCTTCTTAATCAATCTGCAGTCCCGAACAACAGAAATGAAGCTTCATCAAGCTCTCCAAACATTGAATTGGTTGTTGATCTCAACATCACGAATCAAGAAAACTCAGTAGATGTTCTAAGTGAAGAATTGCCGCGATCATATTCCTATCATCCGTCAACAAATATTATCGGAGAACTTCAAACTGGTGTTAGAACTCGAGGGCAAATTAATAAAGCACTCAGTTGTTTCTACACACGCGTTGCTACAACCCAGAATTATTCTTTCTCTTCATGTTTCATCTCTCAGATTGAGCCTAAGACAGTTAATGAAGCTTTAGCCGATGAAAACTGGGTACAAGCAATGCAAGAAGAATTATTGCTGTTTGAGAAGTTGGGTATGTGGAAGCTTGAAGACCTACCAGAAAATCAGAAAGCAATTGATACAAAACAGGTCTTTAAGTGTAAACGTGATGATAGAGGGGTTATTGTTTGTAACAAAGCTAGGCTTGTTGTCAAGGGATTTAGCAGCAGGAAGGCATAGACTACACGGAAGTCTATGCACCAGTAGCTCGATTGGAATCTATACGAATCTTTCCGGCTTTCGCATCATGGAAAGGATTTAAGGTCTATCAATAGGATGTCAAATCGGCTTTCTGTATGGCAAATTACGCAAGAAGGTGTACGTTGGCAACCACCGAGGTTTGTCGATCCACTTAACAAAAAGAAAGCGTACCTACTGGTAAAGCTCTTTATCGACTACACCAAGCCCCGAGAGCTTGGTACGAGACGTTGTCGCAACATCTCGTCGAAAACGGCTTTATCAGAGGAACTGTGGATAGTACTCCTTTCACCAGAGAAGTTGATGGCCATCTAATTATAGTTCAAATCTACGTTGACGACATCATCTTTGGATCTACAAACGATAGTCTCTGCAAGGAGTTTGAGGGAATCATGAAAAAGAAATTCGAAATGTCCTCGATGGGCGAAATGAAGTTCTTTCTTGGTTTGCAAGTAGATCAGCTTCCGGATGGTATTTTTATTCATCAGACTAAGTATGTTCACGACATCTTGAAGAAGTTTGGAATGGAAAACTTGAAGCCTCTATCTACGTCTCTTGCTCTAAATCATGGAATTTGTGTTGACGAGACTTGAGACAAAGTTGACGAGACGTTATACAGATCGATGATTGGATCACTGATGTATCTGACAGCATCGTGCCCAGATATTATATATCCAACCTGCCTATGCGCCAGATATCAGTCAAGCCCGAGGATCTTACACATGCAGATTGTGAAGTATATCTTCAGATATCTGAAAGGATGCCCAAGCACCGGCTTGTGGTACCCGAAGAACGACAATTTCGACCTCACAAGCTATGCTGATTCCGATTTTGGTGGATATAAGTTGAACTCAAAATCAACTACAGCGGGATGCCAGTTCTTAGGAACAAGAATGGTAACCTGGCAGTGTAAGAAACAGACTACGGTCGCTCTCTCTACCTGTGAAGCTGAGTATACCTCGGCCTCCAGCTGTTGTTCACAGATTCTGTGGATTCAACAGCAGATGAGAGACTATGGTCTGCAATTTCTAGACACTCCGCTGTATGTTGATAACAAGGCAACCATCGATATAACTAAAAATCCGGTTCATCACTCACGCACAAAACACATTGAAATTCGTTATCATTTCATTTGTGATTGCTATGAAAAAAATTGGTGCGAATAGAAAAATCCACACCGACAACAAAAGGCTGATTTTTATACCAAATCATTTTCTTTGTCACGGTTTAAATACTTGCTGAGAATTAACAGTATGAAAAATTTGCTGACAGGTGCGGACGCTAAGGTTGAATACAGATCGGACGACGAGTTTGCGTGATCCACATTGGTTTGTAAATATTTTTCTATTTTAGAATTTTGTTAAAAACTAAAAAATCCAAAAAGATGTTTTTGATTTTAGGGGGCGAAATGTTAGAGAAAATACAAAAACATTTGAAAATTTTAAAATTAAAAAACATATAAAAATTCAAAATGTATAAAAACATTGAAAAAGACAAAAAGAGTTCAGTGTCATAAAAGGAAATGATAGTACATCAGTGGACTATCACAGTATGCTAAAGAATTGTAACATTTTAAAAGTGATAAACGAGTCTTACTGTGGATGTGTCGATAGGCTTAACACGTTCAGTAAACTGTTTTCGAGATATAAACTAAATTTTACAACTATTTAATCTTGTGGATTAACACATCTTGGATATATGGACTTAGTACTCCGAAATTTCGTTTGAAAGATTGCCTGATTATGAGATATGAGGACTTTATAGATAGTTGATATTTGGGGTATTATACAAGTTCTTCTGATTTTGCGGAAGCAATGGCCTAGAACTTCTATAATACTTTTGCTTTAAACCACAAAATTGCATGCAATATTGAAAAATATCGAAAGATATAATCATATGCATTGCTAAAAAGATTCCTTAAGTGGAACACACCTTAAAGTGGAGCCTGCATCTCTTTATCTGTACGGTAGTACTAACCTGAGCTCTCAAGGTCTCGCATAACCCAGATATAGATATCAATTACGCTATATTCACTTGTAAGATGAAATCTAGGGAATCTGGATATGGGAGTATATTCAAGAAGTGGGAACCACAGATAAGTCAAGATTCATGAATTCTATCTTAACATATCTTGAAACAGTTGAAAAATATGGTAAAGCTTAAGTGGACAAACATATCGACAATCTAAGTAAACGAGTTTAAAATTTAAAGTCTGTTAAAGGTCAACGCTACTGGTGATATGTCTCAATCAACTGATATGATCCTTAGACACGAATTCACAAAAATATGTCTGTAAATATGTGTGTACATAGTTTACATTGCTTATTACATTGTATTTCAGCCTTACAGATTAAAATCAAAAAGATTTTCGGTGAGTTTTAGCATAAACTTACAAAAATTCAAAAAAGATTTTATTTCTACATTATTTCCAGCAAACCAATGTTGGAGAACGGATCTTCGAAGTCTGGTAAGGTACTAGAACTGGTGGGAATCTCTTTGACAACGGGCTAGGAGCTAATCTGTTAATCTGAAAAATCAAAATGATAAAAAGTTCATTAATTTGAAACTTTGATTTTGAAAATATCAACAGTTTGTTTGTAACGGGTCAAACTAGGGTCATTAACTTGGACTCGGCAGACAAATTGGTTAACCTAGGTCATTAGCTTAGACTTGGTCAACTGAGTGGATTTTCATAACTGGTAAAAAGTTGGAAAGTTCAGGGTTAAAAATGAAAAATTTGAAAAAGTTAAAATTTGTTGGTTTGGCAAGTTCGGCCGAACTTGCTAAATAATTCAATGTTTATCAATCAGCAAGTTCGACCGAACTTGCAGATGGATGGATATTGGTTTAAATAATAAGTTCGCTCGGACTTACTCTGGGCCTTCATGTTGGGCTCAGCAAGTTCGCTCGAACTTGACTTGGTATAAATACCAATCAAGTTCGGCCGAACTCATTTACTGGTTATTCGAAACTCCTGAGCGAACTTAGGCGATTGCAAGCATTTGAGAGAAATTGTCATTTTTAAGTCATTACGCTGCCGAAATAGAGTCCGTTTTTGGTGATTTGCACACCAATAACCATGGCTGAGGTGAGAATTGAACATCAAACCATGTTTTGACCCTTAAACGAACCAAACAAACCTGAAAGTTTAAAATCTGATAAATTTAGGTGACGTTGATCAAAATTGAACACAAATCTTTAATCTACACAAGAAATTGACCGTATAACATGTTTTAATTGAAGGAAATCGGCTGTTTAAATGTTTGAACAAGATTAAACTTTTGGGGAAGACGACAAGTTCGGCCGAACTTGTTGTCAAGTTCGACTGGACTTGTTCAAAACATGATTAAATGATCCGGAAGCATGTTCGACCGAACTTGAATTAAAGTGTTAGAAATTTTATGAAGTTTTTTCTCGAAAAGCGTGCTAATTGTTCTGCGTCGTTGTTCAGGCACGGGTTCCAGCATGGGTAATCTCTGTTGAGTTTTCAAAGACTCACAATACGTGCATTACGCTCGATAAAACGATCTGTCCATCACTGAAGGAGTACGACAGTATTTTGAAATTTCTGGAAGATAGTCATATTCGCCGAGCGATTACGGAGCGCACAGTATCTTATCGATCTCATATTGTTCACTTTTGGATGAACGCGAGTCTTAGAGATGACGAGACGACGATCTCTTCTACAGTGCAAGTTGGTGATGAAGTAAAGCCGATCACAGTAACTGAAGATGATATCCGAAGTATTCTGGAGCTCAAAGATAATAAGGATGATCCGATACGTTTAGATGAGAAAATGGTTCGCGGATGCTTTTTCCGCATGGGCTATAAAGGAAGTATAAAAAAGCCGACGCTAAAGAAGGGGAAGTGCCTAACCCCTACAAGTTTTGATTCATGCGTTAATTCATACATTTAGCCACTGCAAAGCCAGTTTGGATGATGTACATGATTATTTGGCTAGCATGGTAACGGTGCTTATTTGAAAAAGTCGTTCAACGTTTCGAAGTTGGTTTTTACTCACATGTCGAAGAACATGGAAGATTCAAGATTGTGTCTTTATCCGAGGTTTATGCAGATGTTGATTGACGAAAAGTATGCCAACATTGCTCGAGATCCGAATGACGTTCTTTATCTAGTTCATCTTGATGAAACTACAGTGAAGAAGCTTATCAAGTTCTAGAAACAAGCTTCAGCTCCTGTTGCCAAGCCGGTATTCGGAGCCTTTAAAGATTCTAACTATATTTCACCGCCAGACAACAAATGGAGAAAAGATGGTAGCGACGACGAGAAAGAACTTAAAGCTGAGAAGGAGTGGTGTAAAGAATTCAAATCAAAGGCAAGGAGCGAATGGTTCTTAAAGGCAGAAGCTGATAAGCCTAAAAAGAAACGTGGTGCAAAGAAAGTTGAAACTATGCTTGTCGATGAAGAAGAATCTGAAAATGTTGAAGTAGTTGCTGGATCGAGCGCTGCAGTTGTAATTGAAAGTCAAGAAACTGTAAAGTCAACTCAAGAAGAGGTGATATCTACTACTTCTGAAAATGAAGAATCTGATGAAGAAGTTCCTGCCAAAGAGCCAAAAAAGATTGAGGCAGAGATTAGAGCAGAAAAAGAAAGAAAATTGGATGCAGATTTTGATCCTAATACTGAAAAGGAATCTGATGAGGAGAGACCGAAGAAAAAGTCTAAACGAACAAAGTCTCCAGCAATCGAAATATCTAAGAAGACTACAGGGTCACCTCATACCAAAGGGAAACGAAAAGCAAAGAAAGCTCAAAAAGCTATGAGCAAGAGATACAAGATTAAGGTGAAAGGCACAGAAGCCACACAAGAACCTTCTGGTGCTCAGGAGAAAGGAGCCACACAAGAACCTCCTCCACAAGAACCTCCTGTTATTGTTCATGTTGAAGCTGAAAGGCCAGGAGTTACACAAGAACCTCCTATGTCTGGATTTGTTGAAGTTCCTATTGCTGAATCTCCTATTGATCCAAAGACTTCTGTTCCTGAAAGTTCTACGCCTAAGATGTCAACACCGAAAACTGCAACACCTAAAGATTCAACACCAAAGACACCAAGGGGAAATCTGTTTGTTGATATGCCACATGGTCCAATCAGTTCGAAGACTTTGATGAATTTTTCCAAGAATCTAATGTTGAGATGCTAGAGAAACGTGTAAAGGTGTTATAAGAAAAAGTGGCACAGAATAAAGTCGAGAAAGCCGAGCTTATTCAGAAGATAAATCAAAGTGTTGTTGAGAAAGAAATGTTAGACGACAAGGTGAAGGTGTTAGAAAATGAACGTGAGTATTTCAAAGCACTAATTGAGAGTTTGCAAGACGCAAATGAGAAGTTGCAAACTGAAATAGCTGATCTAAAGACTATTCAAGTATTGAACGATCGAAGATTCAACAGATTGCAGAAAGTGTTAGCAAACAATCTGAATATTGATTTCATTGCTGAATACGATCGTCTGGATCGTCAAGAAGAAAAAGACCATGCTGAGAAAGAGTTAGTTGGAAGTGGTAAAGGAAAGCAGGTTGAGGGTGAAACCCCTAAATTTTCTGAGACTGCTGAGAAATCTTCTGATGTTCCCGAGAAACCAACTGAAGATGTTTCGAAAGCTTCTGAGTCTGATATCCAAAAGGTTGATGAATCTGTCAAGCCTTCTGATCCTATCATTGTTACTGAAGAAAAAGACAATGCTAAAGCCGAAAAGGAAGATAAGAATGAAGATGAAGAGGAAGAAGGATATGAGGATTGGAATGTAGGGGATGATGACGATGATTTTGATCAAGGAGATGATGATTTTGATCAGGGAGGTACAGGTTTAAAGATCAATGAAGCCAAAATCTCTGATGATTTTGATTTTACTATGGATGATGAATCGAATCGAATGGAAGATAAAAGCCAAGGAGAGTCAGGGCAGAAAGGGCCAACTGATGAGATATTGATTTGTTAGATATTGATGGTTCTGCAAAGCCTATGACTGCAGTACCTACGAAGCCTTTGATACTAATGTTGGAACATAATGTGGAAGAAGGTGAGTTTATACATAATTACTCAAAAGAAGATCTGGCGAAACTAGTTGAAGTTGAAGCTAAGAACTTAGAGTTTTATTTTGAGGAAGTTATAGATGTTAACACATTGGAACCGAAAGAGTATCAGTATGAGAGAAGGTTTGAAGCTGATGAGTACAATCGTGTGATAGTTGAAGATTGGTCCTTAGATGATGAATCAGATCAGAAAGCTAAATATGTTGGTCAAAATTCAGAAAGTTTTCCTACATTTGAAGAGATGTATAAACAGCTTAATGAAGACATGTTGAAAGAAAAGATTGCTGAAATGTTACGACAAGGAAAGATTCCTAAACCGATGACAAAAGAAGAGATAGCTGAAGCAAAGAAGTCCTGGTTCAAGGAGATGCCATGTGAACTTAAGTTTCGACGTCCACTAGCATTCTTCACCAGAAATAAAGATGTTTCTTTGGGAGATATACTGAGTTGGGGTTGGTTTAAAGAGCTCAACGTATATGCAATCAAAAGAGAATTTGGAGTGCAATACTTCAAATATCTTGCAGATTTCAAGACATTGCCGTACTGGGATATGGAAGAGTTAGTACAAATAGTGAATGTTACTTATCATATGAAGACAATTGATCAGTTATTGTGGAAGATGATTAAGTACGAAGCTAGTAAAGGTTGGAATCACTGGAAGCCGTTTATTCCAAGACGAAGAGTAAAGATCAATAAGGTTACAGGGGAAAAGGACATAACGTTAATTATGAAACGTCCTAGAGCCATGAGGAATATGCCACTTATGCCGATCGAAGAACTTTTATCCTTTGTTCAAGTGGTGGCAGATTGATCTAGCTACTTGTGAAGCAGTGATTGTGTTAAAGTTTGAAGATCACCTGGATATTGCTAAAGAACGAGTTAAAGTGATGGGTCATCAGGATATGAGAGGTTTGTGGAGGACGATAAGGATTCTAGATCCTATGTGGTTGGTTAACTGCTCGAGAGAAGATATAAAATGCATTTTCTACAACAAGATTGTTTTTGAAGAAAGAGAAAAGGTACTGGCGATGCAGTATCAGAAAGTTGTTAACGTTTGCTATGCACGCGAAGTAAATTCTGGTAAAATGTGGCAAACGAAGTGGAGGGATCTGGAGAGAGTTGAGTTTCTAAAGGAAGAAACCAGAAGTGAGGCGATCAAAGAAAGAATGGAAAAAGCGGTAAGGCAAAGTTCGCTAAGAATGGATAACTTTGAAAGACCACCTCCAACTGACCAGACGCCGGATCCGAAACAAGAGAGACGAGAGAAGCCTTTCGAGAACTTCTTTGGTCGGGTACGTTAATGTTTATAAGAAGACAGAGGTTTTGAAGACTGATACAAGACGAAGACTATATCCAAGGGGGAGTCTGTTGGTGCATAATGTCTATGTCTTAGTCTTATATCGAGTCTGTATTGTATAGAGCTGAATAGGCTAGGTATAGGAAGTATTTATGTATGTTGTAGCCAAGTTCGCCCATAATGTGCATGCATAAGCATGTTTGACCGAACTTGCATAGGCAAGTTCGGGCGAACTTGCGTTCCTAAGGCCGAACTTGTACATCTATAAATACCTAGCTAGCCTACTTCATTTGTAAATTTGGTATTTCAGAGGCGAAACTTTGTCAGTTTGTAACCAGAATGTTTAATCTATAAAACTAACTGATTAAATCTTGTCTATTGGTAAACACGAGGTAATATTTCCGCTATTATGGACGTTAGATATCAAAGTTAGGTTCCTAAGCATCGAGGATCGGTCCTACACTTCTGAGAACGAAAAAGGCACTTCTAAGGCTAAAAGTTGAAGGCTTTCTCATCCGTTTCATCATCATCTTCCACCATTCAAACATCAAGATCATGAATTCATCATCAATCAAGAACTTTATTGATTTCTCAAGTGAGATGAGCGGCTAAACTTCCATGGTTTCCTCCGGTTGGAGGGTTTTCGTATGTTAGTTCAGTTTATGTGTTTATAACTTATTTGAATCCGGAAATCTAAGCATTCGATGCTTTTTGCTGGTAACTTGATTCGTTGATTGTAAAGAGTTACTTTTGTTTAACTTTAATTCTTAATCATTCAGCTCTTGAGAGTTCTAGTAATTGGGATTTATTTGACAAGGGACTAGTGTTGGTAATTGTAATTGATATTTGTTTGATAACCTCCCGTTACATTTTGACCGGAGTACTTAGTCTGTAATTATCACAATTGATGAGTTAGGGTTCACACTCATGTCTATGTGAGTGTTAAGCAAGACACATAGTTGAATTTATCTGGAAACCTGAATTCCAGAGGAACCATTCTTCCTCCAGTTGATTACAATCTCGTTTTAATTTTTTAATTTAGATAACTTTTATAAACAATCAATCAAATAGATTTTCCATTTCAGTAGTAGTTAATTAATATTTTTCATTATAACGCTTTCCGCAATCCTCCTCTGGTTCGATACGTGACTTACCCTACCTATAGAGTTAGTTGGTTTTTGCATGACACTAACGACAGTTATCAAAATGGCGCCGTTGCCGGGGAGGCGTGCGCAAAGTGTTTAAGTGTTAAGTTTACTTAGATATATATAAAAATCCAAAAATATTTGTCTTATTTTGTTTCGTTCAGAATTACGCGAGGTTTCTTTTGTTTTTGTGTGCAGGTGATTGTGAGTGTGTATGCATCATAGTAGAAACTCCGAGAATTCATCACCGTTAGTCTTTGATCCGGAAATTGAAAGAACAGCTCGACATACTCGGGTTGTACATCGAGGAAACAGAGTTCTGCAATCACCAGTAACAACATCAAAGGCAATAGAAAACTCACGTGGTCACGTAACTCAACCAGTCACTCCGTCTCAACAAACCCAGTTCTCACCGACACCGACACAACCAGCACCAAATAGAACATTACCACCTGAACCACAGTTACAAACAACGCAACCTGCTGTTACCAAAATGCCACCCATGCCACCACCACCATTCCCGAACCTTAGTAACCTTCCACCTTATCCCAGCCAAACATACGAACAAATATCAAACCTTCAACATTCATCACCATATGTTCGGGTTATTGCTGACAATAATGCAACTCCACAAGATCAAACTGGACCTTCCAGTTCAACTGCTAATCTTCCTCAATCAACACAACATGCATATTTCCAGCCTCCACAGTTGCCTCAACAATATTCGGCAAGAACAAATATGTTGAACCCATAGGAGGGAATGTATGGATATGAGGAGAGTTATGACAGATATGAAGGGTACAGAGGAAATCAGTATGATGGACAGATGATGGGGTTAGGAATTCAAACGGGGAATGGCACAGGAATTCAAACAGCAAGGCAACATCAATAAGTTCAGGCGATGCATCAGACGAATCAGCGATCAGGTAACACATTGCCACAGTTTCAACAAGTACTAGTTCAACAACAACAGCAAGTGCAGCAACCTGATCCATTAAATCAACAACCTTATAGACTCGACATTCCACTAGCACCACCAGTGCCTCAGATGTCGGGTCAAGCAAGACCTCTTCCTAGAAATCTAGTTCACGAGGCTAACCCTCCAGAGGGCATCCCTATTAGATACAATCGGGGACCACTTAGAGGGGTGGAGAGTCATTTTAAACCGGCCATATCAAATAACCCTTCACCGGTAGTAGTTCCGCAATTGCGAAGAGGAAGGTCATTCGAAGTACGTGAATAGTCAATCGCCAGTCTACCAAAGTATCATGGTCAAGCCCACGACGAGCCATATTTCCCTTTGGCAGCTTATGATGCTCGGTGTAACACCATAGGAGGTCAAGGGTTTACAGCTGATGATGTGAAGTTGGTACTATTCCAATTCACACTTGAAGACAAAGCGCAAAAATGGTTTCATTCCCTTCCTTTGGCATCGATCTTTACATGGCCTGAAATGCAACAATTATTTTTGGACGAATTTTATACTGCCTTGCGAACGAACAATGCAAGGAAAGATATTCAGGGCTTCTGACAGCAACAGGGTGAACTCTTCCATGAAGCACAGAATCGTTTTAATATGATGCTCAAGAATTGCCCACATCACGGAATTCAGCTGTGGGAATTACTGAATGTGTTTCATGAGGGTCTGACTGAAGAAGATGCCCTAGAAGTTAGTTCCACCTCAAACGACACTTTTGGTACTAAGGATGAACTGGTAGATTGGGAATTTCTTGAGCGGACTGCTAGAAAGTCAAAGCGGAAGGCTCAATCCTCAAGAAGCACTCGACATTCGGTAGTGCAAGCTGTAGAAAATCCACTCGAAGCTAGTGGATCACTTACTTTTTGTGGGCATTGTGGAGATCTTGGGCATATAGCAGATCATTGTATAGTGGTTCTGGGTGGAAGTGATGATGTACACTTTATTCATGGTGGAGGTGGAGGTGGAGGTAGAAATTTTACCTTGCAATCTAACACATATCATCCGGGCCTTCGGAATCATCGAAAGTCGAGCTATTGGAACACGAATAGTCAGCTAAACCCTGGATTTCAAGGAAATAATCAATATGGTGGCCAACGGAATTTCAATCAAAACCGGTTTCAAGGTAATTTTCAAGGAGGCTATCAGAATAATCCAGGAGGACCTAAGGGGCCTTCTAATGACGCTGGAAGTGGTGATGTGATGGAGATGCTAAAGTCAATTCAGCAAGATTTGCAGAAGAGGACTCAAATGGATGAGATGCGAGACAAGGCCATTCAAACATTGACTACACAGATGGGCCAACTTGCGACAGAGATGAAGGAGTTGAAGCAGACTAGCGGAAGGCTACCGAGCGACACAACAACAAATCCAGCTCATCAAAAGAAAGGCAGCCCGGTAGGCCAGGTAAGTACCTTCCGTAGTGGTAAGGTTTACAATAAAATTGACACTCCACCACAGTTTGTCGATGGTGTGGTGGAGGACTTGGGTGAGGATGTGTGAGTAGTGATGAGTCGGAATCGAATGTAATAAAAACTGATAACCATACCCGTGCTACAACAGTTGAGCCAACCAAGGCTAAGGATGGGGAACCAATTCCACATCCCTTTCCTGAAGCTTTGAAAAATCCGGGTAACACGAGCATAATTAATTAAAGGGGACCTCAACTGGAGTAAATCTGGGAGGTATTTAAATAAGTGAAAATTAATTTACCCTTAGTTGATGCCATTAAGAAGGTTCCGGCTTATGCTAAGTATCTTAAGGACATGTGCACTCAAAAACGGCAACACAAGGTCCCTAAAAAATTGATTTAACTGATAGAGTCAGTGCTGTCGTGAATGGAGTGCTTCCACCCAAGCTACGAGATCCGGGAACGCTCTTGATTTCTATTCAAGTTGGCGATTTTAAAATGAGCAGGGCGTCATTGGATCTCGGGGCTAGCGTGAACATTCTCTCGGGGAGCTTGTACGACCAATATGACTTTTGTCCACTGCATCATGCCGACACCGTCGTGGTGTTAGCTGATTTGACCCCAAAGCTTCCCTGAGGGATAGTTCGCAATGTGATTGTTAAGGTGGAGAAATTCTATTTTCCAGTAGATTTCTTTGTGCTTGATTACATTTCTTCTGATCAATCTAATCAACCGAATGTGATTCTTGGACGACCTTTCTTAGCCACTGCACATGCACAGATCGACTGCCGTACAGGCACAGTCGATATGACTTTTGGCAATAGAAAGGTCCGATTAA
Source organism: Scalesia atractyloides (assembly GCA_947069175.1). Classification (NCBI taxonomy): domain Eukaryota; kingdom Viridiplantae; phylum Streptophyta; class Magnoliopsida; order Asterales; family Asteraceae; genus Scalesia; species Scalesia atractyloides. The sequence goes on from CAMTDV010000019.1 coordinate 16,227,989, forward strand.
ATGTGTTTTCTAACGTTTCTGACATGTTTTCTAGCGATGAATGTTTTATGGTAGATGTTATAGATGGATGCTATCCTCACATGGAAGAGGACACACCCGAGTTTTGTTAGCTTTGTGACAGGATAGAGGAAAATCACATGTGTGATTTGGAGGACGAGGTTCAGAAGTTGGAGGCACAGGCGGTACAAGAAAGAAGGTCTCCGTGGACTCATCATGTGGAGAGTCTTCCAGCTGAGATCCTATCGGGTATCAAACCATTGTTAATTGATCCAGCACACGTCGAGTTGAAGGAGCTACCAATGCACTTCAAATATGCATTTTTGGGAGAGGGTCAGACTCTTCCGGTGATTATTGCAGCAAATTTAGAAAAGGAACAAGAGGAAGCACTACTGAAGGTGCTGAAGACCCATCAAGCAGCAATTGGGTGGACTCTCGCAGATCTAAAAGGCATTATCCCATCTATTTGTATGCATAAAATTATCACTGATACAGATGCAAAGCCTGCACGAGACACGCAAAGGCGACTGAATCCGAGCATGCGAGAAGTTGTAAAGAAGGAGGTGCTTAAGTGGTTGGGCAATGGGATCATTTATCCCATTTCAGATAGCGCATGGGTCTATCCAACATAGACGGTACCGAAGAAAGCAGGCATTCAGGTTGTCAAAGGCGAAAACGGTGAGCAAATAGCCACTCGGCTGGTAACCGGGTTGCGGGTATGTATTGATTACAGGAAACTCAACGCTGCCACCTCAAAGGATCACTTTCCTTTGCCCTTTATAGATCAGATTGTCGAGAAGCTTTCAGGTCAGAAATTTTACTGCTTTCTTGATGGTTATTCGGGGTACAATCAGATTTCCATCCACCCCGATGACCAAGAAAAGACAACATTCACATACCCTTATGGTACATTTGCATTCAGGCGAATGCCATTCGGGTTGTGGAATGCTCCGGCCACCTTCCAACGGTGCATGATGAGCATGTTCTCAGATATGGTCGGGGATGCCCTAGAAATTTTTATGGATGATTTGTCGGTCTTTGGGTCATCATTTGATACTTGTTTGAATGAGTTATCTAGGGTGCTAGAACGATGTGTCCAAACAAATCTCGTGCTTAGTTGGGAAAAGAGCCATTTCATGGTTCAGGAGGGCATAGTTTAGGGGCATGTGGTGTCTAGTAAGGAGATTGAGGTCGATAAGGCTAAAATCAAAGTGATTTCTACATTACCCCTACGAATGTGAAGGGCGTTAGTTCCTTCTAGGACACGCCGAGTTTTACCGTAGGTTTATTAAGGGTTTTAGTGTCATAACGAAACCTTTGTGTAACCTATTGCTTCAAGATGTTCATTGTGAGTTTAATGATAAATGCTTAACTGCTTTTAGTGTGTTGAAGGAACAACTAGTACAAGCCCCGATCTTGCAATCACCAGACTGGACAAAACCTTTTGAAATAAGGTGTGATGCAAGTGATTTCGCTATCGAGGCTCTACTAGGTCAGCGAGTAGATAAGAAACCGGTAGTTATCTACTATGTAAGCAAAACTCTCTCTGATGCGTAATTGAATTACACCACAACGGAGAAAGAGTTGCTTGCGGTTGTCTATGCATAGAAAAATTCCGGGCATATATTTGGGGAAGCAAGGTGATTGTTTATTCTGATCATAGTGTAGTTAGGTACTTAATGGAAAAGAAGGATGCCAAACCGAGGCTGCTTCGGTGGATCCTACTACTGCAGGAATTTGATTGGACATCAGAGACCAAAAGGGGTGTGAGAATGTGGTTGCCGATCATCTGTCGCGGCTCCCGGCTGAAGTGGAGGATATTACACCGGAAATCAACGAACAATTCCCTGATTAGTTTATTATGTCGGTAAGTTCTGGACCATGGTATGCTAATTTTGCTAATTATCTTTGTACAAGTACTATGCCGGATGCATTGAACAAGCGTAGGAAGTAGCAGTTCTTGACGCATGTGAAGAATTACATTTGGGATGAACCGGATTTATACCGCATTGGTGCCGATCAGATAATCCGACGATGTGTTCCTGAGACAGAGTTTCGGGAAGTGCTTCAGCATGCTCACTCATCTGCATGTGCGGACATTTTAGCGGTCAAAAGACGGGCCACAAGGTTCTAGAGTGTGGTATTTATTGGCCCACTTTATTTAAAGATGCTTTTGAGTTCGCTAAACATTGTACAAATTGCCAAAAGATGGGTGGGATATCTAAACGGGATGAAATGCCAATGCAACCAATTTTGGTGGTTGATATTTTCGATGTATGGGGGATCGATTTTATGGATCCTTTCCCCAATTTGAATGGTTACCTCTATATCTTAGTGGCGGTTGACTATGTGTCAAAGTGGATTGAGGCAATCGCCACCAAGACGAATGACCATGCCGTGGAATGCAGGTTTGTCCAATCAAACATTTTTGCAAGATTTCGGATTCCCCGAGTGATCATCAGTGATGGGGGATCCCACTTTAAAATCTTTAATTTCAGCAAACTGCTTAAACGTTACGGTGTGGACCATCGAATAGCCACCCCATATCATCCACAAACAAGTGAACAGGTTGAAGTTTCGAATAGGCAAATCAAGGAAATTTTGCAAAAGACGGTGCGAACTGACCGTAAGGATTGGTCGTCCAAGTTGGATGACGCTTTATGGGCTTATCGCACCGCCTATAAAACTCCTATCGGCACTACACCCTATAGATTGGTGTATGGAAAGGGTTGTCACTTACCCATGGAAATCACGCATCGGGCCTATGGGCGGTTAAACAAGTCAATATTGATTACTCTAATGCAGGTGCCCATCGATTATTGAAGTTAAGTGAGCTTGACGAATTATGTCACGAGGCGTATGATACCGCTGCTGCATATAAAGAAAAAATGAAGGCGGTGCATGATGTAAAACTGAGACTTTCGGTGTTATCGATAGGTCAGCGGGTTTGGTTATACAACTCACGTCTTAAATTGTTTCCAGGTAAATTGAGAAGCAAATGGACTGGTCCGTTTGTTATCACGAGAGTGGGTCAATTTGGGGATGTGGAGATTGAGGACCCGAAGGACCAGCGAAGACAGGTGGTGAATGGTCACCGGTTGAAACCATATATGGATGGTGATGATTTGAACCCGTTACCAGAGGAGGTGAGCTTTCTTGCAGGTTCACCAGAATATACGACTGACGGAGAGTCACGAGAAGTCAGGCTGAAGACTAAAACTTAGCGTTACCGGGAGACAACCCGGATGTTGGTACATATCCCTTTCTTCTTTTATTATTACTCTTATACAAGTGGTTTGAAGGGTTTTGTTGTGAGTACACCAGTAGCTTTGAGCAAGTGTGGGGACGTTGAAGACGACCATGTATGTTTTGAGTCTATGTGTCATGCTCGACACGAATTGTTAAAGGGGGTGGAGTGGGCGAGTGATTATTATTAGAATTGTTAAATGTGAATTATGTCTCCATACGTAGTGCTCTAAACGAAATTTTTAAACTGCAAAAAAAACAAAAAAAAATTTAGCCCAACCGTCACCGACGGTAGCCCAGCCGTCACTAACGGTTGGGTCTTGCTGAGAACAAAACTAACAGAACAACCTAACCATCACTAACAGCCAGGTACCGTCATTGACGGTCGAGAGGGGCAGTCCGGGTTGGCTCGGGTTGGGTTAGTTTAGACCTGAAACTCTAAATTAAACCCGAATTTTACGTGGATATGACCCATACCCACTAGCTTTGGTCAGATTTGGATGTATATACACCACAAAAAACCCTTATCCCTTATTCATTTTCTTCACCTTCTCTTCAAGTACCCAAAAATCTCCATAGCCACCAAGCTTTCTAAAAGCTTCGTTTCCCAACCAAATCGTGCGATTCAAGAGTCCATTTTGAATATTTTTCTGAGAGGAACAAAACCTCACCATTAGATTCCACAGTAAACACAAGATTTCATTCGAATCAGTTTGTACCTGAAGAACCCTAAATTCCAAATTTGGGGGTTTTTGCTTAAACTTCAATTTCAAGCTATTATTGTGTTTTCAAACCCATACAAGTGAAAAGGTATGATTTTTATTACTCTTTTGCTCTGATTTGATGAAGGCAGGGTAGTAGTGTTAAGTTTATGCTTTGTTCATGTTTGTTTAGTTATTTGATGAGTGATTAAACATGTTTTTAGCATGAGTTTGTGATTGTTATCTTGTTTGATGAATTGAAACGGGGTAGAAGGAAATTGTATGAGGGTTTGGGTAGATGTTATGGCTAGTGGGACATTATCAAACTTGTTTGACATTAGTTAATGAATCAAATGCTGATTCTTATAATTGAATTGAAAAATTGAATCTGTTTGGTAAGGATTTAGCTAATAATCAAGCTCTAGCCATGGCATTGAGCACGTGTGGGGAGGTTTCATGGACTACACACTTGCTCTAGTTTAAGTATGAATTGACATGGATTAATTGGGGTGTTTTTAATTGCGTGTGATTGCAGATGGTGCGATCAAGGCCAGGAAAGGAACCTGCAGTTCAAGCTTCATCGAATGCTCCAAAACGAGGAAGACGAGGTAGTCAGGTGGAAATACCAAAGGTAGCTATGGAGGATGTTGTTGAGCACACAAGGGGGCCTGGTGTATATGGAGAGATGGGCCACTGAACAAACAACAAGCGGCCTACCAATCTGAGTTGTTTTATGAGAAGATGGGAGATGCTCGGTGCATTCTGGACAATTTGGGTTTGGAAAAGTTGATTAAAAATAATGATATGAAAGCATTGGGGTTCTACGAGAAGTTTGTGGAACTTGGTTGGGAAAATGTGGTGGATTTTTGCGGAGCTAGAAATGGAGATGTTTATGTTTAGAGTGTGATGGCTTGGATGAGCACTCTAACCAAGGATGACGGAGCTAATCCACCAAAGATAGTCAAGTTAACGGGGAAGGTTAATGGTAAACCGGCAATGATGTCTCTTGCATCATTGAATCAGTTGTGCAAGTTTGACTCAAAACCCGATAGCTTCTACATGTACATCAAGGAAGACGATTATTTCAATGAGCAAATGAATCTTGTTGTAGAAACGGCTATGTACTCAGAATTATTGTTGACAGAGAGAAGTTTGGATATGAAGAAAGATAATCTCAAGCTATTGGTGAGGCTTCTTCTTATGTTGTGCATCACCAATGTTACGCCAAGGTTGGGGGATCGGGATGCAGTTTGTAAACCGGAGTTGTTAGTTCTTTATGCAATCATGACGAGCAGCTTCATTTGTCCTTCGTCAATTGGTCATGATGTACATTTGGCAAGCTCGTATTTCGAAGAAGAAGAAGAAGCTCATCCAATATGCTCGGTTGATTAGTGCGTTCCTTGTGAAGCAAGGGGTGACTTTAGAGTCTGACATCCCTTTCAATAAGCCTCATATCACGTTCTCTATTGAAGATGCATCAAAAGGGGATCGAACAACGTATAAGAAGACCAAGCAGTGGCATAAAGTGAAGTTTGGGGATGGTGCTAAGTTGACAATTTTGCAGTAGGGTAAACAACGTCCTTGTCCAGGAGAGATGGACGACCAAGATTCGAGTGATGAGGAGGTGTTAAGATTGAGAAGAGAAGTAGGTATGGATGTAGGTAAAGGGTCGAGTACGCAACATGAAGAACCGAGGCACTCAAACTATTCATGGGGAGTGTTTGACGGTGATATGAAAGCGTGGGTGTAGAGTAGTCAGCCGCCGGAATATGGTAATTGGGAGATGTGGCAAAAGTCTGTGTATGATCAAGGCTCACGGTGGGAAGTTAGTAGAGAAAGGCAACATGAGGAGTTGATGGGATTTATGAGGCATTCCGATCGGGTGCATCACATTAGTGGTGAGATGGAATTAAATATGAGGCCATATGATGAGAATCAACTTCGGCATTATCATGACTACTACAATGGAATTCCATACACAGAGAATCCACCTTATGTGGATTATAGTCAATTGCCTCCCTACGAGCCTGGTACGCCCCATCATCCAATGCCATAGGTTCATGGGTCCATGTGGTTGCCTAGAGAATATTCTGAGCCTCATTTTCAAAGCTCGTATCCATACCAACCATCGCCATACGAGTATTTGACCCAACAGCAGCAAGGAGCTCAATCATCATCGTCAGCGCAACAGCAGGATCCGCAAGCAGGAGGTTTGGCGGACATCTTTGATATGAGCTCCTTTTATGAGCACCTTGGCGAGTACTACGGTGGACCACCGGGTCCGTCGTATCATTGAGCATTCTCTGACCAGTTCAGGTCCATGTTCTCTTTCTTAATTGTGTTAGACAATTTACTTCTTTATTTTGGTGTGTTTCGGTTTTTGGTGGTGTTTTAAACTATTTATGTTCTGTTTATGGGAATGAGTGTTAGTTATTTGTTTAGGAGTTAGCCGCTCAGTCGGGTAGGTTTGGTTGAATTCCCGGGTAAAGATTTTAAAAGCACCGTACATTAGGGACAATGTCTCTCAAGTGTGGGGATGGGGAAGCCCGGGAAGGGATTTGTGGATAAAAGTTTGAAGAGATGAAATAGTGATTGGAAATCGATGAAAACTAAAAAAATTGAAAATTTTGCTAAATTTTTCATCGTCTTAAGTGTGCTAATGGGATATGAAAACCTAAAGTTTCAATCACTAATAGATTCCTTACCAGTAGTAGACTAGATTAGTTCCCTTGTCATGGTTGTCCCTTTAAGTTTCATGGGAGTAGGTTTGACAAGTGCTTTTATAGAAAAGAGTTGAAAAGAGATGTCTATCTAGGGGTAACATGTTTCTAATTCCATATGCTACATGTCGTTAGCCTTTTTACCTTTTCTTGGTGAGATCTTAAGCCTGTAGATGAATAGGATGCATTATATGATGAATTCATTTGTTGAGTGTAGGCTATGTGTTATTCTATGTTAGAACTTGTGTGATTTGATGCATGCTGAGATTGTGGGTTTGACATGTGTGCATATGTGATAAAGGCATTAGGACATCTGTTATTCGTTCATGTTTTTGTTTGTATTGTGTGTCCATTAAATTTCCTTAGTAGCCCTGTTGAGCCTAATTACCTTCCGTTTGTTCACCCGTTGTTTTGTGAAAGCCGACCGTGATGGTCTATGAAAAGAAAAAAAAGAAAAACAGAAAATTGCAAAAATATAGAAAATGAAGAGAAACGAACAAAAAGAAAGTTTGATTGTTATTTGTTGTGGGGTAGATACCAACCCAAGTTGAGTTGAATAAGTTGTCATGGTCTGGGTATTGTTGTTGAGCCAATTAGAAAAGAAAAATAAAATTTTTTCCCTACCTTAGCCTAAGCCCAAAACCGTAAAAGTCCTTTTGATATATGCCGTGTTAGATGATACAGTGGAGGTGTGATTGTCATACAAGCTTATGATTGCAGAATTTCATGTGTGCTTTATTGGAGTGTTTATATATACTAGCACATTACAAACTAGTTCAGATATTAACCCGAGAGGAGAGAATATTGTGAGAGGTGTGTAGCATGTGTAGTATTTTAAACATGTTAGTTTTAGATAGACAAGTGTTATGTTTTGAAATTGCATGAAATGCTTGTCAGGCCGTAAATCTTGAATGTGTCAGTCTATGGGACGGGTATGACTTGGGAACTGAACAGGTTGAATTGGTCAAGGGTTTAGAGGTGTTGATTACTGTGGTGACTAGTTCAAGTTGGTTTGCTTGGGGACAATCAAAGGTAAGTGTGGGAATGCGATGGAGAGGGTAAAACGCGAGCGTTAAAGTGTCTAAATGGTGAATATTATGTGTATTTTATGTGTTTACTTGCCGAGAATGGGTTAACTATGAGATATAGCTGTTTTGCAGGAAAAACACGCAACTTGGCAAAGTTATGGGAGTTAAAGTGGAAGTGGAATGCTTGAGGATTACATTTGTAGCTCAAGTGTGATTTGGAAGCTCATTCGGTTGCTAACGAGTTGTGAGAGTTCAAGACTTATGAAGGAACAAAGCTTAGGGTCTATTCGGTAATTAATGGAAAGTGGTTTGTACTTCTATAAGCAAGGAAATGAAATATTAAAAGTTTAGGAAGTTAATTGTTATTCAATGGAAGTTGAAACAAAGAAGAAAAAGAGGAGCTGAGGCGCTATCGTCGGCGACGGTAACCTCACCGTCACCGACGGTCAGGTGCATCTGGCAAGAGAAGGATCAGAAAGTGAGAACCGTCACTGACGGTTCCTCACCGTCACTAACGGTTAGGTCAGATGAAGGGAACAGAAAGTGTGGACCGTTACTGATGGTCCCTGGCCGTCAGTTACGGTCCGGAGACGCAAAAAACGTGAAATTGGGTTTTTGTGATATATTAGGGTTTTGAAAAAGCCACCAGGGATCATCATCACTTCTGAGAACGAAAAAAGGCACTTCTAAGGCTAAAAGTTGAAGGCTTTCTCATCCGTTTCATCATCATCTTCCACCATTCAAAGATCAAGATCATGAATTCATCATCAATCAAGAACTTTGTTGATTTCTCAAGTGAGATGAGCGGCTAAACTTCCATGGTTTCCTCAGGTTGGAGGGTTTTCGTATGTTAGTTCAGTTTATGTGTTTATAACTTATTTGAATCCGGAAATCTAAGCATTCGATGCTTTTTGCCGGTAACTTGATTCATTGATTGTAAACGATTACTTTTGTTTAACTTTAATTCTTAATCATTCAGTTCCTGAGATTTCTAGTAATTGGGGTTTATTTGACAAGGGACTAGGGTTGGTACTTGTAATTGATATTTGTTTGATAACCTCCCGTTACATTTTGACTGGAGTACTTAGTCTGCAATTATCACACTTGATGAGTTAGGGTTCACACTCATGTCTATGTGAGTGTTAAGCAAGACACATAGTTGAATTTAACTGGAAACCTGAATTCCGGAGGAACCATTCTTCCTCCATTTGATTACAATCTCATTTTAATTTGTTAATTTAGATAACTTTAATAAACAATCAATCAAACAGATTTTCCATTTCAGTAGTAGTTAATTAATACTTTTCGTTATAACGCTTTCCACAATCCTCCTCTGGTTCGATACCCGACTTACCCTACCTATAGAGTTAGTTGGTTTTTGCATCACACTAACGACAGTCATCAGTTTCCTCTGAGACAGCTTTATTACCACCCTCAAAAGCTTGCTTTTCAATATCCCTAGCAATTTAAGTCGCATCTGCTATGCTTTTCTCGACCCTTTCGTGATCTGAAGTCGCTCTTGTTTGTAAGAACTTTCATCTATAAGCATAGTTGCAACTTTCTTTTGTTGCCGTTTTCTTGGAGCTGCTTGTTTCTTCTTTTTCTTATTGTCATCTTTTTTTTTTGTACCAGTTGCTTCTTTTCGCCTCAAATCCCTCTAAACGTTCTTCTTCGTCATTTTTAGAGTTACTTTCATCCTTTCTCCATTTACCCTTCGGTAGAAGAATGTAGTTTTGATCGTTGATACATCCAAGGAACTTTCTGCTAGAAGGAACTTTTTTCTGGTAAAGATATTGATTCAAACAATCTGATGACAGATTTGTCATATGTGTTGGTGCATATGTCTGTTGCCTTCGTCATTACACGAGAACGAGTCTTGAATAAACGAGAGTTTCTGAAGACCGAACAAGACAAAGTAGATATCCAAGAGGGAGTCTATTGGTGTATAATGTCTATATAATAGTCTTGTATCGAGTCTGTATAGTATAGGTGAAACGAGGCGTATTTAATAGAGTTGAGAGCCAAGTTCGCTTGAGATGGAACTTGAGAAGTCAAGTTCGGGCGAACTTGACAAGGTCAAGTTCGGGCGAACTTGACAAGGTCAAGTTCGGGCGAACTTACATCCTCTCACCAGCGAACTTGTGTATCTATAAATAGATTCCTTGGGATTTCATTTGTAAAGAGTTGGAGATTTTGGCACAGAGACGGCGAAGCTCCGTCGGATCCGGATCATGAATGTATTGAACTTTAGATCAATGAAAACAACTATTAAACGAGTAATTCTTGTTATTTGGTTAACTTGTTATTAGTTTCCGCCTAATCGGACAATAGATAGCAAATTTAGGTTCCCGAGCTGTTCGTGGACGGGTCCTACAAGTGGTATTACCTGAATTTGTTGAAATCAAGACAAGAATCTCTCTATTTCATCTCCATTCTTCTATTTTTCTTAACTTTTGAACAAAAATGAAGAGTTCACGGTCAAATTTTGTCCAATTTTGAATATGTCATGTTAAATACATTCGTGGTAAACCCCTGAGAGTGTGGACATCAAATTCACAAGATTTGACATAAAAAAGTTGCAAAAACCATGTTTTTGAGACAAGCCATGGCCGAACTTAACATCAAGTTCGACTGAACTTGATAGGTTTTTCAAGATTTCTCAAGAAGTTCGACCGAACTTGAGTAAATTGTTTGTTTTTCTCACGCAAGTTCGCCCGAACTTGATAGTAATCTTGAAAGTTCACCTAAGTTCGACCGAACTTACCTGTTTCTTGATAAGTTTTCACAAGTTCGCTCAACATCAGAATCTTTATCCAAGTTCGACCGAACTTGGGTATAAACTGAAATTTTTGTCTGTCAACAACAAGTTCGACCAAACTTGTTTAAAACTGAAAAATTCTCACTCTTTCACTGCAAGTTCGACCGAACTTGTAGTAGTTCTAATCATTTTCAAAGTTTTATCGTGTTTTCAGTGTACGTGTCTCGTTTTTCAAAATGGAAGATTTCCATAACGCATTTGCAGCTGGAGTAGCACAAGCCTCAACGTCAAATTCAATTGCGGTTAACCAGATGAATCTCGATAATGAAACGGGTACTACTCAGAAACCACCAAAGTTGATGAGTATGGACGAGTTCGAGGGATGGAAAGAAAAGTTTGTTAATTGGATTCAAGCGAATCAATTCAACAGCTGGGTTGCGATTGAAGATGGTTATACATGGCCCAAAGATGAACATGATCAAGATCTTCCACTGAACAAGTTTTCAGCAATTGACAAAGAGAAATATGTTGCTGAAAAGAAAATGATCAGCTCGATACAACAATCTGTCAAAGAAGATATCTTGATATTATTACCAGAATATGATACTTCTCAAGAATTATGGAATTCTCTTTGCGAAAAATTCAAAGGAACTGATGAAATGATCAAAAGCAAAAAGGATTTGATAAAGAAAGAATTCGAGATCTTAACAATGATCAAAGAAGAGACAATGAAGCAAATGATTGATAGATATTGTCACCTCATGGTCCAGATGCGAAGACATGATATCAAGAGAACTAACGAAGAGCAAATTGAGAAGCTGGCCGATGCACTTCCAGAAGGAGAATGGACAACGTATCTGATGATTTTAAAGAATAGTCCATCTTGGAGACATTTTAAGTTGTCATCGTTCATTGACAAACTTGAAGGTCATGAAACGGAATTGATGAAGATTGCAAAATCCAAAAACACTAATGTTGTTCAGGATGTCGGAGTTTATTACAAAGATGGTGTTCCAGATACTCCGATTCAAAGTCCAAAAATCCAAACGGCATTTAGTGCAAACATGAATACATCAGATCAGTCGTCACAAAATCAGTACTCTCCAAACACTGGTTATTCATATGTTGGTTCAAATTCTTCTTCTCAAAGGCAATCTCATCAGACAAGCCAATCCACTGCTAACTCAAATGTTTTCCAATGCAACATAGCAGTAGATTTAAAGAATGTGTTTCCTGAAAAAGTTGCAAAACAACACATAGCACTTCTTGCTACAATTATGGAATCGTATGAAAGTCTTGTTGCTGGAAAGATCGGAAATCCTGAAATGACAGCTGAAGATTATGATCAGGTAGATGAGGAAGAGTTGGAACTGATGGACATCAAATGGTCCTTAGCATCAATTATCTGGAGAGTTTCAAAGTTTGTAGCACTCACTGGAAGGGATATTGGTAACTCAAGCAATAAACTTGGTTTCAACAAAACGAAAATTACTTGTTTCAGATGTCAACAAAAAGGGCACTTCAAACGTGAATGTCATAACCAAGAAGCTAGTGGAAATCAAAACCCTTTTGGAAATGGTAACGAATATTACAAGAAAGTGCTGCAATAAAAATCATATCTGAATAGAACACAAGTTGAAGTTGAAGATAAACATGCAAAGAAAGCCGAACAAGCTCTTGTTGCCAATCATGAAGACGATGGTTTCGATTGGAACAAATACGTCGGAAAGAAGACCGGTGTTGCTATGATGGCAGAGGTTGTGAACGAATCAGATACATCATTTATGGATGTTGTTATAAAAAATGCTATTCAAGAAGCATTAATGCAGAGAGCTGAGGAAGAAGCTGACCTCGAGAATGCAGTTCTGGAAAGATACATGCAACAAACAGAGGAAGAAGGAATAGCTTACCTTGAGACGCAAAAGCAAGAAGAGTTGAAAGCAGAAGCCGAAAAGGTAAAAGCTGAGGTAAGCATGTCTGAAAAGAAAGTTGTGAAAGTTGTGGAGGTTGAAAAACCTTGCACAAAGTGCGCAAGTCCTTGTGAACCTTGTTTGGAAAATGTCAAAGTCATAAGAGAATTGACTGAACATAACGAAAACTTTCGTTATGATTACAGAACCATAAAAGAAGCTTATGACAAAATATCAGGCAAATATAAACATGTTGAAAGAACTAACAGTGAACTCAATGCTAATGTCACCATGTTAAATGCCACAGTTATTGAAAAACAAAAGGCAATTAACATGTACATTAATACAATTGGTGAGACAAAGCGTGAGTTTCACGAAATGGAAATTGAAACAAAAAGAGTCAGACAATTACTAAAAAGTTATACCACAAACGCATATGTCATTGATCACATTCTTCCTACGATCAAGTCAGAGGAAAATGTTGATAATTCAAAGCGTAAAGTGTATGGAAGTGTTCCTCCACCATTTCTTGCAAGTTACTGCTGTAAGAAAGATGATTATATTGAAAAGGCATTTAATCTTTTACTTCTTTCAGAAAAGAAAGTTAAATTGCCTGAGAACGTTGACGTAGACTTTACAAAATCAAATGAGGACAATGAATCGGTGGTAAAAGATGTGGTAGAAAATGTCTTGGGAAATGATTCTGATGACGGCAGTTTTAAAAGCGCTAATTCGAGTTCAAACAGTTCGGTTCACAATCCGAAAGTGACGATACATCATCAGAAAATTATCTAAGTGATGATCCTAACGTTGTCATGTACAAAGTTAAGGATCCTGATAGATTATATTTCAATGACAGCTTTCCGATTCGGAATGTGAAAGAAGATCAAATTGACAAATTGTTCAAAGTTTTGGGAAGTTTTGTCAGATGATCTCGAGAAAAATCAAAAGAAATTTTATTCTAAACCCAAAAGGAATTTTAACAACTACCGTAGGAATGGTGGTGATTTTCCTGAGAACAGGAGAGTGGGTTTGGGTTTGGAGGATGAAGAAGATGAATCGACGAAGAAACCGAAGACAACATTCCAGGAATACAAAGATAAAAACATGAAGTTTGTGTACGGAACGAATACGGTTCAAGAAGAAGATATGATCGGTAAGCAATCAAATGATGAATTCAAAAAGGAGAAAGAACTTCGGGACAAGGCTAAGACCAAGTCTACAAGTGGAGTAAAACCCACTAGTGGAAATGTTCATGATACTCGGACTTGCTTTAAAAGCAATGAAGTTGGTCACATTGCTCGCAAGTGTCCGGAGTCTAAGCCTGTGTATTCCTGAAGAAAAGAAGTTTCAAGAGAGGTAAAACAAAAGCAATCTAAAAATGATCAAATCAGGATTGTAAAAAGAAATGTTGGCATCAAAGAAATGAAACCTAATGTTGAATCCAATCTTGAAATAAAACCTAAAATGAATCAAAATTTGAAAATTCAATTTTTCAAAAAGGAGAGACTTCAAAGTCAAACAATGAGTCTAGGTTTTATATCAAGAAAGCTAGAGTTATTTCTCAAGCTTGCATTGCTAAAAAGAAATCATCTGAAAAAGTGAAGATTGTTTGATAAAACCGAAAATGTCAAATCAATCAAGAAAAATAAAAGCAAAGTTGATTGTGAGTTTGAAGGTTGTGATGTTGAATATGCTTATCAAAGAGCATACAAAAGTGATTATGAAGATGTGCATGAGGAATTATATCCAAAACCCAAGACCAAGAAGGCTTGGGTTGAACTTTTTAACTAAATCCTTTCATGTGCAGGAGTTCCAAGATCCAGTTTATCAAAGTTGATTCGGGATTGAGGAGCTTCATATTATTTTAACTTATCCAGAAATGTCATATCTTTGTCATTTTGAGGGGGAGTAGTTAAAAAGAAAAGTTTTTGAAATTACAATGGGTTGTTAAAAAGGAAAATTTTGAAAAGTCAAAGTTCTTACAAGTTCAAACTGCTTTTACAAGTGGTAAATGAGTCTAATGATTGTTTGTAAACAATTGCAGATATAGATTGAGAAAAAGGATCGGACGACGAGGTCACGGGATCCGCATTGGTTTGTTACATTTTTAGAAGAATTTCTTTAAATCTAAAATCCAAAAATATGTTTTTGATTTTAGGGGGAGTAAGAAAATTTTTAAAAATTGTTGAAAAATAAAAAACATATGAAAAAGTTGAAAATTAAAAAACATTGAAAAATTCAAAAAGTGCAAAAACATGAAAAAGACAAAAAGAATTTGTTGTCAAAAAGGAAATGATATTACATCAGGCGGACTATCACAGTATGCTAAAGATTTGTAAAGTTTAAAAGTGATAAACAAGTCTTACTATGGATATGTCGATAGGCTTTACACGTTCAGTAGATTGTTTCCGGGATATAAACTAACTGCTTAATCTTGTGGATTCATACATCTTAGATATGGACTTAGTACTCCTAAATTTTGATTGAAGGGTTGCCTGATTCTGAGATACGAGGTCTTTATAGATAGTTGATATCTGGGGTATTATACAAGTTCTTCTGATTTTACGGAAGCAATAGCCTAGAACTTATATAATGTTTTTTGCTAAAAACCACAAAATAGCATGCAAACTTGAAAAAATCGAAAGATCTAATCATTTGCAATGCTGAAAAGATTCCTTAAGTGGAGCACTCCTGAAAGACGAGCCTTCATCTCTTTGTCTGTACGGTAGTACTAACCTGAGCTCTCAAGGCCTCGCATAATCCAAATACGGATATCAATTACGCTATACTCACCTGTAAGATGAAATCTAGGGAATCTGGATTCGGGAGTATATTCAAGAAGTGGGAAACACAGTTTAGTCAAGTTTCATAAATCATATCTAACATATCTTGGAACAATTAAGAAACTTGATGAAGTTTAAGTGGACAAACATATCGACAATCTAAGGTAAACAAGTTTAAAACTTAAAGTCTCAAAAAGGTCAACGATACTGGTGATATGTCTCAAACAAACTGATATGATCCTTAGACGCAAATTCATAAAAATATGTCTGTAAATATGTTTGTACATAGTTTACTTTACTTGTTATAAGTTCTGTAAATATTTTAATTGCTTTTTAAATCCAAAATGATATTCAACGAGCCAATGTCGGAGAACGGATCATCAAAATCTGGTAAGAAAAAGTTCACTAATTTGAAACTTTAAAATTGACAAAAACATCAGCTGTTCACAACGGGTTTAGCCAAGGTCATTAACTTGGACTTGGTTGACATATTTGGTTAATCAAGGTCATTAACTTGGACTTGATCAACTAAGTGGATTTTCACAAATTTAAATGATAAAAAATGTGAAAGCTGAAGGTTTTTAAACGTAAAATGTTTCAAGGTCATTAATTTGAACATGAGATAACAGAAAAATGAAGATTTGAAGTACAAGTTTTGTATAGGTGGTATGGAATACATGTGGTACAAAATTTCAAAATTAGAATCTGAAATGTTTATTTGAATTCCCAAGTACTTTGAAACAGGAAGTAAAGTTTTAGGGGGAGCAGGATGAAACGTGATTGAAGATAAAGCTCAAAGCTAAGGGGAGCACAGCTCACAGTTAGGGGGTGCTTGGAGATTAAAGTTTTATCAAGATAAATTGAAGAAAAGAAAACATTTGAAGATCATAAAGTTTAATTGTCACACCCCGACCCGCAGCGGAAAAGGTGATCGGGGCATGATTGGGTTTTCATCAAAGCTCATGACATTTATTATAACGTTTCATATTTATTATTACATTATTAAAGAAGGTCATACAATCAAATCATACTAGTACATCATGTTCTATACATCTTTCTACCCTTCATTATTTTTCTTCTAAGGCACTTTCCCTATGTTTTCCTTGCTTCATCCTGTCCACCTGTATCATGTGTAAAAATGGTTTTTGGATCAACAAAAAGTTGGCGAGTGAATCCTATTAAAACATTTAAACGTTTTTATTGAATTGATTATAAAATAAAGTGCATAACCACCTATGAGTAAATGTAAATGTAAATTTATTCACAAAACAATTAATATTAAATATTGCACACACATACAACAATAGCTTGTTTTGAGGCACGCGTTGTTCAACTCGTCTCCCACAAGGAACTGATGGGCCTAATGAATGAGTTTTGAGGCACGCGTTGTTCTACGAACTGATGGGCCTAAATGAATGAGTTTTAAGGCACGCGTTGTTCAACTCGTCTCCCACGAGGAACTGATGGGCCTAACAAATAATTTGCATACTACTTGACAATATGTAATACATAACAACAAACAATATTTACATTCTAAGTTTAGATCATAATATGGTATAGCACGAGTTTGAATAAACGAATTAGTTTAAGCGACACATGATACACCCCAAAACGTGAATAAAAAGGGGAATTTGTAAGAATTCACTCACAGTGGTTGCGTTTCTTGGATTGATGATGAATGCGCACGAATTTGGATTTAACCACGAGAGAAACTAACCTAGATAATAACATAACGGTTCGGTAAATAAGCGGATTTTATTAATCAATTTTAGTAGGATTTTTGGATATATTTTTGTGAGTTTAAGGCTATTTTCTAACTTTAAAAACGTTATTTTTAAGTATTTTTAATTGATTTTTAAATTAAATAAATAAATAAAAAATAAAAAAAATAAAAAAAATGTTGACTTTTTGACTTTGACCGTTGACCAGGACTGTTAACCGTTGACCGGTTCGGTCGAGTATTAATTTGCACTGAGTGAGACTCGAACCCGTGACCTCCCGTACGCGTGCACGCAGCTCTACCAACTGAGCTACGTGTCTAACCCGAAATATTTCTGTTTTTAATTATATTTATACACTATTTAAGTTAATCCGAAAATCATTTATTTTAAAAGAATTTAATGGTATCGACTCTGTGCTCTCCACAGGTCTCGAACCCGGGACCTGTGGTTTAGTTTGGCACACAGTCCACCGCTGGACTGTGTGTCTAACTTGGTAATTATTCTGGTTTTTATTATACTTAACATCTTACTGCGTGTGGATCCGGTTCGGTTTAAAAAAAAGAACATTTTTATTACAGCGAATGTGCGTGTGTCAAGGATCGAACTCGGGACGTATGCGTATTGTTTACACACAGTCCACCGCTGGACTGTGTGTCTAACCCGTTTATAATACCGATTTTAATTAATCTTATATCATACACGACTTCGTCTTCTTCGTTCAAAACACAGACAACGGTTAAACCAACAGTTTCTTGTTTAATTCGGTTAACGAATATATGAGCAATTGAAAGGTAATGAACGGAGAGGGTTTGGGGAAAGAAAATACCGGAACAGGTCGTCTTTTTCAAAACTCTGGCAAGGATCGCCGGCTCTGTTTTGTGAGCTTCCTCTGTTCGGGTCAAATAACAGTTTTGATTGATTAGATATAATATTGAATTAATGAGCAACGATTATCAGGATGTATAGATGATCATACCGATTAACATCGAGATTCTGGAAATTCCAGAAGTTTTCCGGCGAAAACAGAAAATCCGGCAATGTCGTCTGGGGTTGATTCTGGGTGATGGAGTGATGTTAGAATTCCGGTTCAGAAAAAGTCGAGGTATTTACCGTGTTGATGAAAGTCTCGATTTTCCGGCGACTTGCAGAGAATTCCGGCGAGTGAAATTGATTGAAGAATCGGTGCGATTTTGAGCGAAAAGTTTACCAGAGGCTAGGGTGTGCATTTATAGGGAAGAATCAAGTTGAATTGGGTCTGTTTCTAGTCTCAATTCATTGGTCAGCCGTTCTCCGGCGGTTACGACGGATGTCGCGGAACTGGACATCGGTTATAACCGATGGCGTCGTTAATTCTTACGTTAAGTCAAAAGTAACCGACGGTAATTGGCGAAATCGTCGGATTTTCCGGCGTCTGCGGATTTGGGCGCGCTATTGACTGGGTTTGATTTTCCAGTTTTATTATATGTATTAATTGTTTCAATATGTTATCAAACAACACAAGTGGCGGAGTGGTTGGATGGATGTGAGTTAAGATTTTGTGATACTCTCGGCTGACCCGGGTTCGAAACCCGGCATCAGTAATTAATTTTTATTTCACTATTTTTAATACATTTTCAAATATAAATTTTATATTCTAATATACTTATTCATTATGTATCGTTTAAAATTAATTTAAGCATTAAATACGCAACGAAATTTTTAACTGGTTGTTCGGTTAATAAACGAAGCGGGTTTGGTTAACCCGGTTTTTTTGACGGATGTTACAGTATCCCCTACTTTTAGAAATTTCGTCCCGAAATTTAAGTAGTGGCATGTTTGTCTCAAAAGGATGGTGTTTTAATTTGACAATTACATACTTAGAAGGGAGTAAGAGTTTAAATTTTGCTTGAGGCGGTAACGTTCCTTGTAAGGGTTGAGTACCCTGCTACAGGAATCGCTTTTTGTTGCCTACGGTAAAGAATATTTAGAAACAGAGTTGATTCACTAAGTATGATTTCATGCGCAAGAGTTTTGATATGTTTGGAAAGATAAGGTTATATCCTAAAACAAAACTTCTACTACTAAAACCTACATGGAACTTCTCATAATCGCCTGACAATGCCTCTGATCCTTTGACAAGAATACTTATATATAGGAAGTACCAGCGGCGTATCCACCATATTTTTGTCAAATTTTCATTGGCTTTATCAGTAAATCATGATTGGTTCTATGATATGACTCTAGAACATAAACAAACACAACAACCAAAGTCTGAGTCCTAATTCTGATAGTATACATGTTTGAAATGGTGACAGTACCTCTCTCGTTTGTTATGATGGAGAGGTTAGTCTATGTAGAAATGGAACACAATCCAATTCTTTAAATGATGAGATGATATGAATGCTAAATCAGTGAGTGTAAAACAAATTTCAACCAAGACATTACTAAATCCTACATGGAACTTCTCATAACCGCCTGCCAATGCCTCTGATCCTTTGACAAGAATACTTATATATAGGAAGTACCAGCGGCGTATCCACCATATTCTTGTCAAATTTTCATTGGCTTTATCAGTAAGTTATGATTAGTCCTATGTGACTCTAAAACATAAACAAACACAACAACCAAAGCTTGAGTCTTAATTCTGATAGTATACATGTTTGAATGATGACAGTTCCTCTCTCGTTTGTTATGATGGAGAGGTTAGTCTATGTAGAAGTGAGACACAGCCCAACTTCTTTAAATAATGAGATTGAAATACGTTGAGATGTATGATGATATGAATGTTAAATCAATGAGTATAAAACAAAACTGAAATAGTAATTCGCATTAAGATCCTTGGATAAATTTCCAATTTATAATTGAAATACGTGAAAATTGAGATAACATAAAGAAAAACATAAAAACTAAGCGGTTGGAGTTGAATCTTGATTTTTGGTGAAGGAGACTAGTTGGGTGGTTCGTTTGGGCCGTCATTATCTTCAACAGGATTGGCGTTGATGTTGAAAACTCTTCCTCTTGCTGGTGGCCTAGTGGTTGGGTTTTCTTGATTTGCTTGGTTAACTGGATTTGCTTGAGCTTGGGCGTTTATGATGTTAACCAATCGAGGGCACGTGTTTCTATAATAGGTAGGGTCGCCACAATTAAAACAAGCTCGAACATAAGGAAACATGGGGTATTGGGGTTGTTGATATGTTTGGATCATGTTTTGAGTAGGGGGTGAGATTTGGTTTTGAGAGGTGCGGCAAGCCTTGCTCAAATGACCATAGCGTCCACAATTCGCACATAGTCGACAAGGTAAGGTAGATGGATGGTGATAAAAACAGGTGTTACATTGAGGGTGAGGTCCAAGGTAAGGTTTCTTATTTGGGTAAGTTGAGTTGGGTGCTACTTGAGTGATTGGGATAGCTTGGAGGGGTACGACTTGTGAGGCTGGTTGATTGCGTTGAGTGACATCGAAAAGTTGCCCATCTTGTTTTCTCTTAGAAATGGGTTGAGAAGGGGATTCGGTTTGGGTGGAGTTTGAGGTTTCAGTTGATGCTTTATCCTTCTTCTTCTCCTCCTTGAAGTCTTTGTTCCGTATGCGGTTCTCGGTGAGCTCTGTAGCTAACTCCATTGCTGCTTCCAAGGTTGCAGGTGTGGTACTTATTACAGAGTCTTGAATTTTTGAAGGAAGACCTCGAATGTAGTGCTCGATCAAACGGTAGAGGGGAGTGAACAAGTTGGGAACCATTTGATTTAACTCGAGGAATCTCTTGTTGTATGTGGTGTGGTCGCCTTCCTTTTGTTTCAACGAATAGAACTCATCCTCTAATTTCTTGATTTCGCTCCTTGGGCAAAACCGTCTTGTCATGATTTCCTTCAACTCTTCCCAAGTCAAAGTCATAGCATCTTCAACACCTCGTTTGGCCTTCTCTGTATTCCACCATGTAAGTGCTATTCCAAGTAAACGACCAGTAGCATATCGCACTTTGCGATCATCGGGGCAATCGCAATTTAGAAAAGTGTTCTCCATTTCTTCAAACCAATGGAGGAGAGCGATGACACCTTCAGTCCCTTCGTATTTTGGAGGGTCGCAGGATTTGAAATGCTTGAAAGTGCATTTAGTGGTATTTGGGGGAGGGTTGATAACATTTTGATCTTCTTGGTTGACGGGATTAGCGGTAAGGGCTTGCTGAACTTGAACTACAATGTTGAGTATTACGGCAGCCATTTGTTGAGCGATTTGGGCAGCCATGCGCTCGCGGGTTTTTCCTGCTCTCATCTTCCTACGAGCGAGACTAGAAGACATCTACAAGGAATACATATCAAGAGTATGAGTTGGATGTTTTAGGGATCATGTGTCGTATTTAGGAATGAACATTCATAAAATAAATATAGAATAATAAATCTACTACATCCATAGGATGTCTTGGGCTTTGCTCGTAATTGGGCCTTGCATGCCGCCATACTTCACCTTCGTAATCATGTGGGCCCCCATGATTACCGGGTTTTTCATATGGTTCGCATGTGTTAGTCTGGTTACGTACACTAAAACCCGGAGAAAATCGAGAAATATGTATGTAACGTATGATATTCGGAATGTATCCAGGTGTGGACACGGTGACACCTCAAAGTGGGGTTAGTTCGAACGACGTTTGGTGTGGCATGCTTTGGCCTAATAGGTCCTTTGTACTCTTATCGTTAGTCCCCAGGTAGGCAAACTGGTCCGTTATATTGGATTTATACGAATGCCAACCTAGACAGGACGTTCCGACTACCGGTACTGGTACCCTTACAGTTACTACATGATGAGATTTGAAAAATGAAAAATGCGACAAAATCTTGAATAACGGAAGTATGAAGATGATTCGAATATGTGAACATTGAAATATGTATGATGAATATGTATGTAAGTATGTATGTTTGACTGTAAGTATAATTCACTATGTATCACAAAATGTAATATTGGAAGTGTTTGCATGTACTTGTGTATGTAATAAATATGAAAGAAATAAACATCATGAGTTTGCATCTAACCACATAAACAATTAAAATCTAATCAACTATAGTATAGGCTCTAAGGGTCTAATAACCTATCCTATATCCCTATAGTCAAAAGCTCTGATACCAATCTGTCACACCCCGACCCGCAGCGGAAAAGGTGATCGGGGCATGATTGGGTTTTCATCAAAGCTCATGACATTTATTATACGTTTCATATTTATTATTACATTATTAAAGAAGGTCATACAATCAAATCATACTAGTACATCATGTTCTATACATCTTTCTACCCTTCATTATTTTTCTTCTAAGGCACTTTCCCTATGTTTTTCTTGCTTCATCCTGTCAACTTGTATCATGTGTAAAAATGGTTTTTGGATCAACAAAAAGTTGGCGAGTGAATCCTATTAAAACATTTAAACGTTTTTATTGAATTGATTATAAAATAAAGTGCATAACCACCTATGAGTAAATGTAAATTTATTCACAAAACACTTAATATTAAATATTGCACACACATACAACAATAGCTTGTTTGAGGCACGCGTTGTTCAACTCGTCTCCCACGAGGAACTGATGGGCCTAATGAATGAGTTTTGAGGCACGCGTTGTTCTACGAACTGATGGGCCTAAATGAATGAGTTTTAAGGCACGCGTTGTTCAACTCGTTTCCCACGAGGAACTGATGGGCCTAACAAATAATTTGCATACTACTTGACAATATGTAATACATAACAACAAACAATATTTACATTCTAAGTTTAGATCATAATATGGTATAGCACGAGTTTGAATAAACGAACTAGTTTAAGCGACACATGATACACCCCAAAACGTGAATAAAAAGGGGAATTTGTAAGAATTCACTCACAGTGGTTGCGTTTCTTGGATTGATGATGAATGCGCACGAATTTGGATTTAACCACGAGAGAAACTAACCTAAATAATAAAATAACGGTTCGGTAAATAAGCGGATTTTATTAATCAATTTTAGTAGGATTTTTGGATATATTTTTGTGAGTTTAAGGCTATTTTCTAACTTTAAAAACGTTATTTTTAAGTATTTTTAATTGATTTTTAAATTAAATAAATAAATAAAAAAATAAAAAAAATGTTGACTTTTTGACTTTGACCGTTGACCGTTGACCAGGACTGTTGACCGTTGACCGGTTCGGTCGAGTATATATTTGCACTGAGTGAGACTCGAACCCGTGACCTCCCGTACGCGTGCACGCAGCTCTACCAACTGAGCTACGTGTCTAACCCGAAATATTTCTGTTTTTAATTATATTTATACACTATTTAAGTTAATCCGAAAATTATTTATTTTAAAAGAATTTAATGGTATCGACTCAGTGCTCTCCACAGGTCTCGAACCCGGGACCTGTGGTTTAGTTTGGCACACAGTCCACCGCTGGACTGTGTGTCTAACTTGGTGATTATTCTGGTTTTTATTATACTTAACATCTTACTGCGTGTGGATCCGGTTCGGTTTAAAAAAAAAGAACATTTTTATTACAGCGAATGTGCGTGTGTCAAGGATCGAACTCGGGACGTATGCGTATTGTTTGCACACAGTCCACCGCTGGACTGTGTGTCTAACCCGTTTATAATACCGATTTTAATTAATCTTATATCATACAAGACTCGTCTTCTTCGTTCAAAACACAGATAACGGTTAAACCAACTGTTTCTTGTTTAATTCGGTTAACGAATATTATGAGCAATTGAAAGGTAATGAACGGAGAGGGTTTGGGGAAAGAAAGTACCGGAACAGGTCGTCTTTTTCAGAACTCCGGCAAGGATCGCCGGTTCTGTTTTGTGAGCTTCCTCTGTTCGGGTCAAATAACAGTTTTGATTGATTAGATATAAAATTGAATTACTGAGCAACGATTATCAGGATGTTTAGATGATCATACCGATTAACAGCGAGATTCTGGAAATTCCAGAAGTTTTCCGGCGAAAACAGAAAATCCGGCAATGTTGTCTGGGGTTGATTCTGGGTGATGGAGTGATGTTAGAATTTGTCTAATAATGGAATGAAACAGAAAAAGTTGAGGTATTTACCGTGTTGATGAAAGTCTCGGTTTTCCGGCGACTTGCAGAGAATTCCGGCGAGTGAAATTGATTGAAAAATCGGTGCGATTTTGAGCGAAAAAGGGTGTGCATTTATAGGGAAGAATCAAGTTGAATTGGGTCTGTTTCTAGTCTCGATTCATTAGTCAGCCGTTCTCTGGCGGTTACGACGGATGTCGCGGAACTGGACATCGGTTATAACCGATGGCGTCGTTAATTCTTACGTTAAGTCAAAAGTAACCGACGATAATTGGCGAAATCGTCGGATTTCCGGCGTCTGCGGATTTGGGCGCGCTGTTGACTGGGTTTGATTTTCCAGTTTTATTATGTGTATTAATTGTTTCAATATGTTATCAAACAACACAAGTGGCGGAGTGGTTGGATGGATGTGAGTTAAGACTTTGTGATACTCTCGGCTGACCCGGGTTCGAAACCCGGCATCAGTAATTAATTTTTATTTCACTATTTTTAATACATTTTCAAATATAAATTTTATATTCTAATATACTTATTAATTATGTATCGTTTAAAATTAATTTAAGCATTAAATACGCATCGAAATTTTTAACTGGTTGTTCGGTTAATAAACGAAGCGGGTTTGGTTAACCCGGTTTTTTTGACGGATGTTACATTAATGCTTATTCAAAGATAAATATAAAGGCTCAGGAGCTTATTTGAAGTCTGATGATTACGAGGCATTCAAAGAAGACTATGACTTGAAGACTGACAAGGATGATTATTGTCAAAGATGTCTACGAAAGTAGATGACTGCAGCAACATCCAACGGGGAGTCTGTTGGTGCATATGTCTGTTGCCTTCGTCATTACACGAGAACGAGTCTGGAATAAACGAGAGTTTTGGAAGACCGAACAAGACAAAGTAGATATCCAAGAGGGAGTCTATTGGTGCATAATGTCTATATAATAGTCTTGTATCGAGTCTGTATAGTATAGGGTGAAACGAGGCGTATTTAATAGAGTTTAGAGCCAAGTTCGCTTGAGATGGAACTTGAGAAGTCAAGTTTGGCCGAACTTTACAAGGTCAAGTTCAGGCGAACTTACATCCTCTCACTAGCGAACTTGTGCATCTATAAATAGATGCCTTGTGATTTCATTTGTAAAGAGTTGGAGATTTTGGCACAGAGACGGTGAAGCTCTGTCGGATCCGGATCTTGAATGTATTGAACTTTAGATCAATGAAAACAACTATTAAACGAGTAATTCTTGTTATTTGGTTAACTTGTTATTAGTTTCCGCCTAATCGGACAATTGATAACAAAGGTATGTTACACTTTTTCTTCTTTCACTAAGTTTGGAAATTCATCTGTATCTTCTTTCACTAAGTTTGGAAATTGATCGTCAAGCATCATTTTCACTAATCGAGGATACTGTAAGAACTTCTACTTTTTAATGTTTGCTTTCATTTGCTCAAAGATAAGTCTTGTAAAATTGTATGGAAGATTCAGAGTCAGGGCAGCAATCATACACATTTGGTAGTCTAGCAGCACAGTAAAACCACCCATTCGATGCCCCAAGGCATGATTCACCGAATGTACAAAGAACTTGTATGGCCTTCCCAAATAAGCTTTCATAAAGTTTTTTCGTTGTCGTGCCCAATATAACCCATTCTATAAAAGCATCCATTCACCATCCTCTCAGAATAACCAGTTGGATCATCGTCTTTATCCTGAAAATCTAACACTCTCTAGATCAAGGCTTCTGTAATAAACCCCTCTTTTTCTTCACTTTCAATTCTAACAAACGAGTGAATAGATGGAGGGTCTGGTATAAACTTTGTGTTATCCCAGAAGCGTTGTACATGGGATCTATACACTTTATGTTAATCAGTAAGCGCCTTCTTGATAGAAATACGATTCATGAAATCCAATACTCTCTCAAATGGTTTCATCTTTGGTAATGACTTGTCAAGCACACAACAAATGTTGTGCTTTGGTTCAGAGCTCGTAGATTTCTTCTGCAAAAATTCAAGAAGATCAACACTTAGTCGAAATTTCAAAAATTTCCAATTTTGGTGTGGAGGTGTGTTCTCATGCGGAGGTACCATTAGTTACCTACGTACGAAGGTATGTTACATTTTTTTTATCAACACATGTTACCTTCGTGCTAGAAAAGTATTTACAAACCAATGTGGATCACGTGAACTCGTCATTCGATCCGTATTCAACCTCAGCATCCGCACCTGTCAGCAAATTTTTCATACCGTTAATTCTCAACAAGTATTTAAACCATAATAATGAAAATGGTTTGGTATAAAAATCAGCCTTTTGTTCGTCGGTGTGGATTTTTTCTATTCGTACCAATTTCTTTTCGTAGCAATCACGAATGAAATGATAACGAATTTCAATGTGTTTTGTGTGTGAGTGATGAACTAGATTTTTAGTTATATCGATGGCTGCCTTGTTATCAACATACAGCGGAGTGTCTAGAAATTGCAAACCATAGTCACTCATCTGTTGTTGAATCCACAGAATCTGTGAACAACAGCTGGAGGCCGAGATATACTCAGCTTCACAGGTAGAGAGAGCGACCGTAGTCTGTTTCTTACACTGCCAGGTTGCCATTCTTGTTCCGAAGAACTGGCATCCCGCTGTAGTTGATTTTGAGTTAAACTTATCTATACCAAAATCGGAATCAGCATAGCCTGTGAGATCAAAATTGTCGTTCTTCGGGTACCACAAGCCGGTGCTTGGGTATCCTTTCAAATATCTGAAGATACGCTTCACGATCTGCATGTGTAAGATCCTCGGGCTTGACTGATATCTGGCGCATAGGCAGGTTGGATACATAATATCTGGGCACGATTCCATCAGATACATCAGTGATCCAATCATCAATCTGTATACGTCTTGTCAACTCCAGTCTTTTCAACGCAAATGCCGTGATTGAGAGCAAGAGGCGTAGATAGAGGCTTCAAGCTTTCCATTCCAAACCTCTTCAAGATGTCGTGAACATACTTAGTCTGGTGAATGAAAATACCATCCGGAAGCTAATTTACTTGCAAACCAAGAAAGAACTTCATTTCGCCCATCGAGGACATTTCGAATTTCTTTTTCATGATTCCCTCAAACTCTTTGAAGAGACTATCATTTGTAGATCCAAAGATGATGTCGTCAACGTAGATTTGAACTATAATCAGATGGCCATCAACTTCTCTGGTAAAAAGGGTACAATCCACAGTTCCTCTGATAAAGCCGTGTCTGACGAGATGTTTCGACAACGTCTCGTACCAAGCTCTCGGGGCATGGTGTAGACCATAAAGTGCTTTATCCAGTAGGTATGCTTTCTTCTTGTTAAGTGGATCGACAAACCCTGGTGGTTGTCCAACGTATACCTTCTCGCGTAATTTGCCATACAGAAAAGCTGATTTGACATCCAATTGATAGACCTTAAATCCTTTCCATGATGCGAAAGCTAGAAATATTCGAATAGATTCCAATGGAGCCATAGACTTCTTTGTAGTCTATCCCTTCCTGCTGGTGAAATCCCTTGACAACAAGCCTAGCTTTGTTACGAACAATAACTCCTCTATCATCACGTTTACACTTAAAGACCCATTTTGTATCAATTGCTTTCTGATTTTCTGGTAGATCTTGAAGCTTCCACACACCCAACTTCTCAAACTGCAATAATTCTTCTTGCATTGCTTGTACCCAGTTTTCATCTGCTAAAGCTTCATTCACTGTCTTAGGCTCAATCTGAGAGATGAAACATGAATGGAAACAATAGTTCTGGGTTGTAGCAACACGTGTGTAGAAACCACTGAGTGCTTTATTAATTTGCCCTCGAGTTCTAACACCAGTTTGAAGTTCTCCGATAATATTTGTTGACGGATGATAGGGATATGATCGCTGCAATTCTTCACTTGGAACATCTACTGAGTTTTGTGATTAGTGATGTTGAGATCAACAACCAATTCAATGTTTGGAGAGCTTGATGAAGCTTCATTTCTTGTGTTCGGGACTGCAGATTGATTAAGAAGACTTGTTATCTGCTCCACTTCTTCATCTGAAGAAGATGATTCCCCATCAGCATCAAATGTTGGTGCTTCATCTGAATCAGAATCTTGATTCTGAGGCATACTAGGCTCCATAGTTGTATTCATTGGTTCAGAAGAGGCATTCGTTGGAAGAGTAGTGGGTGATGATAATGTTTCAGAAACATTTTCAGCCGGAACACCACTATTGTTTGTACTTGCGCCAGAAGAAGATGGATCCAACGTGGGTTGATTAACCACAATTGGTCGAACAATTTGCTCTTGATTCGCTGACTGGTGAAGATGATATAACGCTGCAACTTCTTCGTCAGTTGGTTCTTTGGGCAAGTCAAATGACTTCCAAAGGTATTAATAGTTAAACAGCCACGCGTCACCTTTCCTTTGAACATGATCCGTGTAATTGAAACAATCCACGTGCTGTGCTTCAATAACCTTTCGCAATGAAAGAACATATACTCTTCTCAACGGACTCGCATATCCGACAAAGAAACCTTCGAGAGATTTAGCTCCGAATTTGCCATCTTGGTCTATTACGGTACAAGTTGCACCGAATGGTTCTAAGAACTTCAAATTTGGCTTCCGTCGGTTTATCATCTCAAACATGTTTTCTTTGTTGGTTTGACAATGAGAACCCTGTTTAGCATGTAGCAAGCCACAGCAACTGCTTCACTCCAGAAGCTGATTGGAAGTTTAGAATCTGCAAGCATGGTTCTGGCAGTTTCAATCAAAGTTCGATTCTTCTGTTCAGCAACTCCGTTTTGCTGTGGAGAATAGGGAGCACTAAACTCATGCAGAATCCTTTTTGCGTTGCAGAATTCCTTCATTTTGTTATTCTTAAACTCTTTCCCGTTGTCACTTCTAATGCGTCTGACCGGCAGAATTTAAATGTTCTCGAGTTTCTTGAATAGAATAACCAAGTTCTTAAACGTTTCGTCTTTTGATTCTTGAAAGAATACCCACGAATATCTCGAATAGTCATCTGTCACGACCAAGCAATAAAAGTCTCCTGAGATGCTTCGAACATTTACAGGACCAAATAAGTCCATGTGTAGACGTTCTAATGGCAACTTGATTGAGTTTAGAATTTTCTTCGGATGCGATTTCTTGATCTGCTTTCCCTTCTTGCATTCCAAGCAATGATCAGACATCTGAAAACTTTGAAGATTTACGCCTTCCACAAGATCATTATGAACCAAGAAATTCATTTTTCGCAAATGAATATGCCCCATCTTGCGATGCCAAAGAATAGAATCTTTTTCAGTAGCCTTTGATACAAAACATTGTGCTGATTGTAATGAAGTGGTAGCAACACCCATTTCAAGAACATATAAATCATTCGCTCGTGGTGCTCGCATCAGAATCCACTCATCTGGAATTTTGAATCCCGGCTTCAAGATAATAAACTCACTGTCGTTGAAATGAACTGTAAACTTCTTGTCACAAACTGCGATATACTAAGAAGATTGTTTTCAAGTTCTGCAATATAGTTCACGCGATCAAATGAAACTACGCCATTGGAGAGTTTTCCCTTGGCGACTATCCTTTCACCTTGATTTCCTGCAATCCAACATATCCACCATTGATAGCTTTAATGTCGAATAATAATGCCTTCATTCCCGTCATGTGCCTGGAGGCTCCACTATCCAAAATCCACTTTGAAAGTACGGATCTTTGGAGCCCCTGCAAAAATAAAAAAATAGGTGAAAAGCTTTACCCAAGCCTTCTTGGTCTTGGGTTTTATAGGATAACCATCAACAAAAGCATATTCAAACTCATCAACATCATCAAAATCAAATTCATCATCTGTTTCAATAATGTTAATGTTTGAAAATTTCACTTATTTCTTATCTTTTATAGATTTGACATTATTGTTTTTAATTTATGTTTTAATTTCTTTAACATTCTCACTAGTCTTTACATGCTCAGACTTAGTGATTTCAGTCTTTGATTCTTTTGTGTTGTCAGTCTTTACCAGCTCAGACTTAACAACACTAGATGTTGTTGACCTTTTCTTGGCAATCATGTTTGAGATTTGATATTAGCCTTTTTGATGTAAAACTTGTTTTCATTAGACCTAGAAGTTTCACCTTTTTTGAAAGTGGAATTTTCAAAAATCTTTTCAGACTTGGGTTTAACTTCTGGTTTTGATTCATTTCATTTCAAAATCTTTACAGGTTTTACAAACACTGGTTGCTTTGGTTTAATGTGACATCCCGGTTTTTCAGATATCTTAAACGCACTACTTCACGGTTATTCGTTCCTACGTTAAATTGATTCGGAGACTTAAATTGCACGCTCGAAATAATTACGATAATTTAGTGAACTTGTCAAATGAATTACGTGCTAAGTGTGTTAAATGTTTATAAGTTGGTGAGTTATTATGTTACGTCTAGATTTCATGGTGTTTATTTATAAAAGATATAGTAAATATATAGACGAATCGAACCGAGCCGCGACACGAGCCGACCTCATTTCCTTGCGACTCAAGGAGTTAACCAAAACTTGGGGATCAAGTTTTAGAACCAAACCGACCCACCCGAACCACTTGCGGCCGCGAGCACCCAAACCGCAAACCCTTCCCTTTTCCCTTTACCTCTTGCGCTATATACACACATACATGCATGTGCATTGTTTCAAAAAAAACAAAAGCACACAAACCCTAATAGCTAAACAGCCGACGGCAGCCCTCCATTCAGTCTCTCGATCGCAAAACAGCTTTGCTACATCCCTCTTGATCGCGGCAGCCCTCCCCTCGCCATTCTCCTTCTCGGTCGCGATTTTCCTTGATCCTCGGCTCCCATCTCACTCACGGTTCATTGATCTTCGGTGTAAAAGGTTAGGGTTTATCATTGTTTGCAAAGTTATACTAGGATTATAAACTCTTGATCATGCTTGAATGTAGTGTTATGATGTTAGTCGATTAATTATGCTAGTTGCAATTATGATGATTAGCGGAATCAAGAAACATTAGGCTGCGTTTTGTGTGATAAAAACTATATGTTATGATTAGGGTTTGCATGGGTATGATATATATGATGATATATGATTGGTAATTCTGTTCTTGATCGCTTATATTCAACGTATCGATGGTTTAAGCGGGTTAGATTGCGATAAAATGCTGAAATCAGGATGCTGAATGGTGTTTACAGCCAACTTCAACTGGCTATAACTCGGTTATTATTTATCGAAAAACGGATTTTCTGAAGTCTAAAACGTAGAGTTTTGAAAAACGCTTCTAATGGCGCTGGGTTCATATTTTTCTGAAGTCGTTTGATATTTTTAAGTGGCCAATTAAGTTCAGTAACTGAAGCTGTGAAAATTCTGAAAATTTGTTAGTTGTTTATCGAGTCGGATCTAATAATCTGTAGAGAGTCGAATCATGAAATTTGTACAGCAACTAGATATGGAAATTTCAGGGAAACTACCACTGGAATTTTGTTAATTGGACGAACGGTGATTTTTAAATAAATTCTCCCGTGGACTGCAGTCAGAAAACGACGAATCTGACTGCAGCCTAGCATATTAATATTTATGAATAATTGGTAAAGTGTTAGGACTTGAAAAATTTATATAAAATCCTAGAGTATAGTTGACACCTTCTGTAAAATAATTGGAATTTTTGGAATGTGGGAACTATTTTATAAAAACCTTGAAAACAGCCTAATTATGAGTATATAAGCTGAAATTTGATAACTTGCGAATGTGTGTACCAAAGGGTTGTATGGATTGATTGTGTTCATGATAAATTGTTTTGATCACTATATTGGTATGATGATACTTGCATGCATGATTTGAGTCTTAGGAATTGTCATTTTATGTACCGCATTGTGTGTTAGTATGTGTAGGGCTTGTATCAGTGTGTTCACACACTAACTCTAAATCAATTGACTTGTTAGGACGCAATTAACGGTCCCATCATTTGCAACTTCTGTGTTACACTAACCGAGCAACTAAAGGTGAGTTCACGGCCCCTAATTTTATCCGGTTTTAAACAACAGGGGGAGAAACATGTATACACTCTATAACTCTATCTCTTTACGTTATACGAAATTAACGTCATTAAACTATTCGGTAACTAAGTTAATGTTAATGTACGTTATGGTCACTAAGCAGCTATATCACACAAGTCCTCGACAATCTCTCGGATCGTTAGTATTGGGTTAGATAGCGGGGAAATTATAAGTAGTACTACTGGGCCCGACAAGCCCCACCCGAGCTAGTCGCGCTAGCCGACCGGGTATGGTCAACGGGTGAATAATTTGGCCTAACTTCACCATGGTCAGTGATAGGCCTGGCAACACGGAGGCACAACAGTCAGCTTCGATCGCGAACACTTACGTGACATAACTTTAGGCTAGCTACCTATATATATTAACATTGAACTTAATTACGAATCAACAATATTATCCCGGGTTAGGGATAATGGAACCAACAACGTTATTATTCCGGGTTAGGAATAATGGAACATCATTATTATTCCGGGTAAGGAATAATGGAACTATCAGTATTATTCCGGGTTGGGAATAATGGAACTAAATCGTTATCCCGAGTTAGGGATAACGGGGGAAACAAACTTATAACCGAACAAATGAACTTATGAAAACCTGTGAACTCACTCTTCTTTAATGTTGACACTTGTTTCTTTACATGTTTCTCAGGACGCTAGGAGCTCTGGGGGGAATCACTTGCATTGATCAAGACATCTTTTTATCGAGTCTCATTTACAAACATTTATTTGAGTTTTTCTTTAGTTTTGGCGTTTGTGTTGGCGCCCGTTCCTTTACTTTATTTTTATGCTTCCGCTCAACTTTAGAAACTAATGCTTCCGCTAAACATTGAAACCAAACTAAGGCAATCTAAAATTAACTATGAATGGTTAAACAAATGATTTTGGAAAACGTATTAACAAATCATATAGAGTCGTTCGACGTTACTAGTGTCTCAGATTCTGGTTTGTTCACACGCCTCGCGGTAAAACTCCGCAAGTGGAAATTGAGGGTGTGATAGATTGGTATCAGAGCCTCTAGCTATAGAGAACCAGGTTTGCATTAAAAGTAGACCTAAACTATAGCTGATTTCACGACACTAGACTTAGTTTGGCACCGAATTGTTATATCTTGTTATGTGTTATACCACAACTGTGTTATGTAGAATGTGAATGCATAATAAGAAATGAATGCAACTCGTAACTAACTACACAACCTAACAGGCAATGTCATCATCATCATCATCCGACAAACTTTCGCTTCCAAGGGCGCCGGGAAAGGCACCTATGGTGGAACCCTCACCACCTCATGGCGTGGAGACACGCTCAGCTGCGAGAAAAAGGCTCGCTCTAGGGGAGGAGTCGTCCTCACACCCGACCATCGCTATGCCTGTCGAACCGGTTAACTCGTTAGAAGTAGGGAACGACCTACTTAGAGATATGATAAGGAAACAACAAGAACAATTAGAAAGAATGCATGAAACCATCCTAGCACAGGGATGGATTATACGACAATTAACAGGTAAGACTGGATCGCTCGAGGAAGAGCAACATGCGAGTAAGATAGCTCGTAACACTTTAGCCAGAGATCTTCGTGCTGAGCAGCTAAGGGCTGACTGGCTAGAAGACAGAGTTCTTGAGTCTAGCTGGAGAATTCAAGAACTAGAACACTGTACCAGTACCCGCACTAGCACCGGCCCCTCCAGTGCCGGTAGAGGAGGATCCAGAAGAGGATCCAGAGGAGGATCCGGAGGAAGACCCAGCTATAGAAGCTGGAAACGCCGCGGAGGATGACGGAAACGATAGCGATTTGGGGGATGGAGACGTAGAAGACTGACACGTCTCGCTTATTTTATTTACTTTCCTTCAGTCTATTTATTTTCCTACTTATGTTTAAACTTGAGACTTTATAGTAAACTCATATGTTTGGTTGGCACTTTGTAAGACGTTGAAATTTTATTTAATCGAGTATTTCTTTTGACTGTTTAATTTATTTGGGTTGACATAACTTGAGGAATTATTTAAGTATGGAATAGGATAACTATATTGGATATATAGACTTATCGGTGTGTGTTTATGTTGTCTTACGAAGATCTAAAATGACAACTGGACGTCGCGGAAACCTCAACATGACGCCCGAAGAATTAGCCGCAATGATCCAAGAGCACGTGAATGCTGCTCTAGCGGGTGTTCAAAACCAACCGGCAGGTAACCATTATTAAATTTTCACGGGAAAATCTAATAGTTGGGCTAGTAGAATTTCTCGCTGACTACCTGTCCTCTGTCAGCAGGAGGGGGTCTTAACCCCTACAAGATGTTTCTCGATGCAAAGCCGAGTAAATTCACGGGGGCAGAAGGACCCATAGGACTGGTCCGCTGGATCGAAAAGTCCGAGTCAGTGTTCGAAATGTGCAATTGTCTGGAGGCCAACAAAGTCAAGTATGCTGCCTCAACGTTGGAGGATGGGGCACTAACTTGGTGGAATGCACAAGTCCAGACGCGTGGACTTATTGCTGCAAATGAAATGGCTTGGGCCGAGTTTAAGGCCCTAATCAAAGAGGAGTACTGTCCACGAGACAGGGTTCAACAGTTGGAGCAAACATTATGGAACCACAAGATGGTGGGATCTGAAATCGAAGCATACACAGCGAAACATCACGACCTGGTATTTCTATGTCCCGATCTGGCCAACACCGTTGAGAAACGACTCGAGTTCTACCTTGGGGGTCTGGTCCCTGAGATTCAGGGTATGGTAATGGCTAGTAACCCTGCAACTGAGCATCAAGCAATCAGGTTGGCGCACAAACTCACCGATAAGGCGGTGGAACAAAAGAAGTTGCCAACTCGGGGTACGACTGAAGTTGCCGCTGATAATAAAAGAAAGTTTGAAGACTCGTCTACTCGATAGTCTTCGTCATCCCAGCAACAACAGGGGAACCAGAAACGATTCAATAATTTCAACAGCCACCGGGGTCAAAATAATCAGCCTGCCAACAACAACCAAAACACAAGCGGCTATGTAGGTCGAAAGCCGCAGTGCAATCGCTGTAATCTTCATCATCACGGCCCTTGTGCCGGGAATCGCTGCCAACGATGTGGCAAGGTGGGACATGCGGCAAAGGATTGTCGCGGGGAGATCATGTCCCGACAAAATCAAAATCAACCTCAGGGTCAGCAGCAGGGTATTAACCGGGGGTGCTATCAGTGTGGTAGCACTGCCCACTTCAAAAGAGACTGCCCACAGCTTCATAACAACAACAACAATGGTGGGAACAACCACAACCACAATAACCACAACAATAACAACAACAATAATGGAAATGGTGGCATAGGAGGTGCCAAAGGTCGCGCATTTACGCTGGGCCGCGGAGAGGAGAAACGACTCGAACGTGGTCACCGGTAAGTTTCCCCTTAATGAACATTTTGCTACTGTGCTTTTTGATACGGGTGCGGATAGGAGTTTTATATCTGAGTCTTTTAGGAAGAACCTAAATCTCATGCCCAAACCTCTAGAGGCCCCTTACATCATAGAACTTGCCGATGGTAAATCTGTAGATGTGACCCATATAGTATCCGG
Organism: Scalesia atractyloides; assembly: GCA_947069175.1. Lineage (NCBI taxonomy): Eukaryota > Viridiplantae > Streptophyta > Magnoliopsida > Asterales > Asteraceae > Scalesia > Scalesia atractyloides. The sequence goes on from CAMTDV010000019.1 coordinate 16,263,473, forward strand.
CTGTCAACTCAAACTCGCGGGTCACACCTTTACCATTGATCTGATGACAACTACCCTGGGTAGTTTTGACGTGGTAGTCGGAATGGACTGGCTATCCGACGTCCGAGCTGAAGTTCTCTGCTTCGAAAAATCTATCCGTATTCCTCTCTCTAACGACGAAATCTTGACGGTGCAAGGCGAGAAGGCAGGCGCCGTCACAAACATCATCTCTTACATGCAAGCACAGAAGTATCTTCGGAGGAAGAACTCTTTCGCTTTACTCGCACTGGTTACCAAACAGCCTAAGGACGAGAAACGTATAAAAGACATCCCCGTCGTCCGTGATTTTTCCGATGTATTCCCAGAGGAGTTACCTGGTCTCCCACCACATCGACAATTGGAGTTTGAAATTGAATTGGCGAACCATGCAACTCCCATCGCCAAGGCCCCATACCGCCTAGCTCCAGCCGAGCAGCAAGAGCTGTCTACCCAACTTCAGGAACTGTTAGAAAAAGGATTTATCCGACCTAGCGTTTCGCCATGGGGAGCTCCAGTCCTTTTTGTCAAGAAGAAGGACGGGACCTTCCGCATGTGCATCGACTACAGGGAACTCAATAAGGTTACTGTCAAGAACCGACACCCATTACCTCGCATCGACGATCTCTTCGACCAACTTCAAGGGTCAAGCTACTACTCCAAGATTGACCTACGGTCCGGTTATCACCAGTTACGTGTCAGGGAGGAGGATATCGCTAAGACGGCATTTCGTACTCGGTATGGCCATTATGAGTTCTTGGTCATGCCCTTCGGTCTCACCAACGCACCCGCAGTGTTCATGGATCTCACGAACCGTGTGTGTAAACCATATCTCGACAAGTTTGTCATTGTGTTCATCGATGACATACTCATCTACTCTAAAGGTGAAGCAGAACATGCTGAACATCTACGATTACTGCTGGAATTACTTCAACAGGAGAAACTATATGCCAAGCTTTCAAAGTGTGATTTCTGGATTCGGGAAGTTCAGTTCCTCGGGCATATCGTAAATGAAAAGGGTATCCACGTCGACCCTGCCAAGATTGAAGCTATCAAAAACTGGGAAGCACCCAGGACACCGACGGAGATCCGCCAATTTTTAGGTTTGGCTGGTTACTACAGACGTTTCATCGAGGGATTTTCAAAGATCGCGCAACCGCTTACCACCCCCACCCAGAAAGGCATCAAGTATGCTTGGGGTGACAAGCAGGAAGCGGCATTTCAATTGCTGAAGCAGAAACTTTGTTGTGCACCCATTCTGTCCTTGCCGGAAGGGACTGATGATTTTGTAGTATATTGTGATGCTTCCATTCAGGGATTGGGATGCGTATTCATGCAGCGTGATAAGGTCATCGCGTATGCGTCCCGACAATTGAAGGTTCACGAGAAAAACTACACAACACATGACCTGGAACTGGGAGCAGTAGTGTTTGCACTTAAGATTTGGAGACACTACCTATATGGAACAAAGTGCACAATCTATATAGACCACAAGAGCCTCCAACACATCTTTGATCAGAAGGAGTTGAACATGCGACAGCGTCGCTGGGTTGAACTCTTGAACGATTATGAATGTGCCATACGGTATCACCCGGGTAAAGCTAACGTGGTAGCTGATGCCCTCAGTAGGAAGGAACACTTAAAACCTCGTCGGGTATGAGCACTACAGCTCACCATTCATTCGGGATTACCCGAACAGATACGCGACGCGCAGCTAGAAGCAGTTAAGGAAGAAAACATCAAGGCCGAATCGGTGGGAAAGATGGAACGCGATTGGGAAGTAAAATCCAATGGAGCCCGGTATTTCATGAATCGTATATGGGTACCTCTCTACGGAGACCTTAGAAAGCTAGTCATGGACGAAGCTCACAAATCCCGATACTCTGTCCATCCTGGTTCGGATAAGATGTATCAAGACCTTAAAGCTGCGTATTGGTGGCCCAACATGAAAGCTGATATAGCCACCTACGTGGGCAAGTGTTTGACTTGTGCAAAAGTCAAGGTAGAGTATCAGAAACCATCGGGGCTACTTCAACAACCTGAGATCCCAGTGTGGAAATGGGATCAGATCTCGATGGACTTCATCACTAAACTCCCGCGAACTTTGGGTGGTTGCGATACCATCTGGGTGATTGTGGATCGTTTAACTAAGTCCGCACACTTCCTAGCTATTAAAGAAACAGATAAGATGGAGAAGTTGACTCGCATCTACATTAAGGAATTAGTTTCTCGGCACGGACTGCCAACGTCCATCATCTCAGACAGAGATGCTCGTTTCACGTCCAACTTGTGGCAGTCACTTCAGAAAGCGTTGGGAACACGCTTAGATATGAGCACAGCATATCACCCTCAGACTGATGGTCAAAGCGAAAGGACCATACAGACCTTGGAAGACATGCTTAGGGCATGCGTAGTAGACTTCGGGAATAGTTGGGAAATCCACCTGCCTTTAGTGGAATTCTCGTATAACAACAGTTACCATACGAGTATATCGGCAGCACCGTTTGAGGCATTATACGGTCGTAAATGTAGATCACCGGTCTGTTGGGCAGAAGTCGGTGACAGTCAACTCACAGGCCCTGAGTTGATACTTGAGGCTACTGAAAAGATTGTACAAATCATAAACCGCATGGCGGCAGCACGAGATCGACAGAAAAGCTACGCTGATCAACGACGCAAACCGCTCGAATTTCAAGTAGGCGACCGCGTCCTACTGAAGGTGTCACCCTGGAAGGGTGTAATCTGCTTTGGAAAACGAGGCAAACTAAACCCACGGTACGCAGGCCCGTTTGTGATCTTGAAACGTATTGGACCCGTAGCTTATCAATTAGACCTTCCTGCCGAACTCAGTGGAGTTCACAACGTTTTTCACGTGTCAAATCTGAAGAAGTGTCTATCAGATGAAACCCTAGTCATTCCATTGGATGAGATTCAAGTGGATGAACAACTGCACTTTGTGGAACAACCTATCGAGATCATGGATCGTGAGATCAAGATTCGAAGGCATAGCAAGATTCCAATCGTCAAGGTTTGTTGGGACTCTAAGCGTGGACCGGAGTTCACATGGGAAAGAGAGGACCAAATGAAAAGCAAATACCCACACCTGTTCGCAGCTGAGCAGCAAACTAACGATACTAGCAACTAAATTTTCGGGACGAAAATTCTTTCAACATGGGGATGATGTGACAAGCTGGGAATTTCTTGTAATTTCGCGTACCATTGTTAACTAAATCCTTGTGCATGGCACTTGGGAATTTCTTGTAATTTCGCGTACCATTGTTAACGAACTAAATCTTTGTGCGTGGCACTCTAAATATGTACGCTGCATTCTAAACCGCGTTTACTCATTTTCGAGACGAAAATTCTTTCAACATGGGGATAATGTGACATCCCGGTTTTTCAGATATCTTAAACGCACTACTTCACGGTTATTCGTTCCTACGTTAAATTGATTTGGAGACTTAAATTGCACGCTCGAAATAATTACGATAATTTAGTGAACTTGTCAAATGAATTACGTGCTAAGTGTGTTAAACGTTTATAAGTTGGTGAGTTATTATGTTACGTCTTGATTTCATGGTGTTTATTTATAAAAGATATAGTAAATATATAGACGAATCGAACCGAGCCGCGACACGAGCCGACCTCATTTCCTTGCGACTCAAGGAGTTAACCAAAACTTGGGGATCAAGTTTTAGACCCAAACCGACCCACCCGAACCACTTGCGGCCGCGAGCACCCAAACCGCAAACCCTTCCCTTTTCCCTTTACCTCTTGCGCTATATATACACACACATGCATGTGCATTGTTTCAAAAAAACAAAAACACACAAACCCTAATAGCTAAACAGCCGACGGCAGCCCTCCATTCAGTCTCTCGATCGCAAAACAGCTTTGCTACATCCCTCTTGATCGCGGCAGCCCTCCCCTCGCCATTCTCCTTCTCGGTCGCGATTTTCCTTGATCCTCGGCTCCCATCTCACTCACGGTTCATTGATCTTCGGTGTAAAAGGTTAGGGTTTATCATTGTTTGCAAAGTTATACTAGGATTATAAACTCTTGATCATGCTTGAATGTAGTGTTATGATGTTAGTCGATTAATTATGCTAGTTGCAATTATGATGATTAGCGGAATCAAGAAACATTAGGCTGCGTTTTGTGTGATAAAAACTATATGTTATGATTAGGGTTTGCATGGGTATGATATATATGATGATATATGATTGGTAATTCTGTTCTTGATCGCTTATATTCAACGTATCGATGGTTTAAGCGGGTTAGATTGCGATAAAATGCTGAAATCAGGATGCTGAATGGTGTTTACAGCCAACTTCAACTGGCTATAACTCGGTTATTATTTATCGAAAAACGGATTTTCTGAAGTCTAAAACGTAGATTTTTGAAAAACGCTTCTAATGGCGCTGGGTTCATATTTTTCTGAAGTCATTTGATATTTTTAAGTAGCCAATTAAGTTCAGTAACTGAAGCTGTGAAAATTCTGAAAATTTGTTAGTTGTTTATCGAGTCGGATCTAATAATCTGTAGAGAGTCGAATCATGAAATTTGTACAGCAACTAGATATGGAAATTTCCGGGAAACTCCCACTGGAATTTTGTTAATTGGACGAACGGTGATTTTTAAATAAATTCTCTCGTGGACTGCAGTCAGAAAACGACGAATCTGACTGCAGCCTAGCATATTAATATTTATGAGTAATTGGTAAAGTGTTAGGACTTGAAAAATTTATATAAAATCCTACAGTATAGTTGACACCTTCTGTAAAATAATTGCAATTTTTGAAATGTGGGAACTATTTTATAAAAACCCTTGAAAACAGCCTAATTATGAGTATATAAGCTGAAATTTGATAACTTGCGAATGTGAGTACCAAAAGGGTTATATGGATTGATTGTGTTCATGATAAATTGTTTTGATCACTATATTGGTATGATGATACTTGCATGCATGATTTGAGTCTTAGGAATTGTCATTTTATGTACCGCATTGTGTGTTAGTATGTGTAGGGCTTGTATCAGTGTGTTCACACACTAACTCTAAATCAATTGACTTGTTAGGACGCAATTAACGGTCCCATCATTTGCAACTTCTGTGTTACACTAACCGAGCAACTAAAGGTGAGTTCACGGCCCCTAATTTTATCCGGTTTTAAACAACAGGGGGAGAAACATGTATACACTCTATAACTCTATCTCTTTACGTTATACGAAATTAACGTCATTAAACTATTCGGTAACTAAGTTAATGTTAATGTACGTTATGGTCACTAAGCAGCTATATCACACAAGTCCTCGACAATCTCTCGGATCGTTAGTATTGGGTTAGATAGCGGGGAAATTATAAGTAGTACTACTGGGCCCGACAAGCCCCACCCGAGCTAGTCGCGCTAGCCGACCGGGTATGGTCAACGGGTGAATAATTTGGCCTAACTTCGCCATGGTCAGTGATAGGCCTGGCAACACGGAGGCACAACAGTCAGCTTCGATCGCGAACACTTACGTGACATAACTTTAGGCTAGCTACCTATATATATTAACATTGAACTTAATTACGAATCAACAATATTATCCCGGGTTAGGGATAATGGAACCAACAACGTTATTATTCCGGGTTAGGAATAATGGAACATCATTATTATTCCGGGTAAGGAATAATGGAACTATCAGTATTATTCCGGGTTGGGAATAATGGAACTAAATCGTTATCCCGGGTTAGGGATAACGGGGGAAACAAACTTATAACCGAACAAATGAACTTATGAAAACCTGTGAACTCACTCTTCTTTAATGTTGACACTTGTTTCTTTACATGTTTCTCAGGACGCTAGGAGCTCTGGGGGGAATCACTTGCATTGATCAAGACATCTTTTTATCGAGTCTCATTTACAAACATTTATTTGAGTTTTTCTTTAGTTTTGGCGTTTGTGTTGGCGCCCGTTCCTTTACTTTATTTTTATGCTTCAGCTCAACTTTAGAAACTAATGCTTCCGCTAAACATTGAAACCAAACTAAGGCAATCTAAAATTAACTATGAATGGTTAAACAAATGATTTTGGAAAACGTATTAACAAATCATATAGAGTCGTTCAACGTTACTAGTGTCTCAGATTCTGGTTTGTTCACACGCCTCGCGGTAAAACTCCGCAAGTGGAAATTGAGGGTGTGAAACATTAGAATTTCTTCTTCGAGGATAAGCCGGTTTTGATTTCGGACAATGTTGTGCCATATGACCAATTTCATTGCACTTGAAACATGTCCGATTATCAAGTGGATGTCCTTTAACCGGTGATTTTTCCCTACTAGAGGTTTGGCACCACTTGTAACCTTGGCTTTATCTCGAATTTCTTTCTCCTTCTTGAACTCATCATTTGAGTGCTTACCAATCAAATTCTCCTCATGAACTGTATTCGTCCCATATACAAACTTCATGTTTTTGTTTTTATATTCATGAAATGGTGACAGTTTCTTTATAGATTCATCAGTTTCTTCTTCTAAACCCAACCCCGCTCTCCGGTTTTCCGGATGATCACCACCGTTTCTTTGGTAATTGTTTCTTTTAGGTTTGGAATAGAATTTTCGTTCATTGATTACCAATTCCTCTGATGTGACTTCCACGAGTTTAAAGAATTTATCAAGCAATTCTTCTTTCACAATCTGAATCGGGAAGCTATCACCAAAGTATAGCCTATCCGAATCCTTAATTTTGTACATTACAATATTAGGATCGTCACTTAGACCATCTTCTGACGACTTATCGTCATTTTCAGATTGTGAATTAGAATTCTTTGAACTCGAGTTGGCGCTTTTGAAGCTGCCATCATCAGAATCATTTAAAACATTTTCAACCACATTGTTAAGCATAGCGTTGTTATCATCATCAGATTCAGCATAAACTATATCAATGTTCTCTGGCAACTCGTTTTTCTTTTCAGAAAATAACTCAACATTTAGTGCCTTGTCCATCCCATTTGCAGATTTGACACAATATTTCTCGCAAAGGGGTGGAGGAACATTGCTATATTCTTTGCTCGCTTTCTTTTTGGGTTTTTCTTCCGATGAGATTGTTGGAAGAATGTGATCAATAACATACGCGTTAGTGGTATAACTTCTTAACACTTGTCGAACTCTTTCAGTTTCAATTGTCATATCTTGAAGTTGTTGTTTGATTTCAGCAATGGTGTTGACATAAATATTAATTGCTCTTTGTTTATCCATTACTGTACCACTCAACATTCTTATATTATCATGTTGTTCGGTGTTATTTCTTTCGAGTCTGCCATAATCATTTTTCATTTTGTTATACGCTTCTTTCATTGTGCGATAATCATATTTTAACAAATCGTTATGCACATTGTTTTCAGCGATAATCTTTGATTTTCGGCACATTCGACACAAGGTTTAGTACATTTTGTACAAGGTTTCTCAACCTCTACAACTTGTACTTTGACAACTTCTTTCTAGATAACCTTTACCTCTGGACTTACCTTGGTTCGATTTGCCATTAAAGCTTTATCTGCCATGTCCTTGAGGTCTTCGACTTTCATTGCTTGAGTGATATCAACAATCACTTCATCAATCCTTTTCTCCTCAAACACTTGTTCTTTCGTGCTTCCATCAAAGTGATTTGCAAAACTGTCACAAGAATTAGAGGATAAAATTCCTTGTCTCTGCATATGGATATATTCCTCTTCTTCCTGTTGTTGATGCAAATATTGTTCCAGAATAGCTTGTTCAAAAGCTGTTGCTTCTACTGCTGCCACTGCTTCAGCTGCTGCCGCTGCCTCCTCTGCAGAATTATCTTCAACTATCTCTGCCATCAAAGCAACTCCGGTCTTTTTCCCAATATAAGAGTTCTAGTCAAAACCGTCATCTTCTGTAGATGCAACCATGGCTTTCTCCGTGTACTGTTTGGCTTTTCTTGGATCTCAATCTGAGTTTTCTTCGGGAACGGTTTATATTGAAGTGCCTTCTTGTAATATTCATTCCCTCCTCTGAAAGGACTTTGATTTCCGGTTGCCTCAGAGTTCTTACACTCTCTTTTAAAATGTCCCTTCTGTCGATATCTAAAACACGTGACTTTGGATTTAACCCATTTTGTTGCTGGAGTTTCGTATGTCACGGCCTGTGAGTGCAACGAACTTTGTCACTCTCCTGATGATCGAAGCTAAGGACCATTTGATGTCCATTAGTTCGAGTTCTTCCTCGTCAACCTAGTCAGAATCTTCTGCGGTCATCTCGGGGTTTCCGATCTTACCGGCAACAAGACATTCATAAGATTCTAAGACGGTAGCGAGTAGTGACATATGTTGTTTTGCAACTTCTTCTGAAACAACATTGTTCAAGTTCACTGCGATGTTGCATTTATATACATTCGGATCAGAACATTGCTGTTGGTTCTGATTTGCTTGACTTTGGAATGTTGAATTTGAACCAGTGCTCGAGTAAGAACTTTGTGGACTTTGGTCATACTGAGGCTGTGAATGATTCTGGTTCTGTGGAGAAGCATTCATGTTTGCACTAAAAGCAGTTCCAATTTTTGGACTCGAAAAGTTATCTTGCATTCCGGTTTTGTAGTACAAACCGATGTCTTGAACAACATTAGCATTTTTTGACTTTGCTATCTTCAGAAGCTCCATATCGTGGCCTTCGAGTTTATCGATAAACGTCGACAACTTGAAAAAATCCCACTTATCACTATTCTTCAGAACCATCAAATACGTAGTCCATTCGCCCTCTGGTAATGCGTCGGCAAGTTTGTCAATATATTCTTGTTCCGTCTTCTCAAGACAGTGTCTTCGCATTTGAACTTTGAGATGATAGAAATGCTCAATCATTTGCTTAATGGTCTCATTCTTTAACATGCTGAAAATATCGAACTCTTTCAGAATGAGAGCCTTCTTGCTTATGATCATTTCAGCACTGCCTTGGTATTTTTTTCTCTGCAATGTATTCGTCTCTCTGAGCTATCGAGTAGTTGTACTTCTCAAGAACTTGTTGATGCTCATCTACCGGAATAGTGTAGCCTCTTTCGATTGACACCCCGCCAGCGAAGTGCATGGCTTGAACCCAATAGGTAAATTTCTCTTTCCATGCTTCGTATTCGTCCATGCTCATCAGCTTGGGCGGTTTGACGGTCATTCCTATTTTGTTATCAAGATTGACTTGATTGATCACGTTGGCGTTTGATGAACTAGCTCTGGACATATAAGCTCTTACTTGATCTTCCATTGTGAACCACGAAACGTGTACACTGAAAATTTTTCAAAAACTTTGAAAATAGTTAGTCCTACTACAAGTTCGGTCGAACTTGTAGCAACAAATGAAGAATTCTTGAATTTTCTAACAGGTTCGGTCGAACGTGTTAGATTTTGTTTGAAAATTTTCATTTATCTTCGGTCGAACTTAATACACCAATCAACTAGATCTTCGAGCGAACTTGTCACCATAATTTCGATGAAATACAAGCAAGTTCAGGCGAACTTACTAAAAACTTTCTTGATTTTACACAAGTTCGGTCGAACTTGATGTAAAATTGATGAAAATTCAGTATCTTCGAGCGAACTTGACTAAAATGTCTTCAAAAATCACCTAAGTTCGGGCGAACTTACTAAAAAATCACTTGAAAAGTGATGTTTTAGTGCAAGTTCGGCCGAACATGGCCAATAAGTTCGTTCCTGAGGGTTTTCAAAAACATGGTTTTTTCAAAATTTCAACATCAATTCGGTGGAATTTGGTCTCCAATCTTTCAAGGGTTTATCTTTGTTGTATTTTACATGATATATTCAAAATTCAAAAGATTTTGACCATGAATTCTTCTTTTTGTGATCAAAAGTTAAGAAAAAAGAAGAATATAGTAAAAATAGAGGTGTTCTTGTCTTGATACTATCAAATCAGGCTGTTCTAGCTCTGATACCACTTGTAGGACCGATCCTCGATGCTTAGGAACCTAAATTTGATATCTAACGTCCATAATAGCGGAAATATTACGTCCTGTTATCAATAGACAAGAATTAATCAGTTAATCGTCAGTTTCATTGATTAAACGTTCAGATTACAGACTGACAGAGCTTCGCCTCTATAATGCCAAAGTTACAAATGAGACACACAAGCTAGGTATTTATAGGTTTACAAGTTCGCCCGAACTTGCATAAGCAAGTTTGGCTGAACATGCATACACTACATATACATGACCGAACTTGGCTACAACATTTCATAAATACTTCATATCCTAGCCTATTCAACTCTATACAATACAGACTCGATATAAGACTAAGACATAGACATTATGCACCAACAAAGTGTAAAAGAGACGATCGGGGGGTTATAGTAAGAAACAAAGCTCGGCTGGTTGTCAAGGGATTCCACCAGCAGGAAGGTATAGATTATATGGAGGTATACGCACCGGTTGCGCGTTTAGAATCTATCCGCATTTTCCTAGCGTTCGCAGCTTGGAAAGGATTTAAGGTGTACAAATTGGATGTAAAATCTGCATTTCTCTACGGTAAACTTCGTGAACAAGTGTATGTTGGCCAACCACCGGGGTTTGTCGATCCACTGAACAAGAACAAAGCATATTTCCTGGATAAAGCCTTGTATGGTTTAGACCAAGCCCCGAGAGCTTGGTACGAGACGTTATCGCAACATCTCGTAGGAAATGGTTTTACACGAGGCATAGTGGACAGCACTTTGTTTACCAGAGAAGTTGGATCGCATCTGATTATAGTACAAATCTATGTGGACGATATCATTTTCAGTTCTACGGATGACAGTCTGTGCAAAGAGTTCGAAAAGATCATGAAGAAGAAATTTGAAATGTCCTCGATGGGCGAAATGAAGTTCTTCTTAGGTCTTCAAGTGGATCAGCTTCCAGACAGGATATTTGTTCATCAGACTAAGTATGTGCATGACATTCTCAAAAAGTTTGAAATGGATTCTTCAAAGCCGCTTTCGACGCTGCTAGCACTGAACCATGGGATTTGCATAGACGAGACGGGAACGAAAGTTGATGAAACACTGTATCGATCGATGATAGGTTCATTGATGTATCTAACGGCATAGAGTCTGGACATCATGTATCCTACATGCTTATGTGCGAGATATCAGTCAAGTCCTCGAATGTCACACTTGCAGATAGTCAAGCGAATCTTCCGTTACTTGAAAGGTTGCGCAAGCACCGGCCTGTGGTACCCCAAGAACGACAATTTTGATCTCACTGGATATGCTGACTCAGACTTCTGAGTGGACAAACTGAACTCGAAATCTACAACTGCAGGATGCTAGTTCTTTGGCACACGTTTGGTAACGTGGCAGTGTAAGAAACAGACCACGGTCTCTCTCTCAACCTGTGAAGCAGAATACATTTCTGCTTCCAGCTGTTGCTCTCAAATCCTCTAGATTCAGCAACAGATGAGGGATTATGGTCTGCAGTTTCTTGACACGCCTTTATTTGTAGATAACAAAGCATCCATCGATATAACTAAAAATCCGGTTCATCACTCACATACAAAACACATTGAAATTCGATACCATTTTATTTGTGACTGTTACGAAAAGAAATTGGTTCCAATAGAAAAAATCCACACCGACGAACAAAGGGCTGATTTTTATACCAAAGCATTTCCATTAAAAAGATTTAAATATCTAATGCGACTTAACGGTATTAAAAACTTGCTTACAGGTGCGGAAGCTGAGGTTGAATACGGATCGGATGACGAATTCACGTAATCCGCATTGGTTTGTATGGTTTCTAAATATCTTTCTAGTTTAGTATTTCTTAAAAAATCTAAAATCCAAAAATATGTTTTTGATTTTAGGGGGAGAAATATTTGGGAAAATACAAAACATATGAGAAATTTCAAAAATGTACAAAAACATTGAAAAAGAAAAAAAGAATTCGATGTCACAAAAAGGAAATGATAGTACATCAGTGTACTATCACAGTACGCTAAAAATGAAAAGTTTAAAAGTAATAAACGAGTCTTACTGTGGATGTGTCGATAGGCTTAACACGTTCAGTAAACTGTTTTCGAGATATAAACTAAATTTAACAACTGCTTATTCGTGTGGATTAACACATCTTGTATATATGGACTTAGTACTCCAAAATTTCGTTTGAGAGATTGCCTGATTCTGAGATATGAGGTCTTTATAGATAGTTGATATCTGGGGTATTATACAAGTTCTTCTGATTTTGCGGAAGCAATGGCCTAGAACTTCTATAATACTTTCACCAAAAATCCCCAAACTGCATGCAATATTGAAAAGAATCGAAAGATCTAATCATTTGCAGTGCTAAAAAGATTCCTTAAGTGGAACACACCTTAAAGACGAGCCTTCATCTCTTTGTCTGTACGGTAGTACTAACCTGAGCTCTCAAGTTCTCGCATTACCCAGATACAGATATCAATTACGCTATATTCATCTGTAAGATGAAATCTAGGGAATCTTGATACGAGAGTATATTCAAGAAGTGTGAACCGTAGATAAGTCAAGTTTCATAAATCTTACCTTAACATATCTTGAAAAAGTTGAGAAATGTGGTAAAACTTAAGTGGACAAACATATCGACAATCTAGGTAAACAAGTTTAAAGCTTAAAGTCATCTAAAGGTCAACGGTACTGGTGATATGTCTCAATTAACTGATATGATCCTTTAGACATGAATTCACAAAAATATGTATGTAAATATGTTTGTACATAATTTACTTTATCCTGTACATAGTTTATCAGCTTTACAGATTAAGACCAAAAAGATTTTCAGTGTGTTTTAGCCTAAACTTACAAAAATACAAAAAGATCATATTTCTACATTGTTTTCAGCAAACCAATGTTGTAGAACGGGTCTTCGAAGTCTGGTAAGATGCTAGAACTGGTGGGAATCTCATTGACAACGGGCTGGGAGCTAATCTGTAAAATCTGAAAAGTCAAAATGATAAAAAGTTCATTAATTTGAAACTTTGATTTTGAAAATATCAACAGTTTGTTCGTAACGGGTCAAACCGGGGTCATTAACTTGGACTCGGCAGACAAATCGGTTAACTAAGGTCATTAACTTGGACTTGGTCAACTGAGTGGATTTTCATAACTAATAAAAGTCAGAAAGTTTAGGGGTTAAAATGTAAAAAATTGAAAAAGTTTGAGTTTTGGGTTTGGCAAGTTCGGCCGAACTTGCTAAACTGAACAAGTTTAACATTTAAGCAAGTTCGCCCGAACTTGCTAATTAATGGCTGGTTTATTATAAGTTCGCCCGGACTTGGTGGGCCTTGTCAATTGGGCTTGCAAGTTCGCCCAAACTTGCCAGGGTATAAGTATCCAGCAAGTTCGGCCGAACTCATTCATCAGTCGTCTAATCCTCAGAAGCGAACTTGAACACTAGAGAGTTTTGAGCGAAATTGGCATTTTAGTAACATTATACATTTGAGTTGATACCGGTGATTTGCACACCTGTGTCAATGGAAGAGGTGTGTATAGCTTGATTGAACCATTAATTGAATCTTTAACTGATAAAATCAGATCTGAAATCATAAAAATGTTAGATCTAAGATGTGTTGGACAAAATTGAACATAAATTCTTCATCCACAACTAAAATCGACCATAAAAACTTGTTTAATTTGATTGGATTGGTTGATGTTATGTTAAACAGGTTTTGGTATGAAGGGGATGAAAAGTTCAGCCAAACTTGTTATCAAGTTCGACCGGACTTGTTTAACTAAAAAGAATAAAGAGAACCAGTGAAAAGTTCGACCGAACTTCCGGAAAAATTAAAATTAAAATGTGTTGGAAGTTCGCCCGAACTTGGTTTATTAAAATCTAAAAATTGATAATATAAGTTCGCCAGAACTTACTAAAAGAAAAAAAATGAACATGTATTGATCCATGTTCGGCGAACTTGGCATATCCATAATGTTTAACACATATCAAGTTCGCCCGAACTTGATAAAAGTGTTAGAAAAATTTTGTGATTTTTCTCGATAGCGTGCTAATCGTTTTGCGTCGTTTTTCAGGCTCAAGTTCCAGCGCGTGTAATCTCTATTGAGTTTTCTAAGACTCACAACACGTGTATTACGCTCGATAAGACGATATGTCCATCTTTAAAGGAATACGACAGTATCTTAAAGTTTTTGGAGGAAAGCCCTATTTACAGAGCTATCACGGAACGCACAGTGTCATACAGATCTCATATTTTCCATTTCTGGACGAATGCGGAGCTTAGTGATGATCAGAAAACGATTAATTCATCGGTGCGAGTTGGAAACAAGGTTAAGAAGATTTCTGTAACTGAAGATGATATTCGACGGATTCTGCAATTCAACGACAACGAAGATGATCCAATATTCCTCGACGAGAAAATGGTTAGAGGTTGTTTCTTTCGTATGGGCTATCAGGGAAGCGTGAATAAGCCGACGTTAAAGAAAGGGGAAGTGCTAAATCCTTACAAACTCCTTATGCACGCTATTATTCACACATTTAGTCATCGCAAGGCAGGATTAGACAACGTGCAAGATTATTTGGCTTGTATGGCAATGGCATTGATTCTGAAAAAGCCGTTCAACTTTTCAAAGCTTGTATTTACGCACATGTCAAAGAATATGGAGGATTCAAGGTTATGTTTATATCCGAGATTTGTGCAGATGTTGATTGATGAGAAGTTCAAGAAGATAGCACGAGATCCGAATGATGTACTTTATCTAGTTCATCTTGATGAGACAACTGTGAAGAAGCTAATCAAGTTTCAGAAACAAGCATCAGCTCCTGTTGCAAAGCCAGTTTTCGGGGCTATTAAAGATCCAAATTATGTTGCGCCGCCTGAAAACAAATGGAGGAAAGACGGTAGCGATGATGAGAAAGAGCTAAATGCTGAGAAGGAATGGTTCAAAGACTTCAAGCCGAAAGCGAGAAGTGAATGGTTCTTAATAGCCGAGGTGGAAAAGCCGAAAAGATACGAGCTGTAAGGAAAATTGAAACTATGCTCGTTGACGAAGATGAACCTGAGAATGTTCAAGGCGAAGCAGGTTCTAGTGCAGCTGTAGTCATTGAAAGTCAAGAGGCTAAGAAAAAAACACAAGATGATGTTATATCTGCTACTTCTTAACAGGACGATGAATCTGACGAAGATCAGGTGAAAGAACCTGAAAAGACAACAACTGAAAAAAAAAAGAAATGGATGCTGATTTCGATCCAAATCAAGAAAAAGAGTCAGATGAGGAAAGACCAAAGAAGAAAACTAAACGTGTAAAGTCTGCAACTATTTCGTCGACAAAGACTACAGGGTCTCCTCAGACAAAAGGCATGAGGAAATCAAAGAAAGATCAAAAAGCAGTCAGGAAAAGATACAAAGGAAACTTGAAAAGTGCAGAAGTTACACAAGAACCTTCTGGCGCACAGGAGAAAGGAGTTACACAAGAACCTCCTATACAAGAACCTCCTGTTGTTGATACAAGTGAAGCTGAACGTCCAGAAGTCACACAAGAACCTTTTGTGATTGTTTCAATGGAAGCTGAAAGGACAGGAGCTACACAAGAACCTCCTGTGTCTAGTTTTGTGGAAGTACCTATTATTCAATCACCAGTTGCTCCAAGGACTTCAAATTTAGAAAGTTCTACTCCAAGGAAATCCACACCAAAGGCTTCTACTCCAAAGTCAACACCAAAATCTTCAGGGCCTAATATATTTGGTGATATGCATAGTGATCCGATTAGTCTGCAAGATCTAAAGGATTTCTTTCCAGGACTAATGTTGAACTTCTAGAAAAGCGTGTGAAGGTATTAGAAGACAAAATGGCACAAAATGAAGTTGAAAAAGCAGAGCTTATTCAAAAGATGAATCAAAGCAATGGTGAGAAAGAAATGCTAGATGATAAAGTGAAAGTGTTGGAGAATGAGCGAGAATACTTTAAAGCGTTGATAGAGAGTTTGCAAGATGCTAACGAAAAGATGCAACTGAGATAGCAGATCTGAAGTCTATCCAAGCCCTAAAAGATCGAAGATTCTCCAGGATGCAGAAAGTTTTATCTAATGCACTGGGTATCGATTTCATCAAAGAATATGATCGTCTGGATCAACAAGAAGGCAAAGAAAGGTCTGAGAAAGAACTAGCAGTGAGTGGTAAAGGAAAGAATGTTTAGGGTGAAGCCCCTAAATCTTCTGAAGCTGCTGAGAAATCTGTTGAAGATGTTTCTAAAGCTTCTGAGTCTGATATTCCAAAGGTTGACGAATCTGTCAAGCCTTCTGATCCTATAGTTGCTTCTGAAAAGGATGATGAAGAAGCTGAAAAGGAGGATAAAGATGATGATGAAGAGAAAGATGATTCGGATTATGATGATTGGAATGTAGCTGATGACGATGATGATGATGATGATGATCAGGGTGGTGTTGGTATAAAGATTACTGAAGCAAAAATGTCAAAAGAATTTGATTTCTCTGATCTTATGAATGATGAATTGAACAAGATGGATGATAAGATTGAGGGGGAGTCACGGCAGAAAGGGCCAACTGATGAGATCGATCTGTTGAATGTTGATAGATTTGCTAAGCCAGTTGCTGCAGTTCCCACGAAGCCTTTATTGTTAATGCTTGAACATAACGTGGAGGAGGGCGAGTTTATACATAACTATACTAAGGAAGATCTTGCAAAGTTAGTTGAAGTTGATGCTGCAGATCTACAGTTTGATTTCAAAGAAGATGTGTTGAATGTTAACACTTTCAAGCCGAATGATTATCAGTATATTAGAAGATTTGAGGCTGACGAGTATAATAGAGTGATTGTGGAAGATTGGTCTTCTGATGATGAAACGGATCATACTGCGAAGTACGTCGGTCTTAATTCTAAAAGTTTTCCTCCTTTCGAGGAGATGTACAAGCAGTTAGATGAAGACATGCTGAAAGAAAAGATTGAAGAATCTTTACGTGAAGAAAAAGTACCAAAGCCAATGACTAAAGAAGAAATTGCTCAAGCGAAGAAGTCCTGGTTTAAAGAGATGCCTTGCGAACGTAAGTTTTGACATCCTCTAGCATTCTTTACCAGAGATAAAGACGTTTCATTGGGGGATATTTTGAGTTGGGGTTGGTTCAAGGAGCTAAATGTTTATGCAATCAAGAGGGAGTTTGGAGTGCAATACTTCAAATACCTTGATGATTTCAAGACCTTACCATATTGGGATGTGGAAGAGTTGGTACAGACTGTGAATGTTACATACCACATGAAGGTGATTGATCAGTTGTTGTGGAAATTGATCAAGTTTGAAGCGGTGAAAGGATTTAGATATTGGAAGCCATTCATTCTTGGTCGCAGAATCAAGACAAACAAAAAGACGGGTGAAAAAGACATCACATTGATAATGAAGCGACCGAGGGCAATGAGAAACATGCCACTGATGCCGATTGAACAAGACTTATATCCATTGTTCAAGTGGTGGCAGATAGATTCATCGGCTTGTGAAGCAGTTATTGTTTTAAAGTTTGAAGAACACTTGGATATTTCAAAGGAAAGAGTTGAAGTATTGGGATATCAGGGTATGCGGGGTTATGGAGAACAATTATGGTTCTTGATCCGATGTGGTTTGTTAACTGCTCAAGAGAAGACATCAAAACCTTGTTCTACAACAAGATCGTATTTGAAGAACGTGAAAAGGTACAAGCGATGCAGTTTCAGAAAGTTGTTAATGTTTGCTATGCACACGAAGTTAATTCAGGGAAGATGTGGCAAACAAAGTGGAGAGAACTAGAAAGAGTAGAGTTTTTAAAAGAAGAGAAGCGTCTTGAAGCAATTCATGAAAGAACTAGGAAGGCAAGTGTTAAGAGTTTTCAGCATTTGAACAAAGTGCCTCCTACAGATCAGACGCCGGATCCTAAGCAAGAACGACGAAAGAAGACGTACAAGAACTTCTTCGGTCGTGTGCGTTAACGTTTATAAGAAGAGAAAGTTTTGGAGACTGATACAAGATGAAGACTATATCCAAGGGGGAGTCTGTTGGTGCAGAATGTCTATGTCTTAGTCTTTTATCGAGTTTGTATAGAATAGAGCTGAATAGGCTAGCTGAATGATGTATTTATAGATTTGGAGGACAAGTTCGTTCATGATGTATCATGTAAAGGCAAGTTCGGCCGAACTTGCTAATGCAAGTTCGGGCGAACTCATGTCTCCCAATGGCGAACTTGTACTAGTATAAATAGCTAGGTTGCCTCATTCATTTGTAACTTTGGCATTTTGGAGGTGAAGCTCTGTCAGTTTGTACTCTTGATGTTTGATCAATAAAACTGATGATTAACTGATTAATTCTTGTCTATTGGTAAACACGACGTAATATTTCTGCTATTATGGACGTTAGATATCAAATTTAGGTTCCTTGGCAACGAGGATCGGTCCTACAAAAATCATGAAAAAAAAAAACAAAACATAAAAAATTCAAAAAGAGTTTTGTGTATAAGAGGAGATGATAGTACATCAGTAAACCATTACAGTACACTAAAGAAATGTAGTGTTTAAAAGCATCTAAACAGGCCTTTCTAAGGATATGTCGATAGGCTTCGCACGTTCAGTAAACTGCTTTCAGGATATAAATCTAAAATAGATAAACTGGTAAATCTGTGGGTTAACATCTCTCGGATATATGGGCTTGGTACCCCGAATTTCGTTTGAGAGAATGCCAGATTCTGAGATACTAGGTCTTTATATTTAGTTGATATCTGGGGTATTATATGAGTTCTTCTGATTTTGCGTCAGCAATGGCCTAGAACTTGTATAATACTTTCACATTTTTTCACCCCCAAAGCTACATAAAATTGAAGAAAAATGTCATAAAAGATACGGCATGCTGTAGTACAAAAACAAAAGATTCCCAAGAGGAACACCACCAAAGTCGAGCCTTCATCTCTTTCTCTGTACAAAAGTACTAACCTGAGTTCTCAAGGTTTCGCAATTCACCCCATTTACAGATATCAGTTAAATATATTC
Source organism: Scalesia atractyloides (assembly GCA_947069175.1). Taxonomy (NCBI): domain Eukaryota; kingdom Viridiplantae; phylum Streptophyta; class Magnoliopsida; order Asterales; family Asteraceae; genus Scalesia; species Scalesia atractyloides. The sequence goes on from CAMTDV010000019.1 coordinate 16,282,457, forward strand.
ACCTGTGAGATGAAATCTAGGGAATCTCAATGCGGGAGTATATTCTGAGGTGGGAAACACAGATTAGGCCATGGTGCTAAAATTTACCTAACATATCTTGAAGCAGTTGAGAAATGTGTAGAGGTTTAAGTGGATCAGTATACCCACAATTTGAAGAAAATCTGTTTAAAGAACTTAAAGTTTCATATAGAGCAACAGTACTGGTAATGTGTCTCAATAAACTGATATGATCCTCTAACACAAACTCGCAAAAAAAATGTCTGTAAATATGTTTGTACATATTGCTTCAAATGTTTCTAGGATAGATGTATTAAAATTAAAAAAAGATTTCTGTTTCTACTTTAATTTCTGACTACTAGTGATGGAGAACAGATCTTCAAAGTCAAAAGCGACAGACTGCAGAGGAAAATCGTTTGATTTATGGTTCGGAGCTAATCTGGAAACTAAGTTTGGTTTGAAACATTGACAAGTTCATTAAATTAAAACTTAAAATCTGACAATAATATCAGTTTTGGTCAGAAGGTAGTCAACCAAGGTCATTAACTTGGACTTGGTAGCCCAAACAGTTAAATAAGGTCATTAACTTTGACTTGGTCAACTGTGTGGATAATTAAAACTGAAAACAAACGAAAAAATTGGAAAGTTGAGAAAATGTCATAAGGAGCCAGAATTTTCGCACGAAAATGTAATTTCCGCACGAAAATTTGGCTAAAGTTCACCAGCCAAATTTTCGTACGAAAATCGGCTGCCTATATATAAGTGAGAGATCAGTTCATTCCGCTCGAAAACTGTTAAAGATTTTGGTGCGGATTCTCTGAAGCTTTTGTACCCCTTGCCTCGTTTCTCTCACATTTCGACGTATTTGACACATTAGGGAGGTCGATTTGCACACCTCTCGTAATGGCGAAGGTATTCACCAAGATTGAATCGAAAATTTGGACCCGACGTACGTTAAACAGACTAAAACGTAGATCTAGGATAAACTAGCCTGTAAAACCTAAAATTGAACCATAAAACGTTAATATCGGCAAGTTTAACTAAGGTTTACCGTTTCGATTTCTTGAAAAAGTCAAAAATTACAAGTGTTTTGAGTCGGCTTGAAGAAACCATAACTGTGAAGAAGATGAATTTTCGCACGAAAATTCATGACAAAAAGTGTTGATTCTTTAGCTTTATATTTTCGCATGAAAATTGTCTAAAGTCATATTTTAAAAATTTTCGTACGAAAATTAAGAGAAATTTTGTGGTTGTGAAAATTTTTCTAACTTTTTCACATCTATCTGTTTCATAGAAAACAGTATATGAGTTCCAACCAATCCACAACTCCTGCTGCTTGATTGATAAAGATGTACCAGAATTCGCTCCGTTCTAGCAATTCATAGACTTTCTAGAGAGACTGCCGGTTTATCATGCCCTTACACATCATTATGATGTTTATGCCTCACACATTGATAGATTTTGGGGCGCAGTAGTATTAAGAGCTGATGGTAAAGCTATTATGTCAGCAGTGAAGATTGAGGATAAAGACGTAGAGTTTACGATCACAGAAGATCTGATTCGCACAGTGCTGCATTTTAGAGATGAGAGTGATTTTCCGACTGGATTTACAGAGAAGTTTGTTAAGGGCTGCTTTTACCGTATGGGCTACAACGGTTATATGAACTCCGCTTCGTACAAGATTAATCAGCTGGGTTTGGCATACAGATTTCTTGCACACTGCATCACACGTTCTCTAAGCCACAGTAAAAGTGGACGGGATGATTTGGTGGACTATCACATGTGTATGATGGTGGCGGTGATATTGAACAAGCCCTACAACTTCAGTAGGATGATTTTTGACCAGATGGTGATGAATTCGGGGAAGAGTTGATTTTTGCAGTACCCTCGTTTTGTACAGATGATTCTTGATCACTTACATCTGAATTTGGAGAAAAAGAAGGATGACCTCTTGAAGTTAGAACACATGACTGCTTCTGACCTCCACAACATCAGCAACTACCGCAAAGGAGGAAAGGCTCCAGCATTCAAGCCTGTGTTTGGAACATTTGTTAAGACTGATTATGTTGCTCCGCCTGAAGAGAAATGGAGGAATGCAGACATCGGTGATGAAACTGAGGAATTAGAAAAGTTAGAAGATTTTGTCGAAAAGAGAAGTATATGGTATGTTAAGGGCGAAGGTGAGAAGGGTCACTACAGAAAGAAGAAATGTGGTGCTGCTTCAAAGAGAAAGAAATCTACAGAAACTTCTTCTTATGAGCCCAAACGCCAAAGAAAACAAACCAATGTTAGCATAAGGTTGATTGATGAACCAGATGTCGTGCAAGTGAATGTTGAAGAGACTGTGCAGGAAACTGAATCAGTTCAAGTTGAAGAAACTCTGGAACAAGCTACTGCAGACATCGAGAAAATGGTCGGTGTTGAAACCGAAACAGGTGGTGGCAATGATGAAGGGCCATCATCTAGCACAGATTTTGAGGATAGAAGAGAAGGAGAAAAGAGAGAAAGAGAAAGAAAAGAGCAAGAGAGGAAAGAAAGAGAAAAAGAATTGGATGAGAAGAAAAAGCGTAAGGCTATAGGGGATGATGATACACCTTATGATCCATCTGAAGGCGAAGAAGAGATTTCAGTCGTTAAACCAGCAAGGAAGAAAGCAGGAAAAAGGGTCAAACATTCAGTGGTAAGAAAACCTGAATCCCCTGCTGGAAGCTGCGAATCAAGCTAGGTCAAAGCCTTCTGAGTCGCCAGTTGCCCGAACTGTAGAAACAACATATGAATGCCCTCCATCTCCTCCTCCTCAGCATATTGACACGGAGACTCGTATTCCATCTCCTCCACCGGTTGCTGATCCTCCAGTTACTTCTCCTCCTCCACAGCACACATCTACAGAGGTTCCTATTCCATCTCCTCCTCCAGTTACAGAGCCTCCAGTGGTTACTCCTCCTGTTGTATCTCAAGCGCAAACTACATCATCTGCTCATCCTACACAACAAGATCCTCCAGTTGACACAGCTTTTGATGATTATTTCTTTGAGATAGGTAGTATTCCAGGGGGAGATAGACTAATAGCTGATGATGTTTATGTTGGAAGGCTCAATGAGTTGGAAGAAAATTTGAAGTCTACAGATGAGAAGATAAAGATCCTTGAGTCTAACAGGGAAATCATCAGAGAGATTTTGAGATTGGTGACTGATGATAGTGAAAGATACTTCCAGGCTTCCCAGAAAGTTGTTGTTTATGAAGATATAATCAAAGTTCTGGAGAATGAAAGGGAAGTTCCAAAGGCAACTCTGAGCAGTTACGAGACAAAAAATCAGAGGATCATAAAAAAGATGGAAGAATATGAAGCTGACCGTGAGTCGAACAATAAGTAGGTGGAGCTTATGAAGAAGATTTTGGTTCGTACTTTGGGTATCTCTCTCACTGATGAGATTGAGAAGATTGAGAGAGATGAAGCTAGACAGAAAGTTGCTAAAAGGGAACGAGCTTCTAAAGCTCTATCTGATGCTGAAGGCCGGGGTAAAGAAAAGATTGATGATATGCCCGTGGATAAAGCTGCTACTTCATCAGCTCCTTTGATCGAACAATCTGCGCCGGAAGCTGAATCCGTGCCAGTATCTTCTGAGACGGTATTAGCATGGGGTTTGTGCTACAAGGGGAAGGTGTTCTGGAATCAATGACGAAAGAAAAGGCAATTGCTGATAGAGAGCTAAGGAAAGAGATTGATGATTTGGTAGACGAAACGTTTGATGAGTTAGAGAAGGAAGGGTTTGAATATGTAGCTAGTTTATTTGATAATGAAAATATTTATGTTGATGTATACATGAACGACTCTATGTTTGAGCTAACTGATGAACAGGTTCGGGGGAGTCGTCGATTGAAGAAATAGTACCAAAACCGAAAGTTATCTATCTCGGGCACGATGTTGAAGAAGGGGAGTATGTTCATAACCTCTCCAAGGCTGATCTTGCATATTTATATGGCCTACAAGAAGATTCTTTCGAGTTCGACTTTGAAGAAGAATTAAAGAACACGAGCTCAGAGCCGAATGATTATGTTTTCGAAGACATCCCGCAAGCGAACGATTATGACAGAGTCATTATTGAAGATTGGGATTCAGATGACAATGAAGAGGCAAGGTATACGGGTGAAGGAACAGATGTGTTTCCTACCCTTGATGAAATGACTGCTGAAATCGATGATGAGATGTTAAAATAGAAAGTGGCTGAAGCAGTTGAAGAGGGAGCAACTCCTAAACCACCAACAAAGGAAGAGATCATAGAGATGAAAAAGAAATGGTTCAAGGAGATGCCACCTGAAAGAAAGTTCTGTCGTCCATTGGCTTTCTTCACTAGAGATCATGACGCATCTCTGGGTGACATTCTTAGTTGGGGATGGATCGAGGAACTGGATGTTTATGCGTTAAAACGTGAGTGTGGAGTTCAATACTTCAGAAGATTGGGTGATATAAAGACCTTGCCAGAATGGGATGTGAAAAAGTTGGTTCAAATCAAGACGTTCAGTATGAAGCTGCATCCAAATGATCAGCGTCTATGGAAGCTTATCAAGTTTGAGGCAGAACATGGCTTCAACTTATGGAAGCCACACAAGCCTAAAACCGTGAAAAAGATTGATCCAGTTCTCAAGAGAAAGATGTGACTTTGATTGTGAAAAGGCCACGCGTTAAGATGAATATGCCTTTGAAGAAAATGGAACAAGATTTTTACAAGATCTTCAAATGGTGGCATTATGGTTCAAGTACTGGAGAGGCTGTTATTTGTGTATAGCCTGACGAAGGATCATGGGATATGTCTGAGGATCTTTCCGAAACCGTGATCATGCACAATAGAATTTATGGGCTATGGCGTGCAATCAGAGTATTGGATCCTATGTGGCTGGTCAACTGCTCAGAGAAAGACATTGAATGCTTATTCTTCATCAAAATCAGTTATGAAGATTAAAGATAAGGAGCAGGCCATGCAATTCCAGAAAATCGTGAATGTTTGTTACGCTAACAACATTAATTCAGGTAAAGAATGGAAAACTTCATGGACAAAGCTTGAAGATAAAGAGCATAAAAAGAAAGATCAAAATGAAGAAATGATTGAAGCTCGTCGAAAGCTGGCCACCCGTGAAAGATTCAAGTTCGGGAATACTTACAACCGAGCTCCTCCTACAGATCAAACGCCCATTGCTTTAGAGGAGCGTCAAAGGCCACGCAAGAGATTTTTCGGATGATCCAAGACTGCGGCAACATCCAAGGGGGAGTCTGTTGGTGCACATATGTCTATTGCCTACGTCTAGGGACAAGTCTGATGTATAGATAGGGTTTCGTAGCGTCAGAAGTTTAGTTTTGAAGTTTTTGTATGATTGTTACGTACGAAAACCTTTAAGGATTTTCGCATGAAAATTTCGTGCGAAAATCCAACATCCTAGTCCCTAGTCGCTGTCAAGTCTTGCCTATAAATATGTGACTTAGGATGTTTGTCTAACATGATGTTTTTTGGAGACCAGAGGCAAAGCCCTGCTTGAGCTGTAATCGTTTCAATGTTTATCAACATACAGATGGTTTAAACAGTAATCATTGCTTGTTCTTTGTTTGTTCAATCAGCTAACAATGAATTCCGCCTCTGTTAGCTGAGCAAGTCTGATCGGAAAGCTCACTAAGTTGGGTCCGATCCTAAGCTTTTACATCATACGCAAAGCATTCCACAAAGTTTGTGAATGATTATCATGCTGCAACAGCATCATGATATCCTCTTTGACCGATTGTAACATAAGACTCATCATTTTCTTTTTGTTAACAAAATCTTCTTTCTCTTCCAAAGTAAAGTTCATTGGGATTTTCTCCAAGTTAATTTCATCTCTTGCAACTTGTATTTGGTTCCAATCGCCAACCAGCAGTTGAAATGATTCACAAAGGTGCCTAAGATGTATCTAATCCATGTACGCGGAATTTACGTGAATTAGGTGACAATATACACAAGATATTCAGTTTAAACGTCAGTTTATTAATGTTCAAAGATGTACATCAAGAATCCAAACTGACAGAGCTTCACCGTCTCTAAAGCAAAAGTTAACAAATGAAAGAACCTAGACTTCTATATATAGGGAAGCTAGTTCGCACCAAATCACTATGTACCTAGTTCGTACGAAGTACTACTTTGTGCGAACTAGTACATTACATTACTAATTCGTGCGAACTAGTCCTCTACTATATAATCTTAACTTTAAACTTTAACATTACATACTGAAAACTTAGACTAGATCCAAGACATAGACAATATACATCGTGCACTAACAGTAACAAAAACTAATTTTCTGAAATCTCTCTTCATACGAAGGTAAGATTTTAAATTTGAAAAAGTTACGTTCGTACGAAGGTACTTAATGCGTATGAACATATTCCTTTGTGCGAGGATGAAATTTCGAGTTTTCTCGTTTTTCGTCGATTTGATCATGATTCTGATTAGGTCTAATTTTTCAAGGGTTTGTGAGAAACAAATTTTAAGTATTCCTTGAAAAATTCAGTCCATTTCGACGGTTAATTTCGTGAAAAATGATAAACATGAGAAGAAATGAATAGAAGAGAAATGTTTGATCGTTGAATCTTGTTGTTTCTCTTCAGATTAGCTCCCCAGGCTCTAATAACACTTGTGAGGATATGTTATTCAATGATAAGCTCAGGTCTAACTATAACCTAGTCCATTGTTGGTGCATGTTCCATGTGTCCTCCACTGTGCGAACAAGCTAGATTAAGCGTGTGTGGAATTTTGTACAGATAGGATATGGACACACGACTTAAGTGAGGACGATAGAGGTGTTTAAAGGTCACTTCGTACGAAGTAGTCACTTCATGCAAGGTAGCTTGGTCATCTTCGTACGAAGGTGATTCATTTGGTACGAAGGTAAAATGCTCTCTTCGCACGAGGGTAGTATGTCTATAAATAGTGTCGTGTGTTCATAGTTTTGTAGGGTTTGGTATATAACATGTGGAATCCGTTTTAGTTAGGGTGACATATAACAAGATTACTTTAAATCACTGTTCATTAACATCACAAACGTTTACAATCTGGAAACACTTTAACAGATCTTCGCCGTCGTGTCCGAAAAACAATACTACAGACTCAAGGACCACACACCTATTTATAGGGCCTGTTACTCGTTGCGGACTAAGATGTCTATCTTCGTACAAACTAATATAACCTATCTTCATACGAAGTAACTTTAAGTACCTTTGTACGAAGTAACTCCTCCGTTCGAAGTAACATACAAACATAACAAAATCTAACAATTTCTCCTATTATAGACTCAGACACAACTCGTAGACATAGGTAGCAGACATATGTATCAACAAAACTTGTTTGTACAAAATAAAACTCAACATATTTTATTCAAGGTAAACTCATCGCATAAAAATGTTGCCAGTCTGCTGACCACGTCATGGTTGTCTTGGAACTTGATGAGAGTTCATCTGCGTGCCTTATAGTGACCTTCGTTCACTGGATTCGTTTGAACGGCTCGATCGTAAGGGACGAGGGGAGTGTCTTGTTTGACATACACCTAGACCATAAAGTGGGTATTGGTTGGTCAAATGGAGGTATCACGTGTTGTGCATTGAATGGTGCCATAGTTGGTTCTATTTGAGGGTTATAGCGCCGACAAGTGTCGATTAAGTGACCATAAAGTCCACAATACATGCATATTTGGCACGGGAAGTTGACTGGGTAATGTTTTTGACAGGCAGGGCACTATGGAAAATGTCCCCGAAAAGGTTTTCTGTTAGGTGGAGAGTTAGGGGCAACCTAGATTAGCGGAAAAGCCGGTATGGCGTAGTCTTGGTTGGTTTCATTCCTCTGGTGGTTTTCCTTAGGTGAAGACGGTTCAGCTTCAGCCTCTTTGATATGCGCAAAATGCAACGTATAGATTATATCAAATAAGGTATAAAATCAACCCTTTTATGTACTAATGTTGGAAAAAGTGTGTTTCTTTGTATGATTAAAAGAGCTTAAATGTACAAAAGGAACAAATTAACAGCAAAAACAGAGATAAATACAAAAGAGGAGAAGTTAACACATCATACCTACCCTCCGAGCTCCACCCAAGGACCAAAACAACAAATCAGAAAACAAACACAAGGCTGTGCCACCAAGGCATGGGGCCGTGTCCCACTCTAGATTCCATAAAGAAGAAGAAAAATTGAAGGACACAAGAGATATGGGTCATACTCAACTCCTAGATATACAAAATCTCCTATAGTACAACAAGTACAATACCACTGGGCCGTGTCCTCTGACACACGGGCCGTGTGTGCATACGGACTGACATAACTCATTAAATGAAGAAAAATAAGAACAAGACACGGGGTCATGCCCCTTGGGCACAGGGCCGTGTGAAAGGCTTGTTTCCAGTTATAAATAGGGGTGCTTGGTTCATTTGCAAATCATCCCTTGATAAACCACTTCTCTCACACCTTCCACCACCCCATCGCCACAATACCACCATAATCCGCCACTTTCCTCCATCATCCATCTTTAGAGTGTGTATAGTAGACTCGAGATCCGAGATTGATTGTAAGAGTTTTTGTCAAACTAAGGCCATGCTTGGCTAATCTCCAACATCACTTGGTGAATACCAATCTTTTATGTATTACTTTTGATTTCCAAGCTTTGGTTAACTTTTTAATTGGGTATGTATTGATGACTTTAATAACTAGTATTTTATATTGAAAGTGAACTTCATTCTATCATCTCTTCATGTTTTGTTGATTCACTCATTCGTGTCTTTACGATCTATATAAAGCAGTTAACTGCATGGAAGAGGGTTAGAAGGGTGGTTTGGGTAAAGTTCTTGCCTCGTTCACTGTATCGATCCTGCGAGGACTTGATTCAAGCTTATTAGGACTTCTCTTGAGGTAGATATCATCAAATCGGGAGAAGTGAGAACAACTTGAATCCCTTATAACTAAATTACTATTAAAACTCTAAACCGGCCTTGCGGGACAGTATGCCTGCTGACTCAAAGCAATACAGTTGAGGATAGCGTTGCTACCAAAAAAGGGACATGTCACATTTTGCATTAATAACTTACTAAATTATCTTTCAATATTCTGGCCTTACGGGACTATATCCCTACTAACTCATACCAATATGGCCGAGGGTAGCGTTGCCTCCAAAAGAGGGACATGCTAGTATAACTAAGATAATCTCTTAGAAAAGCCAAAGTGTGGAAATTTATCAAAGGATCCAAAAAAGAAGAGTCGGAACCAAGTAGCTCTATCTTGTCTGTTGTTTCTTTTTAATATTTTAATTTCTTTTAGTTTTTTTTAGTTAACATCTTGTTGCAAAAAATTGGTTAGACGTTGACGATATTCTGGTATTAAAAACTCTTGTTTCCTTGGACGACCTAGGAATCTTACCATCACTATACTATACCAACGATGGGTGCACTTACCCTAGCGTGTTATATATAGTGATTGTGTTATATTGTATCTTATAAATTTAAAGCTTGATAAACGAGTAAAAGTGCTAAAAGTGTACTAAAAATTATACCACACTCGCACCACGTCACTCTTCGATCTTATTCGTGGAGGCGTTGGCATCGAGCACCTGTTGAGCTTGGGTGAGGATGGTAGGAATAATTGCAACCATTTGTTCAGTTATTAAAGCTACCATTTGGCGGTTAGAGATTCTTGAGCGACGACAACAGTAATGCGACATCTTCGGGAGAAAACATAAGTAAGATGTATGACCTATAACGAGAATAGATGATCAGTTGATTGGAATTATGGAACTTAGGGAATTCCCATAATTCGAGAATACAAATCACATAAAAAATATTATAGGGCATCAAAGGGTAGCAAAGTCTAACACGTTAACAAAATAACATTTCATCATAAAATATTAAAAATCATAGGTTTGGCACATCATAGGGTTTAGTACGAATTATGTGTGTCACTTTCGTAATTACGTGTGCACCCGCAATTACCAAGCTTTCACATGGTACTCATATGTTTGCCCATTGACATACAACTTAACCCAAAGAAAATCATGAAAATCATGATGTTGTAAAACGATGTTTGGGACCGTATCCATGAATCAACAGGGACATGTTTGATGTATCAAAGAGTTTAGTTCACGTGACGTTTGGTGTGACATGCTTTGGCCTAATAGGTATTGGTACTCTCATCGATAGTCCCATAGTCCCTAGGTAGGTAAACTAGTCCATTAATTGGATTTATACGAATGCCAAACACAAGAACTCACTTTGACAAGGATGAAACATTATTTGAAATTCGAAATTAAAAAAATCAAACCCAATAATAAATGAAATGCATTTGAAGAAACAAATAGGTTCAAGATTTCAGCTATATACAGTAATATGAAATAGAATGTTGGATATTCATATATAGCGGTAAGGTGTGTGTACGTAAGTGACAAGAAAAAGAAATAATAGACTATGGTTTAATAATAAAGCATATATTGTCATATAAAGCATATAATAGTTAGAATATAACAATTAAGAGTGCCCACATGCATATGTGTGTGACATTCGAGAATTTAATCATGTGTACTTTAGATATATATTCCTTTTTAAGCTAGGACAATTAAACAATTGAGCACATAAGGTGCCGAATCAACTATAGTCTATGTCTAAGGGTCTAATAACCTAAACCTATTTCCATATAGTCATTGGCACTGATACCAATTTGTCACACCCCGACTTGCAGCGGATATGGTACGGGACATGATGGTTGTCCATAGCTCATGACAATATGAATCTTTCAATATTTAAAACACAACCATTTTAAGATGTCACCTATCATAAAAGTATTCAAATAGTTCATACATGGTTTAAAATAAAACATAGGACAACGTTTATATTTATTTTTCTATGGCTCATCCTACGTGTTCTCTTATCTTGATCTTCACACTTGATTACCTGCATCACGTTAGAATAGTATATTTTTGGGTCAACAAATATGTTGGTGAGCAATTTCATCTTTTTATAAAATAATTTTTATATTTCTTTTAGGAAAAAAATTAATATGCTTTTCAAGGTAAGTATAAAGATTGTCACATATTAACAACACAACCAACAAAGCCATATACACCAAACGAGAACACACAAACAAGTAACTATACGAAACAACATGAATACAAGACTCAAAGACTATAGCGTGCATTAGTCTGAAGCCCCAAAGAGCGAGTCTAAACTGATGGCGATACTAGGCTACAACCCATGGTCGCGGGAAACGTAGTCAGCCGTAGATCCACATCACAAGATAGAATGTATTCGACTAACATGACACAGCAATTAAAAACACATATCGACATCTATATATTAAAACATTGAAATATAGCATGCTAATGATAAAATAAAGCAAGTGTTTGTATCGCATGATGCACCCCAAATTTATAAAAGTTAAAAGGGGAAATGAAGAAATTACTCGCTGGTTACGAAATGTTAATCCACGAGAATTACCACATGAGTGCACGAGGTAAAACAATGACCAAATCACCCTAAAATAGATATAGCAAATATTCTAAATAAAAAAGAACGATATATTGGAACAAGTTATTCGGGTTATTGATTTGGGGACTTTTGTACAAATGAAGAAAAATAACAAAGGGTATAATTGTAACTTATTAAGTAGTTTTACTTTGATTTCATTAATTACCTTCTTTAACTAATTAATTAGTCAAAAAGACTATAAAGACTATGATCCTCTATACTATTTTTTTTGCCTACACATATAAATTGCTCCTACACATTTCGAAATTTATCCTACACATATAAATTTATTCAACACAACTCATAATTTATCCTACACACCTAAATTATCTTTTTTTATTTTTTGAAAAAATATATATTTTGAAAATAAGTTACAAATTTAATGTAGTTAGTTATTAAAGAGGAATACTAGAAATTAATGATTTGTGTATGTTTACAAATATACTCTTACATTAAAATTAGATGAAAATATTAAATAAAGTAAAGTGAAACATTCTTATATATATATATATATATATATATATATATATATATATATATATAGGGCTCTGTTCAAATGAGAACCACTACGAGTTGTGAGAATCATGGGAACTCCTCATTCCTGCGCGAATTGTGCCAATTTGTTTTTGCACAACCGTAGATGTAAATATTATAAGCATATCTGTAAAAAAGAAGCAAAAAATAAAAAAAATTTGAGTCGGTAGTTTTGCCGGATGTAAGTTTTTTACGCGCTGTTGTAAATTTGTTACAAAGATAAATATTTTTTTTACACCTTAAATAAATTTGTGTATGCAGCATTTAAAAAAAATCTTGCTAAAACAAGTGATTTTTTTATTATTTATGAGAAAAATTATTTTGGAAAAACCTTTTGAATGGTCTAGTTCTCACAACTTGGTGGTTTTTGTTTTAACCCATCCCTATATATATATATATATATATATATATATAAGGTTAGGATCATGTGAGAAGCACTAGGCTAATTGAGAAACTTGATAAGCATTCTGGACCACACATTTTTCCAAAACTTTTAGTAATATACACATATGTATTGTTTAAAATTGACTATATATAGTCAATTTTAAACTATACATATGTGTATATTCTGAAAAGATTTGGAAAAATGTGTGGTCCAGAATGCTTATCAAGTTTCTCAAATAGGATGCACTTCTCTTAGGATCCTTACCCTATATATATATATGAGAAAACTAAAAAAGCCTAAAAAACATACTAATTTTTTTTACAATTTTGTATAAAAAATTGTTACTTTTATGTATAATTTTTTTTTTCAAATAAAAAAACTTGTATTGGACGTATGCATTATATATGTACTACACATGTGCATTATATGTATATGTTGTACATGTGAATTATATGCTTAGATTTAGCTTTTGAGTTTAGTTAACTTTTGAGTTTAGTTTAACTTTTGGGGTTAGGTTTTTAGGGAGTGCGGGTGGGGGTGTTTCGATTTTTTGAGCTGTTCGGGTGGGGGGTTTATGTTTTTTGTGGGTATACGTTTAGAGTTTAGTTTTATGTTTTTTTACAGTGGGGGTGGGGGGGGGGGGTTAGGTTTTTGGGGGGGTGGGTTAGGTGGTTTAGGCTTTTTCGTATTAATGCACATGTGGAGTACAACTTTTTTTAAGTTTTTTATACATCATATATAGCGATTTTTGTTAAAAAAATTTTTAAAAAAATTGATATGTTTTTTAGGCTTTTTAGTTAGTTTTTTGGTTCTCATTTCATCTAGTTTTCTCATGATCCATCCACTATGTGTGTGTGTATATATATATATATATATATATTGTTGTGAATACATCATTATGTAGTGACTCTCCACATCTATAACCCCTATCTCTTTAGTTACTATTGTAATAATGTAAGTGCCTTATATAATGACATTTGTATATGATGTTGAGATAGAATGAATAAGAAAACATTCTCCCATTCTCTAATTCTTCTAAATAGATTGATAGTAGATTCTGGTTGTTATACAACACGTTATCAGAACTAGTTCGCTCATTGCTCTCTAATTTTTTCCTTCTCACTCCGGATCCATCTTATAACATGTGCCGTTATAGTTTCCATACATAGCCTATATTCTTTCACTGAGAATATATGAATTTAGGTACAAAAAAGCTCTTGGAGCAATACCATCACAAGTCCACTCAAGTCCACTGTTGTTGTAGCCACCAGAAATGGGAGGCGATTGTCTTGACCACGGGCGAATCGGAATGGAGGAACGATTGAATCTACCTTCATTCACAAATCGGGTAATAAATACTAATATTTTTTATGGTTATTTTCAACTTACATTTAGATGCTCCTATCATGGTTTTAAAAAGAATTCCATCAATGAACTTCGAAAAAAATAGCTTTGTAAATGATGAAGGTAAACCAAAATACCATAGGTCCATTAATAATATTAAACTATTCTTTTTGAGAAAAGTGCCCGGATAATCTATGTGGTTTGCTTCAATTTCACCTTTAGTCCCTACATTTTTAAAATTACAGCTATAGTCCTCAACTTTGGCAAATTTGTTCTCAAATGGTCCCTGGCATGGATGTAGGTTAGTTTTCTCAGTTAAGTGGATGTGAAATGAAAAAAAATACCCTTACTGATAAATTTATACTAAAACTTAAAATAAAAGAAAAATACTTGGTATTTAAATTATTTAAATATTCATGTGGACCCACTACCCAACCCATCCACTTCATCTTCCCCACTTTCACCACCACCTCCACCTTTCACCACAACCACCACCACCCACCTGCCAACTGTTGCATCACCTCCACCATCGCCATCCCCTTCCACCACCACTGCTCAGCCAGACTCCTCATCCCTAACAAAACTCAACATTCAAAAAATCCCATCAACATGTTGAAAAGAAAGCATATTTGAACAATAAAACAGACATGAATGAACTCAAAAGCTGAAAATTACACTACCTTTACAGTCAAGCACTTCCACCTCAACCCGCCGGAAAAACGTCATCACCTCAACTCACCGGAAAAACGTCACCACCTCACCAAATCTATTTTGAGTCATCTGAATCTAATCCAATCTTGACCGGAATTCGATGATCGGAACTTTACCGAAAGCCGTCACATCTCCTTGCTGCCACAAACCCACCTTAAAACCCACCAATCTAACCGATTTAGTAACTTGCAACCTTGAATCACATATGTGTGTGTTGCAGACAAAAGGGGTTTTGTGGGTAAAGGGGTGGGGGTGGGTTGCGATGGTTTGAGGATGGTGAGCTGGTTATCGCAGGTGGTGAGATGGCCGGCAGAGGTGGTTGTTGGAGGTAGTGGAGGGTGGAAGTGTAAGCGGTGGCAAAAATGGTGGTTGGCCGGCAGAGGTGGTGGTTGGAGGGAGGCTGTGTTCAGTGACATCCGGTCATCCTTAATAGGTTTTTAGGTTTTTAATAAAAAATATGGTCCCCATCAGAATTATTGATATTAGCTCTTTTGTTTTAATTGTTATTATTAAATAACAAGGGTATACAAGTCATTTCATACCCACTTAACATAAAAAACTAACCGTCATCCGCGTCAGGGACTATCCGAGAACGAATTTGCCAAAGTTGGGGACTATAGCTGTAATTTTGAAAATGTAGGGATTAAAGTTAAAATCGGAACAAACCACAGGGACTATTCGAGCACTTTTCTCATTCTTTTTAATTAAAAAGGGTAACCTAAACAAGATCTCCATGACAAAGTTTTTTTTAATACCAAAAAGATTTTTTTTTCTAAAATACTAAAAAGAATTTTGTCACCACATTCGAGAAGTTGTAAATGAGCATCTTTTCTTTAATTTGGGATTTGTGGGGATGGTTCTTTTGAGGTGAATTCACGATGTAATTACAATAAATGGTAAATGGAGAGTAATATCCGCATTTATTTGGTAGGATCATCGGTTAAAAAAATGTGCTGATGGGTTGCCTACGGATTAATTATTTATGTTTTATTTTGTTTAATGAACAATTTACCTTGTTTTAAAAATCAAGTTTAGTTTTGTAAAATAGTTATCATAATAAATAATAGAATTCAGTTAACATGGATACCTAATTGATGGGCTTCCATTAGCCTTATTCAAAGTCTAGTTTTACAAGCCTTTCACTTTTAGTGCTTTGCCAATATGACCTAATCGTTTTATTTAGCTTTTCTTTGTTTGATTGCATTATTCTATGAGATATTATTGTTTTATGCCAAATAAACAAAGGCTTAGCAAATGATCAAAGTTTATTGTCGAATAATAATATGTTTATTTGAGTATGCCCAAATGAATTACAAAAGGTTTATATTGATACACACGAAGTGTTTAGTTAATGGACTTTTGATTTCACAAGTTTGATAATAACATACTTGAATAAAACCAATTTTGCATGTTATTGATCTGTAATCTTATATTTATAATCTCATATTGCTATTATTGAAAGTGATTTTATTGAAATTTGTATCATCAGCTATGTTAATTAAATTGCATGTTGACTGTTGAAATTAATATTAACCATTTCTAGTTGGAAAACTAGTTTATGGCATTCAATGATATTAAATGTATATTCAAACTACAAATAACATGGAACGAAACTGTCATTCACTCATGTTATACAACATGTTATATAATTAAATTAAAGGGATTGACTCAAGTATAAATGAGTAGATATGAGAAATTGTTTGTTATAATGCTGGAGCTATACATTTTTCTAAAAGAACTTGCACTTATTTGCTAGTAGCATCAGGCATGTCCGGAACCTTGTAGGCCATAGCAAACATCAACAACCACTTGGAGAGGCTAAATATTAATGTAGCGAGTTTAATTGTCAGTATAGTGGGTAACATAACATCAGGATGTGGATTGACACTTGGTTATTGGGGGATCCACTAAGAGTGAGGTTTCCTAATCTTTTCCTTAACGAAAAAGACAAGACGCACACCATTAGCGATTGTGGATGGTTAAGGAATGGCGTGTTTGTATGGAAATGGAAGTGGAAAAGACTTTTAATTAGGTGGAGATGGACGAGTTTGCTGAATTGTTGAACCTGTTGCAACATGTACTTTTATCCGACATCCAAGACCGATGGTGTTGGGCGATCAATCAACAGAAATCCTTTTCTGTTGCATTGGTTAAGAAGCATATTCTTCAGCTAAAGGGGAACCGGATCCATTTGTGTGGAAGTGGAACTCTTGGGTTCCTAAGAAACTCAACACGCTTGTCTGGAAAGCGGCACAAAATAGATTACCAACCCTCGTTGGCCTAGCTAGAAGGAACATCACTATAGACTTGGTGGCGTGCAAGCTTTGCGGCGAAGGGGACGAGAACAGTGATCATCTTTCTCCTCTTGCTATATAGCCTTGATTATCTGGGAGTTTATTAGCCGATGGTGTGGTTTGTCGAATTTTTTTGCTTTTTCGGTTAAAGATGTCATCACGGCTCACAAGAATGCTTATGGGGATAACAAGAAAAAGAAGGCGATACAAGCTATCGTCTTCACGGCTATGTGGTGTCTATGGAAATCTAGGAACAAAGTCAATTTCACTAATAAAAGCATCAACGTGGCGAAAATAAAAGAAGATATCAAGGCGTTGGGTTATTTGTGGATTAAAAATAGGCCGATGTTTAAGAGTATGACGTGGAATGATTGGTGTAATTTTAAGTTGTAAGGCGTGTTTTTTGTTGGCCCTAGCGATTTGCTTTTGGCCGTTTTAATGATAGTTGCTGTTAAAAAAATATAATTTTTGGTGTAAATGTTCTCTATATGTTATATAAACTCTTATATGTTCTAGTATGAATATAAAGAATTAAATTACATGGAATAGAATATTATATTTTATAGGGTTTTTATTATAACTTGTTTTACATAATGATGATAATGATATGTAATAATGTTACATGTCATATATCTTGGCTTTATAGTATACATTAGATTCTCTGTGCTATCAATTTTTTATGAATATTATCATCAAATAGAACAATTAAAGTAAAATTGTCACACCCTGACTCGTAGCGGAAGACAATTGCAGGATGTGGCAGACACATTGTAATTCCCCATAATTTAAAAACATGACATCACATAAAGAGGAAACATCGGTTACAACATTCATCAAGTATCATATTTCAAACCACAAGTTCAAGTATGGTACTACAAGCCACTAAAGGTCTTATTCTGCTACAGTCCGCTAGCCAAGCCATCCATACGCACGTTCCTTATTCCTGTTTAGTTTTTTCCTGAAATGCATGTTAGTTTTAAAGCGGGTCAGCTAAACGCTGCTGGTGAGTTCCACTGGTGTAGTTGTTGTGGAACAGTATGTGTTAACAAGTTTAATTGCAGTGGTCATAGTCACAGTTCACCGATGGAATTTCATGCGCGTACAAGTGAAACCTCGACTGTTTTACCCCGGGCGTGTCATCACAGACACTGCCGCCCACCGGACCGTTTCACCAGACACTCCCGGTCCACCAACTACGTCACGTGCGGTTTAACGACCCCAATGTAGTTATGCCTAACAACATAACCAGATTAGGACAAGTGCAGTTACTTGTGGCTGGCATCGCACCATCCAGCCTCAACTAGGTTTGTCAGACCAATCCACTGCCCACGGCTTACGTTAATCACTTGCAATGGGGGTATTCCTGAGTTAGGTTATTCACATCGTCCCCAAGTTGGTGCAATTAACACAGTTCTTGTAACATGCAAATCACCCCAGAAAACAACAAAACAATTTAAAAGTGGGGGAGTGAAACTCACTCACAAGTTGGTGTAATTAACACAGTTTTGTAACATGCAAGTCCCCAGAAAACAGTAAAACAATTCAAAAGTGGGGAAGTGAAAACTCACAGTTCGAGTAGTAGCCTCAACAAATGAGTGATTAAGCAACTGGCCAACTTTAATAACACGCATGCAAGTATGGACCCAAATCAGTATCTAAGTTGTTAATGGTTATAACTTGGATTCGGTTAGGAGTTTTCACTCCAGATTGAGTCTATGGGACACTAGCATGGTGATGGAGGTAAGGGTAGTATTAGTTTTCAGTTTGGCTTCCGAGCACCGTTTCGCGTGCCAGCCAAAGTCGGTTGTTTAACATGTTCGGATAATGGTATGGGAATACCAATAGTGCCAATACGTTGTTATTTAAGAATGATTAACTTTTCATTAAGGGAGTTTGGGTGCTTGGGGAGTCTAGGTTGCCCAAATTTGAGTTTCCATTCCCGCCGTCGGGGATTCACCCGAACTGGCCTAGGACACACCCCTAGTGTCCAATCCGCCCTGGAATCTCCCGGAATACCAGTGTTCCAATTATAGTACTAGTCGAGTTTGGTCAGTTCCCGATTTCGGCAGGTTCGTTATACGGTAAACTGCCGAAATTAATTTAAATGACCCGATTTTCATTCCGTAAATTCCCGTTTAATTCATAATTTGAAAACAAAATCTGTAAATTTTTACAAGTAAAAAAAAATCTGCAGATTCTGGGAAAAATAATTTGGGAATTTATTCAGTCATTTTAGCTATTTAAATAAATTCTATGTAAAACATTATTTAACCGAATAATTAGCATTAATTATCATTCGTGGTGCAAAAATTCCCAAAATTTCCAGAACATCCCTTACATGTCCAGGAACTTCTCAGAAAAAATTGAGATTTTTTCCGAATTGTTTCGGTGCGTTTCCGGCTACCGAAAACTCCCGAAAACACGGATTTTTAATCCGAATCAAAACTCAACAAATAGACTCTGAAATTTCCCAGAACTTTCCTTATATATTTCTTAGTGTTCAGGTAAATTTTGGTGATCTATTGACTCTGTTTGATATTTTTTCCTGGAATTGTTTTGATAAAACAGTAAAAAATTCACCATAAATCGTAGAAAATTCTAAAAATTATAAAATTTTACGTGGACATTCCTGTCAATATCCTACATCATCACACCAAATTTCACGGACCAAGTTATAGTCAAAACAAAAATCTGCCTACTCTAGATTCGGGTTTCGTTTAATATCCTACATCACCACACCAAATTTGTTCAATGCACTGTTAAACGTCAAGTCTTCGTTTAACACGTTGTTAAAGGCTAAGGACACCAACCTCACATCGTTGGTCCTTAATAGTGTCATGTTAACCATGAGATGCTCTCGGATTCCTCCGAGACATAACAAATATCGTTTAGCATAGCACACAAGTCATGCAAGTTCGCAAAGTTTACGCGCAATTATTGTTTTACTCATACTATAAGTTTAGGACCCATTAAGGTGTACCTGGTTTCGTCATGGGTATCACAGTCTCCCCTAGTTAAGAAATTTCATCCCCGAAATTTACTTTGTCAAGCTAGGGAAGAGGCAAGGGTATTTTCTACGGAATTCATCCTCCCGTTCCCAGGTATATTCAGGTCCTTGTTTAGAGTTCCACCGGACCTTAACCAGTGAAATCTTGTTG
The DNA here is from genome assembly GCA_947069175.1 of Scalesia atractyloides. NCBI lineage: Eukaryota > Viridiplantae > Streptophyta > Magnoliopsida > Asterales > Asteraceae > Scalesia > Scalesia atractyloides. The sequence continues at coordinate 16,302,394 of CAMTDV010000019.1, forward strand.
TGCCTTAATAGTTTAACTCTACCATCAACTATTTCTACTGGTTCCTCCACAAAGTGGAGCTTATCATTAACGTGGATGTCTTCCAAAGGTATCTGAGGGCTTCACCTGATAAGCATTTCTTAAGGTTTGAAATGTGGAAGACATTATGAATAGCACTAAGCTCGGTGGGTAGCTTCAACCGATATGCTACGGGACCTCATTTGCTAGGATCTCGTAGGGTCCAATGTATCGTGTTGCTAACTTTCTGGATTTTCCAAATCTGATAACACCTTTCCATGGTGATACTTTTAATAATACTCGTTCACCCACTTTGAACGATAGTGGCTTTCTACGTACATCAGCCCAGCTCTTCTGCCAACTCTGAGCGGCTTTCAGACGATTCCGAATCTGATGGACCTTATCGGTCGTTTCTTGGACTAACTCGGATCCTGTCAGTTGGGTGTCACCCATTTCGGCCCAACAAAGTGGGGATCGGCACTTTCGGCCATAAAGTAACTCGTAATGGGCTACCTGAATACTTGTTGGTGCATAATGTCTATGTCTTAGTCTTATATCGAGTCTGTATAGTATAGAATTGAATAGGCTAGGTATATGAAGTATTTATGTTTGTATTAGCCAACTTCGCCCATGATGTGTCATGTAAAGGCAAGTTCGGCCAAACTTGCTATGGCAAGTTCGGGCGAATTTACTCCTATCCTCGGGCGAACTTGAGGCTCTCTAAATACCTAGCTAGTGCTCCTCATTTGTAACTTTGGCATTTTGGAGGTGAAGCTCTGTCAGTTTGTACTCTTGAAGATTAATCAATGAAACTGATGATTAACTGATTAATTCTCGTCTATTGGTAAACACGACGTAATATTTCCGCTATTATGCACGTTATCAAATTTAGGTTCCTTAGCATTAAGGATCGGTCCTACAAGTGGTATCAGAGCTAGAATAGCCTGATTTGATAGTATTAAAACAAGAACACTTCTATTTCATCTCCATTCTTCTATTTTTCTTAACTTTTTCATCAAAAGTGAAGAATTCACGGTCAAAATCTTTTCAATTTTGAATATATCATGTAAAATACATCAAAGATAAACCCTTGAAAGATTGGAGACCAAATTCAACCGAAATCATGTCAAAATTTTGAAAAAACCATGTTTTTCCAAAACATTTTCATCGAACTTGTTTAACCATGTTCGGCCGAACTTGGTCTAAAAGATCACTTTTCAAGTGATTTTTAGCAAGATCGCTCGAACTTGAGTGGTTTTTGAGGAAATCTTGATCAAGTTCGCTCGAAGTTACCAATTTTTCACTGATTTTATATCAAGTTCGACCGAACTTGGATAATCTCAAGGAAATTAAAGGTAAGTTCGCCCGAACTTACAATATTGTGATCAAAGCTCATTATACAAGTTCGACCGAAGATAAAACAAAATTTTCAAATCAGATGTCACAAGTTCGACCGAACTTGTGACAAAATCCAAAATTCTTCATTCCAAACTACACGTTCAACCGAACCTGTAGTATTTCTAACATTTTTAAAAGTTTTTGAGAATTTTCAGTATACACGTCTCGTTATTCGCGATGGATGATATTCAAAGAGCTTTTATGTCCGGAGCTAGTTCGTCAAATTCCAACGTGATTCATCAAGTCAATCTTGATAACGAAATGGGAATGCCTGTTAAACCGCCCAAGCTAATGAGCATGGAGGAGTATGAAGCATGGAGAGAGAAATTTACGTATTGGGTTCAAGCCATGCATTTCACAGGCTGGGTGTCGATTGAAAGAGGTTACACTGTTCCGGTGGATGAACGTCAGCAAGTTCTTGAGAAGCACAATTACTCGACGGTATAGAAAGAGGAACACATTGCTGAGAAAAAGATGACCAGTCTTATCAACAATCCGTTAAAGAAGATATTCTCGTTTTGCTACCGGAATACACAGCAGCAAGAGATCTCTGGCTCTCACTTCAAAAGAAGTATCAAGGAAGCGCGGAGATGATCAAAAGCAAGAAAGCTCTCATTATGAAAGAGTTCGATATCTTCAACATGCTGAAGGGTGAGACCATGAAGCAGATGATTGAACGCTTCTGTCATCTTAATGTTCAAATGCGAAGACACGGTCTTGAGAAGACGGAACAAGAGTACATTGACAAACTTGCAGACACTCTACTAGATGGAGAGTGGACTACTTATCTAATGGTTCTGAAGGAAAGCGATAAATGGGAATTCTTAAAGCTGTCAACATTTATCGATAAACGCGAAGGCCATGAAATGAAACTATTGAAGATTGCAAAGTCAAAGAACGCTAATGTAGTTCAAGACGTTGGGTTGTACTACAAAAGTGGAATGCAAGACAACATTTCAAGTCCGAAAATTGGGACAACGTTTAGTGCGAACATGAATGCTTCTCCACAAAACCAGAGTTAATCACAGCCTCATTATGATCAGAGTCCACAGAGTTCGTTTTCAAGCACTGGTTCAACTTCATCTTATCAAAGTCAACCAAATCAGAATCAACAATCAAATTCTGATCCGAATGTATACAAGTGCAACATCGTAGTGAATTTGAACAATGTTGTTTCAGAACAAGTAGCTAAACAACATATGTCTCTTCTCGCCACTGTTCTGGAGTCATACGAAAGTCTTGTAGCCGGTACAATTGGAAATCCTGAAATGACGGCAAATGATTATGACCAAGTGAATGAAGAAGAACTCGAGTTGATGGATATCAAGTGGTGTTTAGCATCTATCATCAAAAGAGTCACAAAGTTCGTTGCTCTCAAAGGCCAAGATATCGGAAATTCTAGCAACAAGTTGGGCTTCGACAAGTCAAAAGTTACATGTTTTCGATGTCGCCAAAAGGGTCACTTCTTGAGAGAATGCAAAAATCCTGAAGCAACAGGAAATCAAAGTCCATTCGGAGGAGGCAATGAGTATTACAAGAAGTCACTTCAATACAAGCCTTTCCCGAAAAAGACTCAAGTTGAAATCCAAGAGAAACCAAATAGCAGCAACAATGAGAAAGCTATGGTTTCATCAAACGAAGATGATGGTTTCAACTGGAACTCATACATCGGTAAGAAGACCGGAGTTGCGTTGATGGCTAAGATAGTTGAAGATACATTTGCAGAAGAAGCAGCGGCTTTGGAGAATATTGTGCTGGAACAATATCTGCAACAACAACGTGAAGAAGAGGAGTATATTCACATGTAGAAGCATGGAATTTTATCTCCTAACTCTTGTGAAAATTTTGCAGGTCATTTTGATGGAAGTTCTCAGGATCAAGTTTCCGAGAAGAAATCAACTGATGAAGTAGTCATTAATGTTACTCAAGAAGTGAATGCCGAAAACCTCAAGGACATTGCCGACAAAGCATTGATGGCAAATCTAACAAAGGTAGGTCTAGAGGTAAATGAAGTTGTCAAAGTACAAGTTGTAGAGGTTGAGAAACCTTGTACAATATGTACCGAACCATGTTCTGAATGTGCCGAAAAATAAAAAATCATCGCTGAAAACAATGTGCATAATGAACTTTTGAAATACGATTATCGCACAATGAAGGAAGCGTATGATAAAATGAAAAATGATTATGGCAGGCTCGATAGAAATAACATCGAACAACATGATACAAAAAGGATGTTAAAAGGAACAGTAATGGATAAGCAAAAAGCGATTAATATCTATATTAACATCATTGCTGAAACTAAGCAATAACTCCAGGACATGACAATTGAAACAGAGCGTCCTCAACAGCTTTTGAGAAGTTACACTAGTAACGCATATGTCATTGATCACATCCTTTCGACAATTCCATCGGAAGAGAAACCTAAAAAGAAAACTGGTAAAGAATAAAGCAATGTTCCTCCACCCCTTTACGAGAAGTATTGTCACAAATCCACTGATGGGATGGATAAGGCACTCAATATTGAGTTGTTATCTGAAAAGAAAACAGAGTTGCCAGAGAACATTGATGTAATCTATACCAAAACTGTGACCTCTGAGCCTTTTCAAGCAAACAATATCGAACAATTCCAACTCTAATGAAATCTTGCGTTTTATTCTCGGGAATTGTATAATTACATATGACATTCATATGTTTTAGTCCATGTACAATTTCAACACCTCAAAGCCTTTCTAGAGATTATACGTAAACCGATATGCAAACAAAATCAATGTAACACAACGTATGCTTCGGAATGAAGACACAAGCCAAACATACCTTAAATAACCTTTACAAAACTCAGAAATAAGTTTTGAAGGGGTTGGTATGTCAAAATCAAGTTTATTCGATCTCAGGGACTAATTACGACAAACTGCGAAAGTCTGCCGATTCTCGCAGCGACGTACGCCCGGAACAACAAAACAAGCCTAGCATACCATAAATATCCTATACATAGCTTAGAAATAAGCCTTGAGGGCTTCGGTATGGCAAATTCACACTTTTGTGACTTCAGGGGCTATTTTGCAAATTTCACGAAACTATGCCTTTTTGCGTATTTCGCTATCCGGAACCTGCATTTAAAAACTTTTGTAGTCATTAAAATATTGTATTTTGTGATTGGAATGCGAAAAATCCGTTCGTTACGCATTTACGGTCACGCACGCATTCGTTACGATTTTCGTCGTAAATAACCGAAAACTGCGACCGTACGACCAAACGAACCGACCTATGGAACATTTTTTAACATATTTCAAGTTCCCTATACTTTAACGTCCTTATGGAGCTTAGAAATGAGGTTAACGGGTGTTAAAAGTGCCAAAACACGACAAATACAAGTTCAGGGACTTGTTCTGCCATTTTTGAAAGTTTCTTATTTTGAGGGAGCCTCACGTGGCGCACCAGCAATAACTGGACCTGGCGCGTGGCACGAGGGTTACTAGTTTTCAGCTGAAACCTGGTAGCTTCTTGTTAACTCCCTTGTTGACTCACCAAACGAATTTGCCACCTTTCTTCCTGCTTCTAACATGTGTTAGGACACTAATCAAGTTTAGTGATGATTCATGGACACTTGTCTTGATTATAATAACTCAATTCACGTATAAATACCATGGTGTTCTTCAATTTTTGAACTTTTGCAACCATATTCTTGATCCATCTGCTACAAATCTGAATTTGCAACCATCTTGAAGGCTCCTCTATGATTCCTTGACATTCCTTTGGTGTTTGTAAGTAATTCCTTCATGTTTTGATTCAAGTTTCAGTTTAATTGGGCTAAAACTCAAAAGTTTGACTTCCAGAATTGATCATGAATTGATCAACATGAAGTCCAATTTAATCTTTTAATATGATGGTAATCAAGGTTATTATGGTCTCTATTGTCATACCTACTGATTCCTATCATTTCTAGTCATTTTGACAAGTCAAAGTTTGGTCAAAAATGCGATTTTTGTGCATTTTGCAATGGATCTATTCTTCAAGTGTCAAAACAGGTTGTTTTGATGTCAAATTACTTTCGTAAACTTAACTAGACATGTTACAACATGTCAAATTCACCACTCTCATTGTGGTGCTTGTTTAGAGTCGTAAGTTGAACGGTTTGACCACCATTTTAACTTTCGAATCTGACCCATTTGGTGGATCTTCGAACCCGACCAAATGCATATTTGTGACCATGAATATAAAGGGAATAACCCTGTGAGGTTATACCTATTGGTCATGTCATTCGGATAGTGTTATGATAATTAGTTATTATGTTCTTCAATAATGACCAAAATGCCCTTTTCGCAAATAAATCAACTTTAAGTATATGGAACATAAATTTTGACAAGTATTCTGATCAAATAACATTTTCAAACATATTTAGGCATTAAATACTTATCATAACACATATCTAACCATCCGAATGCGTAGTTACACAACTGACGCGTTAAAGTGGCTTAAACTACCTTAACGGGTCATAACGGGTCAAAAGCACACAAAAATCTTTCCAACTCAGAATGTTAACTTACTAAACCATGTCATATGAGTTCTAATACTCATTTGGTTTATAAGGTATCATTCTATCCAAATCCTCCGAATTCAAGTTTCGATGTTTACATTATTATCCATTTTTAGGACACACACTTGATTCCTTGATCTTTGGACTTTGATCATACACTTGTACAAGGCTTATCCGCAAATCCCAGGCGAGTACATCGCTCCCCTCTTTTATGTTTACAAATATTTTGGGGTGATTCATATGTGCTAATTGTTTTCAAGTTTTCAAAGTACAAATACTATGGTTTATATAACAATATGGTTTCAATAATGTGATACAACTTGTTGGTGCGTTATCCAAGATATGAATGACATTCATTAATGTTGTTATGCCGCTCAGTAGTAAGTTATGGTACCATAGGATTGACAATCCCGTTACTAGGCTATTCACTGGATTTGGTGGGTAGTTTGGGGAAACGACAGAAACTGTTTATGACTAACAAATCAATCGTTGATTTGCTAGTCTTGTTAAAGAGATCTTTTAGGATCTATTAAAGATACCCTTGGGGTATAGCCGAGTCAACAAAGGTTTGAATGTACTCATTAAAGAATGACCAAAAGTTTTCACAATTATAACAAGGAACAATTGGTTTATAACTAGAAATAAAGAACGATGAACAATGAATAATGAACGATGAACGATGAACAAATGGTTTATTACGAGGAACGATGAACGACGAACAAATGATTTCAAACAATGTCACATGACGATTTTTGATTAAAGATATAAACCATACAAGTTATTTCAAGACGATTTACAAGTTGGATTTACAAACAAATGTTTTCGAGTCAAGGTTCATGGCTACTAGATTTTATAACTTTTAACAATTTGTTTTAGTTGAATAACTATTGCAATATCAAATGCTTTCAAAACAAGGTTTCACTTATGACTTTAGTAGTTGGGATATTTATATTGCAGTATGTACAAAGCCATGGACTTGACATGTTCACAAAACCTATGTACTCACCGGCATATTTTTGCTGACTCGTTTTCACATATGTTTCGGGGAAAGATGCTAGATGATACTGATGCGTGCTCATGTAGGATCGGACTTGGACCTAGTGCCTTAATAACAAGAAAGACAATAATTATGCATACTTGTTGTTTCGTTGTTTAAAAATTTCTAAGACATTTAAGACAATGTAATCTATGTTCAATATTCAAATAAAATGAAACTTCAAATACCATGTGTTGTTGAGACAATTTGTTAACGTGACTCCCCAAGTGTTTCCGCCGCGTGTTGTTCTTACACGATTTGGGGTGTTATAGGTTGGTATCAGAGCACTGGTTATAGGGAATTAGGTTATTAATAATGCTTTGACCTAGACTATAACCTTCCTAGGACCCCAACGCAAGTTTACTTGTGTTTAGATTCTTAAAACATTACCATCACCTATCCTTAGGTGATTATAAAAAAACAAAGCATATCACATCCTTTGAAAGTCAAAATTTTTCTAAAACCTCACAAGAAATCATCTATCCTTAGATGGTTTGTCCTTGGGCTTATTGCCTTCAAAATTTTCAAACTCTCGTCAAAGTTTGGGCTTTAATAATGTGAACACATGCAATCTGGAAGGGTGGGTGCCTGTACCCTGAGTTTTCTGTCTAAGGCTAGAGTGTTCGTACAAATCCACTTAACCAGACCAGTCACTCTTACCTGGGAACTCTTGGGGTGAGTGTCCACTTATAGGCTAAAGCATGTCTTCGTGATACATTATAAGACCCGTTTACTATGATCAGTCACCGTGCGTCATTTGTGTGTTTTGAGAAACAAACAAGTCACCACCATCCATATGTTTCTTCAATATATTTATGCCTCTATTGATTCTCTTCAGAATGTCAATCTTATATATCTTCTTTCATGTTTCTTTTCTAGAATGCCTCCTCGACGTGATACAACTCAAAATGACGAAATGGCTGCACTTATCGCTCAGCAAACGGCTGCAATCCTCCCAAACCTTGTGACTCAATTAAATCAAGCAAACAACAATAACAACAATGCACTAGCTCCGTGCAGCTACAAACAATTCTATATGGCTAAACCACTTCAGTTCATTGGGTCTGAGGGAGCTACAGGACTTCTTCAATGGTTTGAGAGTCTCAAAAGCACGTTCCGTTTTGTTCAATGTCCAAATGAGCGAAAAGTTGAGTTCGCGTCGAGTGTATTCAAGAAAAGAGCTCTTGTTGATGCATAATATCTATGTCTTAGTCTTATATCGAGTCTGTATAGTATAGAGCTGAATAGGCTAGGTATATGAAGTATTTATGTTTGTGCCAAGTTCACCCATGAAGTGTCATGTAAGGCATGTTCGGCCGAACTTGCTGATGCAAGTTCGGGCGAACTTGTATCTCCCAAGGGCGAACTTGTGTCTCTATAAATACCTAGATAGCCTCATTCATTTGTAACTTTGGCATTTTGGAGGTGAAGCTCTATCAGTTTGTAACCAAAACATTTGATCAATAAACTGACGATTAACTGATTAAATCTTGTCTATTGGTAAACACGACGTAATATTTCCGCTATTATGGATGTTAGATATCAAATTTAGGTTCCAAAGCATCGAGGATCAGTCCTACAAGTGGTATCAGAGCTAGAACAGCCTGATTTGATAGTATCAAGACAAGATCACTTCTATTTCATCTCCATTCTTCTATTTTTCTTAACTTTTGAACATAAAATCAAGAATTCACGGTTTTCAAATTTGAGTATATCATGTAAAATACAACAAAGATAAACCCTTGAAAGACTGGAGATCAAATTCAACCGAATTCATGTCAAAATTTAAAAAAAAACCATGTTTTGGAAAACCCTTAAGATCTAACTTGTTAAGCATGTTCGACCGAACTTGATCTAAAACATCACTTTTCAAATAATTTTTTAGCAAGTTCGCTCGAACTTGAGTGATTTTTGAAAGAATCTTGACCAATTTCGCTCGAAGTTACTGATTTTCATTGATTTTATAGCAAGTTTGACCGAACTTGTATAATATCAAGGAAATTTAAAGTAAGTTCGCCCGAACTTACTAGTGTTTCATCAAAGTCTTGTTAACAAGTTCCCTTGAAGATCTGATTGGTTTATGTCATAAGTTCAACCGAAGATAAGTAAAAATTTTCAAAACAAATATCACAAGTTCGACCGAACTTGTGATAAACTCAAGAATTCTTCATTGTTACTACAAGTTCGACCGAACTTGTAGTAGTGCTAATTGTTTTCAAAGTTTTTGAATATTTTCAGTATACACATACGTTATTCACAATGGATGATACGCAAAGAGCTTTTATGTCCGGAGCTAGTTCGTCGAATGCCAACGTGATTCATCAAGTCAATCTTGATAACGAGATGGGGACGACTGTTAAACCGCCCAAGCTGATGAGCATGGACGAATATGAAGCATGGAAGGAGAAATTCACATATTGGGTGCAAGCCTTCGCTGGCTACGTGTCGATTGAAAGAGGCTACACTGTTCTGGTAGATGAACATCAGCAAGTCCTTGAAAAGTACAATTACTCGACAGTACAGAGAGACGAATACATTGCTGAGAAAAAGATGATCAGTCTCATCCAACAGTCTGTCAAAGAAGATATCCTGATTTTGCTACCAGAGTATACTACTGCAAGAGATCTTTGGTTGTCATTACAGAAGAAGTATCAAGGCAGTGCCGAAATGATCAAAAGTAAAAAGGCGCTTATTCTGAAAGAGTTCGATATCTTCACCATGTTAAAGAATGAGACCATGAAGAAAATGATCGAGCGCTTCTGTCATCTTAAAGTTCAAATGCGAAGACACGGTCTCGAGAAGACAGAACAAGAATACATCGACAACCTTGCTGATGCACTACCAGATGGTGAATGGGTTACTTCTTTGATGGTTCTGAAGAATAGTGATAAGTGGGAATTCTTCAAGTTGTCAACATTTATCGATAAACTTGAAGGCCATGAAATGGAACTCTTGAAGATTGCAAAGTCAAAGAATGCCAATGTAGTTCAAGACGTTGGGTTGTACTACAACAGTGGAATGCAAGACAACATTTCAAGTCTGAAAATTGGGACAACATTTAGTGCGAACATGAATGCTTCTCCATAGAACAAGAGTCAATCACAACCTCATTATGATCAGAGTCCATAGAGTTCGTACTCAAGCACTGGTTCAAATTCATCTTATCAAAGTCAAGCAAATCAGAATCAACAAACAAATTCTGATTCGAATGTATACAAGTGCAACATCGCAGTGAATTTGAACAATGTTGTTTCGGAACAAGTTGCTAAACAACATATGTCTCTTCTCGACACTGTTCTAGAGTCAGACAAAATTCTGGTAGTCGGTAAAATTGGAAATCCCGAAATGACGGCAGAAGATTATGACCAAGTGGATGAAGAAAAAACTCGAGGTGATGGATATCATGTGGTGTTTAGCATCTATTATCCGAAGAGTCACAAAGTTTGTTGCTCTTACTGGCCGAGATATCGGAAATTCAAGCAACAAGTTGGGCTTCGACAAATCAAAAGTGACGTGCTTCAGATGTCGCCAAAAGGAACATTTCAAGAAAGAGTGCAAGAATCCTGAAGCAACAGGAAATCAGAGTCCTTTCGGAGGAGGCAACGAGTATTATAAGAAGTCACTTCAACACAAGCCATTTCCAAAGAAGACTCAGGTTGAAATTCAAGAGAAACCGAATAGCAGCAACACTTAAAAAGCTATGGTTGCATCAAACGAAGATGATGGTTTCGACTGGAATTCCTACACCGGTAAGAAGACGTGAGTTGCATTAATGACTGAGAAAGTTGAAGATACTTTTGCAGAGGAAGCAGCGGCAGCGGCAGAAGCAGCGGCTGTAAAACAGATTCTGCTAGAACAATACATGCATCAAAACCGAGAAGAAGAAGAGTATATCCACATGCAAAAACAAGGAATTTTATCTCCTAACTCGTGTGATAGTTTTGCAGGTCATTGTTATGGAAGCTCTAAAGAACAAGTGGTTGAGGAGAAAACAATTGATGAAGAGATCATCAATGTTACACAAGAAGTGAATGCCGAAAACCTCAAGGACATGGCAGATAAAGCTTTAATGGTAAATCTAACCAAGGTAGGTCCAGAGGTAAAAGAAGTTGTCAAAGTACAAATTGTAGAGGTTGAAAAACCTTGTATAAAATGTACCGAACCATGTTCTGAGTGTGCCGAAAAATAAAAAATCATCGCTGAAAACAATGTGCATAATGAACTTTTGAAATACGATTATCGCACAATGAAGGAAGAGTATGATAAAATGAAAAATGATTATGGTAGGCTTGATAGAAATAACATCGAACAACATGATACCATAAGAATGTTAAAAGGAACAGTAATGGATAAGCAAAAAGCGATTAATATCTATATTAACACCATTGCTGAAACTAAGCAACAACTCCAGGACAGAGCGTGTTCAACAACTTTTGAGAAGTTACATATGTAACGCATATGTCATTGATCACATCCTTCCGATAATTCCATCGGAAGAGAAACCTAAAAAGAAAACTGGTAAAGAATAAAGCAATGTTCCTCCACCCCTTTGCGAGAAGTATTGACGCAAATCCGCTGATGGGATGGATAAGGCACTCAACATTGAGTTGTTATCTGAAAAGAAAATTGAGTTGCCAGAGAACATTGATGTAATCTATACTAAAACAGATTATGACAATGCTGTGGTTAAAAGGTTGTTGAAAATGTTTTGAACGATTCTGATGAAGGCAGTATTAAAAGTGCCGACTCGAGCTCAAAGAATTCAGATTCACAGTCCGAAGATGACGATACATCATCGGAGAATGATCTATGTGATGATCCTAATGTTTTCATGTACAAGATTAAGGAATCTGATAGATTATACTTTGATGACAGTTTTCCGATTTAGAATGTGAAGGAAGAATTATTAGACAACTTCTTTAAACTCGGGGAAGTCACATCAGATGATCTGGAGATCAATGAAAAGGAATTCTATTCCAAACCTAAAAGAAACAACTACCGAAAGAATGGTGGTGATCATCCGGAAAATCGGAGAGCTGGGTTGGGATTAGAGGAATCAGACGAACCTAAAAAGAAACCGTCACCATTTCATGAATACAAGAATAAAAACATGAATTTTGTATATGGGACGAACACGGTTCATGAGGAAAGTTTGATCGGAAACAATCAAACGATAAGTTCAAGAAACAAAAAGAACTTCGAGATAAAACCAAAACTGCAAGTGGTGCCAAAACAAGTGGTGTAAAACCCACAAGAGGATATCCACATGATTCTCGGACTTGTTTCAAGTGCAATGAAATTGGTCATTTTGCATGTTACTGTCCGAAACCAAAGCCGGCTTATCTTCGAAGGAAAGAAAGTTCAAATGTTGTGAAACCGAAGCAACCAGTGTTTGTAAAACTTGTAAAGATTTTGAAAAGAAATGAATCAAAAGCTGAAGTTAAACCTAAGTTTGAAAATTCAATTTTCAAAAAAGGTAAAACTTCAAAGGCTAATGAAAACAATTTTTACATCAAAAAGGCTAACATCAAATCTCAAGCCTGGATTGCAAAGAAACGGTCAATAACATCTGAGATCACTAAGTCTGAGCTGGTTAAGACTAGTGATAGCAAGAAGGAATCAAAATCTGAAATCATAATTGAAACCACATCTGAATATGTCAAAACTACAAGTGGTAACAATTCAAAAGATAAAAAGATGGTAAAGTTTTCAAACATAAACATCATAGAAAATTCAGATGAAGAATGGGAAGTTAGTTCTGTAGATGAGTGTGGATTCGATTATGCTGATAAATGTGAGTTTGATTTTGACGATGGTTATCCAATTCAACCCAAGACCAAAAAGGCTTGGGTCTCGCTTTTTAAATAGATTGTTGAATTGTGCAGGGGCTCCAGAGATCCGTACTTTCTAAGTGGATTTTGGATAGTGGAGCGTCGAGGAATATGACGGGAGTGAAGGCGTTTCTATTCGACAGTAAAGATATCAATGGTGGATATGTTGGATTTGCAGGAAACTAGGGTGGAAGGATAATCGCCGAGCGAAAACTCTCCAATGGCGTCGTTTCATTCGATCGCGTGAACTATATTGCATAACTTGAGGACAATCTTCTGAGCTTATCGCAAATTTGTGACAAAAAGTTCACGGTCCACTTCAACGACAAAGAGTGTATTATCTTGAAGCCGGGATTCAAAATACCAGATGAATGGATTCTGATGCGAGCACCTCAAGAGAATGATCTATATGTTCTTGATATGGGTGTCGCTACCACTTCATTAAAATCAGCACAATGTTTTGTGTCAAAAGCTACTGAAAAGGATTCTATTCTTTGGCATCGTAAGATGGGGCATATTCATTTGCGAAAAATGAATTTCTTGGTTCATAATGATCTTGTAGAAGGCGTAAATCTTCGGAGTTTTTCAGATGTCTGATCATTGCTTAGAATGCAAAAATGGAAAGCAGATCAAGAAATCTTATCCGAAGAAAATTCTGAACTCAATCAAGTTGCCATTAGAACGTCTCCACATGGATTTATTTGGTCCTGTAAATGTTCGAAGCATATCGGGAGACTTATACTGCTTGGTTGTGACAGATGACTATTCGAGATATTCATGGGTATTCTTTCAAGAATCAAAAGACGAAACGTTCGAGAACTTGGTTATTCTACTCAAGAAACTCGAGAACCTTTATCATCTGCCGGTCAGAACGCATTAGAAGTGACAACGACACAGAGTTTAAGAATAACAAAATGAAGGATTTCTGCAACGCAAAAGGGATTCTGCACGAGTTTAGTGCTCCCTATACTCCATAGCAAAACAGAGTAGCTAAACGGAAAAACAGAACTTTGATTGAAATTGCGAGAACCATGCTTGCAGATTCTAAACTTCCAATCAGCTTCTGGAATGAAGCGGTTGCTGCGGCTTGCTACACGCTAAACAGAGTTCTCACTGTCAAACTAACAAAGAAAACATGTTTTGAGATGATAAACCAACGGAAGCCAAATTTGAAGTGCTTAGAGCCATTCGGGTCACCATGTACCGTAATAGACCAAGATGGCAAATTCGGAGCTAAATCTCTTGAAGGTTTCTTTGTCGGATGTGCGAGTCTGTTGAGAAGAGTATATGTTCCTTCGTTGAGAAAGGTTATTGAAGCACAGCACGTGGATTGTTTCAACTATACGGATCCTATTCAAAGAAAAGGTGACATGTGGCTGTTTAACTATCAAGACCTTTGGAAGTCATTTGACTTGCCCGAAGAGCCGTCTGGCGATGAAGTTGTAGCGTTATATTATCTTCACCAGTCAGTGAATCTAGAACAAATTGTTCGACCAATTGTGGTTTCTGGCGCAAATTCAAGCAATAGTGGTGTTCTGGCTGAAAATGTTTCTGAAACATTAGCAACACCTACTACTCCTCTAACAAATGCCTCTACTGAACCAGTGATACAACAACGGAGCCTAGTATGCCTTAGAATCAGAATTCTGACTCAGATGAAGCACCAACATTTGATGCTGATGGGGAATCATCTTCTTCAGATGAAGAAGTGGAGCAGATAACAAGTTTTCTTAATCAATCTGCAGACCTGAACAACAGAAATGAAGCTTCATCAAGCTCTCCAAACGTTGAATTGTTCGTTGATCTCAACATCACGAATCAGCAAAACTCAGTAGATGTTCCAAGTGAAGAATTGCCGCGATCATATTCCTATCATCCCTCAACAAATATTATCGGGGAACTTCAAACTGGTGTTAGAACTCGAGGGCAAATTAACAAAGCACTCAGTTATTTTTACACTCGCGTTGCTCCAACTCAAAACTATTGCTTCAATTCATGTTTCATCTCTCAGATTGAGCCAAAGACAGTTAATGAAGCCTTAGCCGATGAAAACTGGGTAGAAGCAATGCAAGAAGAATATTGCAGTTTGAGAAGTTGGGAGTGTGGAAGCTTGAAGACCTACCAGAAGATCAGAAAGCGATTAATACAAAATGGGTCTTTAAGTGTAAACGTGATGATAGAGGGTTATTGTTCATAACAAAGCTAGGCTTGTTGTCAAGGGATTTCACCAGCAAGAAGGGATAGATTACACGGAAGTTTATGCACCAATAGCTCGCTTGGAATCTATTCGAATCTTTCTAGCTTTCGCATCATGGAAAGGATTTAAAGTCTATCAATTGGATGTCAAATCAGGTTTTCTGTATGGAAAATTACGCGAGAAGGTGTACGTTGGACAACCACCAGGGTTTGTCGATCCACTCAACAAGAAGAAAGCATACCTACTGGATAAAGCTCTTTATGGTCTACACCAAGCCCCGAGAGCTTGGTACGAGACGTTATCGCAACATCTCGTCGGCAAAGACTTTATTAGAGGAACTGTGGATAGTACTCTTTTCACCAGAGAATTTGATGGTCATCTAATTATAGTTCAAATCTACGTCGACGACATCATCTTTGGGTCTACAAACGATAGTCTCTGCAAGGAGTTTGAGGGAATCATGGAAAAGAAACTCGAAATGTCCTCAATGGGCGAAATGAAGGTCTTTCTTGGTTTGCAAGTAGATCAGCTTCCGGATGGTATTTTCATTCATCATACTAAGTATGTTCACGACATCTTGAAGAAGTTTGGCATGGAAAGCTTGAAGCCTCTATCTACACCTCTTGCTCTAAATCACGGCATTTGCATTGACGAGACTAGAGCCAAATTTGACGAGACGTTATACAGATCGATGATTGGATCGCTGATGTATCTGACGGCATCGTAGCCAGATATTATGTATACAACCTGCCTCTGCGCCAGATATCAGTCAAGCCCGAGGATCTTACACATGCAGATCGTGAAGCGAATCTTCAGATACCTGAAAGGATGCCCAAGCACCGGCTTGTGTACCCGAAGAACGGCAATTTCGACCTCACAGGCTATGCTGATTCTGATTTTGGTATAGATAAGTTAAATTCAAAATCAACTACAGCGGGATGCCAGTTCTTCGGAACAAGAATGGTAACCTGGCAGTGTAAGAAACAGACTACGATCGCTCTCTCTACTTGTGAAGCTGAGTATATCTTGGCCTCCAGCTGTTGTTCACAGATTCTATGGATTCAACAGCAGATGAGAGACTATGGTCTGCAATTTCTAGACACTCCGCTGTTTGTTGATAACAAGGCAGCCATAGATATAACTAAAAATCCGGTTCATCACTCACGCACAAAACACATTTAAATTTGTTATCATTTCATTAGTGATTGCTACGAAAAGAAATTGGTGCGAATAGAAAAAACCCACACCGACGAACAAAAGGCTGATTTTTATACCAAACCATTTTCTTTGTCACTGTTTAAATACTTGCTGCGGTATGAAAAATTCATTGACAGGTGCGGACGTTGAGGTTGAATACGGATCGGACGACGAGTTCGCGTGATCCACATTGGTTTGTAAATATCTTTCTAGTTTAGAATTTTGTTAAAAACTAAAATCCAAAAAGATGTTTTTGATTTTAGGGGGAGAAATGATAGAGAAAATACAAAAACATTCAAAAAATTTTAAAATCCAAAAACATTGAAAAAATTCAAAATGTACAAAAACATTGAAAAAAAACAAAAAGAATTCAGTGTCATAAAAGGAAATGATAGTACATCAGTGGACTATCACAGTATGCTAAAGAAATGGAAAGTTTAAAAGTGATAAACGAGTCTTACTGTGGATGTGTCGATAGGCTTAACACATTCAGTAAGCTGTTTTCGAGATATAAACTAAATTTAGCAACTACTTATTCTTGTGGATTAACATATCTTGGATATATGTACTTAGTACTCCGAAATTTTGTTCGAATGATTGCCTGATTCTGAGATACGAGGTCTATATAGATAGTTGATATCTGGGGTATTATACAAGTTCTTCTGATTTTACAGAAGCAATGGCCTAGAACTTCAATAATACTTTTGCCAAAAATCCCCAAACTGCATGCAATATTGAAAAGAATCGAAAGATCTAATCATTTATAGTGCTAAAAAAGATTCTTTAAGTGGAACACACCTTAAAGACGAGCCTTCATCTCTTTGTCTGTACGGAAGTACTAACCTGAGCTCTCAAGGTCTCTCACAACCCAGATACAGATATCAATTACCCTATATTCACCTGTAAGATGAAATCTAGGGAATCTAGATACGGGAGTATACTCAAGAAATGGGAACCACGTATAAGTCAAGTTTCATAAATCTTACCTTAACATACTTTGAAACAGTTGAGAAATGTGGAAAAGTTTAAGTGGACAAATATATCGACAATGTAGGTAAACAAGTTTAAAGCTTAAAGTCATTTAAAGGTCAACGGTACTGATGATATGTGTCAATCAAGTGATATGATCTTTAGACACGAATTCACAAAAATATGTCTATAAATATGTTTGTAGATAGTTTACATTGTTCTGTACATAGTATTTCAGCTTTACAGATTAAAATAAAAAAGATTTTCGGTGTGTTTTAGCATAAACTTGCAAAAATACAAAAAGATTTTATTTCTACATTGTTTTCAGCAAACCAATGTTGGAGAACGGATCTTCGAAGTCTAGTAAGATGCTAGAACTGGTGGGAATCTCTTTGACAACGGGCTGGGAGCTTATCTGTAAAAATCTGAAAAGACAAAATGATAAAAAGTTCATTAATTTGAAACTTTGTTTTTTAAAATATCAACAGTTTGTTCGTAACGGGTCAAACCGGGGTCACTAACTTGGACTCGGCAGATAAATCGGTTAACTAAGGTCATTAGCTTGGACTTGGTCAACTGAGTGGATTTTCATAACTGGTAAAAGTTGGAAAATTCAGGGGTTAAAATTGTAAAATTTGAAAAAGTTTTGAAATTGTGTTTGGCAAGTTCGGCCGAACTTGCTAAACAATATCAAGTTTAACAAACAGCAAGTTTAAGTAATAACTGTATTGTTTAAAGGCTAAGTCCTCTCGAACTGTTGGGCTTGTTTGTTAGGCTTAACAAGTCCGCCCGAACTTGACTTAGTATAAATACCAATCAAGTTCGGCCGAACTCATTCAACAGCCTTCAAACTCTCTGAAACGAACTTGAACTTTGAGAGAACTTGAACGATTTTGGCAATTTCACACCGTTACGTTACTCAAATTAAGTCCATTTTTGGTGATTAGCACACTAATTACTATGACAGAGGTAGAAATTTGTCTTTGGTCCATGAATTGACCTGAATCAAATCAAATAGATCTGGAACTTTAAAATCTGTTAGATCTAGGTGTTGTTGGTTAAAATTGAACATAAATCCTGAATCTAATTTAAAATCGACCGTGTAACTAATTTTGATTGGATTGAAACGGTTGTTGGAATGTTGAACACATTTGAGTTGGAGAAGATGACAAGTTCGGCCGAACTTGTTATCAAGTTCGACCGGACTTGCATCAAAAGTGTTTTGTTAAAACTGATACCAACGCATGTTCGACCGAACTTATGAAAAGGAAATTTTGAATTGCTTAGAATGCAAGTTCGCCCGAACTTATTGATAAACAATGAACATGTGATGGTTACATGTTCGGGTGAACTTGAACAAAACAGAATGTTGTAACACCTAATCAAGTTTGCCCGAACTTGATAAAGTGTTAGAAAATTTTGTGATTTTTCTCGAAAAACGTGCTAATTGTTTTGCGTCATTTTTCAGGCACAGGTTCCAGCACATGTAAGCTCAGTAGAGTTCTCGAAGACTCAGAACACGTGCATCATGCTCGACAAAACGATATGTCCGTCACTTAAAGAATATGACAGTATACTGAAGTTTTTGGAGGAAAGCCCTATCCACAGAGCTATAACAGAGCGTACAGTGTCGTATCGATCACACATTGTTCATTTTTGGATGAATGCAAGTTTGAGTGCTGATGAGAAGACAATTACTTCTACCGTGCAAGTTGGTAATGAAGTTAAGCCGATTATTGTGACTGAAGATGATATTCGTCGGATTTTGCAATTCAAAGACAACAAAGATGATCCGATTTATTTAGACGAGAAGATGGTTCGAGGTTGTTTCTTCCGGATAGGCTAGAAAGGAAGCGTGAACAAGCCAACGCTGAAGAAAGGGGAAATGCCTAACCCCTAAAAGCTCCTGATGCATGCTTTAATTCACACATTCAGCCATCGCAAGGCCGGTTTAGATGATGTTCAAGATTACTTAGCTTGCATGGAAATGGCACTTATTCTGAAGAAGCCGTTCAATTTCTTGAAGTTAGTTTTCACTCACATGTCAAAAAACATGGAAGTTTCAAGGCTATGCTTATATACGAAATTTGTTCAAATGTTGATTGATGAGAAGTACACAATATTACGAGAGATCCGAACAATGTTTTATACATAGTTAATCTTGATGAGACCACAGTAAAGAAGCTAATCAAATTTCAGAAGCAAGCTTCAGCTCCTGTTGCAAAGCCTGTATTTGGAGCGATCAAAGATTCTAATTACATTACGCCGCCAGACAACAAATGGAGAAAAGATGGTAGTGACGATGAGAAAGAGCTTAACACTGAGAAAGAATGGTTTAAGGAATTCAAACCAAAGGCAAGGAGCGAGTGGTTCTTAAAGGCAGAAGCTGATAAGCCTAAAAAGAAACGTGTTGCGAAGAAAGCCGAAACTATGCTTGTCGACGAAGATGAACTAGAGAATGTTGAAGCAGTTGCTGGATCAAGTGCTACAGGTCTTATTGAGAGTCAAGAGACTGTGAAAACGACTCAAGACGATGTTATACCTGCTACTTCTGAAAACGAAGATGATTCTGATAAAGAAATTCCGGTGAAAGAGCCAGAAAAGACTGAGGCAGAGATTAGAGCAGAGAAAGAAAAAGAGATTGATGCTGATTTTGATCCGAATCTTGAGAAGGAGTCTGATGAAGATAGGCCTAAGAAAAAGGTTAAACGTACAAAGTCTTCAGCAACAGAAATCTCGAAGAAGACTACAGGATCGCCACATACCAAAGGTAGAAAGAAACCAAAGAAATTCAAAAGGCGGTGAGTAAGAGGTACAAAGGAAGTGTGAAAAGCATAGAAGCCCCACAAGAACCTTCTGGTGCTCAGGAGAAAGGAGTCACACAAGAACCTCCTCCACAAGAACCTCCTGTTATTATTCATGCTGAGGCTGAAAGGCCAGGAGTTACACAAGAACCTCCTGTGTCTGGCTTTGTTGAATTTCCTATCACTGGATCTCCAGTTGCTCCAACGACTTCAAATTTTGAAAGTTCTACTCCAAAGAAGTCTACACCAAAAGATACAACACTAAAGTCAACACCGAAGACTCCAGGAGGGCCTAATGTGTTTGGTGATATGCACAACGATCCGATAAGTCTGCAGGATCTAAACGATTTCTTCCCAGAAACAAATGTTGAACTTCTGGAAAAGCGCGTGAAGGTGTTAGAAGAAAAAGTAGTGCAGAATGAAGTTGAAAAAGCAGAGCTTATTAACAAGATGAATCAAAGCGCTATCGAAAAAGAAATGTTGGATGACAAGGTGAAGGTGTTAGAGAATGAAAGAGAGTATCTTAAAGCGTTGATCGAAAGTCTGCAAGATGCAAATGAGAAGAAGCGGACAGAAATTTCAGAGTTAAAGTCTATCCAAGCCCTAAATGATCGAAGATTCTCCAGGATGCAGAAAGTGTTATCTAATGCACTGGGCATCGACTTCAGCAAAGAATATGATCGTCTAGATCAACAGGAAGCTATGGAACGAGCTGAAAAAGAATTAGCTGAGAGTGGCATAGGTAAAGGAGTTGAAAGGTGAAGCTCCTAAGTCTTCTGATGCTACAGAGAAACCAGTTGAAGATGTTTCAAAAGCTTCTGAGTCTGATATTCCAAAGCTTGACGAATCTGTCAAGCCTTCTGATCCTATCACTACTTCTGAAGAAAAAGACGATGAAGAAGCTGAGAAAGATGACAAAGATGATGAAAAGGAAGGAAGTTACGAGGATTGGAATGTTGGTGATGATGATTTTGATCAGGGTGGTACATGTATTAAGATCACTGAAGCGAAAGTCTCTGAAGATTTTGATTTTTCTGATCTTATGAATGATGAGTCGAATAATATGGAAGATAAAAGTTAGGGGGAGTCAGGAGAGAAAGGGACTTCAGATGATATTGATGGGACAGATGTTGATCGATCTGCTAAGCCTATTACTGCAGTACCCACGAGGCCATTAATATTGATGTTAGAACATAACGTGGAAGAAGGGGAGTATGTGCATAACTACTCAAAGAAGATCTTGCGAGATTAGTTGAAGTTGAAGCTGAAAATTTAGAGTATCATTTCGAAGAAATGTTGAATGTAAACACTTTCGAGCCAAATGACTATCAGTATGTGAGAAGATTCAAAGCAGATGAATACAATAGAGTTATTGTTGAAGATTGGTCTTAGGATGATGAAACTGATCAGAAAGCAAAGTACATTGGTTCTAATTCAGAAAATTTTCCTATGTTTGAAGAAATGTACAAGCAGCTTGATGAAGACATGCTGAAGGAAAGAATTACTGAATCAGTCTGAGAGGGTAAAGTTCCTAAGCCCATGACCAAAGAAGAAATAGCTCAAGCAAGGAAGTCCTGGTTTAAAGAGATGCCACACGAACATAAGTTTCGACGTCCACTAGGATCTTTACCAGAAACAAATACGTATCTTTGGGGGATATCTTGAGTTGGGGATGGTTCAAGGAACTGGACGTATATGCAATCAAGAGGGAGTTTGGAGTGCAATACTTCAAATACCTTGCTGATTTCAAGACATTACCGTATTGGGATGTGGAAGAGTTGGTTGGTTCAAGGAACTGGACGTATATGCAATCAAGAGGGAGTTTGGAGTGCAATACTTCAAATACCTTGCTGATTTCAAGACATTACCGTATTGGGATGTGGAAGAGTTGGTTCAAACTGTGAACGTTACATACCACATGAAGGTGCCTGATAAGTTATTATGGAAAATGATCAAGTATGAAGCGGTGGAAGGATTCAACTACTGGAAGCCTTTTATTCCTAGTAGAATCAAGACAAATAAGAAAACGGGGGAAAACATAATGTTAATTATGAAACGACCAAGAGCCATGAGGAATATGCCACTTATGTTGATCGAACAAGACTTCTATCGTTTGTTCAAATGGTGGCAAATAGATCCAGCTACTTGTGAAGCAGTTATTGTTCTAAAGTTTGAAGAACATTTGGATATATCAAAGGAAAGTGTTGAGGTGATGGGTTATCAGGGCATGAGGGGTTTATGGAGGATGATAAGGATTCTAGATCCTATGTGGCTTGTGAACTGCTTGAGAGAAGATATCAAAACCTTGTTCTACAACAAGATTGTTTTTGAAGAACGTGAATAAGTACAAGCTATGCAGTTTCAGAAGGTTGTGAATGTTCGCTATGCGCGCGAAGTCAATTCTGCAAAAATATGGCAAACGAAGTGGAGAGAGTTAGAAAGAGTTGAGTTTTTAAAGGAGGAAAAAAGAAATGAGGCGATTAAAGAAAGAATGGAAAAAGCGGTAAGGCGAATTTCTCTAAGAATGGCTAATTTTAAAAGACCACCGCCAACTGATCAAACGCCTGATCCAAAGCAAGATCGACGAAGGAAGCCGTTCAAGAACTTCTTCGGTCGTGTGCGTTAATGTTTATATGAAGAAAGAGTTTTGAAGACTGATACAAGACGAAGACGATATCCAAGGGGGAGTCTGTTGGTGCATAATGTCTATGTCTTAGTCTTATATCGAGTCTGTATAGTATAGAGCTGAATAGGCTAGGTATATGAAGTATTATGTTTGTAATAGCCAAGTTTGCCCATGAAGTGTCATGTAAGGCATGTTCGGGCGAACATGCTCATGCAAGTTCAGGCGAACTTGTATCTCCCAAAGGTGAACTTGTGTCTCTATAAATACCTAGCTAGCCTCATTCATTTGTAACTTTGGCATTTTGGAGGCGAAGCTCTGTCAGTTTGTAACCAAACCGTTTGATCAATAAAACTGATGATTAACTGATTAAATCTTGTCTATTGGTAAACACGACGTAATATTTCCGCTATTATGGATGTAAGATATCAAATTTAGGTTCCTAAGCATCAAGGATCGGTCCTACAACTCTTACGTGGTGGAATGGTATAATGAGAGATAGGAGTGCTGATGTGGCATTGGCATAAACTTGGGGAGAGCTTCGAGCTTTGATGATGAAGGAATTTTGTCCTCGTCATGAACAAAGGGCACTTGGGAATGAGTTCCTCGATCTTAAGCAAGGTAGTGGAGAACACCGAGCTTACACCGACCGATATAAGGATTTAAGTTTGTTGTGTCCTACGATGGTTACGCCCTTGGATAAGGCGATTGAAAAGTACAATGATGGCCTGCCTGACCCCGTTTAGGATATTGTTACTGGTAGCAACCCTACCACCTTTCGACAGGCTATCGAACTATCTGCTACTCTGACTGAGTCCCAAATCAAAAAGGGTAAACATTTCCGCAAAGGTGACAAGAAACCAACTGACAAAACTACCTATGAAAAACCAAAAGAAAACAAGACTGAATCCTCTAAGAAGTCAAAGAAGCGCAAGGCTTCACAAAATTTCGTTGTAGTTGCTCAGAACAATCAAGCTGCCCCCAATCAACTAGCACAACCCCTTGCGAGGAAACCTTATGCTGGTAGAGCACCCATATGCAATAGGTGCAATGCTCATCATCAGGCTCACCTACAATGTCGTCAATGCACTTCGTGTGGGCGACTTGGTCATTTGGCAAATGTCTGTCGATCAGCTCGAGCTAACTTTCCACCAGGTTCTTGATACAACTGTGGCGAGACGGGTCATTTTAGAAACAACTGCCCGAGACTTGTAAATGAAAATCCCGCTCGTGGATGAACATATTAACAAGACTCAAGCCAACAATGATGCAACTATGAACAATTAAGTTTTTTTCCGTTTCTCTTTTGTTTACCAAGAACCTTGAAAACACTTTGATTGTCTATAAATAAATTTGGTTGATTCCATTTTATTTACCAATGCGATTATATATGTGTGTTCCTCCCTTACAATACCAATACCAATAACATGATTCCTTGCGAATCAAACAACTCTTGTAGTTTCTTTCATCTTGCGATCGCCCGCGATCTCCACAAAAATCCTAAGTACCTGTTTCTTTTAAGAAACAATGTACAAGGTACAAGTTACAACTCTTAACGAATACTCAAAGTATCACTTTAAATCCTTGATTGGATACCTAAGGATACTTCCATGAGTCCTTAAATGGTCTTATGCAATATGTTTATACCACAACCCTCTGATTTTTCATAAACACTTTGAATGGTACATAATTTCAAAAACATTATACTGATTTCAAAATTTCATGATTTCAAATATATTTCATAAGATTCTAAAAGCTATTTAACATAGCATATTTACTTAATATACGAAGTGCATGATTTCAAAATACATATTTTTCAAAAACTCTATACATTAATTCAAGGATTTTCCATGTGGTTTCAAATCAATTTAACAAAGTTATATTTAACTAATATATCTAGTGCATAGTTTCGAAAACATTATACATATGATTTCAAAAACATTAAGCATGTTTTAAAAAAAAATATTTTTTTCATGCATGATTTTCAAAGACACTTTTTGCGCATATGTTGACTTAGCATATGATTATGTTGATTTTCATTACATTTTTGCTATGTATGTTGTCTGAGCATACTAGCACATTGATTTCATGGACATTCCATGTATGTTGACCTAGTATACCTAATACAAGGTTTCAAAATACTTTTGCTACATGAATCCCAAATCCTATTAGGATCTTCCAATCGTCATAGTTAGATTCTTGCGGATGCTTAAAGTACTAAATGAACTCCTTGATTGGATTCCTAGTGTACTTTAACTACTTATGTACAAATTGATGACAAGTTAATAACAAGTTGATGACCAAATTGACAATTATGTGATTATGTGTTTATGTGTTAAGTTGGTTCAAATGTTCGTTATCCAAATCCTTGTAGAATCTTCCATATCTTCATATGATAGATTCGTAGAAGGATATCTGAAAGTACTATCTTAAATCCTTGAAGGGGTTATTCTAGGCAAATAGTTAAGCCCTTGGATACCAAAGTACTATTCCTAATTTGATACAAAGTTAAAGAAGCCTTTCAGGGTCTAGTTAAAGAAGTCTTTCAGGGCTTAGTTAAAGAGGTCTTTCAAGGCCTAGTTAAAGAAGTCTTTCAAGGCTTAATTAAAGAAGTCTTTTAGGGCCTACTTAAAGAGATTGTCCGTCAATCTAGTTAAAGAGATCATGTGAAGATCTAGTTAAAGAGACTCTTTGGTGGTTTATTTAAAGAGATCATGCGTTGATCTAATTAAAGAGATCCCGATGTGGTCTAGACAAGTTATTCCATGTTTACTCATATGATTTTCCCCTACACATCACAAAATAAACTATGCGGACTGTGCAACGAATTGAGTAATTATGGATGCATACATAATTATAAAATCCCTTGCATAGAAAACCATAGCAAGCTTTGTCATGTGTGAGAACCTACAATAATAAGAATAACGAAACGGAACAATGTAATAAGGGCATGGTGGATACGCCGCTGGTACTTCCTATATATAAGTGGTCCTTATTACATTACAAGCGTGACATTATTTAAGTCACTAGAAGTTCTGGACCTTGACCAATGTTGTTCTATCATACTCTCTCTGACTCCAATTTCGAGCACACACAAGTTTCCTATGCTAGTCTTCATGGGAAACCTTCATCAGCAATCTTCCGTTTATTATTCAGAATCCGACTCTTTTCTATCAAGTTCACGCTCTTTTTTATGGTGTCCTGCGGAAAAAAGATACCATTATGACATTTATAAGGATCTTTTCGGAGGCTCAGTACAATCAAAGGTGTCATGCACCTACTTATTGGAATGAGGTTAAGATTTTCGAATCTCAACTCACCACCATGGACAACAAACGAGTACTATAAACAAAGTTTGCTGGAGTCTAAACATTTTCTAGAGATTTTCTCCGTAAACGAAGGCTCACTTGATGGCGATACCCTCTATTGTGTTTTTTTACAAGTTTCCTCTATATTTAAATTTCGGGACGAAATTGCCTAAAGTAGGGGAGACTGTGACATCTGAGCCTTTTCAAGCATCAAACAATATCGAACAATTCCAACTCTAACGAAATCTTGCGTTTTATTATCAGGAATTGTATAATTACATATGACATTCATATGTTTTAGTCCATGTACAATTTCAACCCCTCAAAGCCTTTCTGGATATTATACGTAAACCGATATGCAAACAAAATCAATTTAACACAACGTATGTTTCAGAATAATGACACAAGCAAAACATACCTTAAATAACCTTTAAAAAACTTAGAAATAAGTTTTGAAGGGTTTGGTATGTCAAAAACAAGTTTATTCGATCACAAGGACTAATTACGACAAACTGCGAAAGTCTGTCGATTCTCACAGTGACGTACACCCGGAACAAGAAAACAACCATAAATATCCTATACATAGCTTAGAAATAAGCTTTGAGGGCTTCGGTATGGCAAATTCACACTTTTGTGACTTCAGGGGCTATTTTGCAAATTTCGTGAAACTATGCCTTTTTGCGTATTTCGCTATCCGAAACCTGTACGGATATTCAAAAATCTTTGTAGTCATTAAAATATTGTATTTTAGTGATTGGAGTGCGAAAAATCCGTTTGTTACGCATTTACGGTCACGCACGCGTTCGTTTTGATTTTCGTCGTAATTAACCAAAAACCGCGGCCGTACGACCAAACGAACCGACCTCTGGAACATTTTTGAACATATTTCAAGTTCCCTATACTTTAACGTCCTTATGGAGCTTAGAAATGAGGTTAACGGGTGTTAAAGTGCCAAAACATGACAAATACAAGTTCAGGGACCTGTTCTGCCATTTTTGAAAGTTTCTTATTTTGAGGGGGCCTCACGTGGTGCGCCAGCAACAACTGGACCTGGCGCGTGATGCGAGGGTTACTAGTTTTTAGCTGAAACCTGGCAGCTTCTTGTTAACTCCCTTGTTGACTCACCAAACGAATTTGCCACCTTTCTTCCTACTTCTAACATGTGTTAGGACACTAATCAAGTTTAGTGATGATTCATGGACACTTGTCTTGATTATATTAACTCAATTCAAGTATAAATACCATGGTGTTCTTCAATTTTTGAACTTTTGCAACCATATTCTTGATCCATCTGCTACAAATCCGAATTTGCAACCATCTCGACGGCTCCTCTGTGATTCCTTGACATTCCTTTGGTGTTTGTAAGTAATTCCTTTATGTTTTGATTCAAGTTTCTTAGTTTAATTGCGCTAAAACTCAAAAGTTTGACTTTTGTTTGACTTCTAGAATTGATCATGAATTGATCAACATAAAGTCCAATTTAATCTTGTAATATGATGGTAATCAAGGTGATTATGGTCTCTATTGATCATACCTACTGATTCCTATCATTTATAGTCATTTTGACAAGTCAAAGTTTGGTCAAAAATGCGATTTTTGCGCATTTTGCAACATCTAACGTCCATAATAGCGGAAATATTACATCATGTTACCAATAGACAAGAATTATTAGTTAATCGGTAGTTTCATTGATTAAACGTTCAGATTATAGACTGACAGAACTTCGCCTCTATAATGCCAAAATTACAAATGAGACACACAAGCTAGGTATTTCTAGGATTACAAGTTCGCTCATCATGTGTAAGTTCGCTCGAACTTGCCTACGCAAGTTCGGCCGAACATGTCTAAACATGTGAACCTGTAGCGAACTTGGCTAAAACATATTATAAATAACTTCACTACCTAGCCTATCCAGCTCTATACAATACAGACTCAATATAAGACTAAGACATAGACATTCTGCACCAACAGACTCCCCCTTGGATATCGTCTTCGTCTTTTATCAGTCTTCAAAACTCTATCTTCATAAAAACGTTAACGTACCCGACCAAAGAAGTTCTTGTAGGGCTTCTTTCGTCTCTCTTTTTTCGGATCCGGCGTTTGATCAGTTGGCGGTGGTCTTTTGAAGTTAGCCATCTTGAGCGAACTTTGCCTTACCGCTTTTTCCATCTTCTTTAATCGCCTCACTTCTTGTTTCTTCCTTCAAGAATTCAACTCTTTCCAGATCCCTCCACTTTGTCTGCCACATCTTCCCTGAATTCACATTACGTGCATAGCACACATTGACAACTTTCTGATACTGCATCGCATGTACCTTTTCTCTTTCTTCAAAAACAATCTTGCTGTAGAAAAGGCATTTTATATCTTCTCTCGAGCAGTTTACTAACCACATAGGATCTAGAATCCTTATGGTCCTCCACAATCCTCTCATACCTTGATAACCCATCACTTTAACTCGTTCTTCAGCAATATCTAAATGATCTTCAAACTTTAACACAATCACTGCTTCACAAGTAGCTGAATCAATCTGCCACCACTTGAATAACGGATAAAAGTTATGTTTAATCGGCATAAGCGGCGTATTCCTCATGGCTCTAGGACATTTCATAATCAACGTTATGTCCTTTTCTCCTGTAACCTTGTTAATCTTTATTCTTTGTCTCGGAATAAACGGCTTCCAGTGATTCCAACCTTTTTCAGCTTCGTACTTTATCATTTTCCATAATAATTGATCAACCGTCTTCATCTGATAAGTAACGTTCACTGTTTGCACTATCTCTTCCATATCCCAATACGGCAAAGTCTTTAAATCAGCAAGATATTTGATGTATTGTACTCCAAACTCTCTTTTGATTGCATAAACGTTGAGCTCCTTAAACCATCCCCAACTCAAAATATCTCTCAAAGAAACATTTTTGTCTCTGGTGAAGAATGCTAGTGGACGTCGAAACTTACGTTCACGAGGCATCTCCTTGAACCAGGTCTTTCTCACTTCAGCTATCTCCTCTGTGGTCATTGGCCTAGCAATTTTTCCTTCACGTAGTTCTTCAGCAATCCTATCTTTTAACATATCTTCATTCAGCTGTTTATACATTTCTTCAAATGTTGGAAGTTTTCAGAATCTTGACCAACATACTTATCTTTCTTTTCTGTTTCGTCATCTGAGGACCAATCATCACATGATTATATTCATCAGCTTCGAATCTTCTTTCGTACTGATACTCTTTTGGCTCAAATGTATCAACATTCATTATCTCCTCAAAATCAAACTCCAAGTTTTCAACTTTAGCTTCAACTAGCTTCGCCAGATCTTCTTTTGAATAATTATGCACAAACTCACCTTCTCCAACATTGTGTTCTAACATCAATATCAAAGGCTTCGTAGGTACTGCAGTCATAGGCTTCACAAACCGATTAACATCTAACATATCAATATCATCTAAAGGCCCTTTTTGCCCTGACTCCCCCGGGTTTTATCTTCCATTTGATTCGATTCATCGTTCATCATATCAGAGAAATCAAATTCATCAGAGACTTTAGCTTCATTGATCTTTAAGCCAGTACCACCTTGGTCAAAATCAGCATCACCCTGATCAAAATCGTCATCATCCTCAGCAATTTTTGTATTTCTTAGGTTCCAAACTCGGTTTTATTGATACAGGCTTGACATATTCGTCAACCTTTTGGATATCAGACTTAGAAGCTTTTGAAACATCTTCAGCAGACTTCTCAGGGACATTTGAAGATTTCTCTGTAGTAGATTCAGGGGCTTCTCCCTCTACCTGCTTCCCTTTACCACCCTCAGCCAATTCTTTTTCAGCACGCTCCTTGGCTTCTTGACGATCCAGACGATCGTATTCGGTGATAAAATCAATATTCAGATTATTGGATAACACCTTTTTTAATCTGAAGAATCTTCGATCATTCAGAGCTTGAATTTTCTTCAATTCTGCAATCTCTATTTGTAATTTTTCGTTGGTGTCCTGCAGACTTTCTATCAACGCTTTGTAATATTCTCTTTCATTCCCGAGCACCTTCACTTTATCATCAAGAATTTCCTTTTCGACTTCGCTTTTATTCACGTTCTTTTCAAGCTCAGCCTTTTCTAACTCAATCTTTTCCACTTTATCTTCCAAAACCTTCACACGCTTCTCTAACATCTCAACATTTGTTTCAGGGAAAAATTCATCTAAATCTTCAAGACTTATAGGACCATGTGGCATATCACCAAACATACTTCCCCTCGGCGTCTTTGGTGTTGAGTTTTTTGGTGTTGCAGTTTTTTGTGTAGAGTTCTTTGGCGTAGAGCTTTCAGGAAAAGAAGTCTTTTGAGCACTCGGCGATTAAACGATCAGAATTTCAACAAACTCAGGCACAGGAGGTTCTTGTGTAACTCCTTGCCTTTTTGTTTCAGCATGAATGATAACAGGAGGTTCTTGTGTAGGAGGTTCTTGTGTTGCTCCTTTCTCCTGAGCACCAGAAGGTTCTTGTGTGGCTTCTGTGCTTTGTATCTTGGTTTTGTATCTTTTGCTCACGGTTTTCTGAGCTTTCTTGGCCTTTAGTTTCCCTTTCGTGTGAGGTGACCATGTCGTTTTCTTAGAAATTTCGATTGCAGGCGACTTTGCTCTCCTCATCAGATTCAATTTCTGCATTCGGATCAAAATCTGCATCAAGTCTCTTTTCTTTTTCTGCTCTTATTTCGGCCTCTATCTTTTCAGGCTCTTTATCAGATTCTTCATTATCAGATGTAGCATAAATTACTTCTTCTTAAGTCGACTTCATTGTTTCTTGACTCTCATTAACGACTGCAGCGCTAGATTCAGCCACTGCTTCAACCTTCCCAGTCTCCTCCTTATCGACAAGCAATGTCTCAGCTTACTTTGACGCTCGCTTTTTCTTTGGTTTATCAGCTTCATCTTTTAAAAACCATTCGCTTCTTACCTTTGGTTTAAACTCTTTAAACCACTCTCGCTCAGCTTTAAGCTCATTCTCATCATCACTACATTCTTTTCTCCATTTGCTTCCAGTTGGTGATACATAATCTGAATCTTTAATTGCTCTGAATACTGGTTTGGCAATAAGCTTTTTTCTGAAACTTGATAAGCTTCTTCGCTGTAGTTTCGTCAAGATGAACCAAATAAAGAACGTCGTTCGGATCTTGAGCAATGTTAGGATACTTCTCATCAATCAGCATCTGAATAAATCTTGGATATAAACACAGTCTTGAATCCTCCATATTCTTTGTCATGTGAACGAACACCATCTTAGAAACATTGAACGGCTTCTTCAAAATAAGCGCCGTTGCCATGCTAGCCAAATAATCTTGAACATCATCTAACCCGGCTTTGTGATGGCTGAACGTGTGAATTAGAGCATGCATCAAAAGCTTATAGGGCTTTGGCACTTCCCCTTTCTTCAGTGTTGGTTTATTCACACTTCCTTTATATCCCATGTGGAAGAAACATCCATGAACCATCTTCTCATCTAGATGAATCGGATCATCTTCTTTATCTTTAAGCTCTAAAATTCTTCGGATATCGCCTTCAGTAACTGTAATCGGCTTAATCTCATCACCAACCTGTGCTGTAAAAGAGATTGTCTTCTCATCAACACTTAGATTCGCATTCATCCAGAAGTGAATACCATGAGATCGATAAGATACAGTGTGCTCAGTAATAGCACATCGAATATGACTATCTTCAAGAAACTTCAAAATGCTGTCATATTCCTTCAGCGACGGACAAATAGACTTGTCAAGCGTGATACATGTGTTGTGAGTTTTAGAAAACTCAACTGAGACAACACGCGCTGGAATCTGTGCATGAAAAACGACATAAAACAATTAGCACGCTTTTCGAGGAAAAATACAAAAATTTTTCTAACACATTTTTTCTAACACTTTAATCAAGTTCGGGCGAACTTGATTAGTGTTAAACACACTGATTTAAACAATTTCGCCCGAACATGTAACACACATGTTCAGATTTTTCCTTAATGCAAGTTCGGGCGAACTTATTGGTTTTATTATACAAATTTTTCTTAATGCAAGTTCGGGCGAACTTACAGATTTTATTAATCAATTTTTTCTAAGTTCGGCCAAACATGTATGAGACACATGTTTCATGTTAAAGAACATGTTCGGTCGAACTTACAATACAAATTAATCATTTTTTTGCTAACATAAGTTCGGTCGAACATGTATGATCAAAAAATATTTCAACACTCAAGTTCAGTCGAACATGTTACTGATTCATTCAATTGTGTTTTGACAACAAGTTCGGTCGAACATGTTTCTGATTTGTTCAGGTGTGTTTTGGTCAAGTCCGGTCGAACTTGACAACAAGTTCGGCCGAACTTGTCGTCTTCTTTAATCAGACCAAACAAGTTTCAGCATGTAAACATGGATTTCAGTTCAATCATTTCTCGGTCGTTTTTAAGTGTAGATCAAAGATCTATGTTCAATTTTGTCCAATAACACCTAGAACTATTAGATTTTAAGTTTTTAGATTTAGTTTTGTATGTTAACAGTTCAATCATAGTTTATCATCAATTAATTACCTCTGCCATAGTAGTTGGTGTGCTAATCACCAAAAACTATCTTCAAATGGACAATAATATAACGGCTTAAAATTGACAAATTCTCACATATTCTCTCAACAAACTCAAGTTCGCTCAAAACTTCTGATAGGTGAATGAGTTCGGCCGAACTTGAAAGGTATTTATACCATGTCAAGTTCGGGCGAACTTGTTAAGCCCATCCTGAGGCCCAGAGAAGTTTGGGCGAAATTATAGTAAAAGTAACACTCAGCCATCTGCAAGTTCGGTCGAACTTGCCAAACCTCAAAAATTTCAAACTTTTTCAAATTTCCATTTTTAACCCTGAACTTTCCAACTTTTTACCAGTTATGAAAATCCAATCAGTTGACCAAGTCAAAGCTAATGACCTTGGTTAACCGATTTGTCTGTCGAGTCCAAGTTAATGACCCCGGTT
Organism: Scalesia atractyloides; assembly: GCA_947069175.1. Taxonomy (NCBI): domain Eukaryota; kingdom Viridiplantae; phylum Streptophyta; class Magnoliopsida; order Asterales; family Asteraceae; genus Scalesia; species Scalesia atractyloides. The sequence goes on from CAMTDV010000019.1 coordinate 16,335,279, forward strand.
TGACCCGTTACGAATGAACTGTTGATGTTTTCAAAATCAAAGTTTCAAATTAATGAGCTTTTCATCGTTTTAACTTTAAGATTTTAACAGATTAGATCCCAGCCATTGTCAAAGAGATTCCCACCAGTTCTAGCATCATACCAGACTTCGAAGATCCGTCTCCAACATTGGTTTGCTGAAAAACAACGTAGAAATTAAATCTTTTTGTATTTTTGTAAGTTTATACTAAAACACACCGAAAATCTTTTAGATTTTTAATCTGTAAAGCTGAAATATAATGAAATAAGCAATGTAAACTATGTACAAACATATTTACAGACATATTTTTGTGAATTTGTGTCTAAGGATCATATCAGTTGATTAAGACATATCACCAGTACCGTTGACCTTTATATGACTTTAAGTTTTAAACTCGTTTACCTAGATTGTCGATATGTTTGTCCACTTAAACTTTACCACATTTCTCAACTGTTTCAAGATATGTTAAGATAGAATTCATGAAACTTGACTTATCTATGGTTCCCACTTCTTGAATATACTTCCGTATCTAGATTCCCTAGATTTCATCTTACAGGGGAATATAGCGTAATTGATATATGTATCTGGGTTGTGCGAGACCTTGAGAGCTCAGGTTAGTACTACCGTACAGACAAAGAAATGAAGGCTCGTCTTTAAGGTGTGTTCCACTTAAGGAATCTTTTCAGCATTGCATATGATTATATCTTTCGATACTTTTCAATATTGCAAGCAATATAAGGTTTTAAAGTGAAAATATTATAGAAGTTCTAGGCCAGATATCAACTATCTATAAAGACCTCGTATCTTAGAATCAGGCAATCTTTCAAACAAAATTTCGGAGTACTAAGTCCATATATCCAAGATGTGTTAATCCACAAGATTAAGCAGTTGTAAAATTTAGTTTATATCCTGAAAACAGTTTACTGAACGTGTTAAGCCTATCGACACATCCACACTAAGACTCATTTATTACTTTTAAAACTTTACATTTCTTTAGCATACCGTGATAGTCCACTGATGTACTATCATTTTCTTTTATGACACTGAATTCTTTTTATCTTTTTCAATGTTTTTAAACATTTTGAATTTTTATATGTTTTCGGATTTTAAAAATTTTCAAATGTTTTTGTATTTTCTCTAACATTTCTCCTCCTAAAATCAAAAACATCTTTTTGGATTTTAGTTTTTAATAAAATTCTAAGCTAGAAAAGTATTTACAAACCAATGTGGATCACGCAAACTCGTCGTCCGATCCGTATTCAACCTTAGCGTCCGCACCTGTCAGCAAATTTTTCATACCGTTAATTCTCAACAAGTATTTAAACCGTGATAATGAAAATGGTTTGGTATAAAAATCAACGTTTTGTTCGTCAGTGTGGATTTTTTCTATTCGTACCAATTTCTTTTCGTAGCAATCACGAATGAAATGATAACAAATTTTAGTGTGTTTTGTGCGTGAGTGATGAACCGGATTTTTATTTATATCGATGGCTGCCTTGTTATCAACATACAACAGAGTGTCTAGAAATTGCAGACCAAAGTCTCTCATCTGTTGTTGAATCCATAGAATCTGTGAACAACAACTGGAGGCCGAGATATACTCAGCTTCACAGGTAGAGAAAGCGACCGTAGTCTGTTTCTTACACTGCTAGGTTACTATTCTTGTTCCGAAGAACTGGCATCCCGCTGTAGTTGATCTAGAATTCAACTTATCTACACCAAAATCAGAATCAGCATAGCCTGTGAGGTCGAAATTGTCGTTCTTCGGGTACCACAAGCCGTGCTTGGGCATCCTTTCAGATATCTGAAGATACGCTTCACGATCTGCATTTGTAAGATCTCGGGCTTGACTGATATCTGGCGCATAGGCAGGTTGGATACATAATATCTGGACGCAATGCCGTCAGATACATTAGCGATCCAATCATCAATCTGTATATCGTCTCGTCAACTTTGGCTCTAGCCTCGTCAACGCAAATGCCGTGGTTGAGAGCAAGAGGCGTAGATAGAGGCTTCAAGCTTTCCATTCCAAATTTCTTCAAGATGTCGTGAACATACTTAGTTTGGTGAATGAAAATACCATCCGGAAGCTGATCTACTTGCATACCAAGAAAGAACTTCATTTCGCCCATCGAGGACATTTTGAATTTCTTTTTCATGATTCCCTCAAACTCTTTGCAGAGACTATCATTTGTAGATCCAAAGATGATGTCGTCAACGTAGATTTGAACTATAATCAGATGGCCATCAACTTCTCTGGTGAAAAGAGTACTATCCACAGTTCCTCTGATAAAGCCGTTTCCGACGAGATGTTGTGATAACGTCTCGTACCAAGCTCTCGGGGCTTGGTGTAGACCATAAAGTGCTTTATCCAATAGGTATGCTTTGTTCTTGTTAAGTGGATCGACAAACCCTGATGGTTGTCCGACGTACACCTTCTCGCGTAATTTACCGTACAGAAAAGTGTTTGACATCCAATTGATAGACCTTAAATCCTTTCCATGATACGAAAGCTAGAAATATTCGAATAGATTCCAATCGAGCTACTGGTGCATAGACTTCCATGTAGTCTATACCTTCCTGCTGGTGAAATCCCTTGACAACAAACCTAGCTTTGTTAAGAACAATAACTCCTCTATCTTCACGTTTACACTTAAAGACCCATTTTGTATCAATTGCTTTCTGATTTTCTGGTAAGTCTTCAAGCTTCAACACACCCAACTTCTCAAACTACAATAATTCTTCTTGCATTGCTTGTACCAAGTTTTCATCTGCTAAAGCTTCATTAACTGTCTTAGGTTTAATCTGAGAGATGAAACATGAATGGAAACAATAGTTCTGGGTTGTAGCAACACGTGTGTAGAAACCACTGAGTGCTTTATTAATTTGCCCTCGAGTTCTAACACCAGTTTGAAGTTCTCCGATAATATTTGTTGATGGATGATAGGAATATGATCCCGTCACTTCTTCACTTGGAACTTCTACTGAGTTTTGATGATTAGTGATGTTGAGATCAACAATCAATTCAATGTTTGGAGAGCTTGATGAAGCTTCATTTCTGTTGTTCGGGACTGCAGATTGATTAAGAAGACTTGTTATCTACTCCACCTCTTCATCTGAAGAAGAAGATTCCCCATCAGCATCAAATGTTGGTGCTTCATCTGAATCGGAATCTTGATTCTGAGGCATACCGGGCTCCGTTGTTGTATTCATTGGTTCAGTAGAGGCATTCGTTGGAAGAGCAGTGGGTGATGATAATGTTTCAGAAACATTTTCAGCCGGAACACCATTATTGTTTGAACTTGCGCCAGAAGAAGATGGATGCAACGTGGGTTGATTAACCACAATTGGTCAAACAATTTGCTCTTGATTCGCTGACTGGTGAAGATAATATAACGCTGCAACTTCTTCATCAGTTGGTTCTTTGGGCAAGTCAAATGACTTCCATAGGTCTTGATAGTTAAACAGCCATGCGTCCCCTTTCCTTTGAATATGATCCGTGTAATTGAAACAATCCACATGCTGTGCTTCAATAACCTTTCGCAATGAAGGAACATATACTCTTCTCAACGGACTCGCATATCCGACAAAGAAACCTTCAAGAGATTTAGCTCCGAATTTGCCATCTTGGTCTATTACGGTACAAGGAGCACCGAATGGTTCTAAGAACTTCAAATTTGGATTTCGTCGGTTTATCATCTCAAAACATGTTTTCTTTGTTGATTTGATAGTGAGAACCCCGTTTAGTGTGTAGCAAGCCGCAACAACTGCTTCACTCCAGAAACTGATTGGAAGTTTAGAATCTGCAAGCAAGGTTCTCGCAGTTTCAATCGAAGTTCGATTCTTCCGTTTAGCAACTCTGTTTTGCTATGGAGTATAGGGAGCACTAAACTTGAGCAGAATTCCTTTTGCGTTGCAGAATTACTTCATTTTGTTATTCTTAAACTCTGTGCCGTTGTCACTTCTAATGCGTCTGACCGGCAGATGATAAATATTCTCGAGTCTCTTGAATAGAATAACCAAGTTCTCGAACGTTTCGTCTTTTGATTCTTGAAAGAATACCCACGAATATCTCGAATAGTCATCTGTCACAACCAAGCAATATAAGTCTCCTGATATGCTTCGAACATTTACAGGACCAAATAAATCCATGTGTAGACGTTCTAATGGCAACTTGATTGAGTTTAGACATCTGAAAACTTCAAAGATTTACGCCTTCTACAATATCATTAGGAACCAAGAAATTCATTTTTCGCAAACGAATATGCCCCATCTTTCGATGCCAAAGAATATAATCTTTTTCAGTAGCCTTTGATACAAAACATTATGCTGATTGTGATGAAGCAGTAGGAACATCCATATCAAGAACATATAAATCATTCTCTCGTGGTGCTCATGTCAGAATCCACTCATCTGGAATTTTGAATCCCGGCTTCAGATAATACACTCCATATCATTGAAATGAACAGTGAATTTCTTGTCACAAATCTGTGATATACTCAGAAGATTGTTCTCAAGCTCTGCAATATAGTTCACACGATCAAAAGAAACTACGCCATTAGAGAGTTTTCCCTCGGCGATTATCCTTCCACCTTGATTTCCTGCAAATCCAACATATCCACCATTGATAGCTTTAATGTCCAATAGCAATGCCTTCATTCCCGTCATGTGTCTGGACGCTCCACTATCCAAAATCCACTTTGAAAGCACGGATCTTTGGAGCCCCTGAAAAATTCAGAAATTAGGTGAAAAGCTCTACCCAAGCCTTCTTGGTCTTGGGTTTTACAGGATAACCATCAACAAAAGCATATTCAAACTCATCAACATCATCAAAATCAAATTCATCATCTGTTTCAACAATTTTAATGTTTGAAACTTTCACTTTTTTCTTATCTTTTACAGATTTAACATTGTCGTTTTTAATTTCTTTCACATTCTCACTAGTCTTTACCTGCTCAGACTTAGTGATTTCAGTCTTTGATTCTTTTGTGCTATCAGTCTTTACCAGCTTAGACTTAACAAAACCAGATGTTGTTGATCTTTTCTTGGCAATCCAGGTTTGAGATTTCATATTAGCCTTTTTGATGTAAAACTTGTTTTCATTAGACCTAGAAGTTTCACCTTTTTTGAAAATGGAATTTTCAACAATCTTTTCAGACTTTGTTTAACTTCTGGTTTTGACTCATTTCATTTCAAAATCTTTACAGGTTTTACAAACACTGGTTGCTTTGGTTTAACAACATTAGAATCTCTTCTTTGATGATAAGCTGGTTTTGATTTCGGACAATGTCGTGCCACATGACCAATTTCATTTCTCTTGAAACATGTCCGATTATCAAGTGGATGTCCTTTAATTTCCCTCGGCGATTATCCTTCCACCTTGATTTCTCCTTTTTGAACTCATCATTTGATTGCTTACCAATAAAATTCTCCTCATGAACTGTATTTGTCCCATATACAAACTTCATGTTTTTGTTTTTATATTCATGAAATGGTGACGGTTTCTTTACAGATTCATCAGTTTCTTCTAGACCCAACCCTGCTCTACAGTTTTCCGGATGATCACCACCGTTTCTTCGGTAATTGTTTCTTTTAGGGTTGGAATAGAATTTTCATTCATTGATTACCAATTCCTCTGATGTGACTTCCACGAGTTTAAAGAATTTATCAAGCAATTCTACTTTCACATTCTGAATCAGGAAGCTATTATCAAAGTATAGTCTATCAGAATCCTTAATTTTGTACATTACAACATTAGGATCGTCACTTAGACCATATTCGGACGACTTATCGTCATTTTCAGATTGTGAATCTGAATTCTTTGAACTCGAGTTGGCGCTTTTGAAGATGCCATCATCAGAATCACTTAAAACATTTTCAACAACTTTGTTAACCATAGCGTTGTTATCATCATCAGATTTAGCATAGACTATATCAATGTTCTCTGGCAACTCGTTTTTCTTTTTAGAAAGTAATTCAACATTGAGTGCCTTGTCCATCCCATCTGCAGACTTAACACAATTTTTTTCGCAAAGGGGTGGAAGAACATTGCTATATTCTTTGCCCGCTTTCTTTTTAGGTTTTTCTTCTGATGAGATTGTTGGAAGAATGTGATCGATAACATACGCGTTAGTGGTATAACTCCTTAACAATTGTCGAACTCTTTCAGTTTCAATTGTCATATCCTGAAGTTGTTGTTTGATTTTAGCAATGGTGTTGATATAAATGTTGATTGCTCTTTGTTTATCCATTATTGTACCACTCAACATTCTTATATTATCATGTTGTTCGGTGTTATTTCTGTCGAGTCTGCCATAATCATTTTTCATTTTGTCACACACTTCTTTCATTGTGCGATAATCATATTTTAACAAATCGTTATGCACATTGTTTTTTCAGCGATGATCTTTGATTTTTTGGCACATTCGACACATGGTTTAGTACATTTTGTACAAGGTTTCTCAACATCTACAACTTGTACTTTAAGAACTTCTTTCTCGACAATCTTTACCTCTGGACCTACCTTGGTTAGATTTGCCATTAAAGCTTCATCTGCAATGTCCTTGAGGTCTTCGACTTTCGTTTCTTGAGTGATATCAACAATCACTTCATCAATTTTTTTCTCTTCAACCACCTGTTCTTTCGTGCTTCCATCAAAGTGTCCTACAAAACTTTCACAAGAATTAGAGGATAAAATTCCTTGTCTCTGCATATGGATATATTCCTCTTCTTCCTACTGTTGATGCAAGTATTGTTCCAGAATAGCTTGTTCGAAAGCTGCTGCTTCTGCTGCTGCCGCTGCCTCCTCTGCATAATTATCTTCAACTATCTCTACCATCAAAGCAACTCCTGTCTTTTTCCCAATATAAGAATTCTAGTCAAAACCGTCATCTTCTGTGGATGCAACCATGGCTTTCTCCGTGGTACTACTGTTTGGCTTTTCTTGGATCTCAATCTGAGTCTTCTTCGGGAAAGATTTATATTGAAGCGCCTTCTTGTAATATTCATTCCCTCCTCCAAAAGGACTTTGATTTCCGGTTGCCTCGGTGTTCTTACACTCTCTTTTAAAATGTCCCTTCTGCCGACATCTAAAACATGTGACTTTGGATTTGTCAAAACCCAATTTGTTGCTGGAGTTTCCTATGTCACGGCCCGTGAGTGCAACGAACTTTTTCACTCTCCTGATAATCGAAGCTAAGGACCATTGATGTCCATTAGTTCGAGCTCTTCCTCGTCTACCTGGTCATAATCTTCTGCGGTCATCTCAGGATTTCCTATCTTGCCGGCAACAAGACATTCATAAGATTCTAAGACGGTAGCGAGTAGTGACATATGTTGTTTTGCGACTTCTTCTGAAACAACATTGTTCAAATTCACAGCGATATTGCACTTGTAAACGTTCGGATCAGACTTTGCTGTTGATTCTGATTTGCTTGACTTTGGAATGTTGAATTTGAACCAGTGCTCGAGTAAGAATTTTGTGGACTTTAGTCGTACTGAGGCTGTGAATGATTCTGGTTCTGTGGAGAAGCATTCATGTTTGCACTAAAAGCAGTTCCAATTTTTGGACTCGAAATGTTATCTTGCATTCCGGTTTTGTAGTACAAACCGATGTCTTGAACTACATTAGCGTTCTTTGATTTCGCTATCTTCAGAAGCTCCATTTCATGGCCTTCGAGTTTATCGATAAACGTTGACAACTTGAAGAAATCCCACTTATCACTATTTTTCAGAACCATCAAATACGTAGTCCATTCACCCTCTGGTAGTGCGTCAGCAAGTTTGTCGATGTATTCTTGTTCCGTCTTCTCAAGACCGTGTCTTCGCATTTGCACTTTGAGGTGACAGAAACGCTCAATCATTTTCTTAATGGTGTCATTCTTTAGCATGCTGGAAATATCGAACTCTTTGAGAATGAGAGCCTTCTTGCTTTTGATCATTTCGGCACTTCCTTGGTATTTCTTCTGTAATGATAACCAAAGCTCTCTTGCTGTAGTATACTCTGGTAGCAAGATCAGAATACCTTCTTCGACAGACTGTTGGATGAGACTGATCATCTTTTTCTCTGCAATGTATTCATCTCTCTGAGCTGTCGAGTAGTTGTACTTTTCAAGAACTTGTTGATGCTCATCTACCGGAATAGTATAGCCTCTTTCAATTGACACCCAGCCAGCGAAGTGCATGGCTTGAACCCAGTAGGTAAATTTCTCTTTCCATGCTTCGTATTCGTCCATGCTCATCAGCCTGGGCGGTTTGACGGTCGTTTCCATTTCATTATCAAGATTGACTTGATTAATCACATTGGCATTTGACGAATTAGCTCCGGACATATAAGCTCTTAGTTGATCATCCATTGTGAATCACGAAACGTGTACGCTGAAAATTTTTCAAAAACTTTGAAAACAGTTAGTCCTACTACAAGTTAGGTCGAACTTGTAGTGACAAATGAAGAATCTTGAATTTTCTAACAAGTTCGGTCGAACTTGTTAGATTTACTTTGAAAAATTTCAATTATCTTCGGTCGAATTTATAACCCAATTAAACAGATCTTCGAGCGAACTTGTTCAAAAGAACTTTGATGAAATACAAGCAAGTTCGGGCGAACTTACTTAAAATCTTCTTGATTTTACACAAGTTCGGTCGAACATGATGTAAAATTAAAGAAAATTTAGTATCTTCGGGCGAACTTGACTCAAATTTCCTCAAAAATTGCCTAAGTTCGGGCGAACTTACTAAAAAATCACTTGAAAAGTGATGTTTTAGTGCAAGTTCGGTCGAACATGGCCAACAAGTTCGTTCCAGAAAGTTTTCAAAAACATTGTTTTTTTGAAATTTCGACATGAATTCGGTTGAATTTGGTCTCCAATCTTTCAAGGGTTTATCTTTGTTGTATTTTACATGATATATTCAAAATTCAAAATTTTTTGACCATGAATTCTTCATTTTGTGATCAGAAGTTAAAGAAAAAGAAGAATGGAGTAGAAATAGAAGTGTTCTTGTCTTGATACTATCAAATCAGGTTGTTCTAGCTCTGATACCACTTGTAGGACCGATCCTCGATGCTTAGGAACCTAAATTTGATATCTAACGTCCATAATAGCGGAAATATTACGTCGTGTTACCAACAGACAAGAATTAATCAGTGAATCGTCAGTTTCATTGATTAAACGTTCAGGTTACAGACTGACAGAGCTTCGCCTCTACAATACCAAAATTATAAATGAGACACACAAGCTAGGTATTTATAGGATTACAAGTTCGCTCATCATGTTAAGTTCGCCCGAACTTGCCTCTGCAAGTTCGGCTGAACATGTCTAAACATGTGAACCTGGAGCGAACTTGGCTAAAACATATTATAAATACTTCACTACCTAGCCTATCCAGCTCTATACAATACAGACTCGATATAAGACTAAGACATAGACATTCTGCACCAACATGTTTTGATGCCAAAGTACTTTGATAAACTTAATTAGACATGTCACAACATGTCAAATTCACCACTCTCATTGTGGTGCTTGTTTAGAGTCGTAAGTTGAACGGTTTGACCACCACTTTTACTTTCGAATCTGACCCATTTGGTGGATCTTCGGACCTGGCCAAATACATATTTGTGACCTATTGGTCATGTCATTTGGATAGTGTTATGATAAAATGACCAAAATGCCCTTTTCGCAAATAAATCAACTTTAAGTATATGGAACATAAATTTCGACTAGTATTCTGATCAAATAACATTTTCAAACATATTTAGGCATTAAACACTTATCATAACACATATCTAACCATCCGAATGCGTAGTTATGCAAATGAGGCGTTAAAGTGGCTTAAACTACCTTCACGGGTCATAACGGGTCAAAAGCACACAAAAATCTTTCCAACTCAGAATGTTAACTTATTAAACCATATCATATGAGTTCCAATACTCATTTGGTTTATAAGGTATCATTCTATCCAAATCCTCCGAATTCAAGTTTCGAGTTTACATTATTATCCATTTTTAGGACACACTTGATTCCCTGATCTTTGGACTTTGATCATACACTTGTACAAGGCTTATCCGCAAATCCCAGGCGAGTACATCGCTCCCCACTTTTATGTTTACAAATGTTTTGGGGTGATTCATATTTGCTAATTATTTTCAAGTTTTCAAAGTACAAATACTATGGTTTATATAACAATATGTTTCAATAATGTGATACAACTTGTTGGTGCGTTATCCAAGATACGAATGACATTCATTAACGTTGTTATGCCGCCCAGTAGTAAGTTATGGTACCATAGGATTGACAATCCCGTTACTAGGCTATTCACTGGATTTGGTGGGTAGTTTGGGGAAACGACAGAAACTGTTTATGACTAACAAATCATTCGTTGATTTGCTAGTCTTGTTAAAGAGATCTTTTAGGATCTATTAAAGATACCCTTGGGGTATAGTCGAGTCAACAAAGGTTTGAATGTACTCATTAAAGAACGACCAAAAGTTTTCACAATTACAACAAGGAATAATTGGTTTATAACTAGAAACAAAGAACGATGAACCAATGGTTTATTACGAGGAACGATGAACGACGAACAAATGATTTCAAACAATGTCACGACGATTTTTGATTAAAGATATAAACCATACAAGTTATTTGAAGACGATTTACAAGTTGGATTTACAAACAAATGTTTTCGAGGCAAGGTTCATGGCTACTAGATTTTATAACTTTTAACAATTTGTTTTAGTTGAATAACTATTGCAATATCAAATGCTTTCAAAACAAGGTTTCACTTACGACTGTAGTAGTCGGGATATTTATATTGCAATATATACAAAGCCATGGACTTGACATGTTCGCAAAATGTCACACCCTCAATTTCCACTTGCGGAGTTTTACCGCGAGGCATGTGAACAAACCAGAATCTGAAACACTAGTACGTCGAACGACTCTACATGATTTGATTATACGTTTTGCAAAATCGTTCATTGTAGATTTTATATCAATTACCAATATTTAGTAGAGCATTATTTTTAAAGTTTGAGCGGAAGCATAAATAAGTAGTGATACGGGCGCCAACACAAACGCCAAAACAAATGAAAAATCCCAAAACAATATTAAGAAATAAGACTCGAAAATGAGGTCTGGTTCAATGCATGGGCGTGCACCTAGAGCTCCTAGCGTCCTGAGAAACATGTAAAGAAACAAGTGTCAACATTAAAGATGAGTGAGTTCACAGGTTTTCATAAATTCGTTTGTTCGGTTATAGTTTGTTACTCCGTTATCCCCAACCCGGGATAACTAATCAGTTCCATTATTCCAATCCCGGAATAATAAGTTGTTGCTTCCAATATTCCCAAACCGGAATATTAAGTTGTTGTTTCCATTATCCCCTACCCGGGATAATAAGTTGATGTTTCCAATATTCCAAACCCGGAATATTAAGTTGTTCCGTAATTAAGTTCAATATTAATGTATATAGGTAGCTAGCCTAAAGTCATGTCACTAAGTGTTCGCGATCGAAGCTGACAGTTGTGCCTCCGTTTTGCCAGGCCTATCACATGACCATGGCGATGTTAGGCCAATCATACACCCGTTGACCATACCCGGTCGGCTAGCGCGACTAGCTCGGATGGGGCTCGTCAGACCCAGTAGTACTACTTATAATTCCCCCGCTATTTAACCCAAATACTAACGATCCGAGGAGATTGTCGAGGACTTAAGTGATAAAGCTGCATAGTGACCATAACATTACATTAACATTAACTTAGTTACCGTATAGTTAAGTGACGTTAAATTCGTATAACGTAAAGAGTTTGAGTTTGAGAGTGTATACATGTTTCTCCCCCTGTTGTTTAAAAACCGTATAAAGTTAGGGGTCGTGAACTCACCTTTATTTGCTCGGTTAGTGTGGCAAAGATGTTATAAGAGATGGGACCGCTAGTTGCGTCCTAATCAAACCAATTAATTCCACGTCAGTGTGTAATCACCCCAATACAAATTCCACACACAATTTACTCACAAAGTGATACACACAACCAACATATCTAACACTCAAACATGCATGCAAGTATTCTCATATAATCATAGTAATCAAACAACTTATCATGAACACATTCCAAATCCATACAACACTTTAATGCATAAAATCACAAGTTAACAACTTTCTGCTTAACACTCAATTATTCAGCTGTTTTCTAGGATTTTTATAAAATAGTTCCAGCATTCTAAAAATTCCCATATTTTTACAGTAGGTGACATTTATACCATAGAAATTTATATAATTTTTCCAAGTCCTGAATCTTTACCAATTAACCATCAATATTAATTCCCTAAGCTGCAGTCAGATTTACCGCTTTCTGACTGCAGTCCACGGAAGAATTTATTTAAAAATCACTGATTGTCCGATTAACAAAATTCCAGTTGGAGTTGCCCGGAAATTTCTATACCTAGTTGCTGTACAAAAATCATGACTCAACTCTCTACTGATTTTAAAATCTAGCTTGATAAACAACCAACAAAATTCCAGAATTTTAACAGCTTTACCTACTGAACTTGTTTAGCCCTTTAAAAATATCAAACGATTTCAGAAAATTATGAATCCAGTGCCATTAGATTCCTTATTCAAATCTCTACGTTCTAGACATCAGAAAATCCGTTTTTCGACAACTAACGACCAAGTTACAGCCAGATGAAATCGGCTGTAACTTTCACTCAGCTTCCTGTTTCAGCATGTCATTATTATAAACTCGTGTAATCCCGTTCATGCGATTAATCTAAGTGATCAAGAACTGATTTCTAGTCCTAGATTAATACTAATAACCTATCCATGCAAACCCTTCTCAATACTTTAGTTTTTATACGCAAATCACAGCCTATACATTCAGCTTTCAAACAACATTCAACCTAGTGTAAACAATCCGAAACAATAAGATCATTCAATGTAAACATCATCAACAAATCGGCTACTCTAACATCTCATTCAATCATGCTTGGCAATCTTATATGTTCCGAAAACTATCATAACTATAAACAAAGATTAACTCAGCCGATTTCATTCATCAAATATCGTCCGAAACAACTAACCATTCAAGCATATACATATCCGAAGCAACTAATCATTCAAGCACATAAATATATATATCCGAACATGATCTCAAATCAAACATGATCCTAACCTTGAGTCACTAGACAAACGAGCCGAGATGTGGACAAAGGCGACTCGGCTGCTGCTTGCTGCGACCGAGAGAAAGCAAAAAAACTGATCTTGCGATCTAGACTGAACGGGACTGGAGATAACCGGCTGTTAACGACCGAGAGAATGGCTAAGCTGTTTGTGATCGTGATGGAGTGTATCAAAACTGATCTGGCGATCAAGGGAGCAAGTAAAAGGGTTGTTATGCGACTGAGATGATGAAAACAAAACTGATCCCGATCGGTTAGAAGGAGGAAAAGGAGCTGCCGACGGCAGTTTTGATCTAGGGTTTTGTGAATTCTGAATTGAGCATGCATTGTTGATATATATAGGCAAGGAGAGAGATGAGGGTTGCGGTTTTAGATAAACACTCGTGGCCGAGGGACTTGGGTTGGTTTGGTTTGGGTTTGGGTCTTGCGGCCGAGAGATTAAGGTTACGGTTGGGTTTGTGTATTGTGGCCGAGAATCTTGGGTTGGGTTTTATCTTACGGCCGAGAGACTAGAATGGTTGGTTTGGTTTTTGATCTTGTGGTTTCGAGTTTGATCTTGCGGCCAAGTATTGGAGTGAGTTAGTTTGATTTGGAGTTGATCTCGCGGCCAAGTATTAGAATGAGTTTTAAGTTTAGGTTTGATCTTTGATTCTTGTTCTCTTTTGGCCGAAGACTTGGGTTCCAAGTTTCCTAGTTTCACAAAGGGTTCGGTTTGTGTGCATATTTACAATAATTACTTAATAACTAAACAATCACATAAACACTCATCACGTATTCATTCACGTTTAATACTTAGCACGCATATTATTCGACAAGTGTCACGTATAATTTATCCGAAAAACCCGGGATATCACATTATCCCCATGTTGAAAGAATTTTCGTCCCGAAAATTGAGTAAACTCGGTTTAGCATGTAACGTACATGTTCAGAGTGCCACGCACAAAGAGTTAGTTCGTTTATAATGGTACGCAACGTTACAAGAAATTCCCAAGTGTCATACACAAAGAATTTCCAAGTGTCATGCACAAGAATTTAGTCAACAATAGTACACGAAAGTATAAGAAGTTTCCAGGTTGTCACATCATCCCCTTGTTGAAAGAATTTTCGTCCCGAAAATTTAGTTACTGGTATCGTTAGTTTGCTGCTCAGTTGCAAAGAGGTGTGGGTATTTGCTTTTCATTTGGTCCTCTCTTTCCCACGTGAACTCCGGTCCACGCTTAGAGTCCCAACGAACTTTAACGATCGGAATCTTGCTGTGCCTCCGAGTCTTGATCTCACGATCCATGATCTCGATAGGCTTTTCCACGAAGTGTAGTTGTTCATCCACTTGGATCTCATCCAATGGAATAACTAAAGTTTCATCTGATAGACACTTCTTCAGATTTGACACGTGAAATACGTTGTGAACTCCACTGAGTTCGGCAGGAAGGTTTAATTGGTATGCTACGGGTCCGATTCGTTTCAAGATTTCAAACGGGCCTACGTACCATGGGTTAAGTTTGCCCCGTTTTCCAAAACGGATTACACCCTTCCAGGGTGACACCTTTAGTAGGACGCGATCGCCTACTTGGAATTCGAGCGGTTTGCGTCGTTGATCAGCATAGCTTTTCTGTCGATCTCGTGCCGTCGCCATGCGGTTTCTGATTTGTACAATCTTTTCAGTAGCCTCAAGTATTAACTCAGGGCCTGTGAGTTGACTGTCACCGACTTCTGCCCAGCAGACCGGTGATCTACATTTACGACCATATAATGCCTCAAATGGTGCTGCCGAAATACTCGTGTGATAGCTGTTGTTATATGAGAATTCTACTAGAGGCAGGTGAATTTCCCAATTATTTCCGAAGTCCACTACGCATGCCCTAAGCATGTCTTCCAAGGTCTGTATGGTCCTTTCGCTTTGACCATCAGTCTGAGGGTGATAAGCTGTGCTCATATCCAAGCGTGTTCCCAACGCTTTCTGGAGTGACTGCCAGAAGTTTGACGTGAAGCGAGCATCTCTATCTGATATGATGGACGTTGGCACGCCGTGCCGAGAAACTACTTCCTTAATGTAGATGCGAGTCAACTTCTCCATCTTATCTGTTTCTTTAATAGCTAGGAAGTGTGCGGACTTAGTCAAACGATCCACAATCACCCAGATGGTATCGCAACCACCCAAGGTTCGCGGGAGTTTAGTGATAAAATCCATGGAGATCTGATCCCATTTCCACACTGGGATCTCAGGTTGTTGGAGTAGCCCCGATGGCTTTTGATACTCCACCTTGACTTTTGCACAAGTCAAACATCTACTCACGTAGGTGGCTATATCGGCTTTCATGTTGGGCCACCAATACGCAACTTTAAGGTCTTGATACATCTTATCCGAACCCGGATGGATAGAGTATCGAGATTTGTGAGCTTCATCCATGACTAGCTCTCTGAGGTTCCCGTAGAGAGGTACCCATATGCAATTCATGAAATACCGGGCTCCATTGGGCTTTACTTCCCAATCGCGTTCCATTTTTCCCACTGATTCAGCTTTGATGTTTTCCTCCTTAACTGCTTCTAACTGGGCGTCGCGTATTTGATCGGGTAGCCCCGAATGAATAGTGAGTTGTAGTGCTCGTACACGACGAGGTTTCAAGTGTTCCTTCCTGCTGAGGGCATCAGCTACCACGTTAGCTTTACCCGGGTGATACCGAATGGCACACTCATAATCGTTCAAGAGTTCGACCCAGCGACGCTGTCGCATGTTCAACTCCTTCTGATCAAAGATGTGCTGGAGGCTTTTATGGTCAGTGAAGATTGTGCACTTCGTTCCATAAAGGTAGTGTCTCCAAATCTTAAGTGCAAACACTACTACTCCCAATTCTAGGTCATGCGTCGTGTAGTTCTTCTCGTGAACTTTCAGCTGTCGTGACGCATACGCGATGACCTTATCGCGTTGCATGAGTACGCATCCCAATCCCTGAATGGAAGCATCACAATACACTACAAAGTCATCTGTCCCTTCCGGCAAGGACAGAATGGGTGCACTGCAAAGTTTCTGCTTCAGCAGTTGAAATGCTGCTTCTTGCTTGTCACCCCAATTATACTTGATACCTTTCTGGGTGAGGGTAGTAAGCGGTTGTGCAATCTTTGAAAACCCCTCGATGAAGCCTCTGTAGTAACCAGCCAATCCTAAGAATTGGCGGATTTCCGTCGGTGTCTTAGGTGCTTCCCAGTTTTTGATGGCTTCAATCTTGGCAGGGTCTACGTGGATACCCTTTTCATTCACGACGTGCCCGAGAAACTGAACTTCCCGGATCCAGAAATCACACTTCGAGAGCTTGGCATATAGCTTTTCCTGTTGAAGTAATCCTAGCAGTAATCGTAGGTGCTCAGCATGCTCTTCTTTACTTTTGGAGTAGATGAGTATGTCATCGATGAACACAATGACAAATTTGTCGAGGTATAGTTTACACACGCGGTTGATGAGGTCCATGAATACCGCAGGTGCGTTAGTGAGACCGAATGGCATGACCAAGAACTCGTAATGGCCATACCGAGTGCGAAATGCTGTCTTAGCGATATCCTCCTCCCTGACGCGTAGCTGATGATAACCGGACCGTAAATCAATCTTAGAGTAGTAACTTGACCCTTGCAGTTGGTCGAATAGATCGTCGATGCGAGGTAACGGGTATCGGTTCTTGACTGTAACCTTGTTGAGTTCCCTATAGTCGATGCACATGCGGAAAGTCCCGTCCTTTTTCTTGACAAACAGGACTGGAGCTCCCCATGGCGAAACGCTTGGTCGGATAAATCCTTTTTCTAGCAGCTCTTGAAGTTGGGTAGACAGCTCCTGCAGCTCGGCTGGAGCTAGGCGGTATGGAGCCTTGGCGATGGGAGTTGCATTGCTTGCCAATTCGATTTCAAACTCCAATTGTCGATGTGGTGGAAGACCAGGTAGTTCTTCTGGGAATACATCGGAAAAATCACGGACGACAGGGATGTCTTCTATACGTTTCTCGTCCTTAGGCTGTTCGGTAATTAGTGCGAGTAAAGCGAAGGAATTCTTTTTCCGAAGATACTTCTGCGCTTGCATAAATGAGATAATGTTGGTGACGGCGCTTGCCTTGTCGCCTTGTACCGTCAGGATTTCGTCGTTCGTGAGTGGAATACGGATAGACTTTTCGAAGCAGAGAACTTCAGCCCGGACGTCGGATAGCCAGTCCATTCCGACTACCACGTCAAAACTACCCAGGGTAGTTGTTATCAGATCGATGGTAAAAGTGTGGCCCGCGAGTTTGAGTTGACAGCCGGATACGATTTGGGTCACATCTACCGATTTACCATTGGCTAATTCTATCACATAAGGGGTCTCTAATGGTTTAAGCGTGAGATTTAGGTTCTTCCAAAAAGACTCAGATATAAAGCTCCTATCCGCACCCATATCAAAAAGCACAGAAGCAAAATGTTCATTAAGGGGAAACTTACCGGTGACCACGTTCGTGTCGTTTCTGGCCTCTCCGCGGCCCAATGTAAATGCGCGACCTTTGGCACCTCCTGTGCCACCGTTCCCATTATTGTTGTTGTTATTATTGTTGTGGTTGTTGTGGTTGTTTCCACCATTATTGTTGTTATTGCGCAACTGTGGGCAGTCTTTTCTGAAATGAGCGGTGCTACCACACTGATAGCATCCCCGGTTTATACCATGCTGCTGACCTTGGGGCTGATTCTGATTTTGTCGGGACATAATTTCCCCACGACAATCCCTTGCCGCATGTCCCATCTTGCCACATCTTTGGCAGCGATTTCCGGCACAAGGGCCGTTATGATGGAGATTACAGCGGTTGCACTGCGGCTTTCGACCTACATAACCGCCTGCATTCTGGTTGTTGTTGTTGTTGTAGTTGTTGTTGTAGTTGCTGTTGTTGTTGGAACGATTTTGATGACCCCGGTGGCTGTGGTAGTGATTGAACCGTTTCTGGTTCCCTTGCTGTGGATGAGGTGACGAAGACTGTCGAATGGTGGAGTCTTCAAACTTTCTTTTGTTATCTGAGGCAACTTCAGTGGTACCCCGTGCTGGCAGTTTCTTCTGTTCCACCGCTTTATCGGTGAGTTTGTGAGCCAATCGGATTGCTTGATGTTCTGTTACAGGGTTACTAACCATTACCATGCCCTGAATTTCCGGAACCAGACCCCCGAGATAGAACTCGAGTCTTTTCTCCACCGTGTTGGCCAATTCAGGACACAGAAATACCAAGTCATGGTGTTTTGCGGTGTAAGCCTCAATTTCCGATCCCACCATCTTGTGGTTCCATAGAGCTTGCTCTAACTGTTGCACTCTGTCTCGTGGACAGTACTCCTCTTTAATCAGGGCCTTGAACTCAGTCCATGCCATTGCATTTGCAACTAACAGTCCACGTGTTTGGACTTGGGCATTCCACCATGTCAGTGCCCCCTCTTCCAGTGTTGAGGCGGCGTATTTGACCTTGTTGGCCTCTAAGCAGTTGCACATTTCAAAAACAGATTCCGACTTTTCGATCCAGCGGACCAATCCAATGGGTCCTTCCGCCCCCGAGAACTTGCTTGGCTTTGCGTCAAGGAACATCTTATAGGGATTAAAGCCCCCTCCTGCTGACAGAGAACAGGAAGTCAGCAAGGAATTGTACTAGCCTCACTATTAGAGTTTCACGCGAAAACTTAATAATGGTTACCTGCCGGCTGGTTCTGAACACCCGCTAATGCTGCGTTCACATGCTCCTGAATCATGGCAGCTAGCTCTTCGGGCGTCAAGTTAAGGTTTCCACGTCTTCCAGTCGCTATTTAGATCTTCGAAACACAACATAAACACACTCCGATAAGTCTATATATCCAATAGAGTTATCCTACTTCGTACTTTAATAATTATTAAGTTATGTCAACTCAATATGTTAAATAGTCAAAAGAAATACTTGATTAACTGAAATCTCAACGTCTTACAAAAGTGCAAATCAAACATACGAATTCGCTATTAAGTCTCAAGTTTAAATACAAGTGGAAAATAATAAACTGAAGGAAAACAAATAATATAAACGAGACGTGTCAGTCGTCTACGTCTCCATTCCCCAAGTCACTGTCATTGCCGTCATCCTGTGCGGCATTTCCAGCTTCCTCAGCTGGGTCCTCCTCCTGATCCTCTTCAGGATCCTCCTCTGGATCCTCTTCTGGATCCTCCTCTACCGGCACTGGAGGGGCAGGTGCTGGTTCAAGTGCTTGATTTTGCAGTTCCTGAATGTTCCAACTATTTTCCAGGACTCTGTCCTCAAGCCAGTCAGCTCTTATCTGCTCAGCACGCAGATCTCTGGCTATGGTGTTACGAGCTATCTTACTCGTACGATGCTCTTCCTCGAGCGAGTCGGTCTTTCCCGTAAGGTGTCGGATCATCCATCCTTGTGCTAAGATGGTTTCCTGCATTCTTTCTAACTGTTTTTGTTGTGTATGTACCAGGATTCTAAGCATGTCAATTCCTATTTCTACAGGATTAACCGGTTCAACCGGTACAGCAATAGTTGGGCGTAACGACGACTCCTCCCCCAGAGCGAGCCTTTTCCTCGCCGCTGAGCGTGTCTCTACGCCATAAGGTGGTATGAGTTCCACCATTGGTGCCTTTCCTGGTGCCCTTGGTGGCGTAAGTCTGTCGGACGATGATGACGATGAGGATGATGACATTGCCTGTTAGGTCGTGTAGTTAGTTATGAGTTGGTTTCATTTCTTATTATAAAGACATAATCTACTAAACACAGTTTTGGTATATTGCATAATAATTCGGTGCCAAACTAAGTCTAGTGTCGTGATATCAGCTATAGTTTAGGTCTACTCTAATGCAAACCTGGTTCTCTATAGCTAGTGGCTCTGATACCAATATCTGTCACACCCTCAATTTCCACTTGCGGAGTTTTACCGCGAGGCATGTGAACAAACCAGAATCTGAAACACTAGTACGTCGAACGACTCTACATGATTTGATTATACGTTTTGCAAAATCGTTCATTGTAGATTTTATATCAATTACCAATATTTAGTAGAGCATTATTTTTAAAGTTTGAGCGGAAGCATAAATAAGTAGTGATACGGGCTCCAACACAAACGCCAAAACAAATGAAAAATCCCAAAACAATATTAAGAAATAAGACTCGAAAATGAGGTCTGGTTCAATGCATGGGCGTGCACCTAGAGCTCCTAGCGTCCTGAGAAACATGTAAAGAAACAAGTGTCAACATTAAAGATGAGTGAGTTCACAGGTTTTCATAAATTCGTTTGTTCGGTTATAGTTTGTTACTCCGTTATCCCCAACCCGGGATAACTAATCAGTTCCATTATTCCAATCCCGGAATAATAAGTTGTTGCTTCCAATATTCCCAAACCGGAATATTAAGTTGTTGTTTCCATTATCCCCTACCCGGGATAATAAGTTGATGTTTCCAATATTCCAAACCCGGAATATTAAGTTGTTCCGTAATTAAGTTCAATATTAATGTATATAGGTAGCTAGCCTAAAGTCATGTCACTAAGTGTTCGCGATCGAAGCTGACAGTTGTGCCTCCGTTTTGCCAGGCCTATCACATGACCATGGCGATGTTAGGCCAATCATACACCCGTTGACCATACCCGGTCGGCTAGCGCGACTAGCTCGGATGGGGCTCATCAGACCCAGTAGTACTACTTATAATTCCCCCGCTATTTAACCCAAATACTAACGATCCGAGGAGATTGTCGAGGACTTAAGTGATAAAGTTGCATAGTGACCATAACATTACATTAACATTAACTTAGTTACCGTATAGTTAAGTGACGTTAAATTCGTATAACGTAAAGAGTTTGAGTTTGAGAGTGTATACATGTTTCTCCCCCTGTTGTTTAAAAACCGTATAAAGTTAGGGGCCGTGAACTCACCTTTATTTGCTCGGTTAGTGTGGCAAAGATGTTATAAGAGATGGGACCGCTATTTGCGTCCTAATCAAACCAATTAATTCCACGTCAGTGTGTAATCACCCCAATACAAATTCCACACACAATTTACTCACAAAGTGATACACACAACCAACATATCTAACACTCAAACATGCATGCAAGTATTCTCATATAATCATAGTAATCAAACAACTTATCATGAACACATTCCAAATCCATGCAACACTTTAATGCATAAAATCACAAGTTAACAACTTTCTGCTTAACACTCAATTATTCAGCTGTTTTCTAGGATTTTTATAAAATAGTTCCAGCATTCTAAAAATTCCCATATTTTTACAGTAGGTGACATTTATAACATAGAAATTTATATAATTTTTCCAAGTCCTGAATCTTTACCAATTAACCATCAATATTAATTCCCTAAGCTGCAGTCAGATTTACCGCTTTCTGACTGCAGTCCACGGAAGAATTTATTTAAAAATCACTGATTGTCCGATTAACAAAATTCCAGTTGGAGTTGCCCAGAAATTTCTATACCTAGTTGCTGTACAAAAATCATGACTCAACTCTCTACTGATTTTAAAATCTAGCTTGATAAACAACCAACAAAATTCCAGAATTTTAACAGCTTTACCTACTGAACTTGTTTAGCCCTTTAAAAATATCAAATGATTTCAGAAAATTATGAATCCAGCGCCATTAGATTCCTTATTCAAATCTCTACGTTCTAGACATCAGAAAATCCGTTTTTCGACAACTAACGACCAAGTTACAGCCAGATGAAATCGGCTGTAACTTTCACTCAGCTTCCTGTTTCAGCATGTTATTATTATAAACTCGTGTAATCCCGTTCATGCGATTAATCTAAGTGATCAAGAACTGATTTCTAGTCCTAGATTAATACTAATAACCTATCCATGCAAACCCTTCTCAATACTTTAGTTTTTATACACAAATAACAGCCTATACATTCAGCTTTCAAACAACATTCAACCTAGTGTAAACAATCCGAAACAATAAGATCATTCAATGTAAACATCATCAACAAATCGGCTACTCTAACATCTCATTCAATCATGCTTGGCAATCCTATATGTTCCGAAAACTATCATAACTATAAACAAAGATTAACTCAGCCGATTTCATTCATCAAATATCGTCCGAAACAACTAACCATTCAAGCATATACATATCCGAAGCAACTAATCATTCAAGCACATAAATATATATATCCGAACATGATCTCAAATCAAACATGATCCTAACCTTGAGTCACTAGACAAACGAGCCGAGATGTGGACAAAGGCGACTCGGCTGCTGCTTGCTGCGACCGAGAGAAAGCAAAAAAACTGATCTTGCGATCTAGACTGAACGGGACTGGAGATAACCGGCTGTTAACGACCGAGAGAATGGCTAAGCTGTTTGTGATCGTGATGGAGTGTATCAAAACTGATCTGGCGATCAAGGGAGCAAGTAAAAGGGTTGTTATGCGACTGAGATGATGAAAACAAAACTGATCCCGATCGGTTAGAAGGAGGAAAGGGAGCTGCCGACGGCAGTTTTGGTCTAGGGTTTTGTGAATTCTGAATTGAGCATGCATTGTTGATATATATAGGCAAGGAGAGAGATGAGGGTTGCGGTTTTAGATAAACACTCGTGGCCGAGGGACTTGGGTTGGTTTGGTTTGGGTTTGGGTCTTGCGGCCGAGAGATTAAGGTTACGGTTGGGTTTGTGTATTGTGGCCGAGAATCTTGGGTTGGGTTTTATCTTACGGCCGAGAGACTAGAATGGTTGGTTTGGTTTTTGATCTTGTGGTTTCGAGTTTGATCTTGCGGCCAAGTATTGGAGTGAGTTAGTTTGATTTGGAGTTGATCTCGCGGCCAAGTATTAGAATGAGTTTTAAGTTTAGGTTTGATCTTTGATTCTTGTTCTCTTTTGGCCGAAGACTTGGGTTCCAAGTTTCCTAGTTTCACAAAGGGTTCGGTTTGTGTGCATATTTACAATAATTACTTAATAACTAAACAATCACATAAACACTCATCACGTATTCATTCACGTTTAATACTTAGCACGCATATTATTCGACAAGTGTCACGTATAATTTATCCGAAAAACCCGGGATATCACACAAAACCTATGTACTCGCCGGCATATTTTTGCTGACTCGTTTTCACATATGTTTCAGGGAAAGATGCTAGATGAACTGATGTGTGCTCATGTAGGATCAGACTTGGACCTAGTGCCTTAATAACAAGAAAGACAATAATTATGCATGCTTGTTGTTTCGTTGTTTAAAAATTTCTAAGACATTTAAGACAATGTAATCTATGTTCAATATTCAAATAAAATGAAACTTCAAATACCATGTGTTGTTGAGACAATTTGTTAACGTGACTCCCAAAGTGTTTCCGCCGCGTGTTGTTCTTATGCGATTTGGGGTGTTACAAAAACAAATGATGACAATGATGCGGTTAAAAAGGTTGTTGAAAATGTTTTGAATGATTCCGATGAGGGCAGGTTTAAAAGCACCGACTTGAGTTCAAATAATTCTGATTCACAGTTTGAAGATGACATTAAGTCATCAGATGACAATCTAAGTGATGATCCTAATATTGTGATGTACAAGATTAAGGATTCTGATAGATTGTACTTTAATGATAGTTTTCCGATTCAGAACGTTAAGGAAGAATTGTAAGACACATTATTTAAACTCGTGGAAGTCACATCAGATGATTTAGAGATTAATGAAAAGAAATTCTATTTCAAACCTAAAAGAAACAACTACCGAAGGAATGGTGGTGATCATCCGGAAAACCGGAGAGCTGGGTTGGGTTTAGAAGAATCAGATGAACCTAAAAAGAAACCGTCACCATTTCATGAATACAAGAATAAAAATATGAACTTTGTATATGGGATGAACACGGTTCATGAGGAAAGTTTGATCAGGAAACAATCAAACAATGAGTTCAAAAAACAGAAAGAACTTCGAGATAAAGCTAAAATTGCAAGTGGTGACAAAACAAGTGGTGTAAAACCCATAAAAGGACATCCACATGATTCTCGGACTTGTTTCAAGTGCAATGAAATTTGTCATATTGCATGTTACTGTCCGAAATCAAAGCCGGTTTATCTTCGAAGGAAAGAAAGTTCAAATGTTGTGAAACCAAAGCAACCAGTATTTGTGAAACCTGTAAAGATTTTGAAAAGAAATGAATCAAAAGCTGAAGTCAAACCTAAATTTGAAAATTCAATTTTTGAAAAAGGTGAAACTTCAAAGGCTAATGAAAACAATTTTTACATCAAGAAGGCTAAAATAAAATCTCAAGCCTGGATTGCAAAGAAACGGTCAACAACATCTGAGATCACTAAGTCTGAGCTTGTTAAGACTAGTGATAGCATTAAAGAATCAAAATCTAAAGTCATAATTGAAACCACTTCTGAAAATGTCAAAACTACAAGTGGTAACAATTCAAAAGATAGAAAGACAGTAAAGTTTTCAAACATCCAGATGATGAATATGAATTTGATTATGCAGATGAGTGTGGATTCGATTATGCTGATGAGTGTGACTTTTATTTTGACGATGGTTATCCAATTCAACCCAAGACCAAAAAGGCTTGGGTCTTGCTTTTTAAATAGATTGTTGAAATGTGCAGGGGCTCTAGAGATCTGTACTTTCTAAGTGGATTCTGGATAGTGGAGCGTCCAGGCATATGACGGGAATGAAAGCGTTGCTATTTGATATTAAAGCTATCAATGGTGGATATGTTGGGTTTGCTGGTAACCAAGGTGGAAGGATAGTCGTTGAGGGAAAACTCTCAAACGGCATCGTTTCATTTGATCGTGTGAACTATATTGCAGAACTTGAGAATAATCTTCTGAGTATATCGCAAATTTGTGAAAAGAAGTTCACGGTCCATTTAGACGACAAAGAGTGTATCATCTTGAAGTCGGGTTTCATAATACCAGATGAGTGGATTTTGATGCGAGCACAACGTGAGAATGATCTATATGTTCTTGATATGGGTGTCGCTACCACTTCATCAAAATCAGCGCAATGTTTTGTGACAAAGGCTATTGAAAAGGATTCTATTCTTTGGCATCGTAAGATGGGGCATATTCATTTGTGAAAAATGAATTTCTTGGTTCATAATGATCTTGTAGAAGGCGTAAATCTTCGGAGCTTTAATATGTTTGATCATTGCTTAGAGTGTAAAAAGGGAAAACAGATCAAGAAATCTCATCCGAAGAAAATTCTGAACTCAATCAAGTTGCCATTAGAACGTCTCCACATGGACTTATTTGGTCCTGTAAATGTTTGAAGCATCTCAGGAGACTTATACTGCTTGGTCGTGACAGATGACTATTCGAGATATTCATGGGTATTCTTTCAAGAATCAAAAGACGAAACGTTCGAGAACTTGGTTATTCTATTCAAGAAACTCGAGAAACTTTATCATCTGCCGGTCAGACGCATTAGAAGTGACAACGGCACAGAGTTTAAGAATATTGAAAGGAAGGAATTCTGCAACGCAAAAGGGATTCTGCACGAGTTTAGTACTCCCTATACTCCACAGCAAAACGAAGTAGCTGAACGGAAAAACAGAACTTTGATTGAAACTGCGAGAACCGTGCTTGCAGATTCTAAACTTCCAATCAGCTTCTGGAGTGAAGCACTGCTGCGGCTTGCTACACGCTAAACAGGGTTCTCACTGTCAAACCAACAAAGAAAACATGTTTTGAGATGATAAACCAACGGAAGACAAATTTGAAGTTCTTAGAGCCATTCGGTGCGCCATATACCGTAATAGACCAAGATGGCAAATTCGGAGCTAAATCTCTTGAAAGTTTCTTTGCCGGATATGCGAGTCCGCTAAGAAGAGTATATATTCCTTCGTTGAGAAAGGTTATTGAAGCACAACATGTGGATTGTTTTAACTACACATATCCTATTCAAAGGAGAGGTGACGCGTGGCTATTTAACTACCAAGATCTTTGGAAGTCATTTGACTTGCCCGAAGAACCGTCTGACGAAGAAGTTGCAGCGTTATATTATCTTCACCAGTCGGCGAGAACAAATTGTTCGACCAATTGCGGTTAATCAACCCATGTTGGATCCATCTTCTTCTGGCGAAAGTTCAAGTAATAGTGGTGTTTCCGGCTTAAAATGTTTCTGAAACATTAGCAACACCTACTACTCCTCCAACAAATGCCTCTACTGAACCAGTGAATACAACAACGGAGCCCAGTATGCCTCAGAATCAGAATTCTGATTTAGATGAAGCACCAACATTTGTGCTGATGGGGAATCATCTTCTTCAGACGAGGAAGTGGAGCAGATAACGAGTCTTCTTAATCAATCTGCAGGCCTGCGCAACAGAAATAAAGCTTCATCAAGCTCTCCAAACTTTGAATTGGTCATTGATCTCAACATCACGAATCAGCAAAACTCAGTAGATGTTCTAAGTGAAGAATTGCCGCGATCATATTCCTACCATCCGTCTGTCACACCCCGACCCGCAGCGGAATAAGAGTCGGGGCATAATTGGGTTATCACCAAAGCTCATGATGTTTACTAAAATGTTTAATATTTATTAAATTCAAATTACAACTCAAATGTTCAAACCAAATCCATACAATTACAAGGAAAATGAAGCTAAGTAAAACAATCGAAAGCTTAAGCTGATTTATTCTTCTAAGTCTTCCTATATGTTTCTTGCCTCAACTGGATCACCCGTATCATGTGTAAAACGGGGGATATTTTGGGTCAACAAAAGTTGGCGAGTGAACCTTGATAAAACATTGTTATTAATGGCTTATTGAATTTAATATTGAAAATTTGTGAAATAATCACATGTGAGCAAACATATATAAATAAACAATACACAAACCACATTGGATGAGTAAATGACATAAATGATGATGTATTTGAGATCAAGGCTCAATCAAACGGAGCCGATCGAATGACATGAATGATGATGATGTATGTGAGATCAAGGCTCAATCAAACGGAGCCGATCGAATGAGGCACCTGTACTCAACCCGTATCCCACGGGGAGCTGATGGGCCTAATGAAATGCATGTACTGAAAATGATAACTTAAATCTAAGCATAATTCACACAACAATTGATACATATTGGATACACATTTGATCACGGATATGATGGATGCACAAGTGTTTAAATATAATAAGGAATTAAACGACACATGATACGCCCCAAAATGTGATTAAAACGGGGAATTTGGTAGAGATTCACTCACATTGAGTGCGTTCTTTTGATGACGTTGGATGCACACGAGTTTTGGGATTTGATAGACGAGGAAAACTAACCTAACATAATAACAAAACGGTTCGGTAAATAACTGGATTTTGTTTGAGATTAATCCTTTTAATTCATAATCTTAATAGGATTTTTAGATTTATTTTTGTGAGTTTAAGGACATTTTTTAACTTTAAAAATATTATTTTTAAGTATTTTTATATAATTTTCTGATTACATAAATAAATAAAAAAATATAAAAATGTTGACTTTTTGACTTTGACCGTTGACTGTTGACCGGTCGGATTCAGTTTATTCATGCGCTGAGTGAGGTTCGAACTCGAGACCTCTCGTATACGTGCACGCAGGTCTACCAACTGAGCTACGTGTCTAACCCGAAATATTTCTGATTTTAATTATATTTATATACTATTTAGATTATTCAGAATTCTATTTAATTTAAAAAGGTTTTTAAAATCATTGAACTGGTGTGAGAGCCTGGACTCGAACCCGCGCCCATAGCCTTGTATTGCACACAGCCCGACCAACTGGGCTGTGTGACTAACCGAATGATATGCGATTTTAATTACATTTATATACTATCTGTGTCTTAATATATATCAGTATTAAAAATGGTTGGAAATTTGTAAGAATCGGGCAGCGTGTTAAGACTCGAACTCGGGACCATGATTTTAAATTTGCACACAGTCCACCACTGGACTGTGTGTCTAACCCGGTATAATATTCAGTTTTAATTAAACTTATACACATTTTGACTTCGTCTTCTTCATTTATAAAGACACAGAACAAAGATGCCCGACTGTTTTTGTTTAATTCGATTATCAAAACTTATAATTGGTTGGAATGTATTAGATAATGGGATTAAAGAACAAAATTGTACCAAACAGTGCGTTTACTTCAGATGACCGGCAGGAGTCGTCGGCTCTGATTTGTGACTCTCGGCTGAGTGAAATGTTTGACAGTTTAGTTTCTTGTGTTATGAAATTAAGTTACTGAGTAAGAGATTGCAAGAGTTTTTAGATGATTATACCGTTCGACAGTGAGACTTTGATGTTTCAGTGGAATTCCGGCGAGTGTGAGATTTTCCGGCAGCGTAGTCTGGGATAGATTCTGGTTGAAGGATTGAAGTTAATACTTTTCTAATAATGGATTAAAAACAAAAGAGTCGAGAATTTTACCGATTTGAAGTGAGTCTCGGTTTTCCGGCGAAAGTCCGGCGACTGTAAATTTTCTCCAGCGAGTGCTAAAGCTTCGAGAGTTTGTGCGATTTTGAGCGAAAAGATTACCAGAGGTTTGGGTGGGTATTTATAGGGAAGAAACAGCATGTATTGAGTCCGAATTTGGTCTTGATTCATGGTCAAATTTTCTCCGGCGGTTACGACCGCAGCTGATTGATAGACGTCGGTTATAACCGATGTCGAAGTCGGTTATAACGTTATAGTCAAAAGGAATAATGGCTGAACTCGCGGATTGCCGGATTTTCCGGTGATTGCGAGTTCTGCCGCGCTGAAGTCCGGATTTTGAATTCGAGTTTTAATTAAATTTTTTTTTTCAGTATTATAACAAAGAAGTGAAGTGGCAGAGTGGTAAGCTGGGTGTTTTGTTGAAACGGCTGACCCGGGTTCGAAACCCGGCAGCCTCATTCATTTTTTTTATTGTCTTATTTTTATTATTTATTAATTAGGGTTTAAAATTCTAACAATGTTATTAATTATGTATTGATTAAAATTAAAATGAACAGTATAAACGCAACAAAAATTATAACTGACTATTCGATTAATAAACGAAGCTGGTTTTGGAAACCCGTTTTTCGACGGATGTTACAGTATCCCCTACTTTTAGAAATTTCGTCCCGAAATTTAAGTAGTAGTGGTAACAGGAAAAAGATGCGGGTATTTCTCGCGCATTGAGTCTTCACGTTCCCAAGTAAACTCAGGTCCTCGTTTCGATTCCCAGCGTACCCTGGCAATTGGAATACGACTCCGTCTTAAACGTTTTTCTCCGAAGTCCATGATCTCTACTGGCCTTTCAATGAAGTGCATAGATTCATCGATCTGAATATCTTCTAGGGGAATATGGAGGTTTTCATCGGCGAGGCACTTCTTTAAGTTTGATACGTGGAATGTGGGATGAATTCTGTTGAGTTCTTCTGGTAGGTCAAGCTTGTATACTACAGGTCCTACTCTTTCGAGTATCTTGAAAGGTCCTACGTAGCGTGGTGCTAGCTTGCCCTTCTGGCCAAAACGAACTACTCCCTTCCACGGTGATACTTTTGGAAGTACTTGATCACCAATGTTAAACTCCAAGGGCTTTCGTCGTTTGTCTGCATAACTCTTTTGACGACTTTGTGCCGCTAGAAGATTGTTTCGAATTTGATGGATCTTGTCTGTCGTTTCTTGAATTAATTATGGACCGGTGATTTGTGCTTCCCCAATTTCGTGCCAACATACTGGAGATTATATAAAGCTTCGAAAAGAGCCATGCCGATACTTGAGTGATAACTATTGTTGTACGAAAATTCAACTAATGGTAGATGAGAGTCCCAATTTCCCTTGAAGTCTATGACACATGCTCGAAGCATGTCTTCAAGAGTTTGGATGGTGCGTTCAGATTGTCCATCAGTTTGAGGATGAAAAGCGGTGCTGAGGTCTAATCGTGTACCCAAGGCGGTTTGTACGGCTCGCCATGTTCGTGAAGTGAAACGACCATCTCGGTCTGAAATGATGCTTAAAGGTACACCATGACGGCTTACGATCTCGCTGATGTAGATACGAGCTAACTTCTCGTTCTTGAAGTCCTCGCGGATTCGAAATGAAGTGAGCTGATTTTGTAAGACGATCAATGATTACCCATATAGTGTCATACCCACTGGAGGTGCGAGGTAACCCGGTAATGAAATCCATGGTTATGTTTTCCCACTTCCACACAGGTATTTCGGGTTGGACTAGAAGTCCTGAAGGTCTTTGATGTTCAGCTTTTACTTTGGAACAGGTAAGGCACTTGGAAACAAAAACAGCAATATCCTTTTTCATGCCCGGCCACCAGTAGGTGTATCGTAGGTCTTGATACATCTTGTCGGCCCCTGGGTGTACAGAGTATCGTGTTTTGTGCGCCTCATTCATGAGGAAATCACGAAGGTTGTCGCGATCGGGAATCCATATGCGATTTAAATAGTATAGAATACCGTCGGATTTGGTTTCGATTTTTAGTTCAGCTCCACATGACAGCTCATCGCGAACGTCATTTTCGGTTACAGAAACATGTTGAGCTTCTCGGATTCGATCTTTGATGTCGGTTAGGATTTGCGAACATAGAAGACGAATGGAGTTAGCATAACCTTTTCGACTGAGTGCATCAGCCACCACATTTGCCTTTCCAGGATGATATCGAATTTCACAGTCGTAGTCGTTAAGAAGTTCGACCCATCTTCGTTGCCTCATATTCAACTCCTTTTGATTGAAGATATGTTGGAGACTCTTGTGGTCAGTGTATATTTCACACTTGGTACCGTAGAGGTAATGTCTCCATATCTTGAGAGCGAACCCAACGGCTCCAAGTTCCAGGTCGTGGGTGGTGTAATTCTTTTCATGAACCTTGAGTTGCCTAGAAGCATAGGCTATCACTTTTCCTCTTTGCATTAATACACAGCCTAGCCCTTGCCCTGATGCGTCGCAATATACTACAAAGTCATCGCAACCTTTAAGGAGTGTGAGGATAGGTGCGTCACAAAGTTTTTGCTTTAGAGTTTGGAAGGCTTCTTCTTGTTTAGGTCCCCATATGAAGGGTTTTCCTTTATGAGTCAAAGCCGTGAGTGGTACAACAATACGGGAAAAATTGGCAATGAAGCGGCGATAGTAACCAGCCAAACCAAGAAATGATCTTACTTCGGTAGGGGTACGTGGCGCTTGCCATTCCTGTACTTCCTTGATCTTTGAAGCGTCGACATGTATTCCCTTGTCATTGACGACGTGTCCAAGGAATTGTACTTCTCTTAACCAGAATTCGCATTTGGAGAACTTAGCGTAGAGCTTTTCAGTCTTTAAGAGTGTAAGGATGAGCCTAAGGTGTCGTTCATGATCGGATTTAGACTTTGAGTAGATGAGGATGTCGTCGATGAAGACTATGACAAAGCGGTCGAGGTAGGGTTTGCATACCCTATTCATTAGATCCATGAAGACAGCTGGGGCGTTGGTTAAACCAAATGGCATGACCATGAATTCGTAATGACCATAACGAGTTCGGAAGGCGGTCTTTGGGACGTCTTCTTCATGTACTCGGAGTTGATGATGACCAGAACGAAGGTCGATTTTTGAAAAACAGGTAGCGCCTTGAAGTTGGTCTAGAAGGTCATCGATGCGAGGTAATGGGTAGCGGTTCTTGACCGTTAACTTGTTGAGTTCTCTGTAGTCGATACACATGCGAAACGTTCCATCTTTCTTCTTCACAAAAAGAACAGGGGCATCCCAAGGCGATGAGCTAGGACGTATGAATCCTTTGTTAGTCAGCTCTTGCAGTTGACTAGCCCGCTCTTGCATTTCGGATGGGGCTAACCTATAAGGAGATTTTGCGACTGGTGTAGCGCCAGGTATAAGATCAATGCGGAATTCGACTTCTCTCACGGGAGGAAGTCCTGAGATGTCGTCGGGAAAAACTTGTGGGAATTCTTTCACTACAGGTATAACTTCGAGTTTCTTCTCCTTGTTTCCCTTCTTGACGACGTGAGTTAGGAATGCGACATAGTTCTTGCGGAGATATTTTCGGGCTTGAAGGCAGGACATCAATTTGAGTCCTTTCGAGGGGGTTTCTCCAAAGATTCGTAGGGTCTGACCGTCTGCAAGAGGAATGCGAATGAACTTTTCGCGGCATACTACTTCAGCATGATGTTGGCTGAGCCAGTCCATACCGATTATAATGTCGAAACTTCCCAACTTCATAGGAATGAGGTCAACTGGAAAATCGTGATCGTTTAGAGTGAGGGTACAATTTCGTATAATAGAGTTTAGTGAGACTAGTTTTCCGTCAGCAACTTCCACCGTTAATGATTCCATGATATTATCACGAGTTTGGTTGAGGATAGGTTCAAATTCTAAGGACACAAAACTCTTATCCGCGCCAGTATCGAATAACATGGATGCATAACTACCATTGATGAGAAACGTACCGTTAACCATGTTGTTGTCAGCCCTAGCTTGATTGGCGTTGATGTTGAAAGCTCTTCCTCTAGCAGGTGGAGGAGCTTGGTTAGCTTGGTTTACCGGATTTGCTTGAGCTTGGGCATGGATGATGTTCACCAAGCGTGGACAGGTGTTCCTGAAGTGGTTCGGGTCTCCACAGTTGTAACATGCTCGCATGGGTTGCATCATGGGGTAGTTGGGTTGGTAGTAGGATTGGGCTATATGTTGTGTAGATGGTAGAAGTAAGGGTTGTTGGGCTTGACCCACTATCTGATGGTGGGTTTGGGTTGAGGGTTGATTGCGGTTCATTCGCTGGAGTGTGCGACAGGTTTGGATGGTGTGACCCGCACAACCACAGCTGGTGCAATGTTGGCATGGATGTTCAGGGAGGTTATGGTATTGACAACGGTTGCATTTTGGGTATGGGCCGGAGTATGGCTTTTTATATGGTGCCGCTGTGGGAGCAATTTTGGTAATTGGTGCGGCAGTGATTGGAGGGTTTGTTTGTGTGACAGCAAAATTTCTGTTGTTTCGTTTCCTCTTACCAGCAAATTTCGAAGAGGAGACGGAATGGTTTGGGGTTTGGGCCTCAATGGGGGCTTTCTTTTTCTCATCCTTGAATTTCCCATTTCGGATGCGATTCTCGGTGAGTTCTGTGGCTAATTCCATTGCGGCTTCGAGTGTTGCAGGCGAAGTGCTTAGAACCGAATCTTGGATTTTCGAGGGGAGGCCTCGAATGTAGTGTTCAACTAAGCGGTACACTGGGGTGAACAAGTTGGGGATCATTTGGTTCAGCTCAAGAAATCTTTTGTTATAGGAAGTATGATCTCCTTCCTTTTGTTTTAGCGAGTGGAATTCATCTTCGAACTTTTTGATTTCGCTTCTTGGATAGAAGCGTCTCGTCATGATTTCCCTTAACTCTTCCCATGTTAAGGCCATAGCATCTTCGATTCCTCTCTTACCCTTTTCTATATTCCACCGGGGAAGGGCTACCCCAAACAGTCTCCCAGTTGCGTAGCGTTCCTTGCGATCCTTGGGACAATCGCAATTGAGGAAGGTGTTTTTCATTTCTTCAAACCAGTGGAGGAGAGCAGTGACACCTTCGGTCCCTTCATATTTTGGGGGATCGCAAGACTTGAAGTGTTTATAGGAGCACTTTTTGGAGGGAGGGTTGTTGAGGTTCTGGTCTTCTTAATTGGGAGGGTTGATGGGATTCGCGGTGAGAGCTTGTTGGACTTGAATTACGATGTCAGGAAGCACTGCGACCATTTGTTTTGCAATTTGGGTTGCCAAGCGTTCGTTTGATCTTCCTGACTTTCTACTTCCACGTAACTGCCTAGCCGACATCTATAGGAACATACATAGGAAGATTGTGAGTTTAAGAAGTTTTTTAGGTGTCATGTGTCGTTCAAAGAATAAAAATAACATAATCATCAATAATGCAACTACATCCATAGGATGTCTTGGATTTGCTCATGTTTGGGCCTCCAATGTCCCCCATACCATCGCCTGTATAGTCATGTGGGCCCCCATGACTATTGGCTTAGTAGGATTCACATTGGTGTTGGCGGTTTAACACTCACATCACCCGAATAAAAACCATGAAATATGATTGCGAGATGTATGGTAGGAGGGTGTCCAGGTGTAGACACAATGACAACTCAAAGTGGGGTTAGCTCACACGACGTTTGGTATAGCATGCTTTGGCCTAATAGGTCCTTTGTACTCTCATCATTAGTCCCCAGGTAGGCAAACTGGTCCTTTATTTTGGATTTATACGAATGCCAAGCCTAGACAGGACGTTCCGACTACCGGTACTCGTACCCTTCCAGTTACTACATGCCCGTCATGAGAACTCACTTTGATGTGATTTGAAAAATACAAAAATCGTTGCAAAGATCATGGGAATTGTAAGGTGTGTGCTCTCATGGATGTGATATGTTATGAGGATATGATTCATAATGAGCATTGTATAATAATATGTACTTATGAACATGCTTGCATAACATTGAATGTAACAATAAACATAAAGCATATAAACATCATGAATTTTGTATGTAACGCATAAACAATTTAAAAATTCTAATCAACTATAGTATAGGCTCTAAGGGTCTAATAACCTATCCTATATCCCTATAGTCATGCCTCTGATACCAACCTGTCACACCCCGACACGCAGCGGAATAAGAGTCGGGGCATAATTGGGTTATCACCAAAGCTCATGATGTTTACTAAAATGTTTCATATTTATTAAATTCAAATTACAACTCAAATGTTCAAATCAAATCCATACAATTACAAGGAAAATGAAGCTAAGTAAAACAATCGAAAGCTTAAGCTGATTTATTCTTCTAAGTCTTCCTATGTGTTTCTTGGCTTAACTGGATCACCTGTATCATGTGTAAAACGGGGGATATTTTGGGTCAACAAAAGTTGGCGAGTGAACCTTGATAAAATATTGTTATTAATTGCTTATTGTATTTAATATTGAAAATTTGTGCAATAATCACATGTGAGCAAACATATATAAATAAACAATACACAAACCACATTGGATGAGTAAATGACATAAATGATGATGTATTTGAGATCAAGGCTAAATCAAACGGAGCCGATCGAATGACATGAATGATGATGATGTATGTGAGATCAAGGCTCAATCAAACGGAGCCGATCGAATGAGGAACTTGTACTCAACCCGTATTCCACGGGGAGCTGATGGGTCTAATGAAATGCATGTACTGAAAATGATAACTTAAATCTAAGCATAATTCACACAACAATTGATACATATTGGATACACATTTGATCACAGATATGATGGATGCACAAGTGCTTAAATATAATAAGGAATTAAACGACACATGATACACCCCAAAATGTGATTAAAACGGGGAATTTGGTAGAGATTCACTCACATTGAGTGCGTTCTTTGGATGACGTTGGATGCGCACGAGTTTTGGGATTTGATCGACGAGGAAAACTAACCTAACAAAATAACGAAATGGTTCGGTAAATAACTGGATTTTATTTGAGATTAATTCTTTTAATTCATAATCTTAATAGGATTTTTAGATTTATTTTTGTGAGTTTAAGGACATTTTCTAACTTTAAAAATATTATTTTTAAGTATTTTTAAATAATTTTCTGATTAAATAAATAAATAAATAAAATATAAAAATGTTGACTTTTTGACTTTGATCGTTGACCGTTGACCGGTCGGATTCAGTTTATTCATGCGTTGAGGGAGGTTCGAACCCGAGACCTCTCGTATACGTGCACGCAGCTCTACCAACTGAGCTACGTGTCTAACCTGAAATATTTCTGATTTTAATTATATTTATATACTATTTAGATTATTCAGAATTCTATTTAATTTAGAAAGGTTTTTAAAATCATTGAACCGGTGTGAGAGCCTGGACTCGAACCCGCGCCCATAGCCTTGTATTGCACACAGCCACACCAACTGAGCTGTGTGACAAACCCGAATGATATGCGATTTTAATTACATTTATATACTATCTGCGTCTTAATATATATCAGTATTAAAAATGGTTGGAAATTTATAAGAATCGGGCAGCGTGTTAAGACTCGAACTCGGGACCATGATTTTAAATTTGCACATAGTCCACCACTGGACTGTGTGTCTAACCCGGTATAATATTCAGTTTTAATTAAACTTATACACATTTCGACTTCGTCTTCTTCATTTATAAAGACACAGAACAAAGTTGCCCGACTGTTTTTTTTAATTCGATTATCGAAACTTATAATTTGTTGTAATGTATTAGATAATGAGATTAAAGAACAGAATTGTACCAAACAGTGCGTTTACTTCAGATGACCGGCAGGAGTCGTCAGTTCTGATTTGTGACTCTCGGCTGAGTGAAATGTTTGACAGTTTAGTTTCTTGTGTTATGAAATTAAGTTACTGAGTAAGAGATTGCAAGAGTTTTTAGATGATTATACCGTTCGACAGTGAGACTTTGAGTTTCAGTGGAATTCCGGCGAGTGTGAGATTTTTCCGGCAGCGTAGTCTGGGACATATTCTGGTTGAAGGATTGAAGTTAATACTTGTCTAATAATGGATTGAAAATAAAAGAGTCGATAATTTTACCGATTTGAAGTGAGTCTCGGTTTTCCGGCGAAAGTCCGGCGAATGTAAAATTTCTCCGGCGAGTGCTAAAGCTTCGAGAGTTTGTGCGATTTTGAGCGAAAAGATTACCAGAGGTTTAGGTGGGTATTTATAGGGAAGAAACAACATGTATTGAGTCCGAATTTGGTCTTGATTCGTGGTCAAAGTTTCTCCGGCGGTTACGACGGCAGCTGATTGATAGACGTCGGTTATAACCGATGTCGAAGTCGGTTATAACGTTATAGTCAAAAGGAATAATGGCTGAACTCGCGGATTGCCGGATTTTCTGGTGATTGCGAGTTCTGCCGCGCTGAAGTCCGGATTTTGATTTTAAGTTTTAATTTAAATATTATTTGTTTCAGTATTATAACAAAGAAGTCAAGTGGCGGAGGGGTAAGCTGGGTGTTTGTTGAAACGGCTGACCCGGGTTCGAAACCCGGCAGCCTCATTCATTTTTTTTATTGTCTTATTTTTATTATTTATTAATTAGGGTTTAAAATTCTAACAATGTTTATTAATTATGTATTGATTAAAATTAAAATGAACAGCATAAATGCAACGAAAATAATAACTGACTATTCGATTAATAAACGAAGCGGGTTTTGGAAACCTGTTTTTCGACGGATGTTACACCGTCAACAAATATAATCGGAGAACTTCAAACTGTTGTTAGAACTCGAAGTCAAATTAATAAAGCACTCAGTTGTTTCTACACTCGCATTGCTCCAACCCAGAACTATTGCTTCTATTCATGTTTCATCTCTCAGATAGAGTCAAAGACAGTTAATGAAGTTTTAGCCGATGAAAACTGGGTACAAGCAATGCAAAGTTGGGAATGTGGAGCTTGAAGATCTGCCAGAAAATCAGAAAGCGATTGATACAAAATGTGTCTTTAAGGGTAAACATGATGATAGAGGGGATATTGTTCGTAACAAAGCTAGGCTTGTTGTCAAGGGATTTCACCCGCAGGAAGGGATAGATTACACGGAAGTCTACACACCAGTAGCTCGCTTGGAATCTATTTGAATCTTTCTAGCTTTCGCATCATGGAAAGGATTTAAGGTCTATCAATTGGATGTTAAATCGGTTTTTCTGTACGGAAAATTACGCGAGAAGGTGTACGTTGGACAACCACCAGGGTTTGTTGATCCACTCAACAAGAAGAAAGCATACCTACTGGATAAAGCTCTTTATGGTCTACACCAAGCCCTGAGAGCTTGGTACGAGACGTTATCGCAACATCTCGTCGGCAACGGCTTTACAAGAGGAACTGTGGATAGTACTCTTTTCACGAGAGAGGTTGATGGTCATCTGATTATAGTTCAAATCTACGTTGACGTCATCTTTGGATTTACAAACGATAGTCTCTGCAAGGAGTTTGAGGGAATCATGAAAAAGAAATTCGAAATGTCCTCGATGGGCGAAATGAAGTTCTTTCTTGGTTTGCAAGTAGATCAGCTTCCGGATGGTATTTTCATTCATCAGACTAAGTATGTTCACATCTTGAAGAAGTTTGGAATGGAAAGCTTGAAGCCTCTATCTACGCCTCTTGCTCTAAATCACGGGATTTGCGTTGACGAGACTGGAGCCAAAGTTGACGAGACGTTATACAGATCGATGATTGGATCGCTGATGTATCTGACGGCATCGCGCCCAGATATTATGTATCCAACCTGCCTCTGCGTCAGATATCAGTCAAGCCCGAGGATCTCACACATGCAGATTGTGAAACGAATCTTCAGATACCTGAAAGGATGCCCAAGCACCGGCTTGTGGTACCCGAAGAACGACAATTTCGACCACACAGCCTATGCTGATTCTGATTTTGGTGTAAATAAGTTGAATTCAAAATCAACTACAGCGGGATGCCAGTTCTTCGGAACAAGAATGGTAACTTGGCAGTGTAAGAAACAGACTACGGTCGCTCTCTCTACCTGTGAAGCGGAGTATATCTCGGCCTCCAGCTGTTGTTCACAGATTCTGTGGATTCAACAGCAGATGAGAGACTATGGTCTGCAATTTCTAGACACTCCGCTGTTTGTTGATAACATGGCAACCATAGATATAACTAAAAATCCGGTTCATCACTCATGCACAAAACACATTGAAATTCGTTATCATTTCATTCATGATTGCTACGAAAAGAAATTGGTGCGAATAGAAAAAATCCACACCGACGAACAAAAGGCTGACTTTTATACCAAATCATTTTCTTTGTCACAATTTAAATATTTGCTGAGACTTAATGGTATGAAAAATTTGCTGACAGGTGCGGACGCTGAGGTTGAATACTGATCGGATGACGAGTTCGCGTGATCCACATTGGTTTGTAAATATCTTTCTAGTTTAGAATTTTGTTAAAAACTAAAATCCAAAAAGATGTTTTGATTTTAGGGGGAGAAATGTTAGAGAAAATTCAAAAACATTCGAAAAATTTTAAAATCCAAAAACATTGAAAAAATTCAAAATGTACAAAAACATAGAAAAAGACAAAAAGAATTCAGTGTTATATAAGGAAATGATAGTACATCAGTGGACTATCACAGTATGCTAAAGAAATGTAAAGTTTAAAAATAATAAACGAGTGATAATGTGGATGTGTCGATAGGGTTAACACGTTCAGTAAACTGTTTTCGAGATAAAAACTAAATTTAGCAACTGCTTAATCTTGTGGATTAACATATCTTGAATATATAGACTTAGTACTCCGAAATTTCGTTTGAAGATTGCCTGATTCTGAGATACGTAGATAGTTGGTATCTAGAGTATTATACAAGTTCTTCTGATTTTACGGAAGCAATAGCCTAGAACTTTTATAATGCTTTCGCTATAAAAACCCCAAACTGTATGTAAAACATGAAAATTATCGAAAGATATATTCA
Source organism: Scalesia atractyloides (assembly GCA_947069175.1). Taxonomy (NCBI): domain Eukaryota; kingdom Viridiplantae; phylum Streptophyta; class Magnoliopsida; order Asterales; family Asteraceae; genus Scalesia; species Scalesia atractyloides. The sequence continues at coordinate 16,374,856 of CAMTDV010000019.1, forward strand.
TTTGCAGTGCTGAAAAGATTCCTTAAGTGGAACACACCTAAAGACGAGCCTTCATCTCTTTGTCTGTTGGTAGTACTAGCATGAGCTCTCAAGGTCTCGCGTAACCCAGATACAAATATCAATTACGCTATATTCACCTGTAAGATAGAATCTAGGAAATCTGGATACGGGAGTATATTCAAGAAGTTGGAACCACAGATAAGTCAAGTTTCATAAATCTTACCTTAACATATCTTGAAACAGTTGAGAAACATGGTAAAGTTTAAGTGGACAAACATATCGACAATCTAGGTAAACGAGTTTAAAGCTTAAAGTCATCAAAAGGTCAACGGTACTGGTGGTATGTCTCAATAAACTGATATGATCCTTTAGACATGATTTCACAAAAATATGTTTGTACATAGTTTACTTTGTTGTGTACATAGTTTATCACCTTTACAGATTAAAACCAAAAAGATTTTCAGTGTGTTTTAGCATAAACTTACAAAAATTCAAAAAGATTTTATTTCTACATTGTTTTCAGCAAACCAATGTTGGAGAACGGGTCTTCGAAGTCTGGTAAGATGCTAGAACTGGTGGGAATCTTTTGACAACGGGCTGGGAGCTAATCTGTTAAAATCTGAAAAGTCAAAACGATAAAAAGTTCATTATTTGAAACTTTTATTTTGAAAATATCAACAGTTTGTTCGTAACGAGTCAAACTGGGGTCATTAACTTGGCTTCGGCAGACAAATCGGTTAACTAAGGTCATTAGCTTGGACTTGGTCAACTGAGTGGATTTTCATAACTGGTAAAAAGTTGGAAAGTTCAGGGGTTAAAATGAAAATTTTGAAAAATTGGTTTTTGGGTTTGGCAAGTTCGGCCGAACTTGCTAAACAAATCATGTTTAACAAACAAGCAAGTTCGATCGAACTTGCAGATGGATTGCTGAGTTTAAAAGGTAAGTTTGCCCGAACAAGCAAGTTCGACTGAACTTGCAGATGGATTGCTGAGTTTAAAAGGTAAGTTCGCCCGAACTTCAATGGGCTTGTGTATGGGCCTGTAAGTTCGCCCAAACTTGACATGGTATAAATACCAATCAAGTCCGGCCGAACTCATTCAACAGCACACAAACTCTCCTGAGCGAACTTAAACATTTGAGAGCGAAGTTGTGATTTTGGCAATTTGACGTCGTTATTCTGCCCGATTTTCGTTTGTTTTTAGTGATTGGCACCCTAATAACAATGGCCGAGGTATAATTTCAATGATTGATCTATGAATTGAACCGAATGAGATAAACTTAAATTTGGAACTTTAAAATCTGTTAGATCTAGGTGTTGTTGGTCAAAATTGAACTAAAAATCATAATCTACACAAAAAATCGACCGTGTAAACATTTTTGATTGGATTGAAATGGTTAGTTGAATGTTTAACAGGTCTGGTATTGAAAGAGACGACAAGTTCGGCCGAACTTGTTGTCAAGTTCGATCGGACTTCTTAACAAAACTGAATAAAGAGATCCAGTAGCATGTTCGATCGAACTTGAGTATTGAAATGTTTTTGAAATTTCATGTTCGACCGAACTTATCTTAAGTAAAAGTTGTTACTTGCTATATGTTCGCCCGAACTTATGGTTATAATTGACATGTTGATAAGGCATGTTTGGGCGAACTTACTCAAAACAATGTATTAACACTTAATCAAGTTTGCCCGAACTTGATAAAAGTGTTAGTAAAATTTTGTAATTTTTCTCGTAAAGCGTGCTAAGTATTTTGCGTCATTTTTCAGGCACAAGTTCCAGAGCTTGTAATCTCAGTGGAATTTTCTAAGACGCACAACACCTGTATTACGCTCGACAAATCAATCTGTCATCGCTTAAGGAATACGACAGTATATTGAAGTTTTTGGAGGAAAGTCCTATTCACCGGGCTATCACAGAGCGTACAATGTCATATAGCTCTCATACTTTTTCATTTCTGGATGAATGCGGAACTTAGTGATGATCAGAAAACGATTAATTCTTCAGTGCAAGTTGGTAGTGGAGTTAAAAAGATCTCTGTTACAGAAGATGATATACGCAGAGTGTTACAGTTCAACGACAACAAAGACGATCCGATTTATCTAGACAAAAAGATGGTTCGTGGCTGTTTCTTTAGAATGGGCTACAAAGGAATTGTGAATAAGCCAATGTTGAAGAAAGGGGAAGTGCCTAACCCCTACAAGCTCCTGATGCATGCTATTATTCACATATTCAGTCATCGCAAGGCTGGTCTCGATGACGTGCAAGATATTTAGCTTGTATGGAAACGATGCTAATCCTGAAGAAGCCGTTCAATGTTTCAAAGCTTGTTTTTACGCACATGTCAAAGAATATGGAGGATTCAAGATTATGTCTTTATCCGAGATTCGTGCAGATGTTGATTGATGAGAAGTTCAAGAATATAGCACGAGATCCGAACGATATGTTGTATCTAGTTCATCTTGATGAGACAACAGTGAAGAAGCTCATAAAGTTTCAGAAGCAAGCTTTAGCTCTTATTGCAAAACCAGTTTTCGGAGCTATTAAAGATGCTAACTACATTGCGCAGCCAGAAAAAAAAAATGGATAAAAGATGGTAGTGATGATGAGAAAGAGCTTAACGCTGAGAAGGAATGGTTCAAAGACTTTAAGCCGAAAGCAAGAAGCGAATGGTTCTTAAAGGCAGAAGCTGATAAGTCTAAGAAGAAACGTGTGGCAAAGAAAGTCGAAACTATGCTCGTAGACGAAGATGAACCAGAGAATGTGCAAACAGAAGCAGGTTCAAGTGCTGCAGTAGTGGTTGAGAGTCAAGAAACAGTGAAAACCACTGAAGAAGATGTCATTTCTGCTACTTCTGAAAACGAAGATGATTCTGATGAAGAGATTCTAGTTAAAGAACTAGAGAAATCAGAGGCTGAGATTAGAGCCGAGAAAGAAAGAGAGGTTGATGCTGATTTCGATCTGAATCAGGAAAAAGAATCTGATGAGGAAAGGCCCAAGAAAAAGGTTAAACGTGTGAAGTCTGCCACTGTTTCATCAACAAAGACTACAGGATCTCCTCAAGCAAAAGGCAAGAAAAGAAAAGCAACAAGAAGAAAGTATACTGGAAAGATGAAAAGCACAGAAGCCCCACAAGAACCTTCTGGTGGACAGGAGACTGGAGTCACACACGAACCTCCTACACAAGAACCTCCTGTTATTATTCATGATGAGACTGAAAGTCAAGGAGTTACACAAGAACCTCCTGTAACTGGTGTACTCGAAGTTCCTATTACTCAGTCTCCAATTGCTGCAACTACTTCTGTTCCTGAAAGCTCTACTCCAAGGAAGTCTACACCAAAGGGTGCGACTCAAAAGTCAACACCAAAAACTCCAGGAGGGCCTAATGTGTTTGCTGATATGCACAATGATCCAATAAGTTTGCAGGATTTATATAATTTCTTCCAGAGACTAACGTTGAACTTCTGGAAAAGCATATCAAGGCATTAGAAGACAAAGTGGCACAGAATGAAGTTGCAAAAACAGGGCTTATTCAAAAGATGAATCAAAATGCAGTTGAGAAAGAGATTTTGGATGACAAGGTTAAAGTGTTAGAGAATGAAAGAGAGTACTTTAAAGCGTTGATCGAAAGTTTGTAGGATGTAAATGAAAAAATGCAAACTGAGATAACTGATCTGAAGTCTATCCAAGTCCTAAATGATCGAAGATTCTCCAGGATGCAGAAAGTGTTATCTAATGCACTGGGTATTGACTTCGTCAAAGAATATGATCGTCTAGATCAACAGGAAGCTAAAGAACGCTCTGAGAAAGAATTAGCCGCGAGCGGTAAAGGAAAGAATGTTGAAAGTGAAGCACCTACTTCTTCTGTAGCTGCAGAGAAGTCTATCGATGATGTGATTCTAGCTTCTGAGTCTGATATTCCAAAGGTTGACGAATCTGTTAAGCCTTTTGATCCGATAATTGCTTCTGAAGAAAAGGACGATGAAGAAGCTGAAATGGAGGATAAAGATGATGAAGAAAAAGATGATTCGGAATATGAGGATTGGAATGTAGCTGACGATGACGATGATGATGACGATCAGGGTGGTGTTGGTATTAGAATCACTGAAGCCAAAGTGTCAAGTGAATTTGATTTTTCCTCGCTAATGGATGATGAATCAAACATAATGGATGATAAAAGTTGAAGCTGAAAGTTTAGAGTTTGATTTCGAAGAAGTTTTGAATGTTAACACTTTTGAGCCAAATGATTATCAGTATGTTAGAAGATTTGAGGCTGATGAGTATAACAGGGTGATCATAGAGGATTGGTCTTCTGATGATGAAATAGATCATACTGCAAAGTACGTCGGTCTTAATTCTGAAAGTTTTCCTACTTTCGAGGAGATGTACAAGCAACTCGATGAAGACATGCTTAAAGAAAAGATTGAAGAATCTTTACGAGAGGGTAAAGTTCCTAAACCTATGACTAAAGAAGAAATTGCTCAAGCAAAGAAGTCCTAGTTTAAAGAGATGCCTCATGAACGTAAGTTTCAACGTCCACTAGCATTCTTTACCAGAGACAAAGATGTTTCTTTGGGGGATATTTTGAGTTGGGGTTGGTTCATGGAGCTTAATGTTTATGCAATCAAGAGGGAATTTGGAGTGCAATACTTCATGTATCTTTCTGATTTCAAGACTTTACATTATTGGGATGTGGAAGAGTTAGTGCAGACTGTGAATGTTACATATCATATGAAGTATATTGATCAGTTATTGTGGAAAATGATCAAGTATGAAGCGGTGAAAGGATTCAACTACTGGAAGCCTTTTATTCCTAGCCGCAGAATCAAGACAAACAAGAAAACAAGAGAAAAAGACATAACGTTGATCTTGAAATGTCCAAGAGCCATGAGGAATATGCCGCTAATGCCGATTGAACAAAATTTCTATCCTTTGTTCAAGTGGTGGCAAATAGATCCAGCTACTTGTGAAGCAGTTATTGTTCTAAAGTTTGAAGAACACTTGGATATAACCAAGGAAAGGGTTGAGGTGATGGGTCACCAGGGCATGAGGGGTTTATGGAGGACGATAAGGATTCTTGATCCTATGTGGCTTGTGAACTGCTCGAGAGAAGACATCAAAACCTTGTTCTATAGCAAGATTGTTTTTTAAGAATGAGAAAGGTACAAGTGATGTAGTTTCAGAAAGTGGTGAACGTTTGTTATGTGCGAGAATTCAATTCTGGAAAGATGTGGCAAACGAAGTGGAGAGATTTAGAAAGGGTTGAGTTTCTAAAGGAGGAGAAGCGTCTTGAAGCAATTAATGAAAGAACTAGGAAGGCAAGTGTTAAAAGATTTCAGCATTTGTACAAAGTGCCCTCCTACAGATCAGACGTCGGATCCGAAACAAGAGCGACGAAAGAAGCTGTACAAGAACTTCTTCGGTCGTGTGCTTTAACGTATATTATGAAGACAGAGTTTTAAAGACTGATACGAGACGAAGATGATATCCAAGGGGGAGTATGTTGGTGCATAATGTCTATGTCTTAGTATTATATCGAGTTTGTATAGTATAGAGCTGAATAGGCTAGGTATATGAAGTATTTATGTTTGTATTAGCCAAGTTCACCCATGATGTGTCATGTAAAGGCAAGTTCGGGCGAACTTGCTATGGCAAGTTCGGGCGAACTTACTCCTATCTGGGCGAACTTGAGGCTCTATAAATACCTAGCTAGTGCTCCTAATTTGTAACTTTGGCATTTTGGAGGCAAAGCTTTGTCAGTTTGTACTCTCGAAGTTTAATCAATGAAACTGATGATTAACTGATTAATTCTTGTCTATTGGTAAACACAACGTAATATTTCCGCTATTATGGACGTTAGATATCAAATTTAGGTTCCTTAGCATCGAGGATCAGCCCTACAATACTACTGTGGTAACTACTGTTATACGAAAATTCTACTAGTGGAAGATGCTTGTCCCAACTCTCTCCAAAGTCCAGGACACAAGCACGAAGAAAGTCCTCTAGCGTCTGGATCGTGCGTTCCGATTGGCCGTCGGTTTGGGGATGGTAAGCAATGCTCAAATCAATTCACGTCCCCAAAGCTTCTTCTAACTTTTGCCAAGTGGCTGTCTCGGTCAGAAATAATAGCAATCAGGACCCATGTCTAGCTACTATTTCGTTAGTGTTGATTTCAGCCAACTTGTCGGTTTTATAAGTGGTATGGATCGGAATAAAATGAGCGGATTTAGTCATTCTATCTACGATTACCCAAATCGCGTCATGACCATGAGGCGTTCTTGGAAGATGGGTCACGAAATCCATCGTGATTTGTTCCCATTTCCACTGAGGTATCTCGGGTTGTTGTAACATTCCGAGGGTTTCTGATACTGTGCCTTGACTCGAGCACAAGTCAAGCATCAGCTTACATATTCGGCCACGTCCTTTTTCATCTCCGGCCACCAATAAAATTCTTTAAGGTAGTGGTACATCTTGTCTGTATCAGGGTGAATCGAATATTTCGATTTATGAGCCTCGTCCATGATCAATTGTCTCAGCTCTGAACTTGAAGGAATCCACACTCAATTCTTGAAATACAACACCTCGATTCACAAAGCTTTTCTCATTCCCGTGCAATCCTTTGCCGGGTAACTGGCTTTCCTCCAAGGCTTGCATTTGCGCGTTCCGGATCTGCTCTATAAGGCTCTCACTCGGAGGGATTTAATTCGATCCTTCCTACTTAGCACATCCGCTACCGCATTAGCTTTCCCCGGGTAATACTTTATTTCATAATCATAATCGTTCAACAATTCCAGTCATCTACGCTGCCTCATGTTCAGATCTTTTTGGTCGAAAATATGTTGGAGGCATTTGTGATCCATATATATAGTACGCTTGGTACCATATAAGTAATGTCTCCAAATCTTTAGTGCAAACATAACGGCGCCTAGTTCCAAATCATGCATCGTGTGGTTCTTTTCGTGTACCTTCAGTTGTCTAGAAGCGTATGCAATAACTTTATTCCTTAGCATAAGGACACATCCTAGCCCTTGTCGTGATGCGTCATAATATACGACAAAGTCGTCGTTGCCTTCGAGTAACGTTAGAGTTGGGGCTTCACATAACTTTTGTTTTAACAGCTGGAATGCTGTTTCCAGATCCTCACCCAATTCATACTTGCTATCCTTCTTCGTCAGAGCGGTTAACGATTGAGCAATACTAGAGGAATTTTCGATGAATCGCTGGTAATATCCTGCCAATCCTAAGAATTGGCGTATCTCTTTCGGGGATTTAAGCACAGGCCAATTTTTGATTGCTTCAATCTTACTGGGATCCACATGCATTCCATATTGATCCACCACATGTCCTAAAAATTGCACGGCTTGCAACCAAAAGTCGCACTTAGACAATTAGCTTACAGTTGTTCTGTCCGTAGTATCTCCAAGATAGCATGTAAGTGATGCTTGTGCTCGTCCTTGCTTTTGGAGTAGATTAAGATATCGTCGATGAAGAAGATGATAAATTTGTCAAGGTATGGTTTACATACCCGGTTCATGAGGTCCATGAACATAGCAGGTGTGTTGGTTAACCCAAAGGGCATAACCAGGGATTCGTATCGGCCATAACGAGTTCGAAACGCCGTCTTAGGAATATCGTCCTCTTGGACCTTCACTTGATGTAACCTAGCCGAAGATCTATCTTAGAAAAATATCGGGCTCCTTGTAGCTGATCGAAAAGATCTTCGATCCTTGGAAGAGGGTAATGATTCTTAATAGTGACCTTGTTCAATCCCCTGTCGTCGATGCACATTCGGAAGCTACCGTCCTTTTTCTTTACAAACAAGACTAGAGCTCCCCAGGGGGAATAACTAGGACGGATGAAACCACGATCAAGTAACTTTTACAGCTGCGTCGATAGCTCTTGCATCTCGGACGGTGCAAGACGATAGGGGGCTTTGGCAATGGGTGCCATTCCCGGTATTAGGTCGATGCGAAACTCGACTTGCCAATTGGGCGGAAATCCGGGCAATTCCTCCGGGAACACATCGGGTATTCACATACTACCGGGATAGATTCAATACGCTTCTCGGCTGGTTCCTCTACAGTGACGCTGGCTAAGAACACGTCACATCCTTTTCGTATATACTTCAACGCCTGAGGTGAGATATGAGGTTCAGCATGGTACCTAACTTCTCTCCCTGTACCATGATTGCATCCGTCGGGGATAAAGGAATCTTCACAATCTTTTGTTCACACAACACTTCCGCACGATGGTTGGACAGCCAGTCCATTCCTACGGCGATGTCAAAACTACCTAATTCTACGGGTAATAGGTCGATAGTAAATTGGAACCCGTTAAGGGTTACAGGGCAATTACAAATAAGTTGGTGACTGGTGATCAGTTTCCCATTGGCAAGTTCGACGCAATAGGGTTGTTTTAAATCAACAACAGGCATATTCAATGTGGCAAAAACGCAATTGAAACATAACTTCTATCAGCTCCCGTATCAAATAACACTGAAGCAAATTGATCAGAAATGAGGAACGTAGCTAAAATCACATTGGGATCCTGGCGTGCATCACCAGACCCCATGACAAAGGCACGACCTCGAGCTGCATTCGAGGTAGATACTTGGTTCTGTGTATTCCTTCCTGCCATCTGCTGAGCTAACTTCGGGCAACTATTTCGAAAATGCTCCGTACTGCCACATCCAAAGCATGTATGGGGGTAGGTAACCTGTTGTGGGGGTCGTTGTTGAAGAGGTTGAGGCCTAGGGGGTTGGATATGGGTTGGTCTGGGATTTGGTACCAGAGACACCGTACAGTTTCTAGCAAAATGCCGAATTCTATGACACCTTGAGCATCTCTTTACTTGGCATGCACCAACGTGGTAAGAATTACACCTGTTGCACTTCGAGGTGTTTCCTTTGTATTCATCAGAGTTACCCGTTGGGGTAGTCATGGCGTAAATCTGGCTAGTAGCTCTCCCCCTCTTCGGTGCTGCTACCCTTGCGCGACTACTCTCTGGGGATTCCGCTTATTCCCCGCATGCTATCCAGGCATTATCAAAATCTTGCGCCTAACCATATCATACGTAACAGTACCTGACCTCGCTACCACTCCGTGCATAGTCAGGTGTTCCACCGAGTTGATTATACTCCCCACTTTTGGGTCCAGTCCCTAGATATACCTTTCGATCTGCTTATGTTCCGGGCGGACCATGTCTGGCAGTATGCGTGCCAGTTCATTGAAACGATTAGTATAACCTGCATGGTCAGCACCTTGCATCTGCAAGTTCCAGAATTCATGTTCAAGTTTCTGATCTTGTTGGTCGGGCATAACTTTTCCATCATCAGTGCCTTAAGTTCTCCCATGTCATAGCATTAATCGCGTCCTGTCAGCGAGATTGAACGATGGTGTTCCACCAGTTTAAAGCATGGTCCGTAAAGGTACAAGTAGTATACTTAACCGCACAGTCACCGGGAAAAATACTTATGTTAATTACCGATTCCGACTTCTCGATCTATTTCACTAACCCATTCGGTCCTTCAATCCTGCTAAATTCCATTGGTTTGCACTCCATAAAGTGCTTATACGTGCAAACCGGTCTACCATTGTTTTGATTATCGTTCTTGCCTACCGTTCCGGTGGCGGATTTTGTTGGTGGTTACCATTAATACCGGCGCTAACCTGCGCCACAATCGTGGGAATAACAGCCTGGAGTTGTTGCGCTATCATTTGCGTGATTTCTGCCTCAGTCATTTGGGGTGCGCGTTTTGGGGCCATTCTATTATAAACAATATGTATGTATGCATCAATGTCACATGCTCAATCATCATACATTACACAATTTCATTGCACACATGAACCCACGACACATATATCCAAAATTATCATCGTATATATCATAGCATATTTCATCATACAACTGTCAAAATGTGCACATAGACTTAACCCATAAGGGCCAGTGCTTAAATGTGCTGTTAAAACATGTCACGGAGTGACGTACATAAGTCATACTACGGAAAACACGGACTATGAAAACAACGAAACATTATGACTACATCACCACCTCGACATGGGTATAACCCAGTGCTTGGTAGGATGGGCAAAAGATACATCATATATGTCTATACTATAAAGAAAACCATACTAAGAACGCCACAACCAACATGTCAAACCTAAAAAACCTGCCACCAAGCCTATGATAGTACCGATGCATCCATACAGGATCGCCCGAAAATGATACTGGTGCTGATGAGCATAACCCATACCCTGCTGTATGCAATGATCGCCTGTTGTAAGACGATTAAGTAATCTCCCATAGCTCTCCTATGCTGCTCGTCCTCATCCCGCGCCATCCGTAGCAGTGAAATCGGCTCAAACAAATACCCTATCAAACTGCTCTCGGTGATGGGAGTAGGTGCCTGCTGAGGAGGAACTGGTATGCCCAGACAGGGGGTGTAGACTCTCTAACCGGGCAAGAAGGGCCACCTCACTCGTAAGTGTGAAAAGGAGAATGGTCCTCTCTAGGTGGTGTTAGGAAACAAGCAGTAAAGTGCTGCTGGGTCCCTATAGGTACCGGTCTCGGACGGATAGGAGAAACTGGTGGTGTGAACACAGGTACATGTGTAAATATTGTAACAGCTCGTGTTTTTACGTCCAATTTATTTCCGATACGTGTCTCGGTAATCCTTGTGTGCCGTGTGCCAAAACAGGAGGGACCAAAAGTTGTTGAATCGCTTATCTTATCCTCAATTATGCTACGGAAAGAAGTCGAAGGGTCAAATGTAAAAAATGGCAATTTTCATGTTCTAGGGACCCCCTACGGACCGCAAGGCAGTAGCCATGCGGTCCACAAGGCAGTCAAGGTTTTTATGTTTGACCAGGTACCATGCTGACCGCAAGGCATATACGATACGGTCCGTATGGCAGTGCCAACGAGCAGAAACATGGAAGAGCCATGTTCTGCCACCTCTGGACTTTTTTGTTGCATTCCATGCATGCTTAACACGAATTGGGACACCTATCTCTCGTCCCTTAACCCCTGGTAACCATCTATGCACACTCCATGACCATTTGTAAAAGCATTCTTGGTGTTGCAACTTGTTCTTCATCACCATTAAAGCTCACCAAGATTAATCAGAGAGTTCCAAGCATCTTTCAAGCATTCCTCATTGATCTTAATAATCTCTTGACCTTGTGTAAGTGTTCCAATCTCATGCTAAGTCATTTCATTAAGTTTTAAGCCTAGATCAAAGTCTCGTCGTAATTACGTCTTGACTTTGATCTAAATCCGTTATTACCTAACCATTGTGCGTAACGAAAGTGGCTACGTGATTGTAATGATGTATGTGTTAATCCCTTGAAAGGGCACCTCCTGATTACCACGAATTCTAGATCAATTGACGAGTCAAACTAAAAGTCAAAGAAAGTCAATGATCTAGATGTTATAAAATATGTTTTGATGCACTACTAACTTAAACGTAAGTATTAGAACATATACCAACTGATTCGGCTCGTCATAATTTGGTCTAGCATCGGTTCGCAACCGAAAGTCGCAATATTTGACTTTTCCTTTGAGCTTCGTTCTGACCTGATTTAGCCATTTTGGCTACTGACTTTTGGTCACTTTAAGACCATATTTAAATATAGGATGACTGCCTAAAGTTTCGTCACTCAATTCAATAGAAATCTGAGTTTACATACAAGTACCGCTAAAATTACATAAACTTTGCAAAAAGGTCCTTTTTGTGCAAATCATAATTTTAAACACCCATGCATGTAAATATAAGATATAAATTGAATTTTAAACATAATTTGATTATATGATGTCAAGAATCTGTTTAAAATCTGAATTTTTATGCGTTTATAGCATTTAAATGGCTAAATTGCCCTTTTAGGCATTTTAGAAAGATTAAACATGGTTTTAATCATCAAATAAAATGGTTACTGATATAATGTGATAAGTAGGACATATTGGGATGTTTATTCAGATTACAACCTGAATGAAGGTCAAAAATGCGTTAAATGCCAAGAAATGACCAAATTACCCTTTTTATGAAAAATGATTTAAATCAATCTTTTTGTAAACAAAACTTAAACCTACTGACGTAATAAGTTAAATGACATATTTTTTGTATATAAAAACAGGTCAGAACTTCTGTTTAACTTAAACATCGATTAAAAGCATTTTAGGGACTTTTACGCCTTTTTGGCGCATAGTATGGTTTAAGAATCATAACTATGAGCTAAGACTTGATACCTACTGATTTATAAACTTTTTTTCAACATCTTAACAGTAAGCACAAGTCTCGAACTCAGAATCCCAATTTTGGCTTCAAGGCTATGTGTGAAATTACTAAAATGCCCTTTCAGGACATAAGTTATTCCAAAATCGTCAAACACACATATATTTGATATCCTACTGTTATAACATTATAAAATAAGTATTTTTACAAAATGTTAACAACCTTGACATCAGATTCATTTTAAACATCTTTTATAAACTCTAAAATAACCAAAATGCCCCTGTAAGGCATAATTCGGTTTTAAATATACCTCGGGCCTATCTTTTGCAAAGCTACTGATTTAATAACATATTTAAAACCTGTAGTCATATGGAACTTGTATATGACTCTATCGGTTACTTGGTTTCGCCTATGTGCATTCGGTTGAGCTTACGTAGCTAATTTACGCACTTAAACCGAAACGAGTGTAACCTTGTCATTTCTATATCAAAATCTAGAATCTTGTTGGTTTACCCATATTAGACAAGTTTGTATATGGTTAGCATTCTAATATTGGTTAATAATTACCATCACTCCAGACTAAACGCCTTCTTGTAAATTGTACCTGCACTTGCTTTGATCTACGGCTGAGTTCTGACTTTCCAAAGACTTAAATTCAGGTAAATACCCTTAACTTATTTTCCCTATACGGGATTGGGATACGGTAAATTATTACCGCTTGGTCGGGTATGGGATCATGTTTTATCCAGTTGTGATAATTAACTAAAATCTAGCATAATCCGGTTTTGATCTATTTTGTCTGAAACTAAAACATTGGGGGTGGACTTGATCGTGTCTAGGATATCCTTGGCTCACTAAAGTGATAGTAGCCATGACAATATAGCATGGCGTGTAGGCATACACTTGGTAATTGCTATATGCTTTGTATGTGAAAGTTCAGAGTGGTGTGTCAGTTGATCAGGTCTCGGTTCCGTACCGGGCTCCATATGTAAAAGACTAACATGTAAATCTGTATACAAGGTCATTTGTACTATCCCAAGTTATTTATGAAAATGTGCCAAGTGCACCTAAAACCATTTTAGAAAGAATTTTGAAAATGAGTCGGTTGAGTGTATTTACCAGTTTACACTGACGTATTTTCAAAGATTAAAATACAGGTACAAGTACGAAATAGGCCAGAAGCTGCGGGGCGTTGACATTAAGGAGTTACAACCTTAGAGTTGAGCCTGTAGAGTCTATTATCATTTTGTGTATGTTTATTTCCGATCCGCCTATGGATCTTATTACAAGCCTTGATGTATATTTGTGTTTTCCGAACTTTTGGACACTTATGGTTTGTAATAGTTTATATCTTACTCCAAGCCTTCTGCTGTGTTGCTCTGTTTTGTAATTGGTTATGATGATATCAACTGTACGTCACGATACTCACCACCGGTTCCACCGGAATACACATGCAAATCGGGGTGTGACAGGTTGGTATCAGAGCCAACGTTTGAGGGAATTCAACACTTGTCTTTAGTGTTTGATCTCAAACGACACAGTAACACATTCCTTAGACTCTCGAGTCTAGGTTATGACCTAGGATTACTCATTACCTTATTGATGCCTTGTTTTGTGTTTTGACTTATTATTGAAGCAGGAATCATGCCGCCTAAATATTAGAGAGGAGCAAAAGGAAAGGGGCTGATGAGGAGTGGGTCCTCAAAACAAGGGCCTTCTAACGTCCCCGTGTACAGCCCCTATGAAGGTTCGGACGATTCATCATCACCATGGGAGCCATACCCTAACTTACCTCATGAGTACTCCCCACCATCAAACTCCCATCATTCACATCAGTCACACAATAGCCATCAATCCTACCATTCACATTCGCATTCTTCTCATGAGAATTATAACACCGATATTCAACTTCGCTCACATTCGGTAACTCCTCCCGAAGATTCTTCTGAACCTATGGAAGAAGATTCACAACCCGAAATGCCAGCAACATGATCGATGGGTTACCCCATCGACATATCCAGCAGTTCTAACTCATACAATGGTACTCCCCATCATTACACTGATAGCTACGAGGAAAGGTGGGGACAATATGTTTTCTATAATACTCCTCCAGTTCATGATACCCCGTCCTATCACAACAGACCTTCATACCACACCCCACCGCAAGAGCCACCAGTGGAGCAACCACTACCACCTCCACCTCCAAGAAGAAGTGGGGCGCGCATATTGGTGCGCCTAGGACCGAGGGTAGGGCCACTCTCACCTACTCCTTACCCTATTATTCCCGAGGATCCACAAATGGGTGGACCCGCGCATACTTCACCATTTATGGAAAACCAACCACAACAAACTGTTGAGCCTGAGCCTCAACCACCATTTCCTATAAGTGAGCCGCCTCCACTACCACCATCAGGTTTTGATAACCCTATCCCTTCTTATTCAAACCCATCTGGATACAACCCATTTGAACCCTATACTTGGCCGGAGCATAGCCATAGTCATAATGTACCTCTTCATGACCCATATCTAGAAATGGCCGTGAATGCACACTATCCTAACCCCTATCCTTATCAACCAAGTGGATATCCTTATTATAATTATCAACATCCGGTTGCACCATCTCAACCCCAATCTCAAACGCAACCACCACCAACAATGGAAGTTCTTACTGAAGCAATAGAAAAGGTCAAGGAACTTCAAGAACAAACAACTAAAGATAATAAGAAGAATAACAAGTTGTTAAAAAGGCTAGTAAGAAGCTAAGAGGGAAAAAGGATTAAATTCATAACTATCTTTGTATTTGTTATTTTAAATTAAGTCCCTGCGTGGACGACTCTTATTTAGTTCCTGCGTGGATATTTTAATTATTTCAAGTATAGTCCCTGCGAGGACAATTTTTCTTTATTTAAGTCCTATTCATGGACTCTATTATATCGTATTGCTATTATTAATGAAATTTTGGAATTTTAATTATGTATTCATTTCATCAAGTTGTTCAAGCGATCATCTCGATTTTAATTCGAAATTTATAATCTGCGTAATATTTCCAAAAGACCCTCTTAATGGTTTACGCCCGCCAAGTGATTAGGTCACATGAATTGGCAAAACGGTAGTTATATGGTTTTCTACCATGATAGTTAAGGTTGAGATTTCCGTTCTATCCAGGGGGTAGTGAACTACGTTCTAAACCCCTAGTCTGCCCTATCTGGACTAGTTATTTAAATCATCTTAAGAGTTTTGTTCTAAACAGATAATATATTTAAGATATTAACCTCTTGGTAAGTGTGACTTGAGGAACCACAAGAGCCATCAAAGTAATGGACTACGTCCAAACCTACATGATCTATTTTGATTATAATTAATCATCAGTGTGATGATCATTTTACTTAACATCCATTAGTGGTGTGATGCTTCCAAGCTATATTTATGTCCATTAGTGACGATCGACAACGGTAGTCTACGACTCCCTGTCTCGAGGTAGTATAACTACGTTCGAACCTCGAAACTTCGCGATCCTTTAGTGATCTTAGCATTTAGTAATTTAAGGCTTTTTCAACTAAGCCTTTGGCGCTATTCTCTATGTCCTTGGTGATAGGGCTTCGTGCCATGCTTAAACACCCCCATAAAATTGACAAGTCAGTATGGCTCTATTATGCTATACCATGCATTACAAGTCATCAAGCATGTATGACTAAATTAAAATTAACAGTAATATTATAGCTTCTTCAAGAAAGATGGTGGATTCTAACGAAGTGAACAACCAAAGAAAAGATGATGACGCGAACGAGACCATTGTTATAGCAAAAGGAGATCTCCAAGCACTCATTGCCACAGAAGTTGAAAAGAAATATAGGATCGTGTTGATAAGCCATTAGAATCAAGTGCTTCACACTTTAAACACTCCTCCAAGCATATCACCAAACAATACTCAAAACCTTCTTCGGAAAAGAAGGAATACTCAGAACACTCCTCGAATGTGAAGAGAGAAAGGGAGGAATACTAGAAAAAGACCAAGTTTTCAAAGATGGTTGTTCGTACAAATATTTCGTGACTTGCAAGCCACGAGACTTTACTGGTGAAAGAGGAGCAGTGGAAACTCTGAGATGGTTACATGAGATTGAGACAATTGTAGAGATCAGCGGGTGCGCTGAGAAGGATGTCGTGAAGTATGTGGCTCAACCATTCAAAGGTGATGCTTTGATATGGTGGAAGTCAATGATCCAATCATCCGGGAAGGTTCATTTGTATAATTTAAGCTGGGAAAAACTTGTTGAGTTGATAAAGGAAACTTACTATCCACCTCACGAGGTGGAAAAGATTGAAACAAATTTTCTGGGTTTATAGATGAAGAACTTGGACTGCAGAAAGTATTTGTCCAATTACAACTCCCTGTCTAGATTGGTACCTTATCTGATTATCCTCGAATCAAACGCATCGCACGTTTTATTGGTTGATTGGAACCAGAAATCAAAGGGAATGCCAGGGCTTCAAGGCCCGAAACTTTTAGATCTACAGCAGAGCTAGCCTTGACACTTACTCAGGACTTGAAAAGGCAGTGGTCCATCAAGTCTGAAGCTGAAGGGCAGAGGAAGAGAGAGAATGACCGAAGTCATCAGTCGAAAAATAATCAGAGGTTTGGATCCAACAGAAATCATCAAAGGTCAGATGATAGACCTAAATGTAAGAAGTGTAACCGACGACATTTTCGATCATGTCGGGATGACTCCCAGTCCAAGCCCTGTGGTATTTGTAAGAAAATGGGGCACAAGGCCCTAAATTGTAAAGATTTGAAGGAAGACAATTGTTACAATTGTGGTGAGAAGGGGCACATCAAACCTAACTGCTCCAAATACAAGAAAGATGACGCTGCTAGGGATGATGGGTGGAAGAAAGGAAAAGCTCGTGCTTTTCAGATGATAGCTAAGGAGGCGGTGAACGACGACAATGTGATAACAGGTACGTTCCTTATAAATGATATTTATGCTAGAGTTCTCTTAGATTCCGGAGCCGATAAATCTTTTGTAGATCATAATTTTAGTGCCTTATTAAACTTACCTATAAGAATTCTAGACATAACATATGATGTAGAACTCGCTGATGGAACGATTGAGACCGCTTCTACGATTCTAGATGGATGTTCCATATCCATCAAGGACCATTCCATTCCTGTTTCACTTCTGCCAATGAAATTGGCAGGATTCAATGTAGTTCTTGGTATAGATTGGTTGTCTAGTAACCAAGCCCATATAGCCTGTAACAAGAAACTCATCTAGATCAAAACCCCAAATGGAGATACACTCACTATTCAAGGAGATCGTCATTATGGATTATTGGAAAAAGCATCGTTACTCAAAGCTTCGAAGGGTTTGAAGAAAGGTTGTGTCATTTATATGGCACAAGTGACCATTGACGAGTCAAAGCCAAAGATTGAAGACCTGCCCGTTATCTCTGAATTTACAAATGTTTTCCCCAAAAACTTGCCTGGACTGCCTCCAGACAGACAAGTGGAGTTTAGAATTGATATCATACCTGGAGCCGCCCCTGTTGCGAAAGCCCCATACCGATTGGCACCCACAAAGATGAAGGAATTGCGAACTTAGCAGGTTGAATTACTGGAAAAGGATTTTATTCAACCTAGTTCCTCACCTTGGGGAGCTGCAATCTTGTTTGTAAAAAGAAAGACGGTTCAATGCGGATGTGCATTGACTACCGTGAACTAAACAAGTTAACCGTCAAGAACCGCTACCCATTACCAAGGATCGCCGACTTATTTGATCAGCTTCTAGGAGCAAGCTACTTTTCAAAGATTGGTCTAAGGTCTGGATACCACCAACTCAAGGTTCGTACAAAGATGTTCTGAAAACAGCATTTAGAACGAGGTATGGACACTACGAGTTCTTAGTGATGCCATTTAGGCTCACTAATGCACCTGCAGCATTCATGGATCTAATGAACAGGGTCTACAAGTCGTATCTTGATAAGTTTGTCATCGTCTTTATTGATGACATACTTATATATTCTCGTAATCAGGTCGATCACAAGAAACATTTGAGGTGCATACTAGAATTGTTAAGGCAAGAAAAGCTCTACGCAAAGTTTTCAAAGTGTGAGTTTTGGTTGCATGAAGTTCAATTCTTAGGGCACGTTATCAGTGAACGTGGAATCCAAGTAGACCCCGCTAAGGTCGAGGCCGTAATGAATTGGCAAGCCCCAAAAACCTCGTCAGAGATACGTAGCTTTTGGGATTAGCTAGTTACTATCAAAGATTTATTGAAAATTTCTCAACAATTGCTACACCCCTGACTACTTTAACTCGCGAGGATGTTAAGTTCAATTGGGGCCCGAAATAGTAGGATGCTTTTGAAGTTTTGAAGCAAAAGCTGAGTAATGCACTTGTATTAACCTTGCCTGAAGGAATCGAAGAATTTGTGATTTATTGTGATGCATCGCACACCGGCATGGGATGTGTGCTCATGCAAAGAGGAAAGGTAATTGCTTATCCCTCGCGACAACTGAAAGTACATGAGAGAAACTACACCACGCATGACCTGGAATTAGGTGACGTGGTGTTTGCGCTTAAGTTATGGAGATATTATATGTATAGAACGAGGTGTATTATAGAAACTGATTAGAAAAGCATCCAACATCTGTTCAATCAGAAGGACTTAAACATGCTACAACGGCGATGGATGGAAACGCTTAACGATTATGATTGTGAGATCCGTTATCACCCAGGCAAGGAAAATGTGGTTGCCGACGCCTTAAGCCGCAAGGAAAGGGTTAAACCTATTCGGGTTAATGCTAAAAGTATGGGAGTAAGGAATAGTTTAAATGAGAAGATTTTAGATGCCTAGAAACAAGCCTTGCTAGAGGCTAACCTTCCAAACGAACAGTTGGGCAAAACTGTTGAACAATTGGCACCAGGAAATGACGGAATCCTTAAACTTGATGGTCGAGTTTGGATTCCCGTCTTTGGAGGATTGAGAGATTTAATCCTCCAGGAAGCTCATAGTTCGAAATACTCTGTTCACCCAGGAGGTAACAAGATGTACAAGGATTTGCAACCCAACTACTGGTGGATGGGCTTTAAAGAGGATATAGCTGCGTATGTGGCTAAGTGTCTGACGTGTTCACAGGTTAAAGCTGAACACCAAAAGCTGTCAGGATTACTGCAGCAGCTAGAAATTCCCACGTGGAAGTGGGAGTGCATAAATATGATTTCATCACCAAGTTACCTAGAACAAATCATGGGAATGATACAATATGCGTTATCGTAGATAGGTTGACTAAGTCAGCCCACTTTTTGCCGATTAAGGAAGCTATTAGCTCAGACAAATTAATCAAGCTGCATGTGGACAATATTGTATCTCTACATGGTGTACCAGTAACAATTGTGTCGGATAGGGACACAAGATACACCTCTCACTTTTGGAAAAGTTTCCAACAAGCCTTGGGCACCAGATTAAATTTAGCACAGCTTATCATCTGTAAACAGATAGACAAAGCGAGCGCACTATACAAACACTAGAAGATATGCTACGCGCTTGTGTGATTGATCTAGGTGGTAGCTGGGATAATAAGTTACCACTTATTGAGTTTTCCTACAACAACAGCTACCATACGAGCATTAAAGCTGCACCGTTTGAAGCATTATACGGCCGGAAATGTAGGACACCCGTTTGTTGGGCCGAAGTTAGCGAAGCACAACTTACAGGACTAGAGGTTGATCGTCTTAAAGCTGCCAGTGATAGGCAGAAAAGCTACGCAAATAAGAGGAGTAAACCACTTCAGTTCCAGGTATGGGACAAGGTCTTGTTGAAAGTATCGCCATGGAAAGGCGTTATGCGGTTTGGCAAGAAGCAAGCTGAGCCCAAGATATATTGGACCATTCAAGATTGTCGAACGTGTTGGATCTGTAGCATATAAGCTCAAGCTGCCTGAGAGATTCAGCGGAATTCACGATGTGTTTCACATTTCAAATTTGAAGAAGTGTTTAGCTGATGAATCATTGGTTATGCCACACGATGACGTGCAGATTGATGGAATTTACAGTTCATCGAAAAGCCTGTGGCGATTGAAGATAGACAAGTCAAGAAGCTTCGCAAGAAGCATGTGCCGATCGTAAAAGTTAAATGGGACGCTCATCGAAGTCCTGAGTATACATGGGAGGTCGAGTCCGTTATTCGACAAAAGTACCCATACTTGTTCAATTAAAATCTCTAGGTCGAGATTTATTTTAAGGGGGTGAGGATGTAACACCTCGTGTTTTTACGTCCAATTTATTTCTGACACGTGTCCCAGTAATCCTTGTGTGCCGTGTGCCAAAACAGGAGGGACCAAAAGTCGTTGAATCGCTTATCTTATCCTCACTTATGCTACGGAACGAAGTCGAAAGGTCAAATGTGAAAATGGCAATTCTCATGTTCTGGGGACCACTTGCGTACCGCAAGGCAGTAGCCATACGGTCCGCAAGGCAGTCAAGGTTTTTATGTTTGACCAGGTACCATGCAGACCGTAAGGCATATGCCATACGGTCCGTACAGTAAGCAGAAACATGGCAGAGCCATGTTCTGCCACCTCTGGACGTTTTTGTTGCATTCTCTGCATGCTTGACACGAATTAGGAAACCTATTCTCGTCCCTTAACACCTTGTAACCATCTATGCACACTCCATGACCATTTATAAAAGCATTCTTGGTGTTGCAACTTGTTCTTCATCACCATTAAAGCTCACCAAGATTAATCAGAGAGTTCCAGGCATCTTTCAAGCAATCCTCATTGATCTTAATAATCTCTGGAGCTTTTCTAAGTGTTCCAATCTCATGCTAAGTCATTTCATTAAGTTCTAAGCCTAGATCAAAGTCTCGTCGTAATCACGCCTTGACTTTGATCTAAATCTGTGATTACCTAACCATTATGCATAACGAAAGTGGCTATGTGATTGTATTGATATAGGTGTTAATCCCTTGAAAGGGCACCACCTGATTACCACGAATTCTAGATCAATTGACGAGTCAAACTAAAAATCAAAGAAAGTCAAACTGGCAAGATTTGTAAAAATGCATAACTAATGATCTAGATGTCATAAAATATGTTTTGATGCACTACTAACTTAAAAATAAGTATTAGAACATATACCAACTGATTCGGCTCGTCATAATTTGGTCTAGCATCGGTTCGCAACCGAAAGTCGCAATATATGACTTTTCCTTTGACTTTCGCTTCTGACCCGATTTAGCCATTTTGGCTACTGACTTTTGGTCACTTTAAGACCATATTTAAGTATAGGATGACTTCCTAAAGTTTCGTCACTCAGTTCATTAGAAATCGGCGTTTACATACAAGTTCCGCTAAAATTACATAAACTATGCAAAAAGGTCCTTTTTGTGCAAATCATGATTTTAAACACCCATGCATGTAAATATAAGATATAAACTGAATTGTAAACATAATTTGATTATGTTGATGTCACGAATCTGATTAAAATCTAAATTTTTACAAAAGATGCGTCTATAGCATTTAAATGGCTAAATTGCCCTTTTCGGCATTTTAGAAAGATTAAACATGGTTTTTTCATCAAAATAAAATGTTTACTGATATAATGTGATAAGTAGGACATATTGGGATGCTTATTCAGATTACGACCTTAATGAAGGTCTAAAATTCGTTAAATGCCAAGAAATAACCAAATTACCCTTTTTACAAAAAATGATTTAAATCAATCTTTTTGTAAAAAAATTAAACCTACTGATGTAATAAGTTAAATGACATATTTTTTGTATATAAAAACAGGTCATAACTTCTGTTTAACTTAAACATCGATTAAACGGCATTTTAGCGACTTTTACGCCTTTTTGGCGCATAGTATATTTTAAAAACCATAACTATGAGCTAAGACTTGATACCTACTGATTTATAAACTTGTTTTCAACATTTTAACAGTAAGTACAAGTCTCGAACTCAGAATCCCAATTTTGGCTTCAAAGCTATGTGTGAAATTACTAAAATGCACTTTCGGGACATAAGTTATTCCAAAAATCGTCAAACACACATATATTTGATATCCTACTGTTATAACATTATAAAATAAGTAGTTTTACAAAATGTTAACAACCTTGTTTTAAACATCTTTTATAACCTCTAAAATAACCAAAATGCCCTTGTAAGGCATAATTCGGTTTTAAATATACCTCGGGCCTATCTTTTGCAAAGCTACTGATTTAATAACATATTTAAAACATGTAGTCATATCGAACTTGTATATGACTCTCTCGGTTACCCAGTTTCGCCTATTACGGAGCTAATTTACGTACTTAAATCGAAACGGGTTTAACCTTGACATTTCTATATCAAAATCTAGAATGTGGTTGGTTTACCCATATTAGACAAGTTTATATACTTGTCGGGTCCAACTAATGTCCTATTCCGGTCACCGCTTAATCTAGCATATCGTATTGTATTATTTTAGCATAAGACTAACCGGTTCGATTCTAAGACTTAACTAAGGACCCGTTAGCATTCTAATATTGGTTAATAATTACCATCACTCCAGACTAAACGCCTTCCGGTAAATTGTACGTGTACTTGCTTTGATCTGCGGCTGAGTTCTGACTTTCCAAAGACTTAACTTCAGGTAAATACCCTTAACTTATTTTCACTATACGGGCTTGGGATACGGTAAATTATTACCGCTTGGTCGGGTATGAGATCATGTTTTATCCAGTTGTGATAATTAACTAAAATCTTGCATAACCTAGTTTTGATTCTTTTTTTCTGAAACTAAAACATTGGGGGTAGACTTGACCGTGTCCAGGATATCCTTGGCTCACTAAAGTGCTAGTGGCCACGACAATATAGCATGGCGTGTAGGCATACACTGGGTAATTGCTATCTGCTTTCTATGTGAAAGTTCAGAATGGTGTGTCAGTCGATCAGGTCTCGGTTCTGTACCGGTCTCCATATGTAAAAGCCTGATATGTAAATCTGTATACAAGGTCATTTTTACTATCCCAAGTTATTTATGAAAATGTGCCAAGTGCACCTAAAACCATTTTTGAAAGAATTTTCAAAATGAGTCGGTTGAGTATATTTACCAGTGTAAACTGACGTATTTTCAAAGATTAAAATACATGTACAAGTACGAAATAGGCCGAAAGCTGCGGGGCGTTGACACTAAGGAGTTGCGACCTTAGAGTTGAGCCTGTAGAGTCTGTTATCATTTTGTGTATGTTTATTTCCGATCCGCATGTGGATCTTATTACCAGCCTTGATGTATATTTATGTTTTCCGAACTTTTGGACACTTATGGTTTGTAATAGTTTATATCTTACTCCAAGCCTTCCGCTGTGTTGCTCTGTATTGTAATTGGTTATGATGATATCAACTGTACGTCACGATACTCCCCGCCGGTCCACCGGAATACACGTGGAAATCGGGGTGTGACAAATACCCTCCGACGAGCCGTCTGTCGGAGCCCAAAGGTGGGTATCTCATGGGAGCTAGGTGAAGATGGTAAATAAGCACTCAGGGTAGAAGGAGTATAAGGCTCAGGAGGAGTCTCTAGGGAACGTAAGCAAGGTGCAACCGGCTCCCACTCCTAATGCTCTATAGCAGGAGTAGGGATCCGGGGGATCGGTCCTACCTGGATGGCAATGTCTGGGGTACGAATATGCACCGAGGAGCTAGTCGGATGGTAAGATGGAGAACGGTAGGCGCTCGAGACCTCTCCCTCGCGCCTAGTACGAGGTCTGGGAGGGTAAGGACCACAACAGTACCCAGAAGGATCTGGCTTGTTGCTCGATGTCAAGGGGGTATCAGCGAATTCTTGTAGGACCGATCCTCAATGCTTAGGAACCTAAATTTGATATCTAACATCCATAATAGCGGAAATATTACGTCGTGTTTACCAATAGACAAGATTTAATCAGTTAATCGTCAGTTTTATAGCGTAAACTTCGAGAGTACAAACTGACAGAGCTTCGCCTCTGAAATGCCAAAGTTACAAATGAGGTAGGCTAGCTAGGTATTTATACTATTGCAAGTTCGCCCCTAAGAGACTCAAGTTCCCCCAAACTTGCTACTGCAAGTTCGGCCGAACATGTATACATGTAACACACTATGGGAAAACTTGGCTATACTCTACATAAATACTTCATATACCTAGCCTATTTAGCTCTATACAATACAGACTCGATATAAGACTAACACACAGACATTATGCACCAACAGACTCCCCCTTGGATATCGTCTTCGTCTTGTATCAGTCTTCAAAACTATGTCTTCATATAAACGTTAACGTACACGACCGAAGAAGTTCTTGAACGACTTCCTTTGTCGTTCTTTCTTTGGATCAGGCGTTTGATCAGTTGGCAGTGGTCTTTTAAAGTTAGCCATTCTTAGAGAACTTTGCCTTACCGCTTTTTCCATTCTTTCTTTAATCACCTCATTTCTGTTTTCCTCCTTTAAAAACTCAACTCTCTCCAGATCCCTCCACTTTGTTTGCCACATCTTTCAAGAATTGACTTCGCGTGCAAAACAAACGTTCACAACCTTTTGAAACTGCATAGCTTGTACCTTTTCATGTTCTTCAAAAACAATCTTGTTGTAGAACAAGGTTTTGATATCTTCTCTCGAGCAGTTCACAAGCAACATAGGATCTAGAATCCTTATCGTCCTCCATAAACCCCTCATGCCCTCATAACCCATCACTTCAACCCGTTCCTTGGTAATATCCAGATGTTCTTCAAACTTTAGCACAATCACAGCTTCACACGTTGCTGGATCAATCTGCCACCACTTGAACAAAGTATAGAAGTCTTGTTCAATCGGCATTAGCGGCAATTTCTCATGGCTCTTGGACGTTTCATTATTAATGTTATGTCCTTTTCTCTAGTTACCTTGTTTATCTTCACTCTGTGACCAGGAATAAAAGGCTTCCATTAATTCCAACCGTTAACTGCTTCATACTTAATCATTTTCCACAATAACTGATCAATCGGCTTAATATAATATGTAACATTCACCGTCTGTACCAACTCTTCTATATCCTAATACGGTAATGTCTTGAAATCAGCAAGGTATTTGAAGTATTGCACTCCAAACTACCTTTTGATTGTATATGCTTTAAGCTCTTTATACCAACCCCAGCTCAAAATATCTCCCAAAGAAACGTCTTTATCTCTGGTAAAGAATGCAAGAGGACGTCGAAACTTGCGTTTGCGTGGCATTAAACCAATACTTTCTCGATTGAGCTATCTCTTCTTTGGTCATGGGCTTAGGTAGTTTACCCTCTCGAACTGATTCAGCAATCCTTTCCTTCTACATATCTTCATCAAGCTGTTTGTACATCTCTTCAAAAGTAGGAAAACTATCTGAATTAGAACCGACATACTTCGCTTTCTAATCTGATTCATCATCTGAACACCAATCTTCCACAATTACACTATTGTATTCATCAGCTTCAAATCGTCTTTGATATTGATAATCATCTGGCTAGAAAGGATTTGCAGTCATCACATCCTCCTCAAAATGAAACTCTAACGATTCAGCTTTAACTTCGATCAATCTAGCTAAATCCTCCTTCGTGTAGTTATGTACATATTCACCTTCCTCCATGTTGTGTTCTAACATTAACATTAAAGGCTTCGCGGGAATAGTAGCAACTGGCTGTGCAAAACGATCAACATTTGCCATATCTATATCATCATCAGTTGGCCCTTTCTGCCCTGACTCCCCCTGACTTTTATCTTCCATTCTAGTCGATTCATCGTCCATTAGGACAGTAAAATCATCAGAGATTTTGGCTTCAGAAAATCTAATACCAACATTACCCTGATCATCGTCATCATCATCATCACCAACATTCCAATCCTCGTAACTTCCTTCCTCTTCATCCTCTTTATCATCTTTCTCGGCTTCTTCATTGTCTTTTTCTTCAGAAGCAGTGATAGGATCAGAAGGCTTGACAGATTCGTCAACCTTAGGAATATCAGACTCAGAAGCTATGACAATATTTTCTTCAACAGATTTCTCTGGAACATCAGAAGACTTAGAAGTTTCACCTTCAACTCCTTTTCCTTTGCCACTCTCAGCTAATTCTTTTTCAGCTCTTTCCTTAGCTTCCTGTTGATCTAGACGATCATATTCAGCGATGAAGTCGATACCCAGTGCATTAGATATCACTTTCTACATCCTGGAGAATCTTCGATCATTTAGAGCTTGGACAGACTTTAACTCTGAAATTTATGTCTGCATTTTTTTCTAACGCCTTCACGCATTTTTCCAGAAGTTCAACATTTGTTTCTAGGAAGAAATCGTTTAGATCCGGCAAACTTATAGGATCATTGTGTATATAACCAAACACATTAGGCCCTCCTGGAGTCTTCGGTGTTGCAGATTTTGGTGTTGACTTCCTTGGCGTAGAAGTTTCGGGAACATAAGTCGTTGGAGCAATAGGAGATTCAGTGATAGGAACTTTAACAAAGCCAGACACAGGAGGTTCTTGTGTAACTCCTGGCCTTTCAACTTCAACATGATTAATAACAGGAGGTTCTTGTGGAGGAGGTTCTTGTGTGACTCCTTTCTCCTGACCACCAGAAGGTTCTTGTGGGGCTTCTGTGCTTTTCAACGATCTTTTGCACCTCTTACTTATAGCCTTTTGCTCTTTCTTTGATTTTCTCTTTCCTTTGGTCTGAAGAGACCCTGTAGTCTTTGTTGATGAAACAGTCGCAAACTTAACACGTTTAGATTTCTTAGGCCTTTCCTCATCGGACTCTTTTTCTACATTAGGATCAAAATCAGCATCCAGTTCTCTTTCTTTCTCTGTTCTAATCTCTGCCTCAGTCTTTTCTGGCTCTTTAGCAGGAATTTCTTTATCAGAATCATCTTCATTTTCAGAAGTAGCAGATATAACATCATCTTGATTCGTTTTCATAGTCTCTTGACTCTCAATAACACCTGAAGCACTTGATCCAGCAACTATTTCAACATTTTCAGGTTCATCCTCGTCGACGAGCATCATTTCAACTTTCTTAGCTGCTCGTTTCTTCTTAGGCTTATCAGTTTCTGCCTTCAAGAACCATTCACTCTTTGCCTTAGGTTTGAATTCCTTAAACCACTCCTTCTCAGCGTTAAGCTCTTTCTCATCGTCACTGCCATCTTTTCTCCATTTGTTGTTTGGCGGCGCAATATAATTAGAATCTTTAATCACTCCGAATACAGGCTTTGGAATAGGAGCTGAAGCTTGCTTCTGAAATTTGATTAGCTTCTTTATTGTGGTCTCATCAAGATGAACTAAGTATAAAACATCGTTCAGATCCCGTGCAATATTAGAATACTTCTCGTCAATCAACATTTGAACAAATCTTGGATATAAGCACAGTCTTGAATCTTCCATGTTTTTCGACAAGTGTGTGAAAACTAACTTTGAGAAGTTAAATGGCTTTTTCAGAATCAGTGTCGTTGCCATGCAAGCTAAGTAATCTTGAACATCATCCAACCCTGCCTTGCGATGACTAAAAGTATGAATTATGGCGTGCATCAGGAGCTTGTAGGGGTTTGGCACTTCCCCTTTCTTCAGCGTTGGCTTGTTCACGCTTCTTTGTATCCCATACGGAAGAAACAACCACGAACCATCTTTTCATCGAGGTAAATTGGATCGTCTTTATCATCTTTGAACTGCAGAATCTGTCGAATATCATCTTCGGTAACTGTAATCGGTTTAACTTCATTGCCGACTTGCACACATAAAGTGATCGTCTTCACATCTTCCCTTAAACTTGCGTTCATCCAGAAATGGAAAATATGAGATCTATATGACAATGTGCGCTCTGTAATCGCTCAATGTATAGGACTATCTTCCAAGAACTTCAATATACTGTGGTATTCCTTCAAAGATGGACAGATCGATTTGTCGAGCGTAATGCAGGTGTTGTGCGTCTTAGAAAATTCCACTGAAATTAGCACGCTTATTGAGAAAAAAATAAAAAAATTTCTAACACTTTTATCAAGTTCTGGCGAACTTGATTAGGTGTTACAACAATTTGATTTATTCAAGTTCGCCCGAACATCCATTTTTGACTGTTTTAAATGATCTTTGATGCAAGTCCGGTCGAACTTGACAACAAGTTCGGCCGAACTTGTTGTCTTCTTCAACAAAATCTGTTCAATCATGCAATCTCTATTTTATTCCAATAAAAAACGTTTATAAGGTCGAATTTATGTGTAGATGTTGATTTTAAGTTCAATTTTTACCAACAACACCTAGATCTAATAGATATAAAAGTTCCAGATCTGAGTTCATCTTATTCGATTCAATTAACGGATCAATCAATGAGATTACAACTCAGCCATTGTTATTAGTGTGCCAATTACTAAAAACAATCAAATTTAGGCAGCGTAACGGCTGTAAAATGTCAAAATCACAAGATCGCTCTTAATCGCTTAAGTTCGCTCGGGAGAGATTGCTTGCTGATAAATGAGTTCGGCCGAACTTGATTGGTATTTATACCAAGTTAAGTTCGAGCGAACTTGTTAAGCCCAACGAATCAAGCCCATTGAAGTCCGGGCGAACTTAGCCTTTATTAAATAACAAACAGCAATCTGCAAGTTCGGTCGAACTTGCTTGTTTGTTAAACATGATTTGTTGCCATACCACAATTTCAAACTTTTTCAATTTTCCAATTTTAACCCCTGAACTTTCTGACTTTTTACCAGTTATGAAAATCCACTCAGTTGACCAAGTCCAAGCTAATGACCTTGGTTAACCGATTTGTCTGCCGAGTCCAAGTTAATGACCCCGGTTTGACCCTTTATGAAAAAACTGTTGATATTTTCAAAAACAAAGTTTCAAATTAATGAACTTTTTATCGTTTTGACTTTTCATATTTTACAGATTAGCTCCCAGCCCGTTGTCAAAGAGATGCCCACCAGTTCTAGCATCCTAACAGACTTAGAATATCCGTTCTCCAACATTGGTTTGCTGAAAACAATGTAGAATTAAAATCTTTTTGTATTTTTGCAAGTTTATGCTAAAAACACACCGAAAATCTTTTTGATTTTAATTTGTAAAGCTGAAATACTATGTACCGGACAATGTAAACTATGTACAAACATATATATAGACATATTTTTGTGAATTCATGTCTAAGGATCATATCAGTTAATTGAGACATATCACCAGTACAGTTGACCTTTAACAGACTTTAAGTTTTAAACTCGTTTACCTAGATTGTCGATATGTTTGTCCACTTAAGCTTTACCACATTTCTCAACTATTTCAAGATATGTTAAGGTATTATTATGAAACTTGACTTAACTGCGGTTCCCACTTCTTGAATATACTCTCGTATCCAGATTCCCTAGATTTCATCTTACAGGTGAATATATCGTAATTGATATCTGTATCTGGGTTGTGCGAGACCTTGAGAGCTCAGGTTAGTACTACCGTACAGACAAAGAGACGAAGGATCGTCTTTAAGGTGTGTTCCACTTAAGGAATCTTTTTAGCACTGCAAATGATTAGATCTTTTGATTCTTTTCAATATTGCATGCCATTTAAGGGTTTAAAGCGAAAGTATTATAGAAGTTCTAGGTCATTGCTTCCGCAAAATCAGAAGAACTTATATAATACCCCAGATATCAACTATCTATAAAGACCTCGTATCTCAGAATCAGGCAATCTTTCAAACGAAATTTCAGAGTACTAAGTCCATATATCCAAGATGTGTTAATCCACAAGATTAAGCTGTTGTAAAATTTAGTTTATATCTCGAAAATAGTTTACCGAACGTGTTAAGCCTATCGACACATCCGCAGTAAGACTCGTTTATTACTTTTTAAGACTTTACATTTCTTTAGCACACTGTGATAGTCTACTGATGTACTATCATTTCCTTTTATGACACTGAATTCTTTTTGTTTTTTTCAATGTTTTTGAACATTTTGAATTTTTATATGTTTTTGGATTTTAAAATTTTTCGAATGTTTTTGTATTTTCTCTAACTTTTCTCCCCCTAAAATCAAAAACATCTTTTTGGATTTTAGATTTTAACAAAATTCTAAAGAAGAAAGATATTTCAAACCAATGTGGATCACGCGAACTCGTCGTCCGATCCGTATTCAACCTCACCGTCCGCACCTATCAGCAAATTTTTCATACCGTTAATTCTCAGCAAGTATTTAAACCATGACAAAGAAAATGGTTTGGTATAAAAATCAGCCTTTTGTTCGTCGGTGTGGATTTTTTCTATTCGCACCAATTTCTTTTCGTAGCAATCACGAATGAAATGATAACGAATTTCAATGTGTTTTGTGCGTGAGTGATGAACAAGATTTTTAGTTATATCTATGGCTGCCTTGTTATCAACAAACAACGGAGTGTCTAGAAATTGCAGACCATAGTCTCTCATCTGCTGTTGAATCCACAAAATCTATGAACAACAGCTGGAGGCTGAGATATACTCAGCTTCACAGGTAGAGAGAGCGACCGTAGTCTGTTTCTTACACTGCCAGGTTACCATTCTTCTTCCAAAGAACTGGCATCCCGCTGTAGTTGATTTTGAGTTCAACTTATTTACACCAAAATCAGAATCAGCATAGCCTGTGAGGTCGAAATTGTCGTTCTTTGGGTACCACAAGCCGGTGCTTGGGCATCCTTTCAGGCATCTGAAGATTCGCTTCACGATCTACATGTGTAAGATCCTCGGGCTTGACTGATATCTGGCACATAGGCAGGTTGGATACATAATATCTGGGCGCGATGCCGTCAGATACATCAGTGATCCAATCATCGATCTGTATAACGGCTCGTCAACTTTGGCTCCAGTCTCGTCAACGCAAATGCCGTGATTTAAGCAAGAGGCGTAGATAGAGGCTTCAAGCTTTCCATTCCAAACTTCTTCAAGATGTCGTGAACATACTTAGTCTGATGAATGAAAATACCATCCGGAAGTTGATCTACTTGCAAACCAAGAAAGAACTTCATTTCGCCCATCGAGGACATTTCGAATTTCTTTTTCATGATTCCCTCACACGCCTTGCAGAGACTATCGTTTGTAGATCCAAAGATGATGTCGTCAACGTAGATTTGAACTATAATCAGATGGCTATCAACTTCTCTGACAGTTCCTCTGATAAAGCCGTTTCCGATGAGATGTTGCGATAACGTCTCGTACCAAGCTCTCGGGGCTTGGAGTAAACCATAAAGAGCTTTATCCAGTAGGTACGCTTTCTTCTTGTTGAGTGGATCGACAAACCCCGGTGGTTGTCCAACGTACACCTTCTCGCGTAATTTTCCATACAGAAAAGCCGATTTGACAACTAAATGATAGACCTTAAATCCTTTCCATGATGCGAAATCTAGAAAGATTCGAATAGATTCTAAGCGAGCTACTGGTGCATAGACTTCCGTGTAGTCTATCCCTTCCTGCTGGTGAAATCCCTTGACAATAAGCCTTGCTTTGTTACGAACAATAACCCCTCTATCATCATGTTTACACTTAAAGACCCATTTTGTATCAATTGCTTTCTGATTTTCTGGTAGGTCTTCGAGCTTCCACCCTCCCAACTTCTCAAACTGCAATAATTCTTTTTGCATTGCTTGTACCCAGTTTTCATCGGCTAAAGCTTCATTAACTGTGTTTGGCTCAATCTGAGATATGAAACATGAATAGAAGCAATAGTTCTGGGTTGGAGCAACGCGAGTGTAGAAACAACTAAGTGCTTTATTAATTTTCCCTCGAGTTCTAACACCAGTTTGAAGTTCTCCGATTATATTTGTTGACGGATGATAGGAATATGATCGCGGCAATTCTTCACTTGGAACATCTACTGAGTTTTGCTGATTCGTGATGTTGAGATCAACGACCAATTCAACGTTTGGAGAGCTTGATGAAGCTTCATTCTGTTGTTCGGGACTGTAGATTGATTAAGAAGACTTGTTATCTGCTCTACTTCTTCATCTAAAGAAGATGATTCCCCATCAGCATCAAATGGTGGTGCTTCATCTGAGTCAGAATTTTGATTCTGAGGCATATTGGGCTCCAGTGTTCTATTCACTGGTTCAGTAGAGGCATTTGTTGGAGGAGTAGTAGCAGTTGTTAATGTTTAAGAAACATTTTTTTCCGGAACACCACTATTGCTTGAACTTGCGCCAGAAGAAGATGGATCTAACGTGGGTAGATTAACCACAATTGGTCGAACAATTTGTTCTTGATTCGCTAACTAGTGAAGGTAGTATAACGCTGCAACTTCTTCGTCAGTCGGTTCTTTGGGCAAGTCAAATGACTTCCAAAGGTCTTGATAGTTAAACAGCCACGCGTCACCTTTCCTTTGAATAGGATCCGTGTAGTTGAAACAATCCACATGTTGTGCTTCAACAACCTTTCTCAATGAAGGAACATATACTCTTCTCAACGAACTCGCATATCTGACAAAGAAACCTTCAAGAGATTTAGCTCCGAATTTGCCATCTTGGTCTATTACGGTACATGGTGCACCGAATGGTTCTAAGAACTTCAAATTTGGCTTCCCTCGGTTTATCATCTCAAAACATGTTTTCTTTGTTGGTTTGACAGTGAGAACCCTGTTTAGCGTATAGCAAGCCGCAGCAACCGCTTCGCTCCAGAAGCAAATTGGAAGTTTAGAATCTTCAAGCATGGTTCTCGCAGTTTCAATCAAAGTTATGTTTTTCCGTTCAGCTACTCCGTTTTGCTGTGGAGTATAGGGAGCACTAAACTCGTGCAGAATCCCTTTTGCGTTGCAGAATTCCTTCATTTTGTTATTCTTAAACTCTGTGCTATTGTCACTTCTAATGCGTCTGACTGGCAGATGATAAAGGTTCTCGAGTTTCTTGAGTAGAATAAGCAAGTTCTTGAACGTTTCGTCTTTTGATTCTTGAAAGAATACCCACAAATATTTCGAATAGTCATCTGTCACGACCAAGCAATATAAGTCTCCTAAAATGCTTCGAACATTTACAGGACCAAATAAGTCCATATGGAGACGTTCTAATGGCAACTTGATTGAGCTTAGAATTTTCTTCGGATGAGATTTCTTGATCTTCTTTCCCTTTTTGCATTCAGACATCTGAAAACTCCGAAGATTTACGCCTTCTACAAGATCATTATGAACCAAGAAATTCAGTTTTCGCAAATGAATATGTCTCATCTTACGATGCCAAAGAATAGAATCCTTTTCAGTAGCCTTTGACACAAAACATTGTGCTGGTTTAGATGAAGTGGTAGCGACACCCATATCAAGAACATATAGATCATTCTCCCGAGGTGCTCGCATCAAAATCCACTCATCTGGTATTTTGAATCCTGGCTTCAAGATAATACACTCTTTGTCGTTGAAATGGATAGTGAACTTCTTGTCACAAATTTGCGATATACTCAGAAGATTATTCTCAAGTTCTGCAATATAGTTCACGCAATTGAATGAAACGACGCCATTGGAGAGTTTTCCTTCAGCGACTATCCTTCCACCCTGGTTACCCGCAAATCCAACATATCCACCATTGATAGCTTTAATGTCGAATAGCAACGCCTCATTCCCATCATATGCCTGGACGCTCCACTATCCAAGATCCACTAAGAAAGTACGGATCTCTGGAGCCCCTGCACATTTTAACAATCTATTTAAAAAGCGAGACCCAAGCCTTTTTGGTCTTGGGTTGAATTGGATAACCATCATCAAAATCAAATTCACATTCATCAGCATAATCGAATCCACACATATCTACAGAATAAACTTCCCATTCTTCATCTGAATTTCTATGATGTTTATGTTTGAAAACTTTATCGTATTTTTATCTTTTGAATTGTTACCACTTGTATTTTTGACAGTTTCAGATGTGGTTTCAATTATGATTTCAGATTTTGATTCTTTCTTGCTATCACTAGTCTTAGCAAGCTCAGACTTCATGTTCTCAGATGTTACTGACCGTTTTGCAATCCTGGCTTGAGTTTTTATGTTAGCCTTCTTGATGTAAAAATTGTTTTCATTAGCCTTTGAAGTTTCACCTTTTTTGAAAATTGAATTTTCAAACTTAGGTTTGGCTTCAGCTTTTGATTCATTTCTTTTCAAAATCTTTACTGGTTTTACAAACACTGGTTGCTTTAGTTTCACAACATTTGAACTTTCTTTCCTTCGAAGATAAGCCGGCTTCGATTTCGGACAGTAACGTGCAATATGACCAATTTCATTGCACTTGAAACAAGTCCGAGAATCATGTTGATGTCCTTTAGTGGGTTTACACCACTTGTTTTGACACCACTTGCAATTTTGGCTTTATCTCGAAGTTATTTTTTTTTCTTGAACTCATCGTTTGATTGTTTCCCGATCAAACTTTCCTCATGAACCGTGTTCGTCCCATATATAAAATTCATGTTTTTATTCTTGTATTCATGAAATGGTGACGGTTTCCTTTTAGGTTCATTTGATTCCTCTAATCCCAACCCAGCTCTCCGGTTTTCCAGATGATCACCACCATTCCTTCGGTAGTTGTTTCTTTTAGGTTTGGAATAGAATTTCTTTTCATTGATCTCCAGATCATCTGATGTGACTTCCACGAGTTTAAAGAATTTTTCTAATAATTCTTCCTTCACATTCTTAATCTTGTACATGACAATGTTAGGATCATCACATAGATCATTCTCTGATGATGTATCGTCATCTTCGGACTGTGAATCTAAATTCTTTGAGCTCTAGTCGGCGCTTTTAAAGCCGCCTTCATTAGAATCATTCAAAACATTTTCAACAACCTTTTTAACCACAACATTGTCATCATCAGTTTTAGTATAGATTACATCAATGTTCTCTGGCAACTCAGTTTTCTTTTCAGATAACAACTCAATGTTAAGTGCCTTATCCATCCCATCAGCGGATTTGCGACAATACTTCTCGCAAAGGGGTGGAGGAAAATTACTGTATTCTTTACCAATTTTCATTTTAGGTTTATCTTACGATGGAATTGTCGAAAGTATGTGATCAATGACATGAATTACACGTGTAACTTCTCAAAAGTTGTTGAACACATTCTGTTTCAATTGTCATGTCCTGAAGTTGTTGCTTCAAAATGGTGTTAATATAGATATTAATCGCTTTTTTCTTATCCATTACAGTTCCTTTTAACATTCTTATGGTATCATGTTGTTCGATGTTATTTCTATCAAGCCTACCATAATCATTTTTCATTTTATTATACGCTTCCTTCATTGTGCGATAATCGTATTTTAAAAGTTCATTATGCACATTGTTTTCAGCGATGATTTTTTATTTTTTGACACACTCAGAACATGGTTCGATACATTTTGTATAAGGTTTTTCAACCTCTACAATCTGTGTTTTGACAACTTCTTTTACATCTGGACCTACCTTGGTTAGATTTGCCATTAAAGCTTTATCTGCCATGTCCTTGAGGTTTTCGGCATTGACTTCTTGTGTAACATTGATGATCTCTTCATCAATTGTTTTCTCCTCAACCACTTGTTCTTTAGAGCTTCCATCAAAATGACCTGCAAAACTATCACACAAGTTAGGAGATAAAATTCCCTGTTTCTGCATATGGATATATTCCTGTTCTTCTGGTTGTTAATGCAAGTATTGCTCCAGTAGAATCTGTTCTACAGCCGCTGCTTCTGCTGCTGCCGCCGCTGCTTCCTCTGCAGAAGTATCTTCAACTATCTCAGCCATCGACGCAACTCCGGTCTTCTTACCAATGTAAGAATTCCAGTCGAAACCATCATCTTCGTTTGATGCTACCATAGCTTTCTCATTACTGCTGCTATTTGGTTTTTCTTGGATTTCAACCTGAGTCTTCTTTGGAAATGGCTTGTATTGAAGCGACTTCTTATAATACTCGTTGTTTCCTCCGAACGGATTTTGATTTCCCGTTGCTTCAGGATTCTTACACTCTCTTGAAATGTCCCTTTTGGCGACATCTAAAGCACGTCACTTTTGATTTGTCGAAGCCCAACTTATTTCTTGAATTTCGGATATCTCGGCCAGTAAGAGCAACAAACTTTGTGACTCTTCAGATAATAGATGCTAAACACAACTTGATATCCATCAACTCGAGTTCTTCTTCATCCACTTGGTCATATTCTTCTGCTGTCATTTCTGGATTTCCAATTTTACCAGCTACAAGACTTTCGTATGACTCCAGAACAGTGGCGAGAAGACATATGTTGTTTAGCAACTTGTTCGGAAACAACATTGTTCAAATTCACTACGATGTTGCACTTGTATACATTCGAATAAGAATTTGTTTGTTGATTCTAATTTGTTTGACTTTGATAAGATGAATTTGAACCAGTGCGTGAGTACGCACTCTGTGGACTCTGGTCATAATGAGGTTGTGATTGACTCTGGTTCTGTGGAGAAGCATTCATGTTTGCACTAAACGTTGTCCCAATTTTCGGACTCCAAATGTTGTCTTGCATTCCACTTTTGTAGTACAACCCTACGTCTTGAACAACATTAGCTTTTTTTGACTTTGCAATCTTCAGAAGCTCCATTTCATGGCCTTCGAGTTTGTCGATAAACGTTGACAACTTGAATAATTCCCA
Organism: Scalesia atractyloides; assembly: GCA_947069175.1. Lineage (NCBI taxonomy): Eukaryota > Viridiplantae > Streptophyta > Magnoliopsida > Asterales > Asteraceae > Scalesia > Scalesia atractyloides. Next base: position 16,411,652 of record CAMTDV010000019.1, read on the forward strand.
CTTATACTATTCTTCAGAACCATCAAATAAGTAGCCCATTCACCATCTGGTAGTGCGTCAGCAAGCTTGTCGATGTATTCTTGTTCTGTCTTCTCGAGACCGTGTCTTCGCACGATTAATAGAAAAAAATTGATATCTAACGTCCATAATAGCGGAAATATTACGTCGTGTTTACCAATAGACAAGATTTAATCAGTTAATCGTCAGTTTTATTGATTAACCTTCGAGAGTACAAACTGACAGAGCTTCGCCTCTGAAATGTCAAAGTTACAAATGAAGTAGGCTAGCTAGGTATTTATACTATTGCAAGTTCGCCCCTAAGAGACTCAAGTTCGCCCGAACTTGCTACTGCAAGTTCGGCCGAACATGTATACATGTAACACACTATGGGAGAACTTGGCTAAACTTTACATAAATACTTCATATACCTAGCCTATTCAGCTCTATACAATACAAACTCGATATAAGACTAAGACATAGACATTATGCACCAACAGACTCCCCCTTGGATATCGTCTTTGTCTTGTATCAGTCTTGAAAACTCTGTCTTCATATAAACGTTAACGTAGACGACCGAAGAAGTTCTTGAATGGATTCCTTCGTCGTTCTTGCTTGGGATCAGGCGTTTGATCAGTTGGCGGTGGTCTTTTAAAGTTATCTATTCTTAGAGAACTTTGCCTTACCGCTTTTTCCATTCTTTCTTTAATCGCCTCATTTCTGTTTCCTCAAACTCAACTCTCTCCAAATCCCTCAACTTTGTTTGCCACATCTTTCTAGAATTGACTTCGCCGTGCATAACAAACGTTCACAACCTTTTGAAACTACATAACTTGCACCTTTTCACGTTCTTCAAAAACAATCTTGTTGTAGAACAAGGTTTTGATATCTTCTCTCGAGCAGTTCACAAGCCACATAAGATCTAGAATCCTTATCGTCCTCCATAAACCCCTCATGCCCTGATAACCCATCACTTCAACCCGTTCCTTGGTAATATCCAGATGTTCTTCAAACTTTAGCACAATCACAGCTTCACACGTTGCTGGACCAATCTGCCACCACTTGAACAAAGGATAGAAGTCTTGTTCAATCGGCATTAGCGGCATATTTCTCATGGCTCTTGGACATTTCATTATTAAAGTTATGTCCTTTTCTCCAGTTACCTTGTTTATCTTCACTCTGGGACCAGGAATAAAAGGCTTCCAATAATTCAAACCTTTAACCGCTTCATACTTAATCATTTTCCACAATAACTTATCAATCGGCTTAATATAATATGTAACATTCACCGTCTGTACTAACTCTTCTATATCCTAATACGGTAATGTCTTGAAATCAGCAAGGTATTTGAAGTATTGCACTCCAATCTCCCTTTTGATTGCATATACATTAAGCTCTTTATACCAACCCCAGCTCAAAATATCTCCCAAAGAAACGTCTTTGTCTCTGGTAAAGAATGCAAGAGGAAGTCGAAACTTGCGTTCGCGTGGCATCTCTTTAAACCTATACTTTCTCGCTTGAGCTATCTCTTCTTTGGTCATGGGCTTAGGTACTTTACCCTCTCGAACTGATTCAGCAATCCTTTCCTTCAACATATCTTCATCAAGCTGTTTATACATCTCTTCAAAATTAGGAAAACTATCTGAATTAGAACCGACATATTTCGCTTACTGATCTGATTCGTCATCTGAAACCAATCTTCCACAATTACACTATTGTATTCATCAGCTTCAAATCGTCTTTGATATTGATAATCATCTGGCTAGAAAGGATTTGCAGTCATCACATCCTCCTCAAAATGAAACTCTAACGATTCAGCTTTAACTTCGATCAATCTAGCTAAATCCTCCTTCGTGTAGTTATGTACATATTCACCTTCCTCCATGTTGTGTTCTAACATTAACATTAAAGGCTTCGCGGGAATAGCAGCAACTGGCTTTGCAAAACGATCAACATTTGCCATATCTATATCATCATCAGTTGGCCCTTTCTGCCCTGACTCCCCCTGACTTTTATCTTCCATTCTATTCGATTCATCGTCCATTAGGGCAGTAAAATCAAAATCATTAGAGATTTTGGCTTCAGAAACTCTAATACCAACATTTCCCTGATCATCGTCATCATCATCACCAACATTCCAATCCTAGTAACTTCCTTCCTCTTCATCCTCTTTATCATCTTTCTCAACTTCTTTATCGTCTTTTTCTTCAGAAGCAGTGATAGGATCAGAAGGCCTGACAGATTAGTCAACCTTAGGAATATCAGACTCAGAAGCTATGACAATATTTTCTTCAACAGGTTTCTCTGGAACATCAGAAGACTTATTAGTTTCACCTTCAACTCCTTTTCTTTTGCCACTCTCAACTAATTCTTTTTCAGCTCTTTCTTTAGCTTCCTGTTGATCTAGACGATCATATTCAGTGATGAAGTCGATACCTAGTGCATTAGACAACACATTCTGCATCCTGGAGAATCTTCGATCATTTAAAGCTTGGACAGACTTTAACTCTGAAATTTCTGTTTGCATTTTTTCATTAGCATTTTGCAGACTTTCGATCAGCGCTTTAGGATACTCTCTTTCATTCTCTAACACCTTCACCTTGTCATCCAACATTTCTTTTTCGACAGCGCTTTGATTCATTTTGTTAATAAGCTCTGCTTTTTCAACTTCATTCTGCGCTACTTTTTCTTCTAACGCCTTCACGCTTTTTTCCAGAAGTTCAACATTTGTTTCTGGGAAGAAATCGTTTAGATCCTGCAAACTTATAGGATCATTATGCATATCACCAAACACATTAGGCCCTCCTGGAGTCTTCGGTGTTGACTTTGGTGTTGCAGATTTTGGTGTTGACTTCCTTGGCGTAGAACTTTCAGGAACAGAAGTCATGGGAGCAATAGGAGATTCAGTGATAGGAACTTCAACAAAGCCAGACACATGAGGTTCTTGTGTAACTCCTGGCCTTTCAGCTTCAACATTAATATTAACAGGAGGTTCTTGTGGAGGAGGTTCTTGTGTGACTCCTTTCTCCTGACCACCAGAAGGTTCTTGTGGGGCTTCTGTGCTTTTCATCGATCTTTTGCACCTCTTACTTATAGCCTTTTGCTCTTTCTTTGATTTTCTCTTTCCTTTGGTCTGAAGAGACCCTGTAGTCTTTGTTGATGAAACAGTCGCAAACTTAACACGTTTAGATTTCTTAGGCTTTCCTCGTCGGACACTTTTTCTCATTAGGATCAAAATCAGCATCCAGTTCTCTTTCTTTCTCTGTTCTAATCTCTGCCTCAGTCTTTTCTGGCTCTTTAGCAGGAATTTCTTTATCAGAATCATCTTCATTTTCAGAAGTAGCAGATATAACATCATCTTGATTCGTTTTCATAGTCTCTTGACTCTCAATAACACCTGAAGCACTTGATCCAGCAACTGCTTCAACATTTTCAGGTTCATCCTCGTCGACGAGCATCGTTTCAACTTTCTTAGCTGCTTGTTTCTTCTTAGGCTTATCAGTTTCTGCCTTCAAGAACCATTCACTCCTTGCCTTAGGTTTGAATTCCTTAAACCACTCCTTCTCAGCGTTAAGCTCTTTCTCATCATCACTGCCATCTTTTCGCATTTGTTGTTTGGCGGCGCAATATAATTAGAATCTTTAATCGCTCCGAATACAGGCTTTGGAATAGGAGCTGAATCTTGCTTCTAAAATTTGATTAGCTTCTTTACTGTGGTTTCATCAAGATGAACTAAGTATAAAACATCGTTCGGTCCGGTGTAATATTAGAATACTTCTCGTCAATCAACATTTGAACAAATCTTGGATATAAGCACAGTCTTGAATATTCCATGTTTTTTGACATGTGCGTGAAAACTAACTTTGAGAAGTTAAACGGCTATTTCAGAATCAGTGTTGTTGCCATGCAAGCTAAGTAATCTTGAACATCATCCAACCCTGCCTTGCGATGACTAAAAGTATGAATTATGGCGTGCATCAGGAGCTTGTAGGGGTTTTGCACTTCCCCTTTCTTTAGCGTCGGCTTGTTCACGCTTCCTATGTATCCCATACGGAAGAAATAACCACGAACCATCTTTTCGTCGAGCTAAATTGGATCGTCTTTATCATCTTTGAACTGCAGAAACCGTCGAATATCATCTTCGGTAACTGTAATCGGTTAAACTTCATTGCCGACTTGCACAGATGAAGTAATCGTCTTCTCATCTTCGCTTAAACTTGCGTTCATCCAGAAATGGAAAATATGAGATCTATATGACACTGAAATCGCTCTGTAATCGCTCGATGTATAGGACTATTTTCCAAGAACTTCAATATACTGTCGTATTCCTTCAAAGATGGACAGATCGATTTGTCGAGCATAATGCAGGTGTTGTGCGTCTTAGAAAATTCCACTGAAATAATACGCTCTGGAACTTGTGCCAGAAAAACGACGCAAAACACTTAGCACGCCTATTAACAAAAAATTTCAAAAATTTCTCACACTTTTATCAAGTTCAGGCGAACTTGATTAGGTGTTACAACATTTGATTTATTCAAGTTCGCCTGAACATGTGACAAACATGTTCAACAATTTTCAAATGCAAATTTGGGCGAACTTACAATTATTTCAACAATCAAATATCCTAAGTTCGGTGGAACATGCATTTAATTATTTCACACACACATTATCAAGTTCGGTCGAACATACATTTTTAACAGTTTTAAATGATCTTTGATGCAAGTCCGGTCGAACTTGACAACAAGTTCGGCCGAACTTGTCATCTTCTTCAACCAAATCTGTTCAATCATGCAATCAACTGTTTTATTCCAATCAAAAACGTTTATACGGTCGATTTTATGTGTAGATGTTGATTTAAAGTTCAATTTTTTCCAACAACACCTTGATCTAACAGATGTTAAAGTTCCATATCTGAGTTCATCTTATTCGATTCAATTCACGGATCAATCAATGAGATTATACCTCAGCCATTGTTATTAGTGTGCCAATCACTAAAAACAATCAAATATAGGGAGCGTAACAGCTCTAAAGTGTCAAAATCACAAGATCGCTCTTAATCGCTTAAGTTCGCTCGGGAGAGATTGTTTGCTGATAAATGAGTTCGGCCGAACTTGATTGGTATTTATACCAAGTCAAGTTCGGGCCAACTTGTTAAGCCCAACTAATCAAGCCCACTGAAGTTCGGGCAAACTTAGCCTTCATTAAATAACAAACAGCCATCTGTAAGTTCGGTCGAACTTGCTGTTTGTTAAACTTGATTTGTTTAGCAAGTTCGGCCGAACTTGCCAAACCACAATTTCAAACTTTTTCAATTTTTCAATTTTAATCCCTGAACTTTCCGACTTTTTACAGTTATAAAAATCCACTCAGTTGACCAAGTCCAAGATAATGACCTTGGTTAACCAATTTGTCTGTCGAGTCCAAGTTAATGACCCCGGTTTGACCCTTTACGAAAAAAACTGTTGATATTTTCAAAAATAAAGTTTCAAATTAATGAACTTTTTATCGTTTTGACTTTTCAGATTTTACAGATTAGCTCCCAGCCTGTTGTCAAAGAGATTCCCACCAGTTCTAGCATCTTACCAGACTTCGAAGATCCGTTCTCCAACATTGGTTTGCTGAAAACAATGTAGAATTAAAATCTTTTTGTATTTTTGCAAGTTTATGCGAAGCACACCGAAAATCTTTTTTATTTTAATCTGTAAAGCTGAAATACTATGTACAGGACAATGTAAACTATGTACAAACAAATTTACAGACATATCTTTGTGAATTCGTGTCTAAGGATCATATCAATTAATTGAGACGTATCACCAGTACCGTTGACCTTTAACAGACTTCAAGTTTTAAACTCGTTTACCTAGATTGTCGATATGTTTGTCCACTTAAGCTTTACCACATTTCTCAACTGTTTCAAGATATGTTAAGGTATTATTTATGAAACTTGACTTAACTGCGGTTCCCACTTCTTGAATATACTCTCGTATCCAGATTCCCTAGATTTTCATCTTACAGGTGAATATAGTTTAATTGATATCTGTACCTGGGTTGTGCGAGACCTTGAGAGCTCAGGTAAGTACTACCGTACAGACAAAGAGATGAAGGCTCGTCTTTAAGGTGTGTTCCACTTAAGGAATCTTTTTAGCACTGCAAATGATTAGATCTTTCGATTCTTTTCAATATTGCATGCAGTTTGGGGATTTTTGGCGAAAATATTATAGAAGTTCTAGGCCATTGCTTCCACAAAATCAGAAGAACTTGTATAATACCCCAAATATCAACTATCTATAAAGACCTCGTATCTCAAAATCATGCAATCTTTCAAACGAAATTTCGGAGTACTAAGTCTATATATCCAAGATATGTTAATCCACAAGTTTAAGCAGTTGCTAAATTTAGTTTATATCTCGAAAATAGTTTACTAAACGTGTTAAGCCTATCGACACATCCACATTAAGACTCGTTTATCACTTTTAAAAAAACTTTACATTTCTTTAGCATACTGTGATAGTCCACTGATGTACTATCATTTCCTTTTATAACACTAAACTCTTTTTGCCTTTTTCAATGTTTTTGTACATTTTGAATTTTTCATATGTTTTTGGATTTTAAAATTTTTCGATTTTTTTTGTATTTTCTCTAAAATTTCTCCCCCTAAAATCAAAAACATCTTTTAGGATTTTAGATTTTAACAAAATTCTAAAGAAGAAAGATATTTACAAACTAATGTGGATCACGCGAACTCGTCATCCGATCCGTATTCAACCTCAGCGTCCGCACCTGTCAGCAAATTTTTCGTACCGTTAATTATCTGCAAGTATTTAAACCGTGATAAAGAAAATGGTTTGGTATAAAAATCAGCCTTTCGTTCATCGGTGTGGATTTTTTCTATTCGCACCTATTTCTTTTCATAGCAATCACGAATGAAATGATAACGAATTTCAATGTGTTTTGTGCATGAATGATGAACTAGATTTTTAGTTATATCTATGGCTGCCTTATTATCAACAAACAGCGGAGTGTCTAGAAATTGCAGACCATAGTCTCTCATCTGCTGTTTGATCCACAGAATCTGTGAACAACAGCTGGAGGCCGAGATATACTTAGCTTCACAGGTAGAGAGAGCGACCGTAATCTATTTCTTACACTGCCAGGTTACCATTCTTGTTCCGAAGAACTGGCATCCCGTTGTAGTTGATTTTGAGTTCAACTTATCTACACCAAAATCAGAATCAGCTTAGCCTGTGAGGTCGAAATTGTCGTTCTTTGGGTACCAAAAGCCGGTGCTTGGGCATCCTCTCAAGTATCTGAAGATTCGCTTCATGGTATGCATGTGTAAGATCCTCGGGCTTGACTGATATCTGGCACATAGGCATGTTGGATATATAATATCTGGGCGCGATGCCGTCAGATACATCAGCGACCCAATCATCGATCTGTATAACATCTCGTCAACTTTGGCTCCAGTCCCTTCAACGCAAATGCCGTGATTTAGAGCAAGAGGCATAGATAGAGGCTTCAATCTTTCCATTCCAAACTTCTTCAAGATGTCGTGAACATACTTAGTCTAATGAATGAAATACCATCCAAAAGCTGACTTGCAAACCAAGAAAGAACTTCATTTCGCTCATCGAGGACATTTCGAATTTCTTTTTCATGAATCCCTCAAACTCCTTGCAGAGACTATCGTTTGTAGATCCAAAGATGATGTCGTCATCGTAGATTTGAAATATAATCAGATGGCCATCAACTTCTCTGGTGAGGAGGGTACTATCCACAGTTCCTCTGATAAAGCCGTTTCTGACGAGATGTTGCGATAACGTCTCGTACCAAGCTCTCGGGGCTTGGTGTAAACCACAAAGAGCTTTATCCAGTAGGTAAGCTTTCTTCTTTTTGAGTGGATTGACAAACCCCAGTGGTTGTCCAACGTACACCTTCTCGTGTAATTTTGCATATAGAAAAGCCGATTTGACATCCAATTGATAGACCTTAAATCCTTTGCATGATGCGAAAGCTAGAAAGATTCGAATATATTCTAAGCGAGCTACTGGTTCCTAGACTTCCGTGTAGTCTATCCCTTCCTGCTGGTGAAATCCCTTGACAACAAGCCTTCCTTTGTTACGAAAAATAACCCCTCTATCATCACGTTTACAATTAAAGACCCATTTTGTATCAATTGCTTTCTGATTTTCTGGTAGGTCTTCAAGCTTCCACACTCCCAACTTCTCAAACTGCAATAATTCTTCTTGCATTGCTTGTACCCAGTTTTCATCGGCTAAAGCTTCATTAACTGTCTTTGGTTCAATCTGAGAGATGAAACATGAATAGAAGCAATAGTTCTGGGTTGGAGCAACGCGAGTGTAGAAACAATTGAGTGCTCTGTTAATTTGCCCTCGAGTTCTAACACCAGTTTGAAGTTCTCCGATTATATTTGTTGATGGATGATAGGAATATGATTGCGGCAATTCTTCACATGGAACATCTACTGAGTTTTGCTGATTCGTGATGTTGAGATCACGACCAATTCAACATTTGGAGAGCTTGATGAAGCTTCATTTCTGTTGTTCGGGACTGCATATTGATTAAGAATACTTGTTATCTGCTCCACTTCTTCATCTGAAGAAGATGATTCCCCATCAGCATCAAGTGTTGGTGCTTCATCTGAGTCAGAATCAAAATTCTGAGGCATACTAGGCTCCGTTGTTGTATTCACTGGTTCAGTAGAGGCATTTGTTGGAGGAGTAGCAGCTGTTGTTAATGTTTCAGAAACATTTTCTGCCGGAACACCACTATTGCTTGAACTTGCGCCAGAAGAAGATGGATCCAATGTGGGTAGATTAACCACAATTGGTCGAACAATTTGTTCTTGATTCGCTGACTAGTGAAGGTAGTATAACGCTCCAACTTCTTCGTCAGTCGGTTCTTTGCGCAAGTCAAATGACTTCCAAAGGTCTTGATAGTTAAACAGCCACGCGCCACCGTTCCTTTGAATAGGATCCGTGTAGTTGAAATAACCCACGTGCTGTGCGTCAATAACCTTTCTCAATGAAGAAACATATACTCTTCTCAACGGACTCGCATACCGACAAAGAAACCTTCAAGAGATTTAGCTCCGAATTTTCCATCTTGGTCTATTACGATACATGGTGCACTGAATGGTTCTAAGAACTTCAAATTTGGCTTTCGTCGGTTTATCATCTCAAAACATGTTTTCTTTGTTGTTTTGACAATGAGCACCCTATTTAGCGTGTAGCAAGCGCGCAGCAACTGCTTCACTCCAGAAGCTGATTGGAAGTTTAGAATCTGCAAGCATGGTTCTCGCAGTTTCAATCAAAGTTTTGTTTTTCCGTTCAGCTACTCCGTTTTGTTGTGGAGTATAGGGAGCGCTAAACTCGTGCAGTATCCCTTTTGCGTTGCAGAATTCCTCCATTTTGTTATTCTTAAACCAAGAAATTCATTTTTGGCAAATGAATATGTCTCATCTTACGATGACAAAGAATAGAATCCTTTTCAGTAGCCTTTGACACAAAACATTGTGCTGATTTAGAAGAAGTGGTAGCGACACCCATATAAAGAACATATAGATCATTCTCCCAAGGTGCTCGCATCAGAATCCATTCATCTGGTATTTTGAATCCCGGCTTTAAGATAATACACTCTTTATCGTTGAAATGGACCGTGAATTTCTTGTCACAAATCTGCGATATACTTAGAAGATTGTTCTCAAGTTCTGTAATATAGTTCATGCGATCCAATGAAACGACGCAATTGGAGACTTTTCCTTCGGCGACTATCCTTCCACCCCGGTTTCCTGCAAATCCAACATATCCACCATTGATAGCTTTAATGTCGAATAGCAACACCTTCATTCCCGTCATATGCCTGGACGCTCCACTGTCCAAAATCCACTTAGAAATTACGGATCTCTGGAGCCCGTGCACATTTTAACAATTTATTTAAAAAGCGAGACCAAAGTCTTTTTGGTGTTGGGTTGAATTGGATAACCATCATCAAAATCAAATTCACATTCATCAGCATAATCGAATCCACACTTATCTACAGAATAAACTTCCCATTCTTCATCTGAATTTTCTATGATGTTTATGTTTGAAAACTTTACCGTCTTTTTATCTTTTGAATTCTTACCACTTGTATTTTTGACAGTTTCAGATGTGGTTTCAATTATGATTTCAGATTTTGATTCTTTCTTGCTTCACTAGTCTTAGCAAGCTCAGACTTCGTGTTCTCAGATGTTGCTGACCGTTTCTTTGCAATCCAGGCTTGAAATTTTATGTTAGCCTTCTTGATGTAAAAATTGTTTTCATTAGCCTTTGAAATTTCACCTTTGTCGAAAATTGAACTTTCAAACTTAGGTTTGGCTTCAGATTTTGGTTCATTTCTTTTCAAAATCTTTACAGGTTTTACAAACACTGGTTGCTTTTGTTTCACAACATTTAAACTTTCTTTCCTTCAAAGATAAGCCGGCTTCGATTTCGGATAGTAACGTGCAATATGACCAATTTCGTTGCACTTGAAACATGTCCGAGAATCATGTGGATGTCCTTTAGTGGGTTTTACACCACTTGTTTTGACACCACTTGCAATTTTGGCTTTATATCAAAGTTCTTTTTGTTTATTGAACACATCATTTGATTGTTTCTCGATCAAACTTTCCTCATGAACACGTGTTCGTCCCATATACAAATTCATGTTTTTATTCTTGTATTCATGAAATGGTGACGGTTTCCTTTTAGGTTCATTTCATTCCTCTAATCCCAACCCAGCTCTCCGGTTTTCCGGATGATCACCACCATTCCTTCGGTAGTTGTTTCTTTTAGGTTTGGAATAGAATTTCTTTTCATTGATCTGCAGATCATCTGATGTGACTTCCACGAGTTTAAAGAATTCGTCTAATAATTCTGCCTGCATATTCTGAATCGGAAAACTGTCATCAAAGTATAATCTATCAGATTCCTTAATCTTGTACATGACAATATTAGGATCATCACATAGATCATTCTCCGATGATGTTTTGTCATCTTCAGACTGTGAGTCTGAATTCTTTGAGTTCGAGTTGGCGCTTTTAAAGCTACCTTCTTTAGAATCGTTCAAAACATTTTCAACAACCTTTTTAACCACAGCATTGTCATCATCAGTTTTAGTATAGATTACATCAATGTTCTCTGGCAACTCAGTTTTCTTTTCAGATAGCAACTCAATGTTAATTGCCTTATCCATCCCATCAGCGGATTTGCGACAATACTTCTCGCAAAGGGTGGAGGAACATTACTGTATTCTTTACCAATTTTCTTTTTAGGTCTAGCTTCCGATGGAATTTTCGGAAGTATGTGATCAATGACATATGCATTACATGTGTAAGTTCTCAAAAATTGTTGAGCACGTTCTGTTTCAGTTGTCATGTCCTGAAGTTGTTGCTTTGTTTCAGCAATGGTGTTAATATAGATATTAATCGCTTTTTCCTTATCCATTACTGTTCCTTTTAATATTCTTATGGTATCATGTTGTTCGATGTTATTTCTATCAAGCCTACCATAATCATTTTTCACTTTATCATACGCTTCCTTCATTGTGCGATAATCGTATTTCAAAAGTTCATTATGTACATTGTTTTCAGCGATGATTTTTTATTTTTAGACACACTCAGAACATGGTTCGGCACATTTTGTACAAGGTTTTTCAACCTCTACAATTTGTATTTTGACAACTTCTTTTACCTCTGGATCTACCTTGGTTAGATTTGCCACTAAAGCTTTATCTGCCATGTCCTTGAGGTTTTCGGCATTCACTTCTTGTGTAACATTGATGATCTCTTCATCAATTGTTTTCTCCTCAACCACTTGTTCTTTAGAGCTTCCATCAAAATGACCTGCAAAACTATCACACGAGTTAGGAGATAAAATTCCTTGTTTCTGCATATGGATATATTCCTCTTCTTCTCGTTGTTGATGCAAGTAATGCTCCAGCAGAATATTTTCTACAGCCGCTGCTTCCTCTGCAGAAGTATCTTCAACTATCTCAGCCATCAACGCAACTCCGGTCTTCTTACCAATGTAAGAATTCCAGTCGAAACCATCATCTTCGTTTGATGCTACCATAGCTTTCTCATTGCTGCTGCTATTTGGTTTCTCTTGGATTTCAAACCGAGTCTTCTTTGGAAATGGCTTGTAATGAAGCGACTTCTTATAATACTCGTTGTTTCCTCTGAACGGACTCTTATTTCCCGATGCTTCAGGATTCTTGCACTCTCTCTTGAAATGTCCCTTTTGGGAACATCTGAAGCACGTCACTTTTGATTTGTCGAAGCCCAACTTTTGCTTGAATTTCTGATATCTCGGCCAGTAAGAGCAGCAAACTTTGTGACTCTTCGGATAATAGATGCTAAACACCACTTGAAATCCATCAACTCGAGTTCTTCTTCATACACTTGGTCATAATCTTCTGCTGTCATTTCTGGATTTCCAATTTTACCGGCTACAAGACTTTCCTATGACTCCAGAGCAGTGGCGACAAGAGACATATGTTGTTTAGCAACTTGTTCCGAAACAACGTTGTTCAAATTCACTATGATGTTGCACCTGTATACATTCGAATCAGAATTTGTTTGTTGATTCTGATTTGCTTGACTTTGATAAGATGAATTTGAACCAGTGCTTGAGTATGAACTCTGTGGACTCTGGTCATAATGAGAATGTGATTGACTCTGGTTCTGTGGAGAAGCATTCATGTTTACACTAAACGTTGTCCCAATTTTCGAACATGAAATGTTGTCTTGCATTACACTTTTGTAGTACAACCCAATGTCTTGAACAACATTAGCGTTTTTTGACTTTGCAATCTTCAGAAGCTCCATTTCGTGGCCTTCGAGTTTGTCGATAAACGTTGACAACCTGAAGATTCCCACTTATCACTATTCTTCAGAACCATCAAATAAGTAGCCCATTCAGCATCTGGTAGTGCGTCAGCAAGCTTGTCAATGTATTCTTGTTCTGTCTTCTCGAGACCATGTCTTCGCATTTGAACTTTAAGATGACAAAGACTCTCGATCATTTGCTTCATGGTCTCATTCTTTAGCATGGTGAAGATATCGAATTCTTTAAGAATAAGTGCCTTTTTACTTTTAATCATTTCGGCACTACCTTGATACTTCTTCTGTAATGACAACCAAAGATCTCTTGCAGTAGTATAGTCTAGTAGAAAAATCAGGATATCTTCTTTGACAGACTGTTGGATGAGACTGATCATCTTTTTCTCAGCAATGTATTCTTCTCTCTGTGCTGTCGAAGAGTTGTACTTTTCAAGGACTTGCTGATGTTCATCTACCGGAACAGTATAGCCTCTTTCAATCGACACCCAGCCAGCGAAGTGCATGGCTTGCACCCAATAGGTAAATTTCTCCTGCCATGCTCATTAGCTTGGGCGGTTTAACAGTCGTTCCCATTTCGTTATCAAGATTCACTTGATGAATCACGTTGACATTTGACGAACTAGCTCCGGATATACAAGCTCTTTGCATATCATCCATTGTGAATAACGAGAAGTGTATACTGAAAATATTCAAAAACTTTTGAAAATGTTAGAAATACTACAAGTTCGGTCGAACTTGTAGTTTGGAATAAAGAATTCTTGATTTTGTCACAAGTTCGGTCGAACTTGTGACTTTTTGTTTTGAAAAATTTAACTAACTTCGGTCGAACTTATGAAAATTTTGAAAAAACTAAACTTCGAGCGAACTTGCACACTGGAATTAGTTAAGAAAGTAGCAAGTTCGTGCAAACTTAGCTAAAAACTTTTGAGATTTTATCAAGTTCGGTCGAACTTGATAGAAAATCAATGAAGTTTTTACAACTTCGAGCGAACTTCACTAGAATTTCCTCCAAAAAACCTCAAGTTCGAGAGAACTTGCTAAAAAATCACTTGAAAAGTGATGTTTTAGACCAAGTTCGGTCGAACATGCTTAACAAGTTCGATCATGATGATATTCCAAAACATGGTTTTTTTTCAAAATTTTGACATGAATTCGGTTGAATTTGGTCTCCAATCTTTCAAGGGTTTATCTTTGTTGTATTTTACATGATATACTCAAATTTGAAAAGAATTTTGACCATGAGTTCTTCATATTCTGTTCAAAAGTTAAGAAAAATAGAAGAATGGAGTTGAAATAGAAGTGATCTTGTCTTGATACTATCAAATCAGGCTGTTCTAGCTCTGATACCACTTGTAGGACCGATCCTCGATGCTTAGGAACCTAAATTTGATATCTAACGTCCATAATAGCGGAAATATTATGTCGTGTTTACCAATTGACAAGATTTAATCAGTTAATCATCAGTTTTATTGATTAAACTTCGAGAGTACAAACTGACAGAGCTTCCACTCTGAAATGCCAAAGTTAATATTGCAAGTTCGCCCCTAAGAGACTCAAGTTCGTCCGAATTTGCTACTGCAAGTTCGGCCGAACATGTATACATGTAACACACTATGGGCGAACTTGGCTAAACTATACATAAATACTTCATATACGTAGCCTATTCAGCTCTATACAATACATACTCAATATAAGACTAAGACATAGACATTATGCACCAACAGACTCCCCCTTAGATATCGTATTCGCATTTGAACTTTAAGATGACAGAGACTCTCGATCATTTGCTTCATGGTCTCATTCGTTAGCATGGTGAAGATATCGAATTCTTTAAGAATAAGTGTCTTTTTACTTTTGATCATTTCGGCACTACCTTGATACTTCTTCTGTAATGACAACAAAAGATCTCTTGCAGTAGTATAGTCTAGTAGAAAAATCAGGATATCTTCTTTGACAGACTGTTGGATGAGACTGATCATCTTTTTCTCAGCAATGTATTCTTCTCTCTGTGCTGTCGAAGAGTTGTACTTTTCAAGGACTTGCTGATGTTCATCTACCGGAACAGTATAGCCTCTTTCAATCGACACCCAGCCAGCGAAGTGCATGGCTTGCACCCAATAGGTAAATTTCTCCTGCCATGCTCATTAGCTTGGGCGGTTCAACAGTCGTTCCCATTTCGTTATCAAGATTCACTTGATGAATCACGTTGACATTTGACGAACTAGCTCCGGACATACAAGCTCTTTGCATATCATCCATTGTGAATAACGAGAAGTGTATACTGAAAATATTCAAAAACTTTTGAAAATGTTAGAAATACTACAAGTTCGGTCGAACTTGTAGTTTGGAATGAAGAATTCTTGATTTTGTCACAAGTTCGGTCGAACTTGTGACTTTTTGTTTTGAAAAATTTAACTAACTTCGGTCGAACTTATGAAAATTTTGAAAAACTAAACTTCGAGCGAACTTGCACACTGGAATTAGTTAAGAAAGTAGCAAGTTCGTGCGAACTTAGCTAAAAACTTTTGAGATTTTATCAAGTTCGGTCGAACTTGATAGAAAATCAATGAAGTTTTTACAACTTCGAGCGAACTTCACTAGAATTTCCTCCAAAAAACCTCAAGTTCGAGAGAACTTGCTAAAAAATCACTTGAAAAGTGATGTTTTAGACCAAGTTCGGTCGAACATGCTTAACAAGTTCGATCATGATGATATTCCAAAACATGGTTTTTTTTCAAAATTTTGACATGACTTCGGTTGAATTTGGTCTCCAATCTTTCAAGGGTTTATCTTTGTTGTATTTTACATGATATACTCAAATTTGAAAAGAATTTTGACCATGAGTTCTTCATATTCTGTTCAAAAGTTAAGAAAAATAGAAGAATGGAGTTGAAATAGAAGTGATCTTGTCTTGATACTATCAAATCAGGCTGTTCTAGATCTGATACCACTTGTAGGACCGATCCTCGATGCTTAGGAACCTAAATTTGATATCTAACGTCCATAATAGCGGAAATATTATGTCGTGTTTACCAATTGACAAGATTTAATCAGTTAATCATCAGTTTTATTGATTAAACTTCAAGAGTACAAACTGACAGAGCTTCCACTCTGAAATGCCAAAGTTACTATTGCAAGTTCGCCCCTAAGAGACTCAAGTTCGTCCGAACTTGCTACTGCAAGTTCGGCCGAACATGTATACATGTAACACACTATGGGCGAACTTGGCTAAACTATACATAAATACTTCATATACGTAGCCTATTCAGCTCTATACAATACATACTCAATATAAGACTAAGACATAGATATTATGCACCAACAGACTCCCCCTTAGATATCGTATTCGCATTTGAACTTTAAGATGACAGAGACTCTCGATCATTTGCTTCATGGTCTCATTCGTTAGCATGGTGAAGATATCGAATTCTTTAAGAATAAGTGCCTTTTTACTTTTGATCATTTCGGCACTACCTTGATACTTCTTCTGTAATGACAACCAAAGATCTCTTGCAGTAGTATAGTCTAGTAGAAAAATCAGGATATCTTCTTTGACAGACTGTTGGATGAGACTGATCATCTTTTTCTCAGCAATGTATTCTTCTCTCTGTGCTGTCGAAGAGTTGTACTTTTCAAGGACTTGCTGATGTTCATCTACCGGAACAGTATAGCCTCTTTCAATCGACACCCAGCCAGCGAAGTGCATGGCTTGCACCCAATAGGTAAATTTCTCCTGCCATGCTCATTAGCTTGGGCGGTTTAACAGTCGTTCCCATTTCGTTATCAAGATTCACTTGATGAATCACGTTGACATTTGACGAACTAGCTCCGGACATACAAGCTCTTTTCATATCATCCATTTTGAATAACGAGAAGTGTATACTGAAAATATTCAAAAACTTTTGAAAATGTTAGAAATACAACAAGTTCGGTCGAACTTGTAGTTTGGAATGAAGAATTCTTGATTTTGTCACAAGTTCGGTCGAACTTGTGACTTTTTGTTTTGAAAAATTTAACTAACTTCGGTCGAACTTATGAAAATTTTGAAAAACTAAACTTCGAGCGAACTTGCACACTGGAATTAGTTAAGAAAGTAGCAAGTTCGTGCGAACTTAGCTAAAAACTTTTGAGATTTTAACAAGTTCGGTCGAACTTGATAGAAAATCAATGAAGTTTTTACAACTTCGAGCGAACTTCACTAGAATTTCCTCCAAAAAACCTCAAGTTCGAGAGAACTTGCTAAAAAATCACTTGAAAAGTGATGTTTTAGACCAAGTTCGGTCGAACATGCTTAACAAGTTCGATCATGATGATATTCCAAAACATGGTTTTTTTCAAAATTTTGACATGAATTCGGTTGAATTTGGTCTCCAATCTTTCAAGGGTTTATCTTTGTTGTATTTTACATGATATACTCAAATTTGAAAAGAATTTTGACCATGTGTTCTTCATATTCTGTTCAAAAGTTAAGAAAAATAGAAGAATGGAGTTGAAATAGAAGTGATCTTGTCTTGATACTATCAAATCAGGCTGTTCTAGATCTGATACCACTTGTAGGACCGATCCTCGATGCTTAGGAACCTAAATTTGATATTTAACGTCCATAATAGCGGAAATATTATGTCGTGTTTACCAATTGACAAGATTTAATCAGTTAATCATCAGTTTTATTGATTAAACTTCGAGAGTACAAACTGACAGAGCTTCCACTCTGAAATGCCAAAGTTACTATTGCAAGTTCGCCCCTAAGAGACTCAAGTTCGTCCGAACTTGCTACTGCAAGTTCGGCCGAACATGTATACATGTAACACACTATGGGCGAACTTGGATAAACTATACATAAATACTTCATATACGTAGCCTATTCAGCTCTATTCAATACATACTCAATATAAGACTAAGACATAGACATTATGCACTAACAGACTCCCCCTTAGATATCGTATTCGCATTTGAACTTTAAGATGACAGAGACTATCGATCATTTGCTTCATGGTCTCATTCGTTAGCATGGTGAAGATATCGAATTCTTTAAGAATAAGTGCCTTTTTACTTTTGATCATTTCGGCACTACCTTGATACTTCTTCGTAATGACAACCAAAGATCTCTTGCAGTAGTATAGTCTAGTAGAAAAATCAGGATATCTTCTTTGACAGACTGTTGGATGAGACTGATCATCTTTTTCTCAGCAATGTATTCTTCTCTCTGTGCTGTCGAAGAGTTGTACTTTTCAAGGACTTGCTGATGTTCATCTACCGGAACAGTATAGCCTCTTTCAATCGACACCCAGCCAGCGAAGTGCATGTCTTGCACCCAATAGGTAAATTTCTCCTGCCATGCTCATTAGCTTGGGCGGTTTAACAGTCGTTCCCATTTCGTTATCAAGATTCACTTGATGAATCACGTTGACATTTGACGAACTAGCTCCGGACATACAAGCTCTTTGCATATCATCCATTTTGAATAACGAGAAGTGTATACTGAAAATATTCAAAAACTTTTGAAAATGTTAGAAATACAACAAGTTCGGTCGAACTTGTAGTTTGGAATGAAGAATTCTTGATTTTGTCACAAGTTCGGTCGAACTTGTGACTTTTTGTTTTGAAAAATTTAACTAACTTCGTCGAACTTATGAAAATTTTGAAAAACTAAACTTCGAGCGAACTTGCACACTGGAATTAGTTAAGAAAGTAGCAAGTTCGTGCGAACTTAGCTAAAAACTTTTGAGATTTTATCAAGTTCGGTCGAACTTGATAGAAAATCAATGAAGTTTTTACAACTTCGAGCGAACTTCACTAGAATTTCCTCCAAAAAACCTCAAGTTCGAGAGAACTTGCTAAAAAATCACTTGAAAAGTGATGTTTTAGACCAAGTTCGGTCGAACATGCTTAACAAGTTCGATCATGATGATATTCCAAAACATGGTTTTTTTCAAAATTTTGACGTGAATTCGGTTGAATTTGGTCTCCAATCTTTCAAGGGTTTATCTTTGTTGTATTTTACATGATATACTCAAATTTGAAAAGAATTTTGACCATGAGTTCTTCATATTCTGTTCAAAAGTTAAGAAAAATAGAAGAATGGAGTTGAAATAGAAGTGATCTTGTCTTGATACTATCAAATCAGGCTGTTCTAGATCTGATACCACTTGTAGGACCGATCCTCGATGCTTAGGTACCTAAATTTGATATTTAACGTCCATAATAGCGGAAATATTATGTCGTGTTTACCAATTGACAAGATTTAATCAGTTAATCATCAGTTTTATTGATTAAACTTCGAGAGTACAAACTGACAGAGCTTCCACTCTGAAATGCCAAAGTTACTATTGCAAGTTCGCCCCTAAGAGACTCAAGTTCGTCCGAACTTGCTACTGCAAGTTCGGCCGAACATGTATACATGTAACACACTATGGGCGAACTTGGATAAACTATACATAAATACTTCATATACGTAGCCTATTCAGCTCTATTCAATACATACTCAATATAAGACTAAGACATAGACATTATGCACTAACAGACTCCCCCTTAGATATCGTATTCGCATTTGAACTTTAAGATGACAGAGACTATCGATCATTTGCTTCATGGTCTCATTCGTTAGCATGGTGAAGATATCGAATTCTTTAAGAATAAGTGCCTTTTTACTTTTGATCATTTCGGCACTACCTTGATACTTCTTCTGTAATGACAACCAAAGATCTCTTGCAGTAGTATAGTCTAGTAGAAAAATCAGGATATCTTCTTTGACAGACTGTTGGATGAGACTGATCATCTTTTTCTCAGCAATGTATTCTTCTCTCTGTGCTGTCGAAGAGTTGTACTTTTCAAGGACTTGCTGATGTTCATCTACCGGAACAGTATAGCCTCTTTCAATCGACACCCAGCCAGCGAAGTGCATGTCTTGCACCCAATAGGTAAATTTCTCCTGCCATGCTCATTAGCTTGGGTGGTTTAACAGTCGTTCCCATTTCGTTATCAAGATTCACTTGATGAATCACGTTGACATTTGACGAACTAGCTCCGGACATACAAGCTCTTTGCATATCATCCATTTTGAATAACGAGAAGTGTATACTGAAAATATTCAAAAACTTTTGAAAATGTTAGAAATACAACAAGTTCGGTCGAACTTGTAGTTTGGAATGAAGAATTCTTGATTTTGTCACAAGTTCGGTCGAACTTGTGACTTTTTGTTTTGAAAAATTTAACTAACTTCGGTCGAACTTATGAAAATTTTGAAAAACTAAACTTCGAGCGAACTTGCACACTGGAATTAGTTAAGAAAGTAGCAAGTTCGTGCGAACTTAGCTAAAAACTTTTGAGATTTTATCAAGTTCGGTCGAACTTGATAGAAAATCAATGAAGTTTTTACAACTTCGAGCGAACTTCACTAGAATTTCCTCCAAAAAATCTCAAGTTCGAGAGAACTTGCTAAAAAATCACTTGAAAAGTGATGTTTTAGACCAAGTTCGGTCGAACATGCTTAACAAGTTCGATCATGATGATTTTCCAAAACATGGTTTTTTTTCAAAATTTTGACATGAATTTGGTCTCCAATCTTTCAAGGGTTTATCTTTGTTGTATTTTACATGATATACTCAATTTTGAAAAGAATTTTGACCATGAATTCTTCATATTCTGTTCAAAAGTTAAGAAAAATAGAAGAATGGAGATGAAATAGAAGTGATCTTGTCTTGATACTATCAAATCAGGTTGTTCTAGCTCTGATACCACTTGTAGGACCGATCCTCGATGCTTAGGAACCTAAATTTGATATCTAACGTCCATAATAGCGGAAATATTATGTCGTGTTTACCAATTGACAAGATTTAATCAGTTAATCATCAGTTTTATTGATTAAACTTCGAGAGTACAAACTGACAGAGCTTCCACTCTGAAATGCCAAAGTTACTATTGCAAGTTCGCCCCTAAGAGACTCAAGTTCGTCCGAACTTGCTACTGCAAGTTCGGCCGAACATGTATACATGTAACACACTATGGGCGAACTTGGCTAAACTATACATAAATACTTCATATACGTAGCCTATTCAGCTCTATACAATACATACTCGATATAAGACTAAGACATAGACATTATGCACCAACAGACTCCCCCTTAGATATCGTATTCGCATTTGAACTTTAAGATGACAGAGACTCTCTATCATTTGCTTCATGGTCTCATTAGTTAGCATGGTGAAGATATCGAATTCTTTAAGAATAAGTGCCTTTTTACTTTTGATCATTTCGGCACTACCTTGATACTTCTTCTGTAATGACAACCAAAGATCTCTTGCAGTAGTATAGTCTAGTAGAAAAATCAGGATATCTTCTTTGACAGACTGTTGGATGAGACTGATCATCTTTTTCTCAGCAATGTATTCTTCTCTCTGTGCTGTCGAAGAGTTGTACTTTTCAAGGACTTGCTGATGTTCATCTACCGGAACAGTATAGCCTCTTTCAATCGACACCCAGCCAGCGAAGTGCATGGCTTGCACCCAATAGGTAAATTTCTCCTGCCATGCTCATTAGCTTGGGCGGTTTAACAGTCGTTCCCATTTCGTTATCAAGATTCACTTGATGAATCACGTTGACATTTGACGAACTAGCTCCGGACATACAAGCTCTTTGCATATCATCCATTGTGAATAACGAGAAGTGTATACCGAAAATATTCAAAAACTTTTGAAAATGTTAGAAATACTACAAGTTCGATCGAACTTGTAGTTTGGAATGAAGAATTCTTGATTTTGTCACAAGTTCGGTCGAACTTGTGACTTTTTGTTTTGAAAAATTTAACTAACTTCGGTCGAAGTTATGAAAATTTTGAAAAACTAAACTTCGAGCGAACTTGCACACTGGAATTAGTTAAGAAAGTAGCAAGTTCGTGCGAACTTAGCTAAAAACTTTTGAGATTTTATCAAGTTCGGTCGAACTTGATAGAAAATCAATGAAGTTTTTACAACTTCGAGCGAACTTCACTAGAATTTCCTCCAAAAAACCTCAAGTTCGAGAGAACTTGCTAAAAAATCACTTGAAAAGTGATGTTTTAGACCAAGTTCGGTCGAACATGCTTAACAAGTTCGATCATGATGATTTTACAAAACATGGTTTTTTTCAAAATTTTGACATGAATTCGGTTGAATTTGGTCTCCAATCTTTCAAGGGTTTATCTTTGTTGTATTTTACATGATATAACCAAATTTGAAAAGAATTTTGACCATGAATTCTTCATATTTTGTTCAAAAGTTAAGAAAAATAGAAGAATGGAGATGAAATAGAAGTGATCTTGTCTTGATACTATCAAATCAGGCTGTTCTAGCTCTGATACCACTTGTAGGACCGATCCTCGATGCTTAGGAACCTAAATTTGATATCTAACGTCCATTATAGCGGAAATATTATGTCGTGTTTACCAATTGACAAGATTTAATCAGTTAATCATCAGTTTTATTGATTAAACTTCGAGAGTACAAACTGACAGAGCTTCCACTATGAAATGCCAAAGTTACTATTGCAAGTTCTCCCCTAAGAGACTCAAGTTCGTCCGAACTTGCTACTGCAAGTTCGGCCGAACATGTATACATGTAACACACTATGGGCGAACTTGGCTAAACTATACATAAATACTTCATATACGTAGCCTATTCAGCTCTATACAATACATACTCGATATAAGACTAAGACATAGACATTATGCACCAACAGACTCCCCCTTAGATATCGTATTCGCATTTGAACTTTAAGATGACAGAGACTCTCGATCATTTGCTTCATGGTCTCATTCGTTAGCATGGTGAAGATATCGAATTCTTTAAGAATAAGTGCCTTTTTACTTTTGATCATTTCGGCACTACCTTGATACTTCTTCTGTAATGACAACCAAAGAACTCTTGCAGTAGTATAGTCTAGTAGAAAAATCAGGATATCTTCTTTGACAGACTGTTGGATGAGACTGATCATCTTTTTCTCAGCAATGTATTCTTCTCTCTGTGCTGTCGAAGAGTTGTACTTTTCAAGGACTTGCTGATGTTCATCTACCGGAACAGTATAGCCTCTTTCAATCGACACCCAGCCAGCGAAGTGCATGGCTTGCACCCAATAGGTAAATTTCTCCTTCCATGCTCATTAGCTTGGGCGGTTTAACAGTCGTTCCCATTTCGTTATCAAGATTCACTTGATGAATCACGTTGACATTTGACGAACTAGCTCCGGACATACAAGCTCTTTGCATATCATCTATTGTGAATAACGAGAAGTGTATACTGAAAATATTCAAAAACTTTTGAAAATGTTAGAAATACTACAAGTTCGGTCGAACTTGTAGTTTGGAATGAAGAATTCTTGATTTTGTCACAAGTTCGGTCGAACTTGTGACTTTTTGTTTTGAAAAATTTAACTAACTTCGGTCGAACTTATGAAAATTTTGAAAAACTAAACTTCGAGCGAACTTGCACACTGGAATTAGTTAAGAAAGTAGCAAGTTCGTGCGAACTTAGCTAAAAACTTTTGAGATTTTATCAAGTTCGGTCGAACTTGATAGAAAATCAATGAAGTTTTTACAACTTCGAGCGAACTTCACTAGAATTTCCTCCAAAAAAACCTCAAGTTCGAGCGAACTTGCTAAAAAATCACTAGATAAGTGATGTTTTAGACCAAGTTCGGTCGAACATGCTTAACAAGTTCGATCATGATGATTTTCCAAAACATGGTTTTTTCAAAATTTTGACATGAATTCGGTTGAATTTGGTCTCCAATCTTTCAAGGGTTTATCTTTGTTGTATTTTACATGATATACTCAAATTTGAAAAGAATTTTGACCATGAATTCTTCATTTTCTGTTCAAAAGTTAAGAAAAATAGAAGAATGGAGATGAAATAGAAGTGATCTTGTCTTGATACACTTCGAGAGTACAAACTGACAGAGCCTCTCCTCTGAAATGCCAAAGTTACAAATGAAGTAGGCTAGCTAGGTATTTATACTTTTGCAAGTTCGCCCTAAGAGACTCAAGTTCGCCCGAACTTTCTACTGCAAGTTCGGCCGAACATGTATACATGTAACACACTATGGGCAAACTTTGCTAAACTATACATAAATACTTCATATGGCTAGCCTATTCAGCTCTATAGAATACAGACTCGATATAAGACTAAGACATAGACATTATGCACCAATAATTCTCCTGACGATCGGTCTCCGTATGAGAACTTGTCTGGCGACTAGAATGATGTGACATGATACCTGTAGAAATAAAACCACATACAACACTGGTTCGACTGACCGACTAACCAAACTCAACATTCCACAATTATACACATAAGCACGTATTGAACACAATTTTGATTTTAAGATTTTAAAAATTATTTATGGTTGGTGACGTTAGTAGACGGATTCCCATCCTATCTCAATGACGTTCCCAGAACTCCCAAGTATGAGCAGATAAATTATTGTCTTCCGGACCACAATAATTTATTTGCCCCACAAGACCGTCCTGGTAATAGTCACACAACTCAGTCTCTAGAGGTTCTCAGTGTGGGGAGACTAACTTAATATTATAGTCTAAGTTCTTTTAGAGATAACTAATTTGCTATAACCAATGGCTCTGATACCATCTTCTGTCACACCCCGACCCGCAGCGGAAGAAAATTGCAGGGTGTGGCAGACACATGGTAATTTCCGATAATTTAAAAACATGACATCACATAAAGAGGGAACCTCGGTTACAACATTCATAAAGTATCATATTACAAACCACAAGTTCAAGTATGGTACTACGAGCCACTACAGCTCTTATTCTGCTATAGTCCGCTACCCAAGCCATCCATACGCACGTTCCTTATTCATGTTTAGTTTTTCCTGAAATGCATGTTAGTTTTAAAAAGGGTCAGCTAAACGCTGTTGGTGAGTTCCACTGGTGTAGTTGTTTTGGAACAATATGTGTTAACAAGTTTAATTGAACTGGTCATAGTCACAGTTCACCGATGGAATTTCACGCGCGTACAAGTGAAACCTGGACTATTTTACCCCGGGCCGTGTCATCACAGACATTGCCGCCCACCGGACCGTGTCACCAGACACTCCCGGTCCACCAACTACGTCACGTGCGGTTCAACGCCCCCAATATAGTTATGCCTAACAACATAACCAGATTAGGACAAGTGCAGTTGCTTGTGGCCGGCATCGCACCATCCTGCCTCAACTGGGTTTGTCAGACCAATAGTACTTTCCACTACCCACGGCTCACATCGTCCCCAAGTTGGTGCAATTAACACAGTTTTTATAACATGCAAATCACCCCAGAAAACAATAAAACAGTTTAAAAGTGGGGGAGTGAAACTCACTCACAATTTGGTGTAATTAATACAGTTTGTAACATGCAAGTCCCTAGAAAACAGTAAAACAATTCAAAAGTGGGGAAGTGAAAACTCACAGTGCGAGTAGTAGTCTCAACAAAAGAGTGATCAAGCAACTGGATCAACTTTAATAACACGCATGCAAGTATGGACCCAAATCAATATCTAAGTTGGTAATGGTTATAACTTGGATTCGGTCAGGAGTTTTCACCCCGGATTGTGTCTATAGGACACTAGCATGGTGATGGAGATCAGGGTAGTATTAGTTTTCAGTTTGGCTTCCGGCCACCGTTTCACGTACCAGACAAAGTGTTGATGCACTATTGTGTTCGTCATTTGTCGAATAGATTGAGCGTGTGTTGAATATTTTATAGGTTAGAATCGAACACATGACCGAAATACGGAGATTACAGTGTAAAAGGGAACAAGTTCGCCCGAACTTGACCTGTGGAGGTCAAGTTCGCTCGAACTTGACATGTGGCAGTCAAGTTCGCTCGAACTTGACATGTGGCAGTCAAGTACGCTCAAAGTTGACATATGGAAGACAAGTTCGCCCGAACTTGTCCTCCTATGCACATGTCAAGCGAACTTGTGTGTTTTCCCTATAAATAGGTGGTGTGTGTTCATTTGTCATTTGAGTTTTTGCCATCCCTACGGGGAGGTTCTGCCATATTCTCTCCAGGAACTCCGGCAGTGGACTTATAATGATGTATACTCTTTGGGTACGAATGAAGACTTCCGCTGCTTTCTGTTTCTACTCCATTCTTAATAACATTTTACCGAATCGGTTACTTCTTTGGGTACGAATGAAGACCTTCACAAAGTCGGTTGTTTAACATGTTCGGATAATGGTATGGGAATACCAATAGTGCGAATACGTTGTTATTTACGAATGATTAACTTTTCATTAAGGGAGTTTGGGTGCTTGTGGAGTCTAGGTTACCCAAATTTGAGTTTCCATTCTCGTCGTCGGGGATTCTCCCAAACTGGCCTAGGACACACCCTTAGTGTCCAATCCGCCCTGGAATCTCCCGGAATACTCCTAGTGTTCCAATTATAGTACTAGTCGGGTTTGGTCAGTTCCCGGTTCCGGCAGCTTCGTTATACGGTAAACTGCCGAAATTAATTTAAATGACCCGTTTTTAATTCCGTAAATTCCCCTTTAATCAATAATTCGAATAAAAATCTGTAAATTTTTGTGCAAGTCTGTAAAAATCTGTAGATTTTGGGAAAAATAATTTGGGAATTTATTCAGTCATTTTAACGATTTAAATAAATTCTTTGTAAAACAGTATTTTACTGAATAATTAGCATTAATTATCATCCACGGTCCAAAAATTCAAGAACATCCCTTACATGTCCAGGAACTTCTCAGAAAAATTTGTGATTTTTCCGATATTGTTTCGGTGCGTTTCCGGCTACCGAAAACTCTCGAAAACACTGATTTTTAATCTAAATCAAAACTCAACCAATAGACTCTGAAATTTCCCAGAACTTTCTTTATATATTCTTAGTGTTCAAGTAAATTTTGGTGATTTATTGACCCTGTTTGGTATTTTTTTCTGGAATTGTTTTGATAAAACAGTAAAAAATTCACCATAAATCGTACAAAATTTCAAAAATTCTAAACTTTTAGGTGACAATCGTGTCAATACCCTACATCACCACACCAAATTTCAGCTCAATCCATGTATCACGGACCAAGTTATAGTAAAAAAAAATCTGCCTACTCTAGATTCGGGTTCGGGCGATATAACTAGCGCAAGCTCCGTTTCCGCGAGTTGTTTTTGAGTCCAGAAGTGGGTGGGAGCTATATTCAGTACCTACATATCAAGTACAATCCAAACATGCCATAGTTCATGTCAATCAAGCTTTGTGTCATTGGTTTTCGGTTAATCGAATTGTTATGAGATTTTGGTGGATTAGGTGTTGATTAGGGTATCAAAACCCAAAGTTTGCGATTTTGTCTACCATATAACATAAGGGAATTCACATGATGTTCTTATTCAGCCAAGAAACTTGTTTAAACCCTCCAAAAGGTGAATTAAAAAGGGTTTTTGTATACGAGATCATGTTAAGTCATGAAAACTTTATCAAAACCACTTGGAACAAGGAGTATACCTTGAATTTGATTGTGTTATGAAGGTGATCAGCTGAGTGTTCTTGAGCAGATGGCAGAATTTTGTGAATAAAATGATAAAAAAAGAAAAAAAAGCAATATAAAAAGGTTGTGGCGGTTTAGGGGTGGGGTGCCCCGACCCCTCTTATCCTTTGTCATGCTTCGTTTTACGTGTTAAAAGATGATGTATATCTTCGGTTTTGCGTTTAGGTTCATTTTCGGGTCCCACACGCGTCCCCGATTTGCAAAACGGACTCCGTTTTTCGCGTTTTCAGTGTCAAAAGACTCGGTTTTAAAAATTATGCATAACCGTCTCGAAATCCGAACCCAGTTATGCTTTAATCATAAAAGCCTCGTATTAGGGTAGTTTAAGTATTTTTAAGCTTGATTGACTTTTACTTGCATGTTTGGTTGCCTTTTGCTATACTCAAAACGAAGGCGTTTCCCTAACCGGGAAGGTGCTTCGTTTTGCGTGCCCGAGCTTCGATTAGCTTTGAGTCTTATGTCATGGTCTAAGGCACATAACTAAGATGTTTCGTGAACTCAGAATCATAAAGGGCCCTACCGTTGGCCTAATAATCATGATCGAATGTTCAATGTACTGTTAAAAGTCAAGTCTTCGTTTAACACGTTGTTAAAGGCTAAGGACACCAACCTCACATCGTTGGTCCTTAATAGTGTCATGTTAACCATGACTTGCTCTCGGATTCCTCCAAGACATAACAAATATCGTTTAGCATAGCACACAAGTCATGCAAGTTTGCAAAGTTTACGCGAAATTATTGTTTGATATATGTTAAAATATACACGTTTTAGTCCCCCGTTTTACCCTCATTTTACGCGTTTTCGATCATAAAATCTCAGTTTTGGTACTTAATCAGGTGTGTTTTGGTTTACAGACCCTAAACAGCGTATTGGAACGAAGGATGAAGAAAAAATGGATTTTCCAAGCAAAACGGCGAAGTTACAAAGATTCTGTTAAGCTGCAGATCAATTGGCACGGCCCTGCCAAATATGGCACGACCGTATGTGTGCGAGACAGAAGACTGAACGAGCAGTGTAGTCAATCATGCCACCCATTTTGCCGGACATGCACGACCGTGCCAAGCTATTTTACGAAGAATCACTACCTGATCATCGGATATGCACGACCGTGCCACTTGTGGCACGACCGTGCCATTTCAAATCTCTGTTATGGATAAGTTGACGTCAACAGATTGCGGGAATAGTGCACGGCCGTGCAGATCTTGCACGACTGTGCCAAATTAAAAAAATGCTATAAAACATGCAAGAAGCTACTAATCGAAACATTGCGCAATTTTCCTAACTTCTGGGTGATTTCTGGGGTCCGGGAGCAGTCTGAAGAGGACGGTTTGAAGCCTCAAAGTTGCAAGAAGCCTATCTAGCATCCAGTCCATCAAATCCTTGCTTGTTTATGGTTTGATTTTTTGTTCTTAACATGTATTTTGATCTTAGATGCAAGCATTAAGATGATGGTATTATGATTATTGTAGCCTAAGGGTAAATACACATTATTTACTTGCCTCATGAACAACCATTAGTATGTTAATTATGTTGAATGACACTTAGCACTTTTTATGTTAATCCTTGATGATTAGTTTGCAACCTTGTTTATTGATAATGGATTCTTGATTATAGTTAATTGTCTTGGAAGATTAGTATTTGGTTAGTTAAGATATTTGCAAAAAGAAGCTTAATTAATCACTTATTAGCAAACTTTTAACTTGTTAAAATGTTTACATCATGAGATTAGAAATGAGAATTGTTTCATAAGAGGTAATTAATGTTAATCAAGTATGTTTTCCTTCACGGAAAAACCATAACGGGTCGAATGGTGTCGTTATCAACTCTTGTCATAATTTAAGTTTAGTTAGTAGTTGCGGCCAAAATTGCTTTTCTAAATAAAGTTGTGTTCAAGGTTTGTAAGATGGGCTCGTTTGGGATTTAATCTAGGTTATGCTTTTCTTGGTGGTCACATTGTGTTTATCGGTGTTACTTTCCTCGATAAAGTGCGGTTAGAAAACTCTTAACGGATGACTAACTTATTTTTAAGGGATTTTCATAAACATTTGTCAATAAGGGTGTCAAAGAACAATTTTAGGTGGTTAAAGTGTGTTTATCGTTTTAACTTTCCAAAGGGCTGTTATGTTAGGATTCTCGAAAGGGAAACTAATTGTCTTTTTAAAAATAGAAAATTAACCGAGTGTTATAGTGCCAAAACCGCCTTAGTTAACCTGTTTTGGTTGTTTGTAAAGCGAGGCTATTTCTTTTACTTATTGTGTTCATATTCTATTACTTTTTCAAAAATATATCTTCTAAACAAATTACTCTTATCTCATTTTTACTTGTAATTTAACGATAAGGTTTAGTACTTTTTGGTTCCGCCCGCATCCATGGATCGATACTTGGTTCTTACCGATACTTTACTACATATATGACGGGGTACACTTGCCCTTTCGTGTGTGTTTTAATCTTGAAGTATAAATCATTTTTATAAATTTAAAACCGAACCGTGTGTAAAATTCATTGTAAAAATATGTATATATACGCACACGTCAAGTTTTTGGCGCCATTGCCGGGGATGTGGCGAACTTTAGGAACGACCCGAGTCAATATTTTACCTGTGTACATGCTTGTGAATTGGTGTAAATATTTATTAGTTCTTATTCTTGTTTGTAAATATAGCTAGTTATTTAATTTGTTGATTAGTAAATATGTTTATCATACTTGTAGAATTTTATTTAATTTATTCGTTCGAATTCGGACTAATTATTCATTTATCCTTTAAACTTTCGGGGCCGAAATATAATTTTAATACCCCCGGTCAAAGTAGTTTTATCAAATTGTGTTTTTAGATAATTTCCGGGCCTATTTCTGAATTTTGAAATTTTTTCCAGCCCCTATACAGAAAATTCGTTTTAATATCAGCAACAAAAAAAATAAAAATATTATTATTATATTATATTGTGTTCGGAGCGTGCTTATCATTCGCTTATAGGTTGATGTCCTCAACCCCCGCGCCCACCACTGTTGAACCATCTGACGAACCCGAACGTGATTTGAGGAGGCAACTTCGAGAAAGATCTTGCACGGTTGCGCGGCAGTTAGAGGCAGCTAGGGACGAACCTGTGGTACCCTCTGAGACCGAGAGCTCGAAGGACGAAGGAGGTACAACCATGGCGGACGACGACCGACCGCTGAATGAGGCGAATCAGCCAGGAGGTGGTGGTTTGGATTCAAGCATTGCCGGGCCGACGATAGCGGCACATAATTTTGAAATCAAATCAAGCATAATCAATATGGTGCAGAATTCGGTACAGTTTGAAGGACGAGAGCATGAGGATCCGGGTCGACATACTGCAGCTTTTCTTCAGGTATGTTCAACTTTCAAGATACGGGATGCTTCGGATGATGAGGTTTTGCCATTTTTTTTCCATTTTCATTGCGCGACAAAGCTAGATCCTGGCTTATGTCACTTCCTGCAAGGTCCATTCGAACATGGGACGAGATGGCAGAGTTGTTTATGAAGAAGTATTTCCCGCCTGAGAAAACGACGAAGCTTAGGAATCGTATCATGACATTTCGGCAAGATGACGGGGAGTCTTTACATGCAGCCTGGGAGAGATTCAAAGATCTACTACTTGATGTTCTGCCCCACGGTCTCACCAAGAGGCAATTAGTTCTTACTTTCTACCAGGGACTCAACTACGACTCGTAGGAGTGTTTGGATGTTTATGCAGATGGCGATTTAGGGACGAAGACGCCTAATAAAGCTTACACGATTATCGAGAGAGCTGCATTGAAGTCGAGTTCACGGCATGGTGGAGAAAGGAGCCGGACATCTTCACGCCCAGGAGTTCACGTTGTTGACGATTTTTCTACACAGCTTGTGGCACTAGCATCGAAGTTCGATAAATCACAGTCCCAAAAGGTGGCACAGACGAGTGCGGGAGGTGATCACTGTGGAGTATCGCACGAGCCAGGTGCGTGTGACCAGGGTGTTATGTTTGCGGGTCAAGAAGAGGTAGACTTCGTGAGTAATCAAGCGAGGCCGCAAAATAACCCTTACAGCAACACGTATAATCCGGGATGGAGGAATCACCCGAACTTTGGGTGGAAAGAAAACACTGGTAATCAAAACCCACTCGGATTCAGTCAGCAAGCTCCAGCACCACAGCAGGCTCAAGGCCAATCATTTCAACCATACAATCAATCCTACCAGCCCGGACCTTATTCATACCAAAACCAGGGCTTTGGGGGTACTTCTCAGCAACAAGGCCCTTCGGATAATTCTAAGCTGGAGGAGATGATGGCCCAGCTTCTGAGTAGCTCTACCAGTGCGAATCAGCTAGCTGATAAACGTTACCAGCAAAACGAAGAACGTTTCTTGGCTCACGAGGGAGAGATGCGGAGTCAGAAGGCCACAATTCAGAACATTGAGAATCAGGTAGGGCAGTTGGCAAAGATCATGTCAGAGAGACCCCCGGGTGGTCTTCTAGGCAATACCGAGCCGAATCCACGAGGGCATGTGAATGCCGTGATGATGAGGAGTGGAAAGACCATGGGACCTGACATATCGGACTCACCACCGATCACTGAGACGGTCTAGACTGATGCTTCTGATGAGGTGCACGCTAGGCGAGGCCCAGCAAGTACAGCACAGCTCCAAAAGCCAGTCAAAGATTATACTCCTCTAGTTCCGTACCCAGGCATGCTAAAGAAGCAAAAGAATGAGGAACGAAATGGTAAATTTTTAGAGTTATTCAAACAGTTGCATATAAGCATACCATTTGTCGAGACTTTAGCTCAAATGCCTATGTACGCGAAGTTCTTGAAGGACATCCTCTCAAATAAGCAGAAACTCGAGGACGTGTCCTGTGTTGTGATCAATGAGAGTTGCTCAGCTATTCTTCAGAACCGTCTGCCTACGAAGATGGGAGATCCAGGCAGCTTTACTCTTCAGTGCCTTATTGGCAATATGTCGGTTAGTCACGCGTTGGCGGATTTGGGAGCAAGCAGTAACCTTATGCCATATAAGGTCTTTGCTAAGTTGGATCTAGGTGAGCCGTCACCTACTAGGATGAGCATTCGATTAGCGGACCCTTCTATCAAGTATCCACGTGGATTTGTTGAGAATATGCTTGTCAACATTGACAAGTTTGTGTTTCCATTGGATTTTGTTATCCTGGACATGGATGAGGACTCCAGGGTACCTTTGGTACTCGGGCATCCGTTCTTGAACACTTCACGGACGATTGTAGATGTAGCTGCAGGGCAGATTGCACTCCGAGTGAATGATGAGCATGTGACCTTCGATATCAAGCGGTCAATGCAACACCCGCAGAGTCAGGATGATGCTTTATACTATGTTGACATTGTCGATACGTGCGTGAGCACCCACTTCCAGGGCACGATTGAGGGGATTGATTCGGACACACCTTTGTTGTGTGGAGACCTAGATGGCATTACTCAGGAGGGCCACGATTTCGAGCAGCCAGTCTATCAGATTGGTGATGATGGTTCCCAGAGTCCGGATCGATTTACAGAAATTGATTGTGGGATTGAGGAGAAGTCGAAGCTTTCGGTTGAAGATCCGTCGTCCTTAGAGCTTAACGACCTTCCGCCACATCTTGAGTATGCATTTCTAGATGAGGAGCACAGTTTGTCGGTTATCATATCAGCATCTTTGTCAGACGAGCAAAAGAGCAAACTTCTCGATGTACTACGACTTCATAAGAAAGCCTTAGCATGGAAGATCCTGGACATTAAGGGAATCAATCATTTATTCCGTACTCATAAAATTCTTATGGAGGATGATTACAAGCCGTGTGCGCAGCCACAGAGACGACTAAACCCGAACATGCAAGAGGTTGTGAAAAAGGAGGTGATTTAGTTGCTAGATGCAGGTTTAATCTATCCTATATTCGATTCAGTTTGGGTTACTCCCGTACAGGTAGTGCCCAAAAAGGGTGGCATGATGGTAGTGACGAATGATAGGAATGAGCTTATTACTACTCGGACGGTCACCGGATGGCGTGTTTGCATCGACTATCGCAAACTCAACGACGCCACCCGCAAGGACCACTTCCCGCTTCCTTTCATCGATCAGATGTTGGAACGTCTATCGGGGAAGTCTTTTTACTGTTTTCTGGATGGGTTCTCCGGGTATTTCCAGATTCCTATCGCTCCTGAGGATCAGGAGAAGACTACCTTCACTTGCCCATTTGGCACCTTCCCCTAACGGCGTATGCCTTTCGGTTTGTGCAATGCACTAGCTACCTTCCAGCGCTGCGTGATTGCTATTTTCCATGACATGATCAAGGATTCCATGGAGGTGTTCATAGATGACCTTTCAGTTTTTGGGTATTCCTTTGAGCATTGCTTGGAAATTTTGAAAAAGATATTAAAGAGGTGCGAGGAGACGAATCTGGTCCTGAATTGGGAGAAATGCCACTTCATGGTAAGAAGGGTATAGTTCTAGGACATAAGATCTCTCAAGCTGGGATGAAAGTCGATCCAGCAGAAGTTGATATCATTTCCCGACTTCCACCTCCCACCTCGGTGAAAGCGATTCGGAGCTTCCTTGGTCGTGCGGGGTTTTATAGGCGATTCGTTAAAGACTTCTCGAAAATCGCCAGACCCATGACCCGTTTATTGGAGAAGGACGCTCCATTTATTTTCTGTGACGAGTGCTTGATGGCCTTTGACCTTCTGAAGCAAAAGCTCGTTGAGGCACCTAACTTGGTCGCACCAGACTGGACTTTGCCATTTGAGTTAATGTGCGATGCGAGTGACTTTGCGATAGGAGCCATGTTGGGACAGCAGAGGGACAAATACTTCCATCCGATTTACTACGCTAGCAAAACTTTGCACGATGCTCAGGAGAATTACACTACTACGGAGAAAGAGCTTCTGGCGGTAGTTTTCGCATTTGATAAGTTTAGGTCGTATCTTGTGTTGTCCAAAACGATTGTGTATATGGATCACGCGGCGATTAGATACCTCTTCAGCAAGCAAGACGCGAAACCACGTCTGATTCGATGGGTTTTGTTGTTGGAAGAGTTTGATATCGAGATTCAAGACAAGAAGGGTGCATTAAACGTGGTCGCCGATCATCTCTCGAGACTCGACCATGGAGATGCGGAGAACGCGCGGGAGGAGCCAATAAACGACAATTTCCCCCACGAGTTTCTCATGAGTGTAGAGGTGAGTGATGAATCGCCTTGGTTTGCTGAATTTGCGAACTACCTTGCGTATAAGATCCTTATTAAAGGATTGACGCATCAGCAGAAAAGGAAATTCTTTGCGTATTTAAAGAACTACATTTGGGATGACCCGTTCTTGTTTAGAGTTGGCGCGGATCATGTGATCCGTAGATGTGTTTCGGGTAGAGAGGCAGCGGATATTCTGCGACAGTGTCATGAGGGACCTACTGGCGGTCATCACGTGGCCAATTATACAGCGATGAAAGTATTAGACTCTGGTTTTATTGTCCCACCATCTTTCGTGATGCGCAGTAGATGGTGAGAGCGTGTGATGCTTGCCAGCGGGCTACAAACATATCCGCGCGTGACGAGATGCCTCAAAACTCAATTCAGGTTTGTGAAGTGTTCGACGTATGGGGTATCGACTTCATGGGACCATTTCCATCCTCACGCAGAAACAAGTACATCCTAGTAGCGGTTGACTATGTATCAAAGTGGGCCGAGGCGCAAGCCGTACCCACAAATGACGCTAGGGTGGTCGTGAGGTTTCTGAAGAGCTTGTTCGCCCGGTTTGGTGCCCCGAAGGCGCTCATTAGTGACCGAGGGACGCATTTCTGTAATGCGCAGCTTGAGCGCGCCTTGTCTCGTTACGGTGTACATCATCGATTATCTACAATGTACCATCCTCGGACAAGCTAGCAAGTGGAGGTTACGAACCGGGGTTTGAAAAGGATCCTTGAGCGGTCGGTGAGTCAAAACCGCAAGGATTGGTCTGAGAAGTTGGATGACGCACTATGGGCCTTCTGGACTACATATAAGACACCTATCGGGACCACTCCATTTAGGTTGGTTTATGGGAAGGCATGTCATCTTCCGGTGGAGCTTGAGCACAAGGCATTATGGGCTTTGAAGATGGCGAATTTGGACTTAAAGAGCGGCGGTGAGGCCCGTTTCTTGCAGATTCACCAGCTCGAGGAGTTAAGAAATCATGCCTATGATAGTTCCACCTTGAGCGTACGAAGAGGTTGCACGACAAGAGGTTGAAAGAACATAAAGATTTTCAAGTCGGAGATTTACTCTTATTGTATAACTCTAGGTTGCGCTTATTCCCCGGAGAGTTGAAATTTCGATGGACGGGACCATACACCGTTAAAGAAGCATTTCTTACGGTACCGTAGCGATTGAGGATTCAAACGTTGGTTATTTTCAAGGTCAACGGTCATAGATTGAAAATTTACATTAGCGGACCAGTTGACTCGGTGGTAGAGATGATCAAGCTCTACGCCCCGCACACGAACTAAGTGTGGAGAGGAGAGTCCCGCTACCGACTCGATGATTTCGCGCCTAGGGGTAGTTTAGTCTTATTTTTAATGTTCTTGCATTTTTGCAATTTTTAGCGTAGATTTGTGGTTTCCCGTTTGTTTGTAGCGTTTTTAACAATACCGAGCGGAGATTCTTAGTCACTCTAAGGTCTTAACATGTTGCATCTTGCAAAAATGGAGGAAACCGGCTGAAACAGCCCCCGAAAATGGGTTCTGTGAAAAAACACTGATCTGCAGATCACGCACGATCGTGCCACTTTTGGCACGACTGTGCCAAACCAAGTCATCCCTGGGATCTGCACTATCATGCCATCCGAGGATTTAGTCTGATCAGCTTGCGATCTCGATGATGCACGACCGTGCGACCAGGCGCATGACCGTGCCGATTTGCATGAACAGTTTTTCTTGGGGGTATTTAAGGAATGTTTCTGCACATAACATCCCACAACTCCTAACCCTAGATGCACCCCCGTTCCAAACCCGGTATCCCCTAAGAAAATCCTTCCATTTTTCGCAAGATCTACTCGAATCTTCCATCAAGGTATGTTCAATTCATAGATTCCATGTTCCTTTTCCACTTTTTCACTTAGAGTTTCTGATTTCTTCAAGGAATTTTGAAATTCTCTTTATAAATACAAACGAAACCCTAACCCTTGAAGAAATCGCATGAATCTTGAACAATAGTCGGATTTCTACTCCCCAATCACCCAAAAACTTACTAGATTTGAAAGAAATTGGTTCAATTTGGTGATTGGGACTGACAGTTGCTGTTGCAGAATTTGGCACGACAGTGCCTTCAATGGCACGGTAGTGCCTGAGTTGTTCTTGATCTGCTGCTTGTTGTTCGGTGACACACGACCGTGCCGTCTTTGGCAGGACCGTGCGATTCCGAGTCATTGCTAGGCTATGGGCTGCAGCACCATGTGCACGGTTGTGCCACCAGGATGCACGACCGTGCCATATTTGGCATGACCGTGCCGATTTCCCAGACCAGGTTTCACAGAATGTTCGCAACAGTGACTTAGGCTGCTCGGTTGTAGATTTTTTGTTATACGTGTGTCTGACCCGGTTTTCCTGTGCAGATGAATCACCCATTCCTCTTCTTTGATCAAGACGACCTGAAGAACCAACCATACCTCACCGCCTTGAACGAAATGTGGCAGCGTAGGAGTCAATTCGGCACACCTAAACGTCTGAGTTGGGACGTGATGGAGGAGTTAAATCAATCAGAGAGGCTGGAAAACATGCTCTCGATGCCCTTCGCCCTTCTACTTAACATTAAACGACCGGTTTATAGGGAGCTCACCTTGGAGTTTTTCGCCACTTACATCTATTAAAAACCCAAGGCGAGTCGGAACCCGGAATTCAAGACTAGGAAGAGAATTAACTTTCAGTTAGGTGGACAGTGGCATAATTGGATGGTAGCCCGGCTTGGTCGAAATCTCGAATTTACACTATAGACGAGATAAATTCCGAGCTCTTCTCTTATATCTACACGTTCCCAAGTAACCAAGAGCGGGCTGCATTCTGGGCTAGGATAGCCGATGGTCTACCCTACGTTCCACGCTCAGCAAAAGCATCATGGATTAGGGACCCGCTCCTACGGGCCGTACACCACATCATCAGTCATACCGCTGCGGGACGCATGGACAGTGGAGGAAACTGTCCAACACCGGATGTCATTTACTTATATGTGCTCGCAGAAGGGGTTCATATTAACCTCGCAGCCCGTTTGGCAGAGTTCTTTATCAAGAGCTCGGGGACAACCCCGAGCAGTGAGATTGACGGGGGTGAATACGTCACCCAACTCGCCTACGCGCTAGGGATCATGATGCCTGATGTGGTTGCCGGACTTACATTGGTGGATGAGGTGTACATGATGGGGTCTGTTCTTTGAAGGCAGTAGGTATAGCGGTGGACACCGAAAATGGGCCGAGACTCAAAGGGTTAAACAACGATTTTTGGGATCCATTGCCGCCAATACCAGATGATAAGGGAGATGATGTTGTCATGCATGACATGCCGGTACATGATGAGGGTCACGAGCAACCGCCACCACAGCAACAGCAACAGCACCACCACCAGTATCAGCCGTATGATTGTCCTCAGGACATCCCACCTTATCCTGAGTTCTATCGACAGTTTCAGCAAATGAAGGTTAATCATGATTTTATGCGCCAAGAGATGCATGCGGGATTCTCCTACATTTTCAGTGGTCTTCATGATGCCTACCCGAACTACTCCGGTGATCCTCCGCAGTTCCCCTTTGGGAACCAGCCAAGTGGAGGGGCGGGTTCATCTGGAACTCGCCATGATGATGATGAGGACGGGTAGTTCGGAGGCTGGCCTACTTGGTGGTTTTTACTGTTTCTTATTAGTTATGTTTGTTTTCGGGTGTCATTTTGCTAGTACTTAAACACCCTCGGATATTATTGTTTCACTTTCAGACATTTTATTTCTTGTAGTTTATGGATGCCTATTATTATTATTATTTATATTATGTTTTCATTTTTGCGATCAGTTGTACTACTTTGTGTTGTGTCGTGTAGTGACGTTTATGCAGGTTTATAAACACATAACAAGGAGCAGTGATAAAAGCGAAACCGGGAGCTCGACATCCATTTTCATCCTTTATAGGGGAGTGTTGTCTTCCCTTCTCTTTACTTTGGGTCTCGCATTGAGGACAGTACGAAGTTCAAGTGTGGGGAGGGGTTTTGATAGTGTAACTTTGTTTGTCCTTAAAAAAAACTGTTTTATTTAAAAT
Organism: Scalesia atractyloides; assembly: GCA_947069175.1. Taxonomy (NCBI): domain Eukaryota; kingdom Viridiplantae; phylum Streptophyta; class Magnoliopsida; order Asterales; family Asteraceae; genus Scalesia; species Scalesia atractyloides. The sequence goes on from CAMTDV010000019.1 coordinate 16,450,325, forward strand.
AAACCGGTTTGCTGTACTTTTAGAAAGGATCAGATACAAAAAAATTAAAAAATCAACAAGCCGAATAAAATTTGAGAAAGATAATCAAAACCCCAACAAACAAAGAGAAACTTACATGTTTATTTTCGTACTTTTTGTTGGGGTTTTGTCATGTTTACGCAAAGCCATTTTATCCATTTAAAATGAAAAACGCAGCGGAAAAATTATTTAAAACATGTTACTTTTAAGATATAAAACCCATTTTAAATGTAAAACCAAAACCCTGATCCATATATGAATATGCATGCTATCAAAACACAACCATAGGGTGTTTTAAGAAACGACCTTTCAAGGAGCTAGGAGATGGAATAAGATGATGATTCTTAAATGACAATCTTCGTAGGAGAAGACCTCAAGCTTGTATACCCCAAGCCTTCCAACAAACACCTTATGTTGCTAGGATTTTCACTTATGAACACCTCTCGATCAACCAACCTTTGGCCGAAATTCTAGAGAGAATTTGAGAGTGTTCTTGCACTTGAAATCTTAATGTGTGTGTAAGAATTACAACCCCTTGAATAATGAATCAAATCCACTATATATAATCTCTTGCAAGATCTTTCTTGGATATTTTGAGATTTATAAAGATCTCACAAAATCTTCCAAGATATCCATATATCTCTTGTAAGATCTTTCTTAGATATTGTGAGATTTGTAAAGATCTCACAAAATCTTCCAAGATATCCATATATCTCTTGTAAGATCTTTCTTGGATATTGTGAGATTTGTAAAGATCTCACAAAATCTTCCAAGATATCCATATATCTCTTCTAAGATCTTTCTTAGATATTGTGAGATCTTATAAGATTTCCAAGATATTTTCTTTTAAATTATGTCTTGTATTATTTTATAACCTTTATAAAATTAACATCATATGTTTATAAGACTTTATGAAATATCTCATAACCATTTATAATGTTATATAACCCATTAAATAACAAAATAAAATATACTCTCAAAATAAATTATTCATATAATTTATTAGTTCCTCAAGTGCAATTATTTAGAAAACCAATTTCTAAATATTCTAAGTGTTAATATTTATTTGTTTGATCATATCATAAATAAATATTATAAGTGTTTGTCTAGCTTGTTATTATGTATGACCCAACTTGGATCATAACGTACTAGCCACATCAATTTAATATGTGTCTTGGGCATACTGATTCCAACAATCTCCCACTTGCACAAGATACATAGAAGATTGATGTAAGTAGTAACTACCGCCTAACAACGGTTTACTACCCGTAATACGTATGATGAAGTGCCATTCAATAACATCATCCCCTTCAAGTCCCTTACATGAAAATGATTTAGATGAATCTATCATTTATCCTTTTGTTACAGATGTCATGTCAAATCCAGAGACATAGAATGATCATTCTATGTTGATTTAACTTTAGCAGGCCTTAGACATCTTACTCTCAATGACTAAGAGGAACAAATCCCTTCTTGACTACATACGTTCTCATAATCACCTTGTACCACACCTGAGCTTAGCCTTATGTACTGCCATATTTCAGAACAGCGAAGAACTAAGTCAAAGTATAATATTTGGTGAATATCAAGACCCAATATGTATCTTAGGTCAGAGTACTATGATATTCGCCTTTACTCAAAATTACTTATGATCAATCACAAAGAGCGGGTCAGTCCAATATTTGTATCCCACAAATATCTATGAACTTTGGCAGCAACACTTTGCTCTATATTCATACCTAATGAATATCCACCAATCCAAGTTCATAATAGTCTTACCTTCATATTTGTTCCCACAAATATGATCGACTACGGACATTTTGAATAATTAACTTATTCATGGATTTAAACATGCTAAAAATGGAACATAACTCAAAATTACCATAATTATTAAAATGAGTTAAAATAACAATTGTTCTGATATCCAAATACTAAATAGATCAAGTCCAATCACTAGAATATCGAAGTCCTAAGGCACAAGTGTGACCCTCATGCTTTGACCGTTCAAGGAGCTTCGTGAGAGGATCCGCATTGTTTTGATTGGTGTGAACTTTGAGAATACATATCTTTCCCTTTTCAACTTCATCCCTTATGTAGTTGAATCTCCGCTCAATGTGTCTAGTCTTTTGATGTGCACGAGGTTTCTTAATTTGTGCAATCGCACCCTCGTTATCACAAAAGATCTCTAGGGGATCCTGAATGGTAGGACTACCCCTAGGTCGGCAATGAATTTCTTTAACCATGCAGCTTCTTGTGCTGCCAATGAAGCGGGGATGTATTCTGATTCTGTAGTGGACAATGCTACAACATCCTGCTTCGAGCTCTTCTAAGAGACAGCAGCTCCATTCAAAATGAAGACATACCCAGATTGTGATCGAGAACCATCCCGGTCAGTTTGGAAACTCGCATCCGTGTAACCCTTTACAACGAGTTCCTCTTCACCAGATCCATATATTAGAAACAAATCCTTAGTCCTTCTAAGGTATTTCAATATGCTTTTAACAGCCATCCAATGACTGTTACCTGGATTTTGCTGGTATCTACTTGTGATGCCTAAGGCGCATGACACGTCCAGTCTAGTGCATATCATTGCATACATGATGGATCCTATAGCAGACGCATATGGGACTCCATTCATTCTTTCTTGCTCATCCTTTGAGCTTGGACATTCAGACGCATTCAGTATCATTCCCTTTTGAATAGGTATTTCTTAGAGTTCTCCATCTTGAACCATTTCAAGATTTTGTCAATGTATGCATTTTTGTTCAAACCTATCAAGCGCCTTGATCTATCCCTATAGACCTTTATTCCCAAAATATAGGCGACTTCACTAAGATCCTTAATGGAAAAACAACTTCCAAGCCAGGTTTTTATACCTTCCATGGTTGGAATATCATTTCCAAATAGTAGAATGTCATAAACATACAGTACTAGGAAAGTGATGATGCTCCCACTAGCTTTCTTAGACACACAAGCTTCATCAGCGTTCTTGATGAATCCAAAATTCCTAATTTCTTCATCAAAACGGTGATTCCAACTTCTAGATGCTTGTTTCAATCCATAGATTGATCTCTTTAACTTGTATACTTTGTTAGGATGTTTTGGATCGACAAAACCTTCAGGCTAAACCATATAGACATCTTCATCAAGATATCCATTAAGGAAAGCAGTTTTGACATCCATTTACCAAATCTCATAGTCATAATATGCAGCTGTGGCAAATAATATCCTAATTGACTTTAGCATCGCGACGGGCGAGAAGGTTTCATTATAATCAACCCCTTGAGTTTGAGTGAAACCTTTTGCCACAAGTCTCGCTTTATAAGTATCCAAGTTACCATGCATATCGGTTTTCTTCTTGAAAACCCACTTACTTCCAACTACTTTGGAGTTAAGAGGTGGTACAACCAATTCCCATACTTGGTTGTCATACATGGATTTCATCTCTACGTTCATGGCTTCAAGCCACTTGTCACAATCGGATTGTGACATTGCATCATGGTATGTGGTTGGTTCATCCGAATCTACCACGTAGCATCCATCCATAAAAAATCCATATCTTTCAGGTGGATTACTAACTCTACCAGATCTGCGAACATTATATGTATTGATCAACCTCTTGATCCTCTTCAACAACCTCTTGTTGAGTGCTAGTATCAACCAAACGTGCATCGGCTTGTGGTTCTTGATCCTCTCAAGTTCCACTGTTCTAGTAGTTCCTTCCATAAGGAACTTAGCTTCCAAGAACTCAGTCTTTCGAGCAACAAATACCTTTTGCTCTGTTGTATCGTAGAAATAATATCCTATATCATCTTTAGGATATCCTACAAAGATACACTTAGTGTCCAATTTGTTTTGGGTGTATTGCTTCACATAAGCTTCACAACCCCATACCTTCAAATATGATAATGATGGAGCCCTTCCATGCCATATTTCAAAAGGTGTCTTATCCACTTTCTTGGTTGGGGCCATATACGAGCCACAGAGAGCAAAGCGTAACCCCAAAATGATAGAGGTAATGTGCTTCTAGCCATCATAGATCAAACCATATCCAATAAAGTTCGATTCCTCCTTTCAAACACACCATTATGTTGTGGTGTTCCAGGTGGAGTAAGTTGTGAGATAATCCCACAACTCCTAAGATGATCTTGAAAAGCATCACTAAGGTATTCACCTCCTCTATCGGTGCGAAGGACTTTGATTGTTTTCTTGAGTTGATTTTCTACTTCATTTTGGAAGATTTTGAACGTTTCAAAAACTTCAACTTTGTGTCTTATAAAGTACACATAACCATAACGGCTATAGTCGTCGGTAAAACTAATGAAGTATCTTTCACCATTCCTAGTCATTGGCTTAAAAGGACCACATACATCCGAATGTATGATACCTAATAAGTCTTTTGCCCTTTCAAAGGTTCCACTGAAGGGTGCCTTAATCATTTTTCCTTGTAAACAAGATTCACATACATCAAATGAATCATCTCCATTTGTTTCAAAAGACCATTCTTTCGAAGTGTTTGCATACGATTTCTGCTTATATGACCAAGGCGACAATGCCGAAGATAGGTCTCACTCAAATCCATTTTGAGTTTCTTAGTGATTGCATGGTACATTGAACTATCAAATGATGTACTATCATGAACCAAATCATAAATACCATTTGAAGGTTTAGCTTTGAAGTAAAACATGTCATTCATCAAAACATAAATGTCATCGTTCACAAACTTTAAATTAAAACCATATTGTAGCAAAAGGGAAACTGAAATAATGTTCCTAGTCAAACTAGGAGCATACAAAATATTTTTTAAAATCACTTCCAAACCACTTGGAAGCTTCAACACATAGTCTCCTTGGGCTTCGACTTCAACTTTTGCTCCGTTGCCCATGAAGAGACTAGCGTCTCCCTTTTTATAATGTTTATTTCTTTTGAACCCCTGCAACAAATTGCATATACGAGTTCCACATCTAGTATCCAATACCCATGTGTTTGAAGAAATAACATTAAGGTCAATATGTATCATAAAGATTGTATCTGAGGTTTGCCCCGCATCCCTCTTGGTTTTCAACTCCTTGAGATAGGTTAGACAAATTCTTTTCCAATTTCCTATCTCTCCATACTCAAAGCATGGGTCGGTCGAAGCAACCTTTTGTTTCTTTTCCTTCAGTTTCGTTGGTTCCGCTTTAACCTTTCCTTTTCCCTTCCCTTTGGCGTGGCCCTTCCTTTTGGCAAAACTTGCCTTGGAGTCGGGGTGGGGCCTCTTCTTGTTGCCTCCCTCATTGATCATTAGAACGGGTAAAGCCTTTTTACCCATGCCCGCCTTGGCAGTTTTGAACATTGCATGAAGCTCACCAATGCTCTTATCCCATCCGTTCATGTTATAATTCATGACGAAAGTCTCAAATCTTCTTTGTTAAAGAGTTGAGGATCAAATCCGTAGCAAACTCTTTAGAGATGGGACAATTAAGCCTTTCGAGGCAATCAATGTGGCTCTTCATCTTAAGGACATAAGATGAGACCGATTGGGTTTCCTCCATTCGACATGCATGAAGCACTCGAACCGTTTGAAGCGTTCTACCCTTGCTTGTTGAAGGAACATTTCCTTCAATTGGGTAATCATGTCATATGCCCCGTGATGTTCAAAAGCCTTTTGAATTTCGGGAATCATAGTTCCCAACATAAGGCAAGGGGCTTGCATAGAGTCCTCTGTATACTTAACCCAATCGTTATAGGCTTCCACATCTTCCACGTTAGGTTCATCCGGAATGGGATCGTCCAACACATAGGATATCTTTTCTTGCTTGAGAACGATTCTCAAGTTTTGATACCAATCCATGAAGTTGTTATGGTTCTTAGTGATAGGTTACGGATGACTGGGTATTGTGTTTGCATTGTTAGCAGCCATCTACAAAATTTTAACAAAGTTCAATTTTTAGTATTTTAGATATTATTAAATTTTAATTATTAATACCCTTTTATGTCTCATAGACAATTATTAATTAAAATCTAGAATCCAACGTTACATTTAAATATTGATTAGGTGACCTTTATCCCATTATTTAAATTAACAAGGTAGTCAACGTTTGATGATTGCAACTCTTTGCAATTTCTAGCCATATGGGATCGGTTAAACATCTTTATGTTTAGTTGGCATGTTTAATCCCATCAACATCTTTGTACGCCATGCTTCGGTGACCCTAAGCACATAGTTTCCAAATCAAGTTGTCCTACTTACACACACATATGAGTTTACCCATACAAGTGGTTAGGTGACCTTTATCCCACAAATATGGTAAGCCCACCTCCAAAACACAATTTCCTTCAAATGTGGTTAGGTGACCTTTATCCCACAAAGAATTCCCAAGTGATTTGAGTGTTGTATAAAAGAACGGTGTTTGACTTTTTTTATAAAAGGGATTTTAAGTTTTCAGAATTCTAGTTTTAGAAAACTTTATGTACCATACATTTGCATGCATTCAAATTCATGGTACTTTAGTGAAAACCAATTTTCAAGGTTCCTTTAATAAAACTCATTTTATTATAAAATCAATAACCTTTAATAAAACCTTTTATTAACCACTTTAATGATTTTTAAATAACCAATTTTAAGCTTGTTGTTGTTTATTAGTTTGTTAAGCATCCATATCCACATATCATCCAAACAAGATAATAAAACAACCATACAAGCATAACACACAAAACTATAGGTGCATAACCATAGCCAACTATTTTTGACAACACTTGTTAGCCAAAACAAGTGTGCCAAAAGGTCCTTCCTAAAGGGTGAATATTGACACAAGAAATGTGTCGTTGAACTCCCACTTGAACCCGCATCCAAATGCTTCAAGTCTTCCTTTTGTGTTTTGATTTCTTCACTTTCTTTGGGCATCCAAAAGATCTTTAAATTCAGATCCAAACTCATTTGGGCTTCAAAAATGTGTTTTGGTTATTGGGCTAAAATCTCGTTAAGGACTATGAAGTCCTTTAGGCCCAAAATTGGCCAAAACCAAAAACTCATTTTGTGTGCATCTACTTTTACAATAAAGTATCCTAATACATTTTTTCTAGTTAAACAAATGCAACTAATCTATTTACTTAGATACCAAATGAAAATAAATAAATTACATATTTTTCAAATGGAAGAACAAAGACATTAATTATTACAACCCATTGAAATAATTAAATATAAATCACAAACACAATCATTCAACATATTCAAACACAAGGTCATGGCTAGGTTATGAACACCAAAATATACATCCACATATGTATATTATTCAAGAGCAAAATTGGTTCCCTTTTATAACCCATATTTTCGACCAATAATGAAAAACCGAAAAGTGTTGGTTTTTGTCCAAACAAACAAATCATCCATATGATTTAATTTTTCAAGATTCCTTTATGCATGTAAGAAAATAATCTTGAAAAACAAAGGGAGAACCGTGTTTAAAATTTTCGGACATAGGGTTTCTCCAAACCCAAATACCCGAAATTTTTAAATCCTTTGAAGCATGCATTCATATAAGCGGCTCTAATACCACTGTTGGGATTTTGTCAAGTTTAGCAAAGACATTTTATCCATATAAAATGATAAACGCAGCGGAATAGTTATTTAAAATATGTTACTTTTAAGATATAAAACCCATTTTATATGTAAAACCAAAACCCGAATCCATATATGAATATGCATGCTATCAAAACACAACCATAGGGTGTTTTAAAGAAACGACCTTTCAAGGAGCTAGGAGATGGAAGAAGATGATGATTCTTGAATGACAATCTTCAAAGGAGAAGACCTCAAGCTTGTATACCCCAAGCCTTCCAACAAACACCTTATGTTGCTAGGATTTTCACTTATGAACACCTCTCGATCAACCAACCTTTGGCCGAAATTCTAGAGAGAATTTGAGAGTGTTCTTGCACTTGAAATCTTAATGTGTGTGTAAGAATTACAACCCCTTGAATAATGAATCAAATCCACTATATATAATCTCTTGCAAGATCTTTCTTGGATATTTTGAGATTTATAAAGATATCACAAAATCTTCCAAGATATCCATATATCTCTTGTAAGATATTTCTTGGATACTGTGAGATTTGTAAGATCTCACAAAATCTTCCAAGATATCCATATATCTCTTGTAAGATCTTTTTTGGATATTGTTAGATTTGTAAAGATCTCACATAAACTTCCAAGATATCCATATATCTCTTGTAAGATCTTTCTTGGATATTGTGAGATCTTATAAGATTTGCAAGATATTTTCTTTTAAATTATGTCTTGTATTATTGTATAACCTTTATAAAATTAACATCATATGTTTATAAGACTTTATGAAATATCTCATAACCATTTATAATGTTATTTAACCCATTAAATAACAAAATAAAATATACTCCCAAAATAAATTATTCATATAATTTATTAGTTCCTCAAGTGCAATTATTTAGAAAACCAATTTCTAAATATTATAAGTGTTAATATTTATTTGTTTGATCATATCATAAATAAATATTAGAAGTCTTTGTCTAGCTTGTTATTGGGTATGACCCGACTTAGATCATAACGTACTAGCCACATCAATTTAATATGTGTCTTGGGCATACCGATTCCGACACTTTTACCCATTCCCTCCGTTAGGTGAGCATTATTTTGAGCCTTATGTTCATTATATGATTGTTCATTTCGGATTTGTAGTGAGCCGGATGTCTCGTGTAATGTAGAACTTGTCCTAAGCATGCTTGTCGAGACCATAAACATGTGGAATTGTGTAAAAATGATAGAGGCACTTAGGACACCCTTCTTGTGTCAGCCTTTCCATTGTTTATGTCCCCTACCCGCCTTTACCCATTTGTTCACCATGTTGAGCCTTTCCCGTGTTTTTCCGATTGCACCCACTTTAACCCACTTAGCCTAAATTAGCCTTTTTCTTTTTAAACCTTAGTGTTAAAACTCGGTTAAAGTCACCATTTAACTAGCATTTGTTGTAAATAGTTACTTATTAGCAAAAAAATAATAATAATCCAGAAAAAATTATAAAATAAAATACCTCAAAATTGGGGGAAGGCGAAATGAAATTTGAGCGATATTGAGCACCAAAAGAGTACAATATCGACGATTAGGTCAAAGTTAAATAGATTGTTAATTATGCGTTATATATGTATGGTTCCCTTTTATTTATGCTAGTTAAAGGTGACTACCGAGTTTTAACCATTTAGTCACTTGTAAATGTCCATTCCACACCCTTCACCCTAGCTTTTCGTTACAACCCGTGAAGACCTCTTGATTTACACTTTTGCACATGATAAATGGTGGAGATGAGATCTTTTGACAAGCTTATGTTATTACACGTTTCATTGTCTAGGCATCGAGTGTTTACACATACACATTCTATGTATGTTTCACAAATATAGCCGAGTGTGTGTGAACCTTGTGAGATGTGCGAAGATTAGCATGCTAAGTCAATCGGAAGTGGAATCGTGGCTTTTGGTTTATCTTTACATATATTTACATGTGCTTATTTGGTTTAAATTGTTTGAAGATACCTTTCGAAAGAAACCGGCTAACCGTTTCGCATGTTTAGTAGTTATGTAATTGTAAATTATTTTATTTTGTCAAAAACTGTGTTTTTATTTTAGTTTGCTTGAGGACAAGCAAAGTTCCAGTGTGGGGAGGCTTGGTATATGTAAAAATATACACGTTTTAGTCCCCCGTTTTATCCTCGTTTTACGCGTTTTCGATCATAAAACATCGGTTTTGGTACTTAATCCGGTGTGTTTTGGTTTACAGGCCCTAAACAGCGTATTGGAACGAAGGATGAAGAAAAATGGATTTTCCAAGCGAAACGGTGAAGTTACAAAGATTCTGTTAAGCTGCAGATCAATTGACCCGGCCGTGCCAAATATGGCACGACCGTGCGTGTGCGAGACAGAAGACTGCACGAGCAGTGCAGCGAACCGTGCCACCCTTTTTGCCGGACATGCACGACCGTGCCAAGCCATTTTATCAAGAATCACTGCCTGATCATCAGAAATGCACAACCGTGCCACTTGTGGAACGACCGTGCCATTTCAAATCACTGTTATGGATAAGCTGATGTCAACAGATTGCGGGAATAGTGCACGTCCGTGCAGATCTTGCATGACCGTGCCAAATTAAAAAAAATGCTATAAAACAGGCAGAAGCTACTGATCGAAACATTGCGCAATTTTCCTAACTTCTTGGCGATTTCTGGGGTCCGAGAACAGTCTGAAGAGGACGGTTTGAAGCCTCAAAGTTGCAAGAAGCCTATCTAGCATCCAGTCCATCAAATCCTTTCTTGTTTATGGTTTGATTTCTTGTTCTTAACATGTATTTTGATCTTAGATGCAAGCATTAAGATGATGGTATTATGATTATTGTAGCCTAAGGGCAAAAACACATTATTTACTTGCTTCATGAACAACCATTAGTATGTTAATTATGTTGTAATGACACTTAGCACTTTTTATGTCAATCATTGATGATTAGTTTGCAACCTTGTTTGTTGATAATGGATTCTTGATTATAGTTAATTCTCTTGGAAGATTAGTATTTGGTTAGTTAAGATATTTGCAAAAAGAAGATTAATTAATCACTTAGCAAACTTTTAACTTGTTAAAATGTTTACACCATGAGCTTAGAAATGAGAATTGTTTCATAAGAGGTAATTAATGTTAATCAAGAATGACCTTCACGGAAAAACCTTAACGGGTCGGATGGTGTCGTTATGAACTCTTGTCATAATTTAAGTTTAGTAAGTAGTTTTGGCCAAAATTCCTTTTCTAAATAAAGTTGTGTTCAAGGTTTGTAAGATGGGCTTGGTTGTGATTTTATCTAGGTTATGCTTCTCTTGGTGGTCACATTGTGTTTATCGGTGTTACTTTCCTCGATAAAGTGCAGTTAAAAACTCTTAACGGATGACTAACTTATTTTTAAGGGATTTTCATAAACATTTATCAATAAGAGTGTCAAAGAACAATTTTAGGTGGTTAAAGTGTGTTTATTGTTTTAACTTTCCAAAGGGTTGTTATGTTAGGATTCTCGAAAGGGAAACTAATTGTATTTTTAAAAATAGAAAATTGGCCGAGTGTTATAGTGCAAAAACCGCCGTAGTTAACATGTTTCGGTTGTTCGTAAAGCGAGGCTAGTTCTTTTACTTATTGTGTTCATATTCTATTACATTTTCAAAAATATATCTTCTAAACAAATTACTCTCATCTCATTTTTGCCGGTAATTTAACGAAAAAGGTTTAGTACTTTTTGCTTCCGCCCGCATCCATGGATCGATACTTGGTTCTTACCGATACTTTACCACATATATGACGGGGTACACTTGTCCTTTCGTGTGTGTTTTAATTTTGAAGTATAAATCATTTTATAAATTTAAAACCGAACCGTGTGTAAAACTCATTGTAAAAATATGTATATATACGCACACGTCATTGTTTTACTCGTACTTTAAGTTTAGGACCCATTAAGGCGTACCTGGTTTCGTCATGGGTATCATAAAATTTGTGGTTTATTGTCAATTTCATGAAAGTGTGTAAATATGCTTTACACATTACACCTGATGTGTCATGCCCTTTGAATCATAAAATTATATGATTTGTTTATCTTTTCTCAATTGATGTCATATGTCGAGAAGATTATTTATATATATTGAATAAAACAATATTTTCATTGTCAAACCTCAAATATGCTCTCAAAGTAGCAATATTATTAAAAATATGTATATGTTTTGAAACGACTACCATGAAAATTACATGTTTTAGTCCATTCCATGAAGTGAATATAATTATAAAGATCTTTGAAAATGCCGGGATCATGGATAGAATTGAGAAAATTGTAATGATGCTACCATGAATGTTGTATGGTTATAATCCATTCCTTGAACTAAATGTGATGATATAATTGGTGTAAAGTTCGTAATCATGGTATTTGAGAAAATTGTTATGATGCTCATGTAATGAGATCAACCATGTTAATAATATGATGACTATACAATGATCGTTATAAAGGTCATGATCATGGTAAGTTTGGAAATTGTAATGATCCTCACGTTGACAACCATGTTACTATTGAAATCGACCACAAGAAGTGGCATACTAAGGAAGTGATCATACAATAATAAAATATGGGAACCATAACATGAATTTTTGAAATAATAATATATTCTCGTACTTCCTATCGTGTATCAGATAAACACGAGTGTAACTAAAAGAATATATGATCATAGACCCGAAGTATGTGGATGATAATTATTTAATTAGTTGGCATGACCGGTTAGACCATGTGAGTCAAAGTTGATGTGAAACATAATAAAGAACTAAAAGGTCCTTTAGCTGAGAATTAGCATGTAATTTTTGCTCACAAGGGAAATTATATATTTGCCAAATAAATGAGGTTGTATCCATAAATATTCTGGAAATAGTTAAAGGATATGCATATCCAAACTTGATACCATTTAGTGTTTTAAATCGATGCATCGTCTAAATAGTTATCAAATCTACATCCTGAAGTTTGTGTGATTGTGACTTGGTTAATGTGATAGCAATCATATTATTATAGATTGGCATATTTATTTTGGTAATTATCATGAGTTTAATTCTTGTATTATTAATGATTATTGGAATAAGTGTTATCCTACATGATATGAATGTTTTTATACGGATTGCTTTTGTTGAAGACGATGTTCAAACGTCTACAAATTGATTGCAAAGCCAATAATCATGAGAGCAAAAGTTCATATTTGAGTACATGTGATTTTACATGCGGTGACATTATTTCAATCAAGCCAACATGTTGTAATAGTTCTCCCCATTATAGTTGGTTTTTCGTCAGGAACCAAACATTTCCCATCAAACCTTTTGTTGTGTGGTGTACATTGGAATTGATCCACCACAATGCATAAAGATTGAAAATAAAATAATGTAGGAATATATGTTGGGTGAAAATATCATGATTGTATACTTAAAGCAATTAACGAGAGATTTACTTATGGGTCATTGAATCATACTTTAAATAAATTAACATTCCCAACATTAGGAGGAGATTAATGGCAGTTGAAAAAAATGAGTATGCATGAATTATCATTGATCCTCAAACTAAATTATATGAATAAGAAGTTCAAAAGATAATTCGTTTACCTAGATTAAAGAATCAATTACCAGACATGTTCACTGACCTAAATTCAGTGACTAAGTAAGTCACCTAGTCAATTGTCAATGCTCCAATTAAGATAATTGTCCTAGAAGGACAAACCATATATTAATAACGAGTCTATTGCACGCCTGAAGCGTGGTAGGCTAGTCGATTCCAGAAAAAAAATTCCACAAAAACTTGGAGCAAATAATGAAGAAGATGGTCAAGTCGAGGTTATAGTATAAGGTCTCTTAAAGAGACATTAGACATGATGGTTCCGGCAGAACCTCAGGTACCTGAACACGCTCTTAGTAAATTATATCATGTTTAGAAGTGTATGGAATCGAAACAAAATCGACGTCGTTATACTATTATATATATACGCTTGAAATGATGAAATGACGAGGATCATGATTTAAGATCCGCCTACGAGTGAAATTATATAAATGATTGGAAAAAATGGAGAGATACAAATAAGGCAGAGTTGAATTCTCTAATGAAATGGAAAGTTTCTGGACCAACAGTCCATACAAACTAAAGTTGTAAAATATGTTGGATACAAATTGGTCTTTTATGCGATTCATGTGAAAATCAAATTGAGTGAAACAAGGAAAAACTAATGACACAACAATTTTCGCAAAGACCCATGATTGATTATAAAGATGCACACTCTCTAGTGGTGGATGCAATGACTTTCTGATATTTTATTCATCTTGTGATATAAAGAGAGAATTGATATGCGCCTTATGAATTTTATGTATCACTTGATACTGAAAGTTTACATTATCACATCCCGACCGCGTAAAACAACAAACCGCAGTGGAAACGTCGGGGAGTGTCGTAACAGAACTATTGTTTCAATAACCATGGCACATAAAGTTAAGTTTTATTTATTATAATTGTTTACATGTCTTAGATAAAACGGAAAATACAGCATAAGTTAAACTATTCTTCTTGCTTTTATTCTCACTAAGGCCCAAAGTCTGCCCTACGTGTAGCACGATCAACCTCAAACATTCGCCCCTGAAACATATGTGAAAACAAAGTCAGCAAAGAAATGCCGGCGAGTACATAGGATTTTGTGTTGATGCTTCATGGCTTTGATTAATGTAAGAAAATTTTAAAGTAGTATAAAAGTCGCCATGAACCATGAAAAGTTTCTTTTATAAGAACCATATGAGAAATCAATATGATATAAAAGAAATAATATATGGTTAAAATGATAACCAAAAGTAAGTTTTGTCTTGTGTAAAATGTCATGTCTTGTATTTTGTGTAAAATAATTTAGATAACGCCACGATATGTAAGATAATAAAAGAACTTATATATAGGAAGTACCATCGGCGTATCCACCATGCTTTTATCACATTACATACGTCATGTTATTTAAATCACTCACCATAAACCCATAATCATGTAAATAAATGTCATGTAAACAAATGTCGAGTAAACAATTTCATGTAAACCAATGTCGAGTAAACAATGTCATGTAAACCAATGTCGAGTGAACAATGTCGAGTTTTATAAACCATTTGCTTTTATCGTTAAAAAATATATTATGGATTGTTGGCGAACACATTCAAGCCTTGTTGGCTGTCGGATAAACCCCTATCCGGTCAAGGGTTTATCAATGTTCATCGGATTCTGACATTGCCTAAAGGTCGCTTCCAAACATACCTAGGAAGTGGGAACGGGATTGTCAATCCTATGGTACCATTACATACTACCGGGTCGGCGTGATCAATGTTAATGAATGTATCATTGTCGAGTTCAACGCACCAAAATGTCAATAACAATGTAAGCATGTCTTGAAAATGTCTTGTAAATGTCTTGAAAACCATGTACTAGTATGCTCGGTCAACAAACATAGCAAAAATGTCTTTGAAAGCCAATGTGCTAAATATGTTATGTCAACATATGTAGCAAAGTGCAATGAAAATCATGTACTATATATACTATGTAATCGAGCATGTATAATGTCATGAAATCACGAAAGTAGTTATAGGCAGAAAATGTTTCACCCCAAAATATTGAAAACGTAAAAGAGGGGACTATGTACTCACTTTGGTTGCAAAAGTATTCTTGTTGAAGAAGATAAACCAAGATTAAGAGTCCGTGAAATCAAGCGTGTCCTATAAATGGGTAACTATATAAATATCGGAACTTGAAATCGAAGGATTCGGATAGAATGAGACTTTATAAACCAAATAAGTGTTGGAACTCATATGTTATGGTTTAGTAAGTTTACATTCTGAGTTGGAGAGATTTTTAAGTGCTTTTGACCCGTTATGACCCGTTAAGGTAGTTTAAGCCACTTTAACGCGTCATTTGTGTAACTACGCATTCGGATGGTTAGATATGTGTTATGATAAGTCTACATTACCAAAACATGTTTAAGAAAATGTTATTTAATCAGAATATATGTCAAAATTTAGGTTACATATGATTTTAGTTGATTTACTTGTAGAAAAGGGCATTTTGGTCATTATCAAAGATTATATCAATAATTATCATAACACTAACCAAATGATATGATCATAAGACATAACCTCAGATGGTTATTCCCTATATATTTATGTTCATAAATATGTATTTGTTCGGGTCTAAAAATCAACCAAACGGGTCAGATTCAAAAGTCAAAGTGGTGGTCAAACCGTTAGACTTTTGACTCTAAACAAGCACTATAACAAGAGTGACGAGTTTGACATATCTTTACATGTCTTGATAAGTTTATAAAATTTTTTTGTCATAAAAACAACCTGTTTTGATACCTGAAACTAGATCTGTTGCAAAATGCGCAAAGTCGCATTTTGACCGAAACTTTGACTTGCCAAAATACCTAGAAATGGTGGGAATCAGTAGGCATGATTTTTAGAGATCATAACCACCTTGATTACCATCATATTGCAAGATTCAATTGAGCTATATCTTGATCAATTCATGATCAAAACTAAAAGTCAAACAGAAGTCACACTGTTTGATTTTTAGTAAAACTAAGCTATAATAATTGAACATAGCAAGAGTGGAATACTTACAAACACCAAGGAATGATTCAAGAACCAGAGAATAGCTCCAAGGAGGTTGCAAATTCGGATTTGTGGCAGGTTATAGTATGAACATGGGTAAAGAGTTCAAAAATGGCATGACCTTGGTATTTATAATGATCATAAGTTTACCAAATCATGACATGTGTTATGCCAGGTGTTAGGGGCTTTGATTAGTGTCCAATTATGTGTCTAAAGCAGAAGAGAAGTGGCAGGATTCATGTGATTAGTGTCCTCAAACAAACAAGCTGTTGCCAGCTAATGCTGCTAATCTGGTGCAGCCGTACGGACCGTATGGGTCCAGGCTTACGGTCCGTAAGCTGGTGGTCTGGCAACCAGTTTCACAAAATGACATTTTTAGCCCCTAAACTTGTTTTTGACGCGTTTTGGCACTTTTAACACATGTTAACCCCATTTTAAGCTCCATAAGGACGATAAAGTATACGGAACTTGAAATATGCCCAAAAATGTTCCAGAGGTCGGTTCGTTTGGTCGTACGGTTGTAGTTTTCGGTTAACTACGACAAAAAGCGTAACGAACGCGTGCATGACCGTAAAAGCGTAACGAACAAGATTTTTGCATTACAATCATTAAGATACAAGATTTTAATGATTACAAAATTTTTTTGATGTACATACATGTTCTGGATTAACAAATACGCGTAACGGCATAGTTTCGCAGAATTTACAAAATAGCCACTTAAGTTGCAAAAGCATGTTTTTGCCATACCGAACCTTTCAAAACTTATTTCTAAGTTATGTAAAGGTTATTTAAGTTATGTTAAGCTTATGACCATGTTCCGGAAGGTACGTCGCTACGAGAATCAACAGACTTTCGTAGTTTGTCGTAAATAATCCCTGTGATCGAATAAGCTTGTTTTTGACATACCAAACCCTTCAAAACTTATTTCTAAGTTATGTAAGGGATATTTAGGGTATGTTTAGCTTATGTCACTATTCCACACTATACATTGCGTTTAACTGATTTCATTTTGCGATTACACTTTCAGAAAAGGTTTGAAAGGTCAAAATCGAACAAATATATTGAAAATGCACAAAAGTCATAAGTAAATACACAAACTGTAAACAACACAAAGTTTCATTAATCATCAAATCATTCGGAGGTCGATACAAGATTGAATTACACAGATGTCACCGTCTCCCCTACTTTAGGAAATTTCGTCTCGAAATTTAATTACAGGAAACTTGTGAGAAAAGATGTGGATACTTTGTATTCATTTGATCCTCTTGTTTCCAAGTAAATTATGGGCCACGTTTGGATTCCCAACAAACTTTAACAATCGGTATCCGTCTGCATTTGAGCTTCTTGACGTTACGGTCCAGAATTTCCACAGGTTTCTCAACAAAATTCATCGTGTCATCAACACGAATTTCATCAAGAGGGATGTGGAGGTTTTCATCAGCCAAACACTTTTTCCAAGTGGACACATGGAAAGTTGGATGAACGTTACCAAGCTGTGGGGGTAGCTCAAGTTTGTAGGCCACTTTTCCGATTCTCTCAATGATCTTAAATGGTCCAACATAACGTGGTGCAAGTTTTCGTTTCTTCCCAAATCTGATTACTCCCTTCCAAGGGGATACCTTGAGTAGGAACTGATCACCGACTTGGAATTCCAAGGGCTTGCGTCGTTTATCCATGTAACTCTTTTGACGACTTCTAGCTGTCAGAAGGTTTTCGTGAATTAACTTGACTTTGTCCGTTGTGTCTTGAATAAGTTCGGGTCCAGTGAATTGAGATTCACCAATCACATTCCAACAGTCAGGTGAACGACATTTTCGACCATAAAGAGCTTCAAAAGGTGCCATGTTAATGCTGGAGTGATAACTGTTGTTGTAGGAGAATTCGATCAACGGTAGATGTGAATCCCAACTACCACCAAAGTCGATCATACAGGCTCTAAGCATATCCTCCAATGTTTGGATCGTTCTTTCAAATTGTCCATTCCTTTGAGGATGATAAGCAGTGCTCAGGTTAAGCTTGGATCCCATGGCAGACTGCATAGTTTTCCAAAAATGAGATGTGAATCGAGCGTCACGATCAGATATAATATCCAAAGGGACACCATGACGACATACTATTTGATCCACATAGATTTTAGCAAGTTTGTCAGCAGAAAAATCCTCATGAATGGCTATAAAATGTGCTGACTTTGTTAGACGATCAACGACTACCCAAATGTCATCGTGACCTCTTGAAGTGCGCGGCATTTTAGTAATGAGATCCATAGCAATGTTTTCCCATTTCCAAACCGGAATCTCTGATTGTTCAAGCAAATCAGAAGGACATTGATGTTCTGCCTTAACTTTGAGACAAGTAAGGCATTTGGAAACGTACAAAGCTATGTCTTTCTTCATACCCGGCCACCAATACTGGGTGCAAAGATCCTTATACATTTTGTCTGCACCTGGTTGAATTGAATAACGAGACTTGTGTGCTTCATCCATTATCAAGGTGAAGAGATTGTCTAGACTTGGAACCCACAAATGGTTCAGATAATAAGATAACCCATTATCTTTTGTTTCCAGTTGAAGCTCGAGATGATGTGGCAATTCATCACCTTGTTTGTCTTGCGCGACACAAGTGCGTTGAGCTTCAAGAATACGTGTCTGGAAATCAGATCAAACCTGTACACAATGCAGCTTGACACGTTCTTTATGACTTAGTGCATCAGCTACGACATTCTCCTTGCCAGGATGGTAGCGGATTTCGTAGTCGTAGTCGTTAAGAAGTTCAACCCATCGTCGTTGCCTCAGTTTAGTTCTTTCTGATTGAAGATGTGTTGAAGACTTTTGTGGTCCGTGAAAACCACACATTTTGTACCATAAAGATAATGTCTCCAAATTTTGAGGGCGAAAACAACAGCATCCAACTCAAGATCATGAGTGGTGTAATTCTTTTCGTGAACTTTCAGTTGTCTTGAGGTATAAGCTATAACTTTGTCTCTTTGCATAAGGACACAACCGAGGCCTAAGTTAGACGCATCACAATACACAACGAAGTCGTTGTTACCCTCGGGTAAAGATAAAATAGGAGCATCACAAAGCTTCTACTTCAAAGTCTGGAAAGCTTCTTCTTGTTTGGGTCCCCACTCAAAAGGTTTATTATTTTGAGTTAGAGTAGTGAGAGGAACAACAATCTTGGAGAAGTTTGCAATGAATTGACGGTATTAACCCGCGAGACCCAAGAATGAACGAACTTCGGTAGGAGTAGTAGGTGTACTCCAATCCCTGATTGCACTGATCTTGGCAGGATCTACATGTATACCTTGTTCGTTAACAATATAACCCAAAAACTGAACTTCCTTAAGCCAAAATTCAAACTTGGAGAATTTTGTCACACCCTCAACCTTCCACTTGCAGAGTTTTACCGCGAGGCGTGTGAACAAACCAGAATCTGAAACACTAGTACGTCGAACGACTCTACCTGATTTGATAATACGTTTTCCAAAATCGTTCATTGAAGATTTTATATCAATTACCAATATTTAGCAGAGCATTAGTTTTAAGTTTGAGCGGAAGCATAAATAAGTAGTGATGCGGGCGCCAACACAAACGCCAAAACAAATGAAAAAATCCCAAAACAATATTAATAAATAAGACTCGATAAAGATGTCTTGTTCAATGCATGTGCGTGCACCTAGAGCTCCTAGCGTCCTGAGAAACATGTAAAGAAACAAGTGTCAACATTAAAGATGAGTGAGTTCACAGGTTTTCATAATTTCGTTTGTTCGGTTATAGTTTGTTACTCCGTTATCCCCAACCCAGGATAACGTATCAGTTCCATTATTCCAATCCCGGAATAATAAGTTGTTGCTTCCAATATTCCCATCCCGGAATATTAAGTTGTTATTTTCATTATCCCCAACCCGGGATAATAAGTTGATGTTTCCAATATTCCAAACCCGGAATATTAAGTTGATCCGTAATTAAGTTCAATGTTAATATATATAGGTAGCTAGCCTAAAGTCATGTCACTAAGTGTTCGCGATCGAAGCTGACTGTTGTGCCTCCGTTTTGCCAGGCCTATCACATGACCATGGCGGTGTTAGGCCAATTATTCACCCGTTGACCATACCAGGTCGGCTAGCGCGACTAGCTCGGATGGGGCTTGTCGGGCCCAGTAGTACTACTTATAATTCCCCCGCTATTTAACCCAAATACTAACGATCCGAGGAGATTGTCGAGGACTTAAGTGATAAAGCTGCTTAGTGACCATAACATTACATTAACATTAACTTAGTTACCGTATAGTTGCGTGACGTTAAATTCGTATAACGTAAAGAGATTGAGTTTGAGAGTGTATACATGTTTCTCCCCCTGTTGTTTAAAAACCGGATAAAGTTAGGGGCCGTGAACTCACCTTTATTTGCTCGGTTAGTGTAGCAAAGCTATTATAAGAGATGGGACCGCTAGTTGCGTCCTAACAAACCAATTAATTCCACGTCAGTGTGTAATCACACCAATACAAATTCCACACGCAATTTACTCACAAAGTGATACACACAAACAACATATCTAACACTCAAACATGCATGCAAGTATTCTCATGTGATCATAGTAATCAAACAACTTATCATGAACATATTCCAAATCCATGCAACACTTTAATGCATAAAATCACAAGTTATCAACTTTCTGCTTAACACTCAATTATTCAGCTGTTTTCTAGGATTTTTATAAAATAGTTCCAACATTCTAAAAATTCCAATATTTTTACAGTAGGTGACATTTATACCATAGAAATTTATATAATTTTTCCAAGCCCTAAATTTTTACCAATTAACCATAAATATTAATTCATTAAGCTGCAGTCAGATTTACCGCTTTCTGACTGCAGTCCACGGAAGATTTTATTTAAAAATCACTGATCGTCCGATTAACAAAATTCTAGTTGGAGTTGCCCGGAAATTTCTATACCTAGTTGCTGTACAAAAATCATGACTCCACTCCCTACTGATTTTAAAATCTAGCTTGACAAACAACTAGCAAAATTTCAGGATTTTCACAGTTTTAGTTACTGAACTTATTTAGCCCTTTAAAAATATCAAACGACTTCAGAAAATTATGAATCCAGCGCCATTAGATTCCTTATTCAAATCCCTACGTTCTAGACATCAGAAAATCTGTTTTTCGACAACTATCGACCGAGTTACAGCCAGATGAAATCGGCTGTAACTATTACTCAGCAACCTGTTTCAGCAATTCTATCTCATAAACCGTTCATATTATTAACCTAGGCGATCAAGAACCTGTTTCCTAATCATAGATCAATACATATAACATATCCAAGCAAACCCTAGTCAACATCTCTTGTTTTTATAAACCAATACAGCTTATGATTTTCAGATTTCGAACAAACCTCACTTGCACACATTACTAGCTAATTGGCTATCATGACTTTTCATTCAAACATATAATCCGAAGACAATACAATCAATTCATTCAAGCACATATATCCGAACATGATCCTGTATTCAAAAGATAAATCCTAACCTTTACTATCAAGCTTAGTGAACCGTGAGTAGACGAGGAACCGATGATCCTGGATAGTTGCGACCGAGACTGAAGATGGCGATGGTTGCTGCTGCGACCGGAAGAAAAGAAAAGGAAAGCTGTTGCGACCGAGGCTGAAAGGGACTGAAAGCAACAGGCTGTTAGCGACCGAGAAGGTGAACAAGGCTGATTCAGATCGAGATGATGAAGGGAGGAAGCTGTTCGCGATTTATGGAGCAAGAGAAGGAGATTTTTGCTATTAGAGTTTGTGTTTTAGAAGGAAGCATGCATGGGTTTCGTAGATATAGGCGCAAAAGGGATAAGGGTTACGGTTTGGATAAGTGTTGTGGCCGATGATACTTGGATTGCTTTGGTTTGGTTTTGGGCTTGATCTCGCGGCCAGAACTTGGGTTGGTTTGATCTTGTGGCCGAGGACTAGGGTGGGTCGGTTTGGGTTTGATCTTCACGGCCGAAACATGATTGGGCTTGTTCTCGGTTTAGGTTTGTGGTTTGGGTTGCATACGGCCGAGAATGGCTTAAGGTGTAAGACCTACATCTCGCGGCCGAAGACTTGGGTTTCAGGTTTCCTAGTTTCACAAAGAGTTTGGTTTGTGTTTGTGTCGCGGTTCGGTTCGTGTGCATATTTATTATACATACATATATTGTATAACTAAAACAATTACACAAACACTCATCACGTATTCATTTAACTCGTACACGTTCATACACATAGCACGTAATTAGTTTGACAAGTATTACGTTTAAGTTATCCGAAAAACCCGGGATATCACATTATCCCCATGTTGAAAGAATTTTCGTCCCGAAAATTGAGTAAACGCGGTTTAGCATGTAACGTACATGTTTAGAGTGCCACGCACAAAGAGTTAGTTCGTTTATAATGGTACGCAACGTTACAAGAAGTTTCCAAGTGTCATACACAAAGATTTCCAACTGCCATGCACAAGAATTTAGTCAACAATAGTACACGAAAATATGAGGAATTTCCAGGTTGTCACATCATCCCCATGTTGAAAGAATTTTCGTCCCGAAAATTTGGTTACTGGTATCATTGGTTTGCTGCTCAGTTGCGAAGAGATGTGGGTATTTGCTTTTCATTTGATCCTCTCTTTCCCACGTGAACTCCGGTCCACGCTTAGAGTCCCAACGAACTTTAACGATTGGAATCTTGCTGTGCCTTCGGGTCTTGATCTCACGATCCATGATCTCAATAGGCTTTTCCACGAAGTGTAGTTGTTCATCCACTTGGATCTCATCCAATGGAATAACTAAAGTTTCATCTGATAGACACTTCTTCAGATTTGACACGTGAAATACGTTGTGAACTCCACTGAGTTCGGCAGGAAGGTCTAATTGATATGCTACGGGTCCGATACGTTTCAAGATTACAAACGGGCCTACGTACCGTGGGTTCAGTTTGCCCCGTTTTCCGAAGCGGATTACACCCTTCCAGGGTGACACCTTTAGTAGGACGCGGCCGCCTACTTGAAATTCGAGCGGTTTGCGTCGTTGGTCAGCGTAGCTTTTCTGTCGATCTCGTGCCGCCGCCATGCGGTTTCTGATTTGTACAATCTTTTCAGTAGCCTCAAGTATTAACTCAGGGCCTGTGAGTTGACTGTCACCGACTTCTGCCCAGCAGACCGGTGATCTACATTTACGACCGTATAATGCCTCGAATGGTGCTGCCGAAATACTCGTATGATAGCTGTTGTTATATGAGAATTCTACTGGAGGCAGGTGAATTTCCCAATTATTTCCGAAGTCCACCACGCATGCCCTAAGCATGTCTTCCAAGGTCTGTATGGTCCTTTAGCTTTGACCATCAGTCTGAGGGTGATAAGCTGTGCTCATATCTAAGCGTGTTCCCAACGCTTTCTGGAGTGACTGCCAGAAGTTTGACGTGAAGCGAGCATCTCTGTCTGAGATGATGGACGTTGGCACTCCGTGCCGAGAAACTACTTCCTTAATGTAGATGCGAGTCAACTTCTCCATCTTATCCGTTTCTTTAATAGCTAGGAAGTGTGCGGACTTAGTTAAACGATCCACAATCACCCAGATGGTATCGCAACCACCCAAAGTTCGCGGGAGTTTGGTGATGAAGTCCATGGAGATCTGATCCCATTTCCACACTGGGATCTCAGGTTGTTGGAGTAGCCCCGATGGCTTTTGATACTCCACCTTGACTTTTGCACAAGTCAAACATTTACTCACGTAGATGGCTATATCGGCTTTCATGTTGGGCCACCAATACGCAGCTTTCAGGTCTTGATACATCTTATCCGAACCCGGATGGACAGAGTATCGAGATTTGTGAGCTTCATCCATGACTAGCTCTCTGAGGTTTCCATAGAGAGGTACCCATATGCGATTCATGAAATACCGGGCTCCATTGGGTTTTACTTCCCAATCGCGTTCCATTTTTCCCACCGATTCGGCTTTGAGGTTTTCCTCTTTAACTGCTTCTAGCTGGGCATCGCGTATTCGTTCGGGTAGCCCCGAATGAATAGTGAGTTGTAATGCTCGTACACGACGAGGTTTCAAGTGTTCCTTCCTACTGAGGGCATCAGCTACCACGTTAGCTTTACCCGGGTGATACCGAATGGCACACTCATAATCGTTCAAGAGTTCGACCCAGCGACGCTGTCGCATGTTCAACTCCTTCTGATCAAAGATGTGTTGGAGGCTTTTGTGGTCTGTGAAGATTGTGCATTTCGTTCCATAGAGGTAGTGTCTCCAAATCTTAAGTGCAAACACTACTGCTCCCAATTCCAGGTCATGCGTCGTGTAGTTTTTCTCGTGAACCTTCAGCTGTCGCGACGCATACGCGATGACCTTATCGCCGTTGCATGAGTACGCATCCCAATCCCTGAATGGAAGCCTCACAATACACTACGAAGTCATCTGTCCCTTCCGGCAAGGACAGAATGGGTGCACTGCAAAGTTTCTGCGTCAGCAATTGAAATGCTGCTTCTTGTTTTTCACCCCAAGCATACTTGATGCCTTTCAGGGTGAGGGTAGTGAGCGGTTGTGCAATCTTTGAAAACCCCTCGATGAAGCGTCTGTAGTAACCAGCCAATCCTAAGAATTGGCGGATCTCCGTCGGTGTCTTAGGTGCTTCCCAGTTTTTAATGGCTTCAATCTTGGCAGGGTCTACATGGATACCCTTTTCATTCACGACGTGCCCGAGAAACTGAACTTCCCGGATCCAGAAATCACACTTCGAGAGCTTGGCATATAGCTTTTCCTGTTGAAGTAATCCTAGTAGTAATCGTAGATGCTCAGCATGCTCTTCTTCACTTTTGGAGTAGATGACTTTGTCATCGATGAACACAATGACAAATTTGTCGAGGTATGGTTTACACACGCGGTTCATGAGGTCCATGAACACCGCAGGTGTGTTAGTGAGACCGAATGGCATGACCAAGAACTCGTAATGGCCATACCGAGTGCGAAATGCTGTCTTAGCGATATCCTCCTCCCTGACGCGTAGCTGATGATAACCGGACCGTAAATCAATCTTAGAGTAGTAACTTGACCCTTGCAGTTGGTCGAATAGATCGTCGATGCGAGGTAACGGGTATCGGTTCTTGACTGTAACCTTGTTGAGTTCCCTATAGTCGATGCACATGCGGAAAGTCCCGTCCTTCTTCTTGACAAACAGGACTGGAGCTCCCCATGGCGAAACGCTTGGTCGGATAAATCCTTTTTCTAGCAGCTCTTGAAGTTGAGTAGACAGCTCCTGCAGCTCGGCTGGAGCTAGGCGGTATGGAGCCTTGGCGATAGGAGTTGCATTGCTTGCCAATTCGATTTCAAACTCCAATTGTCAATGTGGTGGGAGACCAGGTAGTTCTTCTGGGAATACATCAGAAAAATCACGGACGACAGGGATGTCTTCTATACGTTTCTCGTCCTTAGGCTGTTCGGTAATTAGTGCGAGTAAAGCGAAGGAATTCTTTTTCCGAAGATACTTCTGCGCTTGCATAAATGAGATAATGTTGGTGATGGCGCTTGCCTTGTCGCCTTGTACCGTCAGGATTTCGTCGTTCGTGAGTGGAAAAAGGATAGACTTTTCGAAGCAGAGAACTTCAGCCCGGACGTCGGATAGCTAGTCCATTCCGACTACCACGTTAAAACTACCCAGGGTAGTTGTCATCAGATCAATGGTAAAAGTGTGGCCCGCGAGTTTGAGTTGACAGCCGGATACGATTTGGGTCACATCTACCGATTTACCATTGGCTAATTCTATCACATAAGGGGTCTCTAATGGTTTAAGCGTGAGATTTAGGTTTTTCCTAAAAGACTCAGATATAAAACTCCTATCCGCACCCGTATCAAAAAGCACAGTGGCAAAATGTTCATTAAGGGGAAACTTACCGGTGACCACGTTCATGTCGTTTCTGGCCTCTCCGCGGCCCAATGTAAATGCGCGACCCTTGGCACCTCCTGTGCCACCGTTCCCATTATTGTTGTTGTTATTATTGTTGTGGTTGTTGTGGTTGTGGTTGTTTCCACCATTATTGTTGTTGTTGCGCAACTGTGGGCAGTCTCTTCTGAAATGAGCAGTGCTACCACACTGATAGCATCCCCGGTTTATACCCTGCTGCTGACCCTGGGGCTGATTCTGATTTTGTCGGGGCATGGTTTCCCCACGACAATCCTTTGCCGCATGTCCCATCTTGCCACATCTGTGGCAGCGAATTCCGGCACAAGGGCCGTGATGATGAAGATTGCAGCGATTGCACTGTGGCTTTCGACCTACATAGCCGCCTGCATTCTGGTTGTTGTTGTTGTTGTAGTTGTTGTTGTTGTTGGCGGAATGATTTTGATGACCCGGTGGCTGTGGTATTGATTGAACCGTTTCTGGTTCCCTTGCTGCGGATGTGATGACGAAGACTGTCGAACAGTGGAGTCTTCAAATTTTCTTTTGTTATCTGGGGCGACTTCAGTGGTACCCCGTGCTGGCAGTTTCTTCTGTTCCACCGCTTTATCGGTGAGTTTGTGAGCCAATCGGATTGCTTGATGTTTAGTTACAGGGTTACTAGACATCACCATACCCTGAATTTCCGGAACCAGACCCCCGAGATAGAACTCGAGTCTTTTCTCCACCGTGTTGGCCAATTCAGGACACAGAAATACCAAGTCATGGTGTTTTGCGGTGTAAGCCTCAATTTCCGATCCCACCATCTTGTGGTTCCATAGAGCTTGCTCCAATTGTTGCACTCTGTCTCGTGGACAGTACTCCTCTTTAATCAGGGCCTTGAACTCAGTCCATGCCATGGCATTCGCAGCTATAAGCCCACGTTTTTGAACTTGGGCATTCCACCATGTCAGTGCCCCATCTTCCAGTGTTGAGGCTGCGTATTTGACCTTGTTTGCCTCTAGGCAGTTGCACATTTCAAAAACGGATTCTGATTTTTCGATCCAGCGGACCAATCCAATGGGTCCTTCCGCCCCCGAGAATTTGCTTGGCTTTGCGTCCAGGAACATCTTGTAGGGGTTAAAGCCCCCTCCTGCTGACAGAGAACAGGAAGTCAGCAAGGAATTTTACTAGCCTCACTATTAGATTTTCACGCGAAAATTTAATAATGGTTACCTGTCGGCTGGTTCTGAACACCCGCTAAAGCTGCGTTCACATGCTCCTGAATCATGGCAGTTAACTCTTCGGGCGTCAAGTTAAGGTTTCCACGTCTTCCAGTCGCCATTTAGATCTTCGAAACACAACACAAACACACCCCGATAAGTCTATATATCCAATATAGTTATCCTACTTCGTACTTTAATAATTATTAAGTTATGTCAACTCAATATGTTAAATAATCAAAAGAAATACTTGATTAACTGAAATTTCAACGTCTTACAAAAGTGTAAATCAAACATACGAATTCACTATAAGGTCTCAGGTTTAAATACAAGTGGGAAAATAATAAACTGAAGGAAAACAAATAATATAAACGAGACGTGTCAGTCGTCTAAGTCTCCATTCCCCAAGTCACTGTCATTGCCGTCATCCTGTGCGGCATTTCCAGCTTCTTCAGCTGGGTCCTCCTCCGGATCCTCTTCAGGATCCTCCTCTGGATCCTCTTCTGGATCCTCCTCTACCGGCACTGGAGGGGCCGGTGCTGGTGCAAGTGCTTGATTTTGTAGCTCCTGAATGTTCCAACTATTTTCCAGGACTCTGTCCTCAAGCCAGTCAGCTCTTATCTGCTCAGCACGCAGATCCCTGGCTATGGTGTTACGAGCTATCTTACTCGTACGATGCTCTTCCTCGAGCGAGTCGGTCTTTCCTGTAAGGTGTCGGATCATCCATCCTTGTGCTAGGATAGTTTCCTGCATTCTTTCTAGCTGTTTTTGTTGTGTATGTACCAGGATTCTAAGCATGTCAATTCCTATTTCTACAGGATTAACCGGTTCAACCGGTACAGCAATAGTTGGGCGTAACGACGACTCCTCCCCTAGAGCGAGCCTTTTCCTCGCCGCTGAGCGTGTCTCCACGCCATAAGGTGGTATGGGTTCCACCATTGGTGCCTTTCCTAGTGCCCTTGGTGGCGTAGGTCTGTCGGATGATGATGACGATGAGGATGATGACATTGCCTGTTAGGTCGTGTAGTTAGTTATGAGTTGTTTTCACTTCTTATTATGAAGGCATAATCTACCAAACACAGTTGGGGTATATTGCATAACAAGATATAATAATTCGGTGCCAAACTAAGTCTAGTGTCGTGATATCAGCTATAGTTTAGGTCTACTTCTAATGCAAACCTGGTTCTCTATAGCTAGTGGCTCTGATACCAATCTGTCACATCCTCAACGTTCCACTTGCGGAGTTTTACCGCGAGGCGTGTGAACAAACCAGAATCTGAAACACTAGTACGTCGAACGACTCTACCTGATTTGATAATACGTTTTCCAAAATCGTTCATTGAAGATTTTATATCAATTACCAATATTTAGCAGAGCATTAGTTTTAAGTTTGAGCGGAAGCATAAATAAGTAGTGATGCGGGCGCCAACACAAACGCCAAAACAAATGAAAAAATCCCAAAACAATATTAATAAATAAGACTCGATAAAGATGTCTTGGTCAATGCATGTGCGTGCACCTAGAGCTCCTAGCGTCCTGAGAAACATGTAAAGAAACAAGTGTCAACATTAAAGATGAGTGAGTTTACAGGTTTTCATAATTTCGTTTGTTCGGTTATAGTTTGTTACTCCGTTATCCCCAACCCGGGATAACGTATCAGTTCCATTATTCCAATCCCGGAATAATAAGTTGTTGCTTCCAATATTCCCATCCCGGAATATTAAGTTGTGATTTTCATTATCCCCAACCCGGGATAATAAGTTGATGTTTCCAATATTCCAAACCCAGAATATTAAGTAGATCCGTAATTAAGTTCAATGTTAATATATATAGGTAGCTAGCCTAAAGTCATGTCACTAAGTGTTCGCGATCGAAGCTGACTGTTGTGCCTCCGTTTTGCCAGGCCTATCACATGACCATGGCGGTGTTAGGCCAATTATTCACCCGTTGACCATACCAGGTCGGCTAGCGCGACTAGCTCGGATGGGGCTTGTCGGGCCCAGTAGTACTACTTATAATTCCCACGCTATTTAACCCAAATACTAACGATCCGAGGAGATTGTCGAGGACTTAAGTGATAAAGCTGCTTAGTGACCATAACATTACATTAACATTAACTTAGTTACCGTATAGTTGCGTGACGTTAAATTCGTATAACGTAAAGAGATTGAGTTTGAGAGTGTATACATGTTTCTCCCCCTGTTGTTTAAAAACCGGATAAAGTTAGGGGCCGTGAACTCACCTTTATTTACTCGGTTAGTGTAGCAAAGCTATTATAAGAGATGGGACCGCTAGTTGCGTCCTAACAAACCAATTAATTCCACGTCAGTGTGTAATCACACCAATACAAATTCCACACGCAATTTACTCACAAAGTGATACACACAAACAACATATCTAACACTCAAACATGCATGCAAGTATTCTCATGTGATCATAGTAATCAAACAACTTATCATGAACATATTCCAAATCCATGCAACACTTTAATGCATAAAATCACAAGTTATCAACTTTCTGCTTAACATTCAATTATTCAGCTGTTTTCTAGGATTTTTATAAAATAGTTCCAACATTCTAAAAATTCCCATATTTTTACAGTAGGTGACATTTATACCATAGAAATTTATATAATTTTTCCAAGCCCTAAATCTTTACCAATTAACCATAAATATTAATTCATTAAGCTGCAGTCAGATTTACCGCTTTCTGACTGCAGTCCACGGAAGATTTTATTTAAAAATCACTGATCGTCCGATTAACAAAATTCCAGTTGGAGTTGCCCGGAAATTTCTATACCTAGTTGCTGTACAAAAATCATGACTCCACTCCCTACTGATTTTAAAATCTAGCTTGACAAACAACTAGCAAAATTTCAGGATTTTCACAGTTTTAGTTACTGAACTTATTTAGCCCTTTAAAAATATCAAACGACTTCAGAAAATTATGAATCCAGCGCCATTAGATTCCTTATTCAAATCCTACGTTCTAGACATCAGAAAATCCGTTTTTCGACAACTATCGACCGAGTTACAGCCAGATGAAATCGGCTGTAACTATTACTCAGCAACCTGTTTCAGCAATTCTATCTCATAAACCGTTCATATTATTAACCTAGGCGATCAAGAACCTGTTTCCTAATCATAGATCAATACATATAACATA
The DNA here is from genome assembly GCA_947069175.1 of Scalesia atractyloides. NCBI lineage: Eukaryota > Viridiplantae > Streptophyta > Magnoliopsida > Asterales > Asteraceae > Scalesia > Scalesia atractyloides. Next base: position 16,480,822 of record CAMTDV010000019.1, read on the forward strand.
TCCAAGCAAACCCTAGTCAACATCTCTTGTTTTTATAAACCAATACAGCTTATGATTTTCAGATTTCGAACAAACCTCACTTGCACACATTACTAGCTAATCGGCTATCATGACTTTTCATTCAAACATATAATCCGAAGACAATACAATCAATTCATTCAAGCACATATATCCGAACATGATCCTGTATTCAAAAGATAAATCCTAACCTTTACTATCAAGCTTAGTGAACCGTGAGTAGACGAGGAACCGATGATCCTGGATAGTTGCGACCGAGACTGAAGATGGCGATGGTTGCTGCTGCGACCGGAAGAAAAGAAAAGGAAAGCTGTTGCGACCGAGGCTGAAAGGGACTGAAAGCAACAGGCTGTTAGCGACCGAGAAGGTGAACAAGGCTGATTCAGATCGAGATGATGAAGGGAGGAAGCTGTTCGCGATTTATGGAGCAAGAGAAGGCGATTTTTGCTATTAGAGTTTGTGTTTTAGAAGGAAGCATGCATGGGTTTCGTAGATATAGGCGCAAAAGGGATAAGGGTTACGGTTTGGATAAGTGTTGTGGCCGATGATACTTGGATTGCTTTGGTTTGGGTTTGGGCTTGATCTCGCGGCCAGAACTTGGGTTGGTTTGATCTTGTGGCCGAGGACTAGGGTGGGTCGGTTTGGGTTTGATCTTCACGGCCGAAACATGATTGGGCTTGTTCTCGGTTTAGGTTTGTGGTTTGGGTTGCATACGGCCGAGAATGGCTTAAGGTTTAAGATCTATATCTCGCGGCCGAAGACTTGGGTTTCAGGTTTCCTAGTTTCACAAAGAGTTCGGTTTGTGTTTGTGTCACGGTTCGGTTCGTGTGCATATTTATTATACATACATATATTGTATAACTAAAACAATTACACAAACACTCATCACGTATTCATTTAACTCGTACACGTTCATACACATAGCACGTAATTAGTTTGACAAGTATTACGTTTAAGTTATCCGAAAAACCCGGGATATCACAAATTTGGCGTAAAGTTGTTCCTTCTTTTGGAGTTCTATTGTTAGACGAAGATGTTGTTCATGTTCGGATCGTGTCTTGGAATAAATCAGAATGTCATCAATGAAAACAATGATGAACTTGTCCAAATAAGGCTTCCAAACCCTATTCATCAAGTCCATGAAGACTGCAGGAGCATTCGTTAAACCGAAGGCATAACAGTGAACTCATAATGACCGTAACGAGTGCGGAAGGCTGTCTTGGGAATATCTTCCTCGAGTACACGAAGCTGATGATACCCAAAACGTAGATAATTCTTCAAAAAACAAGTTGCACCCTGTAGTTGGTCAAAAAGATCATCAATGCGAGGTAGGGGATATCGATTCTTGATCGTAAATTTATTAAGCTCACGGTAATCGATACACATGCGAAAAGATCCGTCCTTTTTTTTCACGAATAGAACAGGAGCACCCCAAGGTGAAAAGCTCGGACGAATGAATCCTTTGTCTGAAAGTTTCTGAAGCTGTTTCGATAGTTCTTGCATCTCAGACGGTGCAAGACGTTATGGAGATTTCGCAATAGGATTGGCACCAGGTACAAGGTCTATACGGAACTCAATTTTTGAGCAGGAGGTAACTCGGGTAGCTCATCAGGAAAAACCTCAGGATAATCTCGAACAACGGGTATGTCCTGAATAGTTTTACCCTTGCCTTTCTCCACTATGATACATGCTAAGAAAGCCACATAGTTCTTGCGTCGGTATTTTGGGCTTGAGTACAAGTCATGAGTTTGAGGCTACTAACCGGGTTTTCTCCACGAACCTCCAAAATTTCACCAGACGAAAGAGGTATACGTACAATCTTATCGAAACAAGCCACCTCAGCATGATATTTGGTAAACCAATCCATTCCAACTATAATGTCAAAGCTCCAAAGTTGCATCGGTGTGAGGTTAATAGGAAAAAGATGGTTATTAAGGTTCAATAGACAACCAGGAATGACATAATCGAGTATAAGAGGTTCACCACTGGCTATTTCCACTGTCAAGGGCTTTCCTAGTTTTGTTCTTGGTTTCGCAAGTAAAGGCTCAAATGTTAATGACACAAAACTTCTATCAGCCCCCGAATCAAATAGTATAGAAGCAAGATGGTTGTTAACAAAGAACGTACCATTCACCACCTCGTTATCTACCCGTGCCTCGTTCGCATTAATATTGAATGCTCGTCCACGAGCCTGATTCGCAGTTGTAATCTTGGGCAATTGTTACGGTAGTGGGTGAGATCCCCACAGTTGTAGCAAGATCCTGGTGGGTAATGAGGTCGTGCAGGATTGGCTGGCTGCTGAATAGGGTTACGAGCCACATTATTCGGGTTAGGAGGAGTACGACAAACATTGGCCAGATGGCCAGATCGCCCACAGTTTGTGCAAATACGACATGGAAGATGAGGCTGGTGATGACTATTGCACCTGTTGCATAGAGGTGCAGTGCCGACGTATTGTTTCTTGGCAGGAGGCTGAGCAGGCTGGTTAGGAGTGGCTTGATTGGGCTGTGTAGTGACTGCATAATTTTTGGAAGCCTTGCGCTTCCTAGACTTCTTCGAACATTCGGATTTCTTACCCTTTTGTTTCTCAGACTTGTCAGATGATTTCTTGTCACCCTTACGATGGAGCTTATCCTTTTTGATCTGCGATTCAGTCAGTGTCGCAGATAGCTAATCGCTTGCCTGACAGTAGTGGGGTTGCTGCCGGTGACAATATCCTAAACCGGGTCAGGAAGACCATCTATGTATTTCTCGATTGCCTTATCCAAAGACGTCACCATCTCAGGACATAACAAACTTAACTCCTCATACTTGTCAGTGTACGCACGGTGCTCATCACTGTATTGCTTCAGATCATGAAACTCATTTTTGAGTGCCCTCTTTTCATGACGGGGACAGAACTCTTTCATCATCAAAGCCCTGAGTTCCTCCCAAGTCTGACCCATAGCAAAAATAGCACCCCTATCTCTCATCACTCCGTTCCACCACGTGAGCGCTCTCTTTTCAAACACACTAGAAGCAAACTCAACTTTCCGCTCATTTGGACATTGAACATGGCGAAATGTATTCTCAAGACTCTTAAACCACTGTAGGAGCCCAGTTGCTCCCTCATAACCACTAAATTTGAGCAGTTTAGCCGAATTGAACTGTTTAAAGTTGCACGCAGCTGGTGCATTGTTGTTATTGTTAGCTTGGTTTATCTGAGTTAGGAGATTTGGCAGCACAGTAGCATACTGCTGAGCAATTAGAGCTGCCATGTCGGCGTCCGTATTTACGTTTCGTCGAGGAGGCATTCTATAAGAGAGAGAACATGAGAGAAAATGAGTGAGATGAATGTTGAATAATCAAAATGAGATGACAAAATATCGAAAAAATGTAAGGACGGTGGTCATTCATTCGTTACCCAAAACAAACAAATGACACACAGTGACTAATCAAAGTAAATGGGTCCTTATAATGTATCGCGAAGACATGCTTTAGCCTAGAAGTGGACACTCACCCCAAGAGTTCTCAGGTAAGAGTGACTGGTCCGATTAAGTGGATTTGTACGAACACTCTTGCCTAGACAGAAAACTCAGGGTACAGGCACCCACCCTTCTAGATTGCACGTGTTCACATTAATAAGACCCAAACTTTGACAAGATTTTGAAAACATCAAAGACATAAAGCCAAAACAAATCATCCAAGAATTAGACAATTGATTTCAAAATCGTTTTGAAATTTGTGTTTTTATTTTGGTATTCACCTAAGGATAGGTGATTGTATCATGTTTTAATTCTAGACGCAAGAAAACTCGCGTTAGGGTCCTAGGAAGGTTATAGTCTAGGTCAAAGCATTACTAATAACCTAATTCCCTATAACCATTGGCTCTGATACCAATCTTTCTGTCACACCTCGACCGCGTAAAACAACAAACCGCGGCAGAAACGCCGGGGAGTGTCGTAACAGAACTATTGTTTCAACATGGCACATAAAGTTAAGTTTTATTTATTATAATTGTTTACATGTCTTAGATAAAACGGAAAATACAGCATAAGTTAAACTGTTCTTCTTGCTTTTATTGTCACTAAGGCCCAAAGTCTGCCCTACATGTCGCACGATCAACCTCAAACATTCGCCCCTGAAACATATGTGAAAATAAAGTCAGCAAAGAAATGCCAGCGAGTACATAGGATTATGTGTTGATGCTTCATGGCTTTGATTAATGTAAGAAAAGTTTAAAATAGTACAAAAGTCGCCATGAACCATAAAAAGTATCTTTTATAAGAACCATATGAGAAATCAATATGATATAAAAGAAATAATATATGGTTAAAATGATAACCAAAAGTAAGTTTTGTCGTGTGTAAAATGTCATGTCTTGTATTTTGTTTAAAATGATTTAGATAACGCCACAATATGTAAGATAATAAAAGCACTTATATATAGGAAGTACCATCAGCGTATCCACCTTGCTTTTATCACATTACATACGTCACGTTATTTAAATCACACACCATAAACCCATAATCATGTAAATAAATGTGATGTAAACAAATGTTGAGTAAACAATATCATGTAAACCAATGTCGAGTAAACAATGTAATGTAAACCAATGTCGAGTAAACAATGTCATGTAAACCAATGTCGAATAAACCAATGTCGAGTAAACCAATGTCGAGTGAACAATGTCGAGTTTTATAAACCATTTGCTTTTATTGTTAAAACTTATGTTATGGATTGTTGGCGAACACATTTAAGCCTTGTTGACTGTCGGATAAACCCTACCCGGTCAAGGGTTTATCAATGTTCATCGGATTCTGTCATTCCCTAAGGCCGCTTCCAAACATAGCTAGGAAGTTGGAACGAGATTGTCAATCCTATGGTACCATTACATACTACCGGTCAGCGGGATCAACGTTAATGAATGTATCATTGTCGAGTTCAATGGACCAAAATGTCAATAACAACGTAAGCATGTCTTGAAAATGTCTTGTAAATGTTTTGAAAACCATTTACTAGTATGCTCGGTCAACAAACATATCAAAAATGTCTTTGAAAACCAATGTGCTAAATATGCTAGGTCAACATATGAAGCAAAATGCAATGAAAATCATGTACTATATATATGTAGGACCGATCCTCGATGCTTAGGAACCTAAATTTGATATCTAACGTCCATAATAGCGGAAATATTACGTCGTGTTACCAATAGACAAGAATTAATCAGTTAATCGTCAGTTTCATTGATTAAACATTCAGATTACAGACTGACAGAGCTTCGCCTCTACAATGCTACAGTTGTCAAAGTTACAAATGAGGCAGACAAGCTAGGTATTTATAGTACAACAAGTTCGGCCATGGAGGATGCAAGTTCACCCGAACTTGGCTAAAACACTTGATAAATGTCACACCCTCAATTTCCACTTGCGGAGTTTTACCGCGAGGCGTGTGATCAAATCAGAATGGTGACACTAGTAATATCGAACGACTCTATATGATTTATTTAAACGTTTTCCAAAAACATTTGTTTAACCATTCATAGTCATTTTCAAAATATCTTAGTTTCAAAGTTTAGCGGAAGCATTAGTTTCAAAGTTTAGTAACGGTCGCCAACATAAACGCCAAAACCAAAAATCTAAAACATTATTCATAAATAAGACTCGATAAAAATGTCTTGATCAAATGCAAGTGAGCACCTAGCGCTCCTAACGTCCTGGGAGACATGTAAAGAAACAAGTGTAAACATTAAAGAAGAGTGAGTTCACAGGTTTTTATAAGTTCACAAGTTCGGTTAAAAGTTTGTTTTCCCCCGTTATCCATAACCCGGGATAACGATATAGTTCCATTATTCCTAACCCGGAATAATAATGTTGGTTCGTAATTAAGTTCAATGTTAACATGTACGTAGCGAGCCTAAAGTTACGTCACATAAGAGTTCGTGATCGAAGCTGACTGTTGTTGCCTCAGTGTTGCCAAGTCTATCACTGACCATGGCGAAAGTTAGGCCAAATTAATCACCCGTTGACCATACCCGGTCGGCTAGCCCGACTAGCTCGGGTGGGGCTTGTCGGGCCCAGTACTACTACTTATAATTTCCCCGCTATCTAACCCAATACTAACGATCCGAGAGTTGGTTGAGGACTTCCGTGATATAGCTACTTAGTGGCCATAACGTACATTAACATTAACTTAGTTACCGAATAGTTTAACGACGTTAATTTCGCATAACGTAAAAGATAGAGTTTTAGAGCGTATACATGTTTCTCCCCCTGTTGTTCAAAACCGGATAAAATAGGGGCCGTGAACTCACCTTAAATTGGTCGGTTAGAATAACACAAAAGAAGCAAATGATGGAACCGCTAATCGCGTCCTAACATGACAACCGATTTAAAGTTAGTGTGTGAACACACTGACACAAAATCCTAAGCATAACTAACACATAGTACGGCACACGCAACAACCAATTCAAAACCAAAATCATGCATGCAAAATATCACCATACAAAATAATGATCAAACCAACTTGTCATAAACACAGGTTAACTAAAACAACACTTAGGTACACACAAACGCAAGTTATTATGTTTCAGCTTGTAAGCTCATAACTGGGCTGTTTTTGAGGATTTTTATAAAATAGCTCCAACGTTCTAAAAATTCCAATTTTTTACAGGAGGTGTAAACTAAACGGTAGGATTTTATGTAAAATTTCAAGTCCTAACGCTTTACCAAATATTTATAAACATTTATATACTAGGCTGCAGTCAGATTCGTCGCTTTCTGACTGCAGTCCACGGGAAAAAGTATTTAAAAATCATTGTTCATCCAATTAACAAAATTCCAGTGGGAGGTTTCCGGAAATTCCTGTCTCAAGTTACTGTACAAATTTCGTGACCCAACCTCTTACAGACTATGAGATCCGACTCGATAAATAATTAGCAAATTTTGCAGAATTTACGCAGCTTCAGCTGCTGCACTAAATGAGCACTTAAAAATAGCAAACGACCTCAGAAAAATATGAATCTTGCGCCATTAGAAGCGTTTTTCAAAAATACACGTTTTAGGCTTCAGAAAATCCCCTTTTCAATAAATAATGATCAGGTAACAGTCAATTGAAGTTGGCTGTAAATGTCAATCAGCAAACTGTTTTCGATCATGACGCTTAGTAATAATGATTAACAACTGTTTTATTTTTCAAATAACCTCATGTATATCAATATTCATGCAAACCCTAATTATATAACATGATCTTTATCGCTAAAACGCAGCTTATGATTTTAGTATTCAACATAACATTACAATCGTAAAGATTCGCACAATCATCCGAACTAATCATAAATCACAACACTTTTCATACTAATAATCCTACCATTACACATAATCATGATCAAGATTACACAAACCCTAATGTGAATCGCAAAACAATTAAACCCTAACCTTGAAACGATGATGATTAGCGAACCGGGACAAGATTGGAATCAATCCGGAAGTTGGAGCTTGTGCGACCGTGAGGGGGAGAGGGGGCTGCCGTCGGCCTTCTCTTAGTGACTAGGGTTTTGTTGTTTTTTTAAACATATCTCATGCATACATACATTTATATAAAACAAGGGAAAAGAAGGGGGGACCGCAAATAGGGGCGCGGTTTGGGTTGACTGGCTTGGGCCTCAAGTTTAGGTTATTTCCTTGGGCCGCAAGGAGGTGAGGTCGACACGTTTCGCGGCTCGATTCGGCTATTTATTTATTATTATTATTTTTTTATAACTAATAATCGCGAAATCAAGGCGTAATACAATAATCTACAAAATCTACAAACGCCTAATAACACATAGCACGTAATTCACCCAATAGATTCACAAAGTTAGCGTAGTATTGCGAGCGTGTAATTTAATTCTCCGAATTAAATTAGCGTAGGAATGAATAACCGTAAAGTAGTGCGTTTAAGATACCTGAAAAGCCGGGATGTCACATTATCCCCATGTTGAAAGAATTTTCGTCCCGAAAATTGAGTAAACGCGGTTTAGAATGCAACGCACAAAGATTCAGTTTGTTAGTAATGGTACAAGTAAAATACCAGGCTGTCACATCATCCCCATGTTGAAAGAATTTCGTCCCGAAATTTAGTTGGTGGTAACGTCAGATTGCTGCTCGGCTGCAAAAAGGTGTGGGTATTTGCTTTTCATTTGGTCCTCTTTTTCCCACGTAAACTCCAGTCCACGCTTAGAGTCCCAACGAACCTTGACAATTGGTATCTTGCTGTGCCTTCGAGTCTTAATCTCACGAATCATGATCTCGATAGGTTGTTCCACAAAATGCAGTTGCTCATCCACTTGAATCTCATCCAATGGAATGACTAGGGTCTCATCTGATAGGCACTTCTTCAGATTGGACACGTGGAAAACGTTGTGAACTCCACTGTGTTTGGTAGGAAGGTCTAACTGATAAGCTACGGGCCCGATACGCTTCGAAATCACAAATGGGCCTACGTATCATGGATTTAGTTTGCCTCGTTTCCCAAAACGGATTACACCCTTCCAGGGTGACACTTTCAGTAGGACGCGGTCATCTACTTGAAATTCGAGCGGTTTGCGTCGTTGATCAGCATAGCTTTTCTGTCGATCTCGTGCCGCTGCCATGCAGTTTCTGATTTGCACAATCTTTTCGGTAGCCGCAAGTATCAACTAAGGACCTGTGAGTTGACTGTCACCGACTTCTGCCCAACAGACCGGTGATCTACATTTGCGACCGTACAATGCTTCAAACGGTGTTGCCTGAATACCCGTATGGTAACTGTTGTTATACGAGAATTCCACTAAAGGCAGATGGATTTTCCAACTATTCCCGAAGTCTACCGCACATGCCCTAAGCATGTCTTCCAAGGTCTGAATTGTCCTTTCACTTTGACCATCCGTCTGAGGGTGATAAGCTGTGCTCATATCTAAGCGTGTACCCAACGCTTTCTGAAGTGACTGCCAAAAGTTGGACGTGAAACGAGCATCTCTGTCTGAGATGATGGACGTTGGCACCCCGTGCCGAGAAACTACTTCCTTAACGTAGATGCGAGTCAACTTATCCATCTTATCTTTTTCTTTGATCGCTAGGAAGTGTGCAGACTTAGTTAGACGATCCACGATTACCTAGATGGTATCGCAACCACCCGGAGTTCACGGGAGTTTAGTGATAAAGTCCATCGAGATCTGATCCCATTTCCACACTGGGATCTCAGGTTGTTGAAGTAGCTCTGATGGCTTCTGGTATTCCACCTTGACTTTCGCACAAGTCAAACACTTGCTTACGTAGGTGGCTATATCCGCTTTCATGTTGGGCCACCAGTACGCAGCCTTAAGGTGATGATACATCTTATCGGAACCAGGATGGACAGAGTATCGGGATTTGTGAGCTTCGTCCATAACTAGCTTCCTGAGGTCTCCGTAGAGAGGTACCCATATACGATTCATGAAATACCGGGCACCATTGGGTTTCACTTCCCAATCGCGTTCCATCTTTCCCATAGATTCGGCCTTGATGTTTTCTTCCTTAACTGCTTCTAGCTGCGTGTCGCGTATCTGTTCGGGTAAACCAGAATGAATTGTGAACTGTAGTGCTCGTACCCGACGAGGTTTCAAGTGCTCCTTCCTACTGAGGGCATCAGCTACCACGTTAGCTTTACCAGGGTGATACCGAATGGCACATTCATAATCGTTAAGGAGTTCGACCCAGCGACGTTGTCGCATGTTCAACTCCTTCTGGTCAAAGATATGCTGGAGGCTCTTGTGATCCGTGTAGATTGTGCACTTTGTTCCTTATAGATAGTGTCTCCAAATCTTAAGTGCAAACACAACTGCTTCCAATTCCAGGTCATGTGTTGTGTAGTTTTTCTGGTGAACCTTCAAATGTCGGGATGCATACGCGATGACCTTATCACATTGCATGAGTACACATCCCAATCCCTGATTGGAAGCGTCACAATATACCACAAAATCATCTGTCACTTCTGGCAAGGACAAAATGGGTGCACTGCAAAATTTCTCCTTCAGCAATTGAAATGCTGCTTCCTGCTTGTCACCCCAAGCATACTTGGTGCCTTTCTGAGTGAGAGTGGTAAGCGGTTGTGCGATCTTTGAAAATCCCTTGATGAAACGTCTGTAGTAACCAACCAAACCCAAAAATTGGCGGATCTCTGTCGGTGTCCTAGGTGCTTCCCAGTTCTTGATAGCATCGATCTTGGCGGGATCAACGTGTATACCCTTTTCATTCACGATATGCCCGAGGAACTGAACTTCCCGAATCCAGAAATCACACTTCGAAAACTTGGCATATAGTTTCTCCTGTTGAAGTAGTTCCAGTAATAATCGTAGATGCTCAGCATGTTCTTCTTCACCCTTAGAGTAGACGAATATATCATCGATGAACACGATGACAAACTTGTCGAGATACGGCTTACACACGCGGTTCATGAGGTCCATGAACACTGCGGGTGCGTTGGTGAGACCGAAGGGCATGACCAAGAACTCATAATGGTCATACCGAGTACGAAATGCCGTCTTGGAGATATCCTCCTCCCTGACGCGTAACTGGTGATAAACGGACCATAGATCGATCTTGGAGTAGTAGCTTGACCCTTGAAGCTGGTCGAAGAGATCGTCGATGCGAGGTAATGGGTATCGGTTCTTGACGGTAACCTTATTGAGTTCCCTGTAGTCGATGCACATGCGGAAGGTCCCGTCCTTTTTCTTGCCAAAAAGGACCGGAGCTCCCCATGGCGAAGTACTGGGTCGGATAAATCCTTTTTCCAACAATTCCTGAAGTTGGGTAGACAGCTCTTGCAGCTCTGCTGGAGCTAGGCGGTACGGGGCCTTGGCGATAGGAGCCGCATGGTTCGCCAATTCGATTTCAAACTCCACTTGTCAATGTGGTGGAAGACCAGGTAACTCCTTTGGAAACACATCGGAAAAGTCACGCGACGGGGATATCTTCAATCCGCTTCTCACCTTAGGCTGCTCGGTGACCAGTGCGAGCAAAGCGAAGGAGTTCTTTCTCCGAAGATACTTCTGAGCTTGCATGTAAGAGATGATGTTTGTGACGGCGCCTGCCTTCTCGCCTTGCACCATCAAGACTACGTCGTTGGAGAGTAGAATACGGATAGCTTTCTCAAAACAGAGAACTTCAGCTCGGACGTCGGATAGCCAGTCCATTCCGGCTACCACGTCAAAACTACCCAAGGTAGTTGTCATCAGATCAATGGTAAAGGTGTGACCCGCGAGTTTAAGTTGATAGCCGGTTACTAAATGGGTCACATCTTCAAATTTACCATCGGCTAGTTCTATGACGTAAGGGGTCTCTAGGGGTTTAGGCGTGAGATTTAGGTTCTTCCTAAAAGACTCAGATATAAAACTCTTATCCGCACCCGTATCAAAAAGTACAGTAGCAAAATGATCGTTAAGGGGAAACTTACCAGTGACCACATTCGAGTCGTTTCTGGCCTCTCCGCGGCCCAGCGTGAATGCACGACCTTTGGCACCTCCTGTGCCACCATTTCCATTGTTGCCATTGTTGTTATTGTTGTTGTTGTGGTGGTTGTTGTTGTTCCCACCATTGTTGTTGTTGCGAAGCTGCGGGCAGTCCCGCTTGAAATGGGCAGTGCTACCGCACTGATAGCACCCCCGGTTATTACCTTGCTGTTGACCCTGGTGCTGATTCTGATTTTGTCGAGACATGATTTCGCTGCGACAATCCTTCGCCGCGTGTCCCGCTTTGCCACATCGTTGGCAACGATTTCCGGCGCAAGGGCCGTGATGATGGAGGTTACAACGGTTACATTGCGGCTTTCGACCCGCATAGCCGCTCGAGTTCTGGGTGTTGTTGGCAGACTGATTATTTTGACCCCGATTGTTGTTGAAATTTTTGGACCGCTTCTTGTTTCCTTGTTGTGGCTAGGCTGACAAAGACTGTCGAGCAGGTGAATCTTCAAATTTCCTTTTGTTATCCGGGACAGTTTCAGTTGCACCCTAGGTGGCAACTTCCTTTGCTCCACCGCTTTATCAGTGAGTTTATGCGCCAGCCTAATCGCTTGATGTTCCGTTGTAGGGTTGCTAGAAATTACCATGCCCTGGATCTCAGGGACCAGACCCCTAAGATAAAACTCAAGTCGTTTTTCGACGGTGTTAGCCAGATCGGGACATAGGAACACCAGATCATGATGTTTTGCCGTGTATGCTTCAATTTCAGACCCTACTATCTTGTGGTTCCATAACGCCTGTTCCAACTGTTGAACTCTGTCCCACGGACAGTATTCCTCCTTGATTAAGGCCTTAAATTCGGTCCAGGCCATTGCGTTTGCCGCAAGAAGTCCGCGCGTTTGGACTTGTGCGTTCCACCAGGTCAATGCCCCATCTTCCAACGTTGAGGCAACATACTTGACCTTATTAGCTTCAAGGCAACTGCACATCTCGAAAACCAATTCAGACTTTTCAATCCAACGGACCAGTCCTATGGGTCCTTCAACACCTGTGAACTTGCTCGGTCTTGCATCGAGGAACATCTTGTAGGGGTTAAGACCCTCTCCTGCTGGTGGGTTAAGAACACCTGCCAGAGCAGCATTCACGTGTTCTTGGATTAGAGCGGCCAATTTTTCAGTTGACATGTTGAGGTTGCCGCGACGACCAGTTGCCATTTCAGATCTTCGCAAGACAACACAAATACACACAGATAAGTATATATGTCCAATATAGTTATCATATTCCACACTTCAATAATCACACAAATTATGTCAACCCGACAATTTAAACAATCTAAAGGAACATTCGATTAAATAAATTGCAATGTCTGACAAAATACCAACCAAACATCTCTGTTTAATTATAAAATTTCAAGTTCAAACATAAGTGGAAACAAACAAACTAAAGAAAACAAAGCGGGGATTGGCGAGACGAGTCAGTCTTCTACGTCTCCATCTCCCAAGTCGCTATCATTGCCGTCATTCTCTGCGGCGTTTTCAGCTTCAACAGCCGGGTCATGTTTCGGCTCTTCTACCTCCGGATCCTCCTCCGGGTCTTTCTCTGGATCCTCCTCTGGGTCTTCCTCTGGATCCTCCTCTTCTTCCTCTACCAGCGCTGGAGGGGCCGGTGCTGGTGCGGGTACTTGGACAGGTGGTGCTTGGTTCTGCTCCAGTTCTTGAATCCTCCAACTAGACTCAAGAACTCTGTCTTCGAGCCAGTCAGCCCTCAGCTGCTCAGCACGAAGATCCTTAACTAAAATGTTTCGAACTCTCTTATTCTCATATTGCTCTTCCTCGAGCTTTCCAGTTTTACCAGTTAGTTGACGTATCATCCATCCTTGTGCTTCGATAGTCTCCTGCATTCTCTCTAGCTGTTCCTGTTGTTTCCTTAACATATCCCTAAGTAGATCGTCCCCTACTCCTAACGAGTTGACCGGTTCGATCAGTATAGCGGTGGTCGGACGGGAGGACGACTCCCCTCCTAGAGCGAGTCTTTTCCTTGCAGCTGAGCGTGTCTCCACACCATGAGGTGGTGAGGGTTCGACCATGGGTGCCTTCCTTGGCGCCCTTGATTGTCGAGATTTATCGGATGATGATGATGACATTGCCTGCTGGGTTGGTGTAGCTAGTTACGAGTTGCGTGCAGCACAATATACATATATATCTCACATAAAGCAATTGTAGCATAACACATACAAGATATGACATTTTGGTGCCAACTAAGCCTAGTGTCATGTAACAGCTATAGTTTAGGTCTACTATTAATGCAAACCTGGTTCTCTATAGCTAGAGGCTCTGATACCAATCTGTCACACCCTCAATTTCTACTTGCGGAGTTTTACCACGAGGCGTGTGATCAAACCAGAATCTGAGACACTAGTAATATCGAACGACTCGATATGATTTATTCAAACGTTTTCCAAAAACATTTGTTTAACCATTCATAGTCATTTTCAAAATATCTTAGTTTCAAAGTTTAGCGGAAGCATTAGTTTCAAAGTTTAGTAACGGGCGCCATCATAAACGCCAAAACCAAAAATGCCAAACATTATTCGTAAATAAGACTCGATAAAAATGTCTTGATCAAATGCAAGTGAGTGCACCTAGCGTCCTGAGAAACATGTAAAGAAACAAGTGTCAACATTAAAGAAGAGTGAGTTCACAGGTTTTTATAAGTTCACAAGTTCGGTTAAAAGTTTGTTATCCCCCGTTATCCCTAACCCGGGATAATGATATAGTTCCATTATTCCTAACCCAGAATAATAATGTTGGTTCGTAATTAAGTTCAATGTTAACATGTAGGTAGGCCAAATTAATCACCCGTTGACCATACCCGGTCTGCTAGCGTGACTAGCTCGGGTGGGGCTTGTCGGGCCCAGTAGTACTACTTATAATTTCCCCGCTATCTAACCCAATACCAATGATCCGAGAGTTGGCTGAGGACTTGCGTGATATAGCTACTTAGTGACCATAACGAACATTAACATTAACTTAGTTACCGAATAGTTTAACGACGTTAATTTCGCATAACGTAAAAGATAGAGTTTTAGAGCGTATACATGTTTCTCCCCCTGTTGTTCAAAACCGGATAAAATAGGGGCCGTGAACTCACCTTAAATTGCTCGGTTAGAATAACACAAAAGAAGCAAATGATGAAACCACTAATCGCGTCCTAACATGACAACCGATTTAAAGTTAGTGTGTGAACACACTGACACAAAATCCTAAGCATAACTAACTCACAGTACGGCACACGCAACAACCAATTCGAAACCAAAATCATGCATGCAAAATATCACCATACAAAATAATGATCAAACCAACTTGTCATAAACACAGGTTAACTCATACAACACTTAGGTACACACAAACGCAAGTTATCATGTTTCAGCTTGTACGCTCATAACTGGGCTGTTTTCGAGGATTTTTATAAATAGCTCCAACGTTCTAAAAATTCCAATTTTTTTACAGCAGGTGTCAACTAAACTGTAGGATTTAATGTAAAATTTCAAGTCCTAACGCTTTACCAATTATTTATAAACATTTATATACTAGGCTGCAGTCAGATTCGTCGCTTTCTGACTGCAGTCCACGGGAAAAATTATTTAAAAATCATCGTTCATCCAATTAACAAAATTCCAGTGGGTGGTTTCCGGAAATTCCCGTCTCCAGGTACTGTACAAATTTCGTGACCCAACCCCCTACAAACTATGAGATCCGTCTCGATAAACAACTAGAAAATTTTACAGAATTTATGCAGCTTCAGCTGCTGCACTAAATGACCACTTAAAAATAGCAAACGACCTCAGAAAAATATGAATCTGGCGGCATTAGAAGCGTTTTTTAAAAATACACGTTCTAGGCTTCAGAAAATCCACTTTTCGATCAATAATGATCTGGTTACAGCAAATTGAAGTTGGCTATAAATGTCAATCAGCAAACTGTTTTCGACTTTTATCGCATTAGAACATGCTTAAACGATTATGACGCTTAGTAATAATGATTAACAACAGGTTTATTTGTCAAATATCATCATGTATATCAATATTCATGCAAACTCTAATTATATAACATGATCTTTATCGCTAAAACGCAGCTTATGATTTTAGTATTCAACATAACAACACAATCGCAAAGATTCGCACAATCATCCGAACTAATCATAAATCACAACACTTTTCATACTAATAATCCTACCATTACACATCATCATGATCAAGATTACACAAACCCTAATGTGAATCGCAAAACAATTAAACCCTAACCTTGAAACGATGATGATTAGCGAACCGGGACAAGATTGGAATCAATCCGGAAGTTGGAGCTTGTGCGACCGTGAAGGGGGGGCTGCCGCCGCCTTATCTTAGTGACTAGGGTTTTGTTGTTTTTTTAGACACATATCATGCATACATACATTTATATAAAACAAGGGAAAAGAAGGGGAGGGGGCGGTTTGGGTTGAGTGGCTTGGGCCTCAAGTTTAGGTTATTTCCTTGGGCCGCAAGGAGGTGACGTCGACACGTTTCGCGGCTCGGTTCGGTTTGGCTATTTATTTATTATTATTTTTTTTATAACTAATAATCGCGAAAATCAAGGCGTGATACAATAATCTACAAAATCTACAAACGTCTAATAACACATAGCACGTAATTCACCCAATAGATTCATAAAGTTAGCGTAGTTATTGCGAGCGTGTAATTTAATTCTCCGGATTAAATCAGCGTAGGAATGAATAACCGTAAAGTAGCGCATTTAAGATACCTGAGAAGCCGGGATGTCACAATAAATACTTCAAAACCTAGCCTATTCAGCTCTATACAATACAGACTTGATATAAGACTAAACATAGACATTATGCACCAACAGACTCCCCCTTGGATATCGTCTTCGTCTTTTATCAGTCTTCAAAACTCTGTCTTCATATATACATTAACGTACCCAACCAAAGAAGTTCTTGTACGGCTTCTTTCGTCTCTCTTGTTTCGGATCCAGCGTCTGATCAGTTGGCGGTGGTCTTTTAAAGTTAGCCATTCTGAGCGAACTTTGCCTTACCGTTTTTTCCATCTTTTCTTTAATCGCTTCAGTTCTGATTTCTTCTTTAAGAAATTCAACTCTTTACAGATCCCTCCACTTTGTTTGCCACATCTTTCCTGAATTTACATTACGTGCATAGCAAGCATTAACAACTTTATGATACTTCATTTCTTGTACCTTTTCTATTTCTTCAAAAACAATCTTGTTGTAGAAAAGACATTTTATATCTTCTCTCGAGCAGCTAACCAACCACATAGGATCTAGAATCCTTATCGTCCTCCACAATCCTCTCATACCTTGATAACCCATCACTTCAACTCGTTCCTTAGCAATGTCTAAGTGATCTTCAAACTTTAATACAATCACTGCTTCACAAGTAGCTGAATCAATCTGCCACCACTTGAATAAAGGATAAAAGTTCTGTTCGATCGGCATAAGTGGCATATTCCTCATGGCTCTAGGACGTTTCATAATCAACATTATGTCCTTTTCTTCTGTAACCTTGTTAATCTTTATTCTTCGTCTCGGAATAAACAGCTTCTAGAGATTCCAACCTTTTTCAGCTTCGTACATTATCATTTCCTTAACAATTGATCAACTGTGTTCATCTGATAAGTAACGTTCACTGTTTGCACTAGCTCTTCCATATCCCAATAAGGCAAAGTCTTTAAATCAGCATAATATTTGAAGTACTGCACTCCAAACTCTCTTTTGATTGCATATACGTTGAGCTCCTTAAACCATCCCCAACTCAATATATCTCCCAAAGAAACATTTTATCTCTAGTGAAGAATGCTAGTGGATGTCGAATCTTAGGTTCATTAGGCATCTCCTTGAACCAGGTCTTTCTCGCTTCAGCTATCTCCTCTTTGGTCATTGGTCTAGGAATTTTTCCTTCATGTAGCTCTTCAGCAATTCTATCTTTTAACATATCTTCATTCAGGTGTTTATACATTTCTTCAAATGTAGGAAAACTTTCTGAATACTGAACAACATACTTATCTTTCTGTTCGGTTTCATCATCTAAGGACCATTCTTCAACAATCACACTATTATACTCATCAGCTTCAAATCTTCTTTCGTACTGATACTATTTTGGCTCAAATGTATTGACATTCATTATCTCCTCAAAATCAAACTCCAAGTTCTCAACTTCAGCTTCAACTAGTTTCGCCAGATCTTCTTTCGAATAATTATGTACAAACTCACCTTCTTAAACATTGTGTTCCAACATCAGTATTAAAGGCTTCGTAGGTACTGCAGTCATAAGCTTTGCAAAACGATCAACATCTAATGAATCAATATCATCTGAAGGCCCTTTTTGCCCTGACTCCCCCTGGCTTTTATCTTCCATCTTATTCGATTCATCGTCCATCAGATCAGAAAAATCAAATTCATCCGAAACTCTAGCTTCATTGATCTTTAAGCCTGTACCACCCTGATCAAAATCATCATCTCTTTGATCAAAATCATCATCGTCATCCCCAACATTCCAATCTTCATATCCTTCTTCCTCTTCGTCATTCTTATCCTCTTTCTCGGCTTCTTCATTGTCTCTTTCTTCAGTAACAATGATAGGATCAGAAGGCTTGACAGATTCGTCAACCTTATGTATATCAGACTCAGAGGCTTTTGAAACATCTTTAGTAGACTTCTCGGGGACACAGAAGATTTCTCTGTAGTAGATTTAGGGTCTTCTCCCTCTACCTGCTTCCCTTTACCACCCTCAGCCAATTCTCTTTCAGCACGTTCCTTTGCTTCTTGACGATCCAGATGATCGTATTCGGCGATAAAATCAATATTCAGATTATTCGATAACACCTTTGGTAATCTGATGAATCATCAATCATTCAGATCTTGAATTTTCTTCAATTCTGCAATCTCTGTTTGTAATTTTTCATTGGCGTCTTGCAGACTTTCTATCAATCCTTGTAATATTCTTGTTCATTCTCGAGCACCTTCACTTTATCATCAAGAATTTCTTTTTCGACTTCGCTTTTATTCACCTTCTTTACGAGCTCAGCCTTTTCTAACTCAATGTGCACAACTTTATCTTCTAATACCTTCACACGCTTTTCTAACATTTCAGCATTCGTTTCAGGGAAAACTCATCCAAGTCTTCAAGACTTATAGGACCATGTGGCATATCACCAAACATACTTCCCCTCGGTGTCTTGGGTGTTGAATCTTTTGGTGTTGCAGCTTTCGGTGTAGACTTCTATGGCTTAGAGCCTTCAGGAATAGAAGTCTTTTGAGCACTCGGCGATTCAGCGATCAGAACTTCAACAAATTCAGACACAGGAGGTTCTTGTGTAACTCCTTGCCTTTCTGCTTCAGCATGAATGATAACAGGAGGTTCTTGTGGAGGAGGTTCTTGTGTTACTCGTTTCTCCTGAGCACCAAAAGGTTCTTGTGTGGCTTCTATGCTTTGCACTTTGCTCTTGTATCTTTTGCTCACCGCTTTCTGAGCTTTTTTAGCTTTTTGTTTTCCTTTAGTATGCAGTGACCCTGTAGTTTTCTTTGATATTTCGATAACAGGAGACTTTGTTCTTTTAGTCTTTTTCTTTGGCCTCTCCTCATCAGAGTCTTTTTATGCACTTGGATCAAAATCTGCATCAAGTCTCCTTTCTTTTTCTGCTCTTATTTCAGCCTCTGTCTTTTCAGGCTCTTTATCCGATTCTTCATTTTCGCACGTAGCATAAATTACTTCTTCTTGAGTCGACTTCATTGTTTCTTGACTCTCATTGACAACTTCTGCGCTAGATCCAGCCACTGCCTCAACATTCTCAGTCTCCTCCTCATCAACAAGCAAAGTTTCAGCTTTCTTTGATGCTAGCTTCTTCTTTGGTTTATCAGCTTCAGCTTTCAAAAACCATTCACTCCTTGCCTTCGGTTTGAATTCTTTAGACCACTCTCGTTCAGCTTTAAGCTCATTCTCATCGTCGCTACCTTCTTTTCTCCATTTGTTTCCAGGTGGCGATGCATAATCTGAATCTTTAATTGCTCTGAAAATTGGCTTGGCAATAGGAGCTGAAGCTTTTTTCTGAAACTTGATAAGCTTCTTCACTGTGGTTTCGTCAAGATGAACCAAATAAAGAATGTCATTCGGATCTCGAGCAATGTTGGGATACTTCTCATCGATCAGCATCTGAATAAATCTTGGATATAAACACAATCTTGAATCCTCCATATTCTTCGACATGTGAATGAACACCATCTTAGAAACATTGAACGGCTTCTTCAAAATAAGCGTCGTTGCCATGCTAGCCAAATAATCTTGAACATCATCTAAACCGGCTTTGTGATGGCTGAACGTGTGAATTAGAGCATGCATCAAAAGTTTATAGGGGTTTGGCACTTCCCCTTTCTTCAGCATTGGTTTATTCACACTCCCCTTATAACCCATGTGAAAAAAACATCCGCGGATCATCTTCTCATCTGGATGAATCGGATCATCTTCTCTATCCTTAAGATATCGCCTTCAGTAACTGTGATCGGCTTTATCTCATCACCAACTTGTACTGTAGAAGAGATTGTCTTCTCGTCAGCGTTTAGACTGGCGTTCATCCAGAAGTGAACAATATGAGATCGATAAGAAATGGTGCGCTCAGTAATTGCACGGCGAATGGGACTATCTTCAATAAACTTCAAAATGTTGTCATATTCTTTCAGCGACAGACAAATAGACTTTTCAAGCATGATGCATGTATTGTGATTTTTGGAAAACTCAACTCAGATAACACGCGTTGGAACCCATGCATGAAAAACGACATAAAATAATTAGCACGCTTTTCGAGGAAAAATCACAAAAAATTTTCTAAAACTTTAATCAAGTTCGGGCGAACTTGATTAGTGTTAAATACACTATTTTAACAAGTTCGCCCGAACATGTAACACACATGTTCAATTTTTTCTTAATGCATGTTCGGGCGAACATACAGCTTTTATTAATCATTTTTTTCTAAGTTCGGCCGAGCATGTATGAGACACATGTTTTTATTAAAGAACAAGTTCGGGCGAACTTACAATACAAACAAATCACTGTTGGTTAACATAAGTTCGATCGAACATGATTGGATCAAAAACATTTCATCAATCAAGTTCGGTCGAACATGTTCTGGTTCATTTAACTGTGTTTTGGACATGTCCGGTTGAATTTGACAAACAAGTTCGGCTGAACTTGTCGTCTTCTTCAACAGATCAACCAAGTTCAAACATGCAAACATGTATTTCAGTTCAATCAAAAACAATTTCATGGTTGATTTTAAGTGTAGATCAAAGATATATGTTCAATTTGTCCAATAACACCTAAAACTATCAGATTTTGAGTTTTTAGATTTAGTTTTGTTTCTTTAACCGTTCAATCATGGTTTATTCTTAATTAAGTACCTCTGCCATAGTGATTGGTGTACTAGTCACCAAAAACTAACTTCAATCGGACAGTATAACGGCTCAAAAGTACCCATTTCTCACAAATTCTATCAAAAAGCTTAAGTTCGCTCAAAATAGTTCTGATATCAAGTAAATGAGTTCGGCCAAACTTGAATGGTATTTATACCATGTCAAGTTCGGGCGAACTTGTTAAGCCCAACCTGAAGCCCAGAGAAGTTCGAGCGAACTTATCTTAAACAACCATTTGCAAGTACGGTTGAACTTGCTTTTTGTTAAACTTGAATTGTTTAGAAAGTTCGGCCGAACTTGCCAAACCTCAATTTTTTTACTTTTTTCAATTTTTCATTTTTAACCCTGAACTTTCCAACTTTTTACCAGTTATAAAAATCCACTCAGTTGACCAAGTCCAAGCTAAATGACCTTGGTTAACCGATTTGTCTGTCGAGTCCAAGTTAATGACCCCGGTTTGACCCGTTACGAACAAACTGTTGATATTTTCAAAATCAAAGTTTCAAATTAATGATCTTTTTATCGTATATTTTTTCAGATTAACAGATTAGCTCCCAGCCAGTTCTAGCATCTTACCAGACTTTGAAGATCCGCTTTCCAACATTGGTTTGCTGAAAACAATGTAGAAATAAAAACTTTTTGTATTTTTGTAAGTTTATGCTAAAACACACCGAAATCTTTTTGATTTTAATATGTAAAGATGAAATACAATGAAATAAGCAATGTAAACTATGTACAGACATATTTTTGTGAATTTGTGTCTAAGGATCATATCAGTTGATTGAGACATATCACCGGTACCGTTGACCTTTAAATGACTTTAAGTTTTAAACTTGTTTACCTAGATTGTCGATATGTTTGTCCACTCAAGCTTTACGAAGCTTGACTTATCTATGGTTCCCACTTCTTGAATATACTCCCGTATCCAGATTCCCTAGATTTCAGCTTACAGGTGAATATAGTGTACTTGAGATCTGTATCTGGGTTGTGCGAAACCTTGAGAGCTCAGGTTAGTACTACCGTACAGACAAAGAGATGAAGGCTCGTCTTTAAAGTGTGTTCCACTTAAGGAATCTTTTCAGCATTGCACATGATTATATCTTTCGATGCTTTTCAATATTGCATGCAATTTGGGGGTTTAAAGCGAAAGTATTATAGAAGTTCTAGGCCATTGCTTCCGCAAAATCAGAAGAACTTGTATAATACCCCAGATATCAACTATCTACAAAGACCTCGTATCTTAGAATCAGGCAATCTTTCAAATGAAATTTCGGAGTACTAAGTCCATATATCCAAGATTTGTTAATCCACAAGATTAAGCAGTTGTAAAATTTAGTTTATATCCCGAAAACAGTTTACTGAACGTGTTAAGCCAATCGACACATCCATAGTAAGACTCGTTTATTACTTTTAAAACTTTACATATCTTTAGCATACTGTGATAGTCCACTGATGTACTATCATTTCCTTTTATGACACTGAATTCTTTTTGTCTTTTTCAATGTTTTTGAACATTTTGAATTTTTATATGTTTTTGGATTTTAAAATTTTTCGAATGTTTTTGTATTTTCTCCAACACTTCTCCCCTTAAAATCAAAAACATCTTTTTGGATTTTAGTTTTTAATAAAATTTTAAACCAGAAAAGTATGTACAAACCAATGTGGATCACGTGAACTCGTCGTCTGATCCGTATTCAACCTCAGCGCCCGCACCTGTCAGCAAATTTTTCATATCGTTAATTCTCAACAAGTATTTAAACCGTGATAATGAAAATGGTTTGGTATAAAAATCAGCTTTTTGTTCGTCGGTGTGGATTTTTCTATTCGTACCAATTTCTTTTCGTAGCAATCACGAATGAAATGATAACGAATTTCAATGTGTTTTGTGCGTGAGTGATGAACTGGATTTTTAGTTATATCGATGGATGCCTTGTTATCAACATACAATAGAGTGTCTAGAAATTGCAGACCATAGTTTCTCATCTGTTGTTGAATCCACATAATTTGTGAACAGCAACTGGAGGCCGAGATATACTCAGCTTCACAGGTAGAAAGAGCGACCGTAGTCTGTTTCTTACCCTGCCATGTTACCATTCTTGTTCCGAAGAACTGGCATCCCGCTGTTGTTGATTATTAGTTCAACTTATCTACACCATAATCAGAATCAGCATAGCCTGTGAGGTTGAAATTGTCGTTCTTCGGGTACCACAAGCCGGTGCTTGGGCATCCTTTCAGATATCTTAAGATACGCTTCACGATCTACATGTGTAAGATCCTCGGGCTTGACTGATATCTGGCGCATAGGCAGGTTGGATACATAATATCTGGACGCGATGCCATCAGATACATCAGTGATCCAATCATCAATCTGTATAATGTCTCGTCAACTTTGGCTCCAGTCTCGTCAACGCAAATTCCGTTGTTGAGAGTAAGAGGCGTAGATAGAGGCTTCAAGCTTTCCATTCCAAACTTCTTCAAGATGTCGTGAACATACTTAGTCTGATGAATGAAAACCATCCGGAAGCTGATCTACTTGCAAACCAAGAAAGAACTTCATTTCACCCATTGAGGACATTTCGAATTTATTTTTCATGATTCCCTCAAACTCTTTGAAGAGACTATCATTTGTAGATCCAAAGATGATGTCGTCAACGTAGATTTGAACTATAAACAGATGGCCATCAACTTCTCTAGTGAAAAGAGTACTATCCACAGTTTCTCTGATAAAGCCGTTTCCGAGGAGATGTTACGACAACGTCTCGTACCAAGCTCTCGGGGCTTGGTGTAGACCATAAAGTGCTTTATCCACTAGGTACGCTTTCTTCTTGTTAAGTGGATCGACAAACCCCGGTGGCTGCCCAATGTACACCTTCTCGTGTAATTTTCCATACAGAAAAGCTGATTTGACATCCAATTGATAGACCTTAAGTCCTTTCCATGATGCGAAAGCTAGAAATATTCGAATAGATTCCAATCGAGCTACTGGTGCATAGACTTTATTGTAGTCTATCCCTTCCTGCTGGTGAAATCCCTTGACAATAAGCCTTGCTTTGTTACGAACAATAACCCCTCTATCATCATGTTTACACTTAAAGACCCATTTTGTATCAGTTGCTTTCTGATTTTCGGGTAGGTCTTCAAGCTTCCACACACCCAACTTCTCAAACTGCAATAATTCTTCTTGCATTGCTTGTACCCAGTTTTCATCTGCTAAAGCTTCATTAACTGTCTTAGGCTCAATCTGAGAGATGAAACATGAATGGAAACAATAGTTCTGGGTTGTAGCAACACGCGTGTAGAAACCACTGAGTGATTTATTAATTTGCCCTCGAGTTCTAACACCAGTTTGAAGTTCTCCGATAATATTTGTTGACAGATGATAGGAATATGATCGTGACAATTCTTCAGATGGAACATCTACTGAGTTTTGCTGATTAGTGATGTTGAGATCAACAACAAATTCAATGTTTGGAGAGCTTGATGAAGCTTCATTTCTGTTGTTCGGGACTGCAGATTGATTAAGAAAACTTGTTATCTGCTCCAGTTCTTCATCTGAAGAAGATGATTCCCCATCAACATCAAATGTTGGTGCTTCATCTGAATCAGAATCTTGATTCTGACGCATACTGGGCTCCGTTGTTGTATTCATTGGTTCGGTAGAGGCATTCGTTGGAAGAGTAGTGGGTGATGATAATGTTTCAGGAACATTTTCAGCCGGAACACCACTATTGTTTGAACCTGCGCCAGAAGAAGATGGATCCAACGTTGGTTGATTAACCACAATTGGTCGATCAATTTGCTCTTGATTCGCTGACTGGTGAAGATAATATAACGCTGCAACTTCTTCGTCAGTTAGTTCTTTGGGCAAGTCAAATGACTTCCATAGGTCTTGATAGTTAAACAGCCACGCGTCACCTTTCCTTTGAACAGGACCCATGTAATTAAAATAATCCACGTGCTGTGCTTCAATAACTTTTCGCAATGAAGGAACTTACTCTTCTCAACGGACTCGCATATCCGACAAAGAAACCTTCGAGAGATTTAGCTCCGAATTTTCCATCTTGGTCTATTACGGTACAAGGTGCACCGAATGGTTCTAAGAACTTTAAATTTGGCTTCCGTCGGTTTATCATCTCAAAACATGTTTTCTTTGTTGGTTTGATCGTGAGAACCCTGTTTAGCATGTAGCAAGCTGCAGCAACTGCTTCACTCCAGAAGCTGATTGGAAGTTTAGAATCTGCAAGCAAGGTTCTCGCAGTTTTAATCAAAGTTCGATTCTTCCGTTCAGCAACTCCATTTTGCTGTGGAGTATAGGGAGCACTAAACTCGTGCAACGTCTCTTTTGCGTTGCAGAATTCCTTCATTTTGTTATTCTTAAACTCTGTGCCGTTGTCACTTCTAATGCGTCTGACCGGCAGATGAAAAATATTCTCGAGTTTCTTGAATAGAATAACCAAGTTCTCGAACGTTTCGTCTTTTGATTCTTAAAAGAATACCCACGAATATCTCGAATAGTCATCTGTCACGATCAAGCAATATAAGTCTCCTGATATGCTTCGAACATTTACGGGACCAAATAAATCTATGTGTAGACGTTCTAAAGGCAACTTGATTGAGTTTAAAATTTTCTTCGGATGTGATTTCTTGATCTGCTTTCCCTTCTTGCATTCCAAGCAATGATCAGACATCTGAAAACTTTGAAGATTTACTCCTTCTACAAGATCATTATGAACCAAGAAATTCATTTTTCGCAAATGAATATGCCCCATCTTTCGATGCCAAAGAATAGAATCTTTTTCAGTAGCCTTTGATACAAAACATTGTGCTGATTAAGATGAAATGGTAGCAACACCCATATCAAGAACATTTAAATCATTCTCTCACGGTGCTCACATCAAAATCCACTCATCTGGAATTTTGAATCCCGGCTTCAAGATAATACACTCTCTGTCGTTGAAATGAACTGTAAACTACTTCTCACAAATCTGTGATATACTCAGAAGATTGTTCTCAAGTTCTGCAATATAGTTCACGCGATCAAATGAAACTACGCCATTGGAGAGTTTTCTCTTGGTGACTATCCTTCCACCTTGATTTCCTGCAAATCCAACATATCCACCATTGATAGCTTTAATGTCGAATAGCAATGCCTTCATTCCCGTCATATGCCTGGACGCTCCACTATCCAAAATCCACTTTGAAAGTACGGATCTTTGGAGCCCCTGCAAAATTCAGCAATTAGGTGAAAAGCGCTACCCAGGCCTTCTTGGTCTTGGGTTTTACTGGATAACCATCATCAAAAGCATATTCAAACTCATCAACATCATCAAAATCAAATTCATCATCTGTTTCAACAACGTTAATGTTTGAAATTTTCACTTTTTTCTTATCTTTTAAAGATTTGACATTATCGTTCTTGATTTCTGTTTTAATTTCTTTCACATTCTCACTAGTCTTTACCTGCTCAGACTTAGTGATTTTAGACTTTGATTCTTTTGTTTTGTCAGTCTTTACTAGCTCAGACTTAAAAACACCAGATGTTGTTGACCTTTTCTTGGCAATCCAGGTTTGAGATTTGATATTAGCCTTTTTGATGTAAAACTTGTTTTCATTAGACCTAGAAGTTTCACCTTTTTTGAAAGTGGAATTTTCAAAAATCTTTTCAGACTTTGGTTTAACTTCTGGTTTTGATTCATTTCGTTTCAAAATCTTTACAGGTTTTACAAACACTGGTTGCTTTGGTTTAACAACATTAGAATCTCTTCTTCGAGGATAAGCAGGTTTTGATTTCGGACAATGTCGTGCCCTATGACCAATTTTATTGCACTTGAAACATGTCCGATTATCAAGTGGATGTCCTTTAACCGGTGGTTTTACCCTAGTAGAGGTTTTGGCACCATTTGTAACCTTAGCTTTATCTCGAAGTTCTTTCTCCTTCTTGAACTCATCATTTGATTACTTACCAATCAAATTCTCCTCATGAACTGTATTCATCCCATATACAACTTCATGTTTTTTTTTTATATTCATGAAATTGTGACGGTTTCTTTACAGATTCATCAATTTCTTCTTCTAAACCAACCCTGCTCTCCGGTTTTCCGGATGATCACCACCGTTTCTTTGGTAATTGATTTTTTAGGTTTGGAATAGAATTTTCGTTCATTGATTACCAATTCCTCTGATGTGACTTCCACGAGTTTAAAGAATTTATCAAGCAATTCTTCTTTCACGTTCGGAATCGGGAAGCTATCATCAAAGTATAGTCTATCCGAATCCTTAATTTTGTACATTACAGTATTAGGATCGTCACTTAGACCATCTTCTGACGACTTATCGTCATTTTCAGATTGTGAATTAGAATTCTTTGAACTCGAGTTGGCGCTTTTAAAGCTGCCATCATCAGAATCACTTAAAACATTTTCAACAACTTTGTTAACCATAGCGTTATTATCATCATCAGATTTAGCATAGACTATATCAATGTTCTCTGGCAAATCGTTTTTCTTTTCAGAAAGTAATTCAACATTGAGTGCCTTGTCCATCCCTTCTGCAGATTTAACACAGTATTTCTCGCAAAGGAGTGGAGGAACATTGCTATATTCTTTGCCTGCTTTCTTTTGGGGTTTTTCTTCCGATGAGATTGTTGGAAGAATGTGATCGATAACATACGCGTTAGTGGTATAACTTCTTAACAATTGTCGAACTCTTTCAGTTTCAATTGTCATATCTTGAAGTTATTTTTTGATTTCAGCAATGGTGTTGATATAAGTGTTGATTGCTCTTTGTTTATCCATTACTGTACCACTCAACATTCTTATATTAACATGTTGTTCGGTGTTATTTCTGTCGAGTCTGCCATAATCATTTTTCATTTTGTCATACTTCTTTCATTGTGTGATAATAATATTTTATCAAACCGTTATGCACATTGTTTTCAGCGATGATCTTTGATTTTTCGGCACATTCGACACAAGGTTTAGTACATTTTGTACAAGGTTTTTCAACCACTACAACTTGTACTTTAACAACTTCTTTCTCGACAATTTTTACCACTAGACCTACCTTTGTTAGATTCGCCAGTAAAGCTTTATCTACCATGTCCTTGAAGTCTTCGACTTTAATTTCTTGAGTGATATCAACAATCACTTCATCAATCTTTTTCTCCTCAACCACTTTTTCTTTCGTGCTTCCATCAAAGTGACCTGCAAAACTGTCACAAGAATTAGAAGATAAAATTCCTTGTCTCTGAATATGGATATATTCCTCTTCTTCCTGTTGTTGATGCAAGTATTGTTCCAGAATAGCTTGTTCGAAAGCTGTTGCTTCTGCTGCTGCCGCTGCTTCCTCTGCAGAATTATCTTCAACTATCTTTGCCATCAGAGCAACTCCGGTCTTGTTCCCAATGTAAGAATTCCAATCAAAACTGTCATCTTCTGTAGATGCAACCATGGCTTTCTCCGTGGTACTACTGTTTGGCTTTTCTTGGATCTTAATCTGAGTTTTCTTTGGGAAAGGTTTATATTGAAGTGCCCTCTTGTAATATTCATTCCCTCATCCGAAAGCACTTTGATTTCCGGTCGCCTCAGTGTTCTTACACTCTCTTTTAAAATGTCCCTTCTGTCGACATCTAAAACACGTGACATTGGATTTGTCAAAACCCAATTTGTTGCTGGAGTTTCCTATGTCACGGCCTGTGAGTGCCATGAACTTTGTCACTCTCCCGATGATCGAAGCTAAGGACCATTTGATGTCCATTAGTTCGAGTTCTTCTTGGTCAACCTGGTCATAATCTTCTGCGGTCATTTCGGGGTTTCCGATCTTAACGGCAACAAGACATTCATAAGACTCTAAGAAGGTAGCAAGTAGTGACATATGTTGTTTTGCAACTTCTTCTAAAACAACATTGTTCAAATTCACTGCAATGTTGCACTTGTAAACATTCGGATCAGAACTTTGCTGTTGGTTCTGATTTGCTTGACTTTGGAATGTTGAACTTGAACCAGTGCTCGAGTAAGAACATTGTGGACTTTGGTCATATTGAGGCTATGAATGATTCTGCATCTGTGGAGAAGCATTCATGTTTGCACTAAAAAGCAGTTCCAATATTTGGACTCGAAATGTTATCTTGCATTCCGGTTTTGTAGTACAAACCGATGTCTTGAACAACATTATGATTTTTTGACTTCGCTATCTTCAGAAGCTCCATTTCGTGGCCTTCGAGTTTATCGATAAACGTTGTCCACTTGAAGAAATCCCACTTATCACTATTCTTCAGAACCATCAAATACGTAGTCCATTCACCGTCTGGTAGTGCGTCAGCAAGTTTGCCGATGTATTCTTGTTCCGTCTTCTCAAGACCGTGTCTTCGCATTTGCACTTTGAGGTGACAGAAACGCTCAATCCTTTGCTTAATGGTCTCATTCTTTAACATGCTGAAGATATCAAACTCTTTCAAAATGAGAGCCTTCTTACTTTTGATCATTTCAGCACTACCTTGGTATTTCTTCTGTAATGACAACCAAAGCTCTCTCGAATGATAGCTGTTGTTGTACGAAAACTCAACTAATGGTAGGTGGGCGTCCCAATTTCCCTTGAAGTCTATGACACATGCTCGAAGCATATCTTCAAGAGTTTGAATGGTGCGCTCAGACTGTCCATCAGTTTGAGGATGATAGGCGGTACTGAGATCTAATCGCGTACCCATAGCGGATTGTACTGCTTGCCATGTTCGTGAAGTGAAACGACCATCACGATCAGAAATAACGCTTAACGGTACCCCATGTCGGCTTACGATTTCGTTGATATAAATACGAGCAAGCTTTTCGTTCTTGAAATCTTCGCGGATAGGAATAAAGTGAGCTGATTTTGTAAGTCGGTCTATAATTACCCATATAGTGTCATACCCACCAGAAGTGCGAGGTAACCCGGTAATGAAATCCATGGTTATATTTTCCCACTTCCATACAGGTATTTCCGGTTGGACCAGAAGTCCTGAGGGTCTTTGGTGTTCAGCCTTCACCTTTGAACATGTAAGGCACTTGGAAACAAAAACGGCAATATCCTTCTTCATTCCAGGCCACCAATAGGTGTATCTTAGGTCTTGATACATCTTATCGGCTCCTGGGTGTATAGAATATCGCGTTTTGTGAGCTTCATTCATAAGAATTTCACGAAGATTGTTGTGGTTAGGAATCCAGATACGATCTAGGTAATACAGAATACCGTCAGATTTAGTTTCAATTTTTAGCTCAGCTCCACAGGACATCTCCTTTCGTACATCTTCTTCTGTTATTGAAACGTGTTGGGCTTCTCGAATTTGATCTTTAATGTCGGTTATAATTTGCGAACATAGAAGATGAATGGAGTTCGCATAACCCTTTCGACTAAGTGCATGAGCCACCACATTTGCTTTACCAGGGTGGTATCTAATTTCACAGTCATAATCATTAAGAAGTTCGACCCATCTTCGTTGCCTCATGTTTAACTCCTTTTGATTGAAGATATGTTGAAGACTCTTATGGTCAGTGTATATTTCACACTTAGTACCATAGAGATAATGTCTCCATATCTTAAGAGCGAACACAACGGCTCCAAGT
Organism: Scalesia atractyloides; assembly: GCA_947069175.1. Taxonomy (NCBI): domain Eukaryota; kingdom Viridiplantae; phylum Streptophyta; class Magnoliopsida; order Asterales; family Asteraceae; genus Scalesia; species Scalesia atractyloides. The sequence continues at coordinate 16,511,343 of CAMTDV010000019.1, forward strand.
TCTAGGTCATGAGTGGTGTAGTTCTTTTCATGTGCCTTGAGTTGTCTCGAAGCATAAGCTATGACTTTTCCTCTTTGCATTAGAACGCAGCCTAATCCTTGCCCTGACGCGTCGCAATAGACTACAAAATCATCACAACCTTCAGGAAGAGTGAGGATTGGTGCATCACAAAGTTTTTGTTTAAGAGTTTGAAAGGCTTCTTCCTGCTTGGGTCCCCATATGAAAGGTTTTCCCTTATGAGTTAAAGCCGTGAGTGGTACAGCAATGCGAGAGAAGTTTGAAATGAACCGACGATAATAACCAGCTAGACCAAGGAAAGATCTTACTTCAGTTGGTGTACGTGGAGCTTGCCATTCTTGAACCGCTTTGATCTTTGAAGGGTCGACATGTATTCCCTTGTCATTGACTACATGCCCGAGGAATTGCACCTCTTTTAACCAGAATTCACATTTGGAGAATTTTGCATAAAGCTTTTCCTTTTCTAGAAGTGCAAGGATGAGTCGAAGATGACGCTCATGATCAGATTTAGATTTTGAATAAATAAGAATATCGTCGATGAATACTATAACAAATCGATCAAGATAAGGTTTGCAGACTCTGTTCATTAGGTCCATGAAGACAGCTGGTGCATTGGTTAAACCAAATGGCATAACCATGAATTCATAGTGGCCATAACGAGTTCAAAATGCAGTCTTAGGGACGTCTTCCTCATGCACTCTAAGTTGATGATAGCCAGATCGAAGGTCGATTTTTGAAAAGCAATTGGGACCTTGAAGTTGGTCAAGAAGATCATCTATGCGAGGTAAAGGGTAGCGATTCTTGATTGTTAATTTGTTGAGCTCTCTGTAGTCGATGCACATACGAAACGATCCATCTTTCTTCTTTACAAAAGGAACAGGTGCACCCCAAGGCGACGAGCTAGGACGTATGAATCCCTTGTCAGTCAACTCTTGTAATTGACTGGCTAGCTCTTGCATTTCGGAGGGGCTAACCTATAAGGAGACTTTGCAACTGGTGTAGCACCAGGTATAAGATCAATACGGAATTCGACGTCTCTAACTGGAGGAAGTCCTGAAATGTCGTCAGGAAAAACTTGTGGGAAGTCTTTTACTACAGGAATGTTTTCAAGTTTCCTCTCCATGGTTCCCTTTTTTATGATATGAGCTAAAAAAGCGACATAATTCTTGCGAAGATATTTTTGAGCTTGAAGACAAGACATTAAGCTGAGCCCTTTCGACGAGGCTTCTCCAATGATTCGAAGAGTCTGACCTTTTGAAAGAGGAATACGAATAAATTTTTCACGACATACAACTTCTGCCTGATGTTGACTGAGCCAATCCATACTAATTATGATATCAAAACTTCCCAGCTTCATAGGAATAAGGTCGACTGAGAAATCGTGGTCGTTTAAGGTGAGTGTACAGTTGCGTATAATAGAGTTTAATGAAACTGGTTTCCCGTCCCAACTTCTACCGTTATGGATTCCGTGAGCTTATCCCGATTTTTGTTTAAGATAGGTTCAAATTCTAAAGACACAAAACTTCTATCCGCACTAGTATCAAATAACATAGATGCATATCTACCATTTATAAGGAACGTACCGTTGACCACATTGCCGTCAGCTCTTGCCTGGTTAGCGTTGATATTGAAAGCTCTCCCTCTTGCAGGTGGAGGAGCTTGGTTTGCTTGATTCACCGGGTTGGCTTGGGCCTGAGCATGAATAATATTGACCAACCTTGGACAAGTGTTTCTGAAATGGCTCGGGTCACCGCAATTGTAGCAAGCCCGCATTGGTTGACCCATAGGATAATTGGGCTGGTAATATGTTTGGGCTAAATGTTGGGTGGGTGGTAATAGTAGGGGTTGTTGGGCTTGACCCATTAATTGTTGGTGGGTTTGGGTTAAAGGTTGGTGGCGGTTCCTTCGTTGAGGCATGCGGCAAGTTTGAACAGTATTATGACCTGCGCGACCACAGCCGGTGCAATATTGGCAGGGATGATTAGGGGAATGGTGATATTGGCAACGGTTACATTTTGGTAACGGACCAGTGTAAGGTCTTCTGTATGGTGCGGGTGAATGAGTGACTTGAGTAATGGGTGCAGCAGGAATAGGGGAGTTGGTTTGAGTACCAGCGAAATTTCTGGTGTTGCGCTTCCTCTTGTTGGCAAACTTAGAGGAAGAAATGGGAGGGTTTGAAGTTTGACCCTCAACAGGGGCTTTCTTTTTCTCTTCTTTGAACTTCCCGTTGCGAATGTGGTTCTCGGTCAGTTCAGTTGCTAGCTCCATAGCAGCTTCAAGTGTTACTGGTGAAACGCTGAGAACTGAATCTTGGATTTTCGAGGGAAGTCCTCGAATATAATGCTCAATCAGACGATAAGTTGGGGTGAATAAATTTGGAACCATTTGGTTCAACTCCAAGAACCTCTTGTTATAAGTGGTATGGTCTCCCTCCTTCTGCTTTAGAGCATGAAATTCATCCTCCAACTTTTTAATTTCACTCCTAGGACAGAAACGCCTAGTCATGATTTCCCTTAACTCCTCCCAAGTTAAGGCCATTGCATCTTCAGTTCCCCTCTTCCCTTTCTCAGTATTCCACTAAGTGAGAGCTACCCCAAATAGTATCCCGTGGCGTATCGAACCTTGCGATCCTCAGGACAATCGCAGTTTAGAAAAGTGTTTTCCATCTCCTCGATCCAATGTAGGAGAGCAGTGACACCCTCGGTCCCTTCAAATTTAGGAGGATCACAAGACTTGAAATGTTTGTATGAACACTTGCTGGTAGGAGGGTTGTTGATGTTCTGGTCATGTTGTTGGGGAGGGTTAGTAGGATTTGTAGCGAGGGCTTGTTGTACTTGGACCACAATGTCAAGCAGTATCGTGGCCATTTGTTTCGCGATCTGAGTGGCCAAACGTTCCTGAGACCTTCCTGATCTTTTACCCCTTCGTTGCTGTCTAGACGACATCTACAGGATCATACAATGAGAAGATTGTGAGTTTATGGTGTCTTTTTAGGTGTCATGTGTCTTTAAGAAAATGAAAATAACATAAATATCAATAATGCAACTACATCCATAGGATGTCTTGGGTTTGCTCATGTTGGGCCTCAAATGTCTCCCATACCTTCACCTATATAGTCATGTGGGCCCCCATGGCTATTGGCTTGGTAGGATTCACATTAGTATTGGCAATTTAACGCTCGCATCACCCGAATGCAAACCACAAAATATGTTCATGAGATGTTTGGTCGGAACGTGTCCAGGGGTAGACACAATGACAACTCAAAGTGGGGTTAGCTCACACGACGTTTGGTATAGCATGCTTTGGCCTAATAGGTACTTCGTACTCTCATCGTTAGTCCCCAGGTAGGCAAACTGGTCCTTTATTTTGGATTTAAACGAATGCCAGCCTAGACAGGACGTTCCGACTACCGGGACTGGTACCCTTCCAGTTACTACATGCCCGTCATGATAACTCACTTTGATGAGATTTGAAAACACGAAAATCATTGTGAAAGCAATTCATGATATGGTGTGTGCTTTCATGGATGTGATATGTTATGAGTATACGATTCATGATAGGCATTATATGATAATACATACTTATGAACATGCTTGCACAATATTAAATGTAACATTTAACATAAAACATATAAACATCATGAAATTTGGCATGTAACACACAAAAACCTTATAAGTTTCTAATCGACTATAGTATAGGCTCTAAGGGTCTAATAACCTATCCTATATCCCTATAGTCATGGCTCTGATACCAATCTGTCACACCCCGACCCGCAGCGGAATAAGAGTCGGGGCATAATTGGGTTATCACCAAAGCTCATGACATTTACTAATATGTTTCATATTTAATAAAGTCAAAGTTTCATTTCCAAATATCCAAACATGTTCATACAATACAAAGGAAATAAGCCAAACATAACAATCCCAACTCTAAATCATTTTATTCTTCTAGTGCAGTCCTATGTGTTCCTAGCTGCTGCTGGCTCACCTGTATCATGTGTAAAAATGGGGGTTTTTGGGTCAACATAAGTTGGCGAGTGAACCTTATTAGATAAACATTTATTAATGAATTACTTGTTAGTTTATCAATGAAAAATTGTGCATAATCATAGATGAGCAAATGTAAATAATCAAGCAGTGGCAAATAGCAGTCACAACTATAACATACTATAACATATGACAGCATACATAAACATACCAACATCATACGATAAATAACATAAATGAAACTGTGCGATCAAGGCTCAATCAAACCGAGCCGATCGTATTACATGTACTGAAAATGAAAATGTCTGTGCGATCAAGGCTCAATCAAACGGAGCCGATCGTATGTGGGCACGCCAGGTTCAACCTCATAATGAAATGGGGAACATGCTCAACGCTCATAATGTAATGGGGAGCGGCGGCCTATGAAATTGCATGTACTGAAAATAATAAATTGCATCCAACAATAACTACACAACAGAAACAAACTGAATACTTAAGTTCATGATATGATGTATGCACAATGGTTTAAGTATAATATATATATCAAGACACATGATACACCCCAAAACGTGATTAAACGGGGAATTTGTAAAGATTCACTCACATTGGGTGCGTTGGATTGGAGATGGTGAGATGCGCATGAATTAGATGAGCGGAACAACGAGAAATACTAACCTAAATAATAACGGAAATATATATTAAATGAGTGGATTTTATTAAGGATTTTAATGAAATTTTTAGATATATTTTTGTGAGTTTAAGGCTATTTTCTATCTTTAAAAATGTTATTTTTAAGTATTTTTAATTGATGTTTAAATTAAATTAAATAAATAAAAATATAAAAAAAATTGTTTATTTTGCGTTGACCATTGACCATTGACCGTTGACCGTTGACCTGTTGACTTGTTGACTGGTTCGGTCAGTGACATAGTTTGCGCCGGGTGAGGCTCGAACCCGAGACCTCCCGTATGCGTGCACGCAGCTCTACCAACTGAGCTACGTGTCTAACCCGAAATAATCTTGTTTTTAATTATATTTATATACTTATTCAGTTTAACCGAAATTCTTTTAATTGCAAAAACATTTTAATTCAACAAACCGGTGCCAGTGACGGGTTTCGAACGCGCAACGTGTGACTTAATGTTGCACACAGTCCACCGCTGGACTGTGTGTCTAACCTGGTTATTATCTCGGTTTTTATTATACTTTACAACTAACTGAGTTAACCCGATTTAGTTTTTAAACAAAAAGGCATTTTATTACATAAGGAGTGCGTATAGCAGGTATCAAACTCGGGACATGCGTATATGTTTTGCACACAGTCCACCGCTGGACTGTGTGTCTAACCCGTTCATTTTACTGGTTTTAAATAACTTTATAACTTAATTAACATCGTCTTCTCCATTCAATATTTCCGTCGACTGAATCACTGATTCATTTCTTGTTTTTTTTTACGATTATCAAACATTCTTAAGGTTAAAATAAAATGACAGAAACGGTGTTGGAAGTAACATACCGTAGGAATGAGATATCACAGAATTTCCGGCAATTGCGTCTGCTCTGTTTTTATGCTCTTCAACTGAACAAGACAATTAACTGTTTTGATTAGTTAATCGTGGAATTGAAGTGATAAACAAATGTTAACAGCGGGATTGAAGGTCCTTACCGTTTCACAGACGGAAATAAAGACTTTCAGGGAAGTTCCGGCGAACTGGAATTAGTTGAATACAGCGCCTGAATTCGATTTCAATTGAGAGGTTTAAGTTAGAAATAGTCTAACAATTGTTGAACTACAATGATATTGAAAGATTTACCGTTTGAGGATGAATACGGTTTTCCGGCGACTTTTGAAGAAAATTCCGGCGAGTTAATTTAGACGTTCTGACGGTCTGAAAATGTGACGAGAGTGAAATGGAGTATTGGTATGACGTTTCTGAGTCGCGAAAGAGGTCTAGAGTTGAAGTAATTGAGACCTTGATTCTTTTCGGTTATAAAAACCGATAGTAATGAAAATTTATGTTCAATCACCTCTGAATTGATTAAAGACATCGGTTCATCGGTTATAAACGTGAATGCGCGAGTAATCAAACGATCTGACGATTGAATTGCCGATTTCCGTTTCTCAGTTGGCGCAACCGGTTTTAACCGAGTTTGTGTATAAATCTCATTTGTTTCCTAGAGATAACAGAAAACACAAAGTGGCGGAGTGGTGATGTGAGTGTGTGTTAAGTCGTTGGAGTTGTTCTTGGCTGACCCGGGTTCGAGTCCCGGCAGCAACATATTTTTTTATTTATTTTGTTTTAACATTTTATTAAATATAATTTTTATAGTTTAGTTTATTTATTAATTACGTATCATTTTAAATCAAAATAATCATAAATATTCAACGTGTCTTTTATAACTTGATATTCGATTACAAAACGGAGCGGGTTCTGAAAACCCGTTTGTTTACAAATGTTACAGTATCCCCTACTTTTAGGAATTTCGTCCCGAAATTTAAGTAGTTGAAGTAGTAGGAAAAAGATGCGGGTATTTTTCGCGCATTGAGTCTTCACGTTCCCAAGTAAACTCAGGTCCCCGTTTCGACTCCCAGCGTACCCTATCAATTGGAATGCGACTTCGTCGTAGACGTTTCTCTCCGAAGTCCATGATCTCTACAGGTCTTTCAATAAAATGCATAGATTCATCAATCTGAATATCTTCCAGCGGAATATGGAGGTTCTCATCAGCGAGGCACTTCTTCAAGTTCGACACGTGGAATGTGGGATGAATCCTGTTGAGTTCTTCTGGTAGGTCAAGCTAGTATGCTACAGGTCCTACTCTTTCGAGTATCTTGAAAGGTCCTACGTAACGTGGTGCTAGCTTGCCCTTTTGACCAAAACGAACTACTCCCTTCCACGGTGATACTTTTAAAAGTACATGATCACTAATGTTAAACTCTAAGGGCTTCCGTCGTTTATCTGCATAACTCTTTTGACGACTTTGAGCCGCTAGAAGATTGTTTCGAATTTGATGGATCTTGTCTGTGGTTTCTTGGATCAATTCTGGACCAGTAATTTGAGCTTCCCCAATTTCGTGCCAACACACAGGAGATCGGCACTTACGACCATATAAGGCTTCAAAAGGTGCCATGCCGATGCTCGAATGATAGTTGTTGTTGTACGAAAATTCAACTAATGGTAGGTGGGCGTCCCAATTTCCCTTGAAGTCTATGACACATGCTCGAAGCATATCTTCAAGAGTTTGAATGGTGCGCTCAGACTGTCCATCAGTTTGAGGATGATAGGCGGTACTGAGATCTAATCGCGTGTCCATAGAGGATTGTACTGCTTGCCATGTTCGTGAAGTGAAACGACCATCACGATCAGAAATAACGCTTAACGGTACCCCATGTCGGCTTACGATTTTGTTGATATAAATACGAACAAGCTTTTTGTTCTTGAAATCTTCGCGGATAGGAATAAAGTGAGCTGATTTTGTAAGTCGGTCTATAATTACCCATATAGTGTCATACCCACCAGAAGTACGAGGTAACCCGGTAATGAAATCCATGGTTATATTTTCCCACTTCCATACAGGTATTTCCGGTTGGACCAGAAGTCCTGAGGGTCTTTGGTGTTCAGCCTTCACCTTGGAACATGTAAGACACTTGGAAACAAAAACGGCAATATCCTTCTTCATTCCAGGCCACCAATAGGTGTATCGTAGGTCTTGATACATCTTATCGGCTCCTGGGTGTATAGAATATCGCGTTTTGTGAGCTTCATTCATAAGAATTTCACGAAGATTGTTGTGGTTAGGAATCCAGATACGATCTAGGTAATACAGAATACCGTCAGATTTAGTTTCAATTTTTAGCTCAGCTCCACATGAGATCTCCTTTCGTACATCTTCTTCTGTTATTGAAACGTGTTGGGCTTCTCGAATTTGATCTTTAATGTCGGTTATAATTTGAGAACATAGAAGATGAATGGAGTTCGCATAACCCTTTCGACTAAGTGCATCAGCCACCACATTTGCTTTACCAGGGTGGTATCTAATTTCACAGTCGTAATCATTTAGAAGTTCGACCCATCTTCGTTGCCTCATGTTTAACTCCTTTTGATTGAAGATATGTTGAAGACTCTTATGGTCAGTGTATATTTCACACTTAGTACCATAGAGATAATGTCTCCATATCTTAAGAGCGAACACAACGGCTCCAAGTTCTAGGTCATGAGTGGTGTAGTTCTTTTCATGTGCCTTGAGTTGTCTCGAAGCATAAGCTATGACTTTTCCTCTTTGCATTAGAACGCAGCCTAATCCTTGCCCTGACGCGTCGCAATAGACTACAAAATCATCACAACCTTCAGGAAGAGTGAGGATTGGTGCATCACAAAGTTTTTTGTTTTAAAAGTTTGAAAGGCTTCTTCCTGCTTGGGTCCCCATATGAAAGCTTTTCCCTTATGAGTTAAAGCCGTGAGTGGTACAGCAATGCGAGAGAAGTTTGAAATGAACCGACGATAATAGCCAGCTAGACCAAGGAAAGATCTTACTTCAGTTGGTGTACGTGGAGCTTGCAATTCTTGAACCGCTTTGATCTTTGAAGGGTCGACATGTATTCCCTTGTCATTGACTACATGCCCGAGGAATTGCACCTCTTTTAACCAGAATTCACATTTGGAGATTTTTGCATAAAGCTTTTCCTTTTCTAGAAGTGCAAGGATGAGTCGAAGATGACGCTCATGATCAGATTTAGATTTTGAATAAATAAGAATATCATCGATGAATACTATAACAAATCGATCAAGATAAGGTTTGCAGACTCTGTTCATTAGGTCCATGAAGACAGCTGGTGCGTTGGTTAAACTAAATGGCATAACCATGAATTCATAGTGGCCATAACGAATTCGAAATGCAGTCTTAGGGACGTCTTCCTCATGCACTCTAAGTTGATGATAGCCAGATCGAAGGTCGATTTTTGAAAAGCAATTGGCACCTTGAAGTTGGTCAAGAAGATCATCTATGCGAGGTAAAGGGTAGCGATTCTTGATTGTTATTTGTTGAGCTCTCTGTAGTCGATGCACATTCGAAACGATCCATCTTTCTTCTTTACAAAAAGAACAGGTGCACCCCAAGGCGCTGAGCTAGGACGTATGAATCCCTTGTCAGTCAACTCTTGTAATTGACTGGCTAGCTCTTGCATTTCAGAGGGGCTAACCTATAAGGAGACTTTGCAACTGGTGTAGCACCAGGTATAAAATCAATACGGAATTCGACGTCTCTAACTGGAGGAAGTCCTGAAATGTCGTCAGGAAAAACTTGTGGGAAGTCTTTTACTACAGGAATGTCTTCAAGTTTCCTCTCCATGGTTCCCTTTTGATGATAAGAGCTAAAAACGCGACATAATTCTTGCGAAGATATTTTTGAGCTTGAAGACAAGACATTAAGCTGAGCCCTTTCGACGAGGCTTCTCCAATGATTCGAAGAGTCTGACCGTTTGAAAGAGGAATACGAATAAATTTTTCACGACATACAACTTCTGCCTGATGTTGACTGAGCCAATCCATACTGATTATGATATCAAAACTTCCCAGCTTCATAGGAATAAGGTCGACTGAGAAAGCGTGGTCGTTTAAGGTGAGTGTACAGTTGCGTATAATAGAGTTTAATGAAACTGGTTTCCCGTCCGCAACTTCTACCGTTATGGATTCCGTGAGCTTATCCCGATTTTTGTTTAAGATAGGTTCAAATTCTAAAGACACAAAACTTCTAGCCGCACTAGTATCAAATAACATAGATGCATATCTACCATTTATAAGGAACGTACCGTTGACCACATTGCCGTCAGCTCTGGCCTGGTTAGTGTTGATATTGAAAGCTCTCCCTCTTGCAGGTGGAGGAGCTTGGTTTGCTTGATTCACCAGGTTGGCTTGGGCCTGAGCATGAATAATATTGACCAACCTTGGACAAGTGTTTCTGAAATGGCTCGGGTCACCACAATTGTAGCAAGCCCGCATTGGTTGACACATAGGATAATTGGGCTGGTAATATGTTTGGGCTAAATGTTGGGTGGGTGGTAATAGTAGGGGTTGTTGGGCTTGACCCATTAATTGTTGGCGGTTCGTTCGTTGAGGCATGCGGCAAGTTTGAACAGTATGACCTGCGCGACCGCAACCGGTGCAATATTGGCAGGGATGATCAGGGGAATGGTGATATTGGCAACGGTTACATTTTGGTAACGGACCAGTGTAAGGTCTTCTGTATGGTGCGGGTGAAGGAGTGACTTGAGTAATGGGTGCAGTAGGAATAGGGGAGTTGGTTTGAGTAACAGCGAAATTTCTGGTGTTGCGCTTCCTCTTGTTGGCAAACTTAGAGGAAGAAATGGGAGGGTTTGAAGTTTGACCCTCACCAGGGGCTTTCTTTTTCTCTTCTTTGAACTTCCGTTGCGAATGCGGTTCTTGGTCAGTTCAGTTGCTAGCTCCATAGCAGCTTCAAGTGTTACTGGTGAAACGCTGAGAACTGAATCTTGGATTTTCGAGGGAAGTCCTCGAATATAATGTTCAATCAGACGATAAGTTGGGGTGAATAAATTTGGAACCATTTGGTTCAACTCCAAGAACCTCTTGTTATAAGTGGTATGGTCTCCCTCCTTCTGCTTTAGAGCATGAAATTCATCCTCCAACTTTTTAATTTCACTCCTAGGACAGAAACGCCTAGTCATGATTTCCCTTAACTCCTCCCAAGTTAAGGCCATTGCATCTTCAGTTCCCCTCTTCCCTTTCTCAGTATTCCACTAAGTGAGAGCTACCCCAAATAGTATCCCGTGGCGTATCGAACCTTGCGATCCTCAGGACAATCGCAGTTTAGAAAAGTGTTTTCCATCTCCTCGAACCAATGTAGGAGAGCAGTGACACCCTCGGTCCCTTCAAATTTAGGAGGATCACAAGACTTGAAATGTTTGTATGAACACTTGCTGGTAGGAGGGTTGTTGATGTTCTGGTCATGTTGTTGGGGAGGGTTAGTAGGATTTGTAGCGAGGGCTTGTTGTACTTGGACCACAATGTCAAGCAGTATCGTGGCCATTTGTTTCGCGATCTGAGTGGCCAAACGTTCCTGAGACCTTCCTGATCTTTTACCCCTTCGTTGCTGTCTAGACGACATCTACAGGATCATACAATGAGAAGATTGTGAGTTTATGGTGTCTTTTTAGGTGTCATGTGTCTTTAAGAAAATGAAAATAACATAAATATCAATAATGCAACTACATCCATAGGATGTCTTGGGTTTGCTCATGTTGGGCCTCAAATGTCTCCCATACCTTCACCTATATAGTCATGTGGGCCCCCATGGCTGTTGGCTTGGTAGGATTCACATTAGTATTGGCAATTTAACACTCGCATCACCTGAATGCAAACCACAAAATATGTTCATGAGATGTTTGGTCAGAACGTGTCCAGGTGTAGACACAATGACAACTCAAAGTGGGGTTAGCTCACACGACGTTTGGTATAGCATGCTTTGGCCTAATAGGTACTTCGTACTCTCATCGTTAGTCCCCAGGTAGGCAAACTGGTCCTTTATTTTGGATTTATACGAATGCAATCCTAGACAGGACGTTCCGACTACCGGTACTGGTACCCTTCCAGTTACTACATGCCCGTCATGAGCACTCACTTTGATGAGATTTGAAAACACGAAAATCATTGTAAAAGCAATTCATGATGTGGTGTGAGCTTTCATGGATGTGATATGTTATGAGTATACGATTCATGATAGGCATTATATGATAATACATACTTATGAACATGCTTGCACAATATTAAATGTAACATTTAACATAAAACATATAAACATCATGAAATTTGGCATGTAACACACAAAAACCTTATAAGTTTCTAATCGACTATAGTATAGGCTCTAAGGGTCTAATAACCTATCCTATATCCCTATAGTCATGGCTCTGATACCAATCTGTCACACCCCGACCCGCAGCGGAATAAGAGTCGGGGCATAATTGGGTTATCACCAAAGCTCATGACATTTACTAATATGTTTCATATTTAATAAAGTCAAAGTTTCATTTCCAAATATCCAAACATGTTCATACAATACAAAGGAAATAAGCCAAACATAACAATCCCAACTCTAAATCATTTTATTCTTCTAGTCCAGTCCTATGTGTTCCTAGCTGCTGCTGGCTCACCTGTATCATGTGTAAAAATGGGGTTTTTGGGTCAACATAAGTTGGCGAGTGAACCTTATTAGATAAACATTTATTAATGAATTACTTGTTAGTTTATCAATGAAAAATTGTGCATAATCATAGATGAGCAAATGTAAATAATCAAGCAGTGGCAAATAGCAGTCACAACTATAACATACTATAACATATGACAGCATACATGAACATACCAACATCATACGATAAATAACATAAATGAAACTGTGCGATCAAGGCTCAATCAAACGGAGCTGATCGTATTGCATGTACTGAAAATGAAAATGTCTGTGCGATCAAGGCTCAATCAAACGGAGCCGATCGTATTGCATGTACTGAAGATGAAAATGTCTGTGCGATCAAGGCTCAATCAAACGGAGCCGATCGTATATGGGCACGCCAGGTTCAAGCTCATAATGAAATGGGGAACATGCTCAACGCTCATAATGTAATGGGGAGCGGCGGCCTATGAAATTGCATGTACTGAAAATAATAAATTGCATCCAACAATAACTATACAACAGAAACAAACTGAATACATAAGTTCATGATATGATGTATGCACAATGGTTTAAGTATAATATATATATCAAGACACATGATACACCCCAAAACGTGATTAAACGGGGAATTTGTAATGATTCACTCACATTGGGTGCGTTGGATTGGAGATGGTGAGATGCGCACAAATTAGATGAGCGGAACAACGAGAAATACTAACCTAAATAATAACGGAAAAATATATTAAATGAGTGGATTTTATTAAGGATTTTAATGAAATTTTTAGATATATTTTTGTGAGTTTAAGACTATTTTCTATCTTTAAAAATGTTATTTTTAAGTATTTTTAATTGATGTTTAAATTAAATTAAATAAATAAAAATATAAAAAAAATTGTTTATTTTGCGTTGACCATTGACCATTGACCGTTGACCGTTGACCTGTTGACTTTTTGACCGGTTCGGTCAGTGACATAGTTTGCGCTGGGTGAGGCTCGAACCCGAGACCTCCCGTACGCGTGCACGCAGCTCTACCAACTGAGCTAGGTGTCTAACCCGAAATAATCTTGTTTTTAATTATATTTATATACTTATTCAGTTTAACCAAAATTCTTTTAATTGCAAAAACATTTTAATTCAACAAACCGGTGCCAGTGACGGGTTTCGAACGCGCGACGTGTGACTTAATGTTGCACACAGTCCACCGCTGGACTGTGTGTCTAACCTGGTTATTATCTCGGTTTTTATTATACTTTACAACTAACTGAGTTAACCCGGTTTAGTTTTTAAACAAAAAGGCATTTTATTACATAAGGAGTGCGTATAGCAGGGATCGAACTCGGGACATGCGTATATGTTTTGCACACAGTCCACCACTGGACTGTGTGTCTAACCCGTTCATTTTACTGGTTTTAAATAACTTTATAACTTAATTAACATCGTCTTCTCCATTCAATATTTCCGTCGACTGAATCACTGATTCATTTCTTGTTTTTTTTACGATTATCAAACATTCTTAAGGTTAAAATAAAATGACAGAAACGGTGTTGGAAGTAACATACCGTAGGAATGAGATATCACATAATTTCCGGCAATTGCGTCGGCTCTGTTTTTATGCTCTTCAACTGAACAAGACAATTAACTGTTTTGATTAGTTAATCATGGAATTGAAGTGATAAACAAACGTTAACAGCGGGATTGAAGGTCCTTACCGTTTCACAGACGGAAATAAAGACTTTCAGGGAAGTTCCGGCAAACTGGAATTAGTTGAATACAGCGCCTGAATTCGATTTCAATTGAGAGGTTTAAGTTAGAAATAGTCTAACAATTGTTGAACTACAATGATATTGAAAGATTTACCGTTTGAGGATGAATACGGTTTTCCGGCGACTTTTGCAGAAAATTCCGGCGAGTTAATTTAGACGTTCTGACGGTCTGAAAATGTGACGAGAGTGAAATGGAGTATTGGTATGACGTTTCTGAGTCGCGAGAGAGGTCTAGAGTTGAAGTAATTGAGACCTTGATTCTTTTCGGTTATAAAAAACCGATAGTAATGAAAATTTATGTTCAATCACCTCTGAATTGATTAAAGACATCGGTTCATCGGTTATAAACGTGAATGCGCGAGTAATCAAACGAACTGACGATTGAATTGCCGATTTCCGTTTCTCAGTTGGCGCAACCGGTTTTAACCGAGTTTGTGTATAAATCTCATTTGTTTCCTAGAGATAACAGAAAACACAAAGTGGCGGAGTGGTGATGTGAGTGTGTGTTAAGTCGTTGGAGTTGTTCTTGGCTGACCCGTGTTCGAGTCCCGGCAGCAACATATTTTTTTTATTTATTTTGTTTTACCATTTTATCAAATATAATTTTTATAGTTTAGTTTATTCATTAATTATGTATCATTTTAAATCAAAATAATCATAAATATTCAACGTGTCTTTTATAACTTGATATTCGATTACAAAACGGAGCGGGTTTTGAAAACCCGTTTTTCTACAAATGTTACAGTTGGATGAGACTGATCATCTTTTACTCAGTAATATATTCGTCTCTCTGAGCTGTCGAGTAGTTGTACTTCTCAAGAACTTGTTGATGCTCATCTACCGGAATAGTAAAGCCTCTTTCAATTGACACCCAGCCAGCGAAGTGCATGGCTTGAACCCAGTAGGTAAATTTCTCTTTCCATGCTTCGTATTCGTCCATGCTCATCAGCTTGGGCGGTTTGACGGTCGTTCCCATTCGTTATCAAGATTGACTTGAATAATCACATTGGCATTTGACGAACTAGCTCCGGACATATAAGCTCTTAGTTGATCTTCCATTGTGAATCATGAAACGTATACGCTGAAAAACTTTCAAAAACTTTGAAAACAATTAGTTCTACTACAAGTTCGGTCGAACTTGTAGTGACAAATGAAGAATTCTTGAGTTTTCTAACTAGTTCAGTCAAACTTGTTAGATTTACTTTGAAAAAATTTCAATTATCTTCGGTCGAACTTATAACCCAATTAAACAGATCTTCGAGCGAACTTGTTCAAAAGAACTTTGATAAAATACAAGCAAGTTCGGGCGAACTTACTTAAAATCTTCTTGATTTTACACAAGTTCGGTCGAACTTGATGTAAAATTAAAGAAAATTTAGTATCTTCGGGCGAACTTGACTCAAATTTCCTCAAAAACCACCTAAGTTTGAGTGAACTTACTAAAAAATCACTTGAAAAGTGATGTTTTAGGGCAAGTTCGGCCGAACATCTGTTTAATTGGGTTTATCTTTGTTGTATTTTACATGATATAGTAAAGATTCAAAAGATTTTGACAATGAATTCTTCATTTTGTGATCAAAAGTTAAAGAAAAATAAGAATGGAGTAGAAATAGAAGTGTTCTTGTCTTGATACTATCAAATCAGGCTGTTCTAGCTCTGATACCACTTGTAGGACCGATCCTCGATGCTTAGGAACCTAAATTTGATATCTAACGTCCATAATAGCGGAAATATTACGCCGTGTTACCAATAGACAAGAATTATTCAGTTAATCGTCAGTTTCATTGATTAAACGTTCAGATTACAGACTGACAAAGCTTCGCCTCTACAATTCCAAAGTTGTCAAAGTTACAAATGAGACACACAAGCTAGGTATTTATAGCACAACAAGTTCGGCCATGGAGGATGCAAGTTCGCCCGAACTTGACTATGCAAGTTCGGCCGAACATGCATAAAATACATGACTTATGACCAAACATGGCTAAACCACTTGATAAATACTTCAAAACCTACCCTATTCAGCTCTATACAATACAAACTTGATATAAGACTAGGACATAGACATTATGCACCAACAATATACTATGTTATCAAGCATGTATAATGTCATGAAATCACAAAAGTATTTATAGGCACAATATGTTTCACCCCAAAACATTGAAAAACATAAAAGAGGGGACTATGTACTCACTTTGGTTGCAAAAGTATCCTTGTTTAAAAGATAAACCAAGATTAAGAGTCCGTGAAATCAAGCGTGTCCTACAAATGGGTAACTATATAAATATCGGAAATTCAAATCGGAGGATTCGGATAGAATGAGACTTTATAAACCAGATGAGTGTTGGAACTCATATATTATGGTTCAATAAGTTTACATTCTGAGTTGGAGAGATTTTTAAGTGCTTTTGACCCGTTATGACTTGTTAAGGTAGTTTAAGCCACTTTAACGCGTCATTTGCGTAACTACGCATTTGGATGGTTAGATATGTGTTATGATAAGTCTAAATTACCAAAATATGTTTAAAAAAATGTTATTTAATCAGAATGTATGTCAAAATTTATGTTACATATGATTTTAGTTTATTTACTTGTAGAAAAGGGCATTTTGGTCATTATCAAAGATTATATCAAATAAATATCATAACATAACCAAATGACATGACAATAAGGTATATCCTCAGAGGGTTATTCCATATATATTTATGGTTATAAATATGTATTTGGTCGGGTATAAAAATAACCAAACAGGTCAGAGTCAAAAGTCAAAGTGGTGGTCAAACCGCTAGACTTTTAACTCTACACAAGCACTATAACAAGAGTGACTAATTTGACATATCTTGACATGTCTTAATAAGTTTATAAAAGTATTTTGGCATCAAAACAACCTGTTTTGATACCTGAAAATAGATCCATTGCAAAATGAGCAAAAATCGCATTTTGACCGAAACTTTGACTTGCCAAAATAACTAGAAATGATGGGAATCAGTAGGCATGATTTTTAGAGATCATAACCACCTTGATTACCATTATATTGCAAGATTCAATTGAGCTTTATCTTGATCAATTCATGATCAAAACTAAAAGTCAAACAAAAGTCAAACTGTTTGATTTTTAGTCAAATTAAGCTAAAATAATTGAATAGCAAGAGTGGAATACTTACAAACACCAAGGAATGATTCAAGAACCAGAGAATAGCTCCAAGGAGGTTGCAAATTCGGATTTGTGGCAATTTATAGTATGAACATGGGAAAAGAGTTCAAAAATGGCATGATCCTTGATATTTATAATGGTCATAAGTTCACCAAATCATGACATGTGTTATGCTAGGTGTTAGGCGCTTTGATTAGTGTCCAATTATGTGTCTAAAGCAGAAGAGAAGTGGCAGGATTCGTGTGATTAGTGTCCTCAAACAAACAAGTTGTTGCCAGCCAATGCTGCTAATCTGGTGCAGCCTTACGGACCGTATGGGTCCAGGCTTACGGTCCGTAAGCTGGTGGTCTAGCAACAAGTTTCACAAAATGACATTTTTAGCCTTTGAACTTGTTTTTGACGCGTTTTGGCACTTTTAACACCCGGTAACCCCATTTTTAAGCTCTATAAGGACAATTAAGTATAGGGAACTTGAAATATGCCCAAAAATGTTTCAGAGGTCGGTTCGTTTGGTCGTTCGGTTGCAGTTTTCGGTTAATTGACGAAAAGCGTAACGAACGCGTGCATGACCGTAAAAGCGTAACGAACGACATTTTTGCATTCCAATCATTAAGATACAAGATTTTAATTATTACAAAATTTTTTTAGATGTGCGTACATGTTCCGGATTAAGAAATACGCGTAACGGCATAGTTTCGAAGAATTTACAAAATAGCCACTGAAGTTGCAAAAGCATGTTTTTGCCATACCGAACCCTTCAAAACTTATTTCTAAGTTATGTAAAGGTTATTTAAGGTATGTTAAGCTTATGACCATGTTCCGGAAGGTACATCGCTACGAGAATCAGCAGACTTTCATAGTTTGTCGTAAATAGTCCCGGTGATCGAATAAGATTGTTTTTGACATACCAAACCCTTCTAAACTTATTTCTAAGTTATGTAAGGGACATTTAGGGTATTTTTAGCTTATGTCACTATTCCAGACTATTTGCGTTTAACTGATTTCGTTTTTGCGATTACACTTTCAGAAAAGGTTTGAAAGGTCAAAATCGAACAAATATATTGAAAATGCACAAAAGTCATAAGTAAATACACAAATTGTAAACAACACAAAGTTTCATTAATCATAAAATCGTTCGTAGGTCAATAAAAGATTGAATTACACAGATGTCATATACATAAAAGTCCCTAAAGGATTTAAATTATCAAAGTCATGTAAAGTAAGTTCTCGAGAACACCATGTTTCATATTTGCATACGTTATGGTTATTATATAAGATAAACATAATTACAACTCTTGATGAGCTTCCTAAACAATTGAGTACTTAAAAGGTAATATTAAAACATCTTAAGGATGTAATTCTTGTATACATACATAGAAGAAATTGTACCCAACGATTGTGATACTCAATAAACAAGAGATGGTGCAATTTGGATTTAAAGATATGATATAGAAATCAATATGTTAAACGAGAAAGTTTATATGACAACTCCTAAAGAGTGTACACATGCACCTTTATGGTCAAAGTTGAAAAAGAAAGTTTGTGATAGATTGTATATATCAAAGCATTGATATGAAAACCTCAAGAAATTTTCTATAAAGCTTACAAGATTTGTATGAACTAAAATAGTTGAGTCAATTGTGATATAAAGACTCACTAGTGAGCTTAGAAAACGAGAAATACATATGGCGCATTTGGTCTATTTTTCATTAAAAGAACTATGAGGTTTACAAGTATTATTGTATATGTTGATGATAGCATTATATCTCCTAAAGAGATGGCATGCATGATGAGCATTTGTATAGTGATATTTTTATATATCAATCAAACTACATCCAAAAGATGTTAGGGCATTTTAATATGTCAAAGTCCATCTCTAAGAAAGTTGGATATTGTTAAATTACTTGGTATAAAATAGATTATACTTATCATATTCTAAATAAAGATTACTAGTCCAGAAAAACCATAGATAATTGCAGTTGATACAATATTTCTTGTTAGTTATCTATATTCGATATATCATTATTTTATTTTAATTTATCAATAAGATATGGTTTGTTTCTAGTGAGTAGATATGGAAAATGAGTTAGGACAAATATTTCGATACTTTCAGGTATGAAAGATATAAGTTTGTACTTTACTAACCATCAAAAAAAAGTTTGGTTAGTTTTGTTGATGTAGGGAATCCAAAAACAACAAACTCGTTGATCTTGTGGTGCATATATACGAGAGGAGGCACAAGAAGTCTGACATGAAGTTCATACAATGGCTCAACTTCATGAATTGCACATAGAGAGATTAAGAGACGAATCAGTGACTATCAAAGTTTTGAACAACTTTACAAAAGATCGATACGGTGAATTAAAAGATACAAATTCTAATGAGGGGGAGCATTATACATGTTCTACTCTTTTTCCCTTCTCTAATATTGTCCCACCGGGTTTTCTTAGTAAAGTTTTTAACGAGGCAACATGCCTTATCAGGGGGAGAAAATACGCGCTGCACTCGTTTTCCTTAGCTATGGCTTTATCCCACTAGGTTTTCTTAGCAAGGTTTTTAATGAGGCAACATCACCAAGCAAATTAAAGAATAATATTGTGGATAGTCAAGGGGGAGTGTTATGAATACATCATTATGTAGTGACTCTTCACATCTATCCCCTATCTCTTTAATTACTATTAATGTAAGTGTCTTATATAATGACATTTTTATATGATGTTGAGATAGAATGAATAAGAAAACATTCTTTCATTCTCTAATTCTTCTATATAGATTGCTAATAGATTCTAGTTGTTCTACAACATATATATATAGTGGAGGGTTATCTTGAGAACGCTAATATTGCGAGAACCGTGATAACGAATGAAAAAACCAATCAAAACCAATTTTTTTTTAATACAAACCTCATTATAATTAAAATACAACATCAGAATAAGAATTTACAACATCAAATAATTCATTTCTCCCCTCAAAATCACACTTATTAGATTTTTTACACATGTGTAAATATAACAAATTTACACATATGTAAATGACAAAATTACACATGTGTAAAACAAATAATTTACGAATTCACGTAAATTTAAACGTGTAAATTAAATTTCTAACATTGTATTTGAATAATAATGATAAGTGTAAAAATAAATTTTAAATTTTAATTGTTTTTACCAAGTTTTGGTGGGTTTTTCATTCGTTCTCACGGTTCTCACAATATTTAGCATTCTCATTTAAACATTCCCCTATATATATATACACACATAAAAGTGATAAAACCTTGATTAGGATTTATTAATTTCAAAGTGTAACAACCTATCATTAATTATATTTGTATACTAAAACGCTCAACAATTATAAATGCATCTTCAACTTTCTATACCAATAAATTACTAACCATAACTTATTAAATTATATTAACTGGTTATGTATATAGAAATAGTAGTTGGATACCCGCGCAATGCGGCTTCGGCGATAATGTACAATTCAATACTCGTTTTCTATTGGTTTATCAATCTCTCATGATATATTTTATTAGGTTGGTTACTGGGTCCGTTTTTACCGGTTATTAGGTCAAATAATTGATAACGTTTTTTTTATAAATACGAAACAAACTTATGAAATCTAATGACAAACTAAACATAACCTTTAGCAACGGTTTGGGTTGATTCTGATTTGATGTAACGGTTGGATATTTACTATGAAATCTATTACCTAATCAAACACAACTCTTACCAACTGTTTGGGTTGATTCTAATTTGATTTCACGGTTGGATATTTACTACTCATTTATAAATAAATTGGTTTTTGTATTATATAGTTGTATATAACAAATTCCAGTAATATATTGGTTTTTGTTGGTCGTTAAAAAAATGACTAATATAATTTTTGATATTAAGCAAATTGTTGTATTATATATGTATTGTAAAACTTTTAAATGAGAGGGTTTTTTTTAGAAAAGACCCTTACCCTTTAATATGTATTATATAGTAAAAAATGACTAATAATTTGTGATATTAAACAAACTATTGTATTATATATGTATTGTAAAACTCTTAAATGGGAGAGGTTTTTTCTTTTTTCTTTTTTTAGAAAAGACCTTGCCCTTCAATATGTATTATATAGTAGTATAGTTGTGTATAAAGATGACTAACGTAATTTGTGATATTAAACAAATTGTTTTGAGTTGCCAACTAATCAACCTTGATGACACCCCTTTACAAATCAAATTGTTTATATGCTTTAAAAAAAATAACTTTAGTAGATTTCAACTTATTCCATCGGGTTTGGTGGGTTTCGGGTTCGGCTTGGATAGTTATTTGAGAGACCAACTTGTTCAACCGGGTTTGTGAGTTTATGTCATGGGGATTTAGTTATTTTCTTGAGCAATGATTTGATGTTTCATTTGTTTGAATTTAAATTGAACCGATGGGTTAGTTATTCGATTATGTTATTGTATTGCTTCAAATCTATATCATTTCAAAGACGTTTGGTTTTTGTTTTCAAATGTCCAACTTTATGTCTAGGTGATACCATTCAAATTGGTCACCGATCATAAAAGGGAAAATTCCGATAGGAAACAATTGTGGACACTCATTATGTTGGAATAGAAACGCCTAACAGGCAACAGTTTGTTGAAACTGAATTAACTCAGGTAAACTAAAATAATAGTTAATAGGGAAATGGTCAAATGAGTTGAACTTGAAAGTCACTTAAAGTGTAATCCCTGAATGCATAAACCTCTAAAATATTTTTAATCAAAAATCAGATTATTATCCAAAAATATAATCTTCCTAAACCTACGTGACAGTTCATCCAAAATGTAAAAAAAATATTAAAATTTTGGATTTTTTTTTATTGTGATACCCTCTTCTCTGTTGTAATGTTGTGACTTAAATTGTCAAAAGTTGTATTTGCTACATAGAATTACAAAATACTTCTTTTAAGTTTTTCATCGCAACTCTTTTTCTATCTATTGTACCTACCTTTTTCATGTGCTTTGGTTTCTGCTTAAAAAAATATTCATTTTAGTGAAACTGCAAATAGTTTATTTTATATTTAAAGTCAATGTACTACCACCGTATCCACTGAAACAAATTGATATCCCACGATGATAAATTCTCATAAGAACATTTATAGTTACTAGAACCAACCATCATCATCTCATACTTAGTAAATTACACCAATAGCGAAGCTATGGTAGCATCTGAAGAGGGTAAGATGTAGACATTCTTACCTCTACCCGTAGGAATAGAAAGGCTGCTTCCAGTGAGACCCCCCGGCTCGATAGTAGTTTTGCATCAAGCCTTGGATATAAGGGCACATAACACTTGGCAATTAAGACAGGCCAATTAGTGTATGTACTCCCTTGTCTTTCGGCTATCAACGCCACCACATGATGCATGATTAACCATCCCCTCTTTTAACATTATTTTCACGAAATTAGTAAAATAATGTAAAAATTAGTGCATGTTTACTTTTGCCCCGAGCGGCCACATATATATACATTATATGCGCATACCAGAATCAACCAAATTCCTTAATCTATTTGGGTAACATCAGGCTCTTGGATCTGCAAAAGGCTACAACCAGATTACCAGCCACAAATAAAAATAGAAGGCACAGAAAGAAAGCTCTTAATAAGCATCAGGTTGATCATTATCTGTTAAGCAATTGCATTTACTGTGTTTGAACCTAGAAGTGAACAGTTGTAATGCTCCGTATTTTCGCGTTTATTCAATTATTTATTTATTCATTTACTTAATTCATTTATGTATTTATTAATTGATTATTCATTTATTTAATCAATTATACATTCATTTTCTAATAAATCATTTATTTAATTATTCATTATTCATTTATCCTAATTATTTATTTATTTATTATTTATCCTAATTATTAACTTAATTAAATTGTATAAGACTATGTAATTATTTATTTTTAGTAAATAAATAAAGTATTCATTTATTCTTTAATTTTTAAATTATTTAATCATTTATTTACTATTTAAGTATTTATTATTATTTAGAAATTAAAAGAATTAAAGATTAAAAAGTCAACTTAGTTAAATTTGAAGTTAACTAAACTAGTATAATATGTAACCTAAGTAGTTAACCAAGTTAGACTAGCTAGTTAATACTATTAATATACCTAACCTATTTAACTTCTAAATATGAAGTTAAGGGACTAAAGTTGTTATTTACAAACTTATAATACAAGGACTGTTTGTGTCTTTATTTTAGATTAAACTACAGGGACTGTTCATGGCTTCTATTAAAGATTAAACTGCAGGGACTGATTTTGGAATATCTGAAACATAAAAAGTCTAAAAACAAATAAAAAGGGGGTTGGCCGGGACTAGAACCAGTGCCGAACACGAATCAACACTTAACCAAGCACGCGATAAGCAGTCGGGCCAAGCCCTCATTCGTTATTTTTTTCGAACCATATAACATATATAAGCAAAGTGGAAATCAAACTTGATTAAGCCTTGCCGCCAAATATCCGAACCAAACACAGCTGGGTATGCGTGGGTGTAAACCGGCGTTTGTTTTGGTTTAAGTTAATGATTTTACGTAACTTTTAATTCCGTATAGGCTACTTTTAATTAGAATTGTGTTTTGCAGGTCTAATGAAGTTTAAGGAGCTAATTGGAAGCCAAACGGAGCACCGAAACGTAAACGGGATCAACCGGAGTCAAGAAATGGAGAAAACAGAAAATTGAGTTTAGAGAGCCTGTCGCCGATGGGGCATCAAGCTATCGGCAACGCATCGTAGATATCCCCGTCGCCTGAAAATGTCCGTAGACATGGGGATAAGGCGTCGGGAGAAAAGTTAGAAAGCACAGCCCGTCGCCGATGGGGCATCAGGCCGTCGGTGACGGGCCGCCAAAACTGCTATCGAGAAATCTTGAGTTTTGTTAGTTGGGGACGGGTTTAAACACGTTTTTGACCTATTTTTGAGGTATTACGAGTTCTTGGAGTTTGAAACTTGTTCTTGGATCCACAACCTTCCACCAATCCATTTAAAATCACTTTCAATCCATTCGATTCATCCACTTCGATTCTAACCCTAATCCATCATCATCACCATCAATCATCAATAACAAATCTCATCATCATCATCTGATACCAAAAACCCTAACCCCACCTCATCTTCATCTCCAATATTCAACATGTTCAAGTTCAAGGCTTTATCATCCGTTGATCGAGTTTCGTTCACCATGAGCGGCTAATTCCCGGAGGTTTCACCCCAGTGTAGACTTTTGTAAGGTTCTAGGGTTTACTCTTTGTTAAACATTTGGTTTATGACTAATTGAATTGCATTTGATCATTATATAATTTTCCTACGTTTGTATTTTATTTGCGAATTGACGAATGAGTTATGAAATTTGTCTTTGTGAAATGAATATGCGTATTTATGCTTTATCTTTGGATAGGTTTTAATTGTCCAAGGTAACGAAGTGCATTGTGGTCCGTTGTCTATGACGTTGATAGCAATTGGCACCTAAGCCTTGTGATTCTAAATCGTTAATGAACTAATTTGATTAAGCCAAATTAAAATACTTAGTAACCCTAGGCTTTGCAATTGTTGAACCGAGTGTGAACCTTGTTTTCTCACTATTGTTTTACAATTATATTTACTTTCGTTGTAATCATTCTCAGTTTTTATTAGTTAATTTAATCAAACAAACTTGTTGGTTAATTCCGACACCCTTTCCAACCACTCAATTTATTCAATTTCAGTAGCAAGCTTCATAAAGTGACATTTTTAGTTAAAATCAATTACATCCGATCGCAAACAACAGACTCTTCGTGGTTCGACCCTGTTACTACCACTAGCACATTGTTAAGGGTAATTTGGGACTATAAATATTATCTTTGACCGGAGTGCGACACTCCGATCAACTTTTGGCGCCGTTGTCGGGAAGTTCGTGCGTTTTGCGTTTGGATTTATTGGTTTTTGTGATTAACTATTTTATTTCTTGTTTTCTTATTATCGTATCTGCTTTTGAGTTACGCGGGTGTGTTACTTGTGCAGGTTACAGGTAGTGCATGCATACAAGAAATTCCGAAAGAACGTCACCGTTAGTATTCGAGCCAGAGATTGAGCGGGTTGTTAGAAGAAACCTAGCAAACCGATTAGAGGCAACCGTTGTCTCTAATCCACCAAAACACAACACACCAAGCACCTCATCTGTTGGAACCGTTCCAATGGATAACCAAAATGCCAACCAACATCAACACCAATACCCTAATGACCCACCTCAAAACCCGAACAACCAACCGGATGATAACAACTCAAGACCACCTACACCAGCATTTCAAAATCGCGGTTCTAACCAAAACCTCAACCAACGAGCCCATACACCTCGACCTCAAAACCAAAACCGACAAAACCCATTACCACCAAATGTCAACAACCGCAACACTAACGCCAACCGTGGTGTTAATGTGAATCGTGGCAATCCCGCGATGAAGGCCAATTTGTCAACCTTGATGAATTGAGGAATAATATCCCGGATGACACACCATATAGTAAACCCGGTTATCAATCACCGGAACAAGTGAGTGTTCACATGGAATACTCGGACGATGGGGGATATTATAATGATCGGGTTGAAGACGATGGATGGGGAAATGACAATGAAGGGTCTTTCCACAACGGTGGGAATTTTGGTTATGATGACGGGGGTATCAATATGAGAATGTTGTGGGGGATTATGATGGATACGGTTATGACCAAGGTAGAGATGACAGTTATGGGAACAACCGTCAACCACGTAACAACAATAGGAATTGAGACGATGGTAACAACAATTACAACAATCAAAATGCCAATCGTAATCGGATTCCACAATATGTGGGTGGCAGGAATCAAGGGGGTTATCGAGATGGTGATAAAAGAGGGGATCGAAGAATGGGGATCAAGAGGTGAACGGTCCACCAAGGGATAATCGATACAATCGCAACAACAATCAACGTCAACCACTGCAAGGAGTTGATGGTCGGTTCCGACCGATCATATTGGAAAATGATTCTCCAATTGTACCACCACCAAGAGAAAGAGTTGCTTTTGATTGCAAACCCAACTACATCAACATACTTCCTCATTTTAATTCATGGTCGAATGATGAACCATATACGCATCTACAGCAGTTTTCGGCTATATGTAGCACTATTGGGGGTGGTCATTTCACTCAAGATGAGGTTCGCTTATGTCTTTTCCAATTCACATTTAAGGACAAGGCTAAGCAATGGTTTTTGACATTGCCCACCAATAGCATACACACCTGGGTGGAGATGCAACAAACTTTCCTTGATGAGTATTACTTGATGGCCAAGACTGATGATGCGCGTGATGAGATTAGTGCGTTTAAACAGCTCTCGAGTGAACCGTTACATAAGGCCTTCATGAGGTATAAAGAATTGATCCAAAAGTGTCCTCATCATCAAATCAAAAAGTGGGAATTGGTGAAGTGCTATGTGAGAGGTCTAGATGGAGAGACATGGAATCATTTGGAGTCGACTAGTAATGGAACGTTGTTAAGTAATCATGAAGACTACGATTGGGAGTTTCTCGAGAGAATGGCTAAAAGATCGAAAGCTAAAGAGTCAGCTGACCGAGCTAAGAAGCACCCTATATCCCGGTCACTACCCGACCTTGATTCTAGTTCATGGGACCGCATTTCTACATCGGAACGGGAATTGGCCCGTATGAAGAAAAAGGAAGTTAACGCGTACAATTCGCGGGTTGTGATGGGTGTGGGGGACTTGATCATAGAACCGTCGAATGTCAAATGGGAAAAGCCGAAGACACCGAGGAAGTGAATCAAGTGTTTGGTGATCGAAAGCATAATGACATGAACTCGAACACTTACCATCCCGGGTTGAGGAATCACCCTAATTTCCGTTATGGGAACGGCAAAAATAAAATAAACCCGAACTTTCACGCGGTAACCAAGGCGGATCATCATACCAAAACCACCAAGGTGGTAACCACGGGGGCTATCAAAGAAACTACAACCAAGGTAGTAATCAACCGTATCAGAACCGTGAAGGAAATTATTAAAGGGGTTACAACCAAGGTGGTAATGGGGGAGGTAATTCGAACTCTCAAGGCGGTGGTGATGAATTGAGTGCCAAGATTGATGCGCTATTGAATGTAGTGAAGGAATCTAGCAGTGATATCAAGGAGATGAAAAAGGCAAATGAAATGAGAGATAAATCTCATGAGGTATTGGTAAAGCAAGTGGGGCAACTTGGTGAAGAGGTAGCTCAGATGCGAGGAATTGGAGGAATTTTTCCAAGTGATACCACCGTGAACCTTAAGCATCAAGGGTCCAACTCGAATAACACACGTGAGGTACCAATTAATAAAATTTCTTTACGCAGTGGTCGAGTCATAGATAACAGTGTTGAGTCACCACCACCCCAGTTTGTTGAGGGGGTGGTGGAAGATGTTAGTGATGAAGAAAGTGTTGACGGTCAAACATGTCAAAATAAAAATGTTTCTGAAAATAATAAAAATACCCCCGTTGTGACCGTCCCAGTCCAAAGGCTAAGGAAAAGGGTGTGGAGGTTAATACCGCCCCTTATCCCGAAGCTTTGTTGGGACCATCTAAGAAGGTGGTTACGAAACGTGGCCCCACAACAAGAGGAAATGTGGGAAGTCTTTAAACAAGTAAAAATCAACCTACCTCTCTGAGATGCGATCAAACAAGTACCCTCGTATGCAAAGTACTTAAAGGAATTATGCACCCAGAAATGAACTAATAAGTTTCCCAAGAAACTTGATTTTACTGAAAATGTTAGTTCGATTCTTTCGGGTGCACTTCCACCAAAGCTACAAGATCCGGGGGCGCCCATATTTCTATTCAAGTTGGTGAAATCAAAATGACACAGTCACTTTTGGACCTTAGGGCGAGTGTGAGTATCTTACCGGGTAGTTTGTATGACCAATATGAGTTTGGTCCACTCCAGTCGTCTAACACCCCCGTGGTGTTGGCGGACTTGACACCCAAACTACCCCATGGGATAGTCACCGATGTGAGAGTTGATGACTTTTATTACCTGGTGGACTTTCTTGTACTTGATTATGTTTCTTTGGACCGAATCAAACAACCAACGGTTATACTCGGTCGACCATTTTTGGCAACATCAAATGCCCAAATCAATTGTAAAACGGGTAAGGTCGACATGACTTTTGGTAACCGTCGGTTGCGGTTGAATGCTTTTTCGAGATTGACGAATCCTCTAGTTGGTGACGAATGCTACATGGCGGACGTCATTGACGAGTGTATACCTCTAAGCGACATTGGTGTCGAAGAGGAAAACACAATAGAGGAGTGTTTTATGTTTGACAGGTTGCAAACGGAAATGACTCGGAGCATGGATGAGGAGGTGAAGAAGGTAGAGGTGATGGCGGTGAAGGAAGGAAGACCCACTTGGACACATCAAATGGAAAGTCTTCCGGAAAAGATTGATACGAAATTGAAACCGTCATTAGTAGAACATCCGGTTGTTGAATTGAAGGTGTTGCCCAAGCATTTGAAATATGCTTATCTGGGTGAGGACAACACGCTTACGGTGATCAACGCGGCTAATCTAACCGGTGAGCAAGAGGAAAAGCGTATGGAGGTCTTGGTCACAAATAGAGCCGCTATTGGTTGGACCATTGCTGATCTGAAGGGAATTAGTCCCTCAGTGGTGATGCATAAAATCATCACCGAAGATGGTATCACTCCTTCTCGTGACGCACAAAGGCGATTGAATCCCAACATGCGAGAGGTCGTCAAGAAGGAGGTGTTGAAGTGGCTAGATGCGGGTATTATTTACCCCATCTCTGATGGCTAGTGGGTGAGCCCAACGCAAACGGTCCCGAAAAAGGCAGGCATTCAAGTCGTCACAAATGACGCAGGTGAAGAGGTTGCCACCCGGCCGGTAATCGGGTGGTGGATTTATATTGACTATCGGAAGTTAAATTCTGCAACTTCCAAAGACCATTTCCCTTTACCTTTTATTTACCAAATTGTTGAGAAGTTAGCAGGGCAAAAAATTTATTGCTTTCTAGATGGGTATTCGGGTTACAGCCAAATAGCTATCCATCCTGAGGATCAAGCTAAGACCACATTTACTTGCCCATACGGTACTTTTGCATTTAGGCGAATGCCGTTTGGGCTATGTAATGCCCCCGCCACCTTTCAGAGGTGTATGATGAGTATATTCTCGGACATGGTGGGGGGATCCTTAGAGATCTTTATGGATGACCTGTCAGTTTTTGGGTCATCGTTTGAGGCATGCATTGACCAACTCGAAAAAGTTTTAAAAAGATGTGTTGAGAAAAATTTAGTTTTGAGTTGGCAAAAGAGCCATTTTATGGTTCAGAAAGGGATTGTGTTGGGGCATGTAGTGTCGAGTCACGTGGAATAGAGGTCGACCGTGCAAAGGTGCAAGTCATCTCTACTTTACCGTATCCCACGAGTGTTAAAGGGGTTAGATCATTTTTAGGTCATGCGGGGTTTATAGAAGGTTTATTAAGGGGTTTAGTGACATCACAAAACCTTTATGTATATTGTTTCTTAAGGACCAACCGTTTGATTTTAACAAAGAGTGTCAAACCGCTTTTAACATTTTGAAAGAGAAATTAGTGGAGGCCCCAATATTGCAATCGCCGAATGGGTCTTTACCATTCGAAATCATGTGCGATGCGAGCGATTATTCGGTTGGGGCCGTGTTGGGTCAAAGGGTAGAAAAGAAACCCGTTGCTATTTACTACGCAAGTAAGACTCTTTCGGATGCACTTTGAATTACACAACTACCGAAAAAGAGCTACTTGCGGTGGTATTTGAGTTGGAAAAATTTCGGGCTTACATATGGGGTAACAAAGTTGTTATATATTCTGATCACACTGCTGTTAGGTACCTCATGGAGAAAAATGATGCAAAGCCGAGATGGATCCGTTGGGTACTTCTACTACAAGAGTTTGACTTAGAGATACGGGACAAGAAGGGTAGTGAAAATGTGGTGGCGGACCACTTGTCTCGATTGATGGTGGAAGAGGGTTCTTCACATGTAGAGATTGATGACGCCTTCCCAGATGAGCACATTTTGAAAGTAACTGTTTTACCTTGGTATGCTAACATTGTGAATTATTTGGTTACAGGTGACGTGCCGGCTCATTGGGATCGGAGGAGAAGGTTGCAGTTCATGTCGCAAATCAAATACTATACGCTGGAGGAACCAGACTTGTTCAAAATATGTCCGGATCAAGTTGTTCGAAGATGCATTCTGGACGAGGAGATCCCGAGTGTTTTGATGCACTTGCATTCATTTGCTTGTGGGGGCCATTTTATTAGTGATCACAAAACTGGGCACAAAGTGCTCAATAATGGGCTTTATTGGCCAACTATTTTCAAAGACGCATTTACTTTTGCTAAAAATTGTGTGGAGTGTTAAAAATTGGGGGGTATCTCCAAACGGGATGAGATGCCTATGCAACCGATCCTTATTGTAGATATTTTTGATGTATGGGGGATCGATTTCATGGACCCTTTTCCTAATTCGCATGGCAACATGTATATCTTGGTGGCGGTTGACTATGTGTCAAAATGGGTTGAAGCGATCGCTACCAAGACAAATGACCATACCATGGTTTGCAATTTTGTTCAAACGAATATAATTTCTAGATTTGGAATCCCACGAGTAATCATTAGTGATGGAGGGTGTCACTTCAAAAATTTTAACTTTGGCAAACTATTGAAATGGTATGGTGCTGACCATCGAATTGCTACCCCCTACCACCCACAAACGAGTGGTCAAGTAGAAGTGTCTAATAGGCAAATAAAAGAAATTTTGAAAAAGACCGTTCGACCGGATCGAAAGGATTGGTCAACGAAGTTGAATGATGCTTTATGGGCCTATCGAACGGCTCATAAAACACCTATTGGCACTACACCTTACCGTTTAGTTTACGGTAGAAATTGTCACTTACTGGTAGAACTTGTGCATCATGCTTGGTGGGCTATTAAAGAGTTTAACATGAAATATGATGATGCAGGTAAGGAGCGAAAGTTAAAGTTATGCGAGTTGGAAGACCTTCGGGAGGAGGCGTATGAGTGTGCTTCGAAATACAAGGATGGAATGAAGCGAGCACATGACGCAAAGTTGAAGCCAAAGGAGTTTGTGGTAGGGAAAAAGGTTTGGGTCTACAACTCAAGGCTTAAATTCTTTCCCGGGAAGCTCAAGAGTAAGTGGATGGGCCCATACGTGATCACACGGGTCGTGAAACTGGGTGATGTCACCATTGAGGACCCGAAGGATGGGTCAAGGCAAACGGTTAACGGGCATCGTCTAAAACCATTTCTTGATGGTAATGATGATAAGGGAGAGAAGAACATGGAAGTGGTAAGCTTTGTGGTGGGCACACCACATTACAAGGTCATTAGAGAACCGGTAACACGTTTTGTAGAGTTATGTACTATTTTTAATTCTTTGGGTACATTGTTTTAAAATAGTTATGCTTATTGTTTTGATCTAACAACTCTTTGAGATGTGTGAAGTTCCAGAAGCTATAAACGAGTCTTGAAGACATGAGGTATGTTATCGAACTCTTTTATTGTATTTGGGACAATACACGACTTTTTGGGGGCTGGTAGGATCGTTAACGATAAGTTGTTAGTGAATATTAAAACCGAAAATGTCACATAAAAATATTTTTTTAATTTTTAGGATTTAAATTAAGTTAGGCTCCTTTTGTAAAAAGTTCATGTTTTTGCCCTTAGTTAAAAGAATAAATAAATTTGAAAATTGGGAGTTGCGTCGGCGACGGGGCATCAGGCCGTCGCCGACGGGATGCTAAAAACGGGCGTTGGGTAAAAACTTGCGTAGATAGGAGGTTAACGTGTCTCCAATTGTGGGATTATCTAGGGGGCATTAGCGACGGACCAACAGCCCGTCGGAGGTTAACACGTCACCAATTGTGTGATTATCTAGCCGACACTGATTTTTTTTGACGTAAAAACTTGAGTTCTTATCCAATTTTGCTTAACCAAACTTGACCCAAGAGCTTTTTAAACCACATATTTAACCCATAAGACCCTACATCTGATTCATAACTTCAAATCCCCACACATTCTCTGCATTCATCTTCACCACAACCCTTTCACCTTCATCTTCTTCATTTTCTTCCCTAATCTTCAATCTCTCTTAACTCTCTCAAATCTCCTCTAAATCTAGTGATTCTTTAGCCTATTTCACCTAGTTTTTCGAGAGGAACAAAACCCCCAACTTTGTTTTCAGTAATTCTTGTTATTTTGCAAGATTTCTGGGCATGAATTTTTGGGTTTTTCGAAGAAGTTCATCAAGCTTCAAGCTTTCCATCTTCGTCTAGTTCTTCTTGCTTAGACAACATCAAAAGTATGGTTTTTACTCAAAGTTAAGCATGATTATCATATGGTTAGTCAAATTCTTCCGAAACTTTTAACTTTTTGTTTAAGAGTAGGTTGTTTATGGTGATTTATGATGTTATGGCTTGAACTTGAGGTAGAATATTTGATTTGGGTGGGATTTGACCATGCAACAACTATAGTGATGTGATTACACTCGTTGTTTACATGATTGAACATAAAACATAATGTTGAACTTTGTAGAGCTTTAAAGAATCTAAGAGTGAAACATGAAGGAATTAGTAATAGGTGATAAAGTATGCAACTTTTTAAGTTTAAACAAGCTAATTTACATCAAAAATCTGATTTTTGGTTCAACATTGTGACTATGTTCAAGGTTTGAGAAGTTTTTGAAGTGGGTTTAGCTAATTGTTTCCATTGTTTGTGATTGTAGCTATGTTTGGAAGGAAGAGGAGTAAGACTTTCGGTGAAGGCTCATCCCCGAGAGCCGGTTCTGGCTCGGGTTATGTTCAACGAAAATGGGAACAATTGAATGCGGTCGAAGAAAGGGATGCACGATTGTATCGACAAGACTGGGCTTGGGAAGAGTTCCAGAATAGTCGTACTGCATTGGCATGGAACAACGAGAAGAAGAAACCTCTTTCACGATACAACAACAAAAAGTTAGAAGATAAAATGTGGAAATGGAAGATGGTTTCAGGGAATGTTACTACCTCGGTGCCATAGCGAATTGTGCCGGAAAGATCAAGTAATGTGGAGGAATTCAGAGCGACAGGGATTGTTCAGAAATTTGAGAAACTTGGTTGGGAACATGTGTTGGATTGGTGTGAGGATATTACACCCCCAGTCTATTTAGCGGTTATATGTGAGTGGTTGTAAACGTTAAGATTTGTTAATCAGGATGCGCCCTCCTACACGTGGCAGTTAGTGGGTGACATTGGCAAGAACCAAATGATTATGTCATTTGAACATATGAACGCGATAGCTCGATTTGACTCATTGGGGGTCGATGCTTATGATTACTACACAAGTGATCAGTTTCTAGATAACAAGATGAATGGTGCTGATCCGCCGGGTATGTTGGTGAAATCAGGAGGTTTGGGAGAATCAAGGAATGATCTGCCTTTGAAGGAAAAGATTCTTCAAGGCATTTCATTGGAAAACGTGATGGTGCGGTTCGGAGACAGCGGAAAGGTGAAAGCTCCCGATTGTCGGGTGTTGCATGTTCTGTTATACGGTCACCAAAACTGTCGTGGCGCCAGATAGTCATGATGAATACATGGGATACAAGAGAGGCGTGCAACAGAAAGATGATCCCATACATGAGGATAATCAGTGCCATGATTTTGCAGCAAAACGCGTTACCTGTAGAGTCACTATGGGTAGATAAACCAATTGATCAAATTTCTTTTGTATCAATGAAGTGTCACTGGAAGTTCCATGTTTCGGGTTTTGGGAACTAGTACACCGTTAAGGATGTGCAGGGTAACAGTATTCAGTTTGTGGATCAAGAAGCCCAAGGGGATGTACAAATGGGTGAAGAAGAAGAAGAAGAGGAGCATGGGGTTGATAGGAGACCCTGTCAAAGATATGCACGAGCCCACCAAGAGGTCTCGACTGAGGTGGCTCGGATTGTGGTCTCCTGACGAAAACCCGACCATTGCAATTACAATCGGGGAGACCAAAGTATCTATGATAATGTATCTGCGGGCATTGGGGAGAACCGCGGGTACCATGAGGAAAGACACAAATGGGAGCAAAACTTTCAAACACAGTACCAAGCTCATTGGAATGAGGAAGCGGCCCATCGGGCCAAGGTTGAGCAATATTGGGAAGAGCAACAGTTGTTGCAAGCTCAGCAACAATCTCAATTGGAGTTGATGGAGCAGCGGAGGACCCAAGAGAATACCCGACGAAGATAATCAGAGGAAAACCAAGATCGCCTCTGGATAGAATGAAATGCCTATGAGGATCGGTGTTGGATGGCGACCGGTATAGATCAACAAATAGCCATCAATAACAACAAGATTCTGCATGATCAAGAGAGGCATCAGCGGAATTTGATGGCCGGGTCTCCATTTCAGCAACATACACCATGGCACAATTATGAGGACCTTCCCGCGCCTCAGGGACCCTCCAACCCATGTCCACATTGGCCGAAATGCCGGGCTCAAGCTTCTTCCCGATACAGCCACCACCACCAGCTGAAGGGGAATCTGGACTGCTTGATAATTGGAAGGATATCGTGTCTTCTCTCACCGGGTTCCCATATAACCCGTACCCGCCTAAAGACCCAAACGAGCGTTACCAAAGGTAGGCCAGGTATTTTTTGTTGTTGTAATTTGTGTTTTTAGACTCTTTATTAGATAGTTTTTATTGCTTTCTTAGTTAAATGAACATTGTTGGCGTGTTCTCTATATAACCCTCACGAGACCTACTCGTCCTTCCGAGATATCCGAAGGTTTAAAAGGGCTTGTTGCATAAGATAAATGCAACTGTGATTCCTACGAAAGTGAGTTAGGATTGTTATTGTTGTACATTATTTTCCACAAAAGTCAAAGTAAATTAACGTATCGGTGATATTTTCATAAAAGTGGTAGAACTAGGTTGCTAACAAATTTTGATGGTTGTGAGAAGCATGCTTCTACACAAGGGTTGAGATTTGTAGGTACATTATGTTCGTGAGACGACCGCTTTGTTATAGGATGTGGAGCAAATGAAGAACAAGCTCGGAAATCAGGTGCATACGTTTCTTTTTACTTTGATTTTTAGTTAGATAATAAGTGGAGTGTAAATTGTATCTTAGTTTCCGGGGTAAAAATTTGTTGGGAAATAAGCGGTGTCACATCTCTTGTGCATTCTAAAGAGCCCTAACTTTACACATTGAGGACAATGTTGACCTCAAGTGTGGGGATGGGGTAGTAAAAGTTTTTCGATTTTGACCCGTTCATTTAAACACTACACATTGAGGACAATGTTAATCTCAAGTGTGGGGATGGGGAAAATTTCATAAATTTTTCAAAAATGACTTTGTTTGAAGCAATCTAAAACAAAGCACAAGTAACTAAGTTAGCGAGGTATGGCACGAACCATTTGGTCTTTTGTCATTATCGAGTTCAAGTTAAGGAGAGCATGAAAAGTATTTAATGGGTGGTTATTTGTGAATAATTCGCCTAAGAAACTTATAAGTGTGCATATCACATTTGATACCCTTAATATGTGAGGTTTTGAGCCACTTGTATACATTATGCATATACATGTTTCTTTGTTTGAGTGGTCCGTCATTCATGTATTGTAGAACTTGCATCTTTTGATACGTTTGAGACCATAGACTGAATACAAGCACGAGAATGATTAAGGCAATAGGTAAACCTTTTTGTTTTACACCATTTATCTAGCCTTACCCAAACATACCCCCTAGTAGCCAATGTTGAGCCTAATCCTTTCGTTTGATCACCCAAATTAGCCTTTAACCATAAACCTTTCTAACCCGTGTGATGGAAATTCGATCATAGTATTAGTTGGGTATATAGTTTGTGAATAAAAAATGCAGAAAATGCTATGAAAAATAGTGAAGAATGATTGAAGAAAAACATAAAAAGATGTGTGGTAGTTGTGAATAAAAGGCGAACGTTTTAGCTTATTAGTTTGTCGACTTGTGTTTAGTCGGTTTAGTGTAATTGTAATAAAGATTGAATTTTCATCGCCTTAGCCACTTTAAATATCCTCTTCCATACCCTTCGCCTAGCCACGTTACAACCCTCTAAAGACCTTTTGACTTGTTCTTAGTATTCGTGATCGGTGGTGGAGAATGATTGAGTTGCAAGCATATGCGGGTACGTGTTCTATTCGGCTTTGAGTGATCACTGTTAAAAGCGCTAATACATCATATAAATTAGCCATATTGTAAACCGAGTGGAGTGAACATTGTGAGGGATATGCATATGTTGTGGGTTTTAAGGGCGGGTTAATCTTGAATAACCATTTTCATATGACTAGTCCATTGAGTGTTAAATAACTTGAAAGTGCAAAAAAATCTTGAACCGGGTATGACTTGAGACCTTAACTTACGTCTCAAGAATAAGGAGTGTATTTTACGTTTGACCCATGTGAAAGTGAAAAACATATTTTCTTGAGGGCAAGCAAAAGACAAGTGTGGGGATGTGTTGCGTGGGTGTAAACCGGCGTTTCTTTTGGTTTAAGTTAATGTTTTTACGTAACTTTTAATTCCATATAGCCTACTTTTAATTAGAATTGTGTTTTGCAGGTCTAATGAAGTTTAAGGGGCTAATTGGAAGCCAAACGGAGCACCGAAACGTGAACGGGATCAACCGGAGTCAAGAAATGGAGAAAATAGAAAATTGAGTTTAGAGAGCCCGTCGCCGACGGGGCATCAAGACGTCGACGACGCATCGTAGATATCCCCGTCGCCTGAAAATGTCCATAGACAGGAGGATAAGGCGTCGGGAGAAAAGTTAGAAAGCACAGCCCGTTGCCGATGGGGCATCAGGCCGTCGGCGATGGGCCCCCAAAACTACTATCGCGAAATCTTGAGTTTTGTTAGTTGGGGACGGGTTTAAACATGTTTTTGACCTATTTTTGATGTATTACGAGTTCTTGGAGTTTGAAACTTGTTCTTGGAGCCACAACCTTCCACCAACCCATTTAAAATCACTTTCAATCCATTCGATTCATCCACTTCGATTCTAACCCTAATCCATTATCATCATCATCAATCATCAATCACCAATCTCATCATCATCATCTAATACCAAAAACCCTAGCCCCACCTCATCTTCATCTCCAAGATTCAACATGTTCAAGTTCAAGGCTTTATCATTCGTTGATCGAGTTCCGTTCACCATGAGCGGCTAATTCCCGGAGGTTTCACCCCGGTTTAGACTTTTGTAAGGTTATAGGGTTTACTCTTTGTTAAACATTTGGTTTGTGACTAATTGAATTGCATTTGATCATTACATAATTGTCCTACGTTTGTATTGTATTTACGAATTGACGAATGAGTTATGAAATTTGTCTTTGTGAAATGAATATGCGTATTTATGCTTTATCTTTTGATAGGTTTTAATTGTCCAAGGTAACGAAGTGCGCGAGTATGTTGTCTATGACATTGATAGCAATTGGCACCAAAGCCTTGTGATTCTAAATCGTTAATGAACTAATTTGATTAAGCCAAATTAAAATACTTAGTAACCCTAGGCTTTGCAATTGTTGAACTGGGTGTGAACCTTGTTTTCTCACTATTGTTTTACAATCCTATTTACTTTCGTTGCAATCATTCTCAGTTTTTATTAGTTAATTAATCAAACAAACTTGTTGGTTAATTCCGACACCCTTTCCAACTACTCAATTTAATCAATTCCGGTAGCAAGCTTCATAAAGTGACATTTTTAGATAAAATCAATTACATCCGATCGCAAACCACAGACTCTTTGTGGTTCGACCCCGTTACTACCACTAGCACATTGTTAAGGGTAATTCGGGACTATAAATATTATCTTTGACCGGAGCGCGACACTCCGATCAGGTCTCCTCTGTTCTTTCTTATTCTCACGACAATCCCTCGAGACCTTGTAGTTTATTCCGTTCCCAAACATACGTCAATCAAGTACCTTCACTCGAAACCCGAGTAGGTTCGTTTCGGGGACATTATAAATACCCAACCGATCCCGTTTGTTTTTTCTCACAATTCTAGCACACCTCTCGCTCACCACTCTCGCTCACGGAAATCACGTTTACTCGTCTCTGTCCATTTATACAGCACCGGAAAACCGTGAAGCTCGCCGGAGAAGACGGGACCTTGCCGGAAGTCCGAAGAGCCGCCCTTTGAGTAGGTATAAACCTTATAACCTCTAATATTTGCGTTCGTAGTTCTTTTGAATCGGTCGCTAACAATCGGTATAATGATATATGTCGAATGTACATTACCTGCAACTTCTTTAAACAAATGAAGAAGATGACCTTCATCTGCTTAATAAAATTTATTAAAACCATAAGAAAACACCAAATTGGGCTATCCCAGTTGGTGTTGAGAGCGCTGCTTAAACACGTAGACTCGAGTTCGAGTCC
This sequence comes from Scalesia atractyloides, assembly GCA_947069175.1. Taxonomy (NCBI): domain Eukaryota; kingdom Viridiplantae; phylum Streptophyta; class Magnoliopsida; order Asterales; family Asteraceae; genus Scalesia; species Scalesia atractyloides. Next base: position 16,549,949 of record CAMTDV010000019.1, read on the forward strand.
CACGCGTGCCTGGGTTCTCCGATTCTTCGCTATTGATGGCTTCTATTCTGTTGTTTGGGCTGCGATTTTTAAAAACTCTGTTTTATTTTCTTAACTAGTTTAAGTTCCCGTGTGTTACACGAGTTGTCTCATAATAAAATTATTATTTAACAATGTTGACATAAATATTTTAATGACAAAAAACGTTCAATTACTAACTTAAATATTAAATTACACTGGATTGAAAGAAATAAATACGAAAAAAATCACAAGTAGTTGAAGACTTCTTTATACACCATAGTTGTTGTTTTATTTGTAGGTTTGTCATCCTTATCTAATATTAATAATTTGACTCTATATCTGGTTTTTACTATAGATAAAGCGATATACAATTGGTCATGGGTGTAAATCGACTATTTCAAGTACAAACCAACCCTAGAGAGTGACTGTCTACCAAGTGATTGATTATGCTTATTTAACAACCAAAATGTTCGGTTAAAGTTTGGTTTATGATTACCACGTCGACACATGCTCACTCCTAACATCAAGCAATCATATTTTTCTACCTTAACCACTTCATGCTCATACGGCAACTTCCTTCCCTTCCGGAGCTTCAAGATGCCATACAAGCGTCGGAACCGCACCCGATTCGATTGGCAGCTACATGTCGGTTGTGAATCAGTCGTCGGTCACCACCCGTAGCCATTGTTGACCCTGTTCTCATCACCATTGCCGCATATCTCTTTATTTCCGTATGTATCATTCATTTAGATACCTGCAAAACAGCTAAATGGTTTCTAATTCAGGGACTGTAACAAAATCTCCAAACGTAAACAAGATAGGTTGACACAATGGTTTTGAACTCCAACACCCAAATTCAACACTTTATATGTATTATTATGCGAATGTATTATAGGTACTATTGTTCTCTTATAATTCTAGCCAAACTAAAGGCCACATACTTGTAACTAAATAATATGTGCAAGTACCATATTAATTAATTAACTTACCACCTATTATAATATGACTCGATATGTTTAACTAAGAAAACTCTTTTGTAATCTACTAAGAAAACTCTTTTGTAATCTCTAAAAATTAAACCGCTTACCAAGAGACTTGTACTCGCAAACTTAGAAACAAACATAAATTTGAAATCTTGCTACACTTCTTCCATCCATCGGTGGCTCAACCGAGCTAGATTCCTCAAATACAAAAATGGGATTTCGCCCGAAATCTTTAACCTCCGAAGCACGGGTGCTCACCCCAAAAAGATTAGATTTCATGAGGTTAATCTTTAAACCCGATTGGTTGTAAAAGTTAACCAAAGTATTCACCAAACCGAAGACACCAGATTAGATCTTGCAAGTGTGTGCAGCAGTCTAATATCTGGTGCTTGAACCTGCAACATTATATCACATAAATCAACCTACTAAATCCTGAGTTGAAATTGTTGTCTAATACACACATCACAATCAAGTAACTAAACAACAAATCAACAAAAGGGACTAACCAGGATCAATCAAGACGAAAGAGGTGAATATTAAATCTACCGATGAAATCTTCAAGACAAAACGGCTGAGAATTAGGGTTGCTAATCAGGATCAATCAAGACCAAATAGATGAAAATGAAATTTACTAAATGGGAGACGAATGGTTTTAGGGTTTCTTTGAAGTGATTATAGAAAGAAGAATAGAATCGTGAATGTGGAGGTTGAATCGACGTAGAGGAGGCAAAGTTTTGTTTAGGGTTTAGAGTGTTAATGATTAAGAAAAAAAGAAAACAACGATACGTTGTGAAGTTTGTGATATGAAGAGAATATGTAATGTAGAAGACATCTTATAAATGGAAGATTTTCCAAAAATATGAAAGATTGATTTGATTAGCTGTTGATTGATAAGATGGTATATGAAGTTGAAGAGAAAGAAGATAAAAAAGATGAATATTTTGCCGCTCAAAGACCAAAGATGTGTGGTATTAGATTGACATGTGGCAATTATTTGTGCAAGGCAATGCCAAGTGGCAGCAAAGTGTTTTGCTTTAATATACATAATAGATTGGGCCATTATTTTATTGGGTCAGTTTATGGCCTGTTATTTTGGGCTGAAATTTTTTTAAAGTTGTTAAACTTGATTATTTGAGCAGATTTTTGTTAACAATGTAGTGTTATTAAGACCTATTATTAATTGTATTTTTTAATTCAATTAATATTGTTAGGTTATATATATTATTGTTACATAATCATTGTTATTATTATTATTATTATTATATTATTATTATTATTATTAATGGTTGTTATTAGTAATAAATTAGTATCTTATTCATATAACATTATTATTTTCATTTAGCATGTATCACAATTATTATTATTATAAAATCCTTAATTTCAAGAATGATCATTTACCAACTTCCTAACTTATCCTGATTCAATAGCGTGGTTGATTAAGTATTTGGGGTGTTTTCTTATAAGATAGTATTAACACAATCCAAACCCATAGACTATGAAGAATTCACTATATTATTCTAGGTTAAATCGCTTTTGTTTGATCCAGCACCATTGCTCGTGCGTTTATTCAAGATACAATTTTACCCAACCTATGGTGAATATACTCGATCCCCTTTTTGTTTATCACTTTTGGGTTGCAATATGTGTAACGCCTCGCGTTTTCTGTACTTTCTATTTATAGAAAGATCGTTTTGTAATTCTATTTTGGAAGTTTTTGTACTCGTATTTCTCATTTTGTTGTAATCGTTGTAACCGAGACTTGAACCATAATGGAAATATACATTTGTCCCTATTGTAGGACCGATCCTCTATGCTAAGGAACCTAAATTTGATACCTAACGTCCATAATAGCGGAAATATTACGTCGTGTTTACCAATAGAAAAGAATTAATCAGTTAATCATCAGTTTCATTGATTAAACGTCAAGAGTACAAACTGACAGAGCTTCGCATCCAAAATGCCAAAGTTACAAATGAATGAGGCAAGCTAGGTATATATAGGCTGACAAGTCCGCTAGAGAAGTAGTCAAGGCAAGTTCGGCTGAACTTGACCTTACATGGACACTATGAGCGAACTTGTCCTTTACAACTATAAATACATCATACGCCTAGCCTATTCAGCTATATACTATACAGACTCGATATAAGACTAAGACATAGACATTATGCACCAACATACTGCCCCTTGGATATAGTCTTCGTCTGGTATCAGTCTTCAAAACTCTGTCTTCATAATATACTTTAACGCACTCGACCGAAGAAGTTCTTGTACGGCTTCTTTCGTCGCTCTTGTTTCGGATCCGGCGTCTGACCTGTAAGAGGCACTTTGTTCACATGCTGAAATCTTTTAACACTTGCCTTCCTAGTTCTTTCATTAATTGCTTCAATACGCTTCTCCTCCTTTAGAAACTCAACTCTTTCTAAATCTCTCCACTTAGTTTACCACATCTTTCCAGAATTGACTTTGCGTGCATATCAAACATTAACCACTTTTTGAAACTGCATCGCTTGTACCTTTTCTCGTTCTTCAAAAACAATCTTGCTATAGAACAAGGTTTTGATGTCTTCTCTTGAGCAGTTCACAAGCTACATAGGATCTAGAATCCTTATCTTCCTCCATAAACCCCTCATGCCCTGATGACCCATCACCTCAACCTTTCCTTGGTTATATCCAAGTGTTCTTCAAACTTCAGAACAATAACTGCTTCACAATTAGCTAGATCTTTTTGCCACCACTTGAACAATGGATAGAAGTTTTTTTCAATCGGCATTAGCGGCATATTTCTCATGGCTCTTGGACTTTTCATGATCAACGTTATGTCTTTTTCTCCCGTTTTCTTGTTTGTCTTGATTCTGCGGCCAGGAATAAAAGGCTTCCAGTAATTGAATCCTTTCACCGCTTCATACTTGATCATTTTCCATAATAACTGATCAATATACTTCATGTGATATGTAACATTCACTTTCTGTATCAACTCTTCCACATCCCAATACGGTATTGTCTTGAAATCAGCAAGGTATTTGAAGTATTCCACTCCAAACTCCCTTTTGATTGCATATACGTTCAGTTCTTTAAACCAACCCCAGCTCAAAATATCCCCCAAAGAAACATCTTTGTCTCTGGTAAAGAATGCTAGAGGACGTCGAAATTTACGTTCGTGAGGCATCTCTTTAAACCAGGACTTCTTCGCTTGAGCAATTTCTTCTTTAGTCATTGGCTTAGGAACTTTACCTTCACATAAAGATTCTTCAATCTTTTCTTTCAGCATGTCTTCATTTAGCTGCTTGTACATCTCCTCGAAAGTAGGAAAACTTTCAGCGTTAGGACCGACGTACTTTGCAGTTTGGTCTGTTTCATCATCAGAAGACCAATCTTCAACTATCACTCTATTATACTCATCAGCCTCAAATCTTCTAACATACTGATAATCATTCGGCTCGAAAGTGTTAATATTCAACACATCTTCTTCGAAATCAAACTGTAGATCTGCAGCATCAACTTCAACTAACTTTGCCAGATCTTCCTTTGTATAGTTGTGTATAAACTCACCTTCCTCCATGTTATGTTCAAGCATTAACAATAAAGGCTTTGTGGGAACTGCAGCAACTGTTTAAGCAAATCTATCAACATTTAACAAATCAATCTCATCAGTTGGCCCTTTCTGCCCTGACTCCCCCTCACTTTTATCATCCATTATGTTCGATTCTTCATCCATAAGCGAAGATAAATCAAACTCACTTGAAATTTTGGCTTCAGTGACTCTAATACCAACACCACCATGATCGTCATCATCATCATCGTCGTCAGCTACATTCCAATCCTCATATTCCAAATCATCCTTTTCTTCATCTTCTTTATCCTCCTTTTTCGCTTCTTCATCATCCTTTTCAGAAACAACTATCGGATCAGAAGGCTTGATAGATTCGTCAACCTTTGGAATATCAGACTCAGAAGCTAGAATCACATCATCGATAGACTTCTCTGCAGCTACAGAAGAAGTAGGTGCTTCACCTTCAACATTCTTTCCTTACCGCTCGCAGCTAATTCTTTCTCAGAGTGTTCTTTAGCTTCCTGTTGATCTAGACGATTATATTCTTTGATGAAGGCAATGCCCAGAGAATTTGATAGAACTTTCTACAACCTATTGAATCTTCGATCGTTTAGGGCTTGAATAGTCTTTAGATCAACTATCTCAGTTTGCCATTTCTCATTTGCATCTTGCAAACTCTCGATCAAAGCTTTAAAATATTCACGTTCATTTTCCAACACTTTAACTTGTCATCTAGCATTTCCTTTTCAACTGCGCTATGATTCATTTTATTAATCAACTCTGCTTTCTCCTCCTCATTCTTAGCGACTTTCTCTTCTAACACCTTCACACGTTTTCCAGAAGTTCAACATTCGTCTCTGGAAAGAAATCGTTTAGATCTTGTAGGCTAATCGGATCACTATGCATATCACCAAAAATATTAGGCCCTCCTGGAATTTTTGGTGTTGACTTTCTTGGAGTAGAACTTTCTAAATTTGAAGTTGTTGGAGCAACCGGCGATTGAATAATAGGTACTTCCACAAAACTAGACACATGAGGTTCTTGTGTAGCTCCTGGCCTTTCAGCTTCCGATGAAATAATCACAGGATGTTCTTGGGTGACTCCTGGACATTCACCTTCACTTATATCAACAACAGGAGGTTCTTGTGTGGGAGGTTCTTGTGTAACTCCTTTCTCCTGTGCACCAGAAGGTTCTTGTGTAACTTCTACGCTTTTCAATGATCCTTTGTACCTTTTGCTGACAGCCTTTTGTTCTTTCTTTGATTTTCTCTTTCCTTTAGTCTGAGGAGACCCTGTAGTCTTTGTCGACGAAACAGTTGCAGACTTTACACATTTAGGTTTCTTCTTTGGTCTTTCCTCATCTGACTCTTTTTCCTGATTCGGATCGAAATCTGCATTAGTCTCTTTTGCCTTTTCTGCCTCAGTCTCTGCTTTAGTTTTCTTTGTAATTCTTTCAAGAGAATCATCAGAATCATCATTCTCTGGAGTAGTAGAAATAACATCATCTTGTGCTGCTTTCTCAGTCTCTTGACTTTCAACAACTACTGCTGCACTAGAACCAGCCTTTGCTTGAACATTTTCTGGTTCATCTTCGTCAAAAAGCATTGTTTTGACTTTCTTTCTAGCCCGTTGCTTCTTAGGCTTATCAGCTTCTGCCATGAAAAGTCTTTGAACCATTCCTTCTCAGCATTAAGCTCTTTCTCATCATCGCTACCATCTTTTCTCCATTTGTTTTCTGGCGGCGCGATATAATTTGGATCTTTGATAGCCCCGAAAACTTGTTTTGCAACAGGAGCTGAAGCTTGCTTCTGAAACTTTAGGAGGTTCTTCACTGTTGTTTCATCAAGATGAACTAGATACAACACATCGTTCGGATCTCGTGCTATATTCTTGAATTTTTCATCAATCAACATCTGCATGAATCTCGGATATAAACATAGTCTCGAATCCTCCATGTTCTTTGACATGTGCGTGAAAACAAGCTTCGAAAAGTTGAAAGGCTTCTTCGGAATAAGCATCGTTGCCATACAGGCCAAATAATCTTGAACATCATCGAGACCTTCCTTGCGGTGACTAAAAGTATGGATAATAGCATACATCAGGAGCTTGTAGGGATTTGGCACTTCCTCTTTCTCCAATGTTGGCTTATTCACGCTTCCTTTGTAACCCATCCGAAAGAAACAACCACGGACCATCTTTTCATCGAGATAAATTGGATCGTCTTCTTTATCATTGAATTGTAACACTCTACGTATATCATCTTCAGTTACAGCGATTGGTTTGACTTCATTGCTGACTTGCACCGTTGAAATAATCGACTTCTGATCATCACTTAAGCCCACATTAGTCCAAAGTTGATAAGTGTGAGATCTATACGATACTTTACGCTCCGTGATCGCTCGGTGAACAGGGCTTCTTTCAAAAACTTCAACATACTGTCGTATTCCTTAAGCGATGGACAGATCGTCTTGTCGAGCATGATACAGGTGTTGTGCGTCTTAGAAAACTCTACTGAGATTACTCTTGCTGGTTCTTGCGCCTGAAAAACGATGCAAAACAATTAGCACATTTATCGAGAAAAAATCCCAAAATTTTCTAACACTTTTATCAAGTTCGGGCGAACTTGATATGTGTTAAACATTTTGATTTCTTCAAGTTCGCCCGAACATGCCTTAACAACATGTTCTTTATATAAGTTCGGGCGAACTTATACTCTAAACAAAAACCATAACCCAAGTTCTTGCAAACTTCCGTTAGCTTTATTAAAATCAGATTTAAGAAGTTCGGTCGAACATGCCAACGATTATTTATTCAGATTTGATAACAAGTCCGATCGAACTGATAACAAGTTCGGCCGAACTTGTCATCATCTCCAATCCAAACCTGCTCAACATGTAGACAATTGTTTTATTCAAATCCAATATAGTTCCTCGGTCGATTTATGTTTAAGATCAAGATTCAAAGTTCAATTTTGTTCAATCAAAGCTAGATCTATCATTTTTATCATTTTCAGATCTAACATAAACTATTAAGGTTCAATTCTTGGTTCAAAATCCAAATAACTACATCAGACATTGTCAATGGTGTGCAAACCACCAAGAATAATCAACAATTGGGCAGAGTAACGGCTTATTTTTGCCAAAATCACAAGATTGCTCAAGATTGCTTAAGTTCGCTCAGAGGATTTGTTTGCTGTTGAATGAGTTCGGCTAAACTTGAATGGTATTTATACCATGTCAAGTTCGGGCGAACTTGCTAAGCCCAACAGAAGTCCAGGCAAACTTAGTAAATATCAAGAATCAGCCATCTGCAAGTTCGGTCGAACTTGCTTATTTGTTAAACATGATTTTGTTTAGCAAGTTCTGCCGAACTTGCCAAACCCTAAAATCAAATTTTTCAAATTTTTTATTTTAGCCCTTGAAATTTCCAACTTTTTACCAGTTATGAAAATCCACTCAGTTGACCAAGTCCAAGTTAATGACCTTGGTTAACCGATTTGTCTGCCGAGTCCATGTTAATGACCCCGGTTTGACCCGTTACGAACAAACTGTTGATATTTTAAAAATCAAAGTTTCAAATTAATGAACTTTTTATCGATTTGACTTTTCAGATTTTACAGATTAGCTCCCAACCCGTTGTCAATGAGATTCCCACCAGTTCTAGCATCTTACCAGACTTCGAAGACCCGTTCTCCAACATTGGTTTGCTGAAAATAATGTAGAAATAAATTTTTTTTTGAATTTTTGTAAGTTTATGCTAAAACACACTGAAAATCTTTTTGATTTTAATCTGTAAAGCTGATAAACTATGAACAGGACAATGTAAACTATGTACAAACATATTTACAGACATATTTTTTGTGAATTTTGTGTGTAAGGATCATATCAGTTGATTGAGACATATCACCAGTACCGTTGACCTTTAGATGATTTTAAGCTTTAAAACTCGTTTACCTAGATTGTCGATATGTTTGTCCACTTAAGCTTTACCACATTTCTCAACTGTTTCAAGATATGTTAAGGTAAGATTTATGAAACTTGACTTATCTATGGTTCCCACTTCTTGAATATACTCCCATATCCAGATTCCCTAGATTTCATCTTACAAGTGAATATAGCGTAATTGATATCTGTATCTGGGTTATGCGAGACTTTGAGAGCTCAGGTTAGTACTACCGTACAGACAAAGAGATGAAGGCTCGTCGTTAGGTGTGTTCCACTTAAGGAATCTTTTCAGCACTACAAATGATTATATCTTTCGATACTTTTCAAATTTTGCATACAGTTTGGGGTTTATAGCGAAAGCATTATAAAAGTTCTGGGCTATTGCTTCCGCAAAATCAGAAGAACTTGTATAATACCCCAGATATCAACTATCTATAAAGACCTCGTATCTCTGAATCAGGCAATCTTTCAAGCGAAATTTCGGAGTACTAAGTCCATATATCCAAGATATGTTAATCCACAAGATTAAGCAGTTTAAAATTTAGTTTATATCTTGAAAATAGTTTACTGAACGTGTTAAGCCTATCGACACATCCACAGTAAGACTCGTTTATCATTTTAAACTTTCCATTTCTTTAGCATACTGTGATAGTCCACTGATGTACTATCATTTCCTTATATAACGCTGAATTCTTATTGTCTTTTTCAATGTTTTTGTACATTTGTTTTTGGATTTTAAATTTTTTCGAATGTTTTTGTATTTTCTAATATTTCTCCCCCTAAAATAAAAAAAAACATCTTTTTGGATTTTAGTTTTTTAACAAAATTCTAAACTAGAAAGATATTTACAAACCAATGTGGATCACGTGAACTCATCGTCCGATCCGTATTCATCCTCAGCGTCCGCACCTGTCAGCAAATTTTTCATACCATTAATTCTCAGCAAGTATTTAAACTGTGACAAAGAAAATGGTTTGGTATAAAAATCAGCCTTTTGTTCGCCGGTGTGGATTTTTTCTATTCGCACCAATTTCTTTTCGTAGCAATCACGAATGAAATGATAACGAATTTCAATGTGTTTTGTGCGTGAGTGATGAACCATATTTTTAGTTATATCTATGGCTGCCTTGTTATCAACAAACAACGGAGTGTCTAGAAATTGCAGACCATAGTCTCTCATCTGCTGTTGAATCCACAAAATCTGTGAACAACAGCTGGAGGCCGAGATATACTCAGCTTCACAGTTAGAGAGAGCGACCGTAGTCTGTTTCTTACACTGCCAGGTCACAATTCTTGTTCCGAAGAACTGGCATCCCGCTGTAGTTGATTTTGAGTTCAACTTATCTACACCAAAATCAGAATCAGCATAGCCTGTGAGGTCGAAATTGTCGTTCTTCGGGTACCACAAGCCAGTGCTTGGGCATCCTTTTAGGTATCTGAAGATTCGTTTCACAATCTGCATGTGTAAGATCCTCGGGATTGACTGATATCTGGCACAGAGGCAGGTTGGATACATAATATCTGGGCACGATGCCGTCAGATACATCAGCAATCCAATCATCGATCTGTATAACGTCTTGTCAACTTTGGCTCCAGTCTCGTCAACGCAAATCCCGTGATTTAGAGCAAGAGGCGTAGATAGATGTTTCAAGCTTTGCATTCCAAACATCTCCAAGATGTCGTGAACATACTTAGTCTGATGAATGAAAATACCATCCGGAAGCTGATCTACTTGCAAACCAAGAAAGAACTTCATTTCGCCCATCGAGGACATTTCGAATATCTTTTTCATGATTCCCTCAAACTCCTTGCAGAGACTATCATTTGTACATCCAAAGATTATATCGTCGACGTAGATTTGAACTATAATCAGAAGACCATCAACCTCTCTGGTGAAAAGAGTACTATCCACAGTTCTTCAGATAATGCCGTTGCCGACCAGATGTTGCGATAACGTCTCCTACCAAACTCTCGAGGCTTGGTGTAGAATATAAAGAGCTTTATCCAGTAGGTATGCTTTCTTCTTGTTGAGTGGATCGACAAACCTCGGTGGTTGTCCAACGTACACCTTCTCGCGTAATTTTCCGTACAGAAAAGCCGATTTGACATCCAATTGATAGACCTTAAATCCTTTCCATGGTACGGAAGCTAGAAAGATTCGAATAGATTCCAAGTTAGCAACTAGTGCGTAGACTTCCGTGTAATCTATCCCTTCCTGCTGGTGAAATCCCTTGACAACAAGCCTAGCTTTGTTACGAACAATAACCCCTCTATCATCACGTTTACACTTAAAGACCCATTTTATATCAATCGCCTTCTGATTTTCTGGTAGGTCTTCAAGCTTCCACACTCCCAACTTCTCAAACTGCAATAGTTCTTCTTGCATTGCTTGTACCCAGTTTTCATCGGCTAAAGCTTCATTAACTGTCTTTGGCTCTATATGAGAGATGAAACATGAATATAAGCAATAGTTCTAGGTTGGGGCAACGCGAGTGTAGAAACAACTGAGTGCTTTGTTGATTTGACTTCGAGTTCTAACACCAGTTTGAAGCTCTCCGATTATATTTGTTGACGGATGGTAGGAATATGATCGCGACAATTCTTCACTTGGAACATCTACTGAGTTTTTCTGATTCGTGATGTTGGGATCAACAACCAATTCAACGTTTGGAGAGCTTGATGAAGCTTCATTTCTATTGCTCGGGCCTGCAGAGATTAAGAAGACTTCTTATCTGCTCCACTTCGTCGTCTGAAGAAGATGATTCCCCATCAGCATCAAATATTGGTGCTTCATCTGAGTCAGAATCCTGATTCTGAGGCATACTAGGCTCCGATGATGTACCCACTTGTTCAGTAGAAGCATTTGTTGGAGGAGTAGTAGGTGTTGCTAATATTTCAGAAACATTTTCAGCCGGAACACCAATATTACTTGAACTTGCGCCAGAAAAAGATGGATCTAATGTGGGTTGATTAACCACAATTGGTCGAACAATTTGTTCTTGATTCGCCGACTGGTGAAGATAATATAACGCTGCAATTTCTTATTCAGAGGGTTCTTCGGGCAAGTCAAATAACTTCCAAAGATCTTGATAGTTAAACAGCCACGCGTCACCCCTCCTTTGAATAGGATCTGTGTAGTTAAAACAATCCACGTGCTGTGCTTCAATTACTTTTCTTAACGAAGGAACATATACTCTTCTTAGCGGACTCGCATATCCGACAAAGAAACCTTCAAGAGATTTAGCTCCGAATTTGCCATCTTGGTCTATTACAGTGCATGGCACACCAAATGGTTCTAAGAACTTCAAATTTGGCTTCCATCGGTTTAACATCTCAAAACATGTTTTCTTTGTTGGTTTGACAGTGAGAACCCTATTTAGCGTGTAGCAAGCCGCATCAACTGCTTCACTCCAGAAGCTGACTGGAAGTTTAGAATCTGCAAGCATGGTTCTCGCAGTTTCAATCAAAGTTCTGTTCTTCTGTTCGGCAACACCGTTTTGCTGTGGCGTATAGGGAGCACTAAACTCGTGCAGAATCCCTTTTGGGTTGCAGTCCTTCATTTTTTATTCTTAAACTCTGTGCCGTTGTCACTTCTAATTTGTCTGACTGGCAGATGAGAAAGATTCTCAAGTTTCTTGAACAGAATCACCAAGTTCTCGAACGTTTCGTCTTTTGAATCTTGAAAGAATACCCACGAATATCTCGAATAGTCATCTGTCACGACCAATAAATATAAGTCTCCTGAGATACTTCGAACACTAACAGGACCAAATAAATCCATATGGAGACGTTCTAGTGGCAACTTGATTGAGTTTTCTTCGGATGAGATTTCTTGATCTGTTTTCCCTTTTTACACTCTAAGCGGTGATCAGACATATTAAAGCTTCGAAGATTTATGCCTTCTACAAGATCATTATGAACCAAGAAATTCAATTTTCGCAAATGAATATGCCCCATTTTACGATGCCAAAGAATAGAATCCTTTTCAGTAGCCTATGTCACAAAACATTGCGCTGATTTTGATGAAGTGGTAACGACATCCATATCAAAGATGATGTCGTCGACGTAGATTTGAACTATAATCAGATGACCATCAACTTCTCCGGTGAAAAGAGGACTATCCATAGTTCCTCTTATAAAGCCGTTGCCGATGAGATGTTGCGATAACGTCTCATACCAAGCTCTCGGTGCTTGGTGTAGACCATAAAGAGCTTTATCCAGTAGGTATGCTTTCTTCTTGTTTAGTGGATCGACAAACCCCGGTGGTTGTCCAACGTACACCTTCTCACATAATTTTCCGTACAGAAAAGCCGATTTGACATCCAATTGATAAACCTTAAATCCTTTCATAATGCGAAAGCTAGAAAGATTGGAATAGATTCCAAGCGAGCTACTGGTGCGTAGATTTCCATGTAATCTATTCCTTCCTGCTGTGAAATCCCTTGACAACAAGCCTAGATTTGTTACGAACAATAACCCCCCTACCATCACGTTTACACTTAAAGACCCATTTTGTATCAATCGTTTTCAGATTTTCTGGTAGGTCTTCAAGCTTCCACACTCCCAACTTCTCAAACTGCAATAGTTCTTCTTGCATTGCTTATACCATGCTTTCATCGGCTAAAGCTTCATTAACTGTCTTTGGCTCTATCTGAGGGATGAAACATGAATAGAAGCAATAGTTCTGGATTGGAGCAACGCGAGTATAGAAACAACTGAGTGCTTTGTTAATTTGATTTCGAGTTCTAACACTAGTTTGAAGTTCTCCGATTATATTTGTTGACAGATGGTAGGAATATGATCGCGACAGTTCTTCACTTGGAACATCTACTGAGTTTTGCTGATTCGTGATGTTGAGATCAACGACCAATTCAATGTTTGGAGAGCTAGATGAAGCTTCATTTCTGTTGCTCGGGCCTGCAGATTGATTAAGAAGACTTGTTATCTGCTCCACTTCCTCGTCTGAAGAAGATGATTCCCCATCAGCATCAAATGTTGGTGCTTCATCTGAGTCAGAATCCTGATTCTGAGGCATATTGGGCTCCGTTGTTGTATTCATTGGTTCAGTAGAGGCATTTGTTGGAGGAGTAGTAGGTGTTACTAATGTTTCAGAAATATTTTCAGCTGGAACACCACTATTACTTGAACTTGCGCCAAAAGAAGATGAATCTAACGTGGGTTGATTAACCACAATTGGTTGAACAATTTGCTCTTGATTCGCTGACTGGTGAAGATAATATAACGCTGCTACTTCTTCGTCAGACGGTTCTTCGGGCAAGTCGAATGACTTCCATAGATCTTGATAGTTAAACAACCACGCGTCTTCTCTCCTTTGAATAGGATCCATGTAGTTGAAACAATCCACGTGCTGTGCTTCAATAACTTTTCTTAATGAATGAATATAAACTCGTATCAGCGGACTCGCATATCCGACAAAGAAACCTTCAAGAGATTTAGCTCCGAATTTGCCATCTAGGTCTATTACGGTACATGGTGCACCGAATGGCTCTAAGAACTTCAAATTTGGCTTCCGTCGGTTTATCATCTCAAAACATGTTTTCTTTGTTGGTTTGACAGTGAGAACTCTGTTTAGTGTGTAGCACGCCGCAGCAACCGCTTCACTCCAGAAGCTGATTGGAAATTTAGAATCTACAATCATGGTTCTCGCAGTTTCAATCAAAGTTCTATTTTTCTGTTCAGCTACTCTGTTTTGCTGTGGAGTATAAGGAGCACTAAACTCGTGCAGAATCCCTTTTGCGTTGTAGAATCCTTTTTGCGTTGCAGAATTCCTTCATTTTGTTATTCTTAAACTCTGTGCCGTTGTCACTTCTAATGCGTCTGACTGGCAGATGATAAAGGTTCTCGAGTTTCTTGAATAGAATAACCAAGTTCTCGAACGTTTCATCTTTTGATTCCTGAAAGAATACCCACAAATATCTCGAATAGTCATCTGTCACGACCAAGCAATAAGTCTCCTGAGATGCTTCGACCATTTACAGGACCAAATAAATCCATGTGGAGACGTTCTAATGGCAACTTGATTGAGTTTAGAATTTTCTTCGGATGAGACTTCTTGATCTGCTTTCCCTTTTTACACTCTAAGCAGTGATCAGTCATATTAAAGCTCCGAAGATTTACGCCTTCTACAAGATCATTATGAACCAAGAAATTCATTTTTCTTAAATGAATATGCCCCATCTTACGATGCCAAAGAATAGAATCCTTTTTAGTAGCCTTTGTCACAAAACACTACGCTGATTTTGATGAAGTGGTAGCGACACCCATATCAAGAACATATAGATCGTTCTGAATCGGAAAACTATCATCAAAGTACAATCTATCAGAATCCTTAATCTTGTACATCACAATATTAGGATTATCACTTAGATTGTCATCTGATGACTTATCGTCATCTTCAGACTGTGAATCAGAATTCTTTGAGCTCGAGTCGGCGCTTTTGAAGCTGCCATCATCAGAATCATTCAAAACATTTTCAACAACCTTTTTAACCATAACATTGTCATCATCTATTTTAGTATAGATTACATCAATGTTTTCTGGCAACTCAGTTTTCTTTTCAGATAACAACTCAATGTTGAGTGCCTTATCCATCCCATTAGCGGATTTGAGACAATACTTCTCGCATAGGGGTGGAGGAACATTGTTGTATTCTTTACCAATTTTCTTTTTTAGGTTTCTCTTCCAATGGAATTGTCGGAAGGATGTGATCAATGACATATGCGTTACAGGTGTAACTTCTCAAAAGTTGTTGAACACGCTATGTTTCAATTGTCATGTCTTGGAGTTGTTGCTTAGTTTCAGCAATGGTATTAATATAGATATTAATCGCTTTTTGCTTATCCATTACTGTTCCTTTTAACATCCTTATTGTATCATGTTGTTCGATGTTATTCCTATCAAGTCTACCATAATCATTTTTCATTTTATCATACGCTTCCTTCATTGTGCGATAATCATATTTCAAAAGTTTATTAGGCATATAGTTTTCAGCGATGATTTTAGTTTTTTCGACACACTCAGAACATGGTTCAGTTCATTTTGTACAAGGTTTCTCAACCTCTACAACTTGTACTTTGACAACTTCATTTACCTCTAGACCTACCTTTGTTAGATTTGACATCAATGCGTTATCGGCAATGTCCTTGAGGTTTTCGGCATTCACTTCCTGAGTAACATTAATGACTGCTTCATCGGTTGATTTCTTCTCGGGAACTTGCTCCTGAGAACTTGCATCAAAGTGACCTGCAAAATTTTCACAAGAGTTAGGAGATAAAATTCGTTGCTTCTGCATGTGGATATACTCCTCTTCTTCACGTTGTTGTTGCAGATATTGTTCCAGCACAATATTCTCCATAGCTGCTGCTTCTTCTGCAGAAGTATCTTCAACAATTTCAGCCATTAATGCAACTTCGGTCTTCTTACGATGTAAGAATGCCAGTCGAAACCGTCATCTTTGTTTGATGCAACCATAGCTTTCTTAGTGTTGATGCTATTTGATTTCTCTTGGATTTCAACCTGAGTCTTCTTCGGAAAAGGCTTGTACTGAAGTGACTTCTTGTAATACTCGTTGCCTCCTCTGAAAGGATTCTGATTTCCCGTTGCTTCAGGATTCTTGCACTCTCTCTTGAAATGTCCCTTTTGGCGACATCTGAAGCACGTCACTTTTGATTTGTTGAAGCCTAACTTATTGCTTGAATTCCGATATCTCGGCCAGTGAGAGCAACGAACTTTGTGACCCTCCGAATGATAGATGCTAAACACCACTTGATATCCATCAACTCGAGTTCTTCTTCATCCACTTGGTCATAATCTTCTGCCGTCATTTCGGGATTTCCAATTTTACCGGCTACAAGACTTTCATATGACTCTAGAATAGTGGCGAAAAGAGACATATGTTGTTTAGCAACTTGTTCCGAAACAACATTGTTCAAATTCACTGTGATGTTGCACTTGTAAACATTCCAATCAGAATTTGTTTGTTGTTTCTGATTTGCTTGACTTTGATAAGATGAATTTGAACCAGTGCTTGAGTACAAACTCTGTGGACTCTGATCATAATGGGCTGTGACTGACTCTGGTTCTGTGGAGAAGCATTCATGTTCGCAGTAAACGTTGTCCCAATTTTCGGACTTGAAATGTTGTCTTGCATTCCACTTTTGTAGTACAACCCAACGTCTTGAACTACATTAGCGTTCTTTGACTTTTCTATCTTCATAAGCTCCATTTAGTGGCCCCCGAGTTTGTCGATAAACGTTGACAACCAAAAGAATTCCCACTTATCACTATTCTTCAGAACCATCAAATAAGTAGTCCATTCACCATCTGGTAGTGCGTCAGCAAGCTTGTCGATTTATTCTTGTTCTGTCTTCTTGAGACCGTGTCTTTGCATTTGAACTTTAAGATGACAGAAGTGCTCGATCATTTGCTTCATGGTCTCATTCTTTAGCATGGTGAAGATATCAAACTCTTTCAGAATAAGCGCCTTTTTACTTTTGATCATTTCGGCACTACGTTGATACTTCTTCTGTAATGACAACCAAAGATCTCTTGCAGTAGTATACTCTGGCAGCAAAATCAGGATATCTTCTTTGACAGACTGTTGGATGAGACTGATCATCTTTTTCTCAGTGATATATTCTTCTTTCTGTACCGTCGAGTAATTGTACTTTTCAAGGACTTGCTGATGTTCATCTACCGGAACAGTGTAGCCTCTTTCAATTGACACCCAGCCAGCGAACTGCATGGCTTGAACCCAATATGTGAATTTCTCCTTCCATGCTTCATACTCGTCCATGCTCATTTGCTTGGGTGGTTTAACAGTCGTTCCCATTTCGTTATCAAGATTGACTTGATGTATCATGTTGGCATTTGACGAACTAGCTCCGGACATAAAAGCTATTTGAATATCATCCATCATGAATAACTAGACGTGTACGCTGAAAATACTCAAAAACTTTTGAAAACAATTAGCACTACTACAAGTTTGGTCGAACTTGTAGTAACAAAGAAGAATTCTTGAGTTTATCACAAGTTCGGTCGACCTTGTGATATTTGTTTTGAAAATTTTGATTTATCTTCAGTCGAACTTGTGACACAAACACTACAGATCTTCGAGCGAACTTGTCAATAAGACTTTGATGAAACACTAGTAAGTTCGGGGGAACTTACTCAAAATTTCCTTGATATTACACAAGTTCGGTCGAACTTGCTATAAAATCAGTGAAAAATTAGTAACTTCGAGCGAACTTGATCAAGCTTTTTTCAAAAATCACTCAAGTTCGAGCGAACTTGCTAAAAAATCACTTGAAAAGTGATGTTTTAGACCAAGTTCGGCCGAACATAGTTAACAAGTTCGATGAAAATGGTTTTGGAAAACATGATTTTTTAAAATTTTGACATGAATTCGGTTGAATTTAGTCTCCAATCTTTCATGGTTTTATCTTTGTTGTATTTTACATGATATATTCAAATCTGAAAAGATTTTGACCGTGAATTCTTCTTTTGATGTTCAAAAGTTAAGAAAAATAGAAGAATGGAGATGAAATAGAAGTGTTTTTGTCTTGATACTATCAAATCAGGTTGTTCTAGCTCTAATACCACTTGTAGGACCTATCCTCGATGCTAAGGAACCTAAATTTGATATCAAACGTCCATAATAGCGGAAATATTACGTCGTGTTTACCAATAGACAAGAGTTAATCAGTTAATCATCAGTTTCATTGATTAAAGGTTGAGATTACAAACTGACAGAGCTTCGCCTCCAAAATGCCAAAGTTACAAATGAGGATCTCAAGCTAGGTATTTATAGACTTGCAAGTTCGCCCCTGGGAGCCTCAAGTTCGCCCGAACGTGCCTTAGCAAGTTCGGCCGAACTTGGGTATACATGAAGTTATGGGCGAACTTGTTACAACACTACATAAATACTTCATATACCTAGCCTATCCAGCTCTCTACTATACAGACTCAATATAAGACTAGGACATAGACATTATGTACCAACATGCTAATCGATGAGAAGTTCACAAACATTACACGTGATCCAAATGATGTTTTATATCTTAGTCATCTTGATGATACTACGGTGAATAAGTTGATCAAATTCCAAAAGCAAGATTCAGCACCGGTGGCAAAGCCAGTATTTGGGGCGATTAAAGATGAAAATTATATTGCGCCGGCTAACAACAAGTGGAGGAAAGATGGAAGTGGTGACGAGAAAGAGTTAAACACTAAGAAAGAATGGTTTAAAGATTTCAAGCAAAAAGCTCGAAGTGAATGGTTCCTTAAGGCCGAAGTTGAAAAGCCTAAAAAGAAGCGAGCAACAAAGAAAGTTGATACTATGCTTGTGGATGAAGATGAACCTGTTAGTTTTCAAGCTGAAGCTGGTTCTAGCGCAGCAATTGTTACTGAGAGTCAAGAAGGTGAAAAGGCTACTCAAGAAGATGATGCGATATCACTTACTTCCGAGAACGATGATGATTCTGATGATTCTCTCGAGAAGATTACAAAGAAGAAAATAGCAGAGACTGAAGCTGAAAAGGTCAAAGAGACAGATGCTGATTTTGATCCAAATCTTTAAAAAGAGTCTGACGAGGAGAGACCCAAGAAAAAGACTAAACGTGTGAAGTCTGCTACTCTTTCAACGACAAAGA
Organism: Scalesia atractyloides; assembly: GCA_947069175.1. Taxonomy (NCBI): domain Eukaryota; kingdom Viridiplantae; phylum Streptophyta; class Magnoliopsida; order Asterales; family Asteraceae; genus Scalesia; species Scalesia atractyloides. Next base: position 16,569,096 of record CAMTDV010000019.1, read on the forward strand.
CTACAGGGTCTCCTCAGAAAAAAGGCAGGAAGAAATCAAATAAATCTCAGAAACCTGCTAGTCGTTGATATAAGGGAAAGCCGAAAAGCGCAGAAGTTACACAAGAACCTTCTGGCGCACAGGAGAAAGGAGAAACACAAGAACCTCCTACAAAAGAACCTCCTGTTGTTATTTTATCTGAAGTTGAATGTCTAGGAGTTACACAAGAACCTCCTGTGATCATTTCATCTGAGGCAGAACATCCAGGAGTCACACAAGAATCTCCTGAGGCTGGATTACTCGAAGTACCTGTTATTTCATCTCCGGTTTCTCCAACGACATCTCATTTTGAAAGTTCCACGCCAAAGAAGTCTACACCAAAGGCTGCTACTCCAAAGCCAACACCAAAAACTCCAGGGCCAAATCTTGTTTGGTGATATGCAGAATTAACCAATAAGTCTTCAAGATCTGAATGATTTCTTTCCGGATACTAATGTTGATCTTCTCGAAAAGCGTGTAAAGATTTTAGAAGAGAAAGTTCAACCGAATGAAGCTGAGAAAGCAGAGTTGATAAAGAAAATGAATCAAAGCACTGTTGAAAAAGAAATGTTGGATGATAAAGTCAAGGTGTTAGAAAATGAAAGAGAATTCTTCAGAGCTTTGATTGAGAGTTTGCGAAATGCCAATGAGAAGCTACAAACAGAGATTGCTGAGTTGTAAACTATTCAAGCCCTAAATGATCGAAGATTCACGAGGATGCAAAAAGTGTTATCTAATACACTTGGGATTGATTTCATTGCCGAATATGATCATTTAGATAGGCAAGAGGCTAAAGAAATATCTGAGAAAGAGCTTGCAGCTAGCGGCAAAGGCAAAGGGGTTGAAGGTGAAGTCCCTAAATTATATGAAGCTGCCGAAAAGCCTGTTGATGAAGTTGAAAAAGCTTCTGGGTCCGATATTGCTAAGGTTGATGAATCTGTCAAGCCTTCTGATCCTGTAATTGCTTCTGAAGAAAAGGACGATGAAGAAGCCGAAAATGAGGATAAAGATGATGAAGATAAGAAAGATGATTCTGATTATGAAGATTGGAATAATGCTGATGATGATCAGGGAGGAGTTGGTATGAGACTTAGTGAAACAAAAGTCTCTGATGACATTGATTTTTCTTCTTTGATGGATGATGAATCAAACAAGATGAATGATCAAATTGAGGGGGGAGTCAGGGCAAACAGGGCCAACTGATGATGTTGATAGGTTTGCAAAGCCTGTTGCTGCCGTACCCACAAAGCCTTTGATCTTGATGCTTGAACATAACGTAGAGGAAGGCGAGTACGTGCACAACTATACGAAAGAGGATTTGGCCAAGTTGATCAAAGAGGATTTGAAGAGCAAGTAATGAATGTTAACACGTTTGAGCCAAATGATTATCAGTACATACGAAGATTCAAAGCTGATGAGTATAACAGAGTGATAGTAGAGGATTGGTCTTCTGATGATGAAAACAATGAAGCTGCGAAGTACGTCGGTCCTAACACTGATAGTTTTCGTACTTATGAGGAGATGTACAAGCAACTTGATGAAGATATGTTGAAAGAGAAAATCGAAGAATCGATACGAGAAGGCAAATTTCCGAAACCAATGACGAAGGAGGAAATAGCTAAATCTAAGAAGTCCTGGTTTAAAGAAATGCCGCGTGAACGTAAGTTTCGACGTCCTCTAGCATTCTTTACCAGAGATAAAGACGTGTCATTGGGAGATATCCTAAGTTGGGGATGGTTCAAGGAGTTGAATGTTTATGCAATAAAAAGAGAATTTGGGGTGCAATACTTCAAGTATCTGGCTGATTTCAAGACTCTACCATACTGGGATGTGGAGGAGCTTGTCCAAACTGTGAATGTTACATATCATATGAAGTATATTGATCAGTTACTTTGGAAGATGATCAAGTTCGAAGCGACAAAGGGATTTAAGTATTGGAAGCCGTTAATTCTAGGCCGTCGCATAAAAACAAATAAAAAGACAGGAGAAAAGGATATAACGTTGATTATGAAACGACCGAGAGCGATGAGGAACTTATAATGCCAATCGAACAAAATTTCTATCCGGTATTTAAGTGGTGGCAGATTGATCCTACTACATGCGAAGCTGTTACAGTTTTACGATTTGAGGAACATCTGGATATCACAAAGGAAAGGGTGGAGATATTGGGGTTTCAGGGTATGAGAGGTTTATGGAGAACAATCAGGATTCTAGATCCTATGTGGTTGGTAAACTGCTCCAGAGAAGATATCAAATGCTTGTTCTACAGCAAGATTGTATTTGAAGAACGTGAGAAAGAACAAGCTATGCAGTATCAAAGGGTTGTGAACGTTTGCTATGCTCGTGAAGTAAATTCAAGTAAGATGTGGAATACGAGCTGGAGGGAGCTAGAACGAGTTGAATTTCTTAAGGAAGAAAAGCGTCTTGAAGCTATACACGAGAAAGGTAGGGCGGCAAGGTTGAGAAGGTTTCAATGCATGAACAAAGTGCCTCCTACAGATCAGACGCCAGATCCAAAGCAAGAACGATGAAAGAAGCCTTACAAGAATTTCTTCGGTCTTGTTCGTTAATGTTTATTTTGAAGAAAGAGTTTTTGAAGACTGATAAAAGACGAAGACGATATCCAAGGGGGAGTCTGTTGGTGCAGAATGTCTATATCTTAGTCTTATATCGAGTCTGTATAGATTAGAGTTTAATAGGCTAGCAAAAAGTAATATTTATGCTTGTTTGAGTGAATTTCCCTGGAGAATGTTCATGAAATATCAAGTTCGGCCGAACTTGCTCAGGCAAGTTCGCCCGAACTCATCTCTCGACCGGCGAACTTAGAACTCTATAAATAGCTAGCTAGTCTCTCTCATTTGTAACTTTGGCATCTTTGAGGCGGAGCTCTGTCAATTTGGAGACTCGACGTTATATTAATAAAATTGACGATTAATTGACCAATTCTTGCTATTTGGTAATCGTGTCATAATATTTCCGCTATTATGGACATTAGAGATCAAATCTAGGTTCCTATGCATTGAGGATAGGTCATACAATATCCATCGTTTTACTTTGTTCAAGATTTGCTTGCTCGACCATTTTATATATTCTTCTCATTTTATCATATGATTCTTCCATTTTTCTATAATCATATCTAAAATTTTCATTATGTTTGTTAAGATCTTTGATTATTTCATCTTTTTCAAAACATTTTTTACATGGTTTAAGGAATTTTGCGCACGGTTTCTCAACATCAACAATTTGCACTTTAACCATTTCATCTTTTGAATCAGGCTCTACCTCTTTCAAATTTGCCATCATTGCTTTCTTAGCAATTTCAGTCAAATTCTCAGCTGTCATCTCCTTTCCAACATCAATCACTTCTTCAGTTTCCTGCTTTACCGTCTCCAATGTCTGTCCATGGCAACCTGTACCAAAGAATCCTGCAAAAGAAGGCATCAAATTAGGTGGAATAATATTTTTAAATGCATTGTGTAGAATGTTTTCTTCCTCAGTGCGTTGAAGATATTCCCCTAAAATTGCATATTCCGAAGATTCTTCTTCATTGAAAACAACACTTGAATCTTGCATTTCCGGTTCTGGCTCTTCGATGATTTCGGTTAGTAAAGCTAAGCTTTCATTCTTGGAAAGATATTTTTTCCCAGTTAAAGCCCTCATCTTCTTGTGCCACTACCAACGCCTTTTCTCTCATGGTGACGGTCCATCTTCTATTTGAACGACTCTTATTTGCGGAGAAGGTCGATGGTAAATAGCTCTCTGATAGTAATCATTATTGTTCCCGAAAGGATTTTGATTATCGCTTACCTCATGATTTGGACATTCACGCTTAAAGTGACCCTTTTCTTTGCATTTAAAGCACATGGCCTTTGCCTTGTCAAACCCGAATTTACTCTTCCTATCTCTATATCTCTACCAGTTAGTTCCATTAATCTGGTTGCTCTTCGGATGATATAAGCCATACAACATCTTACGTCCATCAGCTCCAGTTCCTCTTGATCGATCTGATCATAATCTTCAGCTGTCATTTCTGGATTTCCAATCCTGCCAATGACCAAGCTTTCATAGGACTCTAAGACAGTTGCAAGTAGCCCCATGGGTTACTTTGCAGTTTGCTCGTAGAAATCTTGAGCATTTTTCAGATTAACAGCAATGTTGCATTGAATAACATTTTGGCTAGAACTTGCATTGCTGGATTGGTTTGATTGATTACAAAAAGGATTTGTCTTGTGATGTCTGAGGTGTTTGAGGTGTATTCGAGTTGTAACTCGGAAACGATTGAAAACTTGATGGGCCACAATTTGAACTACCCGAATTATTTGCACTAAAAGCAGTTTGTATTTTAGGGCTCTGAGTTTCAGTAAACCCTGTTTTGTAGTACAAACCAACATCTTGTACCACTTGTGCACTTTTAGATCTTGCAATCTTCTAAAGTTCCATCTCATGACCTTCGAGTTTTTCAATGAATGTTGGTAAATTATACCCACTGTACTCGATCCCGTTCTTTAACACCATCAGATAAGTTGACCATTCATTTTCTGCCAAAACGTCAGCCAGTTTGTCAACCAATTCTTCATCAGTTTTAAGAATTCCATGCCTCTTCATTTGATGTACCAAATGGCAATAGCGCTCGACCAATTGTTTCATTGATTCTCCTTTCATGAGAATGAAAATGTCAAATTCTTTTCTCAATAGCGCTTTCTTACTTTTCCTCATCTCGGTAATTCCATGATACTTCATACGCAAAGCATTCAACAATGTTTGTGAATGACTATCGTGTTGTAACAGCATCAGGATGTCCTCTTTGACCGATTGTAACAAAATCTTCTTTCTCTTCTGGAGTAAAGCTCTTTGGGGTTTTCTCCAAGTTATTTTTCATCTCATGGCAACTTGTATTTGGTTCCGATCGCCAACAAGCAATTGAAATGATTCGGTTGAACCCAGTTCTCGAATTTTTCTCTCCAACTTTGGTAGTCTTCGAGATTCATCAGTTTCGGGGCTTTCACAGTTCTCGAGGTTCATTTGAGCAACTGCGTTTGTTCTTTTTGCAAAACTGGTTGCGAACACATTATAAAACTCTGAGTCCATTTTGATACACTGAAAGTACCTGAAACACTTTTGAACTTGAAAATAATCAGTTACAAGGGGGCTAATTCGTACGAATTAGATATGTTCTAGTTCGTACGGACTAGGGTAACTATTTTTGAAAAGTTCCAAGTTGGTCATTCGTACGAAGTAAGCTTAACAATTTTTGAAAGATCTTGACTTGAAATTCGTACGAATTACAGCTCTCCAATTCGTACATAATGGTTCTCCAAAATGTGATTTTTTGCAATTTACGACATAAATTCATTTGATTTTAGTTCTGAAACTTTCAAGGGTTTATCATTAGGTGATTTTACATGACATACTGAAACTTCAGTCCATTTTAACTGTGAATTCTTTAAAAAATGAAAAATAAGAAGAAAAGAGTAGAAGTAGAGGTAGATCTTGTGTAGATGTCCACAAGTCAGGCCTCCATAGCTCTGATACCACTTGTAGGACCGTTTAATCCCTTAGCTAAGGTGCCTAAGATGTTTCTAATCCAAGTAAGCGGAAATTACGAGTATTAGTGACATATACACAAGTTTAACCGTTTAAATCGTCAATTTATTAATGTCCAAAGATGTACATCGAGAATCCAAACTGACAGAGCTTCGCCGTCTCTAGTGCAAAAGTTAACAAATGAAAGAACCTAGACGACTATTTATAGGGAAGCTAGTTCGCACCAAACCACTAAGTACATAGTTCGTACGAATTACTACTTCGTACGAATTAGTACATTACAACACTAATTCGTGCGAACTAGCCCTTTACTATACAATCTTTACTTTAAAACTTTAACGTTGCATACTCAAAACACTTAGACTAGATGCAAGACATAGACAATATACATCGTGCACTAACAATACCACCACCACCTTTTCCTACTTCATCACAAACAACACAACCATAATACACATCAACACAACATCCATCACAATCCAAACCTACACCACAATCAGCATCAAAACAGTCATTTCATGATTTTCTTGGTGAAATTCCATTTACCATTCCATATACAGAGGGAATGGATGCTGATATGTTCAATGATATGAGAATTGCTGAGCTAGAAAGCAAGATTAAATGGCTAGAAAGCAGGTTTAAATAGCTGGAAGATGATAGAAAAATTTTGAAGTCATGTTAGCAAGTTTTCTATTAGAGAATGAAAGGTTAAGGAGGTTGGCAGTTGATTATGAAGCTCAACGTATTCAGAGTGACAGGATAGTAGATCTGTTTGAGAAAATTCTTTCTAGGAAGTTTGGCGTTGATTTTAAAGCTGAAAAAGTTTTGATTGAAAAAGAAGAAGCTAGGGAAAGAATTGATGAAAGAGAAAGAAAAGCAGAAGCTGAGGCAGCTACTCTAGGAAATGGAAAGAAAGTTATAGATCCTGTAGAAATCTAACCTGAAGAAATTGTTGAATCTGTACCTGAAATTACTACTGAAAAAGTGGTTACTGAAGCAGAAACTATTACATAAACAGTAGGGAATGTAACAAAGGTGGAAACTGAAGCTGATTCTGAGCCAGTTAACTTCGTGCTTATTGGAGGACCAGTAGATGTTTCTGATCCAACTATGAGGCAAAAGACTGATGAACGAAAAGACTAGTTGCAGAGATAAATGCTGAAGTTGATGGTGATGATGAGGCTGATGATGATAACAATGATGAAGATAAGAAAGACGATGATAAACCTAATGATAAAACGGATGATGATGATGATAAGGGAGATGACGATGATAATACACAAGGAGGAAAAGGGTTGACTGTTGAATCTGCAATGATCAATGAATCATTTGATTATGATACTTATCTTAATGATTCTGCAAATAAAAATGATGATGTATAGGGTCAGGGGGAATAGACAGGACAAGTTCACGATGCAAATCAATCAGGAATCATCACAACTATACCTATGTCAGTTTTTCCCATTTGTTAAAAGCCCCGGATGTTGTATTTGGAACACGGAGTTGAAGAGGGAGAGTATGTGCATAATTATACGAAAGAGGAGATTGCTGAGATGTTGAGAGTTGAAGAAAATTCTTTTGAATATGATTCGAAGAAGAGCTGAATAACATCAGTGCATTTGAAACAAATGATTATGTTTATAAGCATATCCCATATGTTGAATCTTATGATAGAGTGATCATTGATGATGCCTCAGATGATGATGAAGCAGTAAAGTATTCTGGTGAAGGCACTCATAATTTTCCAAAGTTTGAAGAGTTATTCAGTGAAGCGAATGATGAGCTGTTAAAAATGTTGGTGCATAATGTCTATCGTCTAAGTCTTGGATCGCGTCTATATTGTATAGGGTTTTAAATGTTAGATTTTAAAGTATTTATGGTGTAAAGATCAAGTTCGCCCGAACTTGTAAATACATTGGACAAGTTCGCCCGAACTTAAGTTCGGCCGAACTTGGCGAAGACATATCTCAGGCGAACTTGTACTCCTATATATACTTAGTCTTGGTTCTTCATTTGTAACTTTGCTACTTTTGTTGATACATGATGCCTATTGTCTAGGTCTTGGATCGAGTCAGTGTGATTAGGGCTTGTAAATGTTAGATTTAGGAAGTATTTATGTGTAATGACACAAGTTCGGCCGAAGTTGTATGTAGGCAGGACAAGTTTGTCCGAACTTGTCCTGGCCATTACATACTTCGGGAGAACTTGGTGGTATATAAATATACGTATTGGGTCTTTGTCATTTGTAACTTTGCATTCTAGACGGTGAAGCTCTGTCTGTTTGGATTCTCGATGTAATATGATTTTGGACTAATAAACAGACACTTTAAACAGTAAATCTTGTGTATTCGATTAACAATTCACGTAATTTCCGCTTACGATGACTTTATATACAAATTAGGTTCCTAAGTAGTGGAGGAGTGATCCTAACAAGTGGTATCAGAGCCATGGATACCTAATTTGCTGATATCTAAACAAGACACTCTCTATTTCTACCTATTTCTTTCATCTTTTTACATTTTTTCACCGAATTGATGAATCTACGGTTGAAAATTTCTAAATTTTGAATATCTCACATAAAATCACCTAAATACAAACCCTTGAAAGTTTCATAGCTAAATTCAAACAATTTCATTTCCAAAATGTCAAAAAACCATGTTTCAGAAACTCATTTCAGCCGAACTTATCCATCAAGTTCGCCGGAAGTTTGCTTAAAATCATCATTTTTTGTTGATTTTGAACAACTTCGCACGAAGTTGTTGATTTTTCAAAGGTTTTTGATTAAGTTCACCCGAACTTGTCAAAAGTTTGTTGAAAAATATCAGAAGTTCGCCCGAACTTGTTAAAGGTTGAAAATTTTTCTGAAAAATATTACAAGTTCGCCCGAACTTGTCATCAAGTGAAACTTTCTGAAATTTTCACACAAGTTCACCGAACTTGTTAAAACTGAAACTGAAATTGTTTTTTCTACACAAGTTCGCCTGAACTTGTCAGTTTGCTAATCAATATTCAAGTGTTTTTGAACGTGTTTCAGTCATAATCGTCTGATTTTCGAGATGGATGATTTTCACAATGCTTTTGCTACGGGAGCAGCTCAGGCCTCGACTTCAAACGCAAATGCAGTAAATCAAATGAATCTAGACAACAAAATGGGAACTTCTATGAAGCCGCCCAAGTTGATGAGCATGGATGAATTTGAAGGCTGGAAAGAAAAGTTCTTGAACTGGGTTCAAGAGAATCACTTCTACAGTTGGGTTGCTGTTCAAACCGGATATACATGGCCAAAGGATGAACGTGATCAAGATCTTTCATTGGTAAAGTTTACGACCGAACTTAAAGATGCATATGTGTCAGAGAAGAAAATGATAAGTCTAATACAACAATCAGTGAAAGAAGACATCTTGATCTTGCTACCTGAATGCAAGACGTCACAGATGTTGTGGAATGCATTATGTGCAAAATATCTGGGAAGTGCTGAGATGATTAAAAGTAAGAAGGCTTTAATCAAGAAAGAGTTTGATATTTTCACCATGATCAAAGGCGAAACCATGAAGCAGATGATCGATAGATATTGTCATTTGATGGTTCAGATGCGAAGACATGATATTCATAAAACTGATGAAGAGACGATTCATAAATTGGCTGATGAACTTCCTGAGGTGGAGTGGACGACCTACTTAATGGTATTGAAGAATGGTCAGAGTTGGAGGCATTACAAGCTATCAGATTTCATTGACAAGTTAGAGGGACATGAAATGGAGATGCTAAAAATGGCAAAATCGAAGAATGCAAATGTTGTGCAAGACGTGGGTCTGTACTACAGAGGAGGTGTCGAGTCCGAAAATTCAAACGGCGTTTAGTGCGAATATGAATTCTTCGAATCTTTCGTTCCAAAGTCAACCAAACACTCAATCATACCCGAGTTATGATCAGAGTCCTCCAAACACAACATATTCGAGTGTTAGTTCAAATTCTTCGTTCCAGAATCAACCTCATCAGACAAATAAAACAAATCATTCTAGTTCTGATCTAAATGTTTTTTAGTGCAACATTGCGGTCAATCTGAAGAACGTTTTCCCTGAACAAGCGGCCAAACAACATATGGCACTTCTTGCAACCGTGCTTGAATCATATGAAAGTTTAGTTGCAGGCAAGATCGGGAATCCAGAGATGACTGTTGAGGATGACAATCAGGTTGATGAAGAGGAGTTAGAATTGATGGATATCAAATGGAGCTTAACATCGATTATTAGAAGAGTCACAAAGTTTGTTGCGCTACTGGAAGAGGCATTGGAAATTCGAGCAATAAGCTTGGATTTGATAAATCAAAAGTATTGTTCTTCAAATGCAGACAAAAGGGGCATTTCAAACGTGAGTGCACAAATCAAGAAGCAAGCAGCAATCAAAGTCCTTTTGGCAACAACAATGACTACTACAGGAAAGCGTTGCAGTACAAGCCATATCCAAAGAGAACTCAAGTTGAATTACAAGACGATTCGTCAAAGACAAACAAAAAGGCGTTAGTTGTTGCACATGAGGATGAAGGGTTTGATTGGAACCAAGAATACTAGTGTCGCGTTGATGGCCGAGATTATGGAAGAACCAGAGTCAACAGTTGATGATGCAGCTCTTGAGAATGCAATTTTAGAAGAGTATTTGCAAAGAACAGAAGAAGAGAAGATGATCTATTACAAGACAAAGATGAAGAACATTATTCCTCCTAACCCTCAATCTAGTTTTGTTGGTTGCTTTAATGCTGCGACTCAGGAGTAGGTGTTTGAAGAAAAGATATCGAAAATCGAAGAAATCATTGATGTGACAAAGGCGATGAATGAAGAAAACCTTACAAAGATTTGAAAGAGGTAGGTCAAGAGGTAAAGGTGATTGAGAAAGAAGTTGTGAAAGTGCAAATTGTGGAGGTTGAAAAACCTTGCACAAAGTGCACAAAACCTTGTGAGCAATGTGTTGAGAAATCCCTAATCATAAGCGAATTGGTTGTGCATAATGAAAATTTTAGATACGATTATCGCACAATGAAGGAAGCTTATGATAAGATGAAAGGCACTTATAGCAATGTTGAAAAAGCTAACTTAGAACAAGGTGCCACAATAAGAAGGTTAAAAGCAACGGTAATTGAAAAACAAGAAGCAATTAATATGTACATTAACATCATTGCTGAAACAAAACATGAGCTTCAAGAAATGAAAATTGAAACTGAACGAGTAAGACAGTTGTTGCTCAGTTACACAACGAACGCTTATGTCATTGATCATATTCTACCAACAATTCGGTCGGAAGAAAATGATGTGATACCAAAAGGTAAGAAGCGTGGAAATTATAGCAATGTTCCACCTCCATTTTGTGCAAGTTACTGCCGCAAGAAGGTGGAAGGGATTTAGAAGCCACTTAATGTAACACTTTTAAGCGAAACAAACGATAAGTTGCTTGAGAACATTGATGTAATCTACACGACATCTAATGATGACAGTGAATCAGTAGTGAACAATGTGGTTGAAAATGTTTTGGGAAATGATTCTGATTATGGCAGCTTTGAGAGCGCCAACTGAAGTCTGAATAGTTCGGAATCACAATCCGAAAATGACGATACATCATCGGAAAATCGCCTAAGTGATGATCCTAACGTTGATAGACTATATTTTGATGATAGTTTTCTGATTCAGAATGTGAAAGAAGATCAGATTGATAAACTATTCAAACTTGTTGAAATGTCGTCAGATGATCTAGAGAAAAATGAGAAAAGGTTTTATTCAACACCCAAGAATAATTATAACAACTACCGAAGGAATGGTGGTGACTTTCCTGAGAATAAGAGAGCGGCTTTGGGTTTGGAAGTAGAAGATGAACCAAAAAAGAAAGAAAAGTCACCATTTCACGAATATAAGAATAAAAACATGAAATTCGTGTTTGGGATAAACACGGTTCAGGAAGAGGTTTCGATTGGAAAGCAATCGAACGATGAGTTTATGAAGGAAAAAGAACTTCGTGATAAGGCTAAATCCACAAGTGGAGTAAAACCCACGAGTGTACATTCTGCTGATACTCAGACTTGCTTCAAATGCAATGAAGTTTGTCACATTGCACGCAAGTGTCCGAAATCAAAGCCTATGTATCAACAAAGAAAGAAAACTTCAGATGTTGAGAAACTTAAGCACCCAGAGATCATAAAGCCAACCACTATATTAAAACAAAATAATGAATCTAACATCAAAGTGAAACCTAAAAGTGAATCTAAAATTGAGAAATCAACTTTTGAAAAGGGAGAAACTTCTAAATCAAATGAGAACAAAGATTCAAAATTTTACATTAAGAAAGCTCGAACGAAATCTCAATCATGGGTTGCAAAGAAAACATCATCATTATCTGAAGGTACAAAGACAACTACTGCATCAGTCAAGAATGAAAATGTCAATGACATAAAGACTGATCAGAAGTTACTAAATGTTGATTTGCAAGTTCCTACTTATGACATCCTAATTCCACCCAAGACCGAAAAGGCTTAGGTTTCCCTCTTTAAATAAGTTCTTTGCATGTGCAGGGGCTCCCAAGATCCATCTTGTCAAAGTGGATTATGGATAGCGGAGCTTCACGTCACGTGACTGGGATGCGTGCCTTACTCTTCGATATTAAAGCAATCAATGGAGGGTACGTGGGATTCGCGGGTAATCAAGGAGGTAGAATCGTTGCATAGGGAAAGCTATCAAATGGTGTGGTGTCGTTTCATAAGGTCAACTATATCGCTGAGCTGGAGAACAATCTACTTAGAATTTCTCAGATATGTGATAAGCGGTTTACCACCCATTTCAACGATAAGGAGTGCATGATCGTTAAACCGGGCTTTAAGATTCCAGAAGAATGGATTCTCAGGCATGCTCCTCGAGAGAATGATCTTTATGTGCTTGATATGAGTATCTCTACAACTACATCGAAGTCGTCACAATGTTTCGTCTCGAAGGCCACAGAAAACGAATCGATTCTTTGGCACAGAAAGATGGGTCATATTCACTTGAGAAAAATGAATCATCTGGTTCATAACAATCTCGTGGAAGGAGTGGATCTTAAAAGCTTTCACATGAATGACAGTTGTGTGAGTTGCAAGAAAGGAAAGCAAGTTAAAAAGTCTCATCCAAGAAAGATTCTTAACTCCATCAAGCTGCCGCTCGAAAGACTGCATATGGATCTCGGTCCAGTGAATGTACAAAGTATATCGGGAGATCTGTATTGCATGGTAGTAACTGATGATTACTCGAGATTTTTATGGGTGTTCTTCCAAGAGAGTAAAGATGAAACGTTTGATAATCTAATGATTCTCTTCAGGAAGCTTGAAAATCTGTATCATCTTCCTATTAGACGAATCCAAAGCGACAATGGTACAAAATTCAAGAACAAACGAATGCAGGAGTTCTGTAATGATAAAGGGATTCTACATGAATTCAGTGCTCTGTATACTCCACAGCAAACGGGGTTGCTGAACGAAAGAATCGAACGCTGATAGAGACAGCTCGAACTATGCTTGCAAATTCAAAACTAACAGTGAGTTTCTAGAGCGAAGAAGTGGCTTTAGCATGTTCTACGTTGAACAGGGTCTTAACCGTCAAACTAACCAAGAAGACATGTTTTGAACTTCTTAATCAAAGAAAGCCTAATCTAGAGTATCTAGAACCGTTTGGATCTCCTTGCACTATCATTGATCCAGATGGTAAATTTGGTGCAAAGTCTTTAGAAGGTTTCTTTGTCGGATACGTTAGTCCACTTAGACGAGTTTATCTTCCTAGTATGAAGCAAGTGGTTCTTGTCCAGCATGTCGACTGCTGATGGTACACAATGCCTACATAAAAGGCAGGTGATGCTTGAATGTTCAACTATGACAGTTTGTGGAAGTCTTTCGATCTTCCAGAAGAGCCGTCAGATAATGAAATAGCTGCTTTGTATTATTTGCATCAGTCTGCTAATCAAGAGAAAATTTCAAGGCCAATAGTGGTTAATCAACCATCTGTTGGTACATCTTCATCTTCTGGTGAAGGTCAAAGTAATGTTCAAGCTGAGCCGATTACACATGTTGCAGAACCTGTGAATACTACTAAAGAACCTAATCTTTCTCAAGCGCATGATTCTAATTCTGATGAGGCTCCGACTTACGATCAAAATGGTGAATCCAGTTCTAATGAGAAATCCGAGCAGATCACTAGTATGTCAAATCCATCTGCTGGCCCGAGTTCTAGAAATGAAATATCGTCAAGTAATCCTCCTGTTGAAATAGTGGATGATCTGAATATTACTAATCAAGAGAGTTCTGTTGATGTTCCAAGTGAGGTGATACCGAGATCTTACTCATACCACCCATCGGATTCCATAATTGGTGAATTGCAAGCTGGTGTAAGAACTAGAGGCTAGATCAATATAGCTTTGAGTTGTTTTTACACTAAAATACCTCCAGTTCAAGATTATTGTACTTATCAGTGTTCCATATCCTAGATAGAGCCAAAGAATGTTTTGAAGCTTTAGTAGATGAGAATTGGGTACTTACGATACAAGAAGAATTATTACAGTTCGAAAGCTGAGGGTGTGGAAACTTGTTGATCTCCCGGAGAATCAAAAGGCGATAGATACTAAGTGGGTCTTCAAGTGTAAGCGCGGTGATCGTGGAGTGATAGTGCGAAACAAAGCTCGGCGGGTTGTCAAAGGTTTCCATCAATAAGAAGGAATTGATTATACAGAGGTATATGTTCCAGCAGCAAGATTGGAGTCAATACGCGTTTTCCTTGCATTTGCTGCTTGGAAAGGTTTTAAAGTGTATCAATTAGATGTGAAATCCGCTTTTCTGTATGGTAACCTACGAGAGCAAGTGTACGTCGGCCAACCACCGGGTTTTGTCGATCCGCTGAACAAAAAGAAAGCCTATCTTCTGGATAAAGCATTGTACGGTTTGCATCATGCCTCGAGAGCCTGGTGTAACACCCCAAATCGTGTAAAACAACACGTGGCGGAAACACGTTACGAATTGTTTCACAACACCTGCTCCTTCAAGTTTGGTTTTATTAAATGTATCGAATTACATCGTTTTGGATTAATAGAAAAGTAATACAATCAAATTGTCTTTCTGATTTTAAAGTCACTAAAGCCCGAGTCCGTCCTATGTGTAGCATGCAACAATAATCACCATCTAGACCAACCTGAAATATATGTGAAAATAAAGTCAGCATAAAAATGCCGGCAAGTACATAGGTTTTGCGTTGATGCTTCATGGCTTTGATTATTGTAAGAAATGTTTTAAGTGGTACAAAAGTAGCCATGAACCATAAAGAGTTTGTTTATAAACATCATATGAAAATCAATATGATATAAAAGAAAATAGTGAATGGTTAAATCAATAACTAAAATGTAATGCGGAAACAAATGTCGTGTTTAAAGTATGTTGTGTTATGTAGAAAACGTATCGTATAATCAATGTCTTGTCTAAACAAAATGTGTGTGCACCAATGTCATGCAAATCAATGTCATATAAAACAAATTCATGTATAAATATGTCTTGAGTAAACCAATGTCAAGTAAACCACAGTCATGTAAACCAGTGTCTTGTATAAACCGAATCATCGTGTATAAAACAATGTTATTGAATAAACAAGGTTTTTTTTAAATCAAAAGTTATGTTTTTATAAACCGTAGCTTTTATTGTTAAAACATATATTAGGATTGTTCGCGAATACATTCAAACCTTAGTGATTATCGGATAGACCCTTATAAAGACAAAGCTTTATCGATTGTTTATGAGATTCTTTCACTCCCCAATGGATACTTTCAAACAACTAGAAAGCGGGAATGGGTGTTAAACCAATGGTACCATAACATACTACTGGTCGGCATCAATGTTAATGAATGTATCATTGTCAAGTTCAACGCACCAATATGTAAATAACAATGTAAGCATGCTTGTCAAAAAGTCTTTGTAATCCATTGTACTAGTATGCTCAGTCAACATACATAGCAAGAAAAGTTATTGTAAACCATTGTACTAGTATGCTCAGTCAACATACATAGAAAGAAAAGTCTTTGTAAGCCATTGTACCAGTATGCTCAGTCAACATACATAGCAAGAAAGGTCATTGAAAATCAATGTGCTAAATATGCTAAGTTGTAGGACCGATCCTCGATGCTTAGGAACCTAGATTTGATCTATATTGTCCATAATAGCGGAAATATTACATCAAGTTTACCGATAGACAAGAATTAATCAATTAAACGTCAATTTTATTGATTAAACGTCAAGAATCCAAATTGACAGAGCTCCCCTCAGAGATGCCAAAGTTACAAATGAGAACAACAAGCTAGCTATATATAGAAGTACAAGTTCGCCGGAGAAGGAGCTAAGTTCGCCCGAACTTGCCTTAGCAAGTTCGGCCGAACTTGTAATTACATGACACATATGGGAGAACTTGACTCTATATTACATAAGTACTTCGTACCACTAGCCTATTCAGCTCTAATCTATACAGACTCGATATAAGACTAAGACATAGACATTCTGCACCAACAGACTCCCCCTTGGATATCGTCTTCAGTCTTGTATCAGTCTTCAAAACTCTATCTTCAAATAAACATTATCGAACACGACTGAAGAAGTTATTGTAAGGCTTCATTCGTCGTTCTTGCTTTGGATCTGGCGTCTGATCTGTAGGAGGCACTTTGTTCATAAACTGAAATCTTCTAATACTTGCCTTTCTACCTTTCTCATGAATAGCTTCAAGACGCTTTTCCTCCTTCAAAAACTCAAGCCGTTCCAGATCTCTCCAGCTTGTCTGCCACATCTTTCCTGAATTTACTTCATGCACATAGCAAACATTCACAACTCTTTGATATTGCATAGCCTGTTCATTTTCACGTTCCTCGAATACCATTTTACTGTAGAACAAGGTTATGATATCTTCTCTCGAACAGTTTGTTAATGCATATGTCGGTTGCCTACATCATCGTATAATATCGAGTCAGAATTTAGGAGCGAAATGACGAGTTTATGTATGTTAAAGATCAATTTCGCTTGTAAATGTAAGGTTGAAGTCAAGTTCGGCCGAACTTGACTAAGCAAGTTCGCCAGAACTTGCACTCCCACCAGCGAACTTGTGATTAGTATAAATAGGAGCTTTGACATTTCATTTGTAACATTCAGAGATTTTGTCACGACAGAGGCGAAGCTCTGTCCAAGTGTTTCCAGGATTTGTAACGTTAAATATTAATGAAACGGTGATTAAATAGAAAAAATTAGTGTATCCAATGTTGCCTAAGCAAACGGATTCCGCACGTTTACCTTAGGTTTGTCAGATTAGTGCCCGAACGATCAGTACAACGGACCTACAAGTGGTATCAGAGCAGGATTGGCCTAATTTGAAGACATTGGACATAGAATATCTCATCCTCTACTCATTTCTTCTATTTTTAACTTTTCTTGAACAATTCACGGACAAAATGGACTGATTTTCTAGTATAATACGTAAAATCCATAATAGATAAACCTTTGGAGATCAGAGCTTAAAACAAACGAATTCATGTCAAAAATTGCAAAAAACCATGTCGAATAACATATGTTCACTCGAAGTTGACATCAATTTCGCTCGAACTTGACTGAAAAATTCATATTTTAACTTGATTGATTTTTCAAGTATTTTAGCCAAGTTCGCTCGAACTTGACTGTTTTTTTCATCATTTTTAGTCAAGTTCGCCCGAACTTGATAAAAATTTGTTGAAAGTCTATACAAGTTCGCCCGAATTTGCTATCTCTTGAAAATTCACATAAGTTCGCTCGAAGTTGCTATTTTTCATAACATCTCAACACAAGTTCGCTCGAACTTGTATTCTGAGTGAAACAAGTTCGCCCGAACTTCTTAAATAGCTGAGTTTCACACGTTGTGACAAGTTCGACCGAACTTGTCTAACAAACTAAAAAAAACAGTTTTCCAGAAAAATTTTAAACGTTTTTAGCAAACCGATACGTTGATATTGTCAGTTAAAAAGTCTAATTTTATTAAAATTGTCAGTTTGCTAATCATTTTCCAAGTGTTTTGAACGACAAATTAGTTTGGAAAACGAAATGGGTCCGTGAAGCCGCCAATGTTGACGAGTATGAACGAGTATGAAGTTAGGGAAGGAAAATTTGAGAGCTGGGTCCAAGATATGCACTTTCAAAGTTGGGTTGCGATCGAAACAGGATATGTTGTTCCTAGAGATGAGAATCAGAGAATTATGGAGAAGTGCAAATATTCTACTTAATAGAAAGATGATTATTTTGCTGAAAAGAAAATAATTAATCTTATCCAGCAATCGTTTAAGGAAGACATCCTGATACTTTTACCAGAATACAAGACTGAGAAAGAATTATGAACATCTCTGAAGAATAAGTTTCAAGAGAGTGTAGTTGTTAAGAACTGTGAAGCTCTAGTTTCAAGTATATCCACAAATGAGTCTTCAAGTTCTAAACCAGTCTGCCCGGACTATGATGTAGACAATTATCAGGCAGATAATGCCAAACTCTTGAATGAGATTGAGAATTTGACATTAGAAAATAAAAAATTAAAAGAAAATGAAAAGAATTTTGAAAACAAAATAAAAATTTTAGAAAATGAAAAATTACAAATGGTAATAGATTTTCAAAATGAAGTAAAAATGTTTAAAAATGAAAATATTGTTTTTGAAAAATTAAATATAGAATGTCAAAAAGCAATAAATTCTCATATTGAGAAAATAGCTCAACTTGAAAAAGAAGTTGAGACGGTTAAAAATAAAGCTGTTAATTCAGAACAATTATTGAAAGGTTTTGTGACCTCCTCATTAATGGTAGATCATAAATGTCCAAAACCGATCAATAATAATAAAAAGGAAATTCCATTAAGTAACAGTGTTACAAATTATGACGATGTCATATTAGAAGATTGTGACGATAATAACGATGATGAAAGAGCTAAAAATGATAAACATGAAATATTTTTAAAACTAAAAGAAAAATTTCAAGAAACTGTTCTACAATCTACTGAAAAAGGTGAATGCTCAACGCAAAAGCCTTCTAAGCTGAATGAAGAACAAAAACAAAGTTTTAAAAGTTTTCAAAACAAAAATAAAAGCTCATCGGAACAATCATCCAATTATGATAAAAATTCAAACAATTTGAAAAACAAAACTCATAAACATTTGAGAATAAGCGGTGCAGGTCGGACCACAGTGCTTCAAAGTCAAATCAATTTTACATAGGAAGCAGGAAAGATGACTACTACACGTCAAATCAATGTGCTGATTTGGGTGTTTGGTCTGAATGGAGAGATTGGTACGATAACAGAGTGTGTTACAACTGTGGATTTGGTGGACACATTGCTGTTAACTGCCTGAAAAAGAGATTTGATACGAGAAGATGCTATAAATGTCAAATCAAAGGTCATATTTCCACGGGATTGTCCGACTAATCTGAAAAGAAGATTGGTTAAATCTCAGGGAGAGAAAAGACCAGAGGAGAAGAAAAATGAGAAAACTGTAGAGAATCCCAAAGAACAAAAAGTCAAGTTATCACAAGGGCAAAAAGACAGATTGAGAAAAAAGAGAGAAAAAGTTAGAGAGTATTTGGAAAAGATTTTGTCCTCGGATACGTCTAAAAATCAGATAAAAGTTCTAATGAATCATTTTACTCACAGTCAAATAAAACGAATTCACCAGATACAAATCTGGGGACAAAAGAGAGATCAGTGGAGAATAATTTGATAATTCAAACAGTTAAAAAATCAAATAAAGTAAAAGTTTCAAATAAAGTTTCGATCGAACTGTTGGAATATCAAAAAGAGTGTGAATGTTTGTTTACTTCAGATCTTAATGATTTTGGTAAACCTAAATCCAGAATGGATTGGGTTACAATTCAAAACTGATTAAAGTTTGTTTGAATATGCAGGATAACCAAGCTTCAAACCAAAGGTCATTTCAGAAGCAGTGGTTGTTCATATAGAGAGACAAGAGACATGAGTGATACTCCACACAAACAAAATGGTAGTCTCGCGTTCACATTCGTAAAAAGTCGTTAAATGGTTAAAATGGAAGATTCTTATTTTCGATTTTTATAAGATGTTTTCAATTTTAGGGGGAGAAAAAATTTTAAAAATTATAAAAAATTCTTGTAAAATTGAAAAAAATCGTTTCGAAATCATTTTAGATAGGTAAAATGATTGAAAAAGCCAATAACACTAGAAAATCTTAAAATATCAAAAAACATTGAAAAATGAAAAAAATGAGATTACTTGTGCAAATAAAGGAAATGATAGTATATCAGTGGACTTTAACAGTATGCTAAGAATTTGAAAGTATAAAAGTGATAAACGAGTCTTACTGTGGATGTGTCGATAGGCTTTATACGTTCAATAAATTGTTTACGAGATATAAACTATATTTTACAACTGCTTAATCTTGTGGATAACAAATCTTGGATATATGGACTTAGTACTCCGAAATTTTGTTTGAGAGATTGCCTAGTTCTGAGATACGAGGTCTTTATAGATAGTTGATATCTGGGGTATTATACAAGTTCTTCTGATTTTGCGGAAGAAATAGCCTAGAACTTCTATAATACTTTTGCAAAAAACCCATAAACTGCATGCAATCTTGAAAAGTATCGAAGATCTAATCATTTGCAGTGCTGAAAAGATTCCTTAATTGGAACACACCTTAAAGTCGAGCCTTCATCTCTTTGTCTGTACGGTAGTACTAACCTGAGCTCTCAAGGTATCGCACTAACCCAGATACAGATATCAATTACGCTATATTCACCTGTAAGATCAAATCTAGGGAATCTTGATACTGGAGTATATTCAAGAAGTGTGAACCGCAGTTAAGTCAAGTTTCATAATTTAACTAACATATCTTGGAACAATTGAGAAATGTGTTATAGTATAAGTGGACAAACATATCGACAATCTAGATAAAAAAGTTTAAAACTTATAGTCATTAAAAGGTCAAGGATACTGGTGATATGTCTAAAAAACTGATATGATGCTCTAGCACGTTTTCTCACAAAAATACAAACTGTAAATATTACATTTTAGTATTTTTACATTTCTGCATTCAATATTAAAAATCTAAAAAGATTTTTTCTCATATCTTCCATGGAAACCTAATAATGTTGAATGTGAGCCGGACCAACGAGACTGTTAAGAAACTGTTTTTGTGTGGATACGTGTGATTGTTCTTAAACGTCAAATCTTAGAGATTCGAAGCATCATTTGAGGGGGATCTAGATAAACACGTTGATTAAAGATACCAGAAAGCCCAAAGTAAGGGGGAGCATGGATGATAAAGTTATTCAAGAAATAAAGATCAAGGGAACATTAAAGACTCAGGAACTTATTTGAAGAATGATGACTACGGCAGCATCCAAGGGGGAGTCTGTTGATGCATATGTCTGTTGCATACGTCATCGTATAATATCGAGTCAGTATTTAGGAGCGAAATGACGAAGTTTATGTATGTTAAAGATCAAGTTCGCTTGTAAATGTAAGGTTGAAGTCAAGTTCGCCCGACTCCCACCAGCGAACTTGTGATTAGTATAAATAGGAGCTTTGACATTTCATTTGTAACATTCAGAGATTTTCTCACGACAGAGGCGAAGCTCTGTCCAAGTGTTTCCTCGATCTATAACACTGAATATTAATGAAACAGTGATTAAATAAAAACAAACGAGTGTATCCAATGTTGCCTAAGCAAACGGATTCCGCACGTTTACCTTAGGTTTGTCAGATTAGGGCCAACATGATCCGTACAACGGACCTACAAGTGGTATCAGAGCAGGATTGGCTTATTTGGAGAGATTGGACATAGAACATCTCATCTCTACTCATTTCTTCTATTTTTAACTTTTCTTGGACAATTCACAGACAAAATGAACTGATTTTCAAGTATAATACGTAAAATCCAGAATAGATAAACCCTTGAAAAGATCAGAGCTTAAAACAAACGAATTCATGTCAAAAATTGCCAAAAACCATGTCGAATAACACATGTTCGCTCGAACTTGACTGAAAAATTCATATTTTTCATCAAGTTCGCCCGAACTTGATTGATTTTTCAAGGATTTTAGCCAAGTTCACTCGAACTTGACTGTTTTTTCATCATTTTTAGTCAAGTTCGCCCGAACTTGATAAAAATTTGTTGAATACAAGTTCGCCCGAATTTGCTATCTCTTGAAAATTCACATAAGTTCGCTCGAAGTTGCTATTTTTCATAACATCTCAACACAAGTTCGCTCGAACTTGTATTCTGAGTGAAACAAGTTCGCCCGAACTTGTTAAATAGCTGAGTTTCACACATTGTGACAAGTTCGACCGAACTTGTCTAAGAAACTAAAAAAAACAGTTTTCCGGAAAAATTTTAGATGTTTTTAGCAAACCGATACATTGATATTGTCAGTTAAAAAGTCAAATTTTATTAAAATTGTCTGTTTGGTAATCATTTTTCAAGTGTTTTGAACGACAGATTAGTTTGGAAAACGAAATAGGGTCTTTGAAGCCGCACTATTGATGAGTATGAACGAGTATGAAGTTTGGGAAGGAAAATTTGAAATCTGGGTCCAAGCAATGCACTTTCAAAGTTGGATTACGATCGAAACAAGATATGTCATTCCTAGAGATGAGAATCAGAAAATTCTGGAGAAGTGCAAATATTCTACTCAACAGAAAGAAGATTATTTTGCTGAAAAGAAAATGATTAATCTTATCCAGCAATCGGTTAAGGAAGACATCCTGATACTTTGCCCAGAATACAAGACTGCGAAAGAATTATGGACATCTCTGAAGAATAAGTTTCAAGAGAGTGTAGTGGTTAAGAACTGTGAAGCTCTAGTTTCAAGTATATCCACAAATGCGTCTTCAAGTTCTAAACCAGTCTGCCCGGTCTATGATGTAGACAATTACCAGGCAGATAATGCCAAACTCTTGAATGATATTGAGAATTTGACATTAGAAAATAAAAAAATTAAAAGAAAATGAAAAGAATTTTGAAAACAAAATAAAAATTTTAGAAAATGAAAAATTACAAATGGTAATAGATTTTCAAAATGAAATAAAAAGGTTTAAAAATGAAAATATTGTTTTTGAAAAATTAAATATAGAATGTCAAAAAGCAATAAATTCTCATATTGAGAAAATAGCTCAACTTGAAAAAGAAGTTGAGACTGTTAAAAAATAAGCGGTTAATTCAGAACAATTATTGAAAGGTTTTGTGACCTCCTCATTAATGTTAGATCATATATGACCAAAACCGATCAAAAATAATAAAAAGGAAATTCCAATAAGTAACAGTGTTACAAATTATGACGATGTCATAATTGAAGATTGTGACGATAATAACAATAATGAAAGAGCTAAATATGATAAACATGAAATATTTTTAAAACTAAAAGAAAAATTTCAAGAAACTGTTCTACAATCTACTGAAAAAGGTGAATGCTCAACGCAAAAGCCTTCTAAGCTGAATGAAGAACAAAAACAAAGTTTTAAAAGTTTTCAAAACAAAAATAAAAGCTAATCGGAACAATCATCCAATCATGATAAAAATTCAAACAATTTGAAAAACAAAACTCACAAACATTTGAGAATAAGCGTTGCAGGTCGGACCACAGTGCTTCACAGTCAAATCAATTTTACGGAAGAAGCAGGAAAGATGACTACTACACGTCAAATCAATGTGCTGATTTGGGTGTTTGGTCTGAATTGAGAGATTGGTACGATAACAGAGTGTGTTACAACTGTGGATTTGGTGGACACATTGCTGTTAACTGCCTGAAAAAGAGATTTGATACAAGAAGATGCTATAAATATCAAATCAAAGGTCATATTTCCAGGGATTGTCCGACTAATCTTAAAAGAAGATTGGTTAAATCTCAGGGAGAGAAAAGACCAGAGGAGAAGAAAAATGAGAAAACTGTAGAGAAGCCCAAAGAACAAAAAGTCAAGTTATCACAAGGGCAAAAAGACAGATTGAGAAAAACGAGAAAAAAAGTTATAGAGTATTTGGAAAAGATTTTGTCCTCGGATACGTCTAAAAAATCAGATAAAAGTTCTAATGAATCATTTTACTCACAGTCAAGTAGAACGAATTCATCAGATACAAATCTGAGGACAAAAGAGAGATCAGTGGAGAATAATTTGATAATTCAAACAGTTTAAAAATCAAATAAAGTAAAATTTTCAAATAAAGTTTCTGTCAAACTGTTTGAATATCAAAAAGAGTGTGAATGTTTGTTTACTTCAGATATTAATGATATTTGTAAACCTAAATCCAGAATGGACTAGGTTCTAATTCAAAACTGATTAAAGTTTCTTTGAATACGCAGGATAACCAAGCTTCAAGCCAAAGGTCATTTCAGAAGCAGTGGTTATTCATATAGAGAGACAGGAGTGATATTCCACACAAACAAAATGGTAGTCTCACGTTCACATTCGTAAAAAGTTGTTAAATGGTTAAAATGAAGGATTCTTATTTTCGATTTTAATAAGATGTTTTCAATTTTAGAGGGAGAAAAAATTTTAAAAATTGTAAAATTGAAAAACATTGTTTCGAAATCATTTTAGATAGGTAAAATGATTGAAAAAGCCAAAAACAATAGAAAATCTTAAAATATCAAAAACATTGAAAAATGAAAAATGAGATTACTTGTGCAAATAAAGGAAATGATCGTACATCAGTGGACTTTCACAGTATGCTAAGAATTTGTAAAGTTTAAAAGTGACAAACGAGTCTTACTGTGGATGTGTCGATAGGCTTTATACGTTCAGTAAATTGTTTTCGAGATATAAACTAAAGTTTACAACAGCTTAATCTTGTGGATTAACACATCTTGGATATATGGACTTAGTACTCCGAAATTTTGTTTGAGAGATTGCCTGATTCTGAGATACGAGGTCTTTATAGATAGTTGATATTTGGAGTATTATACAAGTTCTTCTTATTTTGGGAAACAATAGCCTAGAACTTCTATAATACTTTCGCAAAAAACCCCTAAGCTGCATGCAATCTTGAAAAGTATCGAAAGATCAAATCATTTGCAGTGCTGAAAAGATTCCTTAATTGGAACACACCTTAAAGTCGAGCCTTCATCTCTTTTTTTGTACGGTAGTACTAACCTGAGCTCTCAAGGTATCGCACTAACCCAGATACAGATATCAATTACGCTATATTCACCTGTAAGATAAAATCTAGGGAATCTTGATACGGGAGTATATTAAAGAAGTGGGAACCGCAGTTAAGTAAAGTTTCATAATTCTAACTAACATAACTTGGAACAATTGAGAAATGTTTTAAAGTTTTAGTGGACAAACATATCGACAATCTAGGTAAACAAGTTTAAATCTTAAAGTCATTAGAAGGTCAAGGATACTGGTGATATGTCTCAAAAACTGATATGATCCTCTAGCACGTTTTCTCACAAAAATACAAACTGTAAATATTACATTTTAGTATGTTTACATTTCTGAATTCAATATTAAAAATCCAAAAATATTTTTTCTCATATCTTCCATGGAAACCTAATAATGTTGAATGTGAGCCGGACCAACGAGACTGTTAAGAAACTGTTTGTGTGATTTGAGGGGGAGCTAGATAAACACGTTGATTAAAGATACCAGAAAGCTCAAAGCAAAGGGGAGCATGTATGATAAAGTTTTTTAAGAAATAAAGATCAAGAGAACATTAAAGACTCAGGAACTTATTTGAAGAATGATGCTTACGACAACATACAAGGGGAGTCTGTTGATGCATATGTCGGTTGCCTACTTCATCGTAAAATATTGAGTCAGTATTTAGGAGCGAAATTATGAAGTTTATGTATGTTAAATATCAAGTTCGCTTGTAAATGTAAGGTTGAAGTCAAGTTCGGCCGAACTTGACTAAGCAAGTTCGCCCGAACTTGCACTCCCACCAGCGAACTTGTGATTAGTATAAATAGGAGCTTTGACATTTCATTTGTAACATTCAGAGATTTTGTCACGATAGAGGCGAAGGTCTGTCCAAGTGTTTCCTGGATCTGTAATGTTGAATATTAATGAAAAAGGTGATTAAATAGAAACAAATGAGCGTATCCAATGTTGCCTAAGCAAACGGATTCCGCACGTTTACCTTAGGTTTCTCAGATTAGTGCCTGAACGATCCGTACAACGGACCTACAAGTGGTATCAGAGCAGGATTGGCATAATTTGAAGACATTGGACATAGAACATCTCATCTCTACTCATTTCTTCTATTTTTAACTTTTCTTGGACAATTCACGGACAAAATGGACTGATTTTCAAGTATAATACGTAAAATCCATAATAGATAAACCCTTGAAAAGACCAGAGCTTAAAACAAACGAATTCATGTCAAAAATTGCAAAAAACCATGTCGAATAACACATGTTCGCTCGAACTTGACTGAAAAATTCATATTTTTCATCAAGTTCGCCCGAACTTGATTTATTTTTCAAGGATTTTAGCCAAGTTCGCTCAAACTTGACTGTTTTTTCATCATTTTTAGTCAAGTTCGCCCGAACTTGATAAAAATTTGTTGAAAGTCTATACAAGTTCGCTCGAAGTTGCTATCTCTTGAAAATTCACATAAGTTCGCTCGAAGTTGCTATTTTTCATAACATCTCAAAACAAGTTCGCTCGAACTTGTATTCTGAGTGAAACAAGTTCGCCCAAACTTGTTAAATAGCTGAGTTTCACACGTTGTGACAAGTTCGACCGAACTTGTCTAAGAAACTGAAAAAACTGTTTTCTAGAAAAATTTTAAACGTTTTTAGCAAACCGATACGTTGATATTGTCAGTTTAAAAGACAAATTTTTTTTAAAATTGTTTGTTTGCTAATCATTTTTCAAGTGTTTTGAACGACATATTAGTTTGGAAAACGAAATGAGGTCCGTGAAGCCGCCAATGTTGATGAGTATGAACGAGTATGAAGTTTGGGAGGGAAAATTTGAAAGCTGGGTCCAAGCTATGCACTTTCAAAGTCGGGTTGCGATCGAAACAGGATATGTCGTTCCTAGAGATGAGAATCAGAAAATTCTGGAGAAGTGCAGATATTCTACTCAACAGAAAGATGATTATTTTGCTGAAAAGAAAATGATTAATCTTATCCAGCAATCGGTTTAGGAAGACATCCTGATACTTTGCCCAGAATACAAGACTGCGAAAGAATTATGGACATCTCTGAAGAATAAGTTTCAAGAGAGTGTAGTGGTTAAGAACTGTCAAGCTCTAGTTTCAAGTATATTCACAAATGAGTCTTCAAGTTCTAAACCAGTCTGTCTGGTCTATGATGTAGACAATTATCTGGCAGATAATGCCAAACTCTTGAATGAGATTGAGAGTTTGACATTAGAAAATAAAAAATTAAAAGAAAATGAAAAGAATTTTGAAAAGAAAATAAAGATTTTAGAAAATGAAAAATTACAAATGGTAATAGATTTTTAAAATGAAATAAAAATGTTTCAAAATGAAAATATTGTTTTTGAAAAATTAAATATAGAATGTCAAAAAGCAATAAATTCTCATATTGAGAAAATAGCTTAACTTGAAAAAAAAGCTGAGACTGTTAAAAATAAAGCTGTTAATTCAGAAAAATTGTTGAAAGGTTTTGTGACCTTTTCATTAAAGTTAGATCATATATATCTAAAACCGATCAATAATAATAAAAAGGAAATTCCAATAAGTAACAATGTTACAAATTATGATGATGTCATAATTGAAGATTATGACGATAATACCGATGATGAAATAGCTAAAAATGATAAACATGAAATCTTTTTAAAACTAAAAGAAAAATTCAAGAAACTGTTCTACAATCTACTGAAAAAGGTGAATGCTGAACGCAAAAACCTTCTAAGCTGAATGAAGAACAAAAACAAAGTTTTAAAACTTTTCAAAACAAAAAATAAAAGCTCATTGGAACAATCATCCAATCATTATAAAAATTCAAACAAATTTGAAAAACAAAACTCACAAAAATTTGAGAATAAGTGGTGCAGATCGGACCACAGTGCTTCAAAGTCAAATCAATTTTACAGAAGAAGCAGGAAAGATGACTACTACACGTCAAATCAATGTGCTGATTTGGGTGTTTGGTCTGAATGGAGAGATTGGTACGATAACAGAGTGTGTTACAACTGTGGATTTGCTGGACACATTGCTGTTAACTGTCTGAAAAAAGAGATTTGATACGAGAAGATGCTATAAATGTCAAATCATAGGTCATATTTCCAGGGATTGTCCGACTAATCTGAAAAGAAAATCGGTTAAATCTCAGGGGGAGAAAAGACAAGGAGAGAAGAAAAATGAGAAAACTTTAGAGAAGCCTAAAGAAAAAAAGTCAAGTTATTACAAGGGCAAAAAGACAGATTGAGAAAAAAGGGAAAAAAAGTTAGAGAGTATTTGGAAAAGATTTTTTCCTCGGATACGTCTAAAAATCAGATAAAAGTTCTAATGAATCATTTTACTCGCAGTCAAGTAAAACGAATTCATCAGATACAAATCTAAGGACAAAAGAGAGATCAGTGGAGAATAATTTGATAATTCAAACAGTTAAAAAATCAAATAAAGTTTCTATTAAATTGTTTGAATATCAAACAGTGTGTGAATGTTTGTTTACTTCAGATGTTAATGATTTTGATAAACCTAAATCCATAATGGATTGGGTTCCAATTCAAAACTTATTAAAGTTTGTTTGAATATGCAGGATAACCAAGGTTCAAGCCAAAGGTCATTTTAGAAGCAGTGGTTATTCATACAGAGAGACAAGAGACAGGAGTGATATTCCACACAAAAAAATGGTAGTCTCGCGTTCACATTCGTAAAAAGTTGTTAAATGGTTAAAATAGAAGATTCTTATTTTCGATTTTAATAAGATGTTTTCAGTTTTAGGGGGAGAAAAAATTTTAAAAAATATAAAAAAATCTTCTAAAATTGAAAAAATCGTTTCGAAATCATTTTAGATAGGTAAAATGATTGAAAAAGCCAAAAACAATAGAAAATCTTAAAATATAAAAAACATTGAAAAATGAAAAATGAGATTACTTGTGCAAATAAAGGAAATGATAGTACATCAGTGGACTTTCACAGTATGCTAAGAATTTGTAAAGATTAAAAGTGGTAAACGAGTCTTACTGTAGATGTGTCGATAGGCTTTATTCGTTCAGTAAATTGTTTTCGAGATATAAACTAAATTTTACAACTGCTTAATCTTGTGGATTAACACATCTTGGATATATGGACTTAGTACTCCGAAATTTCGTTTGAGAGATTGCCTAATTCTGAGATACGAGGTCTTTATAGATAGTTGATATCTGGGGTATTATACAAGTTCTTCTGATTTTGCCGAAGCAATAGCCTAGAACTTCTATAATACTTTGGCAAAAAAACCCCTAAACTGCATGCAATCTTGAAAAGTATCGAAAGATCTAATCATTTGCAGTGCTGAAAAGATTCCTTAATTGGAACACACCTTAAAGTCGAGCCTTCATTTCTTTGTCTGTACGGTAGTACTAACCTGAGCTCTCAAGGTATCGCACTAACCCAGATAGAGATATCAATTACGCTATATTCACCTGTAAGATCAAATCTAGGGAATCTTGATACATGAGTATATTCAAGAAGTGTGAACCACAGTTAAGTCAAGTTTTATAATTCTAACTAACATATCTTGGAACAATTGAGAAATGTGTTAAAGTATAAGTGGACAAACATATCGACAATCTAGATAAAAAAGTTTAAAACTTAAAGTCATTAAAAGGTCAAGGATACTGGTGATATGTCTCCAAAACTGATATGATCCTCTAGCACGTTTTCTCACAAAAATACAAACTGTAAATATTACATTTTAGTATGTTTACATTTCTGCATTCAATATTAAAAATCCAAAAAGATTTTTTCTCATATCTTCCATGGAAACCTAATAATGTTAGCCGGACCAACGAGACTGTTAAGAAACTGTTTTTGTGTGGATACGTGTGATTGTTCTTAAACGTCAAATCTTAGAGATTCGAAGCATCATTTGAGGGGGATCTAGATAAACACGTTGATTAAAGATACCAGAAAGCCCAAAGCAAGGGGGAGCATGGATGATAAAGTTATTCAAGAAATAAAGATCAAGAGAACCTTAAAGACTCAGCAACTTATTTGAAGAATGATGACTACGGCAGTATTTAGGAGCGAAATGACGAATTTTATGTATGTTAAAGATCAAGTTCGCTTGTAAATGTAAGGTTGAAGTCAAGTTCGGCCGAACTTGACTAAGCAAGTTCGCACGAACTTGCACTCCCACCAGCGAACTTGTGATTAGTAAAAATAGGAGCTTTGACATTTCATTTGTAACATTCAATGTCGCCTAAGCAAACGGATTCCGCACGTTTACCTTAGGTTTGTCAGATTAGTGCCCGAACAGTCCGTATAACGGACCTACACAGTTAACAAGCCACATTGGATCTAGAATCCAGATCGTTCTCCATAATCCTCTCATACCTTGAAATCCCAATATCTCAACTCTTTCTTTCAAAATATCCAAGTGTTCTTCGAATCATAACACAATAACAGCTTCACAAGTAGTTGGATCTATCTGCCACCACTTGGACACTGGTTAGAAGTTTTGCTCAATCGGCATCAATAGCATGATTCTCATAGCTCTAGGTTGCTTCATTATCAAACTTATGTCTTTTTCCCCTGTTTTTTGTTTGTTTTGATTCGACGACCTGGAATGAATGGCTTCCAATAGTTAAATCCTTTTACCGCTTCGTACTTGATCATCTTCCATAACAACTGATCAATGAACTTCATCTGATATGTAACATTCACAGTCTGAACCAGCTCCTCAACATCCCAATACGGTAAAGTCTTGAAATCAGCAAGATACTTGAAGTATTTCAATCCAAATTCCCTTTTGATTGCATATACGTTCAGCTCTTTAAACCAACCACAACTCAGAATATCCCCCAATGACACGTCTTCGTCTCTGGTAAAGAATGCTAGAGGACGTCAAAACTTACGTTCGCGCGACATTCCTTTAAACCAGGACTTCTTGGCTTGAGCAATTTCCTCTTTCGTCATTTGCTTTGGAATTTACCTTCACGAACTGATTCCTCTATTTTTTCTTTCAACATATCTTCATCTAGTTGCTTGTACATCTCCTCAAATGTAGGAAAACTATCTAAATTTGGACCGACGTACTTCGCAGTTTGATCTGTTTCATCATCAGAAGATCAATCTTCAACAATAACTCTGTTGTATTCACCAGCTTCAAATCTTCGTACATACTGATAATCATTCGGCTCAAACGTGTTAACATTCAACACATCCTCTTCAATGTCAAACTCTAGATTTTCAGCATCAACTTCACCAAATCGTCTTTCGTGTAATTGTGTACGTACTCGCCTTCCTCAACATTATGTTCCAGCATAAGCATCATAGGCTCTGTCGCAACAATAGGCTTTGCAAATCTATCAACATTCGCCATATCAATACAATCATATCAACATCATTAGTTGGCCCTGTTTGCCCTAACTCCCCCTGAGTCTGATCATCCATCTTATTAGATTCATCGTCCATTAGAGAAGAAAAATCAACATCATCATAAACTTTTCTTTCACTGATTCTCATACCAACTCCTCCCTGATCGTCATCATCATAATCATTAGCAGCAACATTCCAATCTTCACACTCAGAATCGTCTTTCTTTTCAGCATCATCTTTATCATCTTTTTCTGCTTCTTCATCGTCCTTATCTTCAGATGCAACAATAGGATCAGAAGGCTTGACAGATTCGTCAACCTTTGGAATATCAGACTCAGAAGCTCTCACAACATCATCAACAGACTTCTCTGCAGCTTCAGATGATTTAGGAGCTTCACCCTCAACACCTTTACCTTTTCCACTTGCAGCTAACTCTTTTTCGATCAACAATCTCTGTTTGAAGCTTCGCATTAGCATCCTACAAACTTTCGATCAACGCTTTAAAGAACTCGCGTTCATTTTCTAACACTTTTACTTTATCATCCAACATTTCTTTCTCAATTGCGCTTTGATTCATCTTATTGATCAACTCAGCTTTTTCTTCTTCATTCTTGGCCACTTTTTCTTCCAAGATCTTTACACGCTTTTCGAGAAGATCAACATTCGTCTCTGGAAAGAAATCATTTACATCTTGAAGACAAATTGGATCATTATGCATATCACCAAACATATTAGGCCCTGGAGTTTTTGGTGTTGACTTTGGAGTAGCAGCCTTTGGTGTAGTCTTCTTTGGAGTAGAACTTTAAAAATGTGAAGTCGTTGGAGCAATAGGAGAATGAATAATAGGGACTTCCAATAAACCAGACACAGGAGGTTCTTGTGTTGCACCTGGCCTTTCAGCTTCCGATGAAATGAGCACAGGAGGTTCGTGTGTGAGTTCTGGACGTTCAGCTTCAATTGTAACAACAACAGGAGGTTATTGTGTAGGAGGTTCTTGTGTAACTCCTATCTCCTGTGCGCTAGAAGGTTCTTGTGTAACTTCTGCGGTTTTCAGCTTACTCTTATATCGTTTACTAAATGATTGATAGATACTGTCACCTTACGGTCCAGATGCGAAGACATGATATCAAAAGATCTAACGAAGAACAAATCGAGAAGTTGGCCAATGCACTTCCTGAAGGAGAATGGACGACATATCTGACATTTCTGAAAAATAGTCCATCTTGGAGACATTTCAAGTTATCATCTTTCATCGACAAATTAGAAGGTCATGAAATGGAATTGATGAAGATTGCTAAATCAAAGAATGCAAATGTTGTTCAAGATGTCGTTGTCTATTACAAAGGAGGTATACATCAAAGCCCGAAAATTCAAAAGGCTTTTGGTGCAAATGCAAATTCTTCTCCGGATCAAAGCTCTCCATATTCTGGCTATTCTAGTGCTAGTTCAAGCTCTTCATTCCAAAAACAGACAAGTCAAGCTAGTTCTGATTCAAATGTTTTCCAGTGCAACATAGCAGTCGATTTGAAGAAATATATTTCTAGAAAAAGTGGCTAAACAACGCATAGCACTTCTCACTACCCGTCCTTGAATCGTATGAATGTCTTGTTGCTGGAAAGATCGGAAATCCAGAAATGACAGCAAAAGATTACGATCAGGTAGACGAATAAGAATTGGAGCTGATGGATATTAAATGGAGCCTTGTGTCCAACATCAAAAGAGTTACTAAATTTGTGGCACTCACTGGAAGAGACATTGGATATTCAAGTAACAAGCTTGGATTCGATAAATCAAAAGTCACATGCTTCAGGTGTCGACAAAAAAGACATTTCAAACGCGAATGCAGTAATCAAGAAGCAAGTGGAAACCAAAATCCTTTCGGAAGCAACAATGAGTACTACAAGAAAGCTCTTCAATATAAGCCATATCCAAAAAAATGCAAATTGAAGTAGAAGATAAATCTGCAAAGAAATCTGAACTAGTTCTTGTTGCTAATCATGAAGAAGATGGCTTTGACTGGAACAGATACATTGGAAAGAAAACTGGTGTGGCTATAATGGCAGAGGTTGTAAATGAACTAGAGACATTGTATGTTGATGCTGCTTTGGAGAATGCATTTCTGGAAGCATACATGCGGAGAACTGAAGAAGAAGAGATAGCTTATGCTGAGATGCAAAAACAAGAAGCTTTGAAAGCAAAGGCCGAAAAGGTAAAAGCTGAGGTAAGAATGTCTGAAAAGGAAGTTGTGAAAGTTGTGGAGGTTGAAAAACCTTGCACAAAGTGCACAAGTCCTTGTGAACCATGCCTTGATAAGGTCAAAGTCATAAGAGAATTAACTAAACATAATGAAACTTTTCGTTATGATTACAGAAACATGAAAGAAGCTTATGACAAGATACAAGGCAAATATAAAAATGTCGAAAAAGCTAATCTTGAACATGGTGTTAATGAAAAAATGTTAAAAGCCACAGCACTTGATAAACAAAAGGCAATTAACATGTACATTAACATAATTGCTGAAACAAAAAGAGAGCTTCATGCTATGAAAACTGAAACTGAACGGGTAAGCCAATTGCTAAAATATTATACCATTAATGCTTATGTCATTGATCACATTTTACCTACGATTAAGTCGGAGGAAAATGGTGAAAAATCATAATGTAAAGTGTACGGAAATGTTCCTCCACAACTTCTTGAAAAATACTGTTGCAAGAAATATGATGAAGTTGAAAAGGCATTTAACATTCTTCTTTTGTCAGAAATGAGAGATGAATTGCCTGAGAACATTGACGTGGACTTTACAAAATCAAATGATGACATTAAAGCGGTTGTAAATAATGTGGTGAAAAATGTTTTAGGAAATGATTCTGATGAAAGTTCAAATAGTTCTTGTTCATAGTCCGAAAGTGAGATATATCTTCAGAAAGTGATCTATGTGATGATCCTAATGTTGTATTATAAAAGATTAAGGAATCTGATAGATTGTACTTTGAAGAAAGTTTTCCGATTCGGAATGTAAAAGAAGATCAAATTGATAAACTGTTTAAACTTGTGGAAGTTTCATCAGATGATCTTGAAAAGAATGAGAAAAGGTTTTACTCTAAATCCAAACGGAATTTCAACAATTACAATAGAAATGGTGGTGATTTTCCAAAGAACACGAGAGCTGGACTTGGTTTAGAAGCTGAAGAAGAACCGATGAAGAACTCAAAGTCGACGTTCCAAGCATACAAAGGTAAAAACATCAACTTTGTGTATGGAATGAATACGGTTCAAGAAGAAGGTAAGATTGGTAAGCAATCAAATGATGAATTCAAGAAAGAAAAAGTACTTCAGGACAAGGA
This sequence comes from Scalesia atractyloides, assembly GCA_947069175.1. Classification (NCBI taxonomy): domain Eukaryota; kingdom Viridiplantae; phylum Streptophyta; class Magnoliopsida; order Asterales; family Asteraceae; genus Scalesia; species Scalesia atractyloides. The sequence goes on from CAMTDV010000019.1 coordinate 16,603,511, forward strand.
TGTCCACAAGTGGAGTAAAACCCACTAGTGAAAATGTTTTTGATAACCGGACTTGCTTTAAATGCAATACTGTTGGTCATATTGTTCGCAAGTGTCTGAGTCTAAAGTCTATGTTTCCTCGAAGAAAAATCGAATCTAAAGATGAAAAGAAAAAACAACCAAAGATTGTGAAATCTGTTAAAGAGTCAAATAGAAACTATGAATCTAAACAAGAAGTGAAACCTAAAACTGTGTCAAAGTTTGAAAACTCAACATTTGAAAAAGGTGAAACTTCAAGTTTTAATGAAATCAAAGATTCTAGGTTCTATATCAAGAAAGAAGGAAGCAAACTACCATCTTGGGTTGCGAAAAAGAAGTCTGCTGAGAAAGGAAAGTCTGTTGCTGATAAAACTGAAAATGTCAAATCAATTGAATTAGTAATCAAACAGACAAAGAAAGAAAAAGTCAAAATGTTTTCAGAATCGACATCAGACGATATGTTTGATGATGATTTTGAATATGATGATGACTTTGAAAGTGTTTATGATGCTTATCATGTCAAACCCAAAACCAAAAAGGTTTGGGTTTCTTTTTTCAAGTAGTTACTTTCGTGTGCAGGAGTTCCTAGATCCACTTTATCAGAGATGATTCAGGATTAAGGAAGTTTCAGTTTGTTTTAACTTATCCAGAAATGTCATATCTTTGTCATTTTGAGGGGCAGTGGTTAAGAAGAAAAGTTTTTGAAATTACAAGTGGTTGTTAAAAGGAAAAATTTTGAAAAGTCAAAATTATGAAAATCCACACCGTTGAATAGAAAACTGATTTAAAGTTCTTACATGTTCAAACTGCTTTTACAAGTGGTGAATGAGTCTAATGATTGTTTGTTAAACAATTGCAGATAAGATTGAGAAAAATGATCAGATGACGAGGTCACGGGATCCGCATTGGTTTGTTACATTTTTAGAAGAATTTCTTTAAATCTAAAATCCAAATATATGTTTTTTTATTTTAGGGGGGAGTAAGAAAATTTTAAAAATTGTTGAAAAATCAAAAACATATGAAAATTTTGAAAATTCTAAAATATTGAAAAATTCAAAAAGTACAAAAACATGAAAAAATTCAACAAGAATTTTGTTGTCAAAAAGGAAATGATAGTACATCAGTGGACTATTACAGTATGCTAAAGATTTCTAAAGTTTAAAAGTGATAAACAAGTCTTACTGTGGATGTGTCGATAGGCTTTACACGTTCAGTAGATTGTTTCCGGGATATAAACTAAATTTTACAACTGCTTAATCTCGTGGTTTAACACATCTTGGATATATGGACTTAGTACTCCGAAATTTCGATTGAAAGGTTGCCTGATTCTGAGATACGAGGTCTTTATAGATAGTTGATATATGGGGTATTATACAAGTTCTTCTGATTTTGCCAAAGCAATAGCCTAGAACTTCTATAATGCTTTTGCTAAAAACCCCAAATAGCATGCAGACTTGAAAAAATCGAAAGATCTAATTATTTGCAATGCTGAAAAGATTTCTTAAGTGGAACACTCCTGAAAGACGAGCCTTCATCTCTTTGACTGTACGGTAGTACTAACCTGAGCTCTCAAGGTCTCGCATAACCTAAATACATATATCAATTACGCTATACTCACTTGTAAGATGAAATCTAGGGAATCTGGATTCGGGAGTATATTCAAGAGGTGGGAACCATAGTTAAGTCAAGTTTCATAATTCTTACCTAACATATCTTGGACCAATTGAGAAACATGATGAAGTTTAAGTGGACAAACATATCGACAATCTAAGGTAAACAAGTTTAAAACTTAAAGTCTCAAAAGGGTCAACGGTACTGGTGATATGTCTAAAGAAAACTGATATGATCCTTAGACACAAATTCACAAAAATATGTCTGTAAATATGTTTGTACATAGTTTACTTTACTTGTTAAAAGTTCTGTAAATACTTTACTTACTTTTTAAAATCCAAAAAGATTTTCAACGAGCCAATGTCGGAGAACGGATAATCGAAGTCTGGTAAGAAAAAGTTCATTAAATTGAAACTTTAAAATTGACAAAAACATCAGTTGTTCACAACAGTTTAACCAAGGTCGTTAACTTGGACTTGGTAAACAAAATTACTTAATCAAGGTCATTCACTTGGACTTGATCAACTAAGTGGATTTTATTTCAATAATTGAAAGTTGAAAGTTTTAAACGTAAAATGTTTCAATATCATTAATTTGAACTTGAAATAACTGAAAAATGAAGATAAAAATTTGAAGTACAAGTTTTGTACAGGTGGTATGGAATACCTGTGGTACAAAATTTCAAAGTTAGAATCTAAAATGTTTATTTGAATTCCCAAGTACTTTGCAATAGGAAGTAAAGTTTTAGGGAGAGCAGGATGAAACGTAATTGAACATAAAGCTCAAAGCTAGGGGGAGCACAGCTCACAGCAAGGGGGAGCTTGGAGATTAAAGTGTTATCCAGAAATTGAAGATAAAGTTGAAAATTGAAGATCAATACGTTAAAGTTTATTCAAGAACTAAAAAGATTGGAAGGCTCAGAAGATTTTAAATGTCAAGGATGACTACGGCAATATCCAAAGAGAGGATGTCTGGGAAAGTCTGTTGGTGCACATATCAAAAGGATGTTTACATCAAGATGACTACGACAACATCCAATGGGGAGTCTATTGGTGCATATGTCTGTTGCCTTCATCATTAATATCATTATGTATCGAGTCTGAGTGATTAGAGCTTAAACTGTTAGAAACTAGGCGTATTTAAGTAAAGAATAGGACAATTCGCTTGAGAAATATCTTGAGAAGTAAAGTTCGTCCGAACTTGATCTCCAATCATCTTCGGTCGAACATGTGCTATCTTCGGGCGAACTTGATATTTCACCAGCAAACTTGCTTGCCTATAAATAGGAGCCTTGGGTTTTCATTTGTAACAACTGGTAACTTTGGCATTTCAAAGGCAAAGCTCTTTCAGTTTGTAACCAGAATGTTTGATCTATAAAGCTGATGTTTGACTGATTAAATCTTGTCTATTGGTAAACACGACGTAATATTTCCGCTATTATGGACGTTAGATATAAAATTTAGGTTCCTAAGCATCGAGGATCGGTCCTACAGTTATGACTTTTAAACTTTACATTTCTTTTGCATACTCTGATAGTCCACTGATATACTATCATTTCCTTTTGTGACCTCGAATTCTTTTTGTCTTTTTCAAAGTTTTTATAGTTTTCGCATTTTTTCAAATGTTTTTGGATTTTAAAATTTTCAAATGTTTTTGTATTTTCTCTAACATTTCTCCCCCTAAAATCAAAAACATCTTTTTGTATTTTAGTTTTTAATAAAATTCTAAACTAGAAAGATATAGAAAACGAATGTGGATCACCCGAACTCGTCGTCCGATCCGTATTCAACCTCAGCGTCCGCACCTGTCAGCAAATTTTTCATACCATTAATTCTTAACAAGTATTTTAACCGTGATAAAGAAAATGGTTTGGTATAACAATCATCCTTTTGTTCGTCGGTGTGAATTTTTTCTATTCGCACCAACTTTTTTTCGTAGAGTCACGAATGAAGTGATAACGAATTTCAATGTTTTTTGTGCGTGAGTGATGAACCGGATTTTTAGTTATATCAATTGCTGCCTTATTATCAACATACAACGGAGTGTCGTGAAATTGTAGACCATAGTCTCTCATCTGCTGTTGTATCCACAGAATCTGTGAACAAAAGCTGGAGGCCTAGATATACTCAGCTTCACAGGTAGAGAGAGCGACCGTAGTCTGTTTCTTACACTGCCAGGTTACCATTCTTGTTCCGAAGAACTGTCATCCCGCTGTAGTCGATTTTGAATTCAACTTACCTACACTAAAATCAGAATCAGCGTATCCTGCAAGATCGAAATTTCATTCTTCGGGTACCACAAGCCGGTGCTTGGGCATCCCTTCAAGTATCTGAAGATTCGTTTCACGATCTGCATGTGTGTAATTCTTGAGCTTGACTGATATCTGGCGCATAGGCAGGTAGGATACATGATATCTTGGCGCGATGCCGTCAGATACATCAACGATCCTATCATTAATCTGTAGAGTGTCTCATCAACTTTGGTTCTAGTTTCGTCAATGCAAATCCCGTGATTAAGAGTAAGAGGAGTAGATAACGGCTTCGAGCTTTCAATATCAGACTTCTTCAAGATGTCATGCGCATACTTAGTCTGATGAATGAAAATACCGTCTGGAAGTTGATCTGCTTGCAATCTGAGGAAGAATTTCATTTCGCCCATTGAAGACATTTCGAATTTCTTCTTCATGTTGCCCTCAAAGTCCATGCAAAGACTATCATTCATTGATCCAAAGATGATGTCGTCCACATAGATTTGAACGATAATTAGATGACTACCAACTTCTCTGGTGAAGAGAGTACTGTCCACAGTTCCTCTTACAAAGCTGTCTCCCACGAGATGTTGCGATAACGTCTCGTACCAAGATCTCGGGGCTTGGTGTAAATCGTAAAAAGCTTTATCAAGAAGATATGCTTTCTTTTTGTTGAGTGGATCGACAAACCTGGTGGTTGTCCGACATACACCTTCTCGCGTAATTTTCCGTACAGAAAAGCTGATTTGACATCCAACTTATAGACTTTAAATCCTTTCCATGCTGCGAAAGCAAGGAATATTCGAATAGATTCTAAATGAGCTACTGGTTCGTAGACTTCTGTGTAGTCTAACCCTTCCTGCTGGTGAAATCCCTTGACAACAAGCTGAGCTTTGTTTCGAACTATAACTCCTCGATCGTCTCGCTTGCATTTAAAGACCCATTTTGTATCAATTGCTTTCTAATTTTCAGGTAGGTCTACAAGCTTCCACACTCCTAACTTCTCGAACTTTAACAGTTCCTCTTGCATTGCTTGTACCCAGTTTTCATCGCTTAAAGCTTCAGAAACACTTTTTGGCTCCATCTAGGATATGAAACATGAATAGAAGCAATACTCTTGAATTGGAGCAACACGAGTATAGAAACAGCTCAAAGCTTTGTTTATTTGACTCCGTGTTCTCACACCAACTTGTAATTCGCCTATTATAAAATTTGACGGATGATAAGAATATGATCTTGGCATCACTTCGCCTGGAACAACCATAGTATTCTCTTGATTTGTGATATGTTGATCTATCACTACTTCAACTTCAGGAGCACTACTCGGGCTTGCAGTTTCATTCAATAAACTTGTAATCTGCTCTGCTTCTTCATCTGAAGAAGATTCTCCATCGGCATAGAATGTTGGAGCCTTGTCCGAGTATGAAATTTGTGCTTCAGAAAGATTAGGATTCACTGTAGTATTGACCGGTTTTGTTGTCGGTGTCACTTGATTTGTTTGAACTTCTTGACTACCGCTATTACTTGAACTAGCATCAGAAGAAGATGATCCCAACGTGGGTTGATTAACCACAATCGGTCTGACGATTTGCTCTTGATTTGCTGATTGATGAAGATAATATAACGCTGCAATTTCTTCATCGAATGGTTCTTCAGGCAAATCAAATGATTTCCACAAGTCTTGATAGTTGAATAACCATGCATCACCTTTTCTCTGAATAGGATCCATATAGTTAAAACAATCAACATGCTGCGCTTCAATGACTCTTCATAATGAAGGAACGTAAACTCTTCGCAATGGACTTGCATATCCGACAAAGAAACCTTCGAGTGATTTAGCTCCAAATTTGCCATCTTGATCAATTACAGTACATGGCGCTCCAAATGGTTCTAAGAAGTTCAAGTTCGGTTTCCGTCAGTTGATCATCTCAAAACAGGTCTTCTTCATTGGTTTTACTGTTAAGACTCTATTGAGTGTGTAACAAGTCGTTGCAACTAATTCACTCCAGAAACTGACTGGAAGCTTTGAGTCTGCCAGCATGGTTCTTGCAATTTTGATTAAAGTTATGTTCTTCCTTTAAGTGACACCGTTTTGCTGCGGAGTGTAGGGTGCACTAAACTCGTGCAAAATCCCTTTAGCATTGTAGAATTCCTTCATTTTGGTGTTTTTGAACTCAGTACCATTGTCACTTCTAATGCGTCTCACCGAAAGATAGGTTCTCAAGTTTCTTGAAAAGAATCACCAAATTTTCAAACGTCTCATCTTTTGATTCTTGGAAGAATACCCACGAGTATCGGGAATAATCGTCTGTGACTACCAAGCAGTAGAGATCTCTGGAGATGCTCCGGACATTCACTGGACCAAAGAGATTCCTATGAAGTCTTTCGAGAGGCAACTTTATCGAATTGAGAATCATTTTCGGATGAGATTTCTGGATCTGCTTTCCCTTTTTACACTCGAGGCAATTATCTGACATATGAAAACTTTTCAGATTCACACCTTCAACCAAGTCGTTGTGCACCAAATGATTCGTCTTTCTCAGGTGAATGTGGCCCATCTTTCTGTGCCATAAGATTGACTCCTTCTCAGTAGCTTTCGAGACAAAACATTGTGCTGTTTTTGAAGAAGTAGTAGCATTTCCCATGTCAAGAACATACAAATCGTTCTCTCTTTGTGCACGCATGAGTATCCACTCGTCTGGTATTTTGAAACCCGGTTTGATGATCATGCATTCTTTATCGTTGAAGTGGACGGTAAACTTCATATCACAAATTTGAGAAATACTCAGAAGGTTGTTCTCAAGCTCCGCAATGTAGTTCATTTGATCAAATGAAACAACTCTGTTTGAGAGCTTTCCCTCCGCGACAATCCTTCCACCTTGGTTTCCAACAAATCCAACATATCTGCCATTGATAGCTTTTTTGTCGAACAAGAGAGCTTTCATTCCCGTCATATGTCTGGAAGCTCCCCTATCCAGAATCCACTTGGAAAGTACGGATCTCTGAGCCCCTGCACATTTCAACAATTAGTTAAACAGCACGAACCAAGCCTTCTTGGTCTTGGGTTGAATTGGATAACCATCATCGTAATCAAATTCACACTCGTCAGCATAATCAAATTCAAATTCATCATCTGAACTTTCTTTTTATCTTTCAAACTGTTACCACTTGTAATTTTGACAGTTTCAGAGTTGATTTCAGATTTTGATACTTTCATACTATCACTAGTCTTAACAGGCCCAGACTTAGTGATTTCAGATGTTGTTGACCTTTTCTTAGCAACCCTGGCTTGTGATTTGATATTAGCCTTTTTGATATAAAACTTTGTTTCGTTTGCTTTTGCTTTTGAAGATTCTCCTTTTTCGAAAGTTGAATTTTCGAATTTCCTTTCAAAAATTTGTTTCATTTCTTCTTTGTCGACATTTCTTTTTAAGATTCTTATTTGCCCATTCTCTGGTTGCTTTGGTTTTTCAACATCTGAACTTTCTTTCCTTCAAAGATAAGCCGGTTTAGATTTCGGACACTTCCGTCCAATATGACCAACCTCGTTGCACTTGAAGCAAATCCGATTATCATGTGAATGTCCACTAGTGGATTTTACACCACTTGTGGCTTTCGCCTTATATCGAATTTCTTTCTGTTTCTTAAACTCATCGTTTGATTGCTTTCCAATCAAACTCTCCTCACGAACCGTGCTTGTCCCACAAACGAATTTCATGTTTTTATCTTTGTGCTCGTGAAATGGTGACTTTTTCTTAACCGGTTCTTCTTCCTCATCTAGACCCAACCTAGCTCTCCAGTTTTCCGGATGATCACCACCCTTTCTCCAGTAGTTGTTATAATTTCTTTTGGGTTTAGAATAGAACTTCTTTTCATTTTTCTCCAGGTCATCTGATGTGACTTCAACCAGTTTAAACAATTTATCCAATTGATCTTCTTTGACATTCCGAATCGGAAAACTGCCTTAACCTTGTACATGACAACGTTAGGATCATCACATAGATCATCTTCCGATGATGTCTCATCATTTACAGAATTTGTGTCAGACTGTTCAAACTCGAGGTGGCGCTATCGAAGCTGCCATCATCAGAATCGTTCAGAACATTTTCAACCACCTTTTTCACTACCGCATTATCATATTCTGATTTAGTATAGACTACATCAATGTTCTCTAGCAAATCAATTTTCTTTTCAGATAACAACTCAATGTTGAGTGCCTTATCCGTCCCATCAGCTGTTTTGCGACAATATTTCTCGCAAAGAGGTGGAGGAACATTGATGTATTCTTTACAAATTTTCTTTTTAGGTTTTTCTTCCGATGAATTGTGGGAAGAATGTGATCAATGACATATGCATTAGTTGAATAACTTCTCAAAAGTTGTTGAACACGTTCTGTTTCAATTTTCATGTCCTGGAGTTGTTGTTTGGTTTCAGCAATGGTATTAATATAGATGTTTACTGCTTTTTGTTTATCCATTACTGTACCTTTCAACATCCTTATGGTATCATGTTGTTCAATATTTTTTCTATCGAGTCTGCCATAATCATCTTCATTTTGTCATACGCTTCCTTCATTGTACGATAATCGTATTTGAAATGTTTGTTATGTACATTGAGTTCAGCGATGATTTGTGATTTTTCGGCACAATTAGTACATGGCTCGGTACATTTTGTGCAAGGTTTTACAACCTCCACAAGTTGCACTTTAACAGCTTCCTTTACCTCTGGACCTACCTTGGTTATATTCGCCATCATAGCTTTATCTTCAAAGTTCTTGAGGTTTTCGGCAGTTACTTCTTGAACAACATCAGTACTTTCTTCGTTCGACTTCTCCTCGATCATTGCTCCTGAGAACTTCCATCAAAGTGTCCTACATAACTATCACACGAGTTAGAAGATAATATGCCTTGGTTCTTCATGTGATGATATTCCTCTTCCTCCTATTGTTGCAGATACTGTTCCTATAGAATATTCTCTAGAGTTGCTGCTTCTTCGGCAGATGTATCTTTAACAATTTCAGCCATCAATGCAACTCCATTCTTCTTACCGATATAAGAATTCCAATCGAATCCATCATCCTCGTTCGAAGCGTCCATTGCTTTATCAGTGTTACTGCTGTTTGGCTTATCTTGAATCTCAACTTGTGTCTTCTTTGGGAAAGGCTTGTATTGAAGAGATTTATTATAATACTCATTGCCTCCACCAAATGGACTTTGATTGCCCGTGGCTTCAGATTTTTGCATTCTCCCTTAAAATGCTCTTTCTGTCGGCATCTGAAACAAGTGACCTTCGATTTGTCGAACCCTAGCTTGTTGCTTGAATTTCCGATATCTCGACCAGTGAGTGCAACAAGCTCTTCTTCGTCCACCTGATCGTAGTCTTCGGCGGTGATTTCGGGATTGCCGATCTTTCCAGCTACAAGACTTTCATAAGATTCTAGAACAACGGTGAGAAGTGACATGTGTTGTTTTGCAACTTGCTCAGAAACAACATTGTTAAGATTCACAACAATGTTACACTTGTACACATTTGAATCAGAATTTGTTTGTTGGTTCTTATTTGCTTGACTCTGAAAGACGAATTTGAACCAGTGCTTGAGAACGAAGAGCTCTGTGGACTTTGATCATATTGAGGATATGATTGGTTCTGGTTCTGTGGAGAAGAATTCATGTTTGCACTGAATGTTCCCTGAATCTTTGGACTTGAAATGTTGTCATGCATTCCGGTTTTGTAATACAGACCAACATCTTGAACAACATTTGCATTTTTAGATTTTGCGATCTTTAGAAGTTCCATTTCATGGCCTTCGAGTTTTTCGATGAATGTAGACAACTTGAAGAATTCCCAATTAGAACTTTCTTTCAGAACCATCAGGTAAGTAGTCCACTCTCCATCAGGAATGCATCTGCAAGCTTATCGATGTACTCTTGTTCTGACTTCTCAAGACCGCGTCTTCTCATTTGGACTTTTAGATGACAAAAATGCTCAATCATCTGCTTCATTGGCTCTCCCTTTAACATGTTGAAAATTATCGAACTCCTTCATGATGAGAGCTTTCTTACTCTTGATCATCTCTGCGCTTCCTTGGTATTTCTTTTTCAGCGATATCCAGAGTTCTCTTGCAGTCGTGTATTCTGGCAACAAGACCAGAATATCTTCTTTAACAGATTGTTGAATGAGGCTTATCATCTTTTTGTCAGTAGTGTACTCATCTTTCTGTATTGTGGTGTACTTGTATTTCTCTAGTACTTGCTGATGTTCATCCAACGGAACAGTGTAACCTCTCTCAATCGACACCCAGCCTTGGAAATGCATGGCATAAACCCAATATGTAAACTTCTCCTTCCATCCTTCATACTCGTCCATGCTCATTAGCTTTGGCGGTTTAACGGTTGTGCCCATCTCGTTGTCAAGATTGACTTGTTGAATCACGTTGGCATTGGATGTACCCACTTCGGACATAAATGCTTTCTAAATATCATCCATCGCGAATAACGAGACACGTACGCTAAAAACACGTAAAACTTTTTGAAAATGTTAGATTTACCACAAGTTTGGTCGAACTTGTAGTTTGAATGAAGAATTCTCAGATTTTATCACAAGTTCGGTCGAACATGCGACTTCTGATTTGAAAAGTTTATCTCGAACTTCGGTCGAACTTGCAGTTGTATTGTGAAAATAACCCTGAGTCAGCCTCGAGCGAACTTGTTTATTGAATTTTATAAAAGACTAGCAAGTTCGAGCGAACTTAGCTAAATTTCTTGAACTTTTATCAAGTTCGGTCGAACTTGATAGAAAATCAATGAAAATTTAACAACTTCGAGCGAACTTCACTAAAATTTCCACAAAAATCACTTAAGTTCGAGCGAACTTGTCAAAAATTCACTCAGAAAGTGACTTTTTACCTCAAGTTCGGTCAAACTTGGCTAACAAGTTCGAAAATGAGGGTTTTGAAAAACATGGTTTTTGCAACATTTCGACACCAATTCGATTTATTTTGGTCTCCAATCTTTCAAGGGTTTATCTTTGTTGTATTTTACATAATATATTCTAAATTGAAAAGATTTTGACCGTGAATTCTTCATTTTTTTTGTGAAAAAGTTAAGAAAAAATAGAAGAATGGAGATGAAATAGAAGTGTTCTTGTCTTGATTACTATCAAATCAGGTTGTTCTAGCTCTAATACCACTTGTAGGACCGATCCTCGATGCTTAGGAACCTAGATTTGATCTCTATTGTCCATAATAGCGGAAATATTACGACAAGTTTACCAATAGACAAGAATTAATCAGTTAAACGTCAATTTTATTGATTAAATGTCAAGAATCCAAATTGACAGAGCTTCGCCTCAGAGATGCCAAAGTTACAAATGAGAACAACAAGCTAGCTATTTATAGAAGTACAAGTTCGCCAGAGAAGGAGCTAAGTTTGCCCGCACTTGCCTTAGCAAGTTCGGCCGAACTTGTCATTACATGACACATATGGGCGAACTTGACTCTATATTACATAAATACTTCGTACCACTAGCCTATTCAACTCTAATCTATACAGACTCGATATAAGATTAAGACATAGACATTCAACACCAACATAAGTCAGCATACATAGCAAGAAAGGTCTTTGAAAATTAATGTGCTAAATATGCTAAGTCAACATATGAAGCAAAAATGCAATGGAAATCATGTACTATATGTACTATGTATTAAAGCATATATAATGTCATGAAAGCGCGAAAGTAGATATAGGCACAATATGTTTCACCCCAAAACATTTGAAAATGTAAAAGAGGGGAACTATGTATTCACTTGATTGTAAAGATATCCTTGTTCAATAGAGAATAAATAAAGCTCAAGAGTCCGAGATTCCAAGCGTGACCTGAAAACGTTTAATTATGTAAATATCGTAGCTTGAAATTGGACGATTCGGATAGAATGAGACCTTATAAACCAAATGAGTGTTGGGACTCATATTAAATGGTTTGATAAATTTAATATTCTGAGTTGGAAAGTTTCTTAAGTACTTTTGACCCGTTATGACCCGTTAAGGTAGTTTAAGCCACTTTAACGCGTCATTTGCGTAACTATGCATTCGGATGGTTAGATATGTGTTATGATAAGTCTTAAATGCTTAAACATGTTTAAAATGTTATTTAATCAGACTATATGTCAAAATTTGTGTTACATATGTTCTTAATTGATTTTCTTGCGAAAATGGCATTTTGGTCATTTTTAAGGGATATTACCATCAATTATCATTACGCTATCCGAATGACATGACCATAAGGTATAACCTCAGGGGGTTATTCCCTATATATTTATGGTCATAAATATATATGGTCGGGTCTAAAGATCGACCAAACGGGTCAAATTCAAAAGTCAAAGTGGTGGTCAAACCGATAAACTTTTGACTCTAAACAAGCACTATAACAAAGGTGACGAATTTGACATGTTTTGACATGTATTAATAAGTTTATGAAAGTATTTTGGCATCAAAACAACCTGTTTTGATACCCGAAAATAGATCCATTGCAAAATGCGCAAAAATCGCATTTTGACCGAAACTTTGACTTGTCAAAATGACTAGAAAATGTGGAAATCAGTAGGCATGATTTTTAAGGATCATAACCACATTGATTACCATCATATTGCAAGTTTCAATTGAGCTTTATCTTGATCAATTCATGATCAAAACTAAAAGTCAAACTGCTTGATTTTTAGGTCATTTAAGTATAGTACAATATATATATATAATATATATATGTACCCGTGTATTCGTACCACGAGTGAAATTCACGATCGTGGGGATGATTGTCGGAAGCTGTGCGCTATCATTTACCGTGATATCTGCCTCGGTCATTGGGGGTGAACGTTTCGGGGCCATTCTATTATAAACAAAATATATGTGTACATGCATTAATGTCACAATTTCAATCATCCCATATCACACAAATTCGTCGCACGCATGAGTCCACAACCTGTATAACCAACATCATTATCATGTATGTAATAATATTCGTCCTCATACCACTGCTAAAATTGCACTTAGACTTAACCCAAAGAGGGCCAGTGCTTAAATGTGCGGTCAAAGCATGTCACTGGAGTAGCGTACAGACGCCATACTATGAAAAGCATGAACTACTATGTATGAAGGAACACGGTCAAAACCAAACTTCCTTTGAAATAGGAATAGTCACGAGTTGTCCCAATATTATAATTGGTGTCTTTTGTGCGCGGAACCCACTTGGGGGAAAGCTAAACCAGAAATCTCGTAATCCTGATCATTCTAGATGAAGGGCCAGTGAATCTTCCGAATATGTCCCTCAAATATCATGTCCATCCAGAGGGAAATTCCGTTAGTAAGCACGTCATATATACTTAAAGGAAGAATAAGACTTTGACACGACAACTAATACTCTTCAACTTGGAGAGTTACTTAACACACGCTACGAATTTTAAATAACTCGATGTATGATACTAAGTCAAACTAAATGACCAAAGTGTAGATCGGTGCTTGGTGGGATGCACCGACTGGATATGAAATGGCATTCATAACCTTTATTCATATCCTAGCCGTCAGAGTGCTAGGCTTACCTAGATTGATTACGATTTTCATTCTGCCTCCTTGAAACTGCTTTTGTTATTTCAAGAGACTGCCGAGCGATTGTGGATCTATGTTATTACATTTCCCAGCAGCACGTATTCCTTCCGTACCCTATTGGGAAACAGAACTGACTAATCCTACGACCAAGGGATCGAGAAACTCAACAAGCCTAGTCTCGACCAACCCGGGGGCCGGGTCTCCATTTCTTGTTTACATTATTACGAACATGAGACTAACGGAAAAAAAATCAGATCTAGTGGTCAATTGTCCCTATAGGACTAGGGTGACTATGAATTCGGGCTTCAACCCATGGTTTCATAAAACCACTTGAATTTCCCAATCTAAACCAAGATGGTTTGACATGAACGAATTCGATGAAACCCTTACGTTCAAGCGGTGATTCAGTTGGCGGAGGTGCCAAGATGGGAAGGCATTATATCTTTTTATACTTATATACAGTTTAGATCTTACCATGTCCGAATTTGACTAAAAAAAACCACGAGACCGAGACGGTCAAGTGGTGATTAACCACCTTGTGACTAGTGTGGATCATATTCGCCTATGCATTAGGTATCTTTCAAGAACATCATGGGAAATGATTACTTCTCATTGTCTCCATTAACGACATCCTTATGAAATGATAGTCGAGCGTGGCTATGTTCCCACCCTGCGAAGGGTACTCCGTCAATGGGGAACCTTGATTCGATGACTTGTTACTTAGTCATATTTTACCAAGTTACCCGTACGTCTACGATCAATGTCGATCCCATGTGTAGGGGCATCATAGTGATACTTGTGATCATTAGACACTCATCACGCCTTAAGCACTTCCACGTGATATGGTAGCATTCTAGATGTGGTGCTACTGGGATTAAAACCGCATTGGGCGCACACCCTATCATTCCCGGTATATGGGAGTTTTAAACGATATCTCTCGGAGAATCACATCGATGTCATCGAAGTTACTAAGTTGTTTCCTTATGGAAAAGACACAGAAAGTTGTACAACAGCTGGAGACAAGTTCCCAAAACTTAATGCAAACTGGAATTATCCTGTAGAAATTCCATATCCTTAAGGGTGCAAATTCGTTGTTACTCGTGTACATGATTGCCTTATGGCAACCGTAGGCTCGTAAAATATTTCTCTTTCAATACCACAGAGTAGGGAATCTCGTGGTCGGTTAGTATTAGCCGAAGATACTCACGTACACGACAACAAGGGAAGATTGGCGTGCACCACTTGGTAAGACCAAATTTATTCCCTTAACACAAACATGTGGAGCATGGTGCTCATTATTCAATGTTCGCAACAAACCTTGGGAGAGTACCCATACTCCTCCTTTATAGGAGGCGTTCAATAACTATTAAACGAAATCGTAATTGAAATTTATGGTGTATGAATGGTGAAGATAATGAATGCAAAGAAAACGTAATAATCTCAAGCAGCTATAAGCTGAATACGAACTCATATCTTACTGTGAGTCCAACAACACTCTCACTTTCAGATTGGAAGTGATGGCAAACGTTACTCTTAACGATACATAGGAATTGTGGATGGACAAATTACACTGCTACTATGTAGCACAATTAACATCTCCGTACGATGATGATACTAAACGAAAAGCAAAAATATACTTGTCTGTCAGATGACTGACATGAATATAAATACGAAGCTTTCCTGTGGATACTAGACGGAATTTCGAGGACGAAATTCTTTTAACCGGGGGAGACTGTGACAATTGTGAAAAATCCCGGTAAACTTTGATTGGTACAAGTCCATGGTAACCGACGTGGTATGTATATGGTGATATTGTTGTGATTATATGTGATGATACGAATTCTGGAAAATGATACACCGACTATAATCGGAGTATATGCATAGTAATTAACAAAAACATTATAGTAACATTATGCATCACCTACATGACAAGACAAAGTCGTGAATGAACTGACGACTCTGGGAATAAGTATTAGTAAACACGCAAGACTTGCGTGCTATGCTAAGCGATATCTGTAATGTCTCGGAAGAATTCGAGAGCACGTCATGGTTGACATGACACTTTTAAGGACCAACAATGCGAGGTTGGCATCCCTAACCTTGAACCAGGTGTGGTGATATAGAGTATTGTCAAGAAGGTCCACATAAAATTTTAGAATTTTTGAAATTTTCTACAATTTTTGGTGAATTTTTAACTGTTTTACCGAAAGAATTTCGAATAAATTATCAAACGAAGTCAATAAATCACAAAATTTTACAGAGACACTAAGGAACATATGGGGAATGTTCTGGGAAAATTCAGAGTCAATTGGTTGAGTATTGATTTGAGTTAAAAATCCGCGTTTTTGCGAGTTTTCGGTAGCCGGGAACGCACCGAAACCAAATCGGAAAAATCTAAAAATTTTGTGAGCAGTTACTGGACATGTAAAAGGTGTTCTGGATTTTTTTTTTTGTAATTTTTGAACTACTTATAGTTTTAATGTTAATTATGTGGTTAAAAATGGTTATATAAATAATTTATTTAAATAAATAAAATGTCAAAATAAATTCCCAGAAATTTTTCCCATAATCTACAGATTTTTATATAAAATATAGATTAAATGAAAATTTATGAAATTAAAAATGAGTTATTTTAAAGCAATATCGGCATTTTACGGTATAACGAACGTACCGGAACTGGGAACTGACCCAACTCGAAAAATACTATAATTGGAAAACGGGAGTATTCCGGGAGATTCCCGGGAAAATTGGACATTATGGGTGTGTCCTAAGACAATTCGGGAGAATTTCCGACGGTGAAATTGGAAACTCAAATTTTTGTAATCTAGACTCCCCAAATACTCAAACTCCCTTGATGAAAAATTAATCATTCTTAAATAACCATGTGTTGGCAGTATTTGTATTCCCGTACCATTGTCCGAAAACGTTAAAATACTGACTTTGGTTGGCACGCGAAATGGTGCCCGGAAGCCAAACTGAAAACTAATGCTACCCTGACATCCATCACCATACTAGTGTCCTATAGACTCAATCCGGAGTAAGAACTCCTGACCAGATCCATGTTATAACCATTACCACTTAGATACTGATTTGAGTCCATACTTGCATGGGTGTTTTTAAAGTTGATCCACCTGCTTGATCACTCCTGTGCTGAGACCACTATTTGCATCATGAGTTTTCACTTCCCCGCTTTTAAATGATCTTATTGATTTCTGGGGACTTGCATGTTAAAAGCTGTGTTGAATACACCAATTTGGGAGTGAGTTTTACTCTCCCACTTGTAAACTGTTTCACTGTTTTCTGGAATGACTTGCATGTTACGAAACTGTGTAATTTTGCCAACTTGTGAGATGCGAATTATCTAACACACGAACTACCTCCCCTCTACAAGTGATTAGCGTAAGCCATGGACAGTGGATAGTACTATTGGTCTGACAAACCCAGTTGCTCAAGGCAGTGTCTAGGTGACACTGTCTGTCGGTGACTAGGCAACTGCACGCGTCCTAAATTTGGTTATGTTGTTAGGCATAACTGCAGGGGAAAACTTTACATGACTCAGTTGCCGGGATGGCGTGCCTGTCTTGACAAGGCGTGGTGGGAAGTCTGCGGTGACACAACTCGATGCGATGATGTGTCTGTCTGACAAGGAGTGACTATGACCGGTATAATGCTTTTGCTAAAAACCCCTAAAATGTAGCAAAATTGAAAGAATCGAAAGATCTAATCAATTGCAGTGCTTATAAGCTTCCATTTTTGGAACACACTTTAAAGTCGAACCTTCATCTCTTTGTCGATACGGTGGTATTAACCTGAGCTCTCAAGACTTCGGATACCCCAGATACATATATCAATTAATCTATACTCACCTGTAAGATGAAATCCAGGGAATCTTGATAGGGGAGTATATTCTGAGATGGGAACCATAGTTGAGTCAAGTTTCATTCTTCTAACTAAGATATCTTGGAACAATTGAGAAATGCGTTGAAGTTTAAGTGGAAAAACATATGGACAATCTAGGTAAATAAGTTTAGAACTTAAAGTCATCAAAAGGTCAACGTACTGGTGATATGTCTCAATCAACTAATATGATCCTTAGACACGAATTGACAAAAATATGTCTGTAAATATGTTTGTACATAGTTTATTTGATTTCAGATTTAAACCCAAAACAATTCAAAAAGATTTTGTTTCTACATTGTTTTCAACAGCCAATGATGGAAAGCGAATCTTCGAAGTTAGGAATGGTGCAAGCTGTTGGGAATCTTGATGACAACAGGTTGGGAGTTAATCTGTAAAATCAAAATACACGAAAACGATTGAAACTTTAATTTGAAGAAAAACATTAGTTTGTTCATAACGGATCAAACCGAGGTCATTAACTTAGACTCGGCAGACAAATTGGTTAACCAAGGTCATTAACTTGGACTTGGTCAACTGAGTGGATTTTCAAAACTGGTAGACATGTGAAAGTTCAGGGTCTAAAGTGTAAAAAAGTTGAAAAAATCTAAATTGTTTCTTGAACAAGTTCCGCCGAAGTTGTTGTCCTGTAGGTCCCTCTATCACGTGGATCGTTACGAGATTGACAATCAACCAAGGGTGCGGAATCCCCTTGATAGATCAAACACACACAGAAATAGATGAAGAACATGAACAAATACTTTAACCGATCTTGTATGATTATCAAACACAAAGTTTTACAATCACTCAAGATCACACAAGAAATCTCTCAACCTCTCTCTGTAGATTTCTCTCACAAAGCACTCACTACACTCTCCCTGTCAATGTGTGCAACGTCTAACCTAAAACCCCAGGCAAGGACTATCTATATACTACCACTATGCAACTGGGCTAGGCCCTCGTACAATATAAACAAATAAACTCGGACAACATGATACAAGGACAAAGCTCGGACTAGCAGCAACATTACATATTCCGAATTTGCAAGGCTACACAAACTCGGATCTTGTCACATCCTCCTAAACTCGGATTTGTTGCAAACACCTAAACTCGAAAATAACATCTCTTGATAAACTCGGACATCACTTGTTGATCATAAACTCGGAGTCCTCATCTGTTCCAAACCCTGACTCCTTATGTTACGTAGAAACTCGGAATCCATGAGATCTTCACAATCAAGTCTTGTTTAAATATCCAAAGACCAAATCATAAGCTGTCGTCACATAAAATGCACCAAAAAACTCTCCCTTAACAATAGCTCGCAAAGGATCTTTAGTCTTCAGAATCTCGTAGTCTTTGGTCTTTGGACAGCGTCAGCTTCAACACGACTTCTGTCAGCAACATACTCCCCCTAAGCTAATGCATCCAATCACCAAATCCTTCAATTTCCAAGTCTGCAATCCAAGCAAGTCTTCATATCTTCCGATTTGAATTGTAGAAAGGAGGTTCTACCAAGCAGTAACAAACTCTGATCTCAACACGTCAACTTCTCAGCAACACACTACTTCAATCTGTATACTATAAAACAAACATCTCGAGAAACCATAAGAATTTTTCAACAAAGGTAAACAAATTATTATTGTTCGAGAGATGGTAAAACTTTATAACAGATTAAGGAATCTCCACACTGTAACCTGTAAGATTTAAAAATTTGGATCTCATCTTCTAACATCGTCTCCCCCAATCGGTAACAACTCCTCCATGAACAACCATTTTCCGTACGCTAAGAGTTTTAAAGAAAAAAGGAAAATCTTTTTGGATTTTTATATTTTCTAAAAACAAAAAAAAAAGAAGTAAACACTCTATTTTTGTGAGAATCACCGGTAAGAAGAAAATATCAACAAAATCAAACCGTTTTCACACTATTTGATAATTCTTTAAGTAATTTTGGTGAATAACAGTTCAAGATGATTACCAGTATGTTTGTCTCTTAAACAAAATGTATGAACATTTCAAGTACCATTATCGTATGATATGTTAAGGTAGTATTATACTGATATACTAGTGTGTCCCACTTCAGGACATACCCCCATGATCAGGGTATGCTCAAAGATTCATCGTAGTAGGTGAGTATACGTAAATTCATCCTTTTGTTTTACAACGTTAGATAGTTGGTGATCAGGTCAGTACTTCCGTACATCAAAGAGACCAATATCCAACGAGGGTTAGGACAAATACCACAGATTTTGGTACGAATTATGCATTTTGCACATGTGAATAACTCTCTAGGAGAGCTTCTTCATTCTGGGTTTTTGGCATATTTAGCTCTTTCAAGATATCCTGGTTGTGCCTATGTCAGCATATACTTGGATGCAGCAGAAGGACAACCCTGATAACACGGATGAAATAACAGCATAAAGACCCAAAACTTCAGATTTTGGCAATCTATCAACGCATGATTTAAGGTCATTAAACCATACGCCACTCATATGTTACCCACTCATATTCAGTTTGTTAAGTTTATATCACATTGGAAAGTTGATTATTTCATGATTTTGCCTACTGGTGCATCATATGATGAAGCTGCTATCACACTTGAGCATATAATTATAGTTTCAGTGTGACAGTTTTACTTGCTGATGTACTATCACTTCTTCTTTTTTCACATAGTGACAACTGATTTTTCACTTTTCGATGTTTTTTGTATTTTTCAAGTTTTCTATTTTTTATGTTTTTATTTTTTTAAGAAAACAGTAAACTATTTACAAAATTCTTATGAAAAACTGGTTATTCAGGATTCCTCATCCCGTTGAGTTCGACTAGATGTTCAAAATGAGCCCTGTCAACCGCTTTTGTATAAAGATTTGCAAGGTTATCTAGTGTGTCGACTCTATGAAGTTCAATCAAGTTTTTTTCTGCACAATCCCGTATAAAATGATGACGAATGTCAATATGTTTTGTTCTACTGTGCTTTACGGAATTGTTTGTGATTGAAATGGCGGCATTATTGTCTATCATTATAGGAGTACAAGTGAAATTCAAACCGTAATCACGCATTTGCTTTTTTATCTAGAGAACCTGAGAGCAACAGTTACCCGCAGCAATATATTGAACTTCACACGTAGAGATAGACACGCAAGACTACTTCTTGCATTGCCAAGATACAATCCTGCCTCCTAAGAACTGACAACCACCAGTAGTAGATTTTCTGGTAGATTTACATCCTCCAAAGTCTGAATCAATGTAAGCAACAAACTTCAGGTCACTAGCAGCTGGATACCACAAACAAGTTCAGGTTTCCCCATCAAGTAAAGAAGAATATGCTTCACTGCCTTCATGTGTGACTCCTTTGATTCGCCTGATATCCGGCATAGAGGTAGACTGTGAACATGATGTCTAGTCGTGAAGCAGTCAAGTACATAAGAGAACCAATCATTGCCCTGTATTGAGTTGGATCAACATCTTCCACACTCTCATGATTTGGGCCAAGATTGTGATTCTCGCAGATAGGTGTGTTGAAAGTAGCGCAATCTTCCATTTTGAAACGAGACAAAATGTCATACACTAACTTTGCCTGATGTATAAACATCCCATCTTTCTTCTGTTCAACTTGTAATCCCAAAAAGTAGGACAACACACCCATCACACTCATCTCAAACTTGCTCTTCATCACCTTCTCAAATTCATGACACATGCTCTCATCAGATGACCCGAAAATGATGTCATCCACGTACACCTGCACCAACAGAAAATCTTCTTTCTTTCTCCTAATGAATAGGGTACTGTCAATCTGACCTCTTTCAAAGCCATTCTTCAACAAATGAGCTGACAGTGTCTCAAACCACGCCCTAGGTGCCTGATGTAATCCATACAATGCCTTATTGAGCTTGTCCACTCGATCTGGATAATCTGGATCAGAAAACCCATCTGGTTGTGAGACATACACCACTTCTTGGACTTCCCCGTAAAGAAACGCACTCTTCACGTCAAGTTGGTAAACATTAAAGCCCTTGAACGAAGCAAAAGCTAGGAACAAACGAATTGCTTCCAACCTTGCCACTGGTGCAAACATTTCAGTATAATCAATCCCCTCTTGCTGATTGAACCCCTTTACGACTAACCGAGCCTTGTTTCTCGTCACAATCCCTCGGTCATCTTTCTTACACTTAAACAACCACTTGGTGCCAATCTCTCTTTCTCCTTTAAGCAAGTCAACTAGTTCCCAAACTTTCAACTTCTGAACTGATCTAATTCCGCTTGCATCGCTTCAACCCAAGAACTATCTTTCAGAGCCATGTGCACATTCTTTGGCTCCTCTTGAGCAATAAAGCAGCTCTATAAACACTCATTTATGATCCCTGTCTTAAGTATCAAAGCAAACAAACAGGAACCTTCAATCACACATCTTCTCGTCTGAACACCTGCAGCAGCATCAACTATAATGTTCTCAACTGGGTGATCTTTGTTTGCTCATGTAGTAGCAATGGCATCAACCTCTAAATTTTCACCAAGATTGGATCCAACCCCCCCCCCCTGAATATTCTGATTTGCAAACGGATTACTGAAATCCTCCCTTCTGAATAGGTTCAGAATCACTATCGCTTGAATCCGCTGCATCTGCAGTTTCATTTGAGGAAGTTCCTGGAACATCTGTCATGGAAATACTCGATCTCGGCATGAAGTCATCCTCTTCATCCTCACTAATCACAGTTTGGATCAACTGAGACTCATCTGCATTGGAAAACTTAGGAATATTAAATGATTTAAAGACACTCTCATAATCATATAATATAGTAGGACCACTCGTTGATTGTTGAGGCGTATAACTCGTGATTTCCACATTAAA
This sequence comes from Scalesia atractyloides, assembly GCA_947069175.1. Classification (NCBI taxonomy): domain Eukaryota; kingdom Viridiplantae; phylum Streptophyta; class Magnoliopsida; order Asterales; family Asteraceae; genus Scalesia; species Scalesia atractyloides. Next base: position 16,625,727 of record CAMTDV010000019.1, read on the forward strand.
CACGACCTCAATTTTACCCGTTTTTAGCTTAAAAACCCTTTTATTCGGTGTGCCAGGTAGATAACCTAGAAAGTAGCCCTCATCAGCCACCTCACCGAATTTTTGTTTATCTTTGTTTTCACAATCGTGCAGGGTAATCCAAATGGTTCAAAGCCTTTCAAATTTGGTTTTCTGTTAAACATAAGTTCATGACATGTTTTGTTAAAACATTTAACGGTTAAAACTTTAGTTAGGACATAACATGCTGTGTTCACAGCTTCTCCCCATAAAAGAACTGGAAGCTTGGAATCAGACAGCTTAGTCCCAGCGGCTTCAATCAACGTCCTATTCTTCCTCTCAGCAACTCCATTCTGTTGAGGTGTATAAGGAGCAGAGTATTGATGTTCAATTCCCTTTCGCAAGCAATAGAGATCCAGAATCCGATTCTTGAACTTCGTGCCATTATCACTCCTTATCCTCTTGATTCGAGCTTCATGGACATTCTCTAATTTTGTAAAAAGATCTATCAGCAACTTAGCTGTCTAATCTTTTGTACCTAAAAAGAAAACCCATGAATAACGTGAATAATCATCAGTGACAACAAGACAATAGTACTTTCCACCTATGCTCCTTACATTCATTGGACCGAAAAGATCCATATGAAGTAATTCACAAGGGGCATATATGGAATTTAATGTTTTAGACTTATGAGGTTTCTTATGTTGTTTTCCCTTTTGACATGGAAGACATTTATCTTCCACGTGAAACCTCTGCACTGGCACCCCTTTCACCAAACTGTTTTTAATTATGTAATTCATTTTGCGGTAGTGAATATGGGCCATGCGTCTGTGCCACATCATCGACTCCGCCTTAGATGCTTTTGATAGCAGACACGCTACCACATTTGAAGGATCTTTAGCACCCATGTCCATGAAATAAATGTCATTCCTCCTTGGTGCTCTCATCACGATCCAATCATCCGGTATCTCCAAATCAGGTTTCAACACCAAAGCTTCAGACTAAGTAAAATGGACCGAGTGACCTTTGTTGCAGACTTGTGATACACGCTCATCAGATTGTGCTTCAGCTGCTCAACATAGTTCACTTTGTCCAGTGTGATCTTCCCATTGTTCACCTTTCATCGAGCCGTAATGTGACCTCCTTTAGCACCCGCAAAATTCACATAACCACCATCTATATTTTCAAACTCAATCAACAATCTCGCATCCCCCATCATGTGCCTGGAGCAGCCACTATCAGCATACCACAAGTTGATAATCCTCCTTAGCAACTCCTGCATAAACCAACAAAAAATTAGTTAGTTTGGGGGACCCAAGCCTGAATGGTCTTCGGTCTACCAAATTCATCAACTATCTTAACCTTCATCCAACCTCCATCACTCCTAACTGGAGTCTTGGATCTAGGACCTGTTGATGGAAATGGGGTTTGATTTCCACTAGTTCTCTGGTCCTAGGGTTTCCTATGCAAGTTTGGACTTTGTGACTTTTGAAAATTTTGATTTTGAGACCTTGATTGATTCCAAGAATTTTGATACTTGTAATTTCTACAGCCATTGTTATAAAAAGTTCGACCACCATTGTTTTGGTATCGATTTTGATATTGACCTTGACTTCTGAAATTATTTGAATAACCATGAAAATTGTTCATTCTTGGTGAACAGCTTATGGGTCTCTGATATCTGTCTGATGTAGACTCAGGCTGAAATCTTGATTGATTTCTTTGAAAACGAGGAACTTGCTGAGTTCCTGGTTCAGCCTTATCTACACCAACAGCAACCAACTTGTTGCTTAGGAGCAGGCATCTTTTTCTCACCATCACCCCCATTCATTGGTGATTTCTCTCTCTTACTCCCACTCGGCTTCACTCTTTTTGTTAGGACAACAGCTAGCTACATGTCCTTTTGTGTGACATTTGAAGCATGATCTTTTTGCCAAAGACTTTTTAACTAAAGTCTCTAGTTTAGATCCATCAGGTGAAGATGATGATGCCTTAGAAGGATCTTGTTTAGTTTGCTCAAGTTCAGATTTTTCTTGGTTTTTACTTTTAGCAAACTGCACATTTGATTCATTTTCAATAACAGTGGTTTCGTTTTTCATGTCACTTCCTTTTACAAAAGAGTAAATTGCACAAAACATCCTTTATGTTTCCTCAAACTTGCAGGTTCCAGCCTTAATGTTTAAAAGTTGCTAAAAACAGCCTTTAAGTTTATTTTTGTTGCGGGTTCAATCCTTTACAGCTAACCACGTTATTTCTTCAGTTAAGTTCCCTCACATGCATAACATGTGAGGGTATATTCGTCATTTTTGTTGATCTTCCACCCACGTCAATTATAAGAAAAAAGAATATTTAAGGTTTAACCTATTTTAAAAAATTCTAACCACAGGGACTAATGTGCAATAAAACCAAACTTTTAAAAACCAAACACCCCCTCTTTTCCGGTCTTCTTCGCCGGCGACTTCGTCGGATTCCGGCGAACCCGGAATTAAGATAGGAATCTTGTTAAGCTAGCCCACTAAGCTGTAAAGATTAACACAGATTTTGATCATGCCAATCAAACTCTTCAGGATTATCATCAGTTGGAAGAATTGGCGCCTTATTCGCATCAGACGGAAACGACAAACGACTCTTCAACCCTAGATACCTCTCATGGAACTCCGATGCCGTCAAATCAGAGAACTTCGTAACACCGTGTTCAGTAGTCGGATCCAGCAACTGGTGACGCTTAGGACGCCGCAAGTTAGACTTAAACACTATCAAACGGTAATCGTGCTCCTCTGTAGTCGCGTACGTTTTACCAAACTTTGTTTAAACTAGGTTAAAACTTAAATATTCATTTTTTTATAATTGAAGTAGGTGGAAAATCAACCAAAATGACGAATATACCCTCCCATGTTATGCATGTGAGGGAACTTAACTGAAGAAAATAACGTGGTTAGCTGTAAAGGATTGAACCCGCAACAATAATAAACTTAAAGGCTGTTTTTAGCAACTTTTAAACATTAAGGCTGGAACCTGAGTTTGAGGAAACATAAAGGATGTTTTGTGCAATTACTCTTTACAAAATCTACCCTTTTAACAAAAGTTTGGTTTTTGTTTTTAGGATGTGTACTCTTTAATTTCAAAACCGGTTTTCTGTTATTATCCTTCTTAGCATTATCATATTCAGACACTTCCACAATCTCTGATGTGGAGCTACTCACCGCGGTTGACCCATAGTCTGTTAGCTCTTCTTCATTTGGCAAGAAAGAATAGTCATGACCAAGAGGGGGTGGAACTTCATTGAAGCCGTGGAAACTAGTCTTGTCATTACTTTTGTTCAAACCATTCATCATGTGTTTCATAACAAGAGATGAATCTCTGAATTGATTGAATTTCTTTTCAAGTTCACAAATTTAAAGTTGTGCTTCTAACAACTCTCTGCATTTTTCAGAAATTTCTTTTGTTTTCTCATTCATCGTATCATGAGATAAGTCAATAATTTGAATTTTCTCGTTAAATTTACAGGTTAACATGTTCATTTCTTCTTCATAACCCTTAATTTTCTTCAAATATGATGACTCATTTCTTTTTACGAAAAAAGTTTGATTCTTTTACACTTGAGAGCTCATTTAACAGACTTTGGTTTTGTTTTGTTAACTCGTCAACCTTAACTTGCAATTCATGACATTTTAAACATACAGAACTAACAGGATTAGAATGTACCTCTCCTGTTGATTTGCTTAGATCAGCCATGAATGCAGCAAAATCTACAACCATCTTCTTATCTGCAGCATCCTTTTCTTCATCAGACTTTAAATCAACTTCTTCAGCTTCTGGCTGATCAGCATCATCCTTTTTAGCAACAGCCTCTTGCTCTTCTTCAGCATCTTTCACTTCTGGATTATCCACTGGTACTATCTCAGCCATGAATGCCTGTGTGACATTGTCGTCACCCTCCAGATGTACACTCAGTCATAAGAGTCCTCTCGTGAAGTAGAAAATAAGGCCTTTGATGCAATGTTGTTTGATGCATTTCTGTTGCTCGAACCATGGCCAGGGGTATCATGATAAGATGCACTAGGACGAGATTCAGTCTTCGATCTTTGACATTCTCTTGCGAAGTGTCCATAACTCTGACAGTTGTAACACCTAACCTTGGACTTGTCAAAACCAGCATTCTTACCTACAAACTTTCTGCACGTCCTATTCATAAACCTCTTCACTTTTCTAGAGATCATAGCCATTTGCCACTGTAAATCCATCTCCTCAAGGTGATCAGGGTCAATCTGATCATAATCTTCAAATGTAGCGGGATCAGATATCTTTCCCTGGATGTAGTTCTCGTACGAAGCAACAAAGGAAGCTAGCAAGGCAAGATGTTCTTCAGCAGCCTTGACACTTAAGGGCATAGACTTGGTATTGGTATTCTGATTACTAGAGATCCGTCTCTTGCTTCCTGATGATCCTCCTGAAGGCGCTACAAAACACACATCACCTTCGGAATTCATCTTCACATGAGAGAAATGATGTTGCCGAGTCACTTGAAGCATTATGGGAAGATGAAGATGGACCTCCTTGATAAATTCTCGGATCTTGAACCTGATCAAAACCTGTGTCCTTCTTCTTCATACTGAGCTCATATGCTCTTAATTGTCCCAGAACCTCTTCCAAATCCATAGTCTCATAATCAGCTTCTTTCTTGATCATGAGTGTATAGATATCCCACTTGGTAGGAAGAGCATCAAGTAACTTGTCATTTATCTCAACATCAGTGTATCCATCTATTTAATAGGTGTCTAGTTCTGCCATCAGATGATAATATCTTATGATAATGTCTTCTAGAGACTCATTTCTCATGCCCTTGAAGACAGCAAACTGCTTCTTCAGCAAATCTTTCTTGTTCTTCTTCACATCAGTATTACCCTCATACCTCTTCTCTAGAGCATCCCACATTTCCTTAGAAGTAGTAAATTTCTTGAATGTATGCTGAATGCCATCAGGAAAAGACATCTTAATAGCAGCTAATGCCTTCTTCTCATACTCATACATTCTCTTTTCAGCATCAGACATGTTAGCATATGCAGTGACTCATTGTCTTCCTTCAAACTCATGAGTCGGGTTTATGTACCCTTCCTTAATACAGATCCACACCCGTGTGTCCTGATATTCAAAGAACGATTCAAACCTCTCCTTCCACGAAGTATAATTCTGAACTTTCAACATCTTAGGAGGTTTGTTAGTCGTTCCAGCCTCATGCTCCATCCTCAATAGGTCATTCAAATTGGACATGTTCGACATTTTTAACGCGAACGACTGGTTAAAAACGGTAAAATATTTTCCGAAAACTGGTGATTACTAAAATGTACCTTTAGATTCGTTTCGAGAAGACGATTCCAATGATATATAATGTCAAAAAACCTATTTCGGGATTTTCCAGAGTCTAATGGGGCAATCTGTTTGTTTAGAATGTTCACAGAACTATCTCTGCACACGTCAGCTAATTAACTCCCACCTTTTGATATGGGTCGCAAATTCAGAAAACTTGAAGCTGGTTAAGTATGGAATACTGTACTCAGGTATAAACTCGGAATAGATTATTGTTTGAAAAATCCGGACTCACAAAATTCGCAAATATATAATGTTTGACTAACAAATTCGGAACACTAAACCCTGAGTAATAAAATCCGGACTCAAGCTTCACACACCCAAACTCGGATACACACTTAAATTTTGGAATTTTAAAAAACTCGGAATATCTCCCAAATTTGTACACCACTAAATCCGGGCTTTGTGTTCAACTCGGAATCAACCAAAATCCGGAATTTGTTAACTCGGAATTAAGACTATAAAGCTAAATCCGGAGTCAAGTAACAAATTTGGAATTTGTCTTTCCGTATTTCCTAAACTTGTGTGTTTTTAAAAAATCGTACAACCGTGACTTCACAGCAACATGTGTTTACCCACAAATTTAGGAATAAACCCTAGAACAGAAAATAATGACGGCAGACACACTTTTTCAACTAAAAGCTTTAATCTTTATAACTTTTTCAACCAAAAACTTGAATCTGTATATCAATCTCGAACCGTACAATAGGAGCAAACGCTCTGATACCAATTGTAGGTCCCTCTATCACGTGGATCGTTACGAGATTGACAATCAACCTAGGGTGCGGAATCCCCTTGATAGATCAAACACACACAGAAACATGAATATAGATGTAGAACACGAACAAATACTTTTGTTGGTGCATAATGTCTATGTCTTAGTCTTATATCGAGTCTGTATAGTATAGAGCTGAATAGGCTAGGTGTATGAAGTATTTATGTAAAGTTGTAACAAGTTCGCCCATGACATGTCATGTTGAGACAAGTTCGGCCGAACTTGCTAAGGCAAGTTCGGGCGAACTTACATCCTCCATGAGCTAATTTGCAAGTCTATAAATACCTAGCTAGTGCTCCTCATTTGTAACTTTCGCATTTTGGAGGCGAAGCTCTGTTTTGTACTCTTGACGTTTGATCAATAAAACTGATGATTAACTGATTAATTCTTGTCTATTGGTAAACACGACGTAATATTTCCGCTATTATGGACGTTAGATATCAAATATAGGTTCCTAAGCATCGAGGATCGGTCCTACAAGTGGTATCAGAGCTAAAACAGCTTGATTTGATAGTATTAAGACAAGAACACTTCTATTTCATCTCCATTCTTTTATTTTTCTTAACTTTTTCATCAAAAATGAAGAATTCATGGTCAAATCTTTTCAATTATGAATATATCATGTAAAATACAACAAAGATAAACCCTTGAAAGATTGTGACCAATTTCAACCGAATAGATGTCAAAATTTTAAAAAAACCATATTTTCCAAAACATGTCCATCGAGCTTTTTTAACCAAGTTCGACTGAACTTGTGCTAAAAAATTACTTTTCAAGTGAGTTTTTGCCATGTTCGCCCGAACTTGAGTTGTTTTTGAGGAAAATTATGTCAAGTCCGCTCGAAGTTAACCAATTTTATTGATTTTATATCAAGTTCGACCGAACTTGATTAATATCAAGGAAATTCAAGTTAAGTTCGCTCGAACTTACAAGATCATAATCTAATCTTATATAGCAAGTTCGATCGAAGTTCAAGGAAGATTTTTCAAAACAAAAATCACAAGTTCGACCGAACTTGTGATTAAAAATCATAATTCTTCATTTGCAACTACAAGTTCGACCTAACTTGTAGTAGACCTAATTGTTTTCAAAGTTTTTGAGTATTTTCAGCGTACACGTCTCGTTATTCACAATGGATGATATTCAAAGAGCTTTTATGTCTGGAGCTAGTTCGTTAGATGCCAATGTAATCCATCAAGTCAATCTTGATAACGAGATGGGCACGACTGTTAAATCGCCCACGCTATGAGCATGGACGAGTATGAAGCATGGAAGGAGAAGTTTACATATTGGGTTAAAGCCATGCACTTCGCAGGCTGGCCGTCGATTGAAAGAGGTTACACTGTTCCGGTGGATGAACACCAGCAAGTGTTAGAAAAGTACAATTACACGACTGTACAGAAAGATGAATACATTGCTAAAAAGAAGATGATCAGTCTTATCCAACAATCTGTTAAAGAAGATATTCTCGTCTTGCTACCGGAATACACAACAGCAATAGATCTTTGGCTTTCTCTTCAGAAGAAGTATCAAGGAAGCGCAGAGATGATCAAAAGCAAGAAGGCGCTCATTATGAAAGAGTTAGATATCTTCAACATGCTGAAGGGTGAGACCATGAAGCAGATGATTGAACGCTTTTGTCATCTTAATGTCCAAATACGAAGACACGGTCTTGAAAAGACGGAACAAGAGTACATCGACAAGCTTGCAGATGCTCTACCAGATGGAATGTGGACTACTTATCTAATGGTTCTGAAGGAAAGCCATAAATGGGAATTCTTCAAGCTGTCAACATTTATCGATAAACTCGAAGGCCATGAAATGGAACTCTTGAAGATTGCAAAGTCAAAGAACGCTAATGTTGTTCAAGATGTTGGGTTATACTACAAGAGTGGAATGCAAGATAACAATTCAAGTCCAAAGATTCAGACAACATTCAATGCAAGTGTGAATTCTTTGAACAATTCGCAGCAGAATCAGAATCAGTCATATCCTCAATATGATCAAAGTCCACAGTCTTAATTCTCAAGTACTGGTTCAAATTCATCTTATCAAAGTCAAGCAAATCAGAATCAACAAACAAATTCTGATTCGAATGTATACAAGTGCAACATCGCAGTGAATTTGAACAATGTTGTTTCGGAACAAGTCGCTAAACAGCATATGTCGCTTCTTGCCACTGTTCTGGAGTCATACGAAAGTCTTGTAGCTGGTAAAATTAGAAATCCTGAAATGACGGCAGAAGATTATGACCAAGTGGATGAAGAAGAACTCGAGTCGAGGGATATCAAGTGGTGTTTAGCATCTATCATTCGAAGGGTCACACAGTTTGTTGCTCTCACTGGCCGAGATATCGGAAACTCAAGCAACAAACTAGGTATTGACAAGACGAAAGTGACGTGCTTCAGATGTCGCCAAAAGGGACATTTTAAGAGAGAGTGTAAAAATCCTGAAGCAACAGGAAATCAAAGTCCATTCGGAAGAGGCAACGAGTATTACAAAAAGTCACTTCAGTATAAACCTTTCCCGAAGAAGACTCAGGTTGAAATCCAAGAGATTTCCCGAAGAAGACTCAGGTTGAAATCCAAGATAAACCGAATAGCAGCAACACTGAAAAGGCTATGGTTGCATCAAACGAAGATGACGGTTTCGACTGGAATTCTTATATCGGTAAGAACACCGGAGTTGCATTAAGGGCTGAAATTGTTGAAGATACTTCTGCAGAAGAAGCAGCTGCTTTGGAGAATCATCTGCTGGAACAATATCTGCAACAACAACGTGGAAAAGAGGAGTATATCCACATGCAGAAGCAAGGAATTTTATCTCATAATTTTTGTGAAAATTTTGCAGGTCACTTTGATGGAAGTTCTCAGGAGCAAGTTCCCGATAAGAAATCAACTGATGAAGTGGTCATTAATGTTACTCAAGAAGTGAATGCCGAAAACCTCAAGGATATTGTTGACAAAGCCTTGATGGCAAATCTAACTAAGGTAGGTCCAAAATGTACCAAACCATGTTCTGAGTGTGCTGAAAAATCAAAGATCATCGCTGAAAACAATGTGCATAATGAACTTGTGTCATACCTGCTGGAACAATATCTTCAACAACAACGTGAAGAAGAGGAGTATATCCACATGTAGAAGCAAGGAATTTTATCTCCTAATTCTTGTGAAAATTTTGTAGGTCACTTTGATGGAAGTTCTCAGGAGCAAGTTCCCGAGAAGAAATCAATTGATGAAGTGGTCATTAATGTTACTCAAGAAGTGAATGCTAAAAACCTCAAGGATATTGCTGACAAAGCCTTGATGGCAAATCTAACTATGGTAGGTCCAGAGGTAAATGAAGATGTCAAAGTACAAGTTGTAGAGGTTGAGAAAACTTTTACAAAATGTACCGAACAATGTTCTGAGTGTGCTGAAAATCAAAGATCATCGCTGAAAACAATGTGCATAATGAACTTTTGTCATACCTGCTGGAACAATATCTGCAACAACAACATGAAGAAGAGGAGTATATCCACATGCGGAAGCAAGGAATTTTATCTCCTAATTCTTGTGAAAATTTTGCAGGTCACTTTGATGGAAGTTCTAGGAGCAAGTTCCCGAGAAGAAATCAACTGATGAAGTGGTCATTAATGTTACTCAAGAAGTGAATGCCGAAAACCTCAAGAATATTGCAGACAAAGCCTTGATGGAAATCTAACTAAAGTAGGTCGAGAGGTAAATGAAGTTGTCAAAGTTCAAGTTGTAGAGGTTGAGAAACCTTGTACAAAGTGTATCGAACCATGTTCTGAAGTGTGCTGAAAAATCAAAGATCATCGCTGAAAACAATGTGCATATTGAACTTTTGAAATACGATTATCACACAATGAAGGAAGCGTATGACAAAATGAAAAATGATTATGGTAGGCTCGATAGAAATAATATCGAACAACATGATACCATAAGGATGTTGAAAGGAACAGTAATTGATAAGCAAAAAGCGATTAATATCTATATTAATACCATTACTGAAACTAAGCAACAACTCCAGGACATGAAAATTGAAACAAAGCGTGTTCAACAACTTTTGAGAAGTTACACCTGTAACGCATATGTCATTGATCAATCCTTCCGACAATTCCATTGGAAGAGAAACTTAAAAAGAAAATTGGTAAAGAATACAGTAATGTTCCTCCACCCCTATGCGAGAAATATTCTCGCAAATCCGCTGATAGGATGGATAAGGCACTCAATATTGAGTTGTTATCTGAAAAGAAAACTGAGTTGCCAGAGAACATTGATGTAATACTAAAACAGATGATTACAATGTTGTCGTTAAAAAGGTTATTGAAAATGTTTTGAACGATTCTGATGAAGGCAGCTCTAAAAACGCCGACTCGAGATCAAAGAATTCTGATTCACAGTCCAAAGATGACCATACATCATCGAAGAATGATCTATGTGATGATCCTAATGTTGTCATGTACAAGATTAAGGAATCTGATAGATTATACTTTGATGATAGTTTTCGATTCAGAACGTGAAGGAAGAATTGTTAGACAAATTCTTTAAACTCGTGGAAGTCACATCAGATGATCTGGAGATCAATGAAAAGAAATTCTATTCCAAACCTAAAAGAAATAATTACCGAAGGAAAGGTGGTGATCATCCAGAAAACCGGAGAGCTGGGTTGGGATTAGAAGAATCAGATGAACCTAAAGAGAAAACGTCACCATTTCATGAGTATAAGAATTAAAACATGAATTTTTTATATGGGACGAACACGGTTCATGAGGAAAGTTTGATTGGGAAACAATCAAACGATGAGTTCAAGAAACAGAAAGAACTTCGAGATAAAGCCAAAATTGCAAGTGGTGCCAAAAAAGTGGTGTAAAACCCACAAAAGGACATCCGAATGATTCTCGGACTTGTTTCAAGTGCAACGAAATTGGTCATATTGCACGCCAATGTCCGAAATCAAAGCCGGCTTATCTTCGAAGGAAAGAAAGTTCAAATGTTGTGAAACCAAAGCAACCAGTGTTTGTAAAACCTGTAAAGATTTTGAAAAGAAATGAATCAATAGCTGAAGTCAAACCTAAGTTTGAAAATTCAATTTTTGAAAAAGGTGAAACTTCAAAGGCTAATAAAAACAATTTTTACATTAAGAAGGCTAACATAAAATTTCAAGCCTGGATTGCAAAGAAACAGTCAACAACATCTGAGATCACTAAGTCTGAGCCTGTTAAGACTAGTGATAGCATGAAAGAATCAAAATCTGAAATAATAATTGAAACCACATCGGAAAATGTCAAAACTACAAGTGGTAACAATTCAAAAGATAAAAAGATAGTAAAGTTTTCAAACATAAACATCATAGAAAATCCAGATGATGAATGTGAATTTGATTATGCAGATAAGTGTGGATTCGATTATGCTGATGAGTGTGAGTTTGATTTTGACGATGGTTATCCAATTCAACCAAGACCAAAAAGGCTTGGGTCTCGCTTTTTAAATATATTGTTGAAATGTGCTGGGGCTCTAGAGATCCGTACGTTCTAAGTGGATTTTGGATAGTGGAGCGTCCAGGCATATGTCGAGAAAGAAAGCGTTGCTATTCGACATAAAAGCTATCAATGGTGGATATGTTGGATTTGCGGGTAACCAGGGTGGAAGGATAGTCGTAGAGGGAAAACTCTCCAATGGCATCGTTTCATTCGATCGCGTGAATTATATTGCAGAGTTGGAAATAATCTTCTGAGCATATCACAAATTTGTGACAAGAAGTTCACGGTGCATTTCAATAACAAAGAGTGTATTATCTTGAAGCCGGGATTCAAAATACCAGATGAGTGGATTCTGTTGCGAGCACCCCGAGAGAATGATCTATATGTTCTTGATATGGGCGTCGCTACCACTACATCAAAATCAGCGCAACGTTTTGTGACAAAGCCTACTGAAAAGGATTCTATTCTTTGGCATCGTAAGATGGGGCATATTCATTTAAGAAAAATGAATTACTTGGTTCATAATGATCTTGTAGAAGGTGTAAATCTTCAGAGCTTTCATATGACTGATCACTTCTTAGATTGTAAAAAGGGAAAGCAGATCAAGAAATCTCATTCGAAGGAAATTATGAACTCAATCAAGTTGCCATTAGAACCTCTCCACATGGATTTATTTGGTCCTGTAAGTGTTCGAAGCATCTCAGGAGACTTATATTGCTTAGTCGTGAGAGATGACTATTCAAAATATTCGTGGGTATTCTTTCAGGAATCAAAAGACGAAACGTTTGAGAATTTGGTTATTCTATTCAAGAAACTCGAGAATCTTTATCATCAGCCGATCATACGCATTAGAAGTGACAACGGCACAGAGTTTAAGAATAACAAAATGAAGGAATTCTGCAACGCAAAAGGGATTCTGCATGAGTTTAGTGCTCCCTATACTCCACAGCAAAACGGAGTAGCTGAACGGAAAAACAAAACTTTGATTGAAACTGCGAGAGCCATGCTTGCAGATTCTAAACTTCCAATCAGCTTCTGGAGTGAAGCAGTTGCTGCGGCTTGCTACACGCTAAAAAGAGTTCTCACTGTCAAACCAACAAAGAAAACATGTTTTGAGATGATAAACCCAACGAAAGCCAAATTTGAAGTTCTTAGAACCATTCGACGCGCCATGTACCGTAATAGACCAAGATGGCAAATTCGGGGCTAAATCTCTTGTGGGTTTCTTTGTCGGATATGCGAGTCCGTTAAGAAGAGTATTTGTTCCTTCGTTGAGAAAGGTTATTGAAGCACAGCAAGTGGATAGTTTTAACTATACGGATCCTATTCAAAGGAGATGTGACGCGTGGCTGTTTAACTCTCAAGACCTTTGGAAGTCATTCGACTTGCCGGAAGAACCGTCTGACGAAGAAGTTGCAGCATTATATTATCTTCACCAGTCAGCGAATCAAGATCAAATCATTAGACCAATTGTGGTTAATCAACCCAAGTTGGATTCTTCATCTTCCAGAGCAGGTCCAAGCAATAGCAGTGGTGTTCAAGTTGAAAATACTTCTGAAGCAGAAGAACACCTGCTACACCTCCAGTGAATGCTTCTAATGAACCAGAAAACACAACAGTACCAATAGGCCTCAGAATCAGAATTCTGACTCATATGAAACACCGACATTTGATGCTGATGATGAAACTTCATCGGACGAAGAAGTTGAGCAGATATCTAACTTGTTGAATCAATCTGCTAGTCCAAGAAATCAGAACGAAGCTTCAACAAGTACTCCTAATGTTGATGTGAACAGTGATCTGATTGTTTCAAATCAGAAAAGCTCAGTTGATGTTCCAGTAGAAGAAATTCTGCGATCATATTCGTACCATCCTTCAATGAATATCATAGGAGAACTACAAACTGGTGTGCGTACACGAAATCAAATTAACAAAGCACTTAGCTGTTTCTACACCCGAGTTGCACCAACTAAGAACTACTGCTACTACTCATGTTTCATTTCTCAAATAGAGCCAAAGACAGTTAATGAGGCTCTAGCTGACGAGAATTGGGTGATAGCAATGCAAGAGGAACTTTTACAGTTCGAGAAGTTAGGTGTTTGGAAGCTTGGAGACTTGCCACCGAAGCAAAAAGCTATTGATACAAAGTGGGTCTTCAAGTGTAAAAGGAACGATCGAGGGGTTATAGTCAGAAACAAAGCTCGGCTGGTTGTCAAGGGATTCCACCAGCAGGGAGGTATAGATTACACGGAGGTATATACACCGGTTGCGCGATAAGAATCTATCTGCATTTTCCTAGCGTTCGCAGCTTGGAAAAGATTTAAGGTGCACCAGTTGGATGTAAAATCTGCATTTCTCTACGGTAAACTTCGTGAACAAGTGTATATCAGCCAACCACCAGGGTTTGTCGATCCACTGAACAAGAACATAGCATATCTACTGGACAAAGCCTTGTACGGTTTACACCAAGCCCCGAGAGCTTGGTACGAGACGTTATCGCAACATCTCGTAGGAAATGGCTTTACACGAGGCACAGTGGACAGCACTTTGTTTACCAGAGAAGTTGGATCGCATCTGATTATAGTACAAATCTATGTGGACGATATCATTTTCGGTTCTACGGATGACAGTCTGTGCAAAGAATTCGAAAATATCATGAAGAAGAAATTTGAGATGTCCTCGATGGGCCAAATGAAGTTCTTCTTAGGTCTTCAAGGTGATCAGCTTCCAGACGGGATATTCATTCATCAGACTAAGTATGTGCACGACATTCTCAAACAGTTTGAAATCGATTCTTCGAAGCCGCTTTCGACACCGCTGCACTAAACCATGGGCTTGCGTAGACGAGATGGGAACGAAAGTTGATGAAACACTTTAACGATCGATGATAGGTTCATTGATGCATCTAACGGCATCGCGCCCAGACATCATGTATCCTACTTGCTTATGTGCGAGATATCAGTTAAGTCCTCGAATGTCACACTTGCAGATAGTCAAGCGAATCTTCCATTACTTAAAAGGTTGCCCAAGCACCGGCCTGTGGTACCCCAAGAATGACAATTTTGATCTCACTGGATACGCTGACTCGGACTTCGGAGTGGACAAACTGAACTCGAAATCTACAACTGCAGGATGCCAGTTCTTTGGCACATGTTTTGTAACGTGGCAGTGTAAGAAACATATCACGGTCTCTCTCTTAACCTGTGAAGCGAAATACATTTCTGCTTCCAGCTGTTGCTCTCAAATCCTCTAGATTCAGCAACAGATGAGGGATTATGGTCTGCAGTTTCTTGACAAGCCTTTATTTGTAGATAACAAAGTAGCCATCGTTATAACTAAAAATCCGGTTCATCACTCACGTACAAAACACATTGGAATTCGATACCATTTCATTCGTGACTGTTACGAAAAGAAATTGGTTCGAATAGAAAAAATCCACACCGTCGAACAAAGGGTTGATTTTTATACCAAAGCATTTCCATTAACAAGATTTAAATTTCTAATGCGACTTAACGGTATTAAAAATTTGCTTACAGGTGCAGAAGCTGAGGTTGAATACAGATTCGATGACGAATTCACGTAGTCCGCATTGGTTTTTATGGTTTGTAAATATCTTTCTAGTTTAGTATTTCTTAAAAACCTAAAATCCAAAAAATATGTTTTTGATTTTAGGGGGAGAAATATTTAGGAAAATACAAAAACATATGAAAATTTTAAAAAATTTACAAAAACATTGAAAAAGACAAAAAAGGAAATGATAGTACATCAGTGGACTATCATAGTATGCTAAAGAAATGTAAACTTCAAAAGTAATAAACGAGTCTTACTGTGGATGTGTCGATAGGCTTAACACGTTCAGTAAACTGTTTTCGAGATATAAACAAAATTTAACAACTGCTTAATATTGTGGATTAACACATCTTGGATATATGGACTTAGTACTCTGAAATTTCGTTTGAGAGATTGCCTGATTCTGAGATACGAGGTCTTTATAGATAGTTGATATCTGGGGTATTATACAAGTTCTTCTGATTTGGCGGAAGCAATAGCCTAGAACTTCTATAATGCTTTTGCTATAAAACCTAAATTGCATGCAAAACTTGACAAGTATCGAAAGATATAATCATTTGTAGTGCTAAAAAGATTCCTTAAGTGGAACACACCTTAAAGAAGAGTCTTCATCTCTTTGTCTGTACGGTAGTACTAACCTGAGCTCTCAAGGTCTCGCACATACCCAGATACAGATATCAATTACGCTATATTCACCTGTAAGATGAAACTTAGGGAATCTTGATACGGGATTATATTCAAGAAGTGGAAACCACAGATAAGTCAAGTTTCATAATTCATACCTAAACATATCTTGAAACAGTTGAGAAATGTGGTAACTTTAAGTGGACAAACATATCGACAATCTAGGTAAACGTGTTTAAAGCTTAAAGTCATCTAAAGGTCAGCGGTACTGGTGATATGTTTCAATTAACTTATTTGATCCTTTAAACACGAATTCACAAAAATACTTGTCTGTAAATATGTTTGTGTATAGTTTACTTTGTTCTGTACATAGTTTATCAGCTTTACATATTAAAACCAAAAAGATTTTCAGAATGTTTTAGCATAAACTTTCAAAAATTCAAAAAGATTTTATTTCTACATTGTTTTCAGCAAACCAATGTAGGAGAACGGGTCTTCGAAGTCTGGTAATATACTAGAACTGGTGGGAATCTCATTAACAACGGACTAGGAGCTAATCTGTAAAATCTGAAAAGTCAAAACAATAAAAAGTTCATTATTTTGAAACTTTGATTTTGAAAATATCAACAGTTTGTTCGTAACGGGTCAAACCGGGTAATTAACTTGGACTCGGCAGACAAATCGATTAACCAAGGTCATTAGCTTGGACTTGGTCAACTGAGTGGATTTTCATAACTGGTAAAAAGTTGGAAAGTTCACGGATTAAAATGAAAATTTTGAAAAAAGTTTGAATTCAGGGTTTGGCAAGTTCGGTCGAACTTGCTAAACAAAATCTTCTTTAACATCTAAGCAAGTTCGACCAAACCTGCAGATGGCTGCTTATCATTATCTACTAAGTTCGCCCGAACTTCTGTTGGGCCCTTCAAGTTGGGCTTAACAAGTTCGTCCGAACTTGACATGGTATAAATACCATTCAATTTCGGCCGAACTCATTCAATAGCAAACAAATCCTCTGAAGCAAACTTAAGAACTCTGAGAGAATTTGAGTGAAATTGGCAAAATCATAACGTTACGCTGCCCAAATTTGATTGTCCTTGGTGATTTGCACACCATCTATAATGGCCGAGGTATAAGATCGTTGTTTGAACTGTGAAATGAACCGTAATCAAACCTAATGGATCTGAAACTATAAAATCTGATAGACTTAAGAGTTTCATGAACGAATTAATCTTAAAATTGAAATAAACAAAGTAAATCGACCGTGAAAACTTGTTTAATTTGATTGAAATGGTCGTTGTTGTGTTGATCAGGTTTGGTATTGAAGGAGATGACAAGTTCGGCCGAATTTTTTATCAAGTTCGACCGGACTTGTTAACAAAACTGAATAAAGAGAACCTAATGCATGTTCGCCCGAATTTGGGTTTTTGGAAATCTGATTGGTGTTTAGAGTATGAGTTCGCCCGAACTTATAATTGTATAAAGAACATGTTGTTAAGGCATGTTCGGGCGAACTTGAACAAAACATAATGTTTAACACATATCAAGTTCGCCCGAACTTGATAAAAGTGTTAGAAAAATTTTGTGATTTTTCTCGATTAGCGTGCTAATTGTTTTGCGTTGTTTTTCAGGCTCAAGCTCTAGCACGTGCAATCTCGATAGAGTTCTCTAAGACTCATAACACGTGTATTACGCTTGACAGACGATCTGTCCATCTTTAAAGGAATATGACAGTATCTTAAAGTTTTTTTGGAGGAAAGCCCTATTCACAGAGCTATCACGGAACGCACAGTGTCATACAGATCTCATATTTTCCATTTCTGGACGAATGCGGAGCTTAGTGATGATCAGAAAACGATTAATTCATCAGTACAAGATGGAAAGGAGGTTAAGAAGATTTCTTTAACTGAAGATGATATTCGACGGATTCTGCAATTAAACGACAACGAAGATGATCTAATATTCCTCGACGAGAAAATGGTTAGAGGTTGTTTCTTTCGTATGGGCTATAAGGGAAGCGTGAACAAGCCGACGTTGAAGAAAGGGGAAGTGCCAAATCCCTACAAACTCATTATACACGCTATTATTCACACATTTAGTCATCGCAAGGCAGGATTAGATGACATGCAAGATTATTTGGCCTGTATGGCAACGGCATTGATTCTGAAAAAGCCGTTCAACTTTTCAAAGCTTGTATTTACACACATGTCAAAGAATATGTAGGATTCAAGGTTATGTCTACATCCAAGATTCGTGCAAATGCTGACAGATGAGAAGTTCACAAATATAGCACGGGATCCAAATGATGTGTTTTATTTAGTTCACCTTGATGAAACGACTGTGAAGAAGCTAATCAAGTTTCAGAAACAAGCATCAGCTCCTGTTGGAAAGCCAGTTTTCGGGGCTATTAAAGATCCAAATTATGTTGCGCCGTCTGAAAACAAATGGAGGAAAGATGAAAATGATGATGAGAAGGAGCTTAATGCTGAAAAGGAATGGTTTAAAGTCTTCAAGCCGAAAGCTAGAAGTGAATGGTTCTTAAAGGCAGAAGCTGATAAGCCTAAGAAGAAACGAGCTGCAAAGAAAATTGAAACTATGCTTGTTGACGAAGATGAACATGAGAATGTTAAAGGCGAAGCAGGTTCTAGTGCAGCTGTAGTTGTTGAAAGTCAAGAGACTAAGAAAACACCACAAGATGATGTTATATCTGCTACTTCTGAACACGATGATGAATCTGTCGAAGAACCTATGAAAGAACCTGAAAAGACAGCAACAGAAAAAGAAAAAGAAATAGATGCTGATTTTGATCCAAATCAAGAAAAAGAGTCAGATGAGGAAAGACCAAAGAAGAAAACTAAACATGTAAAGTCTGCAACTATTTCTTCGACAAAGACTACATGGTCTCCTCAGACAAAAGGTAAGAGGAAATCAAAGAAAGATAAAAAAGCAGTCAGCAAAAGATACAAAGGAAAGTTGAAAAGCGCAGAAGTTATACAAGAACCTTCTGGCGCACAGGAGAAAGGAGTTACACAAGAACCTCCTACACAAGAACCTCCTGTTGTTGATACAAGTGAAACTGAACATCCAGGAGTCACACAAGAACCTTCTGTGATTGTTTCATCGGAAGCTGAAAGGCCAGGAGCTACACAAGAACCTCCTATGTCTAGTTTTGTGGAAGTACCTGTTATTGAATCGCCTGTTGCTCCAACGACTTCAAATCTTGAAAGTTCTACTCCAAGGAAGCCGACACCAAAGGCTACTACTCCATAATCAACACCAAAATCTTCAGGGCCTAATATATTTGGTGATATGCATAGTGATCCGATTAGTCTACAAGATCTAAACACTTTCTTTCCAGAGACTAATGTTGAACTTTTAGAGAAGCGTGTGAAAATCTTGGAAGAGAAAGTTGCCAAGAATGAAGAAGAAAAAGCAGAGTTAGTAAAGAAAATGAATCAAAGCTCTACAGAGAAAGAGATGTTAGACGACAAAGTGAAAGTATTAGAGAATGAACGTGAATATTTTAAAGCATTGATCGAAAGTCTGCAAGATGCGAATGGGAAGATGTAGACTGAAATTACATAGTTAAAGTCAATCCAAGCTCTAAATGATTGAAGATTCACCAGGTTGCAGAAAGTTTTATCTAACTCTATGGGAATTGATTTCATCAAAGAATATGATCGTCTGGATCAACAAGAACCCAAAGAAAGGTCTGAGAAAGAACTAGCAGTGAGTGGTAAAGGAAAGAATATTGAGGGTGAAGTCCCTAAATCTTCTGAAGTTACAGAGAAGTCCGATGATGTGATTAAAGCTTCTGATTCTGATATTCCAAAGGTTGACGAATCTGTCAAGCCTTCTGACCCAATTGTTGCTTTTGAAGAAAAGGACGATGAAGAAGCTGAAGATGAGGATAAAGAAGATGAGGAAAAGAAAGATGATTCTGAATATGAGGATTGGAATGTAGCAGACGATGACGATGATGATTATCAGGGTGGTATTGGTATTAAAATCACTGAAGCCAAAGTCTCAAGTGAATTTGATTTCTCTTCGCTTATGGATGATGAATCAAACAGAATGGATGATAAAAGTGGGGGGGAGTCAGGGCAGAAAGGGCTGACTGATGAGATTGATCTGTTGAATGTTGATAGATTTGCTATGCCAGTTAACGCTATACCCATGAAGCCTTTATTGTTAATGCTTGGCGAGTTTATACACAACTCTACAAAGGAAGATCTTGCAAAGTTAGTTGAAGTTGATGCTGCAGATCTAGAGTTTGATTTCAAAGAAGATGTGTTGAATGTTAACACATTTGAGCCGAATGATTATCAGTATGTGAGAAGATTTGAGGCGGATGAGTATAACAGAGTGATCGTTGAAGATTGGTCTTCTGATGATGAGACAGATCATACTGCGAAGTACGTCGGTCCTAATTCTTAAAGTTTTCCTACTTTTGAGGAGATGTATAAGCAGTTAGACGAAGACATGCTTAAAAAAAAATTGAAGAATCTTTAGGTGAAGGAAAAGTACCAAAGCCAATGACTAAAGAAGAAATTTCTCAAGCAAAGAAGTCATGGTTTAAAGAGATGCCTCGCGAACGTAAGTGTCGACGTCCTCTAGTATTCTTTACCAAAGACAAAGACGTTTCATTGGGAGATATTTTGAGTTGGGGTTTGTTCAAGGAGCTGAACGTTTATGCAATCAAGAGGGAGTTTGGAGTGCAATACTTCAAATACCTTGCTGATTTCAAGACCTTACCGTATTGGGATGTGGAAGAGTTGGTACAGACAGTGAATGTTACATACCACATGAAGGTGATTCATCAGTTGTTGTGGAAATTGATCAAGTTTGAAGCGGTGAAAGGATTTAGATATTGGAAGCCATTCATTCCTGGTCGCAGAATCAAGACAAACAAAAACACGGGTGAAAAAGACATCACATTAGTAATGAAGCGGCCGAGGGCAATGAGAAACATGCCGCTGATGCCGATTGAACAAGACTTCTATCCATTGTTCAAGTGGTGGCAGATAGATCCATCGACTTGTGAATCAGTTAGTGTTTTAAAGTTTTAAGAACACTTGGATATTTCAAAAGAAAGAGTTGTGGTATTGGGATATCAGGCTATGAGGGGGTTATGGAGAACAATTCAGGTTCTTGATCCGATGTGGTTGGTTAACTGCTCAAGAGAAGACATCAAAACCTTGTTCTACAACAAGATCGTATTTGAAGAACGTGAACAGGTACAAGCAATGCAGTTTCAGAAAGTTGTTAATGTTTGCTATGCACACGAAGTTAATTCAGGAAAGATGTGGCAAACAAAGTGGAGAGATCTAGAAAGAGTAGAGTTTTTAAAAGAGGAGAAGCGTCTCGAAGCGATTCATGAGAGAACTAGGAAGGTAAGCATTAAAAGGTGTTAGCACATGAACAAAGTGCCTCCTACAGACCAGACGCTGGATCCTAAGCAAGAGCGACGAAAGAAGCCATTTAAGAACTTCTTCGGTCGGGTGCGTTAAATTATATTATGAAGACAGAGTTTTGAAGACTGATACGAGACGAAGACTATATCCAAGGGGGAGTCTGTTGGTGCATAATGTCTATGTCTTAGTCTTATATCGAGTCTATATAGTATAGAGCTGAATAGGCTAGGTGTATGAAGTATTTATGTAAAGTTGTAACAAGTTCGCCCATGACATGTCATGTTGAGACAAGTTCGGCCGAACTTGCTAAGCCAAGTTCGGGCGAACTTACATCCTCCATGAGCGAACTTGCAAGTCTATAAATACCTGGCTAGTGCTCCTCATTTATAACTTTGGCATTTTGGGGCGAAGCTCTGTCAGTTTGTGCTCTTGATGTTTGATCAATAAAACTGATGATTAAACAATTAATTCTTGTCTATTGGTAAACACGACGTAATATTTCAGCTATTATGGACGTTAGATAACAAATTTAGGTTCCTAAGCATCGAGGATCGGTCCTACAAGTGGTATCAGAGCTAGAACAGCCTGATTTGATAGTATTAAGACAAGAACACTTCTATTTCATCTCCATTCTTTTATTTTTCTTACAACTTTAACCGATCTTCTATAATTATCAAACACAAAGTTTTACAATCACTCAAGATCACACAAGAAATCTCTCAGCCTCTCTCTGTAGATTTCTCTCACAAACCACTCACTACACCCTCTCTGTCAATGTCTGCAACGTCTAACCTAAAACCCTAGGCAAGGATTGTTTATATACTACAGCTATGCAACTGGGCTGTGCCCTCGTACAATATATAAACAAATAAACTCAGACTACATGATACAAGGACAAAACTCGGACTAGCAGCAACATTAGATATTCCGAATTTGCAAGGCTACACAAACTTGGATCTTGTCACATCCTCCTAAACTCGGATGTGTTGCAAACACCTAAACTTGGAAATAACATCTCTTGATAAACTCGGACATCACTTGTTGATCATAAACTCGGAGTCCTCATTTGTTCCAAACCCTAACTCCTTATGTTACGTAGAAACTCGGAATCCATGAGATGTTCACAATCAAGTCTTGTTTAAATATCCAAAGACCAAATCATAAGCTGTTGTCACATAAAATGAACCAACATGTCCATAAATTGTTTCAATATATGACAACTTTGGGCGAAGTTGTATAATGAATTTTGATTATTGAGGGTCAAGTTCGCCCGAAGTTGCCTGTAGTATAAAAAGGCAACTTCGCTGAAATCATTCATTTCACCTGATTTCATATCTTTGAGCAAAGTTGAACGATTTGAGAGTTTTTGTGAAATTGCAAAGGATACGTCGTTATACTTTCCAAATCTAGACCTGTTATAAGTGATTGGCACAGTTATAAACATGGCAGAGGTATAGATTTGATGAATTTTCCATTAACTTGATTGATTTGAACTGTATGGATCGAAAATATTAAAATCTGTTAGATCTAGAGGTATTTTGAACAAATTGAACGATGAAAGATGATTAATAAACATATAAATACCATAAACAAACAAAAAATTGAACATTGGACATGTTTGTTGTTACAGGTTATTGTTGGGGAAGACAACAAGTTCGCCCAAACATGTTGAAGTTGATTTAAATCAACTTCGGGCGAAGTTGTCCAAATTCCAAATTAAAATCTGAAAATACAACAAGTTCGCTAGAACTTGTTGTAAAGCTTTCAAAACTTGTTTTCATCACAAGTTCGCCCGAAGTTGTTAAAAACTGAAATTATCTTGTGTAATACAAGTTTGAGCGAAGTTGTTTAAAAGTGTAATGTTTTTGGTATGTCAAGTTCGCTCGAAGTTGATGTATTTTGTGGAAAAATTGTGAAAATTAGCTAATTTGTTTGAATTTCTTGTTCGCAGAATATTCAATTTTCATTTTCAAAGTTCCACAACACATGCATATCTCTTGATGAGAAGATTTATCCTTCGCTGTCTCCTTTTATAGAGATTCTTGAGTTTATGGGAAGGATTCCAATCACAAAGGCTATTATAGACCAGCATGTTGTTTATCGATCGCACGTATACTTTTTCTGGCATTCAGCGACCTTCAATGAAGAAACAAATGTTATTACTTCGGCTGTTCAAGTTGGGAACGAAGATAAAGAGACTAAAGTTTCTGAAGCTGATATTCGAAGGGTTCTGGAATTCAACGACAATACTGATGATCCGATTAGCTTCGAAGAGAGAATGGTGAAGGGTTGTTTCTTTAGAATGTGATATATAGGGCATGCAAATGAGCGAACATTGAAGAAAGGCGGTGTTCCTATTCCGTATAAACTCCTTATTCACGCCATTATTCACGCTTTCAGCCACAGGAAACCGGTTTAGACGACATTCAAGATTATATGGCTTGCATGGTGAGAACGATGGTGCTCAACAGAAAGTTTAACTTTTCTAAGGTGATTTTCAAGTTTATTTCGAAGACTATGGGCAGAGACAGATTGGTGATATTGCAAAAGATCCGAACGTACCTGAGTCACATGGACGAGACAACTCTAAAGAAGCTCAAAACGTTTCAAAGACAAGATTCTGCTCCAGTTGCGAAACCGATATTTGGTGCTATAGTCAAAGCAGATTATGTGTCACCACCTGATGATAAGTGGGGGAAGGATGGTAGCGGAGATGATAAAGACGAGGTTGAGTTGTTAAAGACGTTCAAGGAGAAAAGAGGAGATTAGTACATAAAGAAAGTTGTTGTAGTTGAGAAGCCGAAACGAAAAAGGGTGTCAAGGAAAGTTGAAACTATGTTAATAGATCAGCCTGATGTTAATCAAGAGAATCCTCAGAATGTTGAAGGATCGAGTGTTGCAATTAATGTTGAAAGTCAAGAAGTTGAGACTGGTACAACAGGTGGTGAACGTGATGATGTTATATCTGCTACTTCTTACAAAGATGATGAATCTTCTGAAGATTCTGCTGATATTCGCCAGAGAGAAGCAGAGAAAGACAAAGAGGAAGAACGTTTGAAAAAGCATGGTGAAGACTTGTATGAACCGTCTGCTGAAGAAGGGTCTGATGAAGAAAGACCTAAAAAGAAATCAAAGCGTACAAAATCAAAGGTTGGTGATTCAAAGAAAACAACTGGGTCTCCAAGTACAAAAGACAGAAAGAAACCTCAGAGTTGAAAATATTTACAAGAACCTCTTGTTTCTGATTTGCAAGATATTCCAATTGTTGAAGCTCAAGAACCACCGACGACTGCAATTCAAGAATCACCGTTTGTTACTGTACATGATGAATCAGTGGTTAACATTACTACTGAAGTACCAGTTCAGAGTACATCTCAATCAACGCCAAAAGCTGCTACAAAAGGTACTCCTAAAGTTACTCCGAGATGGAAGCAGTCTACTCCACAAAGTGTCAGAGCTACAGAGTTTAAAAATGCTTTCGGTGATATTCCAGATAATGTTACTCATCCTGTCACAGCTGAAGATCTTGAAAGTTGGTTTGAAGATACTCCAATAGATGTGTTAGAGAAAAGGATCAAAGCTCTGGAAGATAAACTTAAACAGAATAAAATTGAGAAAGAAGGTCTAGAGAATAAAGTGAAGCAGAGTATGGTTGAAAAAGAAATTCTGCAAGACAAAGTTGAATTTCTTGAAGATGACAGAGGTTATATGAAAGCTATGGTTGATAGTTTGAGTGCTGCAAATGAAAAATTGGAGAAAGAGATTGCTGAACTAAAAACTGAAAGAGATCAGAATGATAGAAGATTTGCCAGGCTATAGAAAGTGTTATCTAATAGATTGGGTATTGATTTCATAGCAGAATATGAAAGACTCGATCTGCAAGAAGCCAAAGACAAAGTTGAAAAAGAATTAGCAGAACAGGGAAATGGTAAAGGGATTGTTGATAGTATTCCTAAACCAATAGAGGAGCCTGTGATTGAAAAGATTGTTGAAGCTGGAAAAGCTCAGAATCTGAGATTGTTCCTGAAGCTGAAAAGATTGAAGAATCTGTCAAAACTTCTGAGTTAGAGAAAGATCACGATGATGATCAGGGTGGTGTTGGTCTAAAGATTGATTCTGCTAAGGTGCATACTGATTTTGTTCTTGAATCCTTGATAGATGATGAATTGAACATGGAGGAGGATCAGAGTAAGGGGGAGCATACAGAGCAAACAGGGCCTCAAGATGATGATGTGTCTGATGCAATAGTTGCTATGCATGTTGCTGCTGTTCATGATAAACCTTTGATGATTATGTTGGACCCAACTATTGAAGAGGGGGAATTCGTTCACAACAATACAAAAGAAGAGTTAGCCAAAATGTTCGAAGTTGATGCTGATTCTTTCGAATTTGATTTTGAAGATGAATTAGTGAACATGAGCACGTTTGAACCAAAGGATTATGTGTACAAGCGAGTACCAGAGGCAGATGATTATGATCACTTTATCTTTGAAGAGTCTTCTGACGATGAAGCTGAAAAGTATTCTAGTGTCAATACTGATAGCTTTCCAACGATCAAAGAAGTCATAAATTAGATTGATTTAGAGCTGTTAAAACAAAAGATTGATGAAGTGGTGAAAGACGGAAATATCCCTAAACGTTATACTAAAGAACAGATTACTGAAGCAAAGAAGTCGTGGTTTAAAGAAATGCCTAAAGAAAGAAAATTCAAACGACCACTGGCATTCTTTACTCGTGATGAAGACAAGTCTATAGGTGATATTCTGAGTTGGGGATGGATTAGAGAACTTGACGTTTATGCTATAAAGAGAGAGTTCGGGGTGCAATCCTTAAGACATCTTACTGATATAAAGACGTTACCATTTTCGGATGTTGAAAAGTTGGTGCAAACGAAAAATATTGGTCTTCAAATGTAATTCAATGAACAACGGCTATGGAGGGTTATAAAGTTTGAAGCTTCATGAGGTTTTGAATTAAGGAAGCCGTTTATTCCGAAACGAGAGTTAAGATCGATAAGAAAACGGGTGTTAAAGATGTTATGCTAGTGATGAAAAGGCCAAGGGCTATGAAGAATATGCCACTGAAACCAATTGAACAAGACTTTCATCCATACTTTCTTTGGTGGCAAACGGATCCTAAAACAAGTGAAGCAGTGATAGTGTTACGATCTGATGAAACGTGGGATATCACTAAAGAAAAAGATCCTGAATGCATCGAACGAAGAAGGATTTGGGGATTGTGGCGAACTATACATATACTAGAACCGATGTGGCTAGTTAATTGTTCAAGAGAACATGTGAAATGTTTATTCTTCAACAAGATTTCTTTCGATAAACGTGAAGAAGTCCAAGCCAAACAATACCAAGGTGTGATCAATGTATGTTACGCACACGGTATTAACTACGGGCATATGTGGGAGTCAAGATGGAGAGAGTTAGAAAGAGAAGAGTTTTTGAAAGAGGAAAAACGTCTCGTGAAAATACATGATAGGGGTAGAGAGGCAAGGCTAAGAAGATTTCAGTTCATGAAGTGGGCACATCCTACTGACCAAACGCCTATTCCTAAACAAGAACGAAGACGAAAGCCGTACAAGAACTTCTTTGGAATAGGTTGAAGATTGAGAAGACTGATCAGGACTGCGCCAATATCCAAGGGGGAGTTTGTTGATACATGATGTCTATTGTCTAGGTCTTGGATCGAGTCTTTGTGATTAGGGCTTGTAAATGTTAGATTTTGGAAGTATTTATGTGTAATGACACAAGTTCGGCCGAACTTGTATGTAGGCATGAAAAGTTCGCCTGAACTTGTCCTGGCCATGAAATACTTCGAGTGAACTTGGTGGTCTATAAATATATGTCTTGGGTCTTTGTCATTTGTAACTTTGCATTCTTGACGGTGAAGCTCTGTCTGTTTCGATTCTCGATGTAATATGATTTTGGACTACTAAACAGACACTTTAAACAGTAAATCTTGTTTTGGACTAATAAATCAACGTTTAAACAGTAAATCTTGTTTATTTGTCACTAATCACGTAATTTCTGCTTATGATGAGATAGATACAAACTTAGGTTTCCGTGACAAGTGGACGGAACAATCCTATCAAGTGGTATCAGAGCCATAGATACCTAGTTTGCAGATATCTACACAAGACATTCTCTATTTCTACCCATTTCTTCTTCATTTTCACAAAATTGATGAATCTACGGTTAAAAATGGCTAATTCTTGAATATGTCATACATAATCACCTAATAACAAACCCTTGAAAGTTTCAGATCAAAATTCATCTGATTTTATGTCAAAATTCATAAAAAAACCATGTTTGACAACAACATTATGTCCGAACTTGTTGACTAGCTTCGGCCAAAGTTTTCCAAAAACATATCTTTTGAGTGTTTTAACAACTTCGCGCGAAGTTGTGAAGATTTTTACAAAGGTTTTTCCATCAAGTTCGAACGAAGTTGTCAAAGCTTATACAAGTTCGCCCGAACTTGTTTCAAGGTGATTTTTTTTCTGAAAATTGTAACAAGTTCACCCGAACTTGTTAAGATTGAAAATGAATTTGTTGGTTAGTGTTGATGCATATGTCTATTGCCTACATCATCGTATACTATCGAGTCTGTATTCAGAAGCAAAATGTGGAAGTTTATGTTTGTAAAGGGTCAAGTTCGCTTGGAATGATGTGTGGATAGTCAAGTTTGGCCGAACTTGACTAAGCAAGTTCGCCCGAACTTGCATCTCACCAGCGAACTTGCACTCCTATAAATAGGAGTCTAGACATTTCATTTGTAACTTCAGTAATTTTGGCACTGAGACAGCGAAGCTCTGTCCAAGTGTTTCCAGGATCTGTAATGTTTGAACATTAATGAAACAGTGTTAAACATTAACAAACTTGTCTACAATGTCCCCTATGCAAACGGATTCCGCACGTTTACCTTAGATTTGCCAAATTAGGACCCGGATGATCCGTACAACGGACCTACAAGTGGTACCAGAGTAGGATTGGCCTAATTTGAAGACATTGGACATTGAACATTTCATCTTCTACTCTATTCTTTCATTTTTAACCTTCCTTGGACAATTCACGGATAAAATGGAATGATTTTCAAGTATAATACGTAAAATCCATTATACTAAAACCCTTGAAAAGATGAGAGCTTAAAACAAAGTAATTCATGTTGAAATTTTGAAAAAACCATGTTTGAAAATACCATTTTCATCGAACTTGTTAGCCAAGTTTGGCCGAACTTGAGTTAGAAAGTCACTTTTTGATTGAGTTTCTATCAAGTTCACTCGAACTTGTGGATTTTTGAGAGAATTATTATGAAGTTCGACCGAACTTGTTATACTCTCTTTGATATTCTTCAAGTTCTCCCGAACTTAAGAAAATTCATTGTATCCTATAGTAAGGCATGAAAATCCCGAAAAACGTCTCGGACATTATATATCGTTAGATTCGTATTAACAAGACGAGTTTAAAGCTCTAATCTGGTAAAAATAGTTTTCCGAAAAATTTTAAACGTTTCTAGTAAACCGATACGTTAAAATTGCCGATTAAAAATCAAATTTAACTAAAATTGTCTGTTTGCTAATCATTTTTCAAGTGTTTTGAACGACAGATTAGTTTGGAAAACGAAATGGGGTCTGTGAAGCTGCCAAAGTTGATGAGTATGAACGAGTATGAAGTTTTGAAAGGAAAATTTGAGAGCTGGGTCCAAGCTATGCATTTCCGTAGTTGGGTCGCGATTGAGACAGGTTATGTCGTTCCTAGAGATGAGAATCAGAAAATTCTGGAGATGTGCAAATATTCTACTCAACAGAAAGATGATTATTTTGCTGAAAAGAAAATGATTAATCTTATCCAGCAATCGGTTAAGGAAGACATCCTGATACTTTTACAAGAATACAAGAATTCAAAAGAATTATGGACATCTCTGAAGAATAACTTTCAAGAGAGTGTAGTGCTTAAGAACTGTGAAGCTCTAGTTTCAAGTATATCCACAAATGAGTCTTCAAGTTCTAAACCAGTCTGCCCGGTATATGATGTAGACAATTATCAGGCAGATAATGCCAAACTCTTGAATGGGATTGAGAGTTTGACATTAGAAAATAAATAAATTAAAAGAATTTTGAAAACAAAATAAAAATTTTAGAAAATGAAAAACTACAAATGATAGTAGATTTTCAAAATGAAATAAAAATGTTTAAAAATGAAAAAAATTGTTTTTGAAAAATTAAATATAGAAAATCAAAAAGCAATAAATTCTCATATTGAGAAAATTGCTCAACTTGAAAAAGAAGTTAAGACTGTTAAAAATAAAGCTGTTAATTCAGAAAAGTTATCGAAAGGTTTTGTGACTTCCTCATTAAAGTTTGATCATATATGTCCAAAACCGATCAATGATAATAAAAAGAAAATTCCAATAAGTAACATTGTTACAAATTATGACGATGTCATAATTGAGAATTGTGATGATGATACCGATGATGAAAAAGATAAAAATGATAAAAATGAAATATTTTTAAAACTAAAAGAGAAATTTCAAGAAACTGTTCTACACTTTTCTGAAAAAGGTGAATGTTCAACGCAAAAACCTTCTAAGCAGAATGAAGAACAAAAACAATGTTCTAAAAATTCTAAGACTTTTAAAAATAAAAGTTCATCGGTACAATCATCCAATCATTATAAAAAATCAAACAAATTTGAACAACAAAACTCACAAAATTTGAGAATAAGTAGTGCAGGTCGGACCGCAGTGCTTCAACGTTAAATCAAAGGTACAGAAGAAGCATGAAAGTTGGCTAGCACACATCAAATCAATGTTATGATTTGAGTGTATGGTTTGATAGAAAAGATCGATATACAGGAAGTGTTATAAATGTAGAGTAACTAGACACATTGCTACTAAATGTTTACAAATTAAACCTCATCATGCTCATATTGATAACAAAAAATCAGGAATACCAACTCAGGTTTTGAAACAATGTACAGAAACTACAAACAAGGTGAAACCAGTTATTACTAAGTTTTCAAATCTTGAAACTGGTGAATCCTCGAGTTTTTATGAACAAAAAACATTGTACTTCAAGAAAACTTTAATGAAAAATCAATCATGGTTGGTAAAAGAAAAAGTGTTTACACAATCAGTGAAAATTGAAAGTGTAGAGAACTTTTCGAAACTTGAGAAAGTTCAAAATAAACCTAATTGTGAAAAGAAAATCAAAATTAAAGTTGAAGAAACAACGCTTAAGACTGAAAAGGCTTGGGTGTCAATATTCAACTAAATTGTTTGTGTCTTTGTGTAGGAACTTCCGAGATAATGGCAAATTACTGAGAATGGAGTTCCGTAGCACTCGTTGAAGAAGGGCCGGGTTATCATGTTTTTTATAAAGGCCATTTTTTATAAAATTTGAAATTCAAATAACGTTTACTTTACAATTTTTTAAGAAAATTTGAAAAATATCACAGAATCCTCACTGTTAAATAGACAAAACCCAGTGGTATAAATTATTATAAACACTAAGGTGTCAAGTTTTTGTCATCATGAGGGGGAGAGGACTTAAAAGAAATTTGTGAAGCAGTAATGGATGGATAATTAAAGTGATTCTCATCGGTTGGTCAATGTTTTTCTATAAATCAAAAATTCCAAAAATATGTTTTTGAATTTTAGGGGAGAAAAAATTTTCAGAAAATCCAAAAACATATTAAATTCAAAAAGTACAAAAAGAGTATTGTGGATAAAAGGAAATGATAGTACATCAGTATACTATCACAGTATGGTAAGGATTTGTAAAGTTTAAAAGTTTAAACAAGTCTTACTGTGGATGTGTCGATAGACTTTACACGTTCAGTAAATTGTTTCTGAGATATAAACTAAAATTTACAACTGCTTAATCTTGTGGATTAACATCTCTCGGATATATGGACTTAGTACTCCGAAATTTCATTTGAGAGATTGCCTGATTCTGAGATACGAGGTCTTTATAGATGATTGATATTTGGGGTATTATACAAGTTCTTCTGATTTTGCGTAAGAAATGGCCTAGAACTTCTATAATACTTTTGCAAAAATCCCCTAAAAACTGCATGCAATTGAAAATATCGAACGGCACTACAATGGCAGTTCAAAAAGATTCCATTTTGGAACATTACCTTATTTGTTGAGCCTTCATCTCTTTGTCGGTAGGTGGTACTAACCTGAGCTCTCAAGGCCTTGCACAACCCATAAAAAGATATCAATAACGCTTTACTCACCTGTAAGATGAATCTAGGGAATCTTGATGCGGGAGTTTATTCTGAGATGGGAACCGTAGTTAAGTCAAGTTTCTTAATTCTACATAACGTATCTTGGAACAATTGAGAAATGTGTTGAAGTTTAAGAGGACAAACATGTCGACAATCTAGGTAAATTTGTTTAAAACTTAAAGTCTGAAAAGGTCAATGGTACTTGTGTTTTGTCTCAAAAACTGATATGATCCTTTACCACAAACTCAACAAAAATATGTTTGTAAATACTTAGTGTTTGATATTCATTACATAAAAACAAAAAGATTATATTATCTTTTAATTTCGACAACTGATGATGAAAAGCTGATTTTCAAAGTCTAGAGTTGCTGAACAAAATTTAAATACTTTTGAAAATTGATCTGAAAAGTTAAAAAGTTCATTAAGTTGAAACTTACATTTGAATAAATGTGTCAGTTTAGTGTCAAAACGTTTGATCAAGATCATTAGTTGAACTTGATATAAATAAGATATTCAAGGTCATTAATTCGGACTTGAATAACTGTGAGGGTTTAAAAAACTGCTAGAAGATTAAAATTTGAAATGTTGATTGTTAGAAATTTAGTTTGAATCTGAAATGTTTATTTGAATGTTTGAGGAACTTTGAAACAGGAAGTTGATTTTAAGGGAGAGCTGGATAAAACATGTTGATTGAAGATACCAGAAAGCTCAAAGCAAGGGGGAGCATGGTGATTAAAGTTTTATCAAGACAAGCTTAGGAAAAGAGATAAGGATTGTAGTTGCTATGAAGATCAAGGAAGTTAAAGTTATTCAAGAAATAAAGATCAAGAGAACATTAAAGACTCAGGAACTGAATTGAAGAATGATGACTACGGAAACATCCAAGGGGGAGTCTGTTGATGCATATGTCTGTTGCCTGCGTCATCGCATAATATCGAGTCTGTATTTAGAAGCGAAATGTCGAAGTTTATGTTTGTAAAGGGTCAAGTTCGCTTGGAATGATGTGTGGATAGTCAAGTTCGGCCGAACTTGACTAAGAAAGTTCACCCGAACTTTCATCTCACCAGCAAACTTGCACTCCTATAAATAGGAGTCTTGACATTTCATTTGTAACTTCAGTGATTTTGGCACAGAGATGGCGAAGCTCTGTCCAAGTGTTTCCAGGATCTGTATTGTTTGAACATTAATGAAACGGTGTTAAACATTAACAAACTTGTCTACAATGTCACCTATGCAAACGGATTCCGCCCATTTACCTTAGATTTGCCAAATTTGGACCCAAACGATCCGTACAACGGACCTATAGTTAGTCAAGTTCGACGGAACTTGTCTGTCTACTAATCAAATTTCAAGTGTTTGTGAGTGTGTTTTCAGATACAGTTTCAGTTTGACGTGATGAATGATTTTCATAACACCTTTGCTACAACAGAAGCTCAGACATCGAACGCAAATGCAGTAAATCAGATCAATCTAGACAACGAAATAGGGAATCCATGAAGCCACCCAAGTTGATGAGTATTGACGATTATGAAAGTTGGCGTGAGAAGTTCGAGAATTGGGTTTAAGCCAATTTCTTCCATAGTTGGGTCGCAGTACAAATTGGATACAAATGGCCAGTTGATGAACGTGGTATCGAGATTGCTTTATCAAAGTTTACACCTGGAGATAAAGATTTATATGTATATGAGAAAAAGATGATGAGCTTGTTACAGTAATCAGTTAAATAAGATATCTTGACCCTGTTACTAAAATGTGACACGGTACAGGAGTTGTGGAATGTATTACGTGCAAAATATCACGGTAGTACGGATATGCGAAAAAGCAAGAAATTCTCATCAAGAAGGAGTTTGATATCTTTACGATGATGAAAGGTGAAACAATAAAGCAACTGATAGAGCGTTAGTGTCATTTGGTGGTTCAGCTAAGAAGGCACGAGCTTCAAAAGACAGATGAAGAGCTTGTAGACAAGTTCGCGGATGCACTACCTGAGGGGGGAGTGGTCTACATACTTGATGGTACTGAAGAATTGTCCTAGTTATGTGAATTATCGTTTAGCTGATTTCATTGACAAGCTAGAGGGTCATGAAATGGAACTGCAAAAGATCGCTAAATCGAAGAATGCACAAGTTGTAGAAGACGTCGGATTGTATTATAAAAGTGGTTTTTCGGATACCTCAATTCCGAAGATACAAACTGCTTTTAGTGCAAATGCTAATTCTTCTAATCATTCGTTTCAAATGTCATATCTAAGCTATGATCAGACACCAAACACATCACATTCTAGTTCAAACTCAAATTCTCCATTCCAGAATCAATCCAATAAGCCGAATCATTCCAGTTCCGATCCCAGTGTATTTCACTGCAATATTGCAGTCAATCTAAAGAATGTATTCTCTGAGCAAGCAGCCAAACAACACATGTGTGACAACCCGCAACTTCAGGTTACTACTTTAACCTAACCGTAGTTATTTATTCTTACGTCCTTAGCGTTGCTTGAAATTTATGTTTTGCTTGGCAAATATGTGGGTTGCGTGTTGGAACTAAAAATTGCATGATTATAACGTGTTTTATGTGAAAACTGCATAGTTAGGGGAGCATTGTGAATAGATTAGAAACCTTAATAAAACTCCTACAACCCTAAACCTCCCACAAAAATCAATCTTACGGCAGTTTCAAAGCATCATCCTGATCATTTGATGCACACACAATCAACCTCTCAATCTTTCAAGAGCAAACCCTAGAATCAAATGGAGGTAAGGA
The DNA here is from genome assembly GCA_947069175.1 of Scalesia atractyloides. NCBI lineage: Eukaryota > Viridiplantae > Streptophyta > Magnoliopsida > Asterales > Asteraceae > Scalesia > Scalesia atractyloides. The sequence goes on from CAMTDV010000019.1 coordinate 16,659,960, forward strand.
TTATTTTATACGTTGTTAATCTCACTCTATTGATTTCATGCAAACCCTAGTTCTGAAAACAATAGTTCTGTTTATGTGATCATGTTTGTATGAATATTTGCGCATGAATAGTAACTTGTTGTCTGATATTGTTGGTATCGGTATGCCCAAGACACATATTAAATTGATGTGGCTAGTACATTATGATCCAACTCGGGTCATACGCAACAACAAGCTAGACAAACACTTATAATTTATTTATGATATGACCAAACAAATAAATATTAACACTTCGAATATTTAGAAATTGGTTTTCTAAATAATTGCACTTGAGAAACTAATGAATAAGATGGATAATTTATTTGAGAGTATATTTTATTTTGTTATTTAATGGGTTAAATAACATTATAAAAGATATTGTAAGATATATGGATATCTTGCAAATCTTCCAAGATCTCACACAATCGAAGATTAGATTTTGTAAGATATATGGATATCTTGCAAATCTTACAAGATCTCACACAATCCAAGATTAGATTTATAAGATATATGGATATCTTGCAAATCTTACAAGATCTCACACAATCCAAGGAAAGATCTTACAAGAGGTTATATATATGGATGATTTGGTGAGAATTAGAGATAACACACACACACACTCTTTCTATCATTAATATTATGCAAGAACACTAAAATTCTCCCTAAAATTTTCGCCCAAAGGTTGGTTGATCAAGAGGTGTTCACAAGTGAAAAATCCTAGCAACATAAGGTGTTGTTGGAAGCTTGGGGGTATACAAGCTTGAGGTCTTCTCCTATGAAGATTTAAATTCAAGAACATCATCTTCTTCATATATCTTGCTACTTGGAAGGTCGCGTGTAACGGACCAAACACCTAACGCATAAACACACTTAACACTACCGAGCTAACTAAGGTGAGTTCACTGCTCTTTTACAAGCATGCGTCCAGTGGGGATAAAACAAACAAACTAATATCCCTGGAGGGGATACTTTGCAAACTTTTATTCCTAGAAGGGATGACTTCTATTCCTTGGAGGAATACTTTGGTATAACTGTTTCGTTTAATTCCGTTGTTGGATAATACACTCAAATCTATCATATAAGTCCCATCTATAACCGAACTAGTTCCATGGAGGGCAACGGGGTATTAGTTGATAGCGCTATTAGGCTTGACAACCTCACACCGTACCTGGATTGGACGGGCGTGAACTAATGACCTTAACCACATGACCAATGTTGATAGGCATTGGGGAAGGGCAAACAAACTGACATCACTTGTGGTAAACGAGTTATTATCAACATGTCTTTAAACTAAACACCTACTTGTTTTATGTTAAACAAAATTGTGAACTCGCCGGCTTAATCGCGGATACACTTTTTCTGCATGCGGCAGGTTGTAAGATGATTCGTGCATGGGAACTTGCAGTCTGGGGAGCTTGAAGTGTCATGGGGCATGTTACGTGATTGCAAAGAATAAAACTTTACGCATTAAAACATTTTGATTTTCAATTGTGTCAGATATTTACATTTGCATCCGCTGAACACATATGTTATGTTTGAAAAGTTAAATTCAAATTTCCCTATCATGTTGGACATGTGGATTGTGTATTATGTTATTTACTATTAGTTCAACATGATTAGTGGCTGGATCATGGGCAGTCACACGCCTCGCAGTATAATCCCACATGTGGTAATTTGGGGGTGTGAAAACATGGCTCTACTTGCAACTGTACTTGAATCGTACGAGAGCTTAGTTGCAGGAAAGATACGGAACCCGGAGATGACTGCTGAGGGTTATGATCAGGTTGATGAAGAAGATTTAGAGTTGATGGACATCAAGTGGTGTCTAGCATCGATAATCCAAAGGGTTACGAAGTTTGTTGCACCTACTGGACGAGATATTGGAAATTCAAGGAACAAGCTAGGGTTTGACAAGTCAAAGGTGACATGCTTCACGTTAGAGAAAAGGGGCATTTCAAGCGTGAATGCACCAATTGTGAAGCTAGCGGTAATCACAGTCCGTTGGTAAACAACAGTGATTACTACAAGAAAGCCTTGCAGTACAAACATTTCTTAGAAAAGTTCAAGTTGAAGTTCAAGATGGATCGTCAACAACAACCGAAAAAAGCTCTAGCTGCTTCACATGAAGATGAAGGATTTGATTGGAATAATTATATTTCCAAAAAGGCTAATGTCGCTTTGATGGCTGAGATCATGGAAGAGCCAGAGTCGATGATAGATGAAGCAGCTCTTGAAAATGCAATCCTAGAGGAATACTTGCAAAGATCGGAAGAGGAGTTGATCTATCATGAGACTAAAATGAGTAACATTATACCTTCTAATATTCAATCTAGTTTTGCAGGTTGTTTCAATGCTACATCTCAAGAGCAAGTGATGGAAGAAAAGAAACCTGAGACCGAGGAGATCATTGATGTGACAAAAGAGATGAATGAGGAAAACCTTACCAAGATTGCTGACAAAGCAATGATGGCCAATCTGAGAGAGGTGGTCATGAGGTCGAGGTAAAGGTAATTGAAAAGGAAGTGATCAAAGTACAAACTGTGGAGGTTGAAAAACCTTGCACAAAGTATGCTAAAGCTTGCAACCAATGTGCTGAAAAGTCATTAATCATAAGTGATCTAAAGGTGCATAATGAAAATTTCAAATATGATTATCGCACAATGAAAGAAGCTTATAATAAGATGAAAGGAACTTATAGCATTTGTGAGCAAGCAAATCGAGAACAAACTGACACAATCAGAATGTTAAAGGCAACATTAATTGAAAAACAAGAAGCCATTAACATGTACATTAATAACATTGTTGAGTTAAAACATGAGCCTCAAGAGATTAAAATCGAAACTGAACGAGTAAGACAGTTGCTACAAAGCTACACGACAAATGCTTATGTCATCGATCATATTCTTCCAACAATTCCGTCGGAAGAAAATGATAAAAGCTAAAAGGTAAGAAACGTGGAGATTATAGCAATGTTCCACCTCCATTATGTGAAAGCTATTGTCGAAAGAAAGTAGAAGGAAGGGAGATGGCGCTCAATTTAAAACTTAAAACCGAAATGAAAAATGTGTTGCCTTAGAACATTGATATAACTTACATAAATTCTAACGATGACAGTGAAGCAATTGTGAGTAATGTGATTGAAAATGTGTTGGGAAGTGATTCTGAGGACAGCAGATTTGAGATCGCCAATTCGAGCTTGCATAGTTCAGAAAATTCACAATTTGAAAATGAAGATAACACTTCTCTGGAGAATAGCCTAAGTGATGATCCTAACGTTGTACTATACAAAGTTAAGGATTCTGATAGACTATACTTTGATGAAAGTTTCCCGATTCAGAATGTGAAAGAAGATTCGATCGACAAAGTATTCAAACTTCTTGAAGTTGCATCAGAGGATATTGATAAAAATGAGAAGAAATTTTATTCAAAATTCAAGAAAACCTATAAATATTATCGAAGAAACGGTGGTGATTTTCCTGAAAACATGAGAGGGGGATTGGGTTTTGAAACTAAAGAGAATGAGAAGAAAAAGTCACCATTTCACGAATCTAAAAAGAAAAACATGAAATCTGTGTTTGGGACTGACACCGTGATAGAAAAACATTCGATTGGAAAACAATCAAATGATGAATTTAAAAAGGAGAAAGAGCTTCGTGATCAAGCTAAATCTACAAGTGGAGTAAAATCTACTAGTGGAAACACTTTTGACACTCAGACATGCTTCAAATGCTGAAGTTGGTCACATTGCAAGAAAGTGTCCGAAATCAAAGTTTGATCGTCGAGGAAACAAAATTTCAGATGATGAAAAAGCAAAGAAACCAGAGGTTGTGTAGATTAAGATTTTGAAAAGAAATGATGAATCTAAAGTTCAAGAGAAACCTAAAACTATAAAGTTTTCTAACTTTGAAAAAGGTGAATCTTCAAAACAAGCAGAAAACAAAGATTCAAAAGCAAGAATGAACTCATAATCCTAGATTCCAAAAAAGATTTCATCATCATCTGAAATTGCCAAACCAACTGGGTTTTGAAAACCTATAAATATTATCGAAGAAACGGTGGTGATTTTCCTGAAAACATGAGAGGGGGATTGGGTTTTGAAACTAAAGAGAATGAGAAGAAAAAGTCACCATTTCACGAATCTAAAAAGAAAAACATGAAATCTGTGTTTGGGACTGACACCGTGATAGAAAAACATTCGATTGGAAAACAATCAAATGATGAATTTAAAAAGGAGAAAGAGCTTCGTGATCAAGCTAAATCTACAAGTGGAGTAAAATCTACTAGTGGAAACACTTTTGACACTCAGACATGCTTCAAATGCTGAAGTTGGTCACATTGCAAGAAAGTGTCCGAAATCAAAGTTTGATCGTCGAGGAAACAAAATTTCAGATGATGAAAAAGCAAAGAAACCAGAGGTTGTGTAGATTAAGATTTTGAAAAGAAATGATGAATCTAAAGTTCAAGAGAAACCTAAAACTATAAAGTTTTCTAACTTTGAAAAAGGTGAATCTTCAAAACAAGCAGAAAACAAAGATTCAAAAGCAAGAATGAACTCATAATCCTAGATTCCAAAAAAGATTTCATCATCATCTGAAATTGCCAAACCAACTGGATCAGTTAAACCAAAAGATTTTAATCAAACAAAGACTGACCAGTGGGTTCCAAAGAATGAAGTGAAAATTCCAACTTTCAATATCCCAAATCCACCCAAGACCGACAAGGCTTGGGATTCCGTCTTTAAGTAATTGCTTTAACATGTGCAGGGGCTTCCAAGGTCTATCTTATCAAAGTGGATTATGGACTGTGGAGCTTCTCAACACATGACAGGGATACGAGCCTTATTATTCGATATCAAAGCTATCAATGGAGGCTATGTTGGATTTGCTGGTAATCAAGGCGGAAGGATCATTGGAGAAGGAACATTGTCGAATGGTGTGGTATCTTTTGATAAGGTCAACTACATTGCTGAATTGGAGAACAATCTTCTGAGTATCTCCCAGATTTGTGACAAGAAGTTTACTACTCATTTCAACGACAACGAGTGCATGGTATTAAAGCAGGGTTTCAAGATTCCAGAAGAATGGCTTCTTATGCATGCTCCTCGAGAGAATGATCTATATGTGCTTGATATGAGTATTGCCATAACAACATCGAAGTCGGCACAGTGTTTTGTCAGGAAGGCCACAAAAAAGTAATTGATTCTATGGCATAGAAATATGGGTCATACTCACCTGAGAAAGATGAATTTTCTGGTTCATAAGAATCTCGTGGAAGGAGTGAATCTAAAGAGCTTTCACATGAACGACAGTTGTGTAAGTTGCAAGAAAGAAAAGCGGATTAAAAAGTCTCATCCAAGAAAGATTCTAAACTCGATAAAGCTTCCATTGGAGCGTTTGCATATGGATCTCTTTGGTCCTGTCAACGTAAAAAGTATTTCAGGAGATCTTTACTGTTTGGTAGTAACTGATGATTACTCGAGATTTTCGTTGGTATTCTTCCAAGAGAGCAAAGATGAAACGTTCGAGAATCTTATGATACTCTTTAAGAAGCTTGAAAATTTGTACCATCTTCCTGTTAGACGAATCTGAAGCGACAATGGTACAGAATTCAATAACAAACATATGCAAGAGTTTTGTAATGAAAAAGGGGTTCTTCATGAATTCAGTGCCCCATATACACCACAACAAAACGGGGTTGCTGAAAGAAGAATCAAACGCTGATAGAGACAGTACGAACGAAGCTTGCAGATTCAAAATTGCCTGTGAGTTTTTGAAGTGAAGCAGTAGCATCAGCTTGTTATACATTGAACGGTTTCTTAACCATTAAACCTACCAAGAAGACATGTTTTGAACTTCTTAATCAAAGAAAGCCTAATCTGGAGTACCTGGAACTGTTTGGATCTCCTTGCACTGTTATTGATCCTGATGGGAAATTTGGTGCAAAGTCATTAGAGGGTTTCTTTGTTGGTTATGCGAGTCCACTCAGGCGAGTTTATCTTCCCAGCATGAAGCAAGTGTTCTCGTTCAACATGTCGACTGCCAAAGGTATACAATGCCAACACAAAAGCCAGGTGATGCTTGGATATTCAACTATGACAATTTATGGAAATCTTTCGATCTTCCAAGAGCCGACTGACGAAGAAATTGCTGCTCTATACTATTCGCATCAGTCTGCTAATCAAGAGCAAATTTCAAGACCAATAGTGGTTAATCAACCATCTGTTGGTACATCTTCTTCTGATGAAGGTCAAAGTAATGTTCCAGCTGAGCCAGTTACACCTGTCACAGAACCAGTGAATACTACTTCAGAACCAAACCTTTCACAAGCGCATGATTCTGATTCTGATGAGGCTTCGACATTTGATCAAGATGTAGAATCCAGTTCTGATAAGGAAATGAAGCGTCTTCCAGCATTCCTGAAGTTGAATAAGTGGTTGATCTGAATGTTAACAATCTGGAGAGTACAATTGATGTTCTGATGAAGTGATGCTGAGATCTTATTCTTACCATCCATCTGACACTATAATTGGAGAATTACAAGCAAGAGTAAGAACAAGAAGCCAGATCAATAAAGCGCTTAGTTGTTTCTACACCAAAGTGGCTCTGATTCAAGAGTTTTGCTCCTACCGTTTCTTTATATCACAAGTTGAGCCTAAGTCAGTTACTGAGGCATTGGGTGATGATAATTGGGTACTCGCAATGGAAGAGGAGCTACTACAATTTGAAAAATTAGGTGTATGGAAGCTTGTTGACCTACCGGCAAATCAAAAGGCGATTGATACTAAATGGGCCTTCAAGTGCAAGCGTGATGATAAAGGAGTAATAGTGCGAAACAAAGCTCGACTTGTTGTCAAAGGATTTCATCAACAAGAAGGTATTGATTACACAGAAGTATATGCACCTGTTGCGAGATTGGAGTATGTCCGCATTTTCTTGGCGATCGTGTCTTGGAAAGGATTTAAAGTGTACCAGCTTGATGTTAAATCTGCTTTTCTCTACGGCAAATTGAGAGAACAAGTGTATGTTGGCCAACCACCAGGGTTTGTCGATCCACTAAATAAGAAGAAGGCATTTCTCCTGGATAAAGCCTTGTATGGGTTGCATCAGGCCCCGAGAGCCTGGTACGAGACGTTATCTCAGCACCTAGTCACTAATGGTTTCATTAGAGGCACAGTGGATAGTACCTTGTTAACGAGAGAAGTTGGAAATCATCTGCTGATCATACAAATTTATGTGGATGATATTATCTTTTGTTCAACAAACGACGATCTCTGCAAAGAATTCGAATCTATCATGAAGAAGAAATTCAAAATGAATTCTATGGGCGAGATGAAATTCTTTCTGGGGTTGCAGGTTGGTCAATTGCTAGACGGTATCTTTATTCACCAAAGCAAATATGTTCATGATATTCTGAAGAAGTTTGAGATGGATAGCACGAAGCCGTTATTAACACCACTGGCACTCAACCAATGAATCTGCGTCGATGAGCTAGGAACCAAAGTTGATGAGACTCTCTATCGGTCGATGATAGGATCATTGATGTATTTGATGGCATCGCGTCTGGATATCATGCATCCTACCTGCCTCTGCGCAAGATATCAGTCCAGTCCAAGAATATCTCATATGCCGATCGTGAAGCAAATTTTCAGATACTTGCCAATTTTTCTAAACGCGTATGGTAACATGACAGTGCAGGAAATAGACCACATTCGCTATCTCTACTTGTGAGGCTGAGTACATCTCAGCTTCTAGCTGTTGTTCACAACTTTTGTGGATCTAACAGCAGATGAGAGACTATGGTTTGCAATTTCTTGACACACTGCTGTATGTTGATAACAAGCAGCAATCGACATAACAAAAAATCATGTTCATCACTCTCGAACTAAACATATCGAGATTCGTTACCACTTTATTCATGATTGCTATGAAAAAAGATTGGTATGATGTGAGAAAATCCACACCAACGAACAAAAAGCTGATTTTTATACCAAACCTTTTAGTCTAACACAATTTAAATACTTAATGAGCCTTAACGGTATAAAAATCTTTTGACAGGTGCGGAAGCAGAGGTCGAATATGGATCGGACAACGAGTTCTCATGATCCTCATTGGTTTGTTATCTTTTAGGATTAGAATTTTTTATAAACTAAAATACAAAAATATGTTTTTGATTCTAGGGGGAGAAATGAATCGAGAAAATACATAAACATATAAAAACCAAAAAGTACAAAAACATTGAAAAAGACAAAAAGAATTTTGTGTCAAAAAGGAAATGATACTACATCAGTGGACTATCACAACATGCTAAGGAATTGTAAAGTTTAAAATAAACAAGTCTTACTGTGGATGTGTCGATAGGCTTTACACATTCAGTAAATTGTTTCTGGGATATAAATTAAATTTCACAACTGCTTAATTTGTGGATTAACATCTCTCGGATATATTGACTTAGTACTCCGAAATTTCGTTTGAGAGATTGCCTGATTCCGAGATACGAGGTCTTTATAGATGATTGATATCTGGGGTATTATACAAGCTCTTCTTATTTTGCGGAAGCAATATCCTAGAACTTCTTTAATGCTTTTAGCTAAAACCCCTAAACTACAGCTAAATTGAAATAATCGAAAGATCTAATCAATTGCAGTCAAAAGATTCCTTAATTGGAACAACACCTTAAAGATGAGCCTTCATCTTTTTTGTAGATACGGTGGTATTAATCTGAGCTCTCAAGGCCTCGCACAACCTAGATACAGATATCAATTACGCTATACTCACTTGTAAGATGAAATCTAGGGAATCTTGATACGGGAGTATATTCTGAGATGGGAACCATAGTTAAGTCAAGTTTCATAATTCTAACTAACATATCTTGGAACAATTGAGAAATGTGTCGAAGTTTAAGTGGACAAATATATCTACACTCTAGGTAAAAATGTTTAAAACTTGAAGTCATCAAAAGGTCAACGGTTCTGGTGATATGTCTCAAACAACTGATATGATCCTTAGACACGAATTCACAAAAATATGTCTGAAAATATGTTTGTACATAGTTTCATAAAATTAAAATTTAAACCCAAAAAGATTTTCAGTGTCTTTTAAGATAAACTTTCGAAAATTCAAAAAGATTTTGTTTCTACATTGTTTTCAACAGCCACTGATGGAAAGCGGATCTTCGGAGTTCAGATTGGTGCAAAGGGTTGGAAATCTTGATGACAACGGGTTGGGAGCTAATCTGTAAAATCAAAATAAATAAATAGCGATTGAAAGTTCATTAATTGAAACTCTAAATTGAAGTAAAGCATCAGTTTGTTCATAACGGGTCAAACCGAGGTCATTAACTTGGACTTGGCAGACAAATCGGTTAGCCAAGGTCATTAACTTGGACTTGGTCAACTGAGTGGATTTTCAAAACTGGTAAACTTTTCAAAGTTCAGGGTTTAAAGTGTAAAAGTTGAAATTTTAATAAAAATCCTAGACAAGTTCGGCCGAAGTTAGAATAGTCATTTGTTATCAGATTTAAACAACTTCGAGCGAAGTTATGTTCTGAAAGTTTGTTTTTAGAAGTCAAGTTTGACCGAAGTTGAATAAAGTGTTGGTTATCAGTTGTAGATAACTTCGGGCCAAGTTATGATATGAACTGTGTTACTTTAAGCAACAAGTTTGCCCGAAGTTACCTCACCTATATATAGCATCAACTTCGAACAAAACATCATTTATCTTGTTTGAGCGAACTTACTGTTGAGAGCGAACTTACTGGATTGCAAACGAAGTAACGTTATACTGCCTGATTTCAGTTTGAATCTAGGTGATTAGCACACTTAGATACATGGCAGAGGTGAGAATTGGTGAAAGAACCTTGAATTTGATGTGTATTGGACATGTCGAACCTATAATCTGTTAAAACTCATAGATTTAGGGTGTTTAGTTTAAAATTGAACGGTGGAAATTGTTTAATATCATGTATATATCAAAAAGGAATCATAAATGTGATCATCTGTCCATAAATGAAAATTGTAGAATTGATTTAGATTTGGGGACGATGACAAGTTTGCCCGAACTTGTTCGACGTTGCTTTAATCAACTTCGGGTGAAGTTGCATGTAATGAATTGATTCTTTGTATTGAACTTCGCGCGGAGTTAGTTAATCAGGTTCAAAAATTTAAATGTTACAAGTTCGTCCGAACTTACACTAAATTGTTGAAAAATTTGTTTTTTTGTGTAAAGTTCGCTCGAACTTGTGCTAATATGTTACAAAACATGCCATTTTTTTGGCAAGTTCGAGCGAAGTTGTTCAAGTGTTGTTAAAATTTGGAAAAATATGCTAAGTGTTTGTGTTTTTCATGTCGCAGGTTGTTCAGCTTACGTATTCGATGTTGTTTCCTTCTCTGGAGCCGTTTTTTGAGATTTTAAAGTTTATGGGACGTATTCCTGTAACTAAGGCTATCTTTGACAAACACATCGTACATCGGTCACATGTAAACCTCTTCTGGAGTTCTGCAAAGTACGACGAAGCTAACAAAGTCATCAATTCATTTGTTCGTGTAGGAGAATAGATAAGGAATTTAAAGTTACAGAAGCTGATATTCGCAGAGTGCTGGAATTTAATGATAGTTCTGATGATCCAATGGGTTTTGAAGAATGGATAGTTAAAGGGTGTTTTTATCGTATGAGATACCGTGGATACGTTAATGAGTCATCTTTCAAGAAGAGCAATCTTGGTCTTCCGTATAAATTTTTTATGCATGCACTGATTCATACTTTCAGTCACAGAAAAGCCGGATTGGATGATTTGCAGGATTACATGATGTGCATGGGAACGACAATGAAACTAAACAAGAAGTTCAACTATTCTGGAGTTTCTTTCAAGCACATGTCAAAAAATGTGGGAAAGGATAGATTTCTACTATATCCTTGGTTTGTGCAGATGCTTATCGATGATCAGTTCAAAGATATCGTCAAAGATCAGAATGATGTACTTTATCTGGGTCATATGGACAAGACTACTTTGAAGAAGCTTGCTACTTCCTATTTCAAAGCCAGTTTTCTATGCGATTTCTAAAGCTATGTGTCACCACCTGATGGAAAATGGAGGAATGATGGAAGTGGTGATGATAAGGCTTAAATTAAATCGCTAAAAGGTTTCAAAGAAAAATATCGTAGAGAGAAGAGAAACGTGAAAAGATTGCTGAAAAAGGATCGAGTGCAACAGTGAATGTAGAGAGTCAAGAGGTTGAGACTGGAACTGCTGGTGGTGATCGTGATGATGTTATTTCTGCTACTTTAGATAAGGATGATTCTGATGATTCGCTAGAGAAACGTGAAAAGATTGCTTAAAAAGAAAAAGAAGAAGAGTGATTAAAGAAGCGAGGTGAAGGTTTGTATGAACCATCGGCAAATGAAGAGTCTGAAGAAGACAAACCAAAGAAAAAATCGAAGCGCTGTAAATCAAAGGCTGGTGATACAAAGAAAACAACGGGATCTCCTAATACAAAAGGAAGAAAGTTGGTCAGGAAAATGTATGCTAGTCAAATGAAGAAGAAAGCTACTCCTCCGTAAACTACTGAAGTTCAACAACCACCGACATTGACTGTTCAAGAACCACCACAACAAACTCCATAAGAACCCACTGCTACTACACAACCAATTCTCCACAACAACAACCAATACCAAAGCAGACAACACCAAAGTCAACTCCAAAGCAGCGTACTCCTCAAAGTTAAACATCTGCTTAGCGTCAAGAACGTTATTTCTCTAACGAATTTGGAGATTTTCTCATGCCTCCACGAAATGTTAACACGGAGATTTATTCTGACGAGTTACTTGATATGTTCAACGAATCGAAGGTGCAAGAGTTGGAAAGAAGAATAAAAGCCCTTGAAGATAAGGAAAAAAGAATGAAACCGAGAAAAAGATAATGGAAGACAAAGTTAAGTTTCTCGAAAAATGATCGTGACTACATGAAAGCGTTAATTGAAAGTCTCGGTGCAGACAACGAAAGGCTGAGAAAAACAATTGCAGAACTCGAGACAGAAAAGGCCCTAAACAACAAAAGATTCAGTATGCTACAATGTGTTCTGGCTAACAATCTGGGGATATATTTCATTGCAAAATATAATAGATTGGAAGTGTAGGATGAGAAGGATCGATCTGAAAAAGAATTAGTAACACAGGGAAAAGGAAAGCATGTCAAAAGCACTATTGAAACAGCGATCGGTGAAGGCTCAAAGTCTGCTGAAGTGCCTGTTATTGAAGAAATTCCTGTTGCAAAAATTCAAGAAGTTCAAAATGTTGAAATAGCGCAGAATGTTGAACAAGTTGATGATTCTATCAAAGCTTCTGAACCTGAGAAAGAAACTGGGGAAAAAGAGCATGATGATGACGAGAATGATAAAGATGATTCAGATCATGGTAACGACGATGATGATGGTCAGGGTGGTGTTTGTTTGAAAATTGATTCTTCAATGTTCTCTACAGACTTTGATTTTGATACTTTGATGAATGATGAAGCAAATGCAGAAGATGTTCAGAGTAAGGGGAGCAAGAGGGTCCTAAAGATGTTGCTAAGCCATTCGCAGTTGTTTCTGAACAACAACCCCCAATTTTGATGTTGGAACATAATGTTGAAGAGGGAGAGTTTGTTCACGATTACACGAAATAAGAATTGGCAAAGATGTTCGAGTTAGAGCCTGAAGAGTTTGAATTTGATTTCAAGGAAGAGTTAGTTAATATCAACACATTCGAGCTGAAAGAATATTTCCACAAACACTCTTATGAAGCTAATGATTATAACATAGTGATTATTGAAGATGCTTCTAATGATGAAGAGGGTGCAGAGAAGTATTCGGGTGTGACCATTGACAACTTTCCGACATTCGAAGAAATGTACGAAGAATTGAATGCTGATTTGTTAAGAATAAAGTTGAAGAGACAGTTCAAGAAGGTAATATTCCACGACGCATGTCAAAAGAAGAAATTGCTGAAGCAAAGAAGTCTCGGTTTAAAGAGATGCCGAAACAATGTAAGTTTAGACGTCCGCTTGCATTCTTTACTAGAGACAAAGACAAGTCGTTGGGTGATATATTGAGCTGGGGTTGGATTAAAGAGTTGAATGTTTATGCTATCAAAAGGGAGTTTGGAGTTCAATACTTCCGACATATGGTTGATTTGAAGACAAGTCTGGGATATTGAAGAGTTAGTGCAAACACGTAATATCAGCTACCAAGTTAAGTTTAATGATCAAAGGCAGTGGAAGGTGATTAAGTTTGAAGCACTACACGGGTTTAGATACTGGAAGCCGTTTATTCCAAAGCGTCGAATCAAGGTTGATAAGAAGGCAGGTTAAAAAGATGTGACGCTTGTGGTGAAAAGGCCAAGAGTTATGAAGAATGTGCCGCTAAAGCTGATTGAACAAGACTTCTATTATGTTTTCAAATGGTGGCAAATAGACCCAGAAACATGTGAAGCTGTTATAGTGCTACGAGTAGAAGACAACTGGGATATTACTGAAGAGATTACACCAGAAATGATAGAAAGAAGGAGGATATGGGGCTTATGACGAACGATACGAATACTACACCTGATGTGGCTAGTGAATTGCTCGAAGGAAGATATTTGATGCTTATTCTTCAACAAGATATGTTTTGAAAAGAAAGAGAAAGTGCAAGCGCTATAGTTTCAAAGGGTTGTAAATGTTTGCTTTACACATGGGATTAGTTCAGGAAGGATGTGGGAATCTAGCTGGAGAGAGCTTGAAAGAGAGGAATTTCTGAAGGAGGAATGGCGACTCGAAAGATTCATGAAAGGGGTAGAGAGGCTAGACTACAAAGGTTTCAGTTTATGAAATGTGCACCTCCTACTGACCAAACGCCGATTCCAAACAAGAACGAAGGAAAAAGCCCTACAAGAATTTCTTCGAAAGAAATTGAACGTTTTGAAGATTGATCAAGACTCCGACAATATCCAAGGGGAGTATGTTGGTGCATAATGTCTATCGTCTAAGTCTTGGATCGAGTCTGTATTGTATAGGGTTTAAAATGTTAGATTTTAAAGAACTTGGCCAAGACATATCTCAGGCGAACTTGTACTCCTATATATACTTAGCCTTGGGTCTTCATTTGTAACTTTGCAACTTTTGAGGCGAAGCTCTGTCCATTTGGTTTCTCGCATTGTAAATACATTTGGACAAATAAATCAACGTTTAAATAGTAAATATTGTGTATTTGTCACTAATCACGTAATTTACGCTTATGACGACATAGATACCAACCTAGGTTTCCGTGAAAAGTGGACGGAATGACCCTATCAAAAAAGAATGATTTAAGATACAATAACAGAGGGAAGCATTCTAAAACGTCTATCCAAAGAAGAAATTGCTGAAGCAAAAAAGAAATGGTTTAGAGAGATGATTTAGCGAAAGAAAGAAAGTTCAGAATACCGTTAGCATTCTTCACGCATGACATAGATAAATATTTAGGAGATATTCTAAGCTGGGGATGGATTGCAAAATTGAATGTTTATGCCCTCAAGAAGCAGTTTGGTGTGCAATATTCCAGGTATTTGTGTGATCTACAAACAGTATCGACTAGGATATTGAAAAGCTTGTGTAGACAGGGAGTATTAACTTCTAAATGAAGTTCCATGATCAAAGATTGTGGAAGTTAATCAAATTCGAACCAACTCATGGTTTCAAGATGTGGAAACCTTTCATATTGTAGGACCGATCCTGAATGTATAGGAACCTGGATTTGATCTCTAATGTCCATAATAGCGGAAATATTATGACACGGTTACCAAATAACAAGAATTATTCAATTCTTGACATTCCAAGCACATCAGTGGCATGTTTCTCATCGCTCTCGGTCGTTTCATAATCAACGTTCTATCTTTTTCTCCCAGTTTCTTGTTTGTCTTAATGCGACGACTGGAATAAACGGCTTCCAGTATCTAAAACCCTTTGTTGCTTCAAACTTGATCATCTTCCAAAGTAACTAATCAATATACTTCATATGATATGTAACATTCACAGTTTGAACAAGCTCTTCAACATCCTAGTATGGTAGTGTCTTGAAATTTGCTAAGTATTTGAAGTATTGCACTCCAAATTCCCTTTTGATTGCATAAACATTCAACTACTTGAACCACCCCCAACTTAGGATATCCCCCAATGACACATCTTTATCTCTGGTAAAGAATGCTAGAGGACGTCGAAACTTACGTTCACGCGACATTTCTTTAAACAAGGACTTCTTAGCTTTATCTATTTCCTCCTTCGTCATTGGTTTCGGTACTTTGCCTTCTCGTATTGATTCTTCGATTTTCTCTTTCAACATATCTTCAATAAGTTGCTTGTACATCTCCTCATAAGTAGGAAAACTATCAGTTTTAAGACCGAAGTACTTCGCAATTTCTTACTTTCATCATCAGAAGACCAATCCTCTACAATCACTCTGTTGTACTCGTCAGCTTCAAACCTTCGTATGTACTGATAATCACTTGGCTCAAATGTGTTAACATTCATCACTTGCTCCTCAAAATCAAAATCAAGTGTTTCAGCATCAACTTCAATCAACTTGGCCAAATCCTCTTTCGTATAGTTGTGCACGTACTCGCCTTCCTCTACATTATTTTATAGCATCAAAATCAAAGGCTTTGTGGGTACGGCAGCAACAGGCTTTGCAAACCTATCAACATCACTCATATCTACATCATCAGTTGGCCCTGTTTGCCCTGACTCCCCCTCAATTTGATCATTCATCTTGTTTGATTCATCATCCAACATAGACGAAAAATCAACGTCATCAGAGACTTTTGTTTCACTAATTTTCATACCAACTCCTCCCTGATCATCATCATCAGCATTGTTCCAATCTTCATAATCAGAATCGTCTTTCTTTTCGTCATCATCTTTATCCTCATCTACTGCTTCTTCATCGTCCTTTTCTTCAGAAGCAATTACAGGATCAGAAGGCTTGACAAATTCGTCAACCTTAGCAATATCCGGACTCAGAAGCTTTTTCAAATTCATCAACAGGCTTATCTGTAGCTTCAGAAGATTTAGGCGCTTCACCTTCAACACCTTTACCTTTACCACTAGCTGCAAGTTCCTTTTCAGATCTTTCTTTCGCCTCTTGTCTATCAAGACGATCATATTCAGCAATGAAATCAATCCCTAGAGTGTTAGATAAAACTTTATGCATCCTCGTAAACCTTTGATCATTTAGGGCTTGAATTGATTTCAGATCAGCAATCTCTGTCTACAGCTTTTCATTTGCGTCTTGCAAACTCTCGATCAATGCTTTAAAGAATTCTTGCTCATTTTCCAATAGTTTGACTTTATCATCCAACATCTCTTTCTCAATTGCGCTTTGATTCATTCTCTTTATCAACTCAACATTTTCTTCTTCATTCTTGGCTACTTTATCTTCCAAGATTTTCACACGCTTTTCTAGAAGATCAACATTAGTATCCAGAAAGAAATCATTCAGATCTTGAAGACTAATTGGCTCATTCTGCATATCAGCAAACATATTTGCAGTTGGAGTTGACTTAGGAGTAGCAGCTTTTGCTGTAGACTTCTTTGGAGTAGAACTTTCAAGATGTGAAGTTGTTGGAGCAACAGGAGATTGAATAATTGGTACTTCGAGTAATTCAGTCTCAGGAGGTTCTTGTGTGACTCCTGGACATTTTGCCTCAGATGAAATGATCACAGGAGGTTCTTGTGTAACTCCTGGATGTTCTGCCTCAGATGAAATAACAATAGGAGGTTCTTGTGTTACTCCTTTCTCTTGTGCGTCAGAAGGTTCTTGCGTAACTTCTGCGCTTTTCGGCTTTCCCTTATATCGACGACTAGCACGTTTCTGAGATTTCTTTGATTTCTTCCTGCCTTTTGCCTGAGGAGACCCTATAGTTTTTGTCGATGAATCTGTAGTAGAGTTCACTCACTTAGCTTTTTTCTTGGGTCTCTCCTCATCAGACTCTTTTTCAAGATTTAGATCAAAATCAGCATCAGTCTCTTTGACTTTTCCTGCCTCAGTCTCTGCTATTGTTTTCTTTGTAATCTTCTCAAGAGAATCATCAGAATCTTCATCATTCTCTGAAGTAGCAGAAATAACATCGTCTTCCTGAGTCGTTTTCTTACTTCTTGACTCTCAGTAACAATTGCTGCGGTAGAACCAGCTTCAGCTTGAACATTAACAGGCTCATCTTCATCCACAAGCATTGTATCAACTTTCTTTGCTGCTCGCTTCTTTTTAGGCTTTTCGACTTCAGCCTTTAGAAACCATTCACTTCAAGCTTTAGGCTTGAAAGCTTTAAACCATTCTTTCTCTGCGTTTAACTCTTTCTCATCACCACTTCCATCTTTCCTCCACTTGTTGTCAGGCGGTGCAACATAATTATCATCTTTTATCGCCCCATATACTGGTTTCGCAACAGGTGCTGAATCCTGTTTCTGGAATTTGATCAACTTCTTTACTATTGTATCATAAAGGTGACTGAGATATAGAACATTGTTCGGATCACGTGCAATGTCTGTGAATTTATCATCGATTTAGCATCTACACAAACCTCGGATATAAACACAATCTCGAATCTTCCATGTTCTTTGACATATACGTGAAAACAAGCTTAGAATAGTTGAACAGCTTCTTCAGAATTAACGTCGTTGCCATACAGGCCATGTAATCTTGAACATCATCAAGGCCCGCTTTACGGTGACTGAAAGTATGAATAATAGCATGCATGAGTAGCTTGTAGGGTTAGGCACTTCCCCTTTCTTTAATGTCGGTTTATTAACGCTCGCTTTGTAACCCATCCGATAGAAATAACCTCTCATCATCTTTTCGTCAAGAAATATAGGATCGTCTTTGTCATCATTAAACTGCAACATCCTTCGAATATCATCTTCAGTAATAATGATCTCCTTAACTTCATTCCGGACTTGAACAAATGAAATAATAGTCTTCTTATCTTCGCTGAGCTTTGCGTTCATCCAAAAATGATAGTATGTGAACAATAAGACACTGTGCGCTCTGTAATCAGACAATCTTTTAGGAGCTTCAAAATACTGTCGTACTCCTACAGCGACGGACATATCGTTTTATCAAGCGTGATAAGTATTATGGAACTTTGAGAAATCCATAGAAATCACCCGTGCTGGTACTTGAGCCTGAAAAACGACGCAAAACACTTAGCACGCATTACGAGAAAAATCACAACATTTTTCAACACATTTACATCAAGTTCGGGCGAACTTGATGTGTGTAAAACAATCTGATTTAATCAAGTTTGTCCGACGTACACCTTCTCGCGTAATTTTCCATACAGAAAAGCTGATTTGACATCCAACTGATAGACTTTAAATCCTTTCCATGCTACGAAAGCAAGAAATATTCAAATAGATTCTAAGCGAGCTACTGGTGCGTAGACTTCCATGTAGTCTATCCCTTCCTGCTGGTGAAATCCCTTGAAAACAAGCCGAGCTTTGTTTTGAACTATAACCCCTCGATCGTCTCGCTTGCATTTAAAGACCCATTTAGTATCAATCGCTTTCTGATTTTCAGGTAGGTCTACAAGCTTCCACACTCCTAACTTCTCGAGCTATAACAGTTCCTCTTGCATTGCTTGTACCCAGTTTTCATCGCCTAAAGCTTCAGAAACATTCTTTGGCTCTATCTGGGATATGAAACATGAATAGTAGCAATACTCTTGAATTGGAGCAACATGAGTATAGAAACAGCTCAAAGCTTTGTTTATTTGACTCCGTGTTCTCACACCAGCTTGTAATTCGCCTATTATAGAATTTGACAGATGATAAGAATATGATCTTGGCATCACTTCGCCTGGAACAACGACAGTATTCTCTTGATTTGTGATATTTTGATCTACCACCACTTCAACTTCAGGAGCACTACTCGGGCCTGCAGATTCATTCAATAAACTTGTAATCTGCTCTGCTTCTTCATCTGAAGAAGATTCTCCATCGGCATCGAATGTTGGAGCTTCGTCCGAGCCTGAACTATGTTTCAGAAAGATTAGGAACCACTGTAGTATTGACTGGTTTTGTAGTCGGTGTCACTTGTTCTGTTTGAGTTTCTTAACCACCGCTATTACTTGAACTAGCACTAGAAGAAGATGATCCCAACGTGGGTTGATTAACCTCAATTGGTCTGACGATTTGCTCTTGATTTGCTGATTGATGAAGATAATAAAGAGCTGCAATTTCTTCATCTGGTGGTTCTTTAGGCAAATCAAATGATTTCCAAAGGTCTTGATAGTTGACCAACCATGCGTCGCCTCTTCTTTGGATAGGATCCGTATAGTTAAAGCAATCCACATGTTTTGCTTCAATAACCTTTCTCAATGAGGGAATATATACACGTCTTAGCGGACTCACATATCCGACAAAGAAACCTTCAAGAGATTTGGCTCTGAATTTACCATCTTGATCGATTACACTAGATGGCGCACCAAATGGCTCTAAGAATTTCAAGTTTGGTTTCCGTCAGTTAATCATCTCAAAATATGTCTTCTTTGTTGATTTGACAGTCAGAACTCTGTTTAGTGTGTAGCAAGCCGCAACAACCGCTTCACTCCAGAAGCTGACTGGAAGCTTTGAGTCAGCAAGCATGGTTCTTGCCGTTTCAATCAAGGTTTTGTTCTTCCGTTCAGCGACTCCATTTTGTTGTGGAGTGTAGGGAGCACTAAATTCATGCATAATCCCTTTAGCATTGCAGAATTCCCTCATTTCGGTGTTTTTGAACTCAGTACCGTTGTCACTTCTAATGCGTCTCACCGGAAGATGGTACAGGTTCTCAAGTTTCTTGAAAAGAATCACTAAGTTTTCAAACGACTCATCTTTTGATTCTTGGAAGAATACCCACGAGTATCGGGAATAATCGTCTGTGACTACCAAGCAGTAGAGATCTCCAGAGATGCTTCGAACATTCACTGGACCGAAAATATCCATATGAAGTCTTTCGAGTAGCAACTTTATCGAATTAAGAATCTTTTTCGGATGAGATTTCTTGATTTGCTTTCCCTTTCTACACTCGGGGCAATTATCTGACATATGAAAACTTTTCAGATTCACACCTTCCACCAAATCATTATGCACCAAATGATTTATCTGTTTCAGGTGAATGTGTCCCATCTTTCTGTGCCATAAGATAGACTCCTTCTTAGTAGCTTTTGAAATAGAACATTGTGCTGTTTTTGAAGAAGTAGTAGCATTTCCCATGTCAAGAACATACAAATCATTCTCTCTCGGTGCACGCATGAGTATCCACTCATCTGGTATTTTGAAACCCGGTTTGATGATCATGCATTCTTTATCATGGAAGTGGACGGCAAACTTCTTATCACAAATTTGAGAACTCAGAAGGTTGTTCTCAAGCTCCGCAATGTAGTTCACTCGATCAAATGAAACAACTCCGTTAGAGAGCTTTCCCTCGGCAACAATCCTTCCACCTTGGTTTCCAGCAAATCCAACATATCCGCCGTTGATAGCTTTTAGGTTGAATACGAGCGCTTTCATTCTTGTCATATGTCTGGAATCTCCACTATCCAGAATCCACATGGAAAGTACAGATCTCTGGAGCCCCTGCACATTTCAGCAATTAGTTAAACAGCGCGACCCAAGCCTTCTTGGTCTTGGGTTGAATTGGATAACCATCATCGTAATCAAATTCACATTCGTCAGCATAATCAAATTCATATTCATCATCTGAATTTTCTACGATGTTTATGTTTGAAAACTTCACTTTCTTTTTATCTTTCAAACATTTGACACTTTCAATTTTGATTTTAGATTTTGATTCTTTCATGTTATCACTAGTCTTAACAGGCTCAGACTTGGTGATTTCAGATATTGGCAGCTTTCTTTTTGCAACCCAGGCGTGTGATATTATGTTAGCCTTTTTGATGTAAAACTTTGTTTTGTTTGCTTTTCAATATTCACCTTTTTTGAAAGTTGAATTTGCAAACTTCTTTTCAGATTTAGGTTTATCTTCAGGTTTTGATTCGTTTCTTTTCAAAATCGTGACCAGTTTTAAAAACTCTGGTTGCTTTTGTTTCACAACATCTGAACTTTCTTTCCTTCGAAGATAAGCCGGTTTTGATTTCGGACACTTGCGTGCAATATGACCAACTTCATTGCACTTGAAGCAAGTCTAATTATCATGTGAATGTCCACTAGTGGATTTTACACCACTTGAGGCTTTCGCCTTATCTCGAGCTCTTTCTGTTTCTTAAACTCATCGTTTGATTGTTTCCTGATCAAACTTTCCTCATGAACCATGTTCGTCCCATAGACAAATTTCATATTTTTATCTTTGTATTAATGAAATGGTGGCATTTTCATTTTAGGTTCATCAGATTCCTCTAAACCCAACCCAGCTCTCCAGTTTTCCGGATGATCACCACCATTCCTTCGGTAGTTATTGTAACTTCTTTTGGGTTTTGAATAAAATTTATTTTCATTTTTCTCCAGCTCTTCTGATGTAACTTCAACCATTTGAACAGTTTATCCAATTGATCTTCTTTGACGTTCCGAATCGGAAAATTGTCATCAAAGTATAATCTATCAGATTCCTTAACCTTGTACATGACAATGTTTGGATCATTACATAGATCATCTTCCGATGATGTATCGTCATCTTCAGAATTTGTGTCAGAACTGTTCAAACTCGATGTGGCGCTCTCAAAGCTGCCATCATCAGAATCATTCAGAACATTTTCAACCACCTTTTTCACTACCGCATTGTCATCTTCTGATTTAGTATAGACTACATCAATGTTCTCTGGCAACTCATTTTTCTTTTCAGATAACTACTCAATGTTGTGTGCCTTATGCATCCCATCAACAGTTTTGCGACAATACTTCTCGCATAGTGGTGGAGGAACATTGTTGTATTCTTTACCAATTTTCTTTTTAGATTTATTCACATCTTCTTCCGACGAGATCGTGGGAAGTATGTGATCGATAACATACGCGTTAGCTGTGTAACTTCTTAAAAGTTGTTGAACACGTTCTGTTTCAATTTTCATGTCCTAGAGTTGTTGTTTGGTTTCATCAATGGTGTTGATATAAATGTTTATTGCTTTTTGTTTATCCATTACTGTATCTTTCAACGTAATAATAGTATCATGTTGTTCAATATTATTTCTATCGAGCCTGCCATAATCATCTTTCATTTTGTCATACACTTCCTTCATTGTACGATAATCGTACTTGAAATGTTCGTTATGTACATTAAGTTCAGCGATAATTTGTGATTTTTCGACGCATTCAGCACGTGGCTTGATACATTTTGTGCAAGGTTTTACAACCTCCACAACTTGTACTTTGACAACTTCCTTTACCTCTGGACCTACCTTGGTTAGATTTGCCATCATAGCTTTATCGGCAAAGTCCTTGAGATTTTCAGCAGTTACTTCTTGAACAACATCAGTAACTTCTTCATTTGATTTCTCCTCGATCACTTGCTCCTGGGAACTTTCATCAAAGTGACCTGAAAAACTATCACATGAGTTAGGAGTTAATATGCCTTGTTCTTCATGTGAAGATACTCCTCTTCCTCCTGTTGTTGCAGATACTATTCCAATAGAATATTCTCTAGAGTTGCTGCTACTTCGGCAGATGTATCTTCTACAATCTCAGCCATCAACGCAACTCCGGTCTTCTCACTGATAAAAGAATTCCAATCGAAGCCATCATCCTCGTTCGAAGCAACCATTTCCTTCTCAGTGTTGTTGATGTTAGGTTTCTCTTGGATTTCAACCTGTGTCTTCTTTGGGAAAGGCTTGTACTGAAGTGACTTCTTGTAATATTCATTGCCCCCTCCAAATGGACTTTGATTGCCCGTGGCTTCAGGATTTTTGCATTCTCTCTTGAAATGCCCTTTATGTCGGCATCTGAAACAAGTGACCTTCGATTTGTCGAACCCTAGCTTATTGCTTGAATTTCCGATATCTCGGCCAGTGAGTGCAACAAACTTTGTCACCCTTCGAATGATAGAAGCTAGTGACCACTTTATATCCATCAGTTCAAGCTCTTCTTCGTCCACCTGATCATAGTCTTCGGCGGTCATTTCGGGATTGCCAATTTTTCCGGCTACAAGACCTTCGTACGACTCTAGAACAGTGGCGAGAAGTGCCATGTGTTATTTTGCAACTTGCTCAGAAACAAAGTTGTTAAGATTGACAGCAATCTTACACTTGTACACATTCGGATCAGAATTCATTTCTTGATTCTGATTTGCTTGACTTTGGTATGAAGCATTTGAACCAGTGCTCGAAAACGAAGAGCTTTGTGGACTTTGATCATATTGTGGATATGATTGGTTCTGATTCTGTGGAGAAGAATTCATGTTTGCATTGAACGTTGTCTTAATCTTTGGGCTTGAAACGTTGTCTTGCATTCCGTTTTTGTAATACAGACCAACATCTTGAACAATGTTAGCATTCTTCAACTTCGCGATCTTTAGAAGTTCCATCTCATGACCTTCGAGTTTGTAGATGAATGTAGACAGCTTGAAAAATTCCCAATTCAAACTTTCTTTCAGAACCATCAGGTAAGTAGTCCACTCTCCGTCAGGTAACGCATCTGCAAGCTTATCGATGTACTCTTGTTCCGTCTTCTCGAGACCGTGTCTTCTCATTTGGACTTTTAGATGACAAAATCGCTCAATCATCTGTTTCATTGTCTCGCCCTTCAACATGCTGAAAATATCGATCTCCTTCATGATGAGAGCTTTCTTACTCTTGATCATCTCTGCGCTTCCTTGGTATTTCTTTTGCAGTGATAGCCAAAGATCTCTCGCAGTCGTGTATTCGGGCAACAATACTAGAATATCCACTTTAACAGATTGTTGAATGAGGCTTATCATCTTTTTGTCAGCAATGTACTCATCTTTCTATATTGTAGTATACTTGTACTTCTCCAGAACTTGCTAATGTTCATCCAACGGAACAGTATAACCTCACTCAATCGACACCCAGCCTTGGAAATGCATGGCCTGAACCCAATAGGTAAATTTCTCCTTCCATCCTTCATACTCGTCCATGCTCATTAACTTCGGCGGTTTAACAGACGTGTCCATGTCGTTGTCGAGATTGACTTGTTGGATCAAATTGGCATTGGATGTACCCACTCCGGACATAAATGCTCTTTGAATATCATCCATCACGAATATCGAGATACGTACGATGAAAATACTTTAAAACTTTTGAAAAAATTAGAATTACTACAAGTTCGGTCGAACTTGTAGTTTGAATGAAGAATTTCAGACTTTTAACACAAGTTCGGTCGAACTTATGTCATTTTGATTTGAAAATGTCCCTAAGACAACCTCGAGCGAACTTGTACTTGAATTTTATAAGAAACTTTCAAGTTCGGTAAACTTAAGACACTAATCAATGAAATTTCTCAAGTTCGAGCGAACTTGAGAAAAATCAAGTAAAATGTTATAAGTTCGGTCGGACATCACTAAGAATTTCCTAAAAAACTATCAAGTTCGAGCGAACTTGATAGAAATTCACTCAAAAAGTGAGTTTCTAAGGCAAGTTTGGCCGAACTTGGCTAACAAGTTCGAACCAAGTGTGTTTGAAAAACATGGTTTTTGCAACAATTTGACACCAATTCATTTGATTTTAGTCTCTAAACTCTCAGGGGATTATCTATGATGTATGTAACATGTCATATTCAAAATTGGACAGAACTTGACTGTGAATTCTTCATTTTTGTGTTAAAGTTAAGAAAAATAGAAGAATGGAGAAGAATTAGAAGTGTTCTTTTCTTGATATCAATCAAATCAGGCTATTCTAGCTCTGATACCACTTGTAGGACCGATCCTGAATGCATAGGAACCTAGATTTGATCTCTAATGGCCATAATAGCGGAAATATTATGACACGATTACCAAATAAAAAGAATTAGTCAATTAAACGTCAATTTTGTTGATATAACATCGAGTCTCCAAATTGACAGAGCTCCACCTCAAAGATGTCAAAGTTACAAATGAGATTGACATGCTAGCTATTTATAGGGATAGAAGTTCGCTCATGGAGGAGGTGAGTTCGGGCGAACTTGCCTAAGCAAGTTCGGCCGAACTTGACATTCCAAGCACATTATGGGCGAACTTGACCCTTTAACATATAAATACTACTTTTTGCTAGCCTATTCAACTCTAATCTAAACAGACTCGATATAAGACTAAGACATAGACATTCTGCACCAACACATATAGAAGAAAAGAAAAAAGTTTGAAAAAGTAATAAAAGAGAAAGATGTCACACTTGTGATGAAACGACCTCGAGTAATGAAGAATATGTCGTTGAAGAAAATAGAGCAAGACTTAAAGAATTCTTCAAATGGTGGCAAGTTGATTCAGAAACAAGTGAAGCGGTTATAGTATTGAAAGCTGGTGACTCCTGGAATGTTACTGAAGAATTAACTCCAGAATGATTGAACATAAGAGAATATGGGGTGTTTGGAGAACAATAAGAATACTAGACCTGACGCGGTTAGTTAATTTCTTGAATGATGATGTTAAATGTCTGTTTTTCAACAAAATCTGTTTTGATGAGAAAGAAAAGACGCTAGCAATGCAATACCAGGGTGTAATCAATGTTTGTTATGCACATGGTATTTATTCAGGAAGAATGTGGGATCATCGTGGAGAGAACTTGAAAAAGAAGAGTTTCTGAAAGAGCAGCAACGGTTGGAAAAGATTGAAGTAAAATCAAAGGTGGCGAGTATAAGAAGATTTCAGTTTATGAAATGGGCTCCGGCGACTGATCAAACTCCAATTCCATCTGGAGAGCGTCGGAAGTCGAAAAAATATTTCTTTGGGCATTAACGTTTACATGTTTTTAAGATTTTGTAGACAGACCAAGACTACGACAACGTCTAAGGGGGAGTTTTTTAGTGCAGTATGTCTATTGCCTAGGTCTTAGTGTCGTGTCGGTAATAGGGCAAAATTGTTAGATTCTGTGTGTATGTATTTAACTTAACACTTAGGTAGAGTTTACCTTCGCATGTAGGTAACTTACCTTCGTGTGAAGATAGCTACCCTCGCACGAAGGTAGTTATGTTTCCTATAAATAACTAGGGTGAGGGTTAGCTCAGTAGAACTTTTGTAACTTAGACGGTGAACCTCTGCCAGATTTCTCGGTGCATTGTAAGCGTTAAAGCATTGAATGAAATCAAGATAATTTGATAACTAAACTTGTTAATTGTCACTAATTCATATGAATTTCGCGCATATGGACTAGATACAAATTAGGACCTTTTCTGTTGGATGAAATCGATCCTATAGGGGTGGATCGAGATGACGGCTAAAAGTTTACGCCTAATAACGTAGTGAACAACATTAACTGCTTAACACGAATGTTAGGTGCTTTTGGTTTATGTTGAAAACATTGCCTGCTTTTGTTTATGTTGAAAACATCGTATGCTTTTGATTTATGTTGAATGTTTTATAAGTTTAATGGTTGTTTATAATTGTTGATAATGTTTTATTAACACATGATTATAATAAAAAAATTATTTCTCGTCATTCTTATGTACTTGTATGCCCGGTTTTTTGAGGAGATGTTTAAAATGAATGCGAGACACTGATTCGGGTATGACGGGACATAAATACATGTTAGACTTATTGACGTGAAATCCAAAACAATGCATTGATCTGCTACGTACGTCTCGTGAATCATTTTTTTGACTATGTGCACTTTTTAGAGTAAATTATTCGCTAGAGGATTGTAAATAAGTATAGGTTGAGGAGAAGACGGCTATGTTTTTTTTGATAATTGGTCATAATCAACGTTATGTAGTTATCAAGTGTAGATTTCAACACTCAAAGAAAACAATTCATAAACGTTTTTATGAAGTCTTGGATAAAATGATGCTTTTCGCCAAAGATATGATAGTACCAACTTCTTTCAATCAAATCCAAACATTCCAGGACATAACAAGAGGCTACAATGGGATTTTAAAGGAGCGGTTGGTGCACTGGATGGAACTTTGATACATGTTATCCCTACTAGTAAACAAGATTTATATAGAGGAGGGGGAAGAGGGGATTGTATCAAAACCTATTAGCAATTTGTGAGTTCAACGTGATTTTTACGTTCGTTGTGGCCGGCTGGGAAGGGGTAGCACATGATGCTAGAATATTATCAGAGGTATTATCAGATCCACAAGCACCATTCCACTTTCCACCACCAGGTATGTTTATGGTTTATTAAATATTCCTAACATAGTTTATTTTTCTAATTAATTTTATATCTATATAGATAAATATTATCTTTGTGATGTCGTGTATGTACATATACGAGGATTTATGGCTCCATATCGTAATGTGAGGTACTGGCTTGGAGATTTTTGGTCGAAGAGGTGCATTGAATAATAAAGCGAAATTTAACCATGGACATGCAAAAATTTGGTACGTCATTGAGCATGCTTTGGTGTCTTGAAAGTAAGATTCCCTATATCGAAGAGGATGGCACCATTTCCATTGGTTACACATAGGAACATTACAATTCCATGTTTCGCGCTACACAGTTTTATAAGGAAAGAGGGTTTGAGTGATTACTTGTTTACAGAATACGATCAACCCAATGTGTCGTTGCATAATAGCAAGTGCAAGTTGATACTGATGAAGACGAGGTTGAAACACATGGTACTACATGAGATCGGGAATATATGACTCAACTACGAGTTGAGATTGTTGAGCAGTTAATGCAAAGTATGAAATAAATGATTTAAAAAAATGTTATTGTGTTTTTATGAATATTATTTCAGTATTGTATACCTATTATTTAAATTTGAATGTGTTCTTTTAAGTTTAATAAATAAGTTTATTTCAACAGCTTGAGAACTTAGAAAAAAACAGTCTTCTTCTTCTTCAAGACTGTGGAGGTTTGGTTCACCTCTTCTGTTACAGATGTCTACAGATGCGGTCGGCAGATTGCAGACGTGTTAACTCTGAAAAAACAAACAACACCTAAAACTCTATCAGATTCAGTAGAGATCATTAAAAGTCAAACTGAAAGAAACACTCTAGTGCTAAAGAGTATGCAGCAAACGCCCGCCAACTCATCAGAAATCAACAATTCATTGCTGAATTTGATGTACGCTAAATGCAACATATAAATTACATCAAACAAAGCATAAAACAACCCTTTTTCAGTACTAATGTTAGAAAAAGCATGTTTCTTTGTTTACTTTTAAATTACAGGATCAAAAGAGCTTAAACAAATAAAAGGAACAAATTAACAACTGAATACAACACAAATACAAAGAATAAGGATTGACACGACTTGCTGAGACCCCATTCAAATCCAAAACAAAAAAATAACAAAGACAGAAGCTTAGGCACGGGCGTGCCCAGACAAGATCCTCTATAGAAAAAGACAACAACAAAAAAGACAACTAACACGGGGTCGTGCCAAACCCAACATGGGCTATGGTCAACTATATGATTAGTAGAATCTTGATAGTACAACAACTACACTGACTATGGGGCGTGCAATGACACCACGAGGTGTGTTAGAACAGAGACCTAACATCTACAGTTAATGAAGCGAGAGAAAATGATCACCATGGGGTCATGCCAAGTGGGGGCAGGGCTGTGTCTGGCCTCTGTTCCCACCCATAAATAGAGGTGCTTGGCTTTGGAGAAAGGCATCCCTTGGCAAACCACTTCTCTTATACCTGCCATCAGTCCACCACCACTACAACACCAACACCCACCACTATCATCCATCTTTCATCTTTAAGAGTGTGTTGTAGTCTCGGGATCCAAGATCGATAGTAAGAGTTCTTGTCAAAGAAAAGCCATGCTTGGCTAAATCTCTTACATCGCTTGGTGAAGTCGAATCTTTTATGTATCACTTTTAATTTCCAATCTGTGGAAACTTGTTATTTGGGTATATATTAATGACTTCAATAAAAAAATTATATTGAAAATGAACTTTAGCTAAACATTTATTCAGGTTTTGTTGATTCACTCATTCGTTCTTTACGGTCTATAACAGCGCGTTCACTGCCTGGAAGGGGGTTAGATGAGTGTTTGGGTAAAGTTCTTGTCTCGTTCAATGTATATATCCTGCGAGGACTTGGTTCAAACTTATTAGGACTTCCCTTGAGGCAAATAGCATCAAATCGAGGGAAGTAAAGACGGCTTGAACCCCTTATAAATAGGCTACAATTAAAACTTTATTCCGACCCTGCGGGACTGTATCCTTACTGACTCAGACCAATGGGTTGAGGGTAACGACACCTTCACAAGAGGGGCCTACCACTTTTCTCATTAATAACTTATTTAATTATCTACAAATATTCCGACCCTGTGGGACTCTATCCCTGCTGACTCAAAACAATGGATTAGGTTAACGTCGCCTTCACAAGAGGGGCCTACAACTATAACTAAGATAATCTCTTAAAAAGCCCAAAGTGCATAAATCATCAAAGGATACATAAAAGAGGCATTGGAACCAAGTGATTCCTTCTTGCCTATTTGTTTTTCCATCTTTATTTACATTTTTATTTTTATTTTATCTTTATTTTACCATTCAAAACTTTTATCAAAATTTGGTTAGATTAGACATTAACGAAAAGCCGTTACTAAAAGCTTTTGTGTCCTTAGACGACCTTGGTATCTTACCATCACTATACTACGTCCATGATGGGTGCACTTGCCCTAACGTGTGTAGAGTGGTAGTATTGTATCAAGTTTTATAAATATAAAGCTGGATTCACGAGTAAAAAGTGCTTAAAATAGAATAAAAATTATAACCATGCTCGCACACATCAAGTTTTTGGCACTGTTGCTGGTGACACAAGGATTTTAAGAAAGTTTAAAATCGACAGCCTAATCATTTTTAATCTTCTTTATTTTTCTTTTTAGCTCTTTTTCTTCTTTTCCTACAATTTCTCTACTTTCTACAGGTTCAGCACAGGGTCGTGTCTAGCTTACAGTAGCTGAAAATCAACAAAAACTTCTTCACAAAAGGCTCACCACGGGCCATGCCATATTTGACAAGGGGTCGTGTTAAAAACGCCCAGTATTAGAGAAATCACAGTCTTGAACACAGGGCCATGTTAGGTTGGCAAGGGGTCGTGCTCACCTAAAAAAAAAGATTTTTCTTTTTCTATCCTGAGAGCCATAATCTTCTTGGTATTATCCAAAAAATGGATTATTACATGGGATATTATAATTAGTATTATTATGATGATTACGAGGAACCATATTGTACCATTTGCGGTGAATCTCATTTGGTAGAACATTTTTATCTCTATCAACCAGGAACCTCATACACAACATGTGAGGAACAAGGTTTGAGCTCCCAAAATCAAGCTTTTATTGGGACACTCCACCGTTTGAAACATACGAGACACCACCCACAATCGTGCCCGAAGCCGAAAGCCTCATACAAAGTCTCAAGAACGTAGAATGCTTGATCAAGCAATCTCATGCAAGAGAAGACTATTTGTACCGAGGAGGTAATCGAAGAAGAGGTAAAACCTAGCCGAAAGAAGAGGAACCACTCAAAGAAAATCCAATGCATCAACATGAAAATATTGAACCATGTCACATGGCTGGTATGTCTACAAATGTAAATTTCAAAAAGGAACAACAAGACCTCCAAGAATATATATTTTACAACCTTCTATCGAAAATCATAGTTTAGTACCATCTCATGCTAAATTTATGAAAGAGTTAAACACTAATCCTAACATCAAAAAAAATGGCAAGTGTTATGTGACATCCCGACTTTTTTTTTTCAGGTACTTTAAACGCGCTACTTTATTGTTACTCATTCCTACGCTAATTTAATTCAGAGAATTAAATACGCGCTCGCAATAACTACTCTAACTTTAGTAATTAGGGAATACACGATGTTTGGGAGTTTTAACGGGTCGTATCTAAATTATGTGCTATGTGTTATTAGACGTTTGTGAATCTATTGCATCACCCTCCAAATAAGTGATTTAATATTTTATAAACTTCGTGTCGCGAATAATTGTCGAGTCGTATTGTGTGTAGTTATTTATCAGGTTATAATTATTGGTTAGTAAATTCCATTTATAAGCCGAACCGAACCGAGCCTGTGAAACGTTTCGACTTCGCGACAAAGCAAACCCAACCCGCCACCCACACCCCCTTGCGGCCCACACTCCTTGCGGCCCAAGGAATGGCCCAAACCGCCCCCATTGGCCCCTTATGTATACGTATGTATGCATGAGGTGTTAAAAAAATAGCAAACCCTAAAACCTTTCCCCTTGTGGTGTGCGACGGCAGTAGCCCCCCCCCTCTCGGTCGCGCAAACAGCACCGCACTCTTGTATCGGTTCAAGCCTTGTCCCGGTTTGCTAATCTCCATCGTTTAAGGTTAGGGTTTTCGATTTTGTTTCGATTCATGTGATAATATTCTGTAGAATTGATTATGATTATGTGCTCTTATGATTTTTGTTATGAAAAGTGTTGTCGTGTATGGTTAGTTCGGATGAATATGCGAATCTTTGCGGTTGTGATGATATGTTCGAGTATTAAAATCGTAGGCTGCGTTTTATCTATGATATACGCTTAGGGTTTGCATGAATACTGATATATTAAATGATATCTGATACAATAACCTGCTATAAATCGATGCAACTAAGTGTCATGGCCGTTTAAATATGTTCTAATATAATAAAGTCGAAAACCGAAAGCTGATTGACACTTACAGCCAACTTCAGTTGGCTATAACCGGATCATTATTCATCGAAAAGTGGATTTTCTGAAGCCTAAAACGTGTATTTTTGAAAAACGCTTCAAATGGCGCCAGATTCATATTTTTCTTAGGTCATTTGCTATTTTTAAAATGACTATTTAGTGCAGCAGCTGAAGCTGCCTAATTTTAGCAGAAATTGCAGGCTGGTCATGAAATCTGTACAGTAACTGGAGACTAGAGTTTCCAAAAATCTCCCACTGGAATTTCGTTAATCGGATGAACGATGATTTTTAAATGATTTTTCTAGTGGACTGTAGTTAGAAAGCGACGAATCTGACTGCAGCCTAGTATATAAATTTTTATAAATAATTGGTAAAGATTTAGGATTTGAAAATTTTACACTAAATTTTACAGGCTAATTGGCACCCTCTGTAAAAAGATTGGAATTTGTGGAACCTGTGACTATTTTATAAAAATTCTCGAAAACAGCCCAGTTAT
Organism: Scalesia atractyloides; assembly: GCA_947069175.1. Lineage (NCBI taxonomy): Eukaryota > Viridiplantae > Streptophyta > Magnoliopsida > Asterales > Asteraceae > Scalesia > Scalesia atractyloides. Next base: position 16,692,187 of record CAMTDV010000019.1, read on the forward strand.
GAGTGTACAAGCTGAAACATGATAACTTACGGTTGTGTGTGTCTAAGTGTTGTATGAGTTATCATGTGTTTGTGACAAGTTGATTTGGTCGTTATTTTGTATGGTGATACTTAGCATGCATGATTATGGTTTTGAATTGGTTATTACGTGTGCCGTACTGTGTGTTAGTTATGCGTAGGGTTTTGTGTTAGTGTGTTCACACACTAACTTTGAATCGGTTGACATGTTAGGACGCGATTAGCGGTTCCATCCTTTACTTCTCTTGCGTTTATCTAACCGAGGAATTTAAGGTGAGTTCACGGCCCCTATTTTATCCGGTTTTTGAACAACAGGGGGAGAAACATGTATACGCTATACAACTTTATCTTTTACGTTATGCGAAATTAACGTCGTTAACTATTCGGTAACTAAGTTAATGTTAATGTATGTTATGGTCACTAAGTAGCTTTATCACGGAAGTCCTCAGCCAACTATCGGATCGTTAGTATTGGGTTCGATAGTGGGGAAATTATAGTAGTACTACTAGGCCCGACAAGCCCCACCCGAGCTAGTCGCGCTAGCCTACCAGGAATGGTCAACGGGTGATTAATTTGGCCTAACTTTCACCATGGTCAGTGATAAACCTGGCAACACAGAGGCAACAATAGTCAGCTTCGATCGCGAACTCTTACATGACGTAACTTTAGGCTCGCTACCTACATGTTAACATTGAACTTATTTACGAACCAACATTATTATCCCAGGTTAGGAATAATGGAACTATGTCGTTATTCCGGGTTAGGGATAACGGGGAAACCAATCTTTTAAACCGAACATGTGAACTTATAAAACCTGTGAACTCACTCTTCTTTAATGTTGACACTTGTTTCTTTTCATGTTTCTCAAGACACTAGGAGCGCTAGGTGCACCCACTTTGCATTTGATCAAGACATTTTTATCGAGTCTTTATTAACGATTATTTTTGGGATTTTGGTTTTGGCGTTTATGTTGGCGCCCGTTACTTTATTTTAATGCTTCCGCTAAACTTTGAACTTTGGAACTTTGAAATTGACTATGCATGTTTACAATAAAGTTTTCAGAAAACGTTTAAATAAATCATATAGAGTCGTTCGACATTGCTAGTGTCTGAGATTCTGGTTTGATCACACGCCTCGCGGTAATACTCCGTAAGTGGAAATTGAGGGTGTGACATGTTAACTTAACTAAAGATCAAACTTCACAAATTCAAGATGAACAACTTGAATTAAACATAAAGCTGGTAACATGTTTTATTCAAAACATCTATTTAGTAACATTTCAATAGACAAAGATATTTATGTTAATATAATGCCTAGCTTTGTATTTGAAAGATTAGGTATTGGTGATTTCTTTCCAATCAAAATTCATATCCCCTTGGCTAAGTGAAAAAACTAAAAATGCTACGGGAGTGGTTGAAAACATTCTCATTCAAATGCAACAAACGGTTGTACCAACCGACTTCATTATCTTAGATGATGCTCCTCTCGCGTTGGGACAACCGTTCATAAAAACCCCTCAAGCTTTGCACAAACAAAAACACAAAAATCTTTACAAAACTTGGGGCCAACTAACGAAGTTTTAATGTCGATATCAAATATCCAATAGACAATGACAATCCCTTGTTGGAAGATGAGCCAAAACCACTCGATACGGTGCGTCTAGCCAAGGACCCTTATAAACGTAGCGTACCATGGAGGCATTCCATGGATTGTAAATTAAATAAAAGAAATTTACTTAAACATACTTCCTTAACTTTCAAAAGTATGGCTTCTTTTGAAAGGACAATCATGTTTAAGATTTAGTTCTTAGTTAATGCTTTTATTTTTTAGTTTATAAATTAGTAGGGATAATAAACACTTAAAGAAGTATTGGAGATGACAAAGGGACGTTAAAAAAAGGGACCCCATGCACCTAAACTAGAGCCTCCCGCTTCAAAAACTACACTACAGAGTCTACAGCACGGGCCGTGCCCACAAGGCACGCCCCCTGCCCAAATGTCAGATGCCAAAATTTTCTGAAGAAAAGGTGGCACGGTCTGTGCCCATCATGCATGCCCCCTTATCCACCATACTGTAAGTTTTCTGTTACACCTTGTTACTGGCACTTTGACCACGGGGCCGTGTTCACCACGCACGCCCCCATGCCCGGTGAACAGTAACCTTAAATTATTGTTGTTTTACCCTGCTTTTTGCACATTTAATCCAAATAAATCCTATTTGGGACACATTGAGGACAACGTGTAATTTATGTCTGGGGGGATGTTAAAACCTTGAATCTTTGGTCCTAAAAACAAGCGTTACACAAAACTCTCCTTATAAAACCGCCAATAACCCCAATTGTTATTCAATTTTTTTACTTTTTACTTATCTTGGATTAATTTGGGAAGAATAAGTTCTAAAAATTAAGTTTTACTAATTTTCAACTGATAACGTCTTAATAAAAGAACCAATTAAGAAAATTATAAAAATGAGCACAACAAATCTTTGTAAAATTTGAGTAATTATAAACTTTTACACTATACTCTTTTTCCCACAAAAAAGTGAGTTTTGAGCCTTTACCGAGCATACAAATACATATATGTACTAATTGCTCAGTTTTCCATTTCTTGTGTGAATAGCCTGTTTGGTTTTTAAAATCTAGAACTTGGCAAAGCATTACAATCCAAATCATTAGCGATACAAATCCTAGTAAGTAAATGATGGAGGCATTAGGACTATAACCTATTTTTTTAATTCTAAACCATTCTTTTTCTTTTTCACTCCTTACAAAAATATCACCTTAGTTAAACCCCTTTGAGCTTTAACCCTTTCGTTTTTAAACCCACAAACTTTTGTAAAAACAACCACCCACATACGCAAAACCTTTTATTTTTACACCCTTTATTTTATTAAAAAAGTTCGGTTACAAAATTACGAAGAATGGCTTAGTTCCGACTTTGGTTGGAAAACAAAATTGGTTAAAGTTTTTTCTAAGCCACAAAATAATTCTAAAAACTGACATTTTTTTACCAAAAAAACCTATCCTAGACAAAACCTACCTTTTTAAAAGCCCTCTTGATATTTACGAGGATTAAAATGTCAAAAAGGAGGAGGTTTTATTGTTGGTGAAGCCGTTGGTAGGAGTAAGCTCCACATCGGGTCTGAGCGCTTTCACTTGAACATCTTCGGCCAAGTGTTGAGTGACCACTTGTGAGGTGTGTAAATATGTATATAACTAAATTGAATTTTATGACATGTTATGCCCAAAACAAATAGTTTATCTTAAAATATGTTTTAAATAAATCATGATGAATAAAATTGTACAAAAAGTACAAACAAAATAAATTTAGAACTAGGATTCTAGACACTCTAAAGATAACCCTAAAACTTCTCTTCTACCAATTGCGTTTGCGTGCGTAAGCCACATTATAGAGTTTTACTTGAGGACAAGCAAATATTCAAGTGTGGGGGTATATGATGTGCGCGAAATGCAACATATAAATTACATCAAAAAGGCATAAAATTAACCCGTTTTTTGGTGCTAACGTTGGAAAAAGTATGTTTCTTTGTTTACTTTTTAATTACAGGATCAAAAGAGCTTAAATGAATAAAAGGAATAAATTAATAGCGGAAACCGACACAAATACAAAGAAGAAGGATTGTCCTGACTTGTCTAGCCCCCATTCACATCCAAAACAACAAAAATTATAAAGACAAAAGCTTCGGTACGGGGCCGTGCCTAGACAAGATTCTCTGTAGAAAAGATAACAACAAAAGACAAAACACGGGCCGTGCGAAACCCCACATGGGCCATGGTCAACTCTAAGATTCGCAGAATCTTGATAGTACAACAAGTACACTGACCACGGGTCCGTGCTATGACACCACGGGGCATGTTAGTACAAAGACTTGGGATTTGCAGTTAATGAAGGGAGAGAATATGATCACCACGGGGTCGTGCCTGCCCACTGCTTCCACCTATAAATGGAGGTGCTTGGCTTTGGAGAAAGACGTCCCTAGGCAAACCACTTCTATCACACTTGTGATCAGTCCACCACCACTACAACACCAACACCCACAACTATCATCCATCTTTCATCTTTTAGAGCGTGTAGTAGTCTTAGGATCCAAGACCGATAGTAAGAGTTCTTGTCAAACAAAGGCTATGCTTGGCTAAATCTCTTACAGCCTTGGTGAAGATGAATCTTATATGTATTACTTTTGATTTCCAATCTTTGGCAACTTTTTATTTGGGTATGTATTTATGACTTTAATAAATAGTTTTTTATATCGAAAGTGAACTTCAGCTAAACATTTCATCATGTTTTGTTGATTCACTCATTCGTGTCCTTACGGTGTAAATAAAGCGCCTTAACTGCCTAGAAGGGAGTTAGAAGGGTGTTTGGGTAAAATTTTTGCCTCGTTCGGTGTATAGATTCGGTGAGGACTTGGTTTAAGCTTATTAGGACTTCCCTTGAGGCAGATACCATCAAATCGGAGGAAGTAAGAACGACTTGAATCCCTTATAAATAAGCTACTATTAAAACTTTATTCCATCCTTGAGGGACTGTATTCCTGCTGACTCAGACCAATGGGTTGAGGGTAACGTCGCCTTCACAAGAGGGGCCTACCACTTTTTGCATTAATAACTTATTTAATTATCTTTCGATATTCAGACCCTGCGGGACTGTATCCTTGCTGACTCAGACCAATGGGTTGAGGGTAACGTCTCCTTCATAAGAGGGGCCTACCACTATAACTAACATAATCTCTTAAAAATCCCAAAGAGGAGTAGAACCAATTGATTCCTTCTTGTCTATTTGTTTTTTCATTTTATTTATGTTTTTATTTTTTATCTTTATTTTACCATTCAAAACTTCTATCAAAACTTGGTTAGATTAGTCGTTAACGATAAACTAGTACTAGAAGCTCTTGTGTCCTTGGACGACCTCAGTATCTTACCATAACTATACTACGTCCACGATGGGTGCACTTTCCCTAACGTGTGTAGAGTGGTAGTATTGTACCATGTTTTATAAATGTAAAGCTTGATTCACGAGTAAAAAGTGCTTAGAATAGAATAAAAATTATAACCACACTCGCACACGTTAGAATTCAAAATGATTCTAGAAGATCTGGAGGGTAGTAAAGTTCAAGTAAAGGAAGCAGTTGAAACAAAGGAAGTAAAGAATTATGGTGAACCGATGGAAGAAATCAACAAATTAAGAGTTAGCAATAATACCATAGCTGATGCCCTTGTAAAATTGATTCAACAATGGGGTGAATAGAAGTAACATTTTCAAGAAATAATTAATGAAGTGCATGATGAAGAAAAGAACAATGCAAGTTTATCAAAGATGTTCATCTCTAACTAGAAGAATTGTTAGGATCTAAGTTTGAATTAGTTGTGATTTTTGTTTGAAAAAATTGAAAATGAATGTTGAAATCAAAGTATGATGCAGCAGAAATGTGGAAAACTTTTATCACAACTAATGGTCGTTTGTTTTGATCAACATGATTTCAAAGTTATAGTTTTTGCATGTGAATTACAAACTCCCCGTTAGCCCAATAGGAACGATTGATAGTACATAAATGCAGAGTTGATGATAAGCGAATGATCTTTTAGATAGATAATTAAAACTATACAACTGATTGAGTATTTATACTAACACTTCTAACCTCTAAGTATCTTTGATGACGTCAGGGTTGATAGTGACATATACAACTAAAACTAACTCTAAACATTGCTAGCCTATCCACTGATCAGTGCCAAGCACTGTTATATTGACTATAAAACTAATATAAGCTAAACATTGATCTCTATCCTTTGCTTGAGTCTTCTAGCAGACCTTTGATGTTTGTCGTTTAGCGTGGGCAGATGATAGAAGGCAGAGCTTAGGAATAGCAGAGATTATTCAACAGAGCTTGTAAACTCTGATCTTGGGATCAAACATCTGATGTGTATTTGGATTTATATCATCTGTTCCTTTTTGCATGGAGTTCAATCCCAACAATATCCCCTGGAACAGATGATGCCAAAACACATTTATTTTTTATCTTTATTCCTCAACGGGAGTTCTCTAATATGCCCTTTGAATTGTAATTCAAAGTTGAGAGACTCCACATCATCTTCATCCTTTTCAAGCACCAGATTCAAAAGATCTTGAAGGTCTTCTGCACATAGCTCATATGCATCATCCATTCTAATCTTGGTGGCATCACCATTTGACTTGAGCAATGTTAGTTCATGGGAGTTTTTATCAACTTTCCATTTTAGAATCTTTGGGTCAGATGGTTTTCTAGGATGGTGATTTATCGTTGAGGTTTGTGGTAAACTTTGATGAGCAATCTTTAAAAGGTCTTCCCTTAGTTTGTCACTTGCTTCTTTTGTGTGGAAGTGGATCATATTTTTGATGCCTTCTTTGATGAAGTTGTGTTCATACCTTTTCAGATCTTCTTCAGACATTTCCCTTTGCCTTTTTCTTTGATTTAAGGCAAGTGTGGATGGAACAGATGTTGAGACAGACCTTTGAGAAGGTTGAGCTTTATGAACAACAACCTCTGATGGATAAGTAGGCTTCTTTCGCAATGTTGGATTAGTTTTTCTTCTTTCTTCAAGCCTTTTATACGTGTCTATCACTTTAACCTCTGACCACATTGTGATTTGGTTCTTTGACCCATAATGTTCAGCTATCAATTCTTCCTTCATTCTTCTGAGCTTCAGAGCTTTGTCAGGCACATTTTTCTTATATTTGCTCCAATCTGGAGGAGTGGGCTTTTTGAGAGGATCCTATAACATCTCTTGCATTCTTTCAACCTCTTCTTTCAACTCACTCACAGTCCAGTCTTTAAACTTTGCCCTTGTTTCCTTTTATTGTTTATTGTCCATGATGTGATCAATGTAATCACTCTTTAGGCTCTCATCCTCTCTTTCTAACAGCTTTTTGCATAAGTCTCTTGAGAAATCTTCTAACCTTCTGACTTTGCTTAGCTGGAACTGCATATAGTTTTGCACTTCTCTATCAGTTCTTCCCGGTGTATCTCTTCTAGTGATATCCTCTGCTTGTTTAGACATCAATTCAAATATTATTCTAGATTCCTTGGCTTGGGATATCCTTCCAGAGGTAAAATTTCCCTTTTGTCTGGATCTTCTTCTGAAAAGAATGACTTGATCTCTTCTCTAACAACTTGTAGATCCAATGGGAATTGAGTAGTGAGAGGCAATAAGGTCATTTTTGTAATTTGAGAAGATGGAAGTTTAATAGTTGTTGTGGTTGTCATTGTTGTGATGATAATGGTTATGGAGAAGGGATGATCTTGTCATCAAGTACAACGTTTGTGGTTCTTCTTCTCTTAAAACTGAGTTTGGGTGATTGTGGTTGTGGAATTCTTGTTGGTGTGGAGATTGGTTGAGTAGTGGTTGAGAAAGTGATCATGGCAGCGATTGGGTTAACATCTGCTATAACCACTGATGTATCAACAGATATTGACACCACAACAGTTGTAACATCTGTTGTGGTTGTGGGTGGTGTTTTGGGTGGTGGTGTTTGAGATTTTGTGGGAGCAGATATTGTGGTTAGATTTTCAACATTGGTTTTAGAAGGTGTGGATGTTGATTGTCTTGTTTTTCTAACAACCTCCTTCTTTTGAGAAGTACCAACCACTTCTTTTTCCTTTTGTTGCGTAATCTTTTACTCAACCAAGGTTCTGCTCTCATCTCTAACCCTCTGCTTATTTCTCTCCTTTTCCCTATCCAGAGCATTTTGAGTTTCATCAGGTTTCTTGCTACCATTTGGTCTAGGAATAAGCACCGTTGGTCTTGATGATGGATCAGTTTTGAGCTTAAGAACTTCTCTTTCGTTCTCCCCCTTTTTGGCATCATCTGGATTGACAAGAATGACAATGGGAGGAGAAGTGCCAGTGGTTTGGAGAAGAAGAGCTTTGATAGCCTTAATGTTTGCACTTGTGTCATTATACCTTGCATCAACCATATTTCTAAAATTCTCCATGTGATATGCATGTTGAATTTCAGCATGTTCTCTTTGTTGTTGAAGCAGAGGATACATTAATTTCCATAGTTCAGCAGTGGTTGTTGTGGTCGGAACAGTAGATTGACTTTCGGATTGTTCCAACATCTGCTTCAGCAAATTTTTTATTTCTTCCACCTAATTCTCTATTTTTGTAACTCTCTCCTTCAAATCTATGTATTTTAGTTCATCACCTAACTTAATAGAATCATTTGAACTCCTACCACCTGTGGTAGTTTTATTTGTGTCATCATGAGCAGAGGTTTCAAAACTTGCTTCAAACACATATGCCCCTTTTTCTTGGTACTGGGGACTTCTAACCACATCAGAGGATATCTTGGTAGCATCAGCAGTTGTTGCCTTCAACAGAATCTTATAAATGTAACCATTGTCCAATTGAAAACTTGGGAGTTTTGCAATTGTAGTGCATGCTCTTGTTGAACTATCACCAAGGGTTACATGTAACTCAAGGGATGTAGCCTCTTCAGTTGTTGATGGGTTAGCAAAAATTGAAGGATCAGACCCAGTCACATGAGTAAATTCTCAGTGATAGGTAGTTGAGAAGAATTTGTTAATGTCTGTTCCAAATCAATTGCATTTAACAAGGTTATTATGGTGGGTGATAGTTTCTTTATTGGAGAAGGTTGTGGAGATGAAAGAGACATTTCCCTTGGAGAGGGGTTGTGGAAGATAGAACCAAGTGGATCTAGAGCTTCATAATTTGGTGTCCATGTGCTTACAACCTTGTCTTGTCGTGAGGATGAATGAGGAGTTTGGTATTCGGGTTGAGATTCTAACATCTGCTGTGAAGAAGTAGCAGCAGTGTTTTCTGGTGATTTTTGTGTTGTCACTGTGTTATCTTCTAGGATCTCATCTTCTAGAAGTCCCTTTTTATTCTTTGGTTTGGTGGGCTTTTTTTATTTTGTCTTGGTTTTCTTTTTGGTAATTATTGGTGTGGGTTTCAGGACATTAGTTGTACTGTCCTAATCACCAAGAGCAGTGGGCTCAGTAGTAATAGGTTGAGATTGAACATTTTGTTCATTTAAAACAGGCTCAGCCTCCTCTACATGTGTTTTCTTATCTTGATTTGTGATTCTTATGAATGTTTCATGAGTGAGGCTGCCAGTAGAGACAACGGCGCCAAGTTTAGAATCATCACAAGTTACCTCGTTTTGGATGTAAACACTCAAGAATTTTGGGTGCATTAGAAAAGCCTGTTTAGGTTTTATATTATTAAAATTTTCCACTAGATCATTGAACAAAACTTGGGAGTAGTTTAAATATGAGTTTGTTAAAATAGCATAACCTAAGTATTGTATGTTCAATGGAATTTCATTAAAAACAATGGTCTTTGCTGATAAGCATGTGTGAAGAGTGTGAAAGAGAAATCTCATCTCAGCAGGAAAGTTGGGTTTGAAAATTGTTTTACCTATATGTTGACCAACTTAACCTCTTTCCACAAACTCAACATGTATGTCATTTACTAGGAATGACACTAGATGATTTAATCATTTAACTTGAAGACCTTAGAAATTGATTTAGCGCTTATTTGCATCAGTGTGTTGCCCACTTTAGAAACGATGGCATAAGGAATATCTTTTGTAGAATGAACCTCAGCATTAGCCCAAAAATGTCAAAGAGAATCAAGATAGATAGGGGCTTTAAATACCAACACATCGCTATTTTGAATCTTTCAAAATTTTGATCATGGCATAATATCTAGTGTTTGATTCGGTAGTTTCGAGTATAGATGTGTACTTGTGTAGAGTTTTGATGATTAGAGTAATTGGTGCGGATTTGGGTACGGATTTGGACTTTGATGAAGAAGATTTGGATTTGGAAGAAGAAGTCATGGTGATTAACCGCTTTGAAGAACTTTTGAAGTCGAAACGGCAAACCTCTGTTTATGGATAGAACAGGGTTTTATAAAGTGAAAAAGTGATGATGACGTGGCAAGATCTGACGGCTATCATTTGTCCACGTGTATCCTCTGATGAGTATGGAAGAAAATTGTTATGAGAACCACTGTTGTGTATCAACTGTCACACCCCGATTTGTAGCAGTAGAAAAACACGGGATGCAACAGACACCTCCGGTACAAGCACATTGTTTATAAAGACACTACATTTTATTCATTACAAAATGTTGATTACATACTACATGTATGTTACAACTGCGTGTTCCCACGAACCACATAAGTCTTCTAAGCCGCGTGCGTCTATATCAGTGTCCGTCTATAATCACGTCTTGAACAACATACACGGATCACACTTGTCTCAAGTTACCTGAAAAACATGTTACAATTTGGAAAACATCAACTACAAAGAGTTGGCGAGTTTCACTGTTTTGGTTGTTTCATAGCAAAATGTTTTAACAAGTTTAATTGCACGTGCCATAGATCACAGATGGAATTACACGAGTTCACAAGTGAAACCTTGACTACAATAACTGTGACGAGTCACGTTCGACACCTCAGCACTCCAGGCCGTATCACGTTCGACAACTCAGCCCACGACTGCCTCATGTGCAGTTCAACGCCCCGGGGGTAGTTATACCTAACAACATAACATAGTTTAGGACGCGTGCAGTTGCCTGGCTGCTGACACACCGGTCCGTCGGCAACTGGGTTTGTTACACCAATAGTACTATCCACTACCCACTGCTTTCATTAATCACTTGCATTGGGGATAGTTCGTGTGTTAGGTAATTCACATCATCACAAGTTGGTGCAATTAACACAGTTTGTAACATACAAATCACCTCAGAAAACAATAAAACAGTTTAAAAGTGGGGGAGTGAAACTCACAGTGAGAGTAGTAGTATCAATCAAAGAGTGATTATTCAACCAAATCAGCTTTAATAGCACGCATGCAAGTAGGGACTCAAATCAGCATCTATGTTGGTAATGGTTATAACTTGGACCTGGTTATGAGTTTCCACCCCGGATTGAACCAATAGGATACTAGTATGGTAATGGATGTTAGGGTAATATCAGTTTTTAGTTTGGCTTCTAGGCACCGGTTCGCGTGCCAGCCAAAGTCAGTTGTTTGACATGTTCGGATAATGGTACGCGAATACCAATAGTATCAACATGTTGTCATTTAAGAAAGATTAACTTTTCATTAAGGGAGTTTGGGTGTTCGGGGAGTCTAGGTTGCCCAAAATTGAGTTTACGTTTTCGCCTTCGGGGATTCTTCCGAACTGGCATAGAACCCACCCTTAGTGTCCAAACGACCCTGAAATCTCCCGGAATATTCTCGGTGTTCCAACTATAGTAAATATCAGGTTCGGTAAGTTCCCGGTTCCGATAGGTTCGTTACACGGTAAACTGCCGAAACTAGTTTAAAATAAAGTGGTTTTTAACTCCGTAAATTCGCCTTTAATACATAAGTTTGATAAAAATCTGGAAATTTTTATATAATTCAGTAAAAATATATAGATTATGAGAAAAAATAATTCAAGAATTTATGTTGCCATTTTAACTCCTCAAATATATTATTTGTAAAATAGTATTTAACCGAATAATTTATATTGCTTATCATCTGATGCCTAAAATTCTCAAAATATTCTAGAAAGCTCCTTATATGTCCAGGAACTCTCTGTAAAATTTGGGATTTTTTCGGATTTCATTTCGGTGCATTTCCGGCTACCGAAAAGTCCCAAAAACGTGGATTTTTTAATGCAAAACAAAATTCAACCAATGGACTCCCAAACTTCCTAGAACATTCCCTCTATGTTTCTAAGTGTTCATGTAAATTTTTGTGATTTATCGACTCCGTTTGGTATTTTTTTCCGAATTTCTTTGGGTAAAACAGTCAAAACTTCGCCAAAAATCATAGAAAATTCCAAAACTTCAAAAATTTTACGTGGACTTTCCTGTGAATATCCTACATCACCACACCAAGTTTCAACTCAATCCAAGCATTACGGACCATGTTATAGTCCAAACAATATTCTGCCTATGCTAGTCGAAGTGTTCGAGTGTTATACCTATCGCAAGCTCCGTTCTCATGCGTTTCTCTTGAGTCCAGAAGTGTGTGGGTGCTATATTTAGTACCTACAAATCAAGCACAATACAAACATGCAAAAATCCATGTCAATCAAGCCTTGTTTCACCATTTTTCGGTTCATAACTTTGTCAGTCGCTTTTGTTCATTTAGGGGTCGATTAGGGTATTAAAAGCCGAAGTTTTGTGATCTTGGGTACCATATAACATCAAGGAATCCCTGATTTGATCTTATTCAGCCAAGAACCATGTTTAAACCATCCATTAACATGGATTAAAAAGAGTTTTCATAGTCTAGTTCATGTTTAATCAAGAAAACTTCATCAAAACCTTACAAAACTCGAAAATTACGTTTGTTTTTGCTGAATATAGATGATGATCAGCTGTGATCTTCATGGTTTAGGGCAGATTTGAGGTGAAAGATGAAGAAAATAATGAAAAAAATTAAATATATATATATATATATGGGGGGCGGTCGCAAGATAGGGTACCCCTACCCATTCCTTGATTTGCCGTGCTTCGTTTTTCGTGTTAAAAAGATGATGTTTATCATCGTTCTCGCGTTTAGGTTCATTTTCAGGTCCCACACGCGTCCCCGATTTGCCAAACGGGCTCATTTTTCTCGTTTTTAGTGTTAAAAGACTCGGTTTTAAAAACCGTGCATAACCGTCTAAAAACCCGAACCCAATTACGTTTTAATCATAATGGCCTCGTATTAGGGTAGTTTAAGTGTCTTTAGGCTTGACTGACCGTTTGATGCATGTTTGGTTGTCTTTCATTGCTCTCAAAACGAAGGTGTTTCCCTAACCGGGAAAGTCCTCGTTTTGCGTGCCCATTCTCCGAATGTCTTCAAATCTTAGATCATAGTCTATGGCTCGTAACTAAGATGTTCCGTGCACTCAGAATCTTGAACGGCCCAATCGTTGCTTTATAATCGTTGTCAAACATTTAATGCGCTGTTAAACGGAAAGACCTCGTTTAACATGTTTGCAACGAACTGGGATACCAACTTCGCACTGTTGGCCCCTGTGACTCTTATATCTATCATAACGTCCTCTCGGATTCATCTGAGACCTAATCGGTATCGTTTAATAAAGCATCTAAGTTGCACCCCTATTTAGGGTTTACGCGCAGCTACGATTTTATTTCTAACCGAAGCTGTGGAATGGGTATGGTATATCTGATTTCCTCAGGCCTGTGGCACACCTCTGCCACACCGTATAAGTTATATGTTTACTAATACGTATTCCCAAAGTCGTCAATTCATTCACGACTCTTTTTTTGCCATGTAGGTGACGCATAGAGTCAACTTAACGTTTTTGGTAATTACCTGGCATATACTCCTATTATAGTCGGTGTAATATGTTCTAGAAATCGTATCATGATATACATATCATGTCCAGTTACCGCGGACTTGTACCGATCAAAGTTTACCGGGATTTTTCACATTTGTGACAGTCTCCCCCGGTTAAAACAATTTCTTCCTCGAAATTCCGTTTAGTAATCCGTTGGAAAGCTCAGTATTTATATTCGTTTCAGTCATCGGACAGACAAATATGTTTTGCTTTTCGTTTAGTATCATCATCGTACGAGGATGATAATTGTGCTACATAGTAGCTGTGTAGTTTGTCCATCCACGATTCCTACGTATTGTGAAGAGTAACGTTTGTCATCACTTCAAATCTGAAAGTGAGAGTGTTGTTGGACTCACAGTAGAATAGGAGTCACGTATTCTGCTTGCAAATAACTGCAATTATTGTGTTTTCTTTGCATACATTATCTTCACAATTCAGATACCATAGGTTTCATTTATGATTTTGTTTAATAGTTCCTGAACACCCCCAATAGAGGAGGGTATGGATACCCTCCCAGGGTTTGTTGCGAACGTCGCAATGGTGAGCACCATGCTCCGCATGTTTGTGTAAAGGGAATAAATTTCGTTTCACTGAGTTGTGAGGGACAGCCTTCCCTTGCTGTCGTGTACGTGGGTATCTTCGGTTAATACTAACCGACCACCAGAGTCCCTACTCTATGGTAGAGAATAAGAAAGAGAAAGGGCTTTGAGTGTCTAGAACGCTACTATATCACGTAGAAATATTTATGGCATGATAAGTGTCTAACGATCACAAGTATCACGATGATGGCCCTAATTATGGAACCAGAATTTACCGTAGACGTGCAGGTAATTCTATAAAAGATGACTAAGTAACGAATCATCGAATCAAGATTCCCATCAACGGAGTACCCCCCACAGGGTTGGAACATAGCCATGCTCTTCTAACGTTTCATAAGGATATCGTTAATGAAATCAACGAGAAGTAATCATTTCCCATCATGTTCTCGAAAGATACCTAATGCATAGGCGAATCTTGCACATACTAGTCACAGGATGGTTTATCACCACCTGACCATCTCGGTCTCGTGGTTTTTCGAGTCAAACTCAGACTTGGTATGATCTGAAACTGTGTATGAGTATAGAAAGATATGATGCTTTCCATCTTGGCACCTCCGCCATCTAAATCACCGATTAAATGTAAGGGTTTCGTCGAGTTCGCTAACGCAAAACCATCTCGGTTTAGATTGGGGAAATCATGTGGTATTATGAAACCATGGGCTAAAGCCCAAATCCATAGTCACCCTAGTTCCGATAGGGACAGTTGACCACTACATCTGAATTTTTTTCCCGTTAGTCTCATCTCCATAATAATATGAACAAGAAAAGAAGACCCGGCCCCTGTGTTGGTCAAGACGAGGGCCGTTGAGTTTCTCGACCCTTTGTCTTAGGATTAGTCAGTTCTGTTTCTCAATAGGGCAGGGAAGGAATACATGCTGCCGGGAAATGTAGTAACATAGATCCACAATAGCACCCTCTTGAAATAACAAAAGAAACTTTAAGAAAAGCTGAATGAAAACCACAATTAATCGAGGAAAGTCTAGCACTCTGACGGCTAGGATACGAATAGAGGTTATTAATGCCATTTCACAGCCAGCCGTTGCATCCAACTAAGCACCGATTTACACTTTGGTCGTTTGGTTTGACTTGGTATCGTACATCGAGGTATCTACAGTTCGTATCGTATGTTAAGTAACTCTCCAAGTCCTGGTGATTCGGTGTTTTATTCTTTTTTTAGGTATATAATACGTGATTATCAAAGGAATTCCCCCTCTGGATGGACATGATATCCGAGGGACGCATTCGGAAGATTCATTAGTCAAAGGAATTCTCTTCATCTGGAATGATCGGGACTACTAGATTTATGGTTTAGCTTTCCCCAGGTGGGTTCCGTGCGCAAAAGACACCAATTACGATATTCGGACGACTCATGACTACTCCCTTTCAATGAGTTTGGTTGTGACCGTGTTAGTTCATACAGGGCAGTTCCTAATTCTTAGAATTAGGTGGTACGAATACACATGTATATATATATAGCATCATACTTAAGAGTTCTCCCGTTCTTGTTTCTTTAGGTAGCACAGGATTTTTCATGACTCGAAAATAACGAAGAATTGAGTTTCTCGGTAACCTCGTATTTCGAGAATACTCATTTAAATTGATCAAGATGAAAATCAATTGAAGGTACCAACCAGTCAAAGGAAGATGAGGGGTGTTTCAACAATGTTCCCCTGCTCTAGAGAATATACTCCTCGTATACTCATGAGGACAAGCAACACCGTTTAATGTATAACTCTTGCTTACTCACAAGAGTAAGGCATCGTTCACTTTGTGTCCAATCAACGGATGAAGGTCAGTTTATCTCATGTATCATCCTCCTACACATGCAGGAGACCGTTACCAAATAACACCTTTACAGCGGCCCGAAGGGAATTTCCATCATCTCCTATGAATCGTGAATAACATCGTGTATAAATATTTGGACTCCTCAGATCTTTCAAGGAAGAGGATGAGACATATGGTGTTCTCCGGGTATTATTTTCGTAGATTTGGGGAGTTAATATATTTTATAGACATATAAGTATCTGAGTTGGTCCCTACTCAGGACCACTCGCACGGCCGTCGTAGGTATCATGACGCGAAAAGCCTTAACTGAAAGGAATCAAAGAACCATGTATCCCCTTATGCGATTTCTAGAACGAATGCACCGCCGTCATACGGGTGATATTGTTTCAAGACTTAATATTTTAGGGTTGCAGAAAGTGAAAGAATTCAGGTCATGATCCCGTGTATATAGAGCTTGGGCATCATTCCCTTTCGTCCGGATTCTACGGTACCATTCTTTCTCATGATTGTTTCGTCGCCCTGCTTAGGAATGTTAATACTCTACCGACTACTCCTACGACCATTATCGAGATGAATACTTAGTATGGCCATCACAAAAATATTACCGAAAAAGAACCGAAAGAACCGATGGTCTAGAGTCTGCAGGTTTAGATAAGAGTTGTCACCTAGGTCAGTCAACGGATTACTGTACTCAAATACTACTCAAATGCAACCTCATCTTTCACTGGAACATTTTTACTAAGTTATGCGAGGCTGAAAACAAGCGATCGTTTGATACATAAAAATTTTATATGATTCTTTTAAATACCGTCCTTCGAATTAGATATATATATAATAAAATAATCGTCCGACGAAAAATTCGCTTTGTGTCAATTTTTTATTCAATATGCATTAAGAGGTAGCTTCGTTACGGGTCCTTCATACCGCTCATTCATTATTACTTCGAGTTACGGGGGATTTACCTTGTATTAGTTTGAACTAAATCGATGAGATTCAAGGTTGAATGCCACTTGGTTCTATCACTAATACTTGCCGTAATTCCATAAGAAGCTAACGTACCGCAACATGGCTGAATATTGATTAAAAGGATAGGGTGTATCAAATTAGTAACTACATGTACCGGACCTTGACACTTTTCAACAGTGTTAGTAAGGAGAATTGAATTTATTTGAAGCAGTGAATCCGAATACTTCATGATTATAGTTTTCTTACTTCGCACTGTGGTTACGTCACCCCCAACCGAGATTTACCAAATTGACACTTGGATTGGACTGTGGATAATGTTGTATATTTATAACTAAATGTATACATCTGAGTCCTGTTAATACGTCAAATAAGTTTCTCCATTTATGTGTTACCCCTAAATCCCTTGGGTTATTAATGCCGAAGCTAATTACATGTCCTTACTAAGAATTAGAGATTGTATCTCTAGCGAACAACAGCTAGTAAAGGAAAAATACGCATTAACCGAATAGCTTCATAGACGACGGTCGATGACATAAGTATAGTTTGTTCGTCATAACGTAATGATTTCGAATATATAACTATACGTTCTAGCAAATCCCGACAAAAAAATAAATTACGCTTAATTGTCTTACCGAAGACAGAAACATTGTTACCTATCATGAATCAATCATTGGGTAAATGGATGTGGGTAAGCTATCACCGGCTATACCCAAATTGTTCAGTAGAGAGTACTACTAGGGTGTAGTACCCCTAGAATGTCGTACTACGTATTCGAAAAAGGACCCGCCCAGGATTAACCCAAAGGTCGTTATATGTCGACCCAAACTACCTTTCATTTAGAATCACTGCAAACGTGTATAGATATCGGAGTTACAACAATTGTGGCATCATCTATCGCATCAAATAGGGTCGAAGCCTCAAAACTGCATTGCCCAAAACATAACCGAATGGATCGCAACATGTAGCCGGGTGTTTATACACAGGAAGTACCGCAGCATATCCACCACACCCATATACATGATCAATGTTCCGTTCACCAAGATATTCTGGCCTCATATTACTTTCCGCAAATAACCAACTGAAATCTGAAACAATCATTAATCGTAAAGAACATAATGTAACCGACGGTCACACGAAACGAGGTTCCACAACGCAAAGCGTTTCAAAGGAATCTGTATAATCACAAAATTTATGCCCAATAGAACCAAAGGACAACGGGAAGGTAACTTATTCACGCACTCCATGCCATCTCCATAACCCGGAGATCATCATACTCGTACTTAACATATATCTGAACATGTGCTAAGGAGTACCACTAAGCATCATAATATCACACGACGTGAAGGCTAAAGCCATATTGTAAGTAGAAGAGGAATCCAGCGGACAATCAAATGAATCATTGATCCAGGGACGAGAAAGTTTCGTAAGATGTTTGAACTATGCGATTGTATAACAATCGAATGTGAAACAACGAGTAGTAGAGCAAGGATCCGTACACGTCATCCCAGTCTATCAGAACGACTGGCGCGTTCTTTGTGTATCTATGTTCTTTTTGAAGTATCATTCTGGTATATAATTGTCGTTATAGTAACTATAAGGATAGAGTTGGTGAGATCGTATCGTAATAAAGACTTGAGTTCTCACATCATAACATATATGTAACAACTGTATGAGTGATAGGAATCCAACTATAGTGTATATTAAATATGTGATCAGTTGGAATGTGGAATGGACTGTAATACCAGTTTTCTGCCTACCCCGAAGGCATATGTAGTGACGTATTATCCACCAATCCCAATTCATGTATCTATCCATGCACAAACATCCACACACTATCACCTTGGTACACGTATGTATCACTCCACGTATTTAAGTGTGTTTACTACCGCGACTTTCCCAAACTGCCTCGTATGAGCAAGTTTGTTATTACGTTCCGGACCATAATAACCCACTTGCCCCACAAGGCCATCCTGGTACTCGCCAGTAGGATACTTTACAGTGTTTCACTAACTACGTTTAGTAGAGGTTAATTTTTCCAATGATGTCCACCAAGGCCCGAGCCTATAAAGGCACCTAATTCTTTATAACCAATGGCTCTGATATCATCTTCTGTCAGGCCCCGATTTGCAGCGGAAGAAAAACACGGGACGCAACAGACACCTCCGGTACAAGCACATTGTTTATAAAGACACTACATTTTATTCATTACAAAATGTTGATTACATACTACATGTATGTTACAACTACGTGTTCCCACGAACCACATAAGTCTTCTAAGCCGCATGCGTCTATATCAGTATTCTTCTATAAACACGTCTTGAACAACATACACGGATCACACTCATCTCAAGTTACCTGAAAAACATGTTACAATTTGAAAAACATCAACTACAAAGAGTTGGCGAGTTTCACTGTTTTGGTTGTTTCATAGCAAAATGCTTTAACAAGTTTAATTGCACGTGCCACAGATCAAAGATGGAATTACATGAGTTCACAAGTGAAACCTTGACTACAATAACCGTATCGTGTCATGTTCGACACCTCAGCACTCTAGGTCGTGTCACATTCAACACCTCAGCACTCCAGGTCGTGTCACATTCGACACCTCAGTCCATAGACTGGGTCACGTGTAGTTCAACGCCCTAGATGTAGTTATGCCTAACAACATAACATAGTTTAGGACGCGTGCAGTTGCCTGGCTGCCGACACACCGGTCCGGCAGCAACTGGGTTTGTTAGACCAATAATACTATCCACTACCCACGGCTTACATTAATCACTTGCATTGGGGATAGTTCGTGTGTTAGGTAATTCACATCATCACAAGTTGGTGCAATTAACACAGTTTGAAACATGAAAATTAACTCAGAAAATAATAAAACAATTTAAAAGTGGGGGAGTGAAACTCACAGTGAGAGTAGTAGTATCAATCAAAGAGTGATTATTCAACTGGATCAGCTTTAATAGCACGCATGCAAGTAGGGACTCAAATCAGCATCTAAGTTGGTAATGGTTATAACTTGGACCTGGTTATGAGCTTCCACCCCTGATTGAACCAATAGGATACTGATATGGTGATGGATTTCAGGGTAATATCATTTTTTAGTTTGGCTTCTGAGCACCGGTTCACATGCCAGCCAAAGTCAGTATCAACATGTTTACATTTAAGAATGATTAACTTTTCATCAAGAGGGTTTAGGTGTTCGGGGAGTTTAGGTTGCCCAAAATTGAGTTTTCGTCTTTGCTGTTGGGGATTCTCCCGAACTGGCATAGGACCCACCCCTAGTGTCTGAACGACCCTGAAATCTTCCGGAATATTCTCTGGTGTTCCAACTATAGTAAATGTCGGGTTCGGTCAGTTCCCGGTTCCGGCAGGTTCGTTACACGGTAAACTGCCGAAACTAGTTTAAAATAAAGCGGTTTTTAACTCCGTAAATTCTCCTTAAATACATAAGTTTGATAAAAATATGGAAATCTTTATACAATTCAGTAATATATATATTATGAGAAAAATAATTCGGGATTTTATTTAGCCATTTTAACTTCTCAAATAAATTATTCGTAAAAGAGTATTTAACCGAATAATATACATTGTTTATCATCCGATGTCTAAAATTCTCAAAATATTCCAGAAAACTCCTTATATGTCCAGGAACTCCCTGTAAAAATTTGGGATTTTTCGGATTTCATTTCGGTGCGTTTCCGGCTACCGAAAACTCCCAATAACGTGGATTTTTTAATCCGAATCAAAATTCAACCAATGGACTCCCAAACTTCCCAGAACATTTCCTATATGTTCCTTAGTGTTCATGTAAATGTTGGTTATTTATCGACCTAGTTTGGTATATTTTTCCGAATTTCTTTGGGTAAAAACCGTTAAAAATTCGCCAAAAATCATAGAAATTTTAACAAATTCTAAAATTTTGTGTGAACATTCTTGTCAATACCCTACATCACCACACCAAGTTTCATCCCAATCCAAGTATCACGGACCAAGTTATAGTCCAGACAATATTATGCCTATGCTAGTCGAAGTGTTCGAGTGTTATACCTACCGCAAGCTCCGTTTTCGTGCGTTTCTCTTGAGTCCAGAAGTGCGTGGGTGGTATATTTAGTACCTAAACATTGAGCACAATCCAAACATGCCATAATCCATGTCAACCAAGCCTTGTTTCACCGTTTTTCGGTTCATAACTTCGTCATTCGCTTTTGTTCGATTAGGGGTTGTTAGGGTATCAAAAGCCGAAGTTTTGTGATCTTGTATACCATATAACATCAAGGAATCCCTGAGGCAATCCATGTTTAAACCATCCATTAACATGGATTAAAAAGAGTTTTCATAGTCTAGTTCATGTTTAATCAAGAAAACTTCATCCAAACCTTACAAAACTTGAAAATTACCTTTGATTTTGCTGAATATAGGTGATGATCAGCTGGGTTCTTGATGGTTTAGTGCAAATTTGAGGTGAAAGATGAAGAAAATAATGAAAAAAATAAATAAAAATATATATATAGGGGCGGTCGCAAGGTAGGGTACCCCTACCCCACCCCCTGGTTTGTCGTGCTTCGTTTTTTGCATTAAAAAGATGATGTTTATCTCCGTTCTCGCATTTAGGTTTGTTTTTGGGTCCCACACACGTCCCCGATTTTCCAAACGGGCTCCTTTTTTTGCGTTTTAGTGTTAAAAGACTCGGTTTTAAAAACCGTGCATAACCGTCTCGAAACCCGAACACGGTTATGTTTTAATCAAAATGGCCTCGTATTAGGGTAGTTTAAGTGTCTTTAGGCTTGATTGACCGTTTGTTGCATGTTTGGTTGTCTTTCATTGCTCTCAAAACGAAGGCGTTTCCCTAACCGGGAAATTCCTTGTTTTGCGTGCCCATTCTACGAATGTCTTCAAATCTTAGATCATAGTCTATGGCCCTATCGTTGGATTAATAATCGCTGTCAAACATTTAATGTGCTGTCAAACGAAAAGCCCCCGTTTAACATGTTTGCAAAGGACTGGGATACCAACTTCACACCGTTGGCCCTTGTGACTCTAATGTCTATCATAACGTGCTCTCGGATTCACCCGAGACCTAATCGGTATCCTTTTATAAAGCATCTAAGTTGCACCCCTAATTAGGGTTTACGCACAGCTACGGTTTTATTTCTAACCGAAGCTGTGGAATGGGTATGGTGCATCTGATTTCCTCAGGCCTGTGGCACACTTCTGCCACACCGTATAAGTCATCTGTTTACTAATATGTATTCCCATAGTCGTCAATTCATTCATGACTATATCTTGCCATGTAGGTGACGCATAGCATCAACTTAACATTTTTGGTGCTTACCTGGCATATACTCCTATTATAGTCGGTGTAATATGTTCTAGAATTCATATCATCACACTAATCACAACAAGTATCATGATATACATATCACATCCGGTTACTGCGGACTTGTACCGATCAAAGTTTACCAGGATTTTTCACAGTTGTCACATCAACAGTGGATGGTAACAGTGTTTTGACTTTACACTATCAGTGGATAAGGTCAACGCAATGGTTTGACCAGGCAGAGGATACACTTTGTCTAGTGGATAGATTTTCAAAGCCTATTAGTGCTTTGAAAGAACAGTGGTTTGAACTGATAGGACCGTCCTCCTCAGCTCGGGAACCCAAATTGGTATCTATTGTCCATATATGCGGAATTTATATGACAAGTTAAACCAAAAACAAAAAAATTACAGTTTAATCGTCAGTTTATTATGTCCAAAGATATTACAACTCGAAATCTAAACTGACAGAGCTTCACCGTAGAAGTCGCAAAGTTGTTACATTGAGAAACCATGACACACCTAACTATAGACTTGCAAGTTCGCCCGAAGCATATCTTGGCTAGATCAAGTTCGGCCAAACTTGATCAGCTTACATGAACTTCGGCCGAACTTGTACAATACATGTTAAATAAAACTTCAAATCTAACAAATACAAGCTCTAAACAAACAGACTCGATCCAAGACCTAGACAATAGACATTATGTATCAACAAACTCCCCCTTGGATATTGTCCCAACGTCTTGATCTGTCTTCAATCTCTAACATCTTCCGAAGAAGTTCATGTATGGTTTTTTTCGACGTTCTTGCTTTGGGATAGGCGTTTGATCTGTAGGAGGTGCCCACTTCATAAATTGAAACCTTCTGATTCTTGACTCCATACCTTTCTCGTGAATCTTCTCTAAACGCTTCTTTTCCTTCAAGAACTCTTCTCTTTTAAGATCTCTCCACCTGGATTCCCACATGTGCCCTGAATTAATACCGTGTGCATAACAAACATTAACCACACCTTGGTATTGCTTTGCTTGGACTTCTTCACGTTTATGGAAGCATATTTTGTTGAAGAACAAGCACTTGATATCTTCCTTTGAGCAATTCACTAGCCACATCGGGTCTAGTATCCTAATCATTCTCCACAACCCCCATATCCTCATCCGTTCTATCGGCTTTGGATCCTTTTCTTTCGTTATATCCCCATTCTCATCAGCACGCAACACAATCACGGCTTCACATGTTTCTGGATCCGTTTGCCACCACAGAAAGTAAGGATGAAAATCTTGTTCAATTGGCTTCTGTGGCATATTCTTCATCGCCCGAGGACGCTTCATCACTAGCGTTATATCCTTCTCTCATGTTTTCTTGTTTACCTTTATTCTCCGCTTAGGAATAAATGGTTTCCACAATTCAAAACCCCTCGAAGCTTCAAATTTAATCACCCTCCACAATCTCTATTCATTGAACTTCATTTGAAAACTGTTGTTACGTGTTTGAACCATCTCCTCAACATCCCAAAACGGCAATGTCTTGATGTCTGTCAGATGTCGGAAGTACTGTACCCCATACTCTCTTTTAATAGCATATACATCAAGATCTCGAATCCAACCCCAACTAAGAATAAACCCTAGAGAAACATCTTTATCACGAGTGAAGAACACTAGAGGCCTTTTGAATTTTCTCTCCTTGGGCATCACTTTGAACCACGATCGCTTTGCATCGGCAATTTGTTCTTTAGTATAACGCTTTGGAATATTGCCCATCTTCACAACCTCATCAATCTTTTGCTTCAACAGATCAACATCTATCTGACTCACTAATTCTTCAATCGTTGGAAACTTGTCAGTATTCATATTAGAATACTATTCTGCTACAATATCATCATCAGAATCTTCGAAAATCACTCGATCATAATCATCTGCTTCAGCAACCCTTTTGTACACATATTCTTTCAGTTCAAATGTCTTTATGTTCACTAACTCTTCTTCAAAATCAAAATTGAATTAATCTGTATCAACTTCAAACATTCGTGCTAACTCTTCTTTAGAATAAGTATGAGCAATCTCCCCTTCTTCTAAACTCGGATCTAATGTAATCATCAAAGGCTTTTCGTGCATCGCAGTAACAGGCATAGCTTTAACAGGATCAGAAATATCCATCTTGTTGCCCTATTTGCTCAGTGGACTCCCCCTTACTTGGTTCATCCTCCATGTTAGCATTATCATCAATTAGGGATTCAAAATCAAATTCAGAGTGAACTTTCGTAGAATCAACTTTAAGACCAACGCCCCTTTGATCATCATTGTCGTCTCCATCATGATCTGAATCATCTTTCGTATCATCACCGGCAGGGTCGTCGTCGTCGTTATCATCTTCCTCTTCGTCATCATTCTTTTCAGTAACTTCTTTAACTGAAGTAACTTTCGAAACATCTTCAGTAATAACCTCAGGTTCAGAAGTTTTTTCAGTTTCAACAACTTTTTCAATCACATGCTCCTCTGAAGTAATAGGGACATCTTCGATAACATTTTTGCCCTTGCCCTTTTCAATCATCTTTTTTTCAGCCATTTCCTTCGCTTCTTGAACATCTAGACGATCATATTCTGCTTTGAAATCAATGCCAAGGCTATTAGTTAAAACTTTTTGCAGCCTTGCAAACCTTTTGTCATTCATATCACGATCTGCTCTTAGCTCAGCAATCTCTTTTTCTAGTTGAGCATTTGCAGCACCAAGACTTTCAACCATTGCTTTCAAATAGCCACGATCATCTTCTAGAAACTTTCTGCCATTCAAGATCTCCTTTTCAACCTCGCTCTGCTTTAGCTTCTTTTCAAGTTCTACTTAATAGATTTCATTCTTCTTGGCTTTATCTTCTAAATCTTTAAGCCTCTTCTAGATCTTCGGTAGTTATAGGCTGTGTTATGTTATCTAGAATTTCACCATAAGAATCTTTGAATTGTCTCTCTCTGACACTTGGTGGAGTAGATTGCGTTCCTTTCGCTGCAGACTTTGTTGTTACTTGAACATGCACTTCAACAATAACTGACGGTGGTTCTTGTGTAACACTCTTCGGTGGCACCTGTGGTTCCTGTGTAACTCAGAAACAGGAGGTTCTTGTGTAACTCCTTTTCTCTGCTTTTGACTTGTATATCTTCGACTTGGCGCTTTCTTTCTACTACGAGTACTTGGTGCTCCTGTTGCTTTCTTTGTATCTCCGGCCTTTGACTTTGAGCGCTTTGCTTTCTTTTTCGGTCGTTCAGAATCTAAAGCTTCTTCAGCAGTTGGCTCGTATAAATCTTCGCCCAACTTTTTCAACCTTTCTTCATCTTTTTCTTTCTCTGCAGCTTTTATACTTGCATCAATTGGATCTCAGACGATTGATCATCTTTATCTGAAGTCGCTGAAATAACATCGTCTTCCTTTTCTTGGCTTTCAACAATTACAGCCGCTGCACTAGAACCCTCAACATTTTGAACATCTTCGTCAGGTTCATCAACAAGCATAATATCAACCTTCTTAGAAGCCCTCTTTTTCTTCTGTTTCTCAACTACCACCACACGTTTGATATACCAATCTCCACGTTTCTCTTTAAATCCAGTTAACAACGCAGCCTCCTCATTCTCATCACCGCTACCCTCTTTTCTCCATATATTTTCTGGTGGTGCAATATAGTCAGCTTTCACAATTGCCCCAAACACAGGCTTAGGAACAAGAGCAGAGTCTTGTTTCTGAAAGATCTTTAGCTTCTTTAGCGTCGTTTCATCCATGTGGCTTAAAAAGAGAATATCATTAGGATCCTTTGCAATATTTTGAAACTTCTCATCTATCAACATCTGCACGAACCTCGGATACATCGCTAATCTCTCCTTTCCCATATTCATCGCCATAAAGTTGAATACCACTCTTGAAAAGTTGTATTTCTTGTTCAGAATCAAAGAAGTGACCATATATGCCATATAATCTTGTATGTCATCGAGGCCTGCTTTCCGATGACTGAAAGCATGAATGATAACGTGAATTAACAGCTTGTAAGGAACACGAACACTTCCTTTCTTCATTGTCGGTTCGTTCGTGTGCCCTTTATATCCCATTCTGAAGAAACAACCCTTGACCATTCGTTCTTCGAAACTAATACGGTCACTTGCATCATCGTTAAACTCTAAGACTCGTCGGATGTCAGCTTCTGTGACAAAAATTTCCTTATCTTCGTTGGCAATGCGAACTGAGACTTGATAACTTTGTTTGCTTCATCATACGCTCCAGTGTTCCAGAAAAGATAGACATGCGATCTATATACTACGTGTTTGTCGGTTATCACCTTCGTTATTGGAATACGCCCTAGAAATTCCAAAATCTCTGCAAAAGTTGTCAGCGTCGGATATATCTTCTCGTCCAATAAGACACATGTGTTATGAACTTGTTGAATGACAATTTGATATTCTGCGGACGGAGGAAAGAAACAACTTAGAAAAGGACAATTTTCACCAAAATCTATCAAGTTCGGCCGATCTTGAAGACCAAAAACTCATATCTATACAAACAGATCACAACTTCAGCCGAACATATTCTCAAAACAAGTTTTTAACAATTTTCATACAAGTTCGGTCGAACTTATGTTGTTAACATGTTTTGTTTATCATAAGCAAGTTCAGGCGAACTTATTATAATATCATATTTTCATCAGGTTTAGAACAACTTCGCCCAAAGTTGATGTTAGACATCAACAACAAGTTCGGGCGAACTCGTTGTCTTCTTCACAACACCTGCAACATGTAGACATGATCAGATGATTGATTTTAACGTTTGTTTAACATGATTCTATGTTTATTAGTTCAAATCATCGATTAATTTGTCCATTAACACCCTGAGTCTATCAGTTTTTAAAGTTTCGATACAAACAGGTTCAATAAAGATCAATCCATGCATAATTTAATCATTCGTTACCTCAGCCATGGTATTAGTGTGCAAATCACTTAATATCAGGTTTAATTTGGGAAGAGTAACGATATGTAACTTGCAATTTAGGTTTTTGCTCAATAGATGACTAAGTTCGCTCGGAGTTGATAGAAACATATGAATGATGAAATGAGCTAACTTATCATTATATACCTAGTCAAGTTCGGGCGAACATGACTATCAAATCTCAGACTTTATACGATAACTTCGCCCGAAGTTCAATAAGGATAAAACTATTTTTCAAACAATAAACTTCGACCGAACTTATGTTAAGCCAAAAATTTAAAATTTTCATTTGTAACCCTGAACTTTCACATGTTTACCAGTTATGACAATCCACTCAGTTGACCAAGTCCAAGTTAATGACACCGGTTTGACACGCTATGAACAAACTGTTGGTTTTCATCAAATTTCAAGTTTTTAAAGTTTCAAGTTAACGAACTTCTCATCGTATTTCATGCATTTTGATTTTACAGGTTAGCTCCCAACCCGTTGTCATCAAGATTCCAACAACTTAGCACTATTTCGAACTTCGAAGATCCGCTTTCCATCATTGGCTGTTGAAAACAATGTACAAATAAAATCCTTTTGTATTTTCAAAGTTTATGATAAAACACACTGAAAATCTTTTTGGGTTTAAATTTGAAATCAAATAAGCTATATACAAACATATTTTTGTGAATTCATGTCTAAGGATCATATCAGTTGATTGAGATATATCACCAGTATCGTTGACCTCGTTTACCTAGATTGTCGATATCTTTATCCAATTAATCTTTGACACATTTCTCAATTGTTCCAAGATATCTTAGTTTGTTTTATGAAACTTGACTCAACTATGGTTCCCATCTCAGAATATACTCCCACATCAAGATTCCCTAGATTTCATCTTACATGTGAGTATAGCGTAATTGATATTTGTATCTGGGTTATGCGAAGCCTTGAGAGCTCAGGTTAATACCACCGTATCGACAAAGATATGAAGGCTCGACTTTAAGGTGTGTTCCATTTAATGAATCTTTTAAGTACTACAATTGATTAGATCTTTCGATTCTTTTCAAGTTTGCATGCAGTTTTGGGATTTTTAGCAAAAACATGATAGAAGTTCTAGGCTATTGCTTTCGCAAAATCAGAAGAACTTGTATAATACTCCAGATATCAATCATCTATAAAAATCTCGTATCTCAGAACCTTGCAATCTCTCAAACGAAATTTCGGACTACTAAGTCCATATATCCGGGAGATGTTAATCCACAAGTTTAAGCAGTTGTAAAATTTAGTTTATATCACGGAAACAATTTACTGGACGTGTAAAGGCAATCGACACATCCATAGTAAGACTTGTTTATACTTTTTAAACTTTATAATTCTTTAGCGTACTGTGATAGTCCACTGATGTACTATCATTTCCTTTGTGACACAAAATTCGTTTTGTCTTTTTCATGTTTTTGAACTTTTTGGTTTTTCATATGTTTTTGTATTTTCTCGAAGATTTCTCCCCCTAAAATCAAAATCATATTTTTGTATTTTAGTTTTTAAGAAATCTAATCCTAAAAGGTAACAAACCAATGAGGATCACGAGAACTCGTCGTCCGATCCATATTTAACCTCTGCCTCCGCACCTGTCAAAAGATTTTTCATACCATTAATTCTCATTAAGTATTTAAACCGTTATAGAGTAAATGGTTTGGTATAAAAATCAGCTTTTTGTTCATCGGTGTGGATTTTCTCAATTCCTACCAACTTCTTTTCGTAGCAATCACGAATGAAGTGGTATCGAATCTCGATATGCTTTGTTCTAGATTGATGAACTGGATTTTTAGTTATATCAATAGCTACCTTATTATAAACATACAACGGCGTGTCAAGAAATTGCAAACCAAGGTCTCTCATCTGCTGTTGGATCCATAGAATCTGTGAACAACAGCTGGAAGCCGAGATATACTCAGCTTCACAGGTAGAGAGAGCGACCGTAATTTGTTTCTTACATTTCCAGGTTACCAAGCGTATTCCGAAGAACTAGCAACCCGCTGTAGTGGATTTTGAATTCAACTTATCTACACCGAAAACAGAATCAGCGTATCCCGTCAGATTGAAGTTATCGTTCTTCGGATACCATAAGCCGGTGCTTGGACATCCCTTCAAGTATCTGAAAATTCTCTTCACGATCTGTATGTGTGAGATTCTTGGGCTGGACTGATATCTGGCGCAAAGCCAGGTAGGATACATGATATATGGGCGAGATGCCGTCAGATACATCAAAGATCCTATCATCAACCTGTAAAGAGTATCATCAACTTTGGTTCCTGTTTCATCGATGCGAATTCCGTGATTGAGAGCAAGAGGAGTAGATAACGGATTCGAGCTTTCCATTTCAAACTTCTTCAAGATGTCATGAACATACTTAGTTTGATGAATGAAAATACCGTCTGGAAATTGATCAACTTGCAATCCGAGGAAGAATTTCATTTCGCCCATAGAATACATTTCGAATTTCTTCTTCATGATTTTCTCAAACTCTTTGCAAAGATCATCATTTGTTGAACCGAAGATGATATCATCCACATATATTTGTACGATAATCAGATGGTTTCCAACTTCTCTGGTAAAGAGTGTACGATCCACTGTTCCTCTGATAAGGCCATTGCCGACGAGATGTTGAGATAACGTCTCGTACCAGGCTCTCGGGGCCTGATGCAAACCATATAGTGCTTTATCTAGGAGATAAGCTTTCTTCTTGTTCAGCGGATCGACAAAATCCGGTGGTTGGCTGATGTACACTTGCTCACGTAGTTTACCATATAGAAAAGCGGATTTCACATCCAACTAGTACACTTTAAATCCTTTCCAAGCTGCAAATGCAAGGAAAATGCGAATGGACTCCAATCGAGCAACTGGTGCATATACTTCTGTATAATCAATTCCTTCCTGGTGATGGAATCCTTTGACAATGAGCCGAGCTTTGTTGTGCACTATCACTCCTCTAGCATCACGCTTGCACTTGAAGACCCATTTGGTATCTATCGTTTCCTGATTCTCCGGTAGGTCTACAAGCTTCCATACACCAAGCTTTTCGAATTGTAGCAATTCTTGTTGCATCGCCTGTACCCAGTTTTCATCTCCTAAAGCTTCAGAAACATTCTTTGGGTCAATTTCGAATATGAAGCATGAGTAATAGCAATACTCTTGAACTGGAGCTACTCGAGTATAGAAACAACTTAAAGCTTTGTTGATCTGGCTCCTTGTTCGCACACCAGTTTGTAATTCGCCGATTATGGAATTCGATGGGTGATAAGACAATGTCCTTGGCATCACCTCACTAGGAACTTCAACAGTATTCTCCTGATTATAGATATTGTGTTCAACCACAACTTCAACAGTAGGAGCACTAGATAATGTTTCATTTTAATTACCCGGGCCAGCAGATTGATTCAACATGCTTGTTATCTGCTCGGATTCTTCATCAGAAGAAGATTCTCCATCATCATCGAAAGTCAGAGCCTCTTTAGAGTCGGAGTTGTGTGTCTCAGAAAGATTGGTTTCCATTGTAGAATTCACTGGTTCTGTAGCAGGTGTGTCTTGATCACCGTTAATTTCTTGAACACAGCTAGTACTCGGACCTGCACCAGAAGAAGATGATGACCCAACAGTTGGTTGATTAACCATTATTGGTCTTATGATATGTTCTTGGTTTGCCTGCTGATGAAGATAATATAACGTTGTAATGTCTTCTTTAGAAGGTTCTTTTGGCAAGTCGTAAGATTTCCACAATTTGCTATAGTTGAATAACCAAGCTTCTCCTGCTCTTTGAATTGGCTTGTGTACCGAAAGCAGTCACAATGTTATGCTTCTACCACTCTCCGTAAACTTGGAAGATAGACTCTTTTGAGTGGAGTTGCATAACCGACGAAGAAACCATCAATTATTTATCACCAAACTTTCCATCTTGATCAATAACAGTGCAAGGTGCGCCAAATGGTTCTAAGTACTTCAGATTTTGTTTCCTTTGGTTGAGCATTTCGAAGCAAGGAATCTTGGTTGGTTTTACTTTATGACCCGGTTCAATGAATAGCATGCTGCTGCGACTGCTTCACTCCAGAAACTGACCGGAAGCTTTGAATCGGCAAGCATTGTTCTTGCAGTTTCAATCAACGTTCTATTCTTCCTTTCATCTACTCCATTTTCCTGTGGAGTATACGGAGCACTAAATTCATGTAGAATGCCTTTGTCATTATAGAACTCTTTCATTCGGGCATTTTTAAACTCTGTACCATTATTACTACGGATTCGTCTAATGGGGAGATGGCACAAGTTCTCAATCTTCCTAAAGAGAATCATTAGATTATCGAACGTCTCATCTTTACTCTCCTGGAAGAAAACCCATGAAAACCGTGAATATTCATATGTTACAACAAGACAGTACAGATCTCCATATATACTTCAAACGTTTACTGGACCAAAGAGATCATGTACAGTCTTTCAAGCTGCAGCTTTATGGAGTCTAGAATCTTTTTAGGGTGTGACTTCTTGATCTGCTTCCCTTTCTTAAATTCAAGACAACTGTCTGTCATATGAAAGCTTCTTAGATTCACTCCTTCAACCAGATCATTGTGAACCAGATGATTCATCTTTTTTCTCAAATGAATATGACCCATCTTTCTGTGCCATAGAATCGACTCCTTCTCTGTGGCCTTTGTAACATAACACTGAGCCGTCTTTGAAGTAGTAGTTGCAATGCTCATGTCTAGCACGTATAAATCATTCTCGCGCAGAGCACGCATAAGAATCCATTCCTCTGTGATCTTGAAACCCGGTTTGATTATCATGCACTCTTTATCATTGAAGTGTGTGGTGAACTATTTGTCACAAATCTGGGAGATACTCAGAAGATTGTTCTCCAGTTCGGCAATGTAATTGTCCTTGTCAAATGACACCACACCGTTTGAAAGCTTTCCTTCAGCAACGATCCTTCCTCCTTGATTTCCGGCAAAACATACGTACTCTCCATTAATAGATTTGATATCATAGAGCAAAGCACGCATCCCTGTCATGTGGCGAGAAGCTCCACTATCCATAATCCACTTCGATAAGATGGACCTTTGGAGCCCCTACACATGTTAAGAAACTACTTAAAAAGGGAAACCCAAGCCTTTCCGGTCTTGGGTGGAATAGGAATATCGTAAGTTGGAAGTTTCAAATCACCATTTGGAACTTTCTGATCAGTCTTTGTGTCAAAGACATTATCATTCTTGACTAATTCAGATTTAGCACTTTCAGATTATGTTGTTTTCTTCTTTGCAACCCAAGATTATGACTTAATTCTTGCTTTTTTAAATGGAATTTTGAATCTTTGTTTTCGTTCAATTTGGAAGTTTCACCTTTTTCAAAAGTTGAATTTTTCAAACTTTGATTATGTTTTAGGTTTCACTTCATTTTTAGATTCATTGTTCCATTTTAAGATTGTGATTGGTTTTACAATCTCTGGGTGCTTAAGTTTCTCGTCTTCTGAAACTGTCTTTCTTCGGTGATACACAGGCTTTGAATTCGGACACTTACGAGCAATGTGACCAACTTCATTGCATTTAAAGCAAGTCCGAGTATCATGAGAATGTCCACTAGTGGGTTTTACTCCAGTTGCGGATTTAGCCTTATTTCGAAGTTCTTTTTCCTTCATAAACTCATTATTTGATTGCTTCCCAATCAAACTTTCTTCTTGAACCGTGTTAGTCCCATAAATGAAATTCATGTTTTATTCTTGTATTCATGAAATGGTGACTTCTGTTCCCTTTTTGGTTCATCTTCTTCCTCCAAACCCAAATCCACTCTCCTGTTTTCAGGAAAGTCACCACCATTCCTTCGGTAGTTGTTATAAACTTTCTTGGGTTTTGAGTAAAACTTTTTCTCATTTCTCTCAGATCATCTGATGACACTTCCACAAGTTTGAACAATTTATCAATTTGATCTTCTTTCATGTTTCGAATTGGAAAGCTATCATCAAAATATAATCTTTCAAATTCCTTAACTTCGTACATTACAACATTAGGATCATCACTTGGATCATATTCCAATGATGTATCGTCATTTTTGGATTGTGATTCCGAACTGTTCAAACTTGAGTTGGCGCTCTCAAAGCTGTCATCATCAGTATCACTTCCCAAAACATTTTCTACCACATTTTTCACAACCGCTTCACTGTCATCGATTGATTTCATATAGACTACGTCAATGTTCTCAGGCAATTGATCTTTTGTTTCTAATAAAAGTGTTATGCTTATTGCCTTTTCAATACCATCCACTTTCTTATGGAATAAGCTTGCAAGTAGTGGAGGTGGAACACTACTGTACTCTTTACGCTTCATACCTTTTGGTTTCTCAACATTTTCCTCCGAATTAATCGTAGGAAGAATGTGATCGATGACATATCTTGAAGCTCTTGTCTAGTTTCAGCAATTGTGTTTATGTACATGTTAATAGCTTCTTGTTTCTCAATTACCGTTGCTTTTAACATTCTTATTGACGCAGCTTGTTCTAGATTAGCTTTTTCGACATTACAATATGTGCCTTTGATTTTATCATAAGCCTCTTTCATTGTGCGATTATCATATCGAAAATTTTTATTATGCACATTCAGATCGCTTATGATTTGATCTTTTTCAGCAAACTTTTCACAAGGATTTGTGCACTTTGTGCAGGTTTTTCAACCTCCAAAACTTTTACAACTTTCTTCTCAATCACTTTTAAACTCAGCTGCCATGAGTTGTCTAAATGCTTCACACATGGCAGCGCATGTGGATCCAAATATGATGTCATCCACATAAATTTGGACAAGCATCAAATCTTTTCCTCTCCATTTCAAAAACATTGTTTTGTCAATTTACCTCTGGGTGCTTGTTTGAGACCATACATGTCGCACCCGACTCGCAGCGGAAGACAATTGCGGGGTGCGACAGACATATGGTAATTCCTCATAATTTAAAAACTGATATCATAAAACGAGGGACCATCGGTTACAACATACATAACTATAGCCTTTATTCTGCTACTGTCCGGCTACTCATAAGCCGAAGTTTTGTGACATTTAGCTTTTATTCCACTAAAATAGGTTTTTAGTGACACTTTACGTATATCACTAATAGTTTTGCATTAGACCCTATATCAAATCTCAAACTTAATAAAATTTGTGCCATAAAAACTTTCCCTAAAATTTCTCTCCCACACTAAATCAATGCCACTAAAGCTTTTCCTAGACTTTCCCTCCTATACCAAAATTTATGTCACCAAAATTTCTAAATAATTTTTATTCTATACTATGATTTATACTATAAAACTTACTAAATGTCATATCTGTCTTATAAACAAATAATATAAATTATAAACACTACATTAAACAAATAGCAATCTTGTTTTAAGAGTTGGTGGTGAAATTTTGATGCTCATAAAGATGCTATTTCTTTTTTTTTTTATCTTCGTAATACACATAAATAAATAATGTATTTAAGTTTACAAGTATCTGGAACGATGGGTTTAAGATGTTGATGATATATCTTATTTTAATATCTTGACGAATTTGGTCGCAAGCGACATTTAAACTTACTAGAAAGAAAAATAGTATTTTGACATAGCCCAAGAAATAATTGACAATCTAGAAAATAAATATGTTGCACTAAACAAAAGAAAACATAATAAAGTAATTGATAATTGAAGGTATAATCCCATAAAGAATGAAAGAATGGCACTAAAAATTATCCACTAAATTTTCCCTCCAACATTTAGCTTTTATTCCACTAAAATAGGTTTTTGTGACACTTTACGTATATCACTAATAGTTTTGCATTAGATCCTATATCAAATCTCAAACTTAATAAAATTTGTGCCATAAAAACTTTCCCTAAAATTTCTCTCCCACACTAAATCAATGCCACTAAAGCTTTTCCTAGACTTTCCCTCCTATACCAAAATTTATGTCACCAAAATTTCTAAATAATTTTTATTCAATACTATGATTTATACTATAAAACTTACTAAATGTCATATCTGTCTAATAAACAAATAATATAAATTATAAACACTACATTAAACAAATAGCAATCTTGTTTTAAGAGTTGGTGGTGAAATTTTGATGCTCATAAAGATGCTATTTCTTTTTTTTATCTTTGTAATACACATAAATAAATAATGTATTTAAGTTTACAAGTATCTGGAACGATGGGTTTAAGATGTTGATGATATATCTTATTTTAATATCTTGACGAATTTGGTCGCAAGCGACATTTAAACTTACTAGAAAGAAAAATAGTATTTTGACATAGCCCAAGAAATAATTGACAATCTAGAAAATAAATATGTTGCACTAAACAAAAGAAAACATAATAAAGTAATTGATAATTGAAGGTATAATCCCATAAAGAATGAAAGAATGGCACTAAAAATTATCCTCTAAATTTTCCCTCCAACATTTAGCTTTTATTCCACTAAAATAGGTTTTTGTGACACTTTACGTATATCACTAATAGTTTTGCATTAGATCCTATATCAAATCTCAAACTTAATAAAATTTGTGCCATAAAAACTTTCCCTAAAATTTCTCTCCCACACTAAATCAATGCCACTAAAGCTTTTCCTAGACTTTCCCTCCTATACCAAAATTTATGTCACCAAAATTTCTAAATAATTTTTATTCAATACTATGATTTATACTATAAAACTTACTAAATGTCATATCTGTCTAATAAACAAATAATATAAATTATAAACACTACATTAAACAAATAGCAATCTTGTTTTAAGAGTTGGGTGAAATTTTGATGCTCATAAAGATGCTATTTCTTTTTTTTTTATCTTTGTAATACACATAAATAAATAATGTATTTAAGTTTACAAGTATCTGGAACGATGGGTTTAAGATGTTGATGATATATCTTATTTTAATATCTTGACGAATTTGGTCGCAAGCGACATTTAAACTTACTAGAAAGAAAAATAGTATTTTGACATAGCCCA
The DNA here is from genome assembly GCA_947069175.1 of Scalesia atractyloides. NCBI lineage: Eukaryota > Viridiplantae > Streptophyta > Magnoliopsida > Asterales > Asteraceae > Scalesia > Scalesia atractyloides. The sequence goes on from CAMTDV010000019.1 coordinate 16,728,190, forward strand.
AGAAATAATTGACAATCTAGAAAATAAATATGTTGCACTAAACAAAAGAAAACATAATAAAGTAATTGATAATTGAAGGTATAATCCCATAAAGAATGAAAGAATGGCACTAAAAATTATCCACTAAATTTTCCCTCCAACATTTAGCTTTTATTCCACTAAAATAGGTTTTTGTGACACTTTACGTATATCACTAATAGTTTTGCATTAGATCCTATATCAAATCTCAAACTTAATAAAATTTGTGCCATAAAAACTTTCCCTAAAATTTCTCTCCCACACTAAATCAATGCCACTAAAGCTTTTCCTAGACTTTCCCTCCTATACAAAAATTTATGTCACCAAAATTTTTAAATAATTTTTATTCTATACTATGATTTATACTATAAAACTTACTAAATGTCATATCTGTCTAATAAAACAAATAATATAAATTATAAACACTACATTAAACAAATAGCAATCCTGTTTTAAGAGTTGGTGGTGAAATTTTGATGCTCATAAAGATGCTATTTCTTTTTTTTTTAATCTTTGTAATACACATAAATAAATAATGTATTTAAGTTTACAAGTATCTGGAACGATGGGTTTAAGATGTTGATGATATATCTTATTTTAATATCTTGACGAATTTGGTCGCAAGCGACATTTAAACTTACTAGAAAGAAAAATAGTATTTTGACATAGCCCAAGAAATAATTGACAATCTAGAAAATAAATATGTTGCACTAAACAAAAGAAAACATAATAAAGTAATTGATAATTGAAGGTATAATCCCATATCATATAACATCAGGGAATCCCTAAGGTGTTCTTATTCAGCCAAGAATCATTGTTTAATCATCTACTAACATGGATTAAAAACAGTTTCCATGGTCTAGTTCATGTTTAATCTAGAAAACATCATCAAAACCTTACTAAACTTTAAAAATACCTTTGATTTGGCTGATTTTATGTTATGATCAGCTGTGTTCTTGAGAGTTATGAGCAGATTTGAGGTGAAAATGAAGATAAATACATATATAATAAAAGGGCGGTCGCAAGGTGGGGTGCCCCTACCCCGCCCCCCGCTTTTTCGTGCTTCGTTTTTCGCGTCGAAAAGATGATGTTTATCTTCGGTTTTGCGTTTACGTTCGTTTTCGGGTCCCACACGCGTCCTCGATTTGCGAAACGGCCACATTTTTTTGCGTTTTTAGTGTTTAAAGACTCGGTTTTAAAAACCATGCATAATCGTCTCGAAGCCTGACCCAGTTATGTTTTAATCATAATAGCCTCGTAATAGGGTAGTTTAAGTGTTTTTAGGCTTCATTGACTGTTCCTTGCGTGTTTGGTTGCCTTTTGTTGTTCTCAAAACGAGGGCGGTTCCCTAACCGAGAAACTGCTTCATTTTGCGTGCCCAAGCTCCGATATGCTTTAAGTCTTATATCATTAACTAAGGCACAACTAAGATGTTCCGTGAACTCAGAATCCTAAATAGCCCTACCGATGGCCTAATAATCATCGCCAAGTGTTTAATGCGCTGTTAAACGGAAAGCTCCCGTTTAACACGTTTTCAAAGGCTAAGAACACCAAACTCGCACCGTTGGCCTTTATTAGTGTTAAGTTAACCATGACACGCTCTCGATTCCTACGAGACATAACATATATCATTTAATCTAGCTCACAAGTCACGCATGTCTTTAGGGTTTTCGCACAATTATTGCTTTAAGCATGCTTGCAGTTTTGGACCAATTATGGTGTACCTGGTTTCGCTTTGGGTATCACAGTCTCCCCTGGTTAAGAAATTGCGCCCCCCGAAATTTACCCCGTCTAGCTAGGGAAAAGGTGAGGGTATTTTCTACGGAATTCATCCTTTCGTTCCAAGGTGTATTCAGGTCCTTGGTTAGAGTTCACCGGACTTCAACCAGTGAAATTTTGTTGTGCCTTAATTGCTTAATCTTGTCGTCGACTACTTCTACCGGTTCCTCCACAAAGTGGAGTTTATCGTCAACGTGTATGTCTTCCAAAGGTATCTAGGTGGCCTCCTCTAACAGGCACTTCTTTAGGTTCAAAATGTGGAAGACATTATGATGGCACCAAGCTCGGTTGGTAGCTTCAACCAATAGGCTACGAGACCTACTTTCGCTAGAATCTCGTAGGGTCCAATGTATCGTGGTGCTAACTTTCTGGTCTTTCCAAATCTGATAACGCCTTTCCACGACGATACTTTTAGCAATACCCGTTCACCCACCACGAACGATAACAGTTTTCTACATACATCAGCCCAGCTCTTTTGCCGATCCTGAGCGGCTTTCAGTCTGTTCTGAATCTGGTGGATCTTATCAGCCGTTTCCTATGTCGACCATAGAGTGCTTCGTACAGGGCTGCCTAGATACTGTTGTGGTAACTATTGTTATAGGAAAATTCTACTAATGGAAGATGCTTGTCCCAACTCCCTCCATAGTCCAGGACACAGGCGTGAAGCAAGTCCTCTAGCGTCTGGATCGTGCGTTCCGAATGGCCGAAAATTTGAGGATGGTAAGCAGTACTCAGAGCGATCCACGTCCCTAAAGCTTCTTGTAATTCTGCCAATATCACGAGGTGAAATGGTTGTCCCGGTCTGAAATAATAGCAACCGGGACCCCATATCTGGCTACTATCTCGTTAATGTAGATTTTGGCCAACTTGTCGGTTTTATAATTGGTATGGATCGCAATAAAATGTGCGGATTGGTCAATCAATCGACGATTACCCAAATCACGTCATGACCATGAGGCGTTCTTGGAAGATGGGTCACGAAATCCATCGTGATTTGTTCCCATTTCCACAGAGGTATCTCGGGTTGTTGCAACATTCCAGAGGGTTTCTGATACTCTGCTTTGACTCGAGCACAAGTCAAGCATTGGCGTAGATATTCTGCCACGTCCTTTTTCATCCCCGGCCACCAATAAAACTCTTTAAGGTCGTGGTACATCTTGTCGGTATCGGGGTGAATAAACTATTTCGATTTATGGGCCTCGTTCATGATCAACTGTCTCAGCTTCGAACTTGCAGGAATCCACACTCGATCCTTAAAATACAACACCTCGTCCGTTTTCTTCACCAAGCTTTTCTCATTTCCATGCAACCCTTCATTGGGTAACTGGCTTTCCTCCAAGGCTTGCATTTGCGCATTCCAGATTCGCTCTATAAGGCTCGTTTGCACAATCATTCCCAGTGCTCGCACTCAGAGTGGTTTAATTCGATCCTTCCTACTTAGTGCATCCACTACCACGTTGCTTTTCCTGGGTGGTACTTTATTTCACAGATGTAATCATTTAATAACTCCACCCCTCTGCGCTGCCTTATGTTCAGCTTTTTTGGTCGAAGATATGTTGGAGGCTTTTGTAGTCCGTATATATAGTACACTTTGTACCATATAAGTAATGTCTTAATATCTTTAGCGCAAATATATCCGCGCCCAGTTCCAAATCATGCATCGTGTGGTTCTTCTCGTGCACCTTTAGTTGTCTGGAAGCGTATGCAATGACGTTGTTTCTTTGCATTAGGACACATCCGAGCCCTCACCGAGATGCGTCACAATATACGACGAAGTCATCGTTGCCTTCGGGTAACGTCAGAATTGGGGCCTCGCATAACTTTTGTTTTGACTGCTGGAATGTTGTTTCGTGGTCTTCACCCTATTCATACTTCCGATCCTTCTGCGTCAAGGTTGTTAGCGATTGGGCAATACTAGAGAAATTTTCTATGAACCGACGGTAATATCCCGCCAGTCCCAAGAATTCGCGTATCTCTTTTGGAGATTTAGGCGCAGGACAATTCTTGATTGCTTCTATCTTGCTTGGATCCACATGAATTCCATACTAATCCACCACATGTCCCAAATATTACGGCTTGCAACCAGAAATCGCACATAGACAATTTATCGTACAGTTGCTCTTTCTGTAGTATTTCCAATATAGCACGTAAATGATACTCGTGCTCGTCCTTGCTCTTGGAGTAGATCAGAATATCATCGATGAAGATAATGACGAACATATCGAGGTATGGTTTACATACCTGGTTCATGAGGTCCATGAACACAGCAGGTGCGTTGGTTAGCCCGAAGGGCATAACCAGGATCTCGTAGTGGCCATAACGAGTTTGAAAAGCAATCTTGGGGATATCGTCCTCTTGGACCTTCACTTGATGGTAACCCGATCAAAGATCTATCTTAGAAAAATATCGGGCTCCTTGTAGCTGGTCAAAAAGATCATCGATCCGCGAAAGAGGGTATCGGTTCTTGATAGTGACCCTGTTTAATTCTCTATAGTCGATGCACATTCGGAAGTTGTCGTCCTTTTTCTTTACAAACAAGACTGGGGCTCCCTAGAGAGAGTAACTAGGATGGATGAAACCACGATCAAGTAACTCCTGCAGTTGCAACGATAGTTCTTGCATCTCGGATGGTGCAAGACGGTATGGGCTTTGGCGATGGGTGTTGTTCCCGGTATTATGTCGATCTGAAACTCGACTTGCCGATTGGGCAACAATCCGGGCAATTCATCAGGGAACACGTCTGGGTATTCGCACACTATCGGGATGTCTTCAATACGTTTTTTTGGCTGGTTCGTCTGTCGTGACGCTGGCTAAAAACACGTCACATCCCTGTCGTATATATTTCAATGCTTTGAGATGGGATATGAGATTCAGCATGGTACCTAACTTCTCTCCCAGAACCATGATCATATCGTCCGGGGACAAAGGAATCTTTACAATCTTCTACTCACACAACACTTCAGCGCGATGATTGACAGCCAGTCCATTCCTACGATAACGTCAAAACTGCCCAGTTCTACGAGTATAAGGTCAATAGAAATTTGGTAACCGTTAAGGGTTATAGGGCAGTTACAAATGAGTTGGTGACTTGTGATTGATTTCCCGTTGGCAAGTTCGACGGAATACAGTTGCTTTAAATCAATACCGGCTATATTTAATAGTGGCAAAAATTCAATAGAAACATAACTCATATCGGCGCCCGTATCAAATAACACTGAAGCAAATTGATCAGAAACGAGGAACGTACCTGTGACCACATTTGGATCCTGGCTTGCGTCACCAGATCCCATGATAAAGGCACGACCTCGAGCTCCATTCGAGGTAGATGCTTGACCCTGCGTATTCCTTCCTACTGGCTGCTGAGTTAATTTCAGGCAACTTCTTTGGAAATGCTCCGTACTGCAACATTCATAGCATGTACGGGGATAGGTAATCAATTGTGTTGTTTGTTGTTGGGGTCGCTGCTAAAGAGGTTGAGTCCTTGGGGGTTGGAAGCGGGTTGGTTTGGGGTTTGGTTCAGCTGACATCTTACAGTCTCGGGCATAATGCCCATTCTTGTGACACCTGGAGCATATCACCGCTCAGCACGCACCAAAGAGGTGCAAAGTGCACTTGTTGCAATTTGGGGCTTTTCCTTTGTAGTTATCGAAGTTACCTGTTGGGGTAGTCATGGCGTAACTCTGACTAGCTGCTTTCCCCATCTTCACTGTTGCTGCCCTTGCTTGACTACTTTCTGGGGCTTCTCGCTTATTACCGGCCTGCTCTCCAGGCATCGTCAAAATCCTACGTCTAACCATGTCGAATGTAACAATAACTGACCTGGCTACCACTCCGTGCATAGTCAGGTGCACCACCGAGTTGATAATGCTCCTCACTTCTGGGGCCAGTCCCCAGATATATCTTTCGTGTAACATCCGTCAAAAACCGGATTTACCAAACCCGCTCCGTTTATTAACCGAACAATCAGTTAAAAATTTCGTTGCGTATTTAATGCCCAAATTAATTTTAAACGATACATAATTAATAAGTATATTGGAATATGTAATTTATATTTGAAAATGTATAAAAAATAATGAAATTAAAATAAATCAATGCTGCCGGGTTTCGAACCCGGGTCAGCCAGGAATCCTCAAGCTTTAACTTCCACACGCTCAACCACTCCGCCACTTGTGATGTTTGTGTTCATAATGAAACAATTAAATACATAACATGAATCCCGAGTTCAAACTGACGCGCCCAAATCGCAGTCGTCGGAAATCTCGACGAAGTCGCTTTTCTCTGTCGGTTTCTTGTATCTTAACGCAAATATTAACTATTCCATCGGTTATAACCGATGTCCAGTCCGCGACACAAGTCATAACCGCCGGAAAAATCATTGACTTTGAATCAAGACTGAAATCCGACCCCATGCGTCTCGATTCCTCCCTATAAATCCACCCACAATTCACTGGTAGCCCTTTCGCTCAAAATGGCACAAATTATCGACGTATTTTCACTTGCCGGAGAATATCTGCAAGTCGCCGGAAAACCGAGACTCACATCCACACGGTAATTCCTTCGACTTTTTCTGTTCCAATCAATTAATTCGACTGTTACTAACACAAATCCACCATCAGAATCCATCCCAGGCGACATAGCCGGAATATTCAACCTTCGCCGGAAAATCTCTGAAATTTCTGATATCGCACTGTGAATCGGTATAACCCTTCAAACTCCTGTCAATCCATGTTTAAGTACCTCAATTTCATAATTAATCGAGCAGAACTATTAATTGATCCTAACAGCCGAAGTTCACTATCAGAGCCGACGGACCTCTGCCGGAGTTCTGTGGAAGACACGGATCGGTACCTCCATTCCCCCAAACCCTCTCCATACATTTCCTTTCAATTACTATTAATGTTTGAAAATCAAATTAGACATAAATCAGTCGAAACATTCGGACTTTGTTTTTCTGGGTAAAGTTAACGAAGAAGACGAAGGCAGGTTATAACATAAGTTCATTAAAATCAGTTTATGAACGGGTTAGACACACAGTCCAGCGGTGGACTGTGTGCAAACAATTTCACATACGTCGCGCGTTCGATTCTTGTCCTAGCCTTACTCTCTTGTTATAAAAATGCCTTTTTAACTGAACCGGGTTAACTCTCAAAACCATGTTAAGTATAATAAAAACCAGATTATTTACCAAGTTAGACACACAGTCCAGCGATGGACTGTGTGCACGGTAACCCACAAGTCCCGGGTTCGAGACCTGTGGCGAGCACCGAGCGAGACATTAAAATCGTTTTTAAAATAAATGATTTTCGGATTAATTCAATTAGTATATAAATATAATTAAAAACAGAAATATTTCAGGTTAGACACGTAGCTCAGTTGGTAGAGCTGCGTGCACGCGAACGGGAGGTCTCGGGTTCGAGCCTCACCCGGCGCACACAATTACACAATAAAACCGGTCAACAAGTCAACGGTCAACAAGTCAACGGTCAAAAAGTCAACATTTTTTATTATTTTTATTTATTTATTTTATTTAAAAATCAATTAAAAATACTTAAAAATAACATTTTTAAAGTTAGAAAATAGCCTTAAACTCACAAAAATATATCCAATAATCCTACTAAAATTGATTAATAAAATCCACTTATTTACCGAACCATTATGTTATTGTCTAGGTTTGTTTCACTCGTGGTTAAATCAAACTTCGTGCGCATTCAACATCATCAACCGAACGCACCCAATGTGAGTGAATCTTACAACTACCCTTTTTAATTACACGTTTTGGGGTGTGTCATGTGTCACTAAAATTAACTCGTTTATTTAAACTTGTGCCATACCATATTGTGATCTAAACTTAGAGTGTAAATATTGTTTGTAGTTATGTCTTTCATATTGTCAAGTTGTATGCAAATCATTCATTAGGCCCATCAGTTCGTAGAACAACGCGTGCCTCAAAACTCATTCATTAGGCCCATCAGTTCCTCGTGAGAGACGGGTTGAGCAACGCGTGCCTCAAAACAATTTATTATTGTATGTGTGTGCATTATCTGATATTAAGTGCTTTATGAATATGTTTACATCTATATTTACTCATATGTGGTTGTGCACTTTATTTTATAATCAATTCAATAAACTTGTTCAAATGCTTTTCATAGGATTCACTCGCCAACTTTTTGTTGATCCAAAAACCATTTTTACACATGATACAGGTGAACAGGATGAAGCAAGGAAAACATAGGAAATGCCTTAGAAGAAAACAATGAAGTCTAGAATGATGTTTAGGACATGATGAAATTAAGATTGTATGTTTCCCTTTAAATTGTAATAATGAATATGAAACGTTATAATAAATGTCATGAGCTTTGATGATAACCCAATCATGCCCCGATCACCTTTTCCGCTGCGTGTCGGGGTGTGACAGATTGGTATCAGAGCCATGACTATAGGGATATAGGATAGGTTATTAGACCCTTAGAGCCTATACTATAGTTGACTAGATTTTAATTGGTTATGTGGTTACATGCAAACTTATGATATTTATTTGTTTCATATCTGTTTATACTTATAGTCAAACATACATACTTACATAAACATTCATCATACATATTTCAATGTTCGCATATTCAAATCATCTTCATACTTTCGTTATTCAAAGATTTTGTCACATTTTTCATTTTTCAAATCTCATCAAAGTGAGTTCTGCGAGGGGCATGTAGTAACTGTAAGGGTACAAGTACCGGTAGTCGGAACGTCCTGTCTAGGTTGGCATTCGTATAAATCCAATATAACGGACCAGTTTGCCTACCTGGGGACTAACGATGAGAGTACGAAGGACCTATTAGGCCAAAGCATGCCACACCAAACGTCGTTCGAACTAACCCCACTTTGAGGTGTCACCGTGTCCACACCTGGACACATTCCGAATATCATACGTTACATATTTCTCGATTTTCTCCGGGTTTTAGTGTACGTAACCAGGCTAACACATGCGAACCATATGAAAAGCTCGGTATTCATGGGGCCCACATGATTACGAAGGTGAAGTATGGCGGCATGCAAGGCCTAATTACGAGCAAAAGCCCAAGACATCCTATGGATGTAGTAGATTTATTATGTTATATTTATTTTATGAATGTCCATTCCTAAATACAACCCATGATCCCAAAAACATCCAACTCATACTCTTGATATGTATTCCTTGTAGATGTCTTCTAGCCTCGCTCGTAGGAAGATGAGAGCAGGAAAAGCCCGCGAGCGCATGGCTGCCCTAATCGCTCAACAAATGGCTGTCGTAATACCCAACATTGTAGTTCAAATCCAACAAGCCCTTACCGCTAATCCTGCCAACCAAGAAGATCAAAATGTTATCAACCCTCCCCCAAATACCACTAAATGCACCTACAAGCATTTCAAATCCTGCGACCCTCCAAAATACGAAGGGACTGAAGGTGTCACCGCTCTCCTCCATTGGTTTGAAGAAATGGAGAACACTTTTCTAAATTGCGATTGCCCGGATGATCGCAAAGTGCGATATGCTACTGGTCGTTTATTTGGAATAGCACTTACTTGGTGGAATACAGAGAAGGCCAAACGAGGTGTTGAAGACGCTATGACTTTGACTTGGGAAGAGTTGAAGGAAATCATGACAAGACGGTTTTGCCCAAGGAGCGAAATCAAGAAATTAGAAGATGAGTTTTATTCGTTGAAGCAAAAGGAAGGAGACCACACCACGTACAACAAAAGATTCCTCGAGTTAAACCAAATGGTTCCCAACTTGTTCACTCCTCTTTACCGTTTGATCGAGCACTACATTCGAGGACTTCCGTCAAAGATTCAGGACTCTGTAATAAGTACCACGCCTGCAACTTTGGAAGCAGCAATGGAGTTAGCTACAGAGCTCACCGAGAACCGCATCCGGAATAAAGACTTCAAGGAGGAGAAGAAGAAGGATAAAGCATCAACTGAAACTTCAAACTCCACCCAAACCGAATCCCCTTCTCAACCCATTTTTAAGAGAAAACGAGATGGGCAACTTTTCGCTGTCACCCAACGTAATCAACCAATTTCACAAGCCATACCCATCCAAGCTATCCCAATCACTCAAGTAGCACCCAACTCAGCTTACCCAAATAAGAAACCATACCTTGGACCTCACCCTCGATGTAACACCTGTTTTTATCACCATCCATCTACCTTACCATGTCGACTATGTGCGAATTGTGGACGCTATGGTCATTTGAGCAAGGCTTGCCGCACCTCTCAAAACCAAATCTCTCCCCCTACTCAAAACATGATCCAAACCTATCATCAACCCCAATACCCCATGTTCCCATATGTTCGAACTTGTTTCAATTGTGGCGACCCTACCCACTTTAGAAACACGTGCCCCCGATTGGTTAACATCATAAACGCTCAAGCTCAATCAAACCCAGTTAACTAAGCAAATCAAGGAAACCTAATCGCTAGGCCACCAGCAAGAGGAAGAGTTTTCAACATCAACGCCAATCCTGTTGAAGATAATGACGGCCCAAACGAAACCACCCAACTGGTCCCCTTCACCAACAATCAAGATTTAACTCCAAATGCTTAGTTTTTATGTTTTTCTTTATGTTATCTCAAGCTTTGTTTGATTGTGTTTGTTTATGTTTCAAAGTCACATAGAACCAATCATAACTTACGGATAAAGCCAATGAGAATTTGACAAGAATATGGTGGATACGCCGCTGGTACTTCCTATATATAAGTATTCTTGCCAAAGGATCAGAGGCATTATCTGGCGGTTATGAGAAGTTCCAAGTAGAATTTAGTATTTTCTTGATTGAAGTTTGTTTTGTACTCATTGATTTAGCATTTATAGCATCTCATCATTTAAAGAAATTGGATTGTGTTCCATTTCTACATAGACTAACCTCTCCATCACAACAAACGAGAGAGTTATTGTCATCAATCAAACATGTATACTATCAGAATTAAGACTCAAGTTTTGGTTGTTGTGTTTGTTTTAAAGTCACATAGAACTAATCATAACTTGCGGATAAAGTCAATGAAAATTTGACAAGAATATGGTGGATACGCCGCTGGTACTTCCTATATATAAGTATTCTTGCCAAAGGATCAGAGGCATTGTCAGGCGGTTATGAGAAGTTCCATGTAGGATTTAGTATTGTCTTGGTTGAAATTTGTGTTACATTCACTGATTTAACATTCATATCATATCATCATCTAAAGAAATTGGATTGTGTTCCATTTCTACATAGACTAACCTCTCCATCACAACAAATGAGAGAGGAACTGTCACCATTCAAACATGTATGCTATCAGAATTTGGACTCAGATATTGGTTGTTGTGTTTATTTATGTTCTAGAGTCACATCATAGAACCAATCGTAACTTACTGATAAAACCACTGAAAATTTGACGAGAATATGGTGGATACGCTGCTGGTACTCTCCTATATATAAGTATTCTTGTCAAAGGATCAGAGGCATTATCAGGCGGTTATGAGAAGTTCCATGTAGGATTTAGTATTGTTTTGGTTGAAGTTTGTGTTATACTCACTGATTTAGCATTCATATCATCTCATTATTTAAAGAAATTGGATTGTGTTCCATTTTCTACATAGACTAACCTCTCCATCATAACAAACGAGAGAGGTACTGTCATCATTCAAACATGTATACTATCAGAATTTAGACTCAAGCTTTGGTTGTTGTGTTTGTTTATGTTTTAGAGTCACATAGGACTAATCATAATTTACTGATAAAACCAATGAAAATTTGACGAGAATATGGTGGATACGCCGCTGGTACTTCCTATATATAAGTATTCTTGCCAAAAGATCAGAGGCATTATCAGGCGGATATGAGAAGTTCCATGTAGGATTTAGTATTGTCTTGGTTGAAATTTGTGTTACATTCACTGATTTAACATTCATATCATCTCGTCATTTAAAGAAATTGGATTGTGTTCTATTTCTACATAAACTAACCTCTCCATCATAACAAACGAGAGAGGAACTGTCACCATTCAAACATGTGTGCTATCAGAATTTGGACTCAGATATTGGTTGTTGTGTTTATTTATGTTCTAGAGTCACATCATAGAACCAATCATAACTTACTGGTAAAACCAATGAAAATTTGACAAGAATATGGTGGATACGCCGCTGGTACTTCCTATATATAAGTATTCTTGCTAAAGGATCAGAGGCATTGTCAGGCGGTTATGAGAAGTTCCATGTAGGATTTAGTAATTTCTTGGTACATTGGTTGTGGTGTTTATTTATGTTCTAGAGTCACATCATAGAACCAATCATAACTTACTGATAAAACCAATGAAAATTTGACAAGAATATGGTGGATACGCCGCTGGTACTTCCTATATATAAGTATTCTTGCCAAAGGATCAGAGGCATTGTTAGGCGGTTATGAGAAGTTCCATGTAGGTTGTAGTATTAGAAATTTTGTTTTAGGATATAACCATATCTTTCCAAACATATCAAAACTCTTGCGCATGAAATCATACTTAGTGAATCAACTCCGCTTATCAATATTTTTACCATAGGCAACAAAAAGCGATTCCTGTAGCAGGGTACTCAACCCTTACAAGGAACGTTACCGCCTCAAACAAAATTTAAACCCTTACTCCCTTCTAAGTATGTAACTGTCAAATTAAACACCATCCTTTTTAGACAAATATGTCACTACTTAAATTTCGGGACGAAATTTCTAAAAAGTAGGGGATACTGTAACATCCGTCAAAAACCGGATTTACCAAACCCGCTCTGTTTATTAACCGAACAATCAGTTAAAAATTTTGTTGCGTATTTAGTGCCCAAATTAATTTTAAACGATACATAATTAATAAGTATATTGGAATATATAATTTATATTTGAAAATGTATTAAAAGTAATGAAACAAAAATAAATCAATGCTGCCGGGTTTCGAACCCGGGTCAGCCAGGAATCCTCAAGCTTTTACTTCCACACGCTCAACAACTCCGCCACTTGTGATGTTTGTGTTCATAATGAAACAATTAAATACATAACATGAATCCCGAGTTCAAACTGACGCGCCCAAATCGCAGTCATCGGAAATCCCAACGAAGTCGCTTTTCTCTGTCGGTTTCTTGTATCTTAACGCAAATATTAACTATTGCATCGGTTATAACCGATGTCCAGTCCGCGACACAAGTCATAACCGCCGGAAAAATCATTGACTTTGATTCAAGACTGAAATCCGACCCCATGCGTCTCGATTCCTCCCTATAAATCCACCCACAACTCACTGGTAGCCCTTTCGCTCAAAATCGCACAAATTCTCGACGTATTTTCACTCGCCGGAGAATATCTGCAAGTCGCCGGAAAACCGAGACTCACATCCACACGGTAATTCCTTCGACTTTTTCTGTTCCAATCAATTGATTATACTGTTACTAACACAAATCCACCATCAAAATCCATCCCAGGCGACATAGCCGGAATATTCAACCTTCGCCGGAAAATCTCTGAAATTTCTGATATCGCACTATGAATCGGTATAACCCTTCAAACTCCTGTCAATCCTTGTTTAAGTACCTCAATTTCATAATTAATCGAGCTGAACTATTAATTGATCCTAACAGCCGAAGTTCACTATCGGAGCCGACGGACCTCTGCCGGAGTTCTGTGGAAGACACGGATCGGTACCTCTCCTTTCCCCCAAACCCTCTCCATACATTTCCTTTCAATTACTATTAATGTTTGAAAATCAAATTAGACATAAATCAGTCGAAACATTCGGACTTTGTTTTTCTGGGTAAAGTTAACGAAGAAGACGAAGGCAGGTTATAACATAAGTTTAATTAAAATCAGTTTATGAACGGGTTAGACACACAGTCCAGCGGTGGACTGTGTGCAAACAATTTCACATACGTCGCGCGTTCGATTCTTGTCCCAGCCTTACTCTCTTGTTATAAAAATCCCTTTTTAACTGAACCGGGTTAACTCTTAAAACCATGTTAAGTATAATAAAACCAGATTATTTACCAAGTTAGACACACAGTCCAGCGGTGGACTGTGTGCACGGTAACCCACAGGTCCCGGGTTCGAGACCTGTGGCGAGCACCGAGCGAGACATTAAAATCGTTTTTAAAATAAATGATTTTCGGATTAATTCAATTAGTATATAAATATAATTAAAAACAGAAATATTTCAGGTTAGACACGTAGCTCAGTTGGTAGAGCTGCGTGCACGCGAACGGGAGGTCTCGGGTTCGAGCCTCACCCGGCGCACACAATTACACAATAAAACGGGTCAACAAGTCAACGGTCAACAAGTCAACGGTCAAAAAGTCAACATTTTTTATTATTTTTATTTATTTATTTTATTTAAAAATCAATTAAAAATACTTAAAAATAACATTTTTAAAGTTAGAAAATAGCCTTAAACTCACAAAAATATATCCAATAATCCTACTAAAATTGATTAATAAAATCCGCTAATTTACCGAACCAATATGTTATTGCCTAGGTTAGTTTCACTCGTGGTTAAATCAAACTTCGTGCGCATTCAACATCATCAACCGAACGCACCCAATGTGAGTGAATCTTACAACTCCCCTTTTTAATTACACGTTTTGGGGTGTGTCATGTGTCACTAAAATTAACTCGTTTATTTAATCTTGTGCCATACCATATTGTGATCTAAACTTGGAGTGTAAATATTGTTTGTAGTTATGTCTTTCATATTGTCAAGTTGTAGGCAAATCATTCATTAGGCCCATCAGTTCGTAAAACAACGCGTGCCTCAAAACTCATTCATTAGGCCCATCAGTTCCTCGTGAGAGACGGGTTGAGCAACGTGTGCCTCAAAACAATTTATTATTGTAGGTGTGTGCATTATCTGATATTAAGTGTTTTATGAATATGTTTACATCTATATTTACTCATATGTGGTTGTGCACTTTATTTTATAATCAATTCAATAAACTTGTTCAAATGCTTTTCATAGGATTTACTCGCCAACTTTTTGTTGATCCAAAAACCATTTTTACACATGATACAGGTGAACAGGATGAAGCAAGGAAAACATAGGAAATGCCTTAAAAGAAAACAATGAAGTCTAGAATGATGTTTAGGACATGATGAAATTAAGATTGTATGTTTCCCTTTAAATTGTAATAATGAATATGAAACGTTATAATAAATGTCATGAGCTTTGATGATAACCCAATCATACCCCGATCACCTTTTCCGCTGCGGGTCGGGGTGTGACATTTCGATCCGCTTGTGCTCCAGTCGGACCATGTCTTGTAGTATGCATGCCAGTTCATTGAAACGATTGTAACCTGCATGGTCGGCACCTTGCATCTACAGGTTCCAGAACTCATGTTCAAGCTTCTGAATCTCGTTGGCCGGGCATAACTTTTCCATCAATAGTGCCTTAAGATCGTCCCATGTCATAGCACTAATTGCGGCCTGCCCCTGAGATTGAACGATGGTGTTCCACCAGTTTAAAGCATGGTTGGTGAAGGTACACGTCGTATACTTAACCGCATAGTCACCAGGACAATTACTTATATTGATTACCGATTCCAACTTCTCAATCCATTTCACTAACCCATTCGGTCCTTTAATTCCACTAAATTCCATTGGTCTGCAATCAATAAAGTGCTTATATGTGCAGACCGGTCTAACATTGTTTTGATTATTGTTTGGACCTACCGGCCCTGGTTGCGGTTCTGTTGTGGGTTAGCATTCATACCGGTGCTAACCTGCGCCACGATCGTGGGGATAACTGCCTGAAGCTGTTGCGCTACCATTTGTGCAATTTCCGCCTCTGTCATTTGTGGTGCTGCATTTCGGGGCCATTCTATTATAAACAGTATATATATGCATCAATGTCACATGTTCAATCATCACATATCACACAATTTCATCTCACACATGAGCCCACAACACATATATCCAAAATCATCATTATATATATCATAACATTTGTCATCATACAACCAATGTGACATAGAAATAACCCATAAGGGCCAGTGCTTAAATGTGCTGTCAAAACTGGTCACCGTAGTGACGTACATACATCATACAACGAAGGTACGAACTACAAAAACACGGAAACACTACGACTACATCACCACCTCGACATGGACATAACCCAGTGCTTGGTAGGATGTGCAAAAGATACATCATGTATGTCTATACTAAAAAGAAAACCATAATACGAACGCCACAACCAACATGCCCGTCCCATAAAACCTGCCACCAGGCATATGATGGCACCAATGCATCCATACAGCATCCTGGTGGTAATGAACGTATCCCATGCCCTGCTGCAAAGTAATAATCGCTTGCTGTAAGACGATCAGATAATCTCCCATCGATCTCCTATGCTGCTCATCCTTGCTGCGCGCCATCTTTAACAATGCGATATGCTCAAATAAGTCCCCCATCAGACTGCTCTCGGTGAGGGGTGTAGGTTCCTCCTGAGGAGGGAATGGTATGCCCCATACGGGGGGACGAGGGAGGGTAGGATCTCTAACTGGGCAAGAGGGGCCACGTCGCTCATAGGTATGAAAAAGGGAAGGGTCCTCCCTAGGTGGTGTGAAGAAACAGGCAGTAACCTGCTACCGCGCTCCCACAGGTACTGGTATCGGGTGGATAAGGGAGAGTGGTGGTGTAAAACAGGTACAGGTGCGGGTACCCTCCGATGAGCCGTCTACCAGAGGCTAATAGTAGGTACCTCATGAGAACTAGGTAAATATGGTGAGTAAGTGCTCGGGGTAGAAGGAGTATAAGGCTCAGGAGGAGTCTCTGGTGTAGGTAAACGAGGTGCTACAGGCTCCCACTCCCAATGCCCCGTAGTAGGAGTAGGGCTCCGGGGGACAGGGCCTAACTGAACAACTATGTCAGGGGTACGACTACGCTCCGAGGAGCTAGGCAGGTGGTGAGATGGAGAACAATAGGCGCTCGAGACCTCTCCCTCGCACCTAGTACAGGGTCTAGGTGGGTAACTACCACAACAGTAACCGGACTGATCCGGCTTGTTACTCGACGTCAGAAGGGGCATAAGCGGATCCTCCTCAGGATCTGTCTCAGTACGGGATGTAGTCTGATGACTCGTATGACGCGACATGGTACCTGTAGAGAAAGGCAACACATGATACCAACTCTATGGACTGAAACAACTGAAACTCAACATCCCAAAGATATACACACAAGCACGTATTACACAAAATTGTGATTTTAAAGTTTTTAAAAAAATAGAGATAGTTTGTCAGGTTAGTATTCGCATCCCCGTTCTATCTTATCTCAATGACATTTTCAGAAATCCCAAGTACCAGTAGATTTATTATTGTGTTTCGGACCACAATAATTTATTTGCCTAACAAGATCATCCCGGTAATAGTCACACTACTCAGTCTCTAGAGGTTCTCAGTGCGAGGAAACTAAACTTAGGATTATAGTCTAGGTTCTTTAGGGATACCTAATTTGCTATAACTGATGGCTCTTATACCATCTTTTTTCACACCCCGACTCGCTGCGGAAGACAATTGCAGGGTGCGGCAGACACATGGTAATTTCTCATAATTTAAAAACGTGATATCATAATAACACGGAACATTGGTTACAACATACATAAACTATCATATTACAAACCTTTAGTTTAAGTGTGGTACTACAAGCCACTATAGCCTTTATTATGCTATTGTCCGCCTACTCAAAACATCCCATACGCCCATTCCTCATTACTGTTTAGTTTTGCCTGAAATGCATGTTAGTTTTGAAAATGTTAGCTAAACGAGCCGGTAAGTTCCACTGGTTTGGTTGTTTCGTAGCAAAATGCTTTAACAAGTTTCATTGCACGTGTCACAGATCACAAATGGCATTACACGAGTTCACAAGTGAAACCTTGACCACAATAACCGTGTCGTGTCACGTTCGACACCTCAGCACACCAGGCCGTGTCACGTTCGAGACCTCAGCCTACACACTGCGAAACGTGCAGTTCAATGACCCAGGGGTAGTTATGCCTAACAACATAACATAGTTTAGGGCATGTGTAGTTCCCTGGCTGCCGACACACCGGTCCGGCGGCAACTGGGTTTGTCAGGCCAATAGTACTATCCACTGCCCACGGCTTACGTTAATCACTTGCATTGGGGATAGTTCGTGTGTTAGGTAATTCACATCATCACAATTTGGTGCAATTAACACAGTTTGTAACACGCAATTCACCCCAGAAAACAGTAAAACAGTTTAAAAGTGGGGGAGTGAAACTCACAGTGCTAGTAGTAGTGTCAATCAGAGAGTGATCAATCAACGGGATCAGCTTTAATAGCACACATGCAAGTAGGGACTTAAATCAGCATCTAAGTTGGTAATGGTTATAACTTGGACCTGGTTATGGGTTTTCACCCTGGATTGAACCTATAGGATACTGGTATGGTAATGGATGTCATGGTAGTATCAGTTTTTAGTTTGGCTTCCGGGCACCGGCTCGCGGCCAGCCAAAGTCAGTTGTTTGACAAGTTCGAATAATGGTACGGGAATACTAAGAGTACCCACATGTTGTCATTTAATAAAGATTAACTTTTCATTAAGGGAGTTCGGGTGTTACGGGAGTCCATGTTACCCAAAATTGAGTTTCCGCTTTCGCGGTCGGGGATTCTCCCGAACTGTCATTGGACACACCCCTAGTGTCCAATCGACCCTGTAATCTCCCGGGATACTCCCGGTGTTCCAGCTATAGTAAATATCGGGTTTGGCCGGTTCCCGGTTCCGACAGGTTCGTTATACGGTAAACTGTCGAAACTTGTTTAAAATAAAGTGTTTTTAACTCCGTAAATTCCCATTTAAAACATAAGTTCAATAAATCTGAAAATTTTTATACAATATCATAAAAATATATAGATTATGAGAAAAAAATTCTGGAATTTATTTAGCCATTTTAACTCCTCAAAGAAATTATTTGTAAAACAGTATTTAACCGAATAATTTACATTGCTTATCATCCGATGTCTAAATATTCCCAAAATATTCTCGAAAGCTCCTTATATGTCCAGGAATTCTCTGCACAAATTTGGGATTTTTCTGATTTCGTTTAAGTGCGTTTCTGGCTATCGAAAACTCTCAGAAACGAGGATTTTTAATCCGAATCAAAATTCAACCAATAGACTCCCAAACTTCCCATAACATTACCTATACGTTCCTTGGTGTTCATGTAAAATTTGGTGATGTATAGACTCCAGTTGGTATTTTTCCCGAACATCTTTCGGTAAAACAGTCAAAAATTCGCAAGAAATCATAGCATCACAGACCAAGTTATAGTTCAAACAATATTCTGCCTATGCTAATCGAAGGTTTCGGGTGTTATACCTAGCGCAAGCTCCATTCATATGTGTTTTTCTCGAGTCCAGAACTGTGTGGGTGCTATATTTATTACCTACACATCAAGCACAATCCAAACACCCCATAATTCATGTCAATCAAGCCTTGTTTCACTGTTTTTCATTTAATCACTTTGTTATTCGCTTTTGGTCGATTAGGGGTCGATTAGGTTATTAAAAGCCGAAGTTTTGTGATCTTGGCTATCAGATAACATTAGGGAATCCCTGAGGTGTTCTTATTCAGCCAAGAACCATGGTTTAATCATCCATTAACATGGATTAAAAAGAGTTTTAATGGTCTACTTCATGTTTAATCAAGAAAACTTCATCAAAACCTTAATAAAATTGAAAAATACCTTTGATTTGGCTAAATTTAAGTGATGATCAGTTGTGTTCTTGAGAGTTATTAGCAGATTTTGAGGTGAAAATGAAGAAAAAAAATACATAATAAGGGGGGGGGGCGGTCGCAAGGTGGGGTGCCCCTACCCCACCTCCCTCTTTGTCGTGCTTCGTTTTTCGCGTCGAAAAGATGATGTTTATCTTCAGTTTTGCGTTTAGGTTCGTTTTCGGGTCCCACACGCGTCCCCGATTTGCGAAACAACCTCCTTTTTTCGCGTTTTAGGGTTAAAAGACTCGGTTTTAAAAACCATGCATAACCGTCTCGAAACCCGACCCCGGTTATGTTTTGATAATAGTAGCCTCGTATTAAGGTAGTTTAAGTGTTTTTAGGCTTGATTGACCGTTCCTTGCATGTTTGGTTGCCTTTTGTTGTTCTCAAAACGAGGGCGGTTCCCTAACCGGGAAACAACTTCATTTTGCGTGCCCGAGCTCCGATGTTCCATGAACTCAGAATCCTAAATAGCCCTACTGATGGCCTAATAATCATCGTCAAATGTTTAATGCGCTGTTAAATGGAAAGCTCCCATTTAACACGTTTTCAAAGGCTAAGGACACCAACCTCGCACCATTGGCCCTTATTAGTGTTATGTTAACCATGACGTGCTCTCAGATTCTTTTGAGACATAACAGATATCATTTAATCTAGTACGCAAGTCACGCATGTCTTTAGGGTTTTCGCACAATTATTGCTTTAAGCATGCTTGATGTTTTGGACCGATTATGATGTACCTGGTTTCGTCCTGGGTATCACAATAGAGTGCTTTGTTTAGCTTGTACACATGACTAGGATAGAATGCATCTTCAAATCCAAGAGGTTGACACACAAACACTTCTTCCTTAATCTTTCCATACAAGAATGCACTTTTGATTTCCATTTGATACACTTTGATGTTGTGGTTGGTAGCGAAAGCAAAGGTTTCATCATAGTCAATGCCCTCTTCCAGTGTGTAAACTTGAACCACGAGCCTTGCCTTGTTCTTGACAACAATACCCGTTTCATCAGTTTTGTTCTTGAAGATCCACTTTGTGCCAATAGGACATACATCTTTAGGCAGTGGTACAACTTCTCAAACTTGTTGTCTTTTGAACTGAAGGAGCTCCTCTTGCATAGCTTCTACCCAACTATTGTCTCTTAGTGCCTCTTTGTACTTGACATGTCGTGTGAGTGATAGAAAACCAGCAAAGAGGCAAATGTTTTGGGATTGGCTCCTTTTGAGCACTCCCTCATTTATGTTTCCACTAACAAGATCCAATGGATGGATTTTGAGGAAAATCATTCACCTTGATATGGAATGATTTCATTTTGAGGTGAAGGTTGCAAATGTGTATCATCTGACCTAACCTCTGTTGGTGAATTTGAAGGTCCAACCTCTGATTGGAATGGTGGTAGAGGTATGGAAGGCACAGATGTGTGATTTTGTTGATTTTTGTCCATATTGTATGGACTTTTATTAATAGTGGTTTGGTTTTGAGAACTGGCAGAGGTTTATGGATCAACAACTGTTGAGCCAGCAAAGCTTTCACTGTTGTTACTAACATCTGCTCCTCTGGTAACATGACTGACTTTAAAGTTTGGAAGAACACAATCATATCCTTGACCTTGAACTGTTGATTGTGATGTACCTGGGTGGTTAATCTTGACAGACACATCTTCAAATGTAAATATTTTTAAATCAAACAACTCAGCAGGATTTGCTGGGATTTTCAATGAAGAAAGTTCATTGAACTTCACATTCAAAGTTTCTTCAACACACTTTGTCCTAGAGTTAAAAACTCTATAGGCTTGGCAATGGTTGAGTATCCTAGAAAATAACCACAATCAACTTTTGCTGCAAACTTTGAAATTGAATCTTTTAAGTTTGGAATGAAGCATGGGCAGCCAAAACTTTGAAATATGAGATCAGAGGTTTGATTTTGTAAAGAATTTCATAGGCAGTATTTTGATGTCTAGGGTTAATCAAAACTCTGTTTTGAACACAGCAAGCAGTGTTTACAGCCTCTGCCCAAAATGACAAAGGTAAAACCTGATTCTGCAAGCATAGTTCTTGCTGTTTCAATTAAAGTTTTGGTTTTCCTTTCAACCATCCCATTTTGTTTTGGAGTCCTTGGGATGCTATGTTGCCTACAATCCCTTTTGACTCACAGAAAGCATCCAACTCCCTGTTCCTAAACTCTGTCCCATTTTCACTTCTTAAAATTTTTACTGGAAGGTAAAATTGCTTTTCAACTTGTTTTACAAAATTCTGCAAAATGCTTGCAATTTCATCTTTAGAACGCATGAAGAAAGTCCATGTAAACCTTGAAAAATCATCAACAATGACCAAACAATACCTTCTCTTTGTGAGGCTCGTGATCTTACAGGGCCAAACAGATCCATGTGCAACAACTGTAAGCACTGGGTTATTTTGGACTCTTCAATGGATTTGTAAGAGCTTTTATGTTGTTAACCTTTTAAACAGGAAACACAATGCTCTTCACAGGAAAAATTTTTGTGAGGTAAACCTCTGACAAGACTTTGTTTTGAGAGAGTGGTGATAGTTTTTAGATTTGTGTGCCTAAGTCTTCTATGCCATAACTCTGTCTCTTTGTTTGATGCAACTGAGAACAGGCATGCAATAGACATTGGGTTATCTTTTAACATATCAACCACATACACATTGTGACTCTTGTGAGCAACAAGTTGTGCTTTACTCTTAGCAATGATTTGATCAATCTTTTTAACAACCTCTGGTCCTACAATTTGACATGTTTTCTTTATAAAGAGGGAACCATATCCTTTGTCACTAATTTGTGAAACACTCAGAAGATTTAATTTTAGATTGTCAATGAGGTTAACATTTTCAAATTTGAGTTTCCCAGCTTGAACACACCCAGACCCTAACACCTTCCCTTTTGAATTATTACCAAAAGATATCACCCCCTCCATGAGCCATGATATCTTTGAGTAGGGCTTTACATCTTGTCATGTGCCTGGAGCCTCCACTATCTACATACCATAGACTGTCAAGGCAAGTAGAAGCTCCCTACACACAAGTAAATAATTAGTTCAGGTGGGTTTCCAAAGCCAAAATGGCTTTGGATGAGGTCACAGATGGTCCAATCTCAAATTCAGGAGAATGGTCAGTGGTTTGAGTTTGTCTTCGTAACCACTGCGGGGAACCATTTCCTATCAGATGTTGGTAACCATAATGATGCCTATTGACTCTTGGCGTTGAGGGTTTTTTGTAACCCTCATAACTAAGAGGAACCTTTTGATAAACAGGTTGATCATATCCTCTTGGAAACCTGTTAGCAGGTGGTGCATCTGTCACTTGTACCTCTCTGGGAACAAAGGTTTTGGTCAGTGCTTTTGTAATAGATGTTTCAATTAGTTAAAATATCTGCTTAGATTTATTTCTAGCAGAACTTGAATTTTGACTTTCAAGAGCTTTTGTTTTGATCTCTTTTACCTTTTTATCATAGGTTCTAAGATAAACACACTACTGAGTCTTATGATTGGTTTTCTCACAGATGATACATTTTGAGGAATTTGGGATCTAACAAGTTTTGTTAATGTCATAAGCTCTTAAAAGAAAACAGTTTTCAGATACATGATTTCTTTTCTCACAAAAATTACAAAACAAGTTTTTGACCTATTCTTTCTTCCTTTTATCAGACTCCTTTTCAGCAGATGTTAGATGTTGTAACATCTGCTCGAAGATCCTTAATAGGAATGACCCTTGCTTTTGGTGCCTTTACACCATCAACAGTTGTGAAGTCCATTGGCTTGAAATTTTGCAATGTCACACTTATCTGACCAAGTTGGTTTGAACTGATATTTCTTAATCTCTTTAAAAGTTGAGGAACCTTCAAGCTTTTTCCAAAATGATTTTGTTTCCATGTTTATCAGTGACTTTTATCTCCTCACCAGCCAAATTTTTGGGAACAACTTCAACCAACCAAGATCCAATTCTAGCATCATTTTAAGAAATTTGATCATTGTTTTTAAAACCAATTCCAAATTTTATGTTGCTCTTGATCTGTTTATCCAACATAATCTCATAACCTTTGCAAGACTCCACCCATTTTTCACATGTGATTTGTGTGGATTCTAACTCCTTTTTACAAACTTGGTATTTATATACCATAGTTTGGAGTTGGTATATGCTTGCTTCATGCTTCAGGCTACTGATTTCAGAATCTTTGTTAATCAACTTTGTTTTCAACTCTTTTGTGAGTTTTTCAAAATTTAGTTCATCTTCCAAATTTGGTTTCTAATGTTCTCATTTACTCTTTTTTATGTTTGCAAAAGCTATGATGCATTTTTCAGAACATAGATCTTTGAGGATCTAGGGTGATACCTTAGAAGCAGCCATAAGAGCACAATCACAATCATATTCACACACATCCGAGTCCCATGGATCAGATAGAGATTTCTTTTCTTCATCAACAATATCATTTGAAACCACTGCTTCATCACAACTTTGACATTCATCGGACTTAGACCCTTGTTCCACAGACACATCACCTTCAACAATTGTCTCTAAGGCCATTAAACACATGTTTTCATTTTCAAAATCATTTTTGGACATTAGAGAACAGTTTTCATCAGTTAATTCCTCTAGCAAACTATTCTAAGAAACAAAGCCTTGAGTGAAACAGCTTTGTTGGTTAACCTCTACCGGAGCAGTGGTTTGAGTAGTTTGAGTGACATGTGGTGCTTGTTGCACATGCACTTGAGGTGGTGGTGCTTGTTGCACATGCACTTGAGGTGGTGCTGCTTGGACATACTGAATTTGTGGAACAGTGGCTTGGACATAGTGCACAGGAACAGTGGTTGCTGGGTGTGCAAAGTGAGCAGTGTTTTGAACTTGATGAGCAGGGGTATATTGGGAATACTAGGCAGTGCAATGTGTGTGCTAGGTCTAGGGCTAGAAAGTGTTACAATTTGTTGGTGCAGAATGTCTATGTCTTAGTCTTATATCGAGTCTGTATAGATTAGAAATGAATAGGCTAGCGAAACGAAGTATTTATGTATGTTTGGGCCAAGTTCGCTGGAAGATGTTCATGGAATGTCAAGTTCGGTCGAACTTGCTTAGGCAAGTTCGCCAGAACTCATCTCCTCCACCAGCGAACTTCTCACCCTATATATAGCTAGCATGTTTGCTTCATTTGTAACTTTGGCATTTCTGAGGCGAAGCTCTGTCAATTTGGAGACTCGGTGTTATATCAATAAAATTGATGATTAATTGACTAATTCTTGTTATTTGGTAAACTTTTCATAATATTTCCGCTATTATGGACAATAGAGATCAAATCTAGGTTCCTAAGCATTGAGGATCGGTCCTACTAGTGGTATCAGAGCTAGAATAGCCTGATTTGATTGACATCAAGACAAGAACACTTCTAATTCTACTCCATTCTTCTATTTTTCTTAACTTTTTCACAAAAATGAAGAATTCACGGGCAAAATTCTGTCCAATTTTCAATATGACATGTTAAATAAATCATAGATAAACCCCTAAGAGTTTGGAGACTAAAATCAAATGAATTGGTATCAAAATGTTGCAAAAACCATGTTTTTCAAAACCCTCATCATCGAACTTGTTAGCCAAGTTCGACTGAACTTGAGGTAAAAAGTCACTTTCTAAGTGAACTTTTAGCAAGTTCGCTCGAACTTGAAGTGTTTTTGATAAAATTTCACTAAGTTCGCTCGAAATTAAGACATTTTTTAGAGAATTATTTCCATGTCCGCTCGATCTTACCAAATATTCATTGAGTTTATATCAAGTTCGACCGAACTTGATTAATATCAAGAAAAATTAGGTTTAGTTCGCCCGAACTTACAAGATTCTTATAAATTTCATTCAGCAAGTTCGACCGAGGTTACTCAGGGACATTTTTCAATTCAAAAAGTCAAAAGTTCGACTAAGCTTGTGATAGATCTGAGAATTCTTCATTTTAACTACAAGTTCGACCGAACTTGTAGTAAATCTAACATTTTCATAAGTTTTAAAGTGTTTTTAGCGTACGTGTCTCGTTATTCGCAATGGATGATATTCAGAGAGCGTATTTGTCCGGAGTGGGTACATCCAATGCTAATGTCATACAACAAGTCAATCTAGACAACGAAATGAGCATGTCTGTTAAACCGCCAAAGCTTATGAGCATGGATGAGTATGAAGGATGGAAGGAGAAATTTACTTATTGTGTTCAGGCCATGCATTTCCAAGGCTGGGTGTCGATTGTGAGAGGATATACTATTCCGTTAGATGAACATCAGCAAGTTCTCAAGAAGTACAAGTACTCCACAATTCAGAAAGATGAGTACATTGCTGAGAAAAAGATGATCAGCCTCATTCAACAATTTGTTAAAGAAGATATTTTGGTCTTGTTGCCAGAATATACGACTGCGAGAGATCTCTGGTTATCACTTCAAAAGAAATACCAAGGAAGCGCAGAGATGATCAAGAGTAAGAAAGCTCTCATCCTGAAGGAGTTCGATATCTTTAACATGTTGAAGGGAGAGACAATGAAGAAGATGATTGAGCGTTTCTGTCATCTGAAAGTCCAAATGAGAAGACACGGTCTCGAGAAAACGGAAAAAGAGTACATCGATAAGCTTGCAAATGCGTTACCTAACGGAGAGTGGACTACGTACCTTATGGTTTTGAAAGAAAGTCATAACTGGGAATTCTTCAAGTTGTCTACATTCATCGACAAACTTGAAGGTCATGAAATGGAGCTTCTAAAGATTGTAAAGTCGAAGAACGCTAACATTGTTCAAGATATTGGTCTGTATTACAAGAACGGGATGCAAGACAGCATTTCAAGTCCAAAGATACAAACAGCATCCAATGCAAATTTGAACTCTTCGCCACAGAATCAGAACCAATCATATCCTCAATATGATCAAAGTCCACAAAACTCTTCGTTCTCAAGCACTGGTTCAAATTCTTCTTATCAGAGTCAAGCAAATCAGAATCAACAAACGAATTCTAATCGGAATGTGTACAAGTGCAACATTGCTGTGAATCTAAACAATGTTGTTTCTGAGCAAGTTGCAAAACAACATATGTCCCTTCTCGCCACAGTTCTAGAATCGTATGAAAGTCTTGTAGCTGGAAAGATCGGCAATCCCGAAATGACCGCCGAAGACTACGATCAGGTGGACGAAGAAGAGCTTGAACTGATGGACATAAAGTGGTCACTAGCTTCTATCATTCGAAGGGTCACAAAGTTTGTTGCACTCACTGGCAGAGTTATCGGAAATTCAAGCAACAAGCTAGGGTTTGATAAATCCAAGGTCACTTGTTTTTGATGCCGATAGAAAGGGCATTTCAAGAGAGAGTGCAAAAATCCTGAAGCTACGGGCAATCAAAGTCCATTTGGAGGGGGCAACGAATATTACAAGAAGTCACCTCAATACAAGCCTTTTCCAAAGAAGACACAGGTTGAGAATCAGGAAAAAGCAAACAGCAGTAACACTGACAAAGCAATGGTTACTACCAACGAAGATGATGGCTTCGATTGGAATTCATATATCGGTAAAAAGACCAGAGTTGCCTTGATGGCTGAGATAGTTGAAGAAACTTCTACCGAAGAAGCAGCAGCGATAGAGAACGCTCTACTGGAACAGTATCTGCAACAACAGGAAGAAGAGGAACTGTATCATCACATGAAGACACAGGGCATTTTAACGCCTGATTCATCTTCTAGTTTTGCAGGTAACTTTGACGGAAGTTAAGCAAGTGATGATGAGGAGAAATCAAAAGAAGAAATCATTGATGTTGTTCAAGAAGTAAATGCTGAAAACCTCAAGGATTTTGCTGATAAAGCTATGATGGCAAATCATTGATGTTGTTCTGATTTGCAACGTCAAAGAGGATCAATTTGACAAACTGTTCAAACTCGTTGAAGTTACATCTGAGGACCTGGGAGAAAAATGAATAGAAATTAAAACAACTACTGGAGAAAGGGTGGTGATCATCCGGAAAACCGGAGAGCTGGGTTGGGTCTAGATGAGGAAGAAGAACTGGTTAAGAAAATGTCACCATTTCACGAGTAAAAAGATAAAAACATGAAATTCGTTTATGGACAAGCACGGTTCATGAGGAAAGTTTGATTGGTAAGCAATCAAACGACAAGTTTAAGAAACAGAAAGAACTTCGAGATAAGGCAGTGGTGTAAAATCCACTAGTGGACATTCACATGATAATTGTATTTGCTGTAAGTGTAACGAAGTTGGTCATATTGCACGGAAGTGTCCGAAATCTAAGCCGGCTTATCTTCGAAGGAAAGAAAGTTCAGATGTTGTAAAACCAAACCAACCAGAGATTGGGCAAATAAGAATCTTAAAAAGATATGTTGATAAAGAAGAAATGAAACAAATTTTTGAAAAGAAATTTGAAAATTCAATTTTTGAAAATGGTGAAACTTCAAAAAAAAGAAAACAAGTTTTACATAAAAAAAGCATACATAAAAACTCAAGCCTGGATTGCTAAGAAAAAGACAACAGCATCTAAGGTTACCAAGTCTGAGCTTGTAAAGACTAATAACAAGAAAGAATCAAATTCTGAGACAAAATCTGAAACTGTCAAAATTGAAAATGTCAAATGTTTGAAAGATAAAAAGAAAGTGAAGTTTTCAAACATAAACAGAGTAGAGAATCCAGATGATGAATATGAATTTGATTATGCTGATGAGTGTGAGTTTGATTTTGACGATGGTTATCCAATTCAACCCAAGACCAAAAAGGCTTGGGTCTCGCTCTTTAATTAAGATTTTAATATGTGCAGGGGCTCCAAATATTCGTTCTTTCAAAGTGGATTTTGGATAGTGGAGCATCCAGACACATGACAGGAATGAAAGCACTTCTGTTCGACATAAAAGCTATCAATGGCGGATATGTTGGATTTCCTGTTAACCAGGGAGGAAGGATAGTCGCCGAGGGAAAACTCTCCAATGGCGTTGTTTCATTTGATCGTGTGAACTAAATTACAAAGCTGGAAAACAATCTTCTGAGCATTTCGCAAATTTGTGACAAACAGTTCACGGTGCATTTCAACGACAAAGAATGTATTATTCTGAAGCCGGGTTTCAAAATACCTGATGAGTGGATTCTGATACGAGCACCACACAAGAATGATCTATATGTCTTAGATATGGGCGTCGCTACCACTTCAACAAAATCAGCACAATGTTTTGTGACAAAGGCTACTGAGAAAGATTCTATTCTTTGACATCGTAAGATGGGGCATATTCATTTACGAAAAATGAATTTTCTGGTGCATAATGATCTGGTTGAAGGTGTGAACTTAAGAAGCTTCCATATGTCTGATCACTATTTAGAGTGCAAAAGGGGGAAGCAAACCAAAAGGTTACATCTGAAGAAAATTCTGACTTCAATCAAGTTGCCACTAGAACGTCTCCACATGGATTTATTTGGTCCTGTAAATGTTCAAAGTATTTCAGGAGACCTATACTGCTTAGTTGTGACAGATTATTATTCGCGTTAGTCGTGGGATTTCTTCCAAGAATCAAAAGATGAAACATTTGAAAATTTGGTGATTCTTTTCAAGAAGTTGGAAAACCTTTATCATCTTCCTGTCCGACGCATTCGCAGTGACAACGGCACAGAATTCAAGAATGATAAGATGAAGGAATTTTGCAACGCAAAGCGAATTCTGCACGAATTCAGTGCACCCTACACTCCACAGCAAAACGGTGTCGCTGAAAGGAAAAATAGAACTTTAATTGAAACTGCGAGAACCATGCTTGCAGACTCAATGCTTCCAGTGAGCTTCTGGAGTGAAGCAGTTGCAGCGGCTTGTTACACACTTAACAGAGTCTTAACTGTCAAACCATCAAAAAAGACATGTTTTGAAATGATTAACCGACGGAAGCAAAATTTGAAGTTTCTAGAGCCATTTGGTGCGCCATGTACCGTAATAGATCAAGATGGTAAATTTGGGGCAAAATCGCTTGAAGGTTTCTTTGCCGGATATGCGAGTCTGATACGAAGAGTATATGTTCCTTCATTGAGAAAGGTTATTAAAGCACAGCATGTTGATTGTTTCAACTATACTGATCCTATTCAAAGAAGAGGTGACGCATGGCTGTTTAACTATCAAGACCTTTGGAAGTCATTTGATTTATCGGAAGAACCGTCTGAAGAAGAAATCGCAGCGTTATACTATCTTCAACATTCGTTAAATCAAGAACAAATCATAAGACCAATTGTAATTAATCAACCCACGTTGGATTCTTCATCTTCCGGAGCAGGTCCTAGTAATAGCGGTGTTCAAGTTGAAAACGTTTCTGAAGTAGACGTAACACATGCTACAATCCATTGAATGTGTCTTCTGAACCAGAGAATGCTACAACAGTGCCAAGTACGCCTCAGAACAAGAATTTGACTCAGATGAAGCACCGACATTTGATGCTGATGGTGAATCTTCATCGGATGAAGAAGTTGAGCAAATTTCTAACATGTTGAATCAATCTGCAATCTCAGGCAATCAGAATGAAACATCATCAAGTAACGTTGAAGTGACCGTTGAGCAGAATATCTCAAATCCGCAAAGCTCAGTTGACGTTCCTAGCGAAGATATGTCGCGATCATATTCGTACCATCCTTCAATGAATATCATTGGTGAATTACAAACTGGAGTGCGTACTCGAAACCAAATCAACAAAGCACTTAGTTGTTTCTACACCAGAGTTGCTCCAACTCAGAACTACTGCTACTATTCATGCTTCATTTCTCAAATAGAGCCAAAGACGGTTAATGAAGCTTTTAGCGATGAGAATTGGGTGATAGCAATGCAAGAGGAACTTTTATAGTTCGAGAAGTTGGGTGTTTGGAAGCTTGTAGACTTGCCACCGAAGCAGAAAGCTATTGATACAAAGTGGGTCTGCAAGTGTAAAAGAGACGATCGGGGTGTGATAGTCAGAAACAAAGCTCGGCTGGTTGTCAAAGGTTTCCACCAGCAAGAGGGTATTGATTACACAGAGATATACACACCGGTTGCACGATTAGGATCTATCCTGGAAAGGTTTTAAGGTATATCAGTTGAATTTAAAATCTATGTTTCTCTATGCTAAACTTCGAGAACAAATGTACGTCGGCCAACCACCGGGTTTCGTCGATCCACTTAGCAAGAACAAACCGTATCTTCTGGACAAAGCCTTGTACGGATTACACCAAGCCCCGAGAGCTTGGTACGAGACGTTATTGCAACATCTCGTTGGAAACGACTTTACGCGAGGAATAGTGGACGGTACATTGTGTACCAGAGAAGTTGGATCTCATCTAATCATTGTACAAATCTATGTGGATGATATCATTTTC
The DNA here is from genome assembly GCA_947069175.1 of Scalesia atractyloides. Classification (NCBI taxonomy): domain Eukaryota; kingdom Viridiplantae; phylum Streptophyta; class Magnoliopsida; order Asterales; family Asteraceae; genus Scalesia; species Scalesia atractyloides. The sequence goes on from CAMTDV010000019.1 coordinate 16,759,089, forward strand.
GGTTCTATGGATGATAGTCTTTGCAAAGAGTTTGAAAAAATCTTGAAGAAAAAATTCGAGATGTCCTCCGTGGGTGAAATGAAATTCTTTCTTGGTTTACAGGTGGATCAGTTACCAGACACACATATTCATTCATCAGACAAAGCATGTTCATCACATTCTCAAAAAGTTTGAGATGGATAATTCAAAGCCGCTTTCGACTCCGCTGGCACTGAACCATGGCATTTACATTGACGAGACGGGAACAAAAGTTGATGACACACTCTACCGATCGATGATTGGATCTTTGATGTACCTAACAGCATCGTGCCCGGACATCATGTATCCTACCTGCTTATGTGCGAGATATCAGTCAAGTCCTCGAGTGTCACACATGCAGATAGTCAAGCGAATCTCTCGTTACATGAAAGGATGCCCAAGCACCGGCTTGTGGTACCCTAAGAACGAAAATTTTGATCTCACAGGATACGCTGACTCGGACTTCAGAGTGGACAAACTGAATTCCAAATCTACAACTGCAGGTTGCCAGTTCTTTGGAACGCGTTTGGTAACGTGGCAGTGTAAGAAACAGACCACGGTCTCTCTCTCAACCTGTGAGGCAGAATACATTTCTAATTCCAGCTGTTGTTCTCAAATCCTTAGGATTCAACAACAGATGAGGGATTATGGTCTGCAGTTTCTTGACACGCCTTTATTTGTAGATAACAAAGCAACCATCTATATAACTAAAAATCCGGTTCATCACTCACGAACAAAACACATTGAAATTCGTTATCATTTCATTCGTGACTGTTACGAAAAGAAATTGGTGTGAATAGAAAAAATCCATAACGACGAACAAAAGGCTGATTTTTATACCAAAGCATTTCCTTTAACAAGATTTAAATATATAATGAGGCTTAACGGTATTAAAAATTTGCTGACAGGTGCGGAAGCTAAAGTTGAATGCGGATCGGATGACGAGATCACGTGATCCACATTGGTTTTTTTATATTCTTTCTAGTATAGTATTTCTTAAAAAATCTAAAATCCAAAAATATATTTTTGATTTTAGGAGGAGAAAAATTTAGGAAAATACAAAAACATATGAAAAATCTAAAAGTACAAATACAATGAAAAATACAAAAAGAATTCGGTGTCACAAAAAGGAATGATAGTACATTAGTGGACTATAACAGTAAGCTAAAGAAATGTAAAGATTAAAAGTGATAAACAAGTCTTACTGTGGATGTGTCGATAGGCTTAACACGTTCAGTAAACTGTTTCCGGGATATAAACTAAATTTAGCAACATCTCAATCTTGTGAATTAACACATCTTGGATATATGGACTTAGTACTCCGAAATTTCGATTGAAGGATTGCCTGATTCTGAGATATGAGGTCTTTATAGATAGTTGATATCTGGGATATCATACAAGTTGTTCTGATTTTACGGAAGCAATAGCCTAGAACTTCTATAATACTTTCGCTATAAACCCTTTAAACTGCATGCAATCTTAAAAGTATCGAAAGATCTAATCATTTGCAGTGCTGAAAAGATTCCTAAAATGGAACATACCTTAAAGTCGAGCCTTCATCTCTTTGTTTGTATTGTAGTACTAACCTGAGCTCTCAAGGTCTCGCATTAACCCGGATACAGATATCAACTATGCTCTATTCACTTGTAAGATGAAATCTAGGGAATCTGGATTCGGGAGTATATTCAAGAAGTGGGAGACACAGTTAAGTCAAGTTTCATAAATCTTACCTTAACATATCTTGGAACAGTTGAGAAACGTGGTAAAGTTTAAGAGGACAAACATATCGATAATCTAAGTAAATGAATTTAAAACTTAAAGCCATCTAATGGTCAACGGTACTGGTGATATGTCTCGATTAACTGATATGATCCTTAGACACGAATTCACAAAAAAAATGTCTGTAAATATATTTGTACATAGTTTACATTGTTCTGTACATAGTTTATCAGCTTTTCAGATTAAATCCAAAAAGATTTTTCAATGTGTTTTAGCATGAACTTTCAAAAATACAAAAAGATTTTGTTTCTACATTGTTTTCAGCAAACCAATGTTGGAGAACAGGTCTTTGAGTCTGGTAAGGTGCTAAACTGGTGGGAATCTCATTGACAACGGGCTGGGAGCTAATCTGTAAAATCTAAAAAGTCTAAACGATAAAAAGTTCATTAAATGGAAACTTTGATTACGAAAATATCAACAGTTTGTTCGTAACGGGTCAAAGTGAGGTCATTAACTTGGACTCGGCAGACAAATCGGTTAACCAAGGTCATTAGGTTGGACTTGGTTAACTGAGTGGATTTTCATAACTGGTAAAAGTGGAAATATTCAGGGACTTAATTGCAAAATTTGAAAAAAGTTTGATTTTGGTTTTGGCAAGTTCCGTCGAACTTGTCAAACTGAATAAACTTTAACAATCAAACAAGTTCGACCGAACTTGCGAGTAATCGCTGGTGTTTTAAAAAGGTAAGTTCGCTCGGACTTGAATGGGTTTTGTATTTGGGCTTGCAAGTTCGCCCGAACTTGCTTGGGTATTTATATCCAGCAAGTTCAGCCGAACTTCATTATCACAATCTAACTCTCTCTAAAGCGAACTTAAGAGCGTGTGAGAGATTTAATTAAATTGGCAAGATTGTGACGTTATACTGCCCATATTTGAATTGATCTTGGTGATTTGCACACCACTATCAATGGAAGAGGTGTGTATTTGATTATTGATCCATGAATTGAATGTTAATTGAACAACTCAGATCTAAAAAATTAAAACATGATAGATCTAGGTTTCTAATGGATGAGTTGAACATAAAATCTTGATTTACAACATAAATCGACCATGAAAACGATTTGAATTTGTTTAAAATGGACTTGTTATGTTAAGCAGGTTTTGGTTTGAAGGAGATGACAAGTTCGATCGAACTTGCATAAAAAGCATGTATAAATCAGATGAATTCACATGTTCGACCGAACTTAACTGTTTATCTTAGATTTTTTTATTATGGTGGAAGTTCGCCCGAACTTAGGTTTTAAAAGCTAGAACTTGTTATTCATAAGTTCGCCCGAACTTATGTTTTTGGAATATTGAACATGTGTGTAGTGCATGTTCGGGCGAACTTGAACAAGTTAGAATGTTATACACACATCAAGTACGCCCGAACTTTATGAAAAATGTTAAAAAAATTTGTAACTTTTTCTCGTAAAGCGTGCTAAGTGTTTTGCGTTCGTTTCTCAGGCTCAAGTACCATCGAGGGTGATTTCTATGGACTTTTCTAAGTTCCACAACACGTGTATCATGCTTGATAAAGCGATATGTCTGTCGCAGAAGGAGTACGAGAGTATTCTGAAGTTTCTGAAAGAATGTCCGATACACAGAGCTATTACGGAGCGCACAGTGTCTTACAGATCACACAATTACCATTTCTGGATGAACACAAAGCTCAGCGATGATAAGAAGACTATTATTTCATCTGTTCAAGTCGGGAATGAAATAAAGGAAATCAATGTTACAGAGGATGATATTCGCAGGATTCTACAGTTCAATGATGACAAAGACGATCCGATTTCTTAGATGAGAAGATGGTTAGAGGTTGTTTTTACAGGATGGGTTATAAGGGGAGCGTTAACAAACCGACATTGAAGAAAGGGAAGTGCCTAACCCCTACATGCTTATAATGCATGCGATTATTCATACTTTTAGTCACCGCAAAGCAGGCCTTGACGATGTTCAAGATTACATGGCCTGTATGGCAACGGCGTTGTTTTTGAAAAAGTCGTTCATTTATTCAAAGCTTGTGTTCACACGTATGTCGAGGAATATGGATGATTCAAGGTTATGCTTGAGGTTTGTTCAGATGGTAATCGATGAGAAGTATACAAATATTGCACGAGATCCAAATGACGTTCTCTATCTTAGTTACCTCGATGATACAACGGAGAAGAAGTTGATCAAGTTTAAAAAGCAAGCATCAGCACCGGTTGCTAAACCAGTATTTGGGGCTAACAAAGATGAAAATTATATAGCACCGCTTGATAACAAATGGAGAAAAGACGGTAGTGGTGACGAGAAAGAGTTGAACGATGAGAAAGAGTGGTTTGAATATTTCAAACCAAAAGACAGCAGTGAGTGGTTTCTTAAAGCTGAAATAGAAAAACCTAAGAGAAGCGAGCTGCAAAGAAAGTGGAAACAATGCTTGTTGATGAAGACGAGCCAGAAAATGTTAAAACAGAAGCAGGTTCTAGCGCAGCAGTCGTTATATAAGTTAAGAAACTAGAAAAGCGACTCAGGAAGACGATGTTATTTCTGCTACTTCAGAGAATGATGAAGATTCTGATGAAACATCTATGAAAGAGCCAGAAAAGAAAGAAGCAAAAAAGCAAGCTGAAAAAGGAAAAAGAATTTGATGCCGATTTTCGATCCGAATCAAGAAAAAGAGTCTGATGAGGAAAGACCCAAGAAAAAGGCTAAACGTGTGAAGTCTGCTACTGTTTCAACGACAAAGACTACAGGGTCTCCTCAGACAAAAGGCAGGAAGAAAACGAAGAAAGCTCAAAAGCCTGCTAGTCGTCGTTATAAGGGAAAGCTGAACAGCGCAGAAGTTACACAAGAACCTTCTGGCGCTCAAGAGATAGGAGTTACACAAGAACCTCTGGTTGTTGTTACAAGTGAAGCTAAACGTCCAGGAGTCACACAAGAACCTCCTGTGATCGTTTCATCGGAAGCTGAAAGGCCAGGAGCAACACAAGAACCTCCTGTGTCTGGTTCATTGGAAGTGCCTATTATTCAAGCTCATGTTGCTCCAACGACTTCACATTTTGAAAGTTCTACTCCAAAGAAGACTACACCATAGACTGCTACTCCAAAGTCTACTCCAAGGGCAAATATGTTTGGTGATATGCATGATGATCTAATTAGTCTTCAAGATCTAAATGATTTCTTTCCAGAGACGAATGTTGATCTTCTTGAAAAACATGTGAAGATTTTAGAAGAGAAAGTTCAACAAAATGAAGTTGAGAAAGCTGAACTGCTAAAGAAAATGAATCAAAATGCAGTAGAGAAAGAGATGTTAGATGATAAAGTCGAAGTGTTAGAGAATGAACGCGAATTCTTCAAGGCATTAATCAAAAGTTTACAAGATACGAATGATAAACTTCAAATAGAGATTGCTGATCTAAAGTCAATCCAAGCCCTAAATGATTGTAGATTCACGAGAATGCAGAAAGTGTTATCTAATACACTGGGGATTGATTTCATCACTGAATATGATCGTTTGGATCGACAGGAAGCTAAGGAAAGATCTGAAAAAGAATTAGCAGCAAGCGGCAAAGGTAAAGGTGTTGAGGGTGAAGCCCCTAAATCATCTGAAGCTGTAGAGAAGTCTGTTGATGATGTTGTTATAGCTTCTGAGCCCGATATTCCAAAGGTTGACGAATCTGTCAAGCCTTCTGATTCTATCATTGCTTCTGAAGAAAAGGACGATGAGGAAGCAAAGAAAGAAGATAAAGATGATGATGAAAAGAAAGACGATTCTGATTATGAGGATTGGAATAACGCTGATGACGATGATGATGATCAGGGCGGAGTTGGATTAAAGATTAATGAAGCAAAGGTCGCTGATGAATTTGATTTTCTTCTCTGATGGATGATGAATCGAATAAGATGGATGATCAGATTCAGGGGGAGTCGGGGCAGACAGGGCCATCAGATGATGTTGATATGGCGAATGTTGATAGATTTGCAAAGCCCGTTGCTGCGACAAAGCCTATGATCTTGATGCTTGAACATAACGTTGAAGAAGGTGAATTCGTGCACAACTATACCAAAGAAGATCTTGCAAAGTTGATTGAAGTTGATGCAGAATCACTAGAGTTTGATTTTGTAGAGCAAGTGTTGAATGTTAACACATTTGAGCCGAATGATTATCAGTATATACAAAGGTTTGAAGCTGACGAGTATAACAGAGTAATTGTTGAAGATTAGTCTTCTGATGATGAAACATATCAAACTGCAAAGTACGTCGGTCCTAACACTGATAGTTTTCCTACATTTGAGGTGATGTACAAGCAACTAGATGAAGACATGTTGAAAGAGAAAATCGAAGAATCGATTCGTGAAGGCAAAGTTCCTAAGCCGATAACGAAAGAAGAGATAGCTCAAGCGAAGAAATCTTGGTTTAAGGAAATGCCGCGCGAAAGTAAGTTTCGACGTCCTCTAGCATTCTTTACTAGAGATAAAGACGTGTCATTGGGGGATATTCTCAGTTGGGGGTGGTTCAAGGAGCAGAATGTTTATGCAATCAAAAGGGAATTCGGAGTGCAATACTTCAAATATCTGGTTGATTTCAAGATCTTGCCGTATGGGATGTTGAGGAGCTTGTCCAGACTGTGAATGTTACTTATCATATGAAGTATATTGATCAGTTATTGTGGAAAATGATCAAGTTTGAAGCGACAAAGGGATTTAAATACTGGAAGCCATTTATTCCAGGGCGTCACATTAAGACAAACAAGAAAACAGAGGAGAAAGATATAACGTTGATTATGAAACGACCGAGAGCGATAAGGAACATGCCCTTAATGCCAATCGAGCAGAATTTCTATCTGATATTCAAGTGGTGGCAGATTGATCCTACGACGTGTGAAGCTGTTATTGTGTTACCTTTTGAGGAACATCTGGATATCACAAAGGAAAGGGTGGAGATATTGGGTTTTCAGAGTATGAGAGGATTGTGGAGAACGATCAGGATTCTGGATCCAATGTGGCTTGTCAACTGTTCCAGAGAAGATATCAAAACCTTGTTTTTCGAGGAACGTGAAAAAGAACAGGCTATGCAATATCAAAGAGTTGTGAATGTTTGCTATGCGCATGAAGTAAATTCAGGAAAGATGTGGCAGACAAGCTGGATGGATCTGGAACGGGTTGAGTTTTTAAAGGAAGAAAAACGTCTAGAAGTTATTCATGAGAAAGGTAGAAAGGCAAGTATAAGAAGATTTCAATTTATGAACAAAGTGCCTCCTACAGATCAGACGCCAGATCCGAAACAAGAACGACGAAAGAAGCCATTCAAGAACTTCTTCGGTCGTGTTCATTAATATTTATTTTGAAGACAGAGTTTTTGAAGACTGATACAAGACGAAGACGATATGCAAGGGGGAGTCTGTTGGTGCAGAATGTCTATGTCTTAGTCTTATATCGAGTCTGTATAGATTAGAAATGAATAGGGTAGCGAAACGAAGTATTTATGTATGTTTGGGCGAAGGTCGCTGGAAGATGTTCATGGAATGTCAAGTTCAGTCGAACTTGCTTAGGCAAGTTCGCCCGAACTCATCTCCTCCATCAGCGAACTTCTCACCCTACATATAGCTAGCATGTTTGCTTCATTTGTAACTTTGGCATTTCTGAGGCGAAACTCTGTCAATTTGGAGACTCGATGTTATATCAATAAAATTGACGATTAATTGACTAATTCTTGTTATTTGGTAAACTTGTCATCATATTTCCGCTATTATGGACAATAGAGAACAAATCTAGGTTCCTAAGCATTGAGGATCGGTCCTACACAATTGGTCTAGAATTTCTAGATCTGCATTCTCTTGCAAAGTGTCCTAACCTATTGCACTTATAACACTTGATTTTAGACTTATCTAACCCAACCTTCAACCCCCAATGCAACCCAAGGAATTTCCTACCTGTTCTATTGTAAAATTTACTAGCTCTAACACTTAATAGAGCCAGTTGGTGCAAAATGTCCATCACTTCCGAATTAGATGGTTCAAAGTGTTACAAGTCATTTAGCTCAAAAGAGAGATTGTCAGAGGTTTGGCTTTCCCCACTTGCAGTAAATGCATAGTTGGGTGAGTAGGAATCAGGGTTAAAGTTTCCTTCAAATGTTATATCAATAAAATGATCATAACCCTGATCCTTTCCACTGCCAGAACCCTCTTCTTGGCCAAATAAAGCTGGGTTACCCCAAGTGTAATCATCAGTTATTTTTCCAGACTCTTGTTGCTTCTTTTTCTGGTTTAACTCTCTCTCATAAGTGAGGAGTATGCCATGAAGCTGTGTGAGTGACATCTCTTTAAAACCAACAGATGTTCGTGTAAGGTAAGCTACAATGTCCCATTTTCTGGTAACGATCGAAGAAAACGACTATTGATAGTCGAATTTGAAAATACAACGTTCACCAGTTTGAGTTCACTGATTAGACAGCTAAAACATTCGAACTGTTGTGTTAACGACTCACCTTTGACGTGACAAAAGGTTTCATACTGTTGATTCAAAATTTCTCTATTGTTTTTCAGTGACCTCTTCAGTACCACTGAATTACTCTTTTAGTGCGTCCCACAACTCTTTTGCACTATTGCAGTGGAGCTGTCCAGCATAGATTTCATTGGGTAAGGCAGAAGCAACAATGCTAAATGCCTTAACATCCAATTCTATTTTCTGGTAATCCTGCTCAGAGTAGTTATCAGGACTTTTTGGCACTTGAGTATTGGGATCCTCTGTACTTGGAACCATTGGAATGTGAGGTCCAAATACAACAGATCATCAACAACCGGTGTTCTATTGAGCTAAAATATGTCCCATCCTACGCTGCCAAATGAAATATTCATTTCTCTTCAGCATAGGTGGTTTAAACATCGATCCAATGTTGGAATCATGTGTGTTTTGAGACATTTCTAATGGTTTTCAACAGATTTTTGTTTTAAAATCTTTTGAATGCACTAAAACTCTGTTTTCCACAAAACTATCAAACGAATTAGCAGGGAGAGCTGATCTTTCAAATCAAATTTATTGACCAAGCTCTGATACCAATTGTTAGGATCTAAGTTTGAATTAGTTGTGATTTTTGTTTGAAAAATGGAAAATGAATGTTGAAATCAAAGTATGATGCAGCGGAAATATGGAAAACTTTTATCACAACTAATGGTCGTTTGTTTTGATCAACATGCTTTCACTCTTATAGTTTTTGCATGTGAATTACAAACTCCCCTTTAGCTCAATAGGAACGATTGATAGTACAGAAATGCAGAGAAGATGATAACCAAATGATCTTTTAGATAGATAATTAAAACTATACAACTGATTGAGTATTTATACTGACACTTCTAACCTCTGAGCATCTTTGATGACGTCGGGGTTGATAGTGACATATAACAACTAAAATAACTCTAAGCACTACAAGCCTATCCACTAATTAGTGCCAAGTACTGTTACATTGAATATAAAACTAATATAAGCTAAACACGGATCTCTATCCTTTGCTTGAGTCTTCTGGCAAACCTTTGATGTTTGTCGTTTAGCATGGGCAGATGATAGAAGGCAGAGCTTAGGCATAGTAGAGATTATTCGGCAGACCTTGTAAACTCTTATCTTGGGATCAAACATCTGATATGTATTTGTCTTTTTATCATCTGTTCCTTTTTGTAGGGTTCAATCCCAACAAGAATGCACCACAACATTGCCAAAATAACAAATAGAAATGTTCAAAACCTGATGACTCCTACACCAAAAGAAGCATAAACACAAGAAGTACCTGCAGCTACTATTAGATCCGCAGCACATCCAAGATCAGCACCCCAAGCCATCAAAACCAAACCAACACCAATGGGACCTCCTCTACATGTACCAAGACATGAAGTTCTCAGAAACACATACAACAACACTGAAACAACACAAGTAATCTTACTAGAAGAAAGTGGAACTCCAACAGCAGAGGAACCAAAGAACAAAGGAATACTTGAAGTATCACCAAAAAGAACTACATCAGGTGAATCAACATTCATCATATCTTTAGTTCAAAAATAGAAAAAAAGGTGGGCAGAGGCTACAACTACCTTAAAAAGGCCCAAACTTATTCCAGAAAGAGATTTAGAAGGAAACTTGATTGGAATGGTGTAGATTGTAGGTAGAGAAGATATGATGTTTCCAGAATATCAACTAGAGCACTACTATTGGACCAAGGAAGACAAACTTGAAAGACCTCTAAGTCCAATAAGTAGAGGAATATGTGAGGAGAGAATTGAAAGGGGAAAATACAATATACACAAACCCCTAATAAACCATGTGAAAAGAGTACGAAAAGTTCACCCTCATTCAACTCCAGACGGTGTGTTTGGATTTCTTTATCATAACAAGTATACCTTGATTAGAAAAAATGGTGAGGAACAAGTAATAACTGATGCTGACTTAGCTGATCAACTTCATCCAACAGATTTGATAATGTTAAGGAAAACATATGATGCAGAAAAGTCACACAACATATTTATAAGCAGAGCCATCATTATCATATCCAAGAGTGGAATCAAGCTATACACTCGCATAGCCGTCACTGACTTTGACCTTTGCATAAACTTTGATCACTCAATTAGCAAGAAGTTGTATATAACTCCTCCAGACACAACAATCCCAAAAGAGTTAAATGTTGAAGCCAGAACAGGAATAATATTTGAAAAGCCTGAACACTCTATGGTTTTCAGGGATTTTGCTAAGGAGAAAGCTCTTTTTAGGGTGAGAGAAATCTGCAAGTACTGAAATCAAACTCTCAACTACATTCGAGAATGTATGAACAAGAAACAAGAACAACTGAAGATCAAAGGACGTGACAAGCCAGAGCTTAGAAGGAAAATTTTTTGATGCATATGTCTGTTGCGTACGTCATCGTATAAAGTCGGGTCTGTATTTAGGAGCGAAATGTCGAAGATTTATATGTCTAGGAACAAGTTCGCCCGAACTGGTGAGTGGTTAGGACAAGTTCGCCCGAACTTGTCATGGCTAGGACAAGTTTGCCCGAACTTGTCCATGCCACACTTCGAGCGAACTTGATCGCCTATATATATATATCTTGTTATTTTATTTGTAAGATTCAGAGATTTTGTGTACTGGACGGCGAAGCTCCGTCCAAGTGTTTCCAGGATCTGTAACGTCTACACATTAATGAAACAGTGATTAATCAGTAAAGAACTTGTATCCAATGTCGCCTATGCAAACGGATTCCGCATGTTTACTTTAGGTTTACCAAATTAGGACCTGAACGATCCGTACAACGGACGTACAATTGGTATCACAGTAGGATTGGCCTAATTTGAAGACATTGGACATAGAACATCTCATCTTCTACTCATTTCATTCTTTTTAAACTTTTCTTGGACATTACACAGACAAAATGGACTGATTGTCAAGTATAATACTTAAAATCCATAATAGTAAAACACTTGAAAACATCAGAGCTTAAAACAAACGAATTCATGTCGAAAAGTTGAAAAAATCATGTTTTAAAAACATCATTTCGAACGAACTTGTGATCAAGTTCGCCCGGACTTGACGGAAATTATCACATTTTGTGTGGTTTTTCATCAAGTATGCCCGAACTTGACAAGTTTTTCAAGAATTTTCATCATGTTCGCCCGAACTTGACTGGTTTTTTGCTGAAATTAAGCACAAGTTCGCCCGAACTTGGCGAAATTTTCTTAATTTTTGATACAAGTTCGCCTGAACTTTGTAAGTAGTTGTTTTTCACAAGATGTGACAAGTTCGCCCGAACTTGTGCAAAGTTTCTAAAAAAAGGCATGAAAATTCAGAAAAACATCTCGGACATCATATATCGTTAGATTCGTATTGACGAGACGGGTTTAAAGCTCTAATCTGGTAAAAACAGTTTTCGAAAAAAAATTTAAACGTTTTTTAGTGACCCAATACGTTAAAATTGTCGATTAAAAAGTCAAATATGGCATAAAACTTTTGAAAACTGAAATTTTCGTCGGAAATGAGAGATATTAATTTTGAAAAAATGAATGATTGGGAAGAATTATCTTCTAATTTGAATCATCATGAATGTTTGATCATTTGGAAAAAAGATTTGAAATGTTTAAATGTAAAAAGGTTGAATCGGTGTTTGAGCTAATAAAACGTTTTAATGTCATGCATAGATATTTAGACCGTTCTGATGGATGTTATATTAGTCTTGAAGATAAGTTTTCGAAATTAGAAAATGCATTACCATCATAATGGGATGATTTTGTGAATGAATCAAGAAAGAAATTTCGATTTACCATCAATCATCATTATGGATTTATTAGCGACATTTGGGATCATGTTTCTGTAATTGAGAATATGAAAGTTTTGAAACTAAAGAAGGATAATAATTCTGAAGTTGATCAATTTTATGTAGGTATATTCAAGATAGATTCAACTCCAAAGAATGAAGAATCAAGTGTATCAACAAATAAAGCTTTAAGTTCTGAATCTGTGTGCTCAAATTGTAAAGAATCTAGATAATGTCAAACTTTGAAAGATATGGAAATGTTGACATTAGAAAATAAAAACTTAAAAGAAAATGAAAAGTTTTTTGAAAATAAAATAAAAATTTTAGAAAATAAAAAAATTTAAATAAAAATGATCTTGAAAAACAAATTATAATAAACTCGCATCTTGAAAAATTCAGGAAATTTGAACAAGATGCTGAGATTACTAAAAATAAAATTGATGATTTAGAAAAGAAATTGAAAGGTATTGTGACCTCATCATTAATTCTAGATCACATTTGTCCAAAACCGATCAATGAAAATAAAAAGAAAATTACAATAAGTGATAAAGTCACAAATTATGACAATGTTATAATTGAGGATTGTGATGATGATACCGATGATGAAAGAGCTAAAAATGATAAACATGAAATATTTTTAAAACTAAAAAAAATCCAAGAAACTGTTCTACAATCTTCTGAGAAAGGTGAATGCTCAACGCAAAAACCTTCTAAGCTGAATGGAGAACGAAAACAAAAGGAAAAACAAAGTTCTAAAAATCTTCAAAAGAAACATAAAAGCTCATCGGTACGATCATCCAATCATTATAAAAACTCACAAAAATCTGAAAATAAATGGTTCAGGTCGGAGCATAGTACTTCAACGTCAAATCATGCTTTTAGAAGAAACAGGAAAGATGGTTACCACACATCAAATCAATGTTATGATTTTAGTGTATGGTTTTCTAAAAAGGTTCAGTATGAGAACAAAAAGTGTCATAAATGTGGAATAAATGTGGAGTAACTGGACACATTGCTAGAAAATGTTTTCAAATTAATCCTAAATATATTCATATTGATAAGAAAAATTTTGAAGATTTGAAAGTACCAACTCAGGTTTGGAAACAATGTACAGAAACTACAAACAAGGTGAAACCAGTTATTACTAAGTTTTCAAATTTTGAAACTGGTGAATCCTCGAATAGTAATGAACAAAAAGTTTTTACATTGTATTTCAAGAAAGCTTTAACTAAAAATCAATCATGGTTGATGAAAGAAAAAGAATTTACACAATCAGTGAAAATTGAAAGTTTAGAGGACTTTTCAAAACTTGAGAAAGTCCAAAATAAATCTGATTGTGAAAAGAAAGTCAAAATTAAGGTTGAAGAAATAACACCTAACATTGCAAAGGCTTGGGTGTCCCTATTCAACTAACTGTTTGAATTTTTGTGCAGAAACTTCTGAGAAGAAAGTAAATTACTGAGAATGGAGTCCGTGGCACACAATGAAAACGGGTGGGGTTATCAAGTTCTATATAAAGGCCTTATTACATTTTCTATAACGTTTATTTTACAATTTTTGAAAAAGTTTTGGAGAAAATTTTTCGAAAACATGTTTTAATAACGTTTACATGAAAGTTTTACAAATTTTTTGAAGAAAAATTTGAAAAATTTCACAGAACCCTTATTGTTGAAAATTTCAAAAAGTGTCATAGTTTTTGTCATCATGAGGGGGAAAGTGCTTTAAAAGAAAAATTGTGAAGCAGTAATGGATGGAGAATTGAAGTGATTCTCATCGGTTGGTCAATGTTTTTTATATAAAAAATTCCAAAAATATGTTTTTGTAACGGTTGGTCAATGTTTTTTTATAAATTAAAAATTCCAAAAATATGTTTTTGAATTCTAGGGGAAGAAAAAATTTTGAAAAAATCTAAAAACATATTAAAAAACCGAAAAGTACAAAAACATTAAAAAAGTTAAAAAGAGTTTTGTGGATAAAAGGAAATGATAGTACATTAGTGGACTATCACAATATGCAAAGGAAATGTAAAGTTTAAAAAGTTTAAACAAGTCAGACTGTAGATGTGTTGATAGGCTTTACACGTTCAGCAAATTATTTCCGGGATATAAACTAAATTTTACAACTGCTTAAACTTGTGGATTAACATCTCTCGGATATATGGACTTAGTACTCCGAAATTTCTTTTGAGAGGTTGCCTGATTCTTAGATAAGAGGTCTTTTTAGATGATTGATATCTGGGGTGTTATACAAGTTCTTCTGATTTTGCGTAAGCAATGGCCTAGAACTGCTATAATGCTTTTGCAAAAATACCCTAAAACTGCATTCAATTGAAAATATCGAAAGATACTACAATTGCAGTTCAAAAGATTCCAAAATTGGAACACTGCTTTAAAGACGAGCCTTCATCTCTTTGTCAATACGGTGGTAATAACCCAGATACAGATATCAGTTACGCTATACTCACATGTAAGATGAAATTTAGAGAATCTTGATGCGGGAGTATATTCTGAGATGGGAACCATAGTTAAGTCAAGTTTCTTAATTCTATATAACGTATCTTGGAACAATTGAGAAATGTGTTGAAGTTTAATAGGACAAACATATCGACAATCTAAGTAAATTTGTTTAAAACTTAAAGTCTCAAAAGGTCAATGGTACTAGTGATATGTCTCAAAAACTAATATGATCCTTAATACAAACGCAACAAAAATATGTTTGTAAATATGTTTGTACATAATTAGAGTTTGATTTTCACTACATAAAAAAACATAAAGATTATATTATCTTTTAATTTTGACCCTGATGATGAAAAATTGATTTTCAAAGACTAGAGTTGCTGAACAAAATCTAAAACTTTTAAAAATTGATCTGAAAAGTTTAAAAGTTTATTAATTTAAAACTTACATTTGAATAAATGCGTCAGTTAAGTATCAAAATGTTTAATCAAGATCATTAAGTTGAACTTGATACATAAATAAGATATTCAAGGTCATTAATTTGGTCTTGATTAACTGAGAGGGTTTTAAACTGATGAGAAGATTAAATTTTGAAATGGTTGTGTTTAGAAATTTCAAAGTTTGAATCTGAAATGTTTTATTTGAATGTTTGAGGAACTTTGAAACAGGAAGTAGAATTTAAAAGGGGAGCTGGATAAAACACGTTGATTAAAGATACCAGAAAGCTCAAAGCAATGGGGAGCATGGTGATTAAAGTTTTATCAAGACAAGCTCAAGAAAAGAGAAAAGGATTGAAGAAGATATGAAGATCATGGAAGTTAAAGTTATTAAAGAAATAAAGATCAAGAGAATATTAAAGACTCTGAAACTTAATTGAAGAATGATGACTACGGCAACATCTAAGGGGGATTCTGTTGATGCATATGTCGGTTGCCTACGTCAACGTATAAAGTCGAGTCTGTATTTTGGAGCGAGATGTCGAAGATTATATATGTCTAGGAACAAGTTCGCCCGAACTTGTGAGTGGTTAGGACAAGTTCGCCCGAACTTGTCATGGCTAGGACAAGTTCGCCCGAACTTGTCCATGCCACACTTCGAGCGCACTTGATCTCCTATATATATATATGTCTTGTGATTTAATTTGTAAAATTCAGAGATTTTGTGTACTGGACGGCGAAGCTCCGTCAAAGTGTTTCCAGAATCTGTAACGTCTACACAATAATGAAACAATGATTAACCAGTAAAGAACTTGTATTCAATGTCGCCTATGCAAACGGATTCCGCACGTTTACTTTAGATTTTTTAAATTAGAACCAGAACAATTCATACAACGGACCTACAAAATTAAAGAAATCATAGATGATTGGGTTGCTGCAAGGAATGTCTATGTAATATACGAAAAAACCAAAACCTTTAAAATAATAAATATTAAATTATTATATCATATTTAAATGAATTAATATATGATTATAGTAAATAGTAATGGAAATAGTAAAACATTACTATTAGTGAAACACTAATAATATAATTATGTGATAAGTTGTATGGAGCTTAATTTGAGGGTATGATATAAAAATGATAATGACTCCATGTATTTTTAATCAAAATAATGTAAAACAAAATGAGAAATTATGTAATACCTCATATTGGGGAGATTCTTAAACTCTCGTAGGTATAAACTAAATTGAAATTGGATATAAAATTATTTTTTTAGTTGGTATTTATTAAATAGTGGCTCATTAAGAAAATTACTTAGGTTGGTAAATATGAGAATTAGTGGGGCTGTGTAACACTCGTCACCCTACATTTGAAACCAATGATCTGACAACCGGTACTTTTCGGGTTTTAATTACGCGATTAACAAACGTTTAAGGCGATAATAAATATTGTTTAAGGCACCCAACATAACTTAATTGGGACTTTGGAAAACCTAGGAACGTCTATTTGAATTGAACGCTAGGCGATTGCTAATTTCAGGAATTTTGCGCGCATTTAAACAGTAACGAACTGACACCGGATAAATACTAAATACAAGTTCGTATACGTATATATACACACATGAATTTATTTGTGAAATTATTCTGCTCCCGAATACAACTGAACGCATACGTGAACGGAAAACGCAACAATAAGAACGCACCGACAACGAAACGGGGCATCGGACTCGTTAAACTTCTCAAAAACCGATATACTATGATATATTTAGCTTCGTAATCGAATTTTATTGTTCGCGGTTGAAATCGGATTGAAAAAAAAAAGATTAGAAACGACAACCGAAGCATTATACAAGATTTTAACGCAACCGACGAACGTATGCGCCAAACATAGACTTCCGACATTATTTTTTTTTCAACTTTAAATAAACTTTTACGACATTCCGCAAGGTTCGGGGCGAACCCATTCAACATCGGGTCACGGTTCGGCTCAAACAACATCGGGTCATGGTTCGGGTCAACGGTGGTCAAACTCGGTCAACGGGTCAACACAAGACTTGGTAAAAATTTAACGACGCAAATTATATTATATTGCTTATATAAATATTTTTAACGCAAAACTGAGCTCTAAACTGATCCGACTAGTACAGTCGTTAAACGATAACTATTATACGAGCGAACTATTAGTTACTTAGACTTATTCAACTTGTATGTGAACAAACGTACATAATTTTTATACATATTCAATAACACTCGACCCGACACATTCATATGTTTTATTATGATTCCAGTTTATATTCTATTAAAAACGAGTAACTAGCGGGTATAATTAAGAAGTTATTTTATAAACCTAACCAATTCTACCAACTCTATACTCAACATCCACAATCTCATCCCAACCCCATACCCTACGACCAACCTTGCCCATGCCTAACATCATGAGATGTTTTCTTCTATTATTTTAATGGATGAACCATGTTTTGTTATCCTATAAGATCACCCCTACAACACTTGTCTACACATAGCTCAAAGATAAAAAAAAAAAGAAAGAAAAGAAAAAAAACACCTCTAAACACCATTCTCTCACACTCTTGCATACGACCAACATACAACACACACATTTAGTTATTTTTCTATTTTACTTCAATGATTCAAGTATGAAGTCTTTAAGGGTGTAGTTTCTAAGCGTTCTTAGAGCATAAACAAGCCATTTCAAGCCTCTTCCATCCATCCATTTTGGTGTCTAACCCGGCTAGTCTAGTGGTAAAGAATTCATCTTTTACATCTTCATGATTCTACCATTTTTTTTAGTTTATAGCAAGTGTTCACCATGATTGGAATAGTTATCTTTAAAATAAATAAATAAATAAAATCATGAAAACATAAACTACACATAAAAATGAATTTATTTTTATTTCATACTACTACTTTATGAATTTGATAGGTATTGGGTGATTTCTAAAAGGTATATATTTGTCAACTTTGTACAAGGTTTCGTAAGTAAGTTTTTGGGTATGTTTTGTTATTGATTTTGAGTTCTATGAGCTTAGTATTTTGTTGGTGGTGATTTGTTTTTAAAGGTACATATTTATTTAGTAAAACTTGGACATTATAATTTTAGATACTAAAATCTCAGTGTCTTGGAATTTTTGTATAAAATATGGGCTTTTGAAGTTGTAAGGATTTTTGTTGTTTTTTTAGTGTTGATAATTTATCTATTTTACCAAGGAATATTGGTAAAACAGTGTTTTTATAACTTGGTATTATTTTTTGGTAAATATCACCAAGTCTTGTCCTAGTAGTATTATATACATGTGTGTATATATTATTTCATAAAAAGACCGAGTTGTTCGAAACGCCTTTTTTTTACAATTATATGGGTAAAACCAAAAATACAACAAATTTATAGTTTGTGATAAACACGACGAGATAGACTATTTTCACTAAATATAATATATTGTTTTAGATATATATTTATTGAACGTTTAGGAATATGGGCATGTTTCAAAGATTTATCTAAATTAAGTGCTATTTATAGATCAGGAGATAAATATATATTATGCAAGTAAACACTAATCATCAACGGTTGTCGAGTTTAGTTATTCTTCCAAAACTAGTTGCTCCAATCATGTTTAATAAGTTGGGTGAACAACTTGCGGTGTAGACGTTTTTTTTATTAACATTCTATGGTATCTCATTTATATAGGACAAGTTTTGAGTCGATGTATCTATTTTGGGCTTAGGTTGCTAGCACTTGCATATACGCGTTTCAGGTGAGTTCATAACCCCCACCTTTTAGCGTTTTACATATTTATAAATGTTTTCGGGGGTGGAAAGACATGCAAGTTTTGTAAAAGTACACAAAATTTTGATGAACGAAAAATTCATATTTCTAAACCATGTTGCGAAAGGATTTCAATTAACTCAAATGGTTTACGAAAGGTTTATGCTCAACATATCGGTTTTACAAAACACTCACGTATTTTCAAAACGTTCATGAGTTTCATGGATAGGGACGGGATTGCCCTAGATACAACGGTACAGGATTGTCCTACATACAAACAAGGGGACTGGTTGGTCCTGATTTTAGACTTAAACGGGCTAGGCCCATTTCACTTGTGCGGGGCACAAATACTCTGTGAGTTCATGTTCCCCCTTTTATGTTAAACGTTTTCGGTTTTATAACAATCGGGGGTGAAATACATGCTATGAAATTCTATGACAAAAGGGTATGTTAGCTATGGGTTTAAAAGAACTAGATCAATGTGTATAAGTAGGGTTGATAACATAATAACCATTAATCACCCACTAATAACTCGGTGACCAAGGTGCAAAGGTGTAGATCTATTGAGTTGTGAGACACTCCATTCTGAATAAAACAAGTCCTTTCAGAATGCTTTTGTGAGCCCTAAGAAAATCTGAATAAAACAAGTCCGTTTAGAGTGCAAGGTTGTCTCGGTTTGGTTATTTACTTATGATACATAATATCAGGGACTAACTACCCGCTGATAGATCCTTAAACCGTAGGAATAACAATAACATACCAGGATTTCAATATTGGCTTATGACAGTGGCCAGGATTTAAATATTGGTTTATAACTATGAAAATGGCAGGATTTCAACGTTGATGACAATTATGACAGAAAACTTTATGACATAAAATATTTTGTTACCGGTTTACAAATACAACTGTTACATGCATTGGTTTACAAACATAACAGACAACATTTTGATATCGATATACGCGATAGGACATTTCAAATGTTTTGAGATACTATGATCTCACAAACCGGTTATCAAAAGCTTTATTTTAAATCTTTTTCAAATAAACTATAACTCGCTCAACTTCATGTTGATTTTTCAAATGTTTCTTTCTCAGGTTACATATACAAACTATGGCACGGTTGGAATAGAAGAAACCATTGGAACTCGAGTACTTAGCGGCGTTCACTTCCTAAAAGTCTTAGCTAATAATTACGTCCGCTGTGCAAAGACGATACCAGTCCAGTCACGCCAGCTCTGATATGTCGGGGTGTGACAAATGATTAGCTCATTTAACTGTTGACCCGGGAGCCTCAAAAAGAATTTGAAACAGGGGCGGACCTACGTGTAGGCTAGAGGTAATCCGGCATACCCCCAACTTTGGCGAAGTAGAATTTTTTTAAAATTGTTGTTTTATTTATCGATGATTCCTCTAAGAAAATGTTAGAATACCCCTCAACGTAGACGAAGATGAAATAATATGAGATTAAATTTTATGGTAACAGAAACAAAAATTTTTCCGGTGACGGAAAGTTGCAACACCTCGTCTTTAAATATTGAAGATGAAGAAGATGAATATTATTAACATGAATGTTGGGAATAAAAAAGCTTAAAATTGTTAATGTTCTCGTGTGTGTGATACATCTAGTAATAAAAAAGATGATAATCAATATGTGCTTTTATAATGTAAAAATAAAATTATATTTGGATCCTATAATTAAATTATTTTTTATTCTTTCACTTTATTAGAGAGTGACACGATATTATAAAGGCTGATTAAGAAAATGTTTATTAACAATTTTGCTTTTTAGAAATAGTTTCACCACACATGTATCTATACCTAGTTAATACGTAATTTCAATTATATCGTATCTCAAAATATCATATTATAATTTCAAAACTTATTACTTAGTGTTTAATATTATTTTTATTCAACCCGTGTAATACACATGTATCTAACCTAATAACTATATATATTATGGGCCTTGAATTATTAGGGACGGCTCTAGGTAAAAGAAATTTTAGGCTACCCCTAAATTTTTATTCTAATTATTTTGAACAGTGTTGGGTTGCTTGCGGATGGAACCAAAAGGAAAAAAAAAATAACAGTATGTTTAAAAGAAACTGATTGATATAATTATGGTGTAAATGGTATAGCTACCATATTTCCCATCCTTTCCATATTTCGGATTCTACGGGCTACATCGCAGGGTTTCGTATCCCTCTCTCACAATGGATTGTTCATATTAATAAATAACCCTTTCTAAAGCTAGTATCTTCTCTCTGATTCAACTCTTCAGTGCACCAACAAAATCGACGGCTGTCGTCCAACAGTTTTAAAAGAACCTTGCGGTTCGAGTATGCAACTGAGCACTGCACCATGTTGATTGAACTTGCGTCGCCACTATCGGTTCCTGTTTGTCATCTCCGTTCATACAGACGAGAGTCGGATAACTCCGAGCCACTGCCTTCTGTCATTGTCCGACACAACCGCTGTTGTCACTCAATTCGTTTTGTTAAATCTATTACTGAGGTTAGAATTCTAACACTGTTTTGCTATCTCGATCGAATTAACTCCGCTAATGATGTTCCCGGCGATAAGGGGTGGACGGGTTTTGTGATTCCCGTTAAATAGAATAAGAAGTACGAGATTAGGAAAGAGTTATACGTGGGTGTATTGTGTTTTGTGTACGTGTGTGTTATCTTGTGTATGCGGGTGTGTGTGTGTACGGTGTTGCATGAGTGTGTTGTGTTGGATATGTGTTTTTGCGTGATATACGTAAGTGTGTGTTTGTGTATCTGCATCTGTGAGTATGTGTGTATGTGAACAGCATGTGTCTATGTATGTATCTGATGTGGTGTGTGTTTCATGATGAGTGTATTCATGTATGTATAGGATGTGTGTGTAGTCATGTGTGCTTGGTGTGTGTATCGAGTAGGTCTTGGTCTCGTAGGTTAATAATATATATATATATATATAGGATAACGATCCGTTAGGAACCACCCTTTATTGTGAGAACCGTGAGAACCTTTGTGAACACAAATAGTAATACCTAAACAAAATCTAAAAAACACCCAAAACTTTTTTTTTAATATTTTTTGAAAAACTCGCTCTATTTTGTCAACAAAACAAAATAAATTTAAAAAAAATTGTGTAACAGTTATCCATGCACATGTGCATTTTTATCATTTTTTTTGACAAATTTCGTAATACATTATAAACATTGAACAATTGTACTTTTATTTACACTACCACGTGTAATACACTAATGTTTACGTTACAAATTAGAAATGCACATGTGCATCTATATGTATCAACATGAAATAAGGTGTTTTGGTACACTACTTTGAATACATTTTCTCTTTCATCTATCATTTCATCCATAATACACTACCATGCACATGTGTATATGTGTCATTTCTTCGACAAATTCCGTGATACGTTACAAATATTAGACAATTGTACTTTTATTTATACTAACATTTTTAATACACTACTCTTTACGTTGTTAATATTATAAATGCACATGTGCATCTATATGTATCAACATGAAATAAGGTGTTTTGGTATACTACTTTGAATACACTTTTTCTTTCATATATCATACTATCTATAATACACTTCCATTACCTCCTACCATTCATAATACAATACCATTACATCCTACCATCTATAATACAACACCAATACCAATATTTTCACTTTATTACATGTATATCATCATCATTTATACCATCCAATCAAAATATTACATCATAAAGTGACAACTATAACTAAACCATCAACCAGTAAATATAACTAACGAAAAAACATGCATATGGGCCTACTTCATCATTCAAAAACACAAACTTTTTGTACCAAAACAAGTTATATAATGGTTATACAAAATGATGCACATGTGCATTTTGAATATTTGTATTGTAAAAAGTAGTGAATTACGGATGGTATTGTAAATTACAGTGCAACTAACTACTACTGATAATGTATTACGGACTTTTTCGAAGTTGTGATACATATGCACATGTGCATTTTGAGTTTTTTTTATTTTTTAGATTTTATTTTGCAATAAAGGTGGTTCTCGCATGAACCTTACCCTATGTATATATTATGTTATCTATATAACATTTACATTACATTAGTACATGGAATCGTTAAACAAACCTATAGTTTTGGCATATGCGTTTTATGGGGTTCATAAGAAAAAGGTTACTAGTGGGTATTAAAAATTCTATTCACCATATGTAAATAAATTTGATATATGTAGCATGGTTTCTAAATTATTAAAAAAATACTTTAGCCTATAAGAAACATATGTAAGTTGACTACTAATTATGTATTCAAAAACATGAGTTATATTTATTAAATATCTTGGAAAGTAATATGTTAAGGTAGTCTCTATCGTCGGAACATTATGAACCAAGAGTTGGGCATCTCAATCTAAGTTCAGTGACTTTAATCCAAGAGAATTAAAATGTAGGTTCTAGTGTTCGCTTAGGATGGCTTGATCTGATTCTACTTTGTTTGCTTGGCCAAATTAAGGTACAGATTCTTTAGTTTTCTCATCATAGTCTTTATCTTAAAGTCTTATTTTCATGATTTGGTACTTAGATTCATTGATATGGGATAAGTTATATAAGTCAGTATTGTATTTGTCTACTTGCTTATTAGTGTGTTGTAGCATGCCATACCTCAGACCTGTATCATGGTCGCATGTTCCTGTTATTATTATTTCAGTTGGATGTAAATTATTTATAAGGCCTTAGTATTTGTACTCTGTCACCCAGGCATGTCTGGCTTGTCATTTGGGCGAAAACGGAATGACACTTATTGTGATAGTGCGTAATCAAAGTTCACAAGGTCTCTAGCTCGTGCTTGTGTAGCACTTTGGCCACTACAGGCATATGGATCGATTTTAGCTCTGTGTTTGAGTTTATTTGTCTGGAGATTGGAATAATGAGTGCACGCTACACTCATCATTTCATAGGTGCATGGACTAGTTAGTTGTGTACCAGTCTGTTTCTACTTCTGGCTCTAGGTGCCTCTGTATTACACGATTTATTTTGTTGATATATACATCTGTCATGTAAGTTAGTAGATGTTTCTGTATGTGAATTGTTTAGTATCTGTTTCGATATGTCTGATATGTTTTGTACGCATCTGTGTTGATGCACTTTGTGTCTGTCACTGTTCAAATAGGCTACTTAGAGCGTGTGTTGCATATTATATAGGTTAGAAACGAATACACGACCAAGGTACGAACTGAAAGGGTGTAAAATTTGTCACTTCGTACGAAGTACAAATGTCTAGTTCGTACGAATTAGCAATGCCAAGTTCGTACGAATTACATAGTGCTCAGTTCATACGAATTACTTCAGTAGGTCTATATATAGGTGGTGTGTGTTCATTTGTGATTAAGTTTTTGCGCTCCCAGACGGGGAGGTGCTGTCGGATTCTCTCTGGAACTCCGGCAGCTGGACAAGATGTATACTCCTTCGGTATGAATGAAAAAACGTATAACTTCTGTTGCAATCCACTTCCACTCCATTCTTAATAACATTCTACTGAATTAGTGATTATACGCACTAACTTCCGTTTAGAATCGCCATATCAGGACCTACAATTGGTATCAGAGCTACATTTATCACCTACGCTCATGAATTTTGGACATTTATCGACTTAGGAGGGGTTTTAGTTGTAAAACATCAAAATAAAGGACAATCCATAGACAAAAAGTAAAATTGATCAGATACGATTGTTGGAAAACCACTTTCGACCAGATCTGCGGAGAAATCATCTCGAAATTCGAAGAAATAAAGATTCTGGATCAAAAAACAAAATCAGACTCATTTGGTATGAAGTACACTTCGTACGAAGTGAGGGGGCAGTTCGTACGAACTGGAGGTCAAGTTCGTATGAAGTGAGTTGAGAGAAAAAAAATGGTGATAGAAATTTGGAGGTCAAGTTCGTACGAAGTGAGTTGAAAAATTTTGTTGATCGTGTTGACGGGATGTGTGTCCAGAAAAAATTTGGTGATAGAAATTTTGTTGATTTTTCGATGACCGAACCGGCATGTTCGGGGACACCGTCTAGAACTTTAGAGTACAGATTTGGTGATACGGTCACAAAATTTTGAAGATAACGGAAGAGTCACTGATACTAGTGCAGAATGTTTATCTTTTGATATCGTGACTAGTAATGGGCCTAAACGTTAAATCCGCATTTGCTGAAAACTGATTTTTCCAGATTTGAGGGGGAATTTCAGTGGAAATTTTGGTACGGTCAGAATTTACAAAAATGAGGGGGAATAAAAATTTCAAAGTATATTTCAAGATTCCAGCATTTTTGAAGTTCGTGACGCTGCAACAGTATCCGGGTGGTTACCGACTGCTGATTATCTGGGAAATGTAGAGGATCTAGATTGATTTGTAAAGAGATCAAGTTGGTGTCTACTTTTCGTTGAAGCAGAGGGTTACATAACTGAGTTTTGCAGGGTTTGTTTATCGGACTCTAAGGTCGTGATCGTGGATTGACATCAAAGTCTTCGTATGGTGGTGGAAGCACACACGACTGCCTATCATTAACTCTGCATTGCAAATGAACCGGACTAACCGCCAGAAAATAGGATGTCTTGTAGTTTCAGTTGCTCTAGGTTGTACGAGGAATCATGACTAAAGAAGATGATATGATGAATCTTTCAGACAAAGTTGTGTACCAGTTGCTCACAAAATAGATTATACTTCGGATTTCGTGATCACAGGAAGTTCAGAATTTTCAGTTCGTGATACAGATTGATGCTTAGGGGTTTAAAAGCCTCATCTATAATGTGGGGTTGATGCATACACGACTGCTTTGGGCGAGTAATCCGGAAATTGGGATGTGTTGTAGTTTCATGGCTCAGCGTCTGCGAAGTGAGCTATATATTTGTTATTGTGACTGAAGAGGAAGAATGTGATCTTGATTGTGGACGTGTGTTTCTCAGATTCGAAGCGTTAAAAGATGATTTGATTCCGATGAAGATTTGCTGATTGAGAAGATTACCGACTTGCTAATCAATGTTTCAGGAGTAGGCTTAAACGTGATTACGAAAATCGGGATTTCAGATTTTTGCGAGTATTCGTTGATTTGAAGTTTACCCGTGTGGTTATTCAAAGTTTCTATCAATTGCCGGTTGAGTTTTTGAAAAATTAGGAGTTTGCGGAATAAACTCTCGGTGCTACAATGCTTATTCAAAAACTGAACTTGGATGCGGTTATCGTTGAAACGGAGAAGAAGCTGCATTGCATAGCTTCATGTTGTTGGTTGTTCGAGAAAATTTGTCAGCAGAGGAGTTCGGAAACTTTGTAAACATAGTTCTGAACTGGAGATTTCAGCGGGATTTTAATGTTGAAAATACAAAACCAGATCATCAATTAAGGGGGAAATTGTTGAAGCGTGCTACGAAATCGGGAGATACCTTTATTGAAGTTGCAGAATATTAAAACATAGCTCAGAGATTTCAGGTTCAAGATCAAGCTTCGACAGTAACGGACAAGGGGGAATTTGTTGATGCACTTTGTGTCTGTCACTATTCGAATAGGCTAGATAGAGCGTGCGTTGAATATTGTATAGGTTAGAAATGAACGCACGACCAAGGTACGAACTAAAACGGTGTAAAATGTATCACTTCGTGCGAAGTAGAAATATCTAGTTCGTACGAATTGGCAATGCCAAGTTTGCACGAATTACATAGTGCTCAGTTCGTGCGAATAACTTCAGTAGGTCTATATATAGGTGGTGTGTGTTCATTTGTGATTAAGTTTTTGCGCTCCTAGACGGGGGGTGCTGCCGGATTCTCTCCAGGAACTCCGGCAGCTGGACAAGATGTATACTCTTTCGGTATGAATGAATAAACGTATAACTTCCGCTGCAATCTACTTCTACTCCATTCTTAATAACATTCTACCGAATTAGTGATTATACGCACTAACTTTCGTCTAGAACCGCCTAATTAGGACCTAAATCTGATTATGTTTTCGATCATGTATCGTGTTATGCTTTCGATTATGTTTAGTTTCTACTCTGATGTATCTGATATGTTTTATACTCATCTGGGTATGTTTTCGATCACGTATCGGGTTATCTGTGCTTTAGATTATGTTAAGTATCTGATCATGTTTTGTATTAGTTATGTATGTTTTGACTCAGTGTCGGTACCAGTTTGTATCGGTTGCGTCTCAGTATCAGTCTCGGTTTGGATTTAGGTTCTGCGTTATATGTTTAGCTTGTATCCGTTAGTACCAGTATTCAATATTTTGATTCAATATCTATTCTGTATTTGTCGTTGAATCAGTCTTTTTTTTCGTGTCAATTTTCTGATCGGTTTATGAAGTTTCGTAATGATTTTATTATTCAACACATAAACTCACATTATCCAAATATTTTGTTTACTACATATAAATCTCAAAAGTTATAAAATGGTTATTTTGACTAAATAATAAATTATGAATATTAATTAACTTATAGATTTGGATTTTACTCTAAGTGTTTATTTAAAGATAATAGTTTTAATAAGCCTTTCTTTTAAAGATTATGAGATTTCAAATGGTATTTAAAATGTTTTGGCTTACGTATATGGTTTTGTTTCCGTATCGGCTACTTATGTTTGTTTATGAAACTTTTATAAGTATTTCATTTTGGAATCCAGGTTATATAAATATTCTATTTCTTAAATATAGTTCTTTGAAGTTATAAATTTTATAATTTTGTTTAAGAATGAGCAACTATGAAATTTGTAAATTATTATGCTTTGAGAAATCCAAACGTTTGTTATGTGGAAAATATCATTGCCAAGTAACTCGATGTACAAATATTAACACTATTAATCAATGTTTGAAATATTCGATAGTTAATAGTCTAATTCCTTCAAATATTTATTAAAGACGATAGGTACGGAAAATATATTATTATACTAACAATAGATTGTTAAACAACGTTTAAAATAAGTCCGGTTACACAAGAATATTGATGTAGTAAACATGTGAATGATGTATCAGTTTCTACATCGGTTTTGTGAAAGGTTATGTATCAATTATGTATATGACTGGCTTTTATTTCCGTAACAGTTTTCATTACAGTTTCAAATCGATGCGTGTGTTTTTTTTGTATCAATCGTGTGACCACATCTACTTTCATCATTTGTGTCAGTAACCGTCTTGGTTCAGTCTCAGTTATGTTATGTTACGTTACGTTACGTTACGTGACATTTTGCTTCCGCTGATATGACTTTATTTGTTTTTCTCTGTTACTAAGCAATTTTTGGCTCAGCCGTATTTTCCATTTTGTGTTTGTGTTATTTGTTTTACAGGTAATCTAGGATTTCGGTGAGGAGCGTTAGGAAGTTGATGACCAAGATTCTTTATTTTTGGAATGTAAAAAAATGTATTTAGGATCTTTTATTTAATGTTATGGATTGGTTTTAGTTTTGATGTTTATAAGAGTGACACGTCAGCCCTATTTGGGTCGCAGTTTTTGTTGATGGATATGTCTGTTGCCTATGTCATCATATAATATCGAGTCTGTATTTAGGAGTGAAATGTCGAAGATTATATATGTCTAGGAACAAGTTCGCCCGAACTTG
This sequence comes from Scalesia atractyloides, assembly GCA_947069175.1. Classification (NCBI taxonomy): domain Eukaryota; kingdom Viridiplantae; phylum Streptophyta; class Magnoliopsida; order Asterales; family Asteraceae; genus Scalesia; species Scalesia atractyloides. The sequence goes on from CAMTDV010000019.1 coordinate 16,787,411, forward strand.
TGTTGGCTAGGAACAAGTCGCCCGAACTTGTCATGGCTAGGACAAGTTCGCCCGAACTTGTCCATGCCATAGTTCAAGCGAACTTGATCTCCTATATATATGTGTATTGTGTTTTCATTTGTAACATTCAGAGATTTTGTGTACAGGACGCGAAGCTCTGTCCAAGTGTTTCCAGGATCTGTAATGTCTTCTAATCAATGAAACAGTGATTAATAAATAAAGAACTTGTTTACAATGTCGCCTATGCAAACAGATTCCGCACGTTTACCTTAGGTTTGCCAAATTAGTGCCTGAACGATCCGTACAACGGACCTTCAAGTGGTATTAGAACAGGATTGGCCTAATTTGAAGACATTGGACATAGAACATCTCACTTTCTACTAATTTCTTTCTTTTTAAACTTTTCTTGGACATTACACTGATAAAATGGACCGATTTTCAAGTATAATATGTAAAATCATCATAGTAAAACCCTTGAAAAGATCAAAGCTAAAAACACCGAATTCATGTCGAAAATGACAAAAAATCAGTTCGGGTAGATCAACTTCGTTCGAAGTTATACCACAAGTTCGCCCGAAGTTGTTTCAAAAACACATATTTTAGTTGTTTTTCAACAACTTCGCCCGAACTTTTCAAGATTTTCAAGTAATTTTGTACAAGTTCGCCCGAACTTGTCAAAATTTTGTATAAAATTCATACAAGTTCGCCCGAACTTGGTTAAAAGGTGAAATTTTTCTGAAACTTATCACAAGTTCGCCCGAACTTGCTACAAAGTGAAATTTTCTGAATTCTTGAAACAAGTTCGCCCGAACTTGTTAGGTAGCTGATTCTCACAAGCTGTTAGAAGTTCGACCGAACTTGTCTAAAGGCATGAAAATCCCGAAAAACGTCTCGGACATTATATATCGTTAGATTCGTATCGACAAGACGATTTTAAAGATATAATCGGGTAAAAACAGTTTTTAGAAAATTTTTAAACGTTTTTACAATCCGATACGTGAAAATTGTCGATTAAAAGGTTGAATTTTGCATAAAATTTCTGAAAACAAAATTCTTTTTGTCGGAAAGTGAAATATTAATTTTGAAAAGATGAATGATTGGGAAGAATTGTCTTCTAATTTGAATCATGATAAATATATGGCCATTTGGGAAGAAAGATTTGAAATGTTTAAATACAAAAAGAATGAATCTATACTTGAGCTAGTACAACGTTTTTCTGTCATGAACAGGATTTTAACTCGTTATAATGGGTGTTATCTCAGTCTTAAAACAAAGTTTTCGAAATTGGAAGATGCATTACCATCAGAATGGGATGATTTTGTAAAAGAATCAAGAGAGAAATTTAGATCTGAGATCAATCATCTTTATGAATTTATAAGTGATATTTGCGATCACATTCCTGTAATTGAAAAGATGAAAGATTTAAAAAATGAAAGTGAGTGTGTGATTGAAATGGAAAATCCTGAAGTTTCTCAATATTTTGCAGGTATATCCAGTGATCAAGGAAACGCGATGGACACACAAAGTTTAAATGATCAGATAAAGAAAGAAAGAAGTTTAATGGCGAAGAACTGTGAAGAAAAAGTTTCAAGTATAACTACAAATGAGTCTTCGAGTTCTAAACCAATCCGTCCAGTCTTTCATATAGATCTGAATGATTATCTAGCAGATAATGCCAAACTCTTGACCAATCTGGAGAGTTTGACATCAGAAAACAAAACGTTATAAAGAAAATGAAAAGATTTTTGAAAATAGAATACAAATTTTAGAAAATGGAAAATATGTTTTAAATAAAAATGATTTTGAAAAACAAATTATAATAAACTCACATCTTGAAAAAATCAGGAAACTTGAACAAGATGTTGAGAATGCTAAAAATACAGCTGTTGATTTGGAAAATAAGTTGAAAGGTTTTGTGACCTCGTCATTGATTCTAGATCAGAATGTCCAAAACCGATCAATGAAAACTAAAAGGAAATTCCAATAATTGACAGTTTCGCAAATTATGACAATGTCATGATTGAGGATTGTGATGATGATACCGATGATGAAAGTGTTAAAAAGGATAAAAATGAAATATTTTTAAACTAAAAGAAAATTTTCAAGAAACTGTTCTACAATCTATTGAAAACGGTGAATGCTCAATGCAAAAACCTTCTAAGCAGAATGGAGAACGAAAACAAAAGAAAAAACAAAGTTCTAAAAATTCTAAAAGTTTTCAAAAGAAAAATAAAAGTTCATCGGTACGATCCTCCAATCATTATAAAAATTCACAAAAAATTTAAAAATAAGTGTTGCAGGTCGAACCACAGTGCTTCAACGTCAAATCATGCTTATAGAAGAAACAGGAAAAATGGTTACCACACATCAAATCAATGTTACGATTTGAGTGTATGGAATGATTGAAAAGATCGATGATAACAGGGTGTGTCATAAATGTGGAGTAACTGGACACATTGCTAGAAAATGTTTTCAAATTAATCCTAAACATGTTCATATTGATAAGAAAAATTCTGAAGATTTGAAAATACCAACTCAGGTTTGGAAACAATGTACAGAAACTACAAACAAGGTGAAAACTAGTTATTACTAAATTTTCAAATTTTAAAACTGGTGAATCCTCGAATAGTAATGAACAAAAAGTTTCTATATTGTATTTCAAGAAAGCTTTAACGAAAAATCAAACATGGTTGGTGAAAGAAAAAAAGCCATAAAATCAGTTAAACTTGAAAGTTTAGAGGAATTTCTGAAACTTGAGAAAGTCCAAAATAAACCTGATTGTGAAAAGAAAGTCAAAATTAAGGTTGAAGAAATAACACCTAAGATTGCAAAGGCTTGGGTGTCACTATTCAACTAATTGTTTGAATTTTTGTGTAGGAACTTCTGAGATGAAAGTAAATTAGTGAGAATGGAGTTCCGTGGCACACTTTGAAGATAGGCCGGGTTATTAAGTTCTATATAAAGGCCTTATTTCATTCTAATGATTTTTACATTAAAATGTTTGAAAATTTTTGGAGAAAATTTTTCGAAAACACATTCCAATTTACTTGAAAATTTTACAAATTTTTTAAGAAAATTTGAAAAATTTCACAGAACCCTCACTGTTAAGGTTTTTGTCATCATGAGGGAGAGTGATTTAAAAGGAAAATTGTGAAGCAGTAATGGATGACGAATTAAAGTGATTCTCATCGGTTGGTCAATGTTTTTCTTTAAATCAAAAATTCCTAAAATATGTTTTTGAATTTTAGGGGGAGAAATTTTTTTCAGAAAATCCAAAAACATATTAAATGCAAAAAGTACAAAAACATGAAAAAAGGCAAAAAGAGTTTATTGTGTATAAAGGAAATGATAGTAAATCAGGGGACTATCACAGTATACTAAGGATTTGTAAAGTTTAAAAAAGTGATAAACAAGTCTTACTGTGGATGTGTCGATAGGCTTTACACGTTCAGTAGATTGTCTCCGGGATATATAAACTAAATTTTACAACTGCTTAAACTTGTGGATTATCATCTCTCAGATATATAGAGTTAGTACTCTGAAATTTCTTTTGAGAGATTGTCTGATTCTGAGATACGTGGTCTTTATAGATAATTGATATCTAGGGTATTATACAAGTTCTTCTGATTTTGCGTAAGCCATGGCCTAGAACTTGAATACTTTTGCATAAAACCCCAAAAGCTGCATTAAATTGGAAATTCCAATATCGAAAGATACTATAATTGCAGTTCAAAAGATTCCAAAATTGGAACACTACTTTAAAGACGAGTCTTCATCTCTCTGTTGGTACGGTGGTACTAACCTATCTCTCAAGGTCTCGCATAACCCAGTTACAGATATTAATTACGCTATATTCACCTGTAAGATGAAATCTAGGGAATCTTGATACTGGAGTATATTCTAAGATGAGAACCATAGTTGAGTCAAGTTTCATAATTCTAATTAACATATCTTGGAACAATTGAGAAATGTGTCAAAGTTTAAGTGGACAAATATATCGACAATCTCGGTAAACAAGTTTAAAACTTAGTGTCATGAAAAGGTCAACGATACTAATGATATGTCTCAAACAACTGATATGATCCTTTAACACAAACTCTACAAAAATATGTCTGTAAATATGTTTGTACATAGTTAGAGTATGATATTCATTACATAAAAACAAAAAGGTTATATTATCTTTTAGTTTCGACCACTGATGATGAAAAGCTGATTTTCAAAGTATAGAGTTGCTGAACAAAGTCTAAAACTTTTGAAAATTGATCTGAAAAGTTTAAAAGTTCATTAAGTTGAAACTTACATTTGAATAAATGTGTCAGTTTAGTGTCAAAACGTTTAATCAAGATCATTAAGTTAAACTTGATACATGAATCAGATATTCAAGGTCATTAATTAGGCCTTGATTAACTGAAAGGGTTTAAAACTGATAAAAAGATTAAAATTTGTGTAGGTCCTTTATACGGATCGTTCGGGCACTAATCTGACAAACCTAAGGTAAACGTGCGGAATCCGTTTGCTTAGGCGACATTGGATACACTCATTTGTTTCTGTTTAGCACCGTTTCATTGATTATATGACGTTACAGACCCTGAAAGCACTTGGACAGAGCTTCGCCTCTGTCGTTACAAAATCTCTGAAAATTACAAATGAAACATCAAAGCTTCTATTTATACTAACACAAGTTCGCTGGTGGGAGCCCAAGTTCGGGCGAATTTGCTTAGTCAAGTTCGGCCGAACTTGACTACAACACTACCATTTCAAGCGAACTTGTCCGTAAATATACATAAACTTCGACATTTCGCTCCTAAATACTGACTCGATATTATACGATGACGTAGGCAACAGACATATGCATCAACAGACTCCCCCTTGGATGTTGTCGTAGTCATCATTATTCAATTAAGTTCCTGAGTCTTTAATGTTCTCTTGATCTTTATATCTTGAATAACTTTAACATCCATGCTCCCCCTTGCTTTGAACTTTCTGGTATCTTTAATCAACATGTTTATCTAGCTCCCCCTTAAATGATGCTCTGAATCTCTAAGATTTGACGATTAAGAACAATCACACGTATCCACACACAAACAGTTTCTTAACAGTCTCATTGGTCCGGCTCACATTCAACATTATCAGGTTACCGTGGAAGATTTTTAAAGAAAATCTTTTTAGATTTTTAATATTGAATGCAGAAATGTAAACAAACTAAAATGTAATATTTAAAGTTTATATTTTTGTGAGAAAACGTGCTAGAGGATCATATCAGTTTTTTAGACATACCACCAGTACCGTTGACCTTTTAATGACTTTAAGTTTTAAACTTGTTTACCTGGATTGTCAATATGTTTATCCACCTAAACTTTAACACATTTCTCAATTGTTCCAAGATATGTTAGGGTAAGAATTATGAAACTTGACTTATCTGTGGTTCCCACTTCTTGAATATACTCCCGTATAAAAATTCCCTAGATTTCATCTCACAGGTGAATATAGCGTAATTGATATATGTATCAGGGTAATGCGATGCCTTGAGAGCTCAGGTTAGAACTACCGTATAGACAAAGAGATGAAGGCTCGACTTTAAGGTGTGTTCCATTTAAGGAATCTTTTCAGCACTGCAAATGATTAGATCTTTCGATACTTTTCAAGATTGCATGCAGTTTAGGGGTTTACTGCAAAAGTATTATAGAAGTTCTAGGCTATTGCTTCCGCAAAATCAGAAGAACTTGTATAATACCCCAGAAATCAACTATCTATAAAGACCTTGTTTCTCAGAATCAGGCAATCTCTCAAACGAAATTTTGAAGTACTAACTCCATATATCAAAGATATGTTAATCCACAAGTTTAAGCAATTGTAAAATTTAGTTTATATCCCTGAAACAATTTACTAAACGTGTAAAGCCTATCGACACATCCATAGTAAGACTTGTTTATAACTTTTTAAACTTTACAAATATTTAGCGTACTGTAATAGTCCACTGATGTACTATCATTTCCTTTTTGCGCACAAGTATTCTCATTTTTCATTTTTTATTATTTGTATATTTTAAGATTTTATATTATTTTTGGCTTTTTCAATCATTTTATCTATCTAAAATAATTTCGAAACGATGTTTTTCAATTTTATAAGAATTTTTTTACAATTTTTAAAATTTTTTCTTCACCTAAAATTGAAAACATCTTATTAAAATCGAAAATAAGAATCTTCCATTTTAAACATTTAACAACTTTTTACCAATGTGAACGCGAGACTACCATTTTGTTTGTGTGGAATATCACTCCTGTCTCTTGTCTCTCTGTATGAACAACCACTGCTTCTGAAATGACCTTTGGCTTGAAGTTTGGTTATCCTGCACATTCAAACAAACTTTAATCAGTTTTGAATTGGAACCCAATCTATTTGGGATTAGGTTTACCAAAATCATTAACATCTGAAATAAACAAACATTCACACTCTTTTTGATATTCAAACAGTTTGATAGAAACTTTATTGAAAATTTTACCTTCTTTGATTTTTTAACTGTTTGAATTATCAAATTTTTCTCCACTGCTCTCTCTTTTGTCCTTAGATTTGTATCTGATGAATTCGTTTTACTTGACTGTGAGTAAAATGATTCATTAGAGCTTTTATCTGATTTTTTAGACGTATCCGAGGGCAAAATATTTTCCAAATACTCTCTAACTTTTTTCTCTTTTTCTCAATCTGTCTTTTTGCCCTGTGATAACTTGACTTTGTGTTCTTTGGGCTTCTCTACAGTTTTCTCAATTTTCTTCTCTGTTTTCTTCTCCTCTGGTCTTTTCTCCCCCTGAGATTTAACCGATCTTCTTTTCAGATTAGTTGGACAATCCCTGGAAATATGACCTTTGATTTGACATTTATAGCATCTTCTCGTATCAAATCTCTTTTTCAGGCAGTTAACAGCAATGTGTCCACCAAATCCACAGTTGTAACACACTCTGTTATCGTACTAATCTCTCCATTAAGACCAAACACCCAAATCAGCACATTGATTTGACATATAGTAGTCATCTTTCCTGCTTCTTCTATAAAACTGATTTGACTTTGAAGCACTATGATCCGACCTGCACCATTTATTCTCAAATTTTTGTGAGTTTTTATAATGATTGGATGACCGTACCGATGAGCTTTTATTTTTGTTTTAAAAATTTTTAGAATTTTGTTTTTCATGTTGTTTTTGTTCTCCATTCTGCTTAGAAGGTTTTTGCGATGAGCATTCACCTTTTTTAGCAGATTGTAGAACAGTTTCTTGAAATTTTTTTTAGTTTCAAAAATATTTCTTTTTTATCATTTTCATCATCGGTATTATCATCACAATCCTTAATTATGACATTGTCATAATTTGTGACATTTTCACTTATTGGAATTTCCTTTTTATTCTTATTGAACGGTTTAGGACATATCTGATCTAATATTACATATAAAGTCACAAAACCTTTCAATTGTTTTTCTAAATCATCAATTTTATTTTTTGCAATCTCAACATCTTGTTCAAGTTTTCTAATTTTTTTCAAGATGCGAGTTTATTATATTTTGTTTTTCAATAACATTTTTATTCAAAACAGATTTATCATTTTCTAAAATTTTTATATTATTTTGAAAGTATTTCATATTTTGTAATTTTTTATTTTCTAAAATTTTTATTTGATTTTCAAAATTATTTTCATTTTCTTTTAACTTTTTATTTTCTAATGACAAAAATTCCAAATCTTTCAAAAGTTTGACATTAATAGATTTGAATTTTTGATAATTTAAGCACACAGATTCAGTACACTTTGTGCAAGGTTTTTCGACTCTACAATTTGCACCTTTACCACTTCTTTATTAACAACCTTTACCTCCTTGCTTTTAATCATCTCAGCATGCTCCAGATATTTAGCATGTAGAGTATTCCATAGCTTTTGTGCCGTATCACATTCTGATAGCAGATTCAAGATATTTTCTTTCACCGACTGCTGTATCAGATTAATCATTTTCTTTTCAGCAAAACAGTCATCTTTTTGTTGATTAGAATATTTGTACTTCTCCAAAATTTGCTGATTTTCATCTCTAGGAATGATATAACCTGTCTCAATCACGACCCAACTACGAAAATGCGTAGCTTTAACCCAGCTCTCAAATTTTCCTTTCCAAACAGCATATTCATTTATATTCATATGAGGCTTCATGGACTCCATTACGTTTTCCAAACTAATTTGTCGTTCAAAAACTTGAAAAATGATTAGTAAACAAACAATTTTTAGAAAATCTGACTTTTTAACCGACAATATCAACGTATCGGTTTGCTAAAAACGTTAAAATTTTTTCGGAAAACTTTTTTACCAGATCAGAGCTTTAAACTTGTCTCATCAATAATCTAACGATATATAATGTCCGAGACGTTTTTTTTTTAGAAACCTTGGACAAGTTCGGTCGAACTTGTCACAGTGTGTAAAACTCAGCTATTTAACAAGTTCGGGCGAACTTGTATAAGTTTCAAGAGAAACAAGCAAGTTCGGGCGAACTTGTATAAGCTTGAAGAGAAACAAGCAAGTTCGGGCGAACATGTACTAGATTTTCAACAAATTTTAATCAAGTTCGGGCGAACTTGATAAAATTTGATTGAAAAGTAAGCAAGTTCGAGCGAACTTAACCTAAAACCTTGAAAAATCAATCAAGTTCGGGCGAACTTGATGAAAATTGTGAATTTTTCAGTCAAGTTCGAGTGAACTTGATGCTAAGTTAGAGCGAACATGTGTTTTCAAACATGGTTTTTTCAATTTTTCGGCATGAATTCGTTTGTTTTAAGCTCTGATCTTTTCAAGGGTTTATCTATTATGGATTTTACGTATTATACTTGAACATCAGTCCATTTTATCCGTGAATCGTCCATGAAAAGTTAAGAATGAAAGAAATGAGTAGAAGATGAGATGATTTCAGTCCAATGTCTTCAAATTAGGCCAATCCTACTGTGATACCACTTGTAGGTCCGTTATACGGATCGTTCGGGCACTAATCTGACAAACCTAAGGTAAATACGTGGAATCCGTTTGCTTAAGCGACATTGGATACACTCATTTGTTTCTGTTTAACACCGTTTCATTGATTATATGACGTTACAGACCCTGGAAACACTTGGACAGAGCTTCGCCTCAGTAATGACAAAATCTCTGAAAGTTACAAATGAAACATCAAAGCTCCTATTTATACTAAAACGAGTTCGCTGGTGAGAGTGCAAGTTCGGGAAAACTTGCTTAGTCAAGTTCGGCCGAACTTGACTACAACACTACCATTTCAAGCGAACTTGTCCCTAAATATACATAAACTTCGACATTTCGCTCCTAAATACTGACTCGATATTATACGATGACGTAGGTAACATACATATGCATCAACAATTTGAAATATCATGTTTAGAGATTTCAAAGTTCGAATCTGAAATGTTTATTTGTAAGTTTGAGGAACTTTGAAACATAAAATAGATTTTAAAGGGGAGCTGGATAAAACACGCTGATTGAGAATAATAGAAAGCTCAAAGTAAGGGGGAGCATGGTGATTAAAGTTTTATTAAGACAAGCTCAAGAAAAAAGAAAAAGGATTATAGAAGATATGAAGATCAAGGAAGTATTCAAGAAATAAAGATCAAGAGAATATTAAAGACTCTGGAACTTAATTGAAGAATGATGACTACGGCAACATCCAAGGGGGAGTTCGTTGATGCATATGTCTGTTGCCTACGTCATCGTATAATATCGAGTATGTATTTAGGAGCGAAATGTCGAAGATTTTATATGTCTAGGAACAAGTTCGCCCGAACTTGTGTTGGCTTGGAACAAGTTCACCCGAAATTGTCATGGCTAGGACAAGTTCGCCTGAACTTGTCCATGCAACAGTTCAAGCGAACTTGATCTCCTACATATATGTATCTTGTGTTTTCATTTGTAACATTCAGAGATTTTGTGTACTAGACGGCAAAGCTCTGTCCAAGTGTTTCCAGGATCTGTAACGTTTTCTAATCAATGAAACAGTGATTAATAAGTAAAGAACTTGTTTACAATGTTGCCTATGCAAACGGATTCCGCACGTTTACCTTAGGTTTGCCAAATTAATGGCTGAATGATCCGTACATCGGACCTTCAGTGTTACAATTATGCTATTAGAGCCAAGACTCTTGGTTCTTTCCTGTAGAAAACCTTAAAATAAAACCTGTGAGGTAATAGGTAGACATTGGGTTAGGATTTCGCTTCCTGATACTTCATACTCTTCTGTTTGTGATCTATGGATCTATTAGTTAAAGGAATTTTTGTCTTTAATTGTTACAAATCTATTTTGTATCTCGACTGTGTCAAATAATTATTCTTTCATCATTACGGTCTCATTATTGAATTCATAAGACGACTTAGAACATAGTAACTGTCACGACTGAAATGACTACGATATCAAACGTACTCGACTGCATGCTACAAGGGACTTGCTACCACACGTGCTTCAATGAGTGTTTCACTTATGTTTAAAATAATCGACGCATGTGCTTTAGTTAGTAACTCACGAATTCTTAGGATTTTAGCATTCGACCTTGATTCTTTTAGTGTCACTTTGCCTTTTTCCTACAATTTGGATAGCACGTTGAGAGACATGACTGGAGGACCATAAGGGCACCACTGTAAAGGTAATTGACGATTGTGGTCATGAACGTAATCGTGAATTACAGGTACATAAGTGTGCTTTTGGACTTTTGATATGTGGATTAGTGTCTATTCGGTTGTTTTAAGAATCTTAAGACTTGAGCTTACCGACACTTCCCCACTGTATCTGTTCTTGACTGAGTCACTACCGACAATTACCACCTATTGCGTCACACCACCACCATTAACTCATCTCATGAGGTGCTTTAATCCACCATTGTCCATTGTTTGGGTATCACATGTTACAGCAAGTTAACTCGTAAAAATTAGACCGACAAAGTAAAACATAGAAACAAATAACTAAGTCGGCTTAGGGCTCGCGAGTTTCAAGGAGTCATTAAACTGTTAAAATTAGACGAAAAAAACATAGAACCATACGCCCATACGCACATGTTGCAACGTGTTCACTTGTAAAATCTAGAACGAATCATAAAATGACAATTTTGTAAAAGATGTAAAGTACAAGGGCACCAAAGTTGAAAGTAGAAATGTGTTGGCGTTAATAAGTAGAAAAGGTTTGTAACAAATATGTAAAAGATAAAAACGATACGGTTAAAAGTGTAAAAGGTGAAAACTATGAGGGTATATAAAAGATGAAAACGATGAATAAAAATTAAAAGGGGTAAAAAGAAAAAGGTACAGTGTTTTTGTGAGGGGAGAAAATTTTATAAATTCATATAGGGTGAACTAGTATTTTATCCCGTGTGTTACGGTAATAGGTAAAATAAGTAAATGTATTGAATTTAGGGGTTCTGTGATATTTTTATTAAAGTTGCGGATAACAAGGTAAATTGGTTAAACAAAAAGAAAAAAAATAGGTTGGTTAAGGTTACACAAAAAGACAAAATACTTACTATTTGTAATTCTATTTTGTAAAAAAAAGGAAAAAGTAAAATCTTGAATCCAATATAATTGTCAAAAAGGATAAAAAAAACTCTATTAAAGTTTAGAAGTTTATGGTTGTATGATAACTTTATTAAATTGGTTAAATTTAAAAGTAAAAGGATAGGCTATTAAAGTGTAGCATGGCCCATGGCATTTTAGAGGTCAGATAAGGCTTAAGGACCATGAGATCCTGGGTTCAATTATAACAAGGCGGTTTTCCTAAGATGTATTAGGTTTCCTCATAAATTGGTGCATAGGCAATTAGGCATTATTGCCTAGTGGAGACGGATATGATCGGGTGGTTACACTAGTGGCACGATGATACTCCAATGGTCTAAATTTGCCGTTAAAAAGTGTAGGATGAGTAAGTAGAAATCTACATTAAAAGACAACAACGTACCAGATCCAAAGTTACGAATAATAACTTTTGTGGGTGAGTTGACTTTTGATATTTGTAGGTAAAACCACTTGTAAAACTTGTTATCAATGGTGTAATTTTCAATAAATATGTATGAAATGACAAAACGAATAAGCCACGTATACTAATCGTTTAATTAATTCTTATATTTTTTCTTTGTTGTACCATCCGAACAACGACATTGACACCATATTCATTTAAATGGTTTTCGGGACGTGCTGACACCATTTATACTAAAACGAATCGAACCGGCACCAGTCAAACAACAAACAACATTGGTACTAATATTCTTTTTTTAATGGTTTTCCGATCAATGTAAAGCGTGAGTCGATTTCCTTAGATAAATCTTTTTCAATTGCTATATTGAGTGAAGGTATTATACCAATACTGTAACAAACTAAGCCAATACCGTAATGAACTAAACCGATGCCGACTTAAAGCCCATCTTGAGGGCAAGGAATCACATTAGTATGATATAATACCCATTTTTATCATAAACTTTCATAGTAAAATTTTGATATCTATTTTCTGAAGTTCCTGCCGTAAATAACTTTTGAAATGTAAATATATACAATGAAGATCATAATAATATTTCTATTTAATTATGTTTATTGGTAAAACAATACAAATGCTCATCACCATTTTCCTTGTTTGACCCATGAGGGATCATCAAAGGCTTTATACCTTTTGGACAAGTAATATCCATCATTTTTTAATAGCCAATAAGCATGATTAAGTATGAAAGCTTTACCATTGACAAAATCAGATACCTTAATGTCAAAAACATTAAAAAATGCAGACTTCTCACCATAGGAAAAATGACCCCAGAAAAGAGTACTCTGAATGAGATTTTCACAAAAGAACATACTATACCCATTGTTATAAGTAATGTTGTGAAACCCTAGATCATCATCTTTCGATTGCACATGAACACTGATTGTTGAATTCTGGATTCCATTCGTAATTAAGATAGACCATCTGAAAGGGGCCCAACATGTGGAACTAGGTGTTATGAGAAAGCTGGTTAAACAAGTTAACACAACAAGAAAGTTAGAAATTTTCTTTGACATTTTCAACTCCAAGAGAGTACGAGTGTTTCCATCTCAACTAAAAATCCTTTTATACACAAAATAGGTGTGTTCAATGATGTTGAATACGCGTATCATATTTTCTCTTTATAGTTTTATAATCTACAATTAATACACACAATTAATAAACATATAATATATATCATATTTTACATGTATCTGTTATGTTATTACAATCATTTATAATCATTACATATAACTACAAACACAGGATGGGGAATAGTGGTACGCACTCTCCCATTGGTCCAACCAATTTATGATTTTATCCTCGCTTTAAAATTACAATTTTGCCATCAGTTCAAAATTATGTTTTTGTCCCCACTTCAAAATAAAATTATGCTTTTGCCCCTAGCAAAAAATTACAATTTTGTCCTTAGTTCAAAATTACTATTTTGCCCTGTTTATATGTACAGTTTTGCCATTAGTTTTGTTTAATTTTTCTCCCTTCCAAATTACAATTTTACCCTCAATTTAAATTTACATTTTCCCATTATTTTTGTTTGTTTTCCCAACTAAATTACGATTTTGCACTCAGTGTAAAATTACACACATGGCACACGCTCATTTGTCCTTAAAATTAGTATTTTGCTCCCGGTTTAAATTATAGTTTTTCCATTGTTTTTTTAAACAAAATTATGATGATATTTATTTTAATTGGTTGACTAAATATATATTCGGCTTAGTGTCCCGAAATGCAGGCGGAGCAAAATCTACTTATATTACAAGTGCCAATTATATAATAAACAATCATTGTATTATTAAAATATAGACACATTATATTATTAAAACATAGAGAAAACTACACAAATCAACCTTTAGGTATTTTCAAAATTGCACCTATACTTTTCAGTTTTAAAAGAAGTATTCTCACCCTTTTACTTGAAATTGTGTTACGAGAATAAACCATTAAGACAAAGGCTTTAACCATTCTTGGTTAGCTCCTCTCACATGTTAGCACTTAGCACACACCCTTATAAATCACACCATTCCTCACACACATACACTCTTTCACCTATCACGCAACCGTACATGTAAAACAAATTAGAAGATAGAGTTCTTAGGCCATGTGTAGTCATCACCCTCTTTAAGGGGGTTATGTGACAAGTAGCAAAAAAAGTGAAATGTGAAGGGTTATATAACCTGTGTGTGTAGTGGATGGAGCTCCATAACCCCCTAACATCATTACTCAATTCTTATTTTTTAAAAATATTTTATTTTCACCTTTATTTTAGGTTTTTTTTCTTCCTCTTTTAACATTTTTATAACACCCCCCCCCCTGTAAATCACACCATTCCTCACACACATACACTCTTTCACCTATCACGCAACCGTACATGTAAAACAAATTTGAGTCAGAGTTCTTAGGCCATGTGTAGTAATAACCCTCTTTAGTGGGGTTATGTCACAAGTAGAAAAAAAACTGAAATGTGGAGGGTTATATAACCTGTGTGTGTAGTGGATGGAGCCCCATAACCCCCTAACAATCATTACTCATTTCTTATTTTAAAAATATTTTATTTAATCTCTAACTTTATAAAATTAAAAAAACAAAAAAAATGTCATTAAATTAAAAAAAAACATTACAATTCACTTAAAAACATTGCAGAAATATATTTAATGCTACCCGTCTTTATCGCGGTTGTCGTCTCCCTCTTCATGACCTCCGTTATCCAAACTTCCGTCTTCATAGGTTCCAACCTCGAAATCTTCTTCTTCGTTACCTTCGGAGGCCTCTTCGTCATCGCCATCGTGTCGAATTGGGCGAGTTTCCCAAGTACGCTCGACTAAATTAGCCTTTGACGCTTTATGTAAATCCTTGGAATGCAAGAGCTGACCGTTTAAGATTCTCTCCTCCATTGTTGCTTGCGTTCCTACAACAACATCTTCTAGAAAATAGTTTTGACATATTGCTTTTCCTTCGTCCTCTATAATCATATTATGCAATATGATTTAAGCATACATCACCGTCCTAATTTTTTTCTTTACCCCATATACGAAAAGGATATCTAACAAAATGACATTGTTGTTGAAGAACCCCAAAACACCTCTAAATGTCCTTTTAGGATGTTGATGCACGATGTCTATTGTCTGCGTCTTAGGTCTTGCTTGATTGTACAGGGTTAGTAGTGTCAAAAGTTAAAGTTATTATGAATTTTTAAACCATTTCGTACAAACTGACCCTTGGTACGAAGTGGTAGGTCTATATATATGTGTGGTTGGGTCTTTCATTGTAATAGTTTTTGCAAAGCAGACGGTGAAGCTCTGCCGGATTTCAGACTGATTATAAACGTTTACCTAATGAATGAAATCAATGTTTAAACAGTAATTCTTTTGTATTGTCACTATTTCATATAAATTCCGCATATATGGACTAGAAACAAATCTAGGAACCTTTGCTAAGGAGGAAAACGGTCCTACAATTGGTATCAGAGCTACGGTTAACACCTACGCTCATGAATTTTGGACATTTATGGACTTAGGAGGCTTTTAGACGTAAAACATCAAATAGGACAATCCACGGATAAAAAGTGAAATTGAACTTATAGGATTGTTAGAATATCATTTTCGATCAGATATGTGGTGGAATCATCTCGAAAGTCAAAGAAATAAAGACTCTAGATCAAAAAATGTAATCAGGCTCACTTGGTGTGAAGTGTACATCATACGAAGTGACGAATTCGTACGAAATGACCAACTCGTACAAATTGTAGGTCCAATTTGTACGAAGTGAGTTGAGCAAAAAAAGGGCATGGAAAAATTTTGTTGATGGTATTGAACGAATGAGTGTCTAGAAAAAATTGGTGATAGAAATTTTTTTGAGATTTTGATGATCGAAACAGGATGTTCGAGGACATCGTCTAGAGCTTCAGAGTACAGATTTGGTGATACGATCACAAAATGTTGAAGATATTGGGATAGTCACTGATAACCGATGCTGAATGATGATCTTTTGGTATAGTGATTATCAATGGGTATAAATGTAAAATCGCCTTTGTTGAAAAATAATTTTAAAAATTTTGGGGGGAATTTCAGTGGAAAATTTGATACGGTCAGAATTTGCAAAAATGAGGGGGAATAAAAATTTTCATATATATGAGAATTCCGGCATTTTTGAAATTCGTGACCATGCTGTATTCTGGTGGTTCTGACTGCAGATTATATGGGAAATGAAGAGGATCGAGAGATCGACTTTTCGTAAAAGTAGGGTTGCATAACCGAGTCTTGAAGAAGTTGTTTATCAGATTCTAAGGTCATGGTCGCAGATTGACGCCAGAGTCTTCGTACGTTTGCGGATGCACACACGACTGTTTATCTTTAACTTTTTAAGGTAAATGAACTGTTTTCTGGACTAACCGTCAAGAAATGAGGATGTTTTGTAGTTTCAGTTGCGCCGGGGTGTACGAGGAATAATGACTAAAGAAGATGATGTAATGGATCTTTCAGACGAATTAGTGTACCAGTTGCTCATGAAATAGATTATACATTTGGGATTTCATGATTACAGAAAGTTCTAAATTTTTCAGAGTATAATACAGATTGATGCTTAAGGTTTAGAGATCTGAGCTTATTCAAGATATGTTACTGTACACGAATGACCGAGGATAGCTTTAGTTATCATTTTTGTTCTTCAGACTAACAACCGTTGAATGATGATGTTTGTTGAAAAAGTTGCGTTGATTTAGTGGAGATAGCTATATATTTGTTATTGTTACTGAAGATGAAGAATGTGATTTTGATCACGGACAAATGTTTCTCAGATTTGATGTGTTACCAGATGATTTGATTCCGATGATGATTTGCTGATTGAGAAGATTACCGATTTGCTGATCAAATCTTTCAAGAGTATGCTTAACTGTGATTACGGAAATCGGGATTTAAGATTTTCGCGGGTATTCATTAATTTGAAGTTTACCGATGTGGTAATTCGAATTTTCTACCAATTGCTGGTTGGGTTTTGAAGATCAGAGGATCGAGCATGGGAGGAGTGCGTTAAACCGAACACGGATGTGGTTATAGTTGAAACGGAGAAGCTTCATTAATTAGCTTCAAGTTGGTGTTTATTCGAGAAAGTTTGACAATCAAGAAAATCAGAGGAGGTCGGAAACCGTGCAACCAAAGACCTTAAGGTTAATTTCTAGAGAGAATTAGCGGGAATTTGTGCTTAACGATTATAATGCAAGCCCGAATCATCTATTAAGGGGGAATTTGTTGACGCGTTTCGACGACGTCGATAGACACCTTGATTGAAGTTGCAGAATATTCAAACATGGCTCTCAGATTTCAAGATCAAGATCAACCTTCGACAATAACAGATAAGGGAGAATCTGTTGTTGCACTTTGTGTGTCCATCACTATTCGAATAGGCTAGATAGAGCGTGCATTGAATATTGTTTAGATAAGATACAAACATGCGACCCATGTACGAACTGAATGGGGATTATAGTGTCACATCATACGAAGTCATGTCAGTTTGTACGAAGTGTAGCCACTTCGTACGAATTGTAAACAGTTCGTACGAGTTGTCAGTGTTTGTTGGTACATAATGCAGGAACCATTCTCAATGCATAGGAACCTAGATTTGATCTCTAATGTCTATAATAGCGGAAATTTTATGACATGATTACCAAATAACAAGAATTAGTCAATTAAACGTCAACTTTATTGATATAACGTCGAGTCTCCAAATTGACAGAGCTCCGCCTCAAAGATGCCAAAGTTACTGAAGTTACAAATGAAATGACAAGACACCTATTTATAGTAATCATAAGTTCGCTTGGGAAGTGCAAGTTCGGGCGAACTTGCTTAGTCAAGTTCGGCCGAACATGACTCTAACATCACAATCTCAAGCGAACTTGGCTATAAACTTTAATAAACTTCGACATTTCGCTTCTAAATACAAACTCGACATTATACGATGACGTAGGCAACAGACATATGCATCAACAGACTCCCCCTTGGATGCTGCTGTAGTCATTATTCTTCAATTAAGTTCATGAGTCTTTAATTTTCTTGATCTTTATTTCTTGAATAACTTTAAGTTCCATGATCTTCATATCGTCTACGATCCTTTTCTCTTTTCTTGAGCTTGTCTTGATAAAACATTGAATCACCATGTCCCCCTTGCTTTGACGTGTTTTATCCAGCTCCACTTTAAAATCAACTTCCTGTTTCAAAATTCCTCAAACATTCAAATAAACATTTCAGATTCAAACTTTGAAATTTTTAAACACAAACATTTCAACTTTTAATCTCCTTTTCAGTTTTTAAACTCTCTCAGTTATTCAAGTCCAAATTAATGACCTTGAATATTTGATTCATGTATCAAGTTCAACTTAATGATCTTGATTAGACGTTTTGACACTAAACAGACACATTTATTCAAATGTAAGTTTCAACTTAATTAACTTTTAAACTTTTTAGATCAATTTGAAAATTTCAAACTTTTGATCAGCAGCTTTAGATTTTGAACAGCATTTCATCATCAGTGGTCAAAAACTAAAAGATAATATAATCTTTTTGTTTTTATGTAATGAATATCAAACTCTAAGTATGTACAAACATATTTACGAATACATTTTTTTTGAGTTTGTGTTAAAGGATCATATCAGTTATTTGAGACATATCACAAGTACCATTGACCTCTTCATGACACTAAGTTTTAAACAAATTACCTAGATTGTCGATATGTTTGTCCACTTAAACTTTACCATGTTTCTCAACTGTTTCAAGATATGTTAAGGTATGATTTAGAAAACTTGACTTAACTATGGTTCCCACCTCTTGAATATATTCCCGTATCAAGATTCCCTAGATTTCATCTTACAGGTGACTATAGCGTAATTGATATATGTATCTGGGTTATGCGAGTCCTTGAGAGCTCAGGTTAGTACCATCGTACCGACAGAGAGATGAAGGCTCGACATATAAGGTAGTGTTCCAAAATGGAATCTTTTTGAACTGCAATTGTAGTATCTTTCGATATTTTCAATTGAATGCAGTTTTAGGGGATTTTCGCAAAAGCATTATAGAAGTTCTAGGCCATTGCTTACGCAAAATCAGAAGAACTTGTATAATACCCCAGATATCAATCATCTATAAAGACCTCGTATCTCAGAATCAGGCAATCTCTCAAACGAAATTTCGGAGTACTAAGTCCATATATCCGAGAGATGTTAATCCACAAAATTATGCAGTTGTAAGCTTTAGTTTATATCTCAGAAACAATTTACTGAACGTGTAAAGCCTATCGACACATCTACAGTAAGACTTGTTTATCACTTTTTAAACTTTACATTTCTGTAGCATACTGTGATAGTCCACTGATGTACTATCATTTACTTTTTACACAAAACTCGTTTTGCCTTTTAATGTTTTTGTACTTTTTGCTTTTAATAATGTTTTTGGATTTTCTGAAATTTTTTTCTCCCCCTAAAATTCAAAAACATATTTTTGGGACTTTTGATTATTAGAAAATCATTGACAAACTGATGAGAATCACTTCAATTCTACATCCATCACTGCTTCATATTTTTACATTTAAAGCACTCTCCCCCTCATGATGACTAAAACCTTGACATTTTTGTATTATATTAATTTTCGGAACGTGAGTTTTTTCTTGTCAACAGTGAGGGTTCTGTGTAATTTTTCAAAAATTTGTAAAAATTTTCAAGTAAACGTTATTGGAATTTCAAATTTTGTAAAAATTGGCCTTTATGTAAAACTTGATTACCCGGCCCGTCTTCATTGTGTGCCACGGAACTCCATTCTCTGTAGTTTTACTTTTATCTTAGAAGTTCCTGCACAAAAATTCAAACATTTAGTTGAATAGTGACACCCAAGCCTTTGCAGTCTTAGGAGTTGTTTCTTCAACCTTAATTTTGATTTTCTTTTCACAATCAGGTTTATTTTGGACTTTCTCAAATTTCAGAAAGTCCTCTAAACTATCAATTTTCACTGATTGTATCACTTCCTTACCTTTGACCAACCATGTTTGATTTTTCTATAATGCTTTCTTGAAATACAATGTAGAAACTTTTTGTTCATTACTATTCAAGGATTCACCAGTTTCAAAATTTGAAAACTTAGTAATAACTGGTCTCACCTTGTTTGTAGTTTCTGTATATTGCTTCAAAGCCTGAGTTGGTACTCCAGAAATTTTGTTATCAAAATGAGCATGTTTCGGATTAATTTGAAAACATTTTCTAGCAATGTGTCCAGTTACTCCACATTTATGATACTTCCTGTTCTTATACTGATCCTTTTTAACAAACCATACACTCAAATCATAACACTGATATGACGTGTGGTAGCCATCTTTCCTGCTTCTTCTGTACCTTTGATTTGACATTCAAGCACTGTGGTCCGACCTGCACCACTTATTCTCAAATTTTTGTGAGTTTTGTTTTTCAAATTTGTTTGATTTTTTATAATGAGTGGATGATTGTACCGATGAACTTTTATTTTTAAAAATCTTAGAATTTTTAGAACTTTGTTTTTTTCTTCATTCTGCTTAAAAGGTTTTTTACGTTGAGCATTCACCTTTTTCAAAAGATTGTAGAACAGTTTCTTGAAATTTTTCTTTTAGTTTTAAAAATATTTTATGTTTATCATTTTTATCTCTTTCATTATCGGTATTATCGTCACAATCTTCAATTATGACATCGTCATAATTTGTAACAATGTTACTTATTGGAATTTTCTTTTTATTAACATTGATCGGTTTTTGGACATATATGATCTAACTTTAATGAGGAGGTCACAAAACCTTTCAATAATTTTGCTGAATTAGCAACTTTATTTATAACAGTCTCAATTTCTTTTTCAAGTTGAGCTATTTTCTCAATATGAGAATTTATTACTATTTGATTTTTTATATTTAATTTTTCAAAAACAATATTATCATTTTTAAACATTTTTATTTTATTTTGAAAATCAACTATCATTTTTAATTTTTTTTTCAAAATTCTTTTCATTTTTTTTAATTTTTTATTCCTAATTTCAAACTCTCAATCTCATTCAAGAGTTTGGCACTATCTGCCTGATATTTGTCTACATCATAGACCGGGCAGACTCGTTTAGAACTTGAGGACTCATTTGTGGATATACTTGAAACTAAAGGTTCACAGTTCTTAACCATTTGTGGATACACTCTGTTGAAATTTATTCTTCAGAGATGTCCATTATTCTTTCGCAGTCCTGTATTCTGGTAAAAGTACCAGGATGTCTTCCTTAATCGATTGCTGGATAAGATTAATCATTTTCTTTTCAACAAAATAGTCATCTTTCTGTTGAGTAGAATATTTGCACTTCTCCAGAATTTTCTGATTCTCATCTCTAGGAACGACATAACCTGTGTCAATCGCGACCCAATTGCGGAAATGCATAGCTTGGACCTAGTTGGTAAACTTTTCTTTCCAGGCTTCATACCCTTCAAATCTCATCAACATTGGCGGCTTCACAGACCCCATTTTGTTTTCCAAACTAATCTGTCGTTCAAAACACTTGAAAAATGATTAGTAAACAGACAGTACAAATTTGACTTTTTAACTGACAATCCGTACGTTAAAAACGTTTAAAATTTTTCGGAAAACTGTTTTTACCAGATTAGAGCTTTAAACTCGTCTCGTCAATACGAATCTAACGATATATAATGTCCGAGACGTTTTTTTAGTCTCTTAGACAAGTTCGGGCGAACTTGTCAAAGCTTGTGAAGATCAGCTTATTAACAAGTTCGGTCGAACTTGTTATAGATTTTATGAAAATTTCCCTGAAGGTTAAGTTTGAGCGAACTTATGTTGGATTTTAAGAAAAATTGGAAGTTAGGGTGAACTTGTAGTAGATTTTAACAAAATTTGATCAACTTCGGGCGAACTTGATTAAATTTTGATGAAAAATTACAAGTTCGAGCGAACTTATACAAAAATCACTAAAAAACCAATCAAGTTTGGGCGAACTTGATGAAAAATCACTGAAAAGTGAGTTTTTCAATCAAGTTCGAGCGAACTTGATGCTATGTTCGAGCGAACTTGAGTTACAAAACATGTTTTTTTGCAATTTTTGACATGAATTCGTTTGTTTTAAGCTCTGATCTTTTCAAGGGTTTATCTATTATGGATTTTACATATTATACTTGAAAATTAGTCCATTTTATCCTTGAATTGTCCAAGAAAAGTTAAAAATAGAAGAAATGAGTAGAAGATGGGATGTTCTATGTCCAATGTCTTCAAATTAGGCCAATCCTGCTCTGATACCACTTGTAGGTCTGTTGTACGGATCGTTCCGGTCCTAATTTGGCTAACCTAATGTAAACGTGCGGAATCCGTTAGCATAGGCGACACTGGATACATGTTTGTTACTGATTAATCACTGTTTCATTAATGTGTAACGTTATAGATCCTGGAAACACTTGGACAGAGCTTCGCCGTCTCTGTGCCAAAATCAGCGTTTCATTAATGTGTAACGTTACGGATCCTGGAAACACTTGGACAGAGCTTCGCCGTCTCTGTGCCAAAATCACTGAAGTTACAAATGAAATGACAGGACACCTATTTATAGTAATCACAAGTTCGTTTGGGAAGTGCAAGTTCGGGCAAACTTGCTTAGTCAACTTCAACCTCAAGTGAACTTGGCTATAAACTTTAATAAACTTTGACATTTCGCTGCTAAATACAGACTCGAGATTATACGATGACGTAGGAAACAGACATATGTATCAACACATAATCTATCGTCTAAGTCTTGGATCGTGTCTGTATATTATAGGGTTTGATTTGTTAGATTTGAAAGTATTTATGTGTGTGTGTGAGCAAGTTCGACCGTAGTTATGTAAAGTCCAATGGACAAGTTCGGTCGAACTTATGTTCGGTCGAACTTGGCCAAGGCCTATTTCATCCGAACTTGTATATCTATATATAGCTAAGCCTAGGTTCTCATTTGTAACTTTGCAACTTTTATGGCGAAGCTCTGTCGATTTGGATTTGTACCTTGTAAAAACTATTGGATTGATAAATCGACCTTTAAATAGTAAATCTTGTGTATTTGTCACTATTCACGTAAATTCCGCATACGATGACATAGATACAACCTAAGTTTCCATGACACGTGGACGGATCGATCCTAACAGTGTTCCTTATAAATAGCGTCGGGTGTTCATTGTAATGTAAGTTTTTGCGCTCCCGGACGGGGAGGTGCTCGCGAAATTCTCCAGGATTTCGCCAGCTTGACAAGATGTATACTCTTTCGGTATGAATGAACAATGCTTCCGCTAATTCTGTTTCTACTCCTTTCTTAATAACATTCTACCGAAATTGTTATATTAAGCACTAACTTCCGTCCAGAACCGCCTGATCAGGACCTACAATACTTGTAGGACCGTTTTCCTCCTTAGTAAAGGTTCCTAGATTTGTTTCTAGTCCATATATGTGGAATGTATATGAAATAGTGACAATACACAAGAATTACTGTTTAAACATTGATTTCATTCATTAGGTAAACGCTTACAATCAGTCTGAAATCCGGCAGAGCTTCGCCGTCTACTTTGCAAATACTATTACAATGAAACACCCAAGCACACATATATATAGACCTACCACTTCGTACGAATTGGACAGTTCATACGAAGTGGTTTACAAACTCATAATAACTTTAACCTTTGACACTACTGACCCTGTACAATCAAAGTAGACCTAAGACGCAGACAATAGACATCGTGCATCAAAAGACTCCCTATAGGATGTTATCGCAGTCTTTGTCAGTCTTAAAAAACTTCATGTTGGTACAGTTTTGTGTCTGTAGCTTGTTCTTAACTACGTCTGGTTGAACGGTCTTTGTTTAGCGTGTATGTAATGTTTTGGTTAAGTCGGCCAAGTCGAGATATCCTCCAATCTTGACTTAGCACGAAGTTTATGTTGGTAGTGTTGTAAAACAGTCTGCATGTGTGCAGCTGTTAGTTGTATGTTTTTGTTAATCTTGTAAACTGTATGTTGGATGGTTTCTGTCTGTTGCAGGGTACCCACGAAGAAGTGGGATTCTTCGTGGGATTCAATATACATGAACAACTCATTGTTCGTTCCTTATGTATCAACGAACAACCATTGTTCGTTGGTTGGTCTTTGTTCGTCGAAGTGTCCCACGAAAACCATTCTTCGCGGGAATGTATGTTGTTCGTGGACATCTGCATGCTCTTCGTTGACATGCAGATGTTGGTTGCCTTTATAAATAGACATACCTTTTATCAGTTAGCCAAGAGAGCACATAGAGTCTGTACAAGCATTGTGTATGTGTTTGTAAGCGTTCTCTTCATATTAATCGAAGTGGTGAATTTTTGGTTACTTGTGTTATCATATATTTGCTTTGGTTTACATGTTTACGTGGATTCCGCACTCGTAAGTGTGTTAACATAACAAGGAAGTAGGTTTGTTTGATCCTCCAAGTGGACCTACAAGTGGTATCAGAGCTTTGGGTCTCTTCCTTGTTTAAAAACCAAGCAAATCTTTGTGTTTAAGCAAGTTGTGAAATTTCTTGAAGTTCTTATTGAACTTGAAAACAATAAAGTTAAGTTTTTTCAAGAAAAAGTGTCAAAAAGTTAGTCTTAAACTTGTTGTTTGCGGATAATTTTTATAAAAACCTAGTTAAAACACATGAAGACATGTTAGGATTTAGTTTTTCTTATAATTTCTTGCAAAACTTCAGTTCGATAAGCGAGTTAATCAACTGGAAAAGTCACCGGATTTTTGTTGGTGGGGATAAGATTAAAAGGGATTTAATGAAAAAGGCAATCTTCGCAGGTTTGTCCTTTAACTAATTTGAGAAAGTCATCTATCACCTTTCTAAAACCCAGAAAAAGCAACTTACTGTAAAAGGAGGAATCCCACCAACCAAGTCACGAAGAACAAATTTGCGAACAACCATCCCTGCAAACCATCTCCCTAAGAACAACCCATCGATGAAGAATCAATTGGACGAAGAATCTTTTCTTCGTGAGTTTCTCTCTCACGAAGAACCAGAGTTCTTCATTGCCAAGTCCTCCCACGAAGAACCAGTTCTTCTTGGACGCTGGTTTTTCATAGATCATAGTTGTTCGCAGATCACTATTGTTCGTGGACCTTGTTGTTCGTCGATTGTTTGTGTTAGTATTTTTCACAGAAAGTTCATAACTTTCTCAAAGTTTACAAATTTGTACGATATTTGAGCAAATGTTAGAAAGTGAGAAAGTAAACTTCTTATTCTCACAACTTAAAGCAGCATCAGCTCAAATCAATCGACATACAGAGTACATGACTTCCACTCGTAACATGAACATTGCCCAGCGGTTAGAAATCAATAAGTTGAAGGAAACTGTGGGAAAGCAGCAAGAAGAGATTGTGCAGTTGCGAACTGAGAATGCACAGTTATGAGCTGCAGATGCTAAAAGAGAAGCTCAGTTATTACAAATATGAGCTGCCGACAATGCTCGTGGGATTGAAATGAATCGACTGAAGGAATAAAGCACTGAGGTACTGGGAGCTGGTGAAAAGCTGTCCGGAAAATACAATGAGATAACGAATTTGTACGACTCCAGGAACAAGACCAAAGCTAAGAATGTCAAGCAAATGAATAACAGCTATGAGGTGACGAGAAAATGAGTTAACATTTTTGGAATGATCAATGCAAAGCGCATGAGGTGTTGAAAAAGCGAGATTATGATAGTGAGGACCCCGGCAATCCTGATGCTCCTGCCTCATCTGCGCAACCGGAGGGTTCTTCTTCAACACCGGTTGGCGCTTCCAGTTCTGTGCAAGTTGTAGTCGGCTCAACTACATCCGGGGGTATGCAAGAGGTTATGGAAGGTTTGCAAGATATTGAAGATCTTGGCCTTCAGTTGGCAATCGTTGAGAGTTCTGGGTTTGATATTGGAGAAAGCACAGCTGTAGGTGATGAGAAAGTGGGTACTTCAGATGTTGATGTTATTATGTCTGAAGGTGTCAATGTACAACCGTTACAAGCATGTCATCCGGTAACCGGTGAGGCTTTAGAAGAAGGGAGTTTGTTTCCAAACTCTCTCAAGAACAGATTTTAGCATTGAAAGAAATGAAAGAGGTAGACAATGCTACCATTGATGACATGCCAAGTGAACCCGATTGTGCAAACGTTGATGATATCGAAGAGATTGTATTTGAAGATAACACTGAAAAGGCTAAGTATGTGAGGGAGGATGGAACGGAGTTCAACCCATTTGATGGTGATATGGGCTAAGAAAACATAGACGAGATCGATGAAAGGCTAAAGAGTCGGGATACGTCTGATGTTCCTATGGAAACTTTTAAAGAATGGCGAAAGCAATTTCGGGCGAAGAATCCAAAGTTTGCTCATCCTCCAGTTCAAGTTGATTATATGAAGTTTGTGAAAGACAGACCACTTGGTCGTATCCTCAGCTGGATGTTTGTTCAAGAAATTCACTGCATGGAGGTCATGCGAGAACATGGAATCCAGTACTTTAGATCACTTTTGAGCTTGCCAACCTTACCGGTTTATGATGTTGCAGCTTTAACAAGGTTGAATGTGATAAATCAATCGAACTATGAAGGTGTTACTCTTTTTGCATGTAAACTGCGTGTTGAGCATCGAAAGTGTTGGAAGGATGAACTATACAAGCCACAATTTCCCATGTACGAGTAGATAAAGTACACGTTGGATCCGGCGACAAACACCTCTCGCTATAGGCTCATCTACCAACTAGTGAAAGTCTTAGACAAGATTCCGCTTATGCCAATGAAACAAGACTTTTTGGGAGATATGCGTTTGTGGTGTTATGATTCCGATACTCACAAAGATGTTATCTTTTTCAAGGACGATAAAGAGAACTTTCGAGTGCTCGACCCAATGTGGATTGTGAACATATCATCTGCCGATATCAGGAAGCTACTTGAGCACGACATCTTTTATGAAGACGAAGATGCATATCAAGCCTTGCTGATTCAACGAGTTGCATGTTTTTTGTTTCTATCGTGATATTCACTCTAGAAGTTCATGGACCGAAGGGCACAAAGAATGAAGATCGAAGAGCAAGCTATAGACAAGGGGCAGTTTGTTGGTACAGTTTTGTGTCTGTAGCTTGTTCTTAACTACGTCTGGTTGTACGGTCTTTGTTTAATGTGTATGTAATGTTTTGATCAAGTCAACCAAGTCGAGATATCCTGCTATCTTGACTTAGCACGGCGTTTATGTTGGTAGTGTTGTAAAACAGTCTACATGTGTGGGTTGTTAGTTGTATGTTTTTGTTAATCTTGTAGACAATCTGTTGGTTGGTTTCTGTCTGTTGCAGGGTACCCACGAAGAACTGGGATTCTTCGTGGGATTCAGTATACACGAACAACTCATTATTCGTCCCTTATGTATCAACGAACAACCATTGTTCGTTGGTTGTTCTTTGTTCGTCGAAGCGTTCCACGAAGAACTATTCCTCGTGGGAATGTATGTTGTTCGTGGACATCTGCATGTTCTTCGTTGACATGCAGATGTTGGTTGCCTATATAAACAGACATACCTTTTATCAGTTAACCAAGAGAGCACACAGAGTCTATACAAGCATTGTGTGCATGTGTTTGTAACTCTTCTCTTCATATTAATCGAAGTGGTGAATCTTTGGTTACTTGTGTTATCATATATTTGCTTTGGTTTGCATGTTTACATGGATTTCGCACTCGTAAGTGTGTTAACAAAACAAGGAAGTAGGTTTGTTTGATCCTCCAAGTGGACCTACACTTCAAATCTTCAAATGTAACGTTATTGCCCAAAGAAATTCTTATATGGCTTCTTACGTCTCTCTTGTGATGGTATCGGTGTTTGATCAGTTGGAGGTGCCCACTTCATGAACTGAAACCTCCTGAGACGCGCTGCTTTTCCCTTTTCTTTTATAGCTTCCAATCTTTTTTCTTCTTTCAGAAATTCTTCACGTTCAAGCTCTCTCCACTTTGATTCCCACATACGTCCTGAATTAATACCATGTGCACAGCAAATATTGATTACACCTTGGTATTGCTTTGCTTGTGTCTCCCTCGCTTGTCATAGCAAATTTTGTTGAAGAATAAGCATTTCACATCATCTTTTGAGCAATTTACTAGCCACATCGGGTCTAGTATCCTGATAGTTCTCCACAAACCCCAGATTCTCTTTCCTTCAATCATTGCTAGAGTCATTTCAGTCGTGATATCCCAATTATCATCAGCTCATAATACTATCACTGTTTCAAAAGTTTCAGGATCTACTTGCCACCATTGAAAACATGTATGAAAATCTTGTTCAATCCGCAACAGTGGCATGTTCTTCATAGCTTTTGGACGTTTCATCACTAAAGGAACATCCCTTTCTTTCGTCACCTTGTATATCTTGATTATGCGCTTCGGAATGAAAGGTTCCAGTGATTAAAACCATTAGTTGCTTCAAACATGATCACTTTCCACATCCATTGATCGTGGAATTTCATCTGATAACTAATGTTCTTTGTCTGTACCAACTCTTCCACATCCCAGTATGGTAAACTTTTAAGATCATTCATGTATCGGAAGTATTGAACTCTGAATTCACGCTTGATAGCATACACATCTAGCTCCCTAATGCATCCCCAGCTCAATATATCGCCCAAAGATTTATCTTTATCACGTGTGAAAAACGCTAGTGGTCGTTTGAACTTCTTTCCTTTGGCAACTCCCTGAATCATGCTTTCTTTGCTTCAGCAATTTCGTCCTTAAACATTCGGTTTGGAATACTTCCATCTTTAACCACTTCATCTAGCTTTCTCTTTAACAAATCTTGGTTTGCCTGGATTAGTGTTTCTTCAAAAGTAGGAAACTATTTGTATAAGCACCAAAGTATTTCTCAACATCCTCTTCATCATCTAAAGCATCTTCGGTTATCACCTTATCGTAGTTATCTGCTTCAGGCACATGTTTATAGACATAATCCTTTGGCTCAAACGTACTTATGTTCACCAATTCTTTCTCAAAATCAAAATCAAACTCGAACGAATCATCATCAATTCCTAACTGAATAGCCAATTCTCCTTCGTATAACTGTGAACATATTCTCCTTCCTCCATGTTGTGTTCTAGCATTAGCACCATCGGCATGAAGCTATCAAGGACAACTGTATAAGGAGTAGCTGTGAATATTCCTGATGCTTGTTCAGTTTGTGTTGGCCCTTTCTTCTCCACCTAAGCTTGTATATCTTATAGATTAACTTCATCATTTAGAACCGCATCATAATCAAACTTACTTGTGAACTTTGCAGTTTCTACTGTAATACCAACTCCTCCCTGATTATCATCATCATCGTCGTCTTTCTTTTCTGAATCATCTTTCTTGTCATCATCATTCTTTGATTCATCATCATCGTTTTCTTCATCTTCTTTTTCAACCTCTGCCGCTTTAGCACGTTCAGCTTTCAGACGTCGTAGCTCAGCAATCCTTTGTAACACATGATTATCAGCAATATCAATTACTATGCTTACAACAATCATTCCCATCACAGGATTTTCAACAACTTTTGAACCTTCACCAGATGGTAACGGATCAATCATTA
This sequence comes from Scalesia atractyloides, assembly GCA_947069175.1. Taxonomy (NCBI): domain Eukaryota; kingdom Viridiplantae; phylum Streptophyta; class Magnoliopsida; order Asterales; family Asteraceae; genus Scalesia; species Scalesia atractyloides. The sequence goes on from CAMTDV010000019.1 coordinate 16,817,041, forward strand.
ACGGTTCAGTGATTCCTTCAGATACACCTTTACCTTTGCCTTACGCTGCCAAATCTTCTGCAGCCTTTCTTTCTCTTTCTTCAACTCTTTCTTTTGCTTCTTGTACTTCCAAGGGTTGTACTCAGCAGCAAAATCTATTCCCTAATTGTTTGTAAGCACACGCTGAAGCATATCAAATCTTCAATTGCTTTGCGCTCGTTCATTTTCCAGATCATTAACAACCTTCCTTAGTCTCTCGTTATCAGTACTCAAGCTCTCAACAACAGCTTTCATGTATTCCCGATCGTTCTCAATAACTTTATTCTTACCTCTCACACTTCCTTCTCAGCATGGTTAGCTTCAATCTGATCTTCCAACACTTTGATTCGATTTTCCAACTCAACAATCTTAGATTCGTTTAAACATATCTGCAAATTCGTCGGTAGATATTCCTTCAGCAAAATGATATAGTGGTAAGGGAATTTTCCAAAAACCTTCATGAAATTCACGTACCGAAGTTTGGCTTTGAGGTGTAGTTTTTTTAGGTGTAGACTTGGGAGTTGATTGTTTGGGGGTTGATTTAGGTGTTGTTTGTTTGGGGATAGATTGTGGTTGAGGAGATTTAGGTGGTTGTGATGTAATGGGTGGAGGTTGTATGTGAGTAGGAGAAACAGGTGGTGTGGTGTGTATGGGTGAGGTTGGTGGAGTAGACACAGCTATTTCAGATTCAACTTCCTACTAGCTTTAGCAGTTGGTGACCCTATAGTCTTTTTCACCATCCCTGCCTTCATCTTAACACGTATAGTCTTCTTTTTCTGCCTCCCTTTTTCATATTTAGGCTCAGACAGTATATATACATCATCTCCCTCTTTTTCAACTTCTCTTGTTCTAATTCTTCTCGAATCTGCCTTTCACGCATATCTGTCGAGTCTTCAGACTCATCTTTATCAGAAGTTGCAGAGAAAACAGCATGATCATCACCTTCAACATTCTCAGATTCAACCTTCTTGGTTTCAACATTCTCAGTGTCAACATTTTCCTCTGGTGTCTCTTTGACATTATCCTCTAGCTCATCTTCTGGTTCGTCTATCAGAATAGTCTTAGGAGTTTTCTTCGCAGGACGTTTGCGTTTCGTTTCTGGTTCAGCTTTAGTATACCAACGACTTCTTTTTTCAACAAACCCTTTCAAACATTCTATCTCATCCTTTTCATCACCACTAGTAGCTTTTCGCCATTTGCCTTCTTCAGGTGCGACATAATCTTTACTAACAATAGCACCAAACCTCGGTTTCGGGATTAGCTCTATAGCTTGCCTCATGTATTGATTCAGTCTTTGTAAAGTATCATCATCCATGTGTTGCAAATACATGATATCGCTATCAACGTTCTTCAAATTCTTGAATTTATCATAAAGCAGCATTTGCACAAATCTTAGATACTGCAGAAATTTGCCATCACCTGTATTCTTCGTCATCTAATAAAAAATGACATGTGAAAAGTTGAACGACAAGTTCAAAACTAATGTCGTGGCCATGCACATATGATAATCTTATATGGACGCCTAAGATTCCCTTTCTTCCATGTTGTTGTGTTAACGTATCCTCGATATCCCATACAGTAGAAACACCCTTTTACCATTCTTTCTGGATTCCCGATCGGATCTGATTCTTTATCTCTGAATCCCAAAACTCTAACAAAATCATCTTCAGTTATCTTTACTTCAAAATCTTTTCATCAATTTTTACCGCAGAATATAGTGTCTTTTCAGCTTCTACATACCTCGCAGCATTCCAAAAGTATTCCACATGTGATCTACATGCAGTACGTTGATGTGTCAAAGCTTTAGTGATCTAAATACGTCCCATGAATCAAGAATATCAGCAAACGGTGCAAATCTTGGGAATTTCTTCTTGTCTAGCACACATCGTGTGCTATGAAATGTTAGAATTGAGCCTTATTAAAGCAACATATGATATATAGCCAAAACATCATCAGATGATTGATCCTGTCATAACAGAGTTTCTAAACTCAGACCCAAGCCTCTGATGAAGCCAAGGTCTCCTATACAAGTTCTATTAAAGCTAAGGTCTGATAATGCAAAGCTCTGATAAAGTATAAAGTCAAAGGTCTGATGAAGGACAATAGAGTTTAAGGATATCAGTGCTTTTAGTGTCTATCAGTGTTTATTAATGTAACAGTGTTTATATTTAACAGATGATAGGTTAATCAGTGGTTGGGGTTAGTTATTTTGTTAGCTGTCGCTTTAACGTCTGACATCAGCAAAAATGCTCAGAGATTTGCATTGTTTTATATATACTTGCCTTCGTTGTACTGTTTTATACATCTTAAAAGACCATTCACCTATCATCTTCTCTGCATTTATGTACTATCAAACTTAGTTATAAAAGGCTGAGGGGGAGTTTGTGATTCACATGCAAAACTATACATTTGAAAGCATGATGATGAAAACAATCTTCCATTGATTGTAATACAAGGTTTTCTATTTCCGCTGCAATTCACTCTTTTTTTTATTTTCTTCCATTTACCATATTTTAAAACAATTACAATCAATTAAACTCAGATCCTAACAATTGGTATCCGAGCTTGGTCAATCAAAATTTGATTTAACTATCAATTTGATTTTATTATCAGCCGCCCTGCTAATTAGTTTGATTGTTTTCATTGGAAAACAGAGTTTATTACGTTTTAAGTTTTTAAAACAAAATATGTTTAAAACAATTAAAAAATGTCTCAAAACACATCGGATTCCAACAGTAGATCTATGTTTAAACCTCCGATGCTGGTTGGTAACGAGTATTACATATGGCAGTGTCGGATGAGTCACATTTTTGCTCAGCAAAACACTGGTTGCTGGAGGTCTGTTGTATTTGGACCACATGTTCCATTGGTTCCATGTACAGAGGATCCCAATACACAAGTGCCAAAAAATCCTGAAAACTACTCCGAGCAGGATTTCCAGAAAATAGAGTTAGATGGTAAGGCGTTTAGCATACTTGCTTCTGCTTTACCTAACGAAATCTATGTTGGACTGCTCAACTGTAATAGTGCAAAGGAGTTATGGGAGGCACTGAAAGAGCAATTCGGTGGAACTGAGGAAGTGATCGAAAACAATAGAGAAGTTCTGAATAAAAATATGAGACATTTTGTCATGTCAAAGGTGAGTCTCTAACACAACAATTTAAACAATTTAGCTGTCTTAGAAGTGAGGTTAAGCTGGTTAACGTGGAATTTCCTAATTCGACTGTCAATAGTCGTTTCTTAAGATCGTTACAAGATAAGTGGGACACCATAGCTTTCGTTATATGAACTTTTGTCGGGTTTAAAAAAATGAATCTTACCCAACTTCATGGTCGACTCTTCATAGATGAGAGAGAGTTAAACAAGAAAAAGAAGTTGCAAGAATCAGGCAAAGTTGTTGATGGTTATACGTTTGGTAACAGCACTTCCCGACCAAGAAGAGGGTTTCTGGCAGTGGAAAGGATCAGAGTTATGATCATTATATTGACATAACTTCTGGAGGAAACTTTAACTCTGATTCTTACTCACCCAACTATTCTTTTACTACTAGTGGGGAAAGCCAAACCTCTGATAACCTTTCCTTGGAGTTGAATGATCTTCAACACTTTGAACCATCTGATTTGGAAGAGATGGAGATTTTGCACCAGCTGGCTCTATTAAGTGTTAGAGCTAGTAAACTCTGTAAGAGAATAGGTAGAAAATTCCTTGGGTTGCATGGGGGTTGAAGGTTGGGTTGGATAAATCTAAAATAAAGTGTTATAAATGCAATAGTTTAGGACATTTTGCCAGGGAATGCAGATCACAAACATCTGGACCTATTGTGACACACCTTGGCCTTAGACCTCAACATTCACAAAGCACTGCTCACTATTCCCAATATACCCCTGCTACTCAAATGCAAAACACTGCTAACTTTGCACATCCAGCTACCACTGTTCCAGTGCACTATGTTCAAACCACTGTTCCACAAATTCAATATGTTCAAACACCACCACCTCAAGTGCATGTGCAACCTGCACCTCATGTCACCCAAACTACTCAAACCACTGCTCCGGCAGAGGTTAACCAGCAAAGCTTTTTCACTCAAGGCTTTATTGACTGGAGTAGTTTGCCTGAGGAATTTACAGATGAAAACTTTTTTCTCATGGCCAAAAATGATTTAGAAAATGAATTTTGCTTAATGGCCTTAGAGACAATTGTTGAAGGTGATGAATATGTGGAACTAGTGTCTAAAACTGATGTGTTTGAAGTTCAAGATGAAACAGTGGTTTCAAAAGAAATTGTTGATGAAGATAAGAACTCTCTATCTGATCCATGGGATACCAAGGTGTGTGAAGATGATTGTGACTGTGCTCTTATGGTTGCTTCTAATGTATCACCTCAGATCCTCAAAGATCAATGTTCTGAAAAATGCATAATAGCTTTTGCAAACATAAAAAGGGTGAATGAAAACCTTAGAAATAAAATTTTTGAAGATGAACTTAATTTTGAAAAACTCACAAAAGAGTTGAAAACAAAGTTGGTTAACAAAGATTCTGAAAGCAGCAGTCTAACGCATGAGGCAAGCATAACCAAAGATCAACTCCAAACTATGGTAGAGAAATATCAAGTTTGCATAAAGGAGTTAGAATCTACCCAAATCACTTGTGAAAAGTGGGTAGAATCTTGCAAAGGTTATGAAATCATGTTAGAAAATCAGATCGAAAGTAACATAAAATTTGGCATTGGTTTCAAGAAAAATGACCAAGTTTCTGAAAGTGTTGCTAAAAATGAATCTGAGATGGTTGAAGATGTTCCAAAAAATTTGACTGGTGAAGAGATAAAAGTCACTGAAGGAAATGGAAACAAAATCATTTTGGAAAATTGTCACATCCTGACCCGCAGCGGAAATGGTAGTAGGGGCATGATTGGGTTTTCATCAAAGCTCATGACATTTACTATAAAGTTTCATATTTATTATTTCTCTTTAAAGAAGAAGTTACAATAGACATACAAGCATAACATGTTCAAATACATTTTCATTACAAACTAAAGTATTAAAAAAAATCATACAATTACAAAGGGAAACAAAACTAAATGTCAATTCCAAAGCATTAACTTGTTTATTCTTCTAGGCCATCCTACGTGTTTCTTTTCTCAACTGGATCACCTGTATCATGTGTAAAAATAGGGTTTTTGGGTCAACAAAAGTTGGCGAGTGAATCTTATGAAAACATTTGAACGAATTTGTTATTTTGGTTATAAGAAGGTGCATAACCACATATGAGTAAACGTAAATGTAAATTTAATCACAAAACACATAATATCAATTAATGCACAAGCACACACACCAAATGATGAACAATGAGATCAAGGTTCAATCAAACGTAGCCGATCTAATGAGGCACCCGATGTTCAACTCGTCTCCCACGAGGAACTGATGGGCCTAATGAATGATTTGCACGCAACTTGACAAAATGTAAACATGCATCACAACAAACAAAATTTACATCACAAATTTAGGTCATATAATGGTAATAGCACAAGTTTGAATAAACGAAATAATTAAAGCGACACATGATACACCCCAAAACATGAATAAAAAGGGAATTTGTAAGGATTCACTCACAGTGGATGCGTTCCCTGATAATGATGAATGCGCAAGAAATTATGATTCAACCGACGGGGGAAAAACTAACCTAAATAATAACGTAATAAATCGATAAATAAATAAATTTTATTTGAGATTAATATTTTTAATTAGTGCTCTTAAATGAGATTTTTAGATTTATTTTTGTGAATTTAATGCAAATTTTTAGGCTTCAAAACCTTATTTTGAGGTATTTTTAACTAATTTTCAAAGAAAAATAAAAAGGATTTTTAATTAAAAAAATTACTCTTTTTCTACGGTTGACTGGTCAACGGCCGGTCAGACTGATTTATTATAGGCAGCGTGTGAGGTTCGAACTCGCGACCTCCCGTATACGTGCACGCAGCTCTACCAACTGAGCTACGTGTCTAACCCGAAATAATCTCTGATTTTATTATTCTTATATACTAGTTAAGTTATTTAGAAATTATTCAATTTTTAAGAAGGATTTAAACTGTCGAACCGGTGTGAGAGCTTGGACTCGAACCCTCGTTTCAAGTGTTGTGTTGCACCCAGCCCAACCAGTTGGGCTGGGTGTCTAACCCGTATTATATAGTTCTTGTATTATATTTAACAACATACTGTGGGACAATCTGTTTTGGTTTAAAAAAATGGATTTTATTTCAGTGGATCGATGTGGTTCAAGGTTCGAACTCGGTACTAGTCACGTGAAATGAACACAGTCCACCACTGGACTGTGTGTCTAACCCAATTAATATCCCTATTTTAATTCTTTTATACACTTATAAACATGCTTCAGGATTTAGCTTTTATAAAAAGGGTATGTTATTTCAGTGGATCGGAACACAAACAGACTTGAACCGGAGATTTACGCGTAATGTGTGCACACATTACACCACTGGACTGTGTGTCTAACCCGGCTATATTCCAATTTTTATTTCTTTTAACTATTAACCAGCTTCATCTTCTCTAATGTACCCACTGATTCAAAGATTACCCGACCGAATTGCTTTGAATCGATTTGATTACAATGCATCATTAATATGTAAAGATGGAAGGAGTTGTACTGTACCGGAAAGGTGGGGGTTGATACTCGATGACACTTCTAGCGAGTTGTTAGAGTTCCGGCGACTACACAGCTTTCCGGCGACGAGCAAGGATTTTCTGACAACGTGCTTTGAAAGAAAATTTCGAGAGAGAGAGAGAATGATTCTGAGCGAATCGATCTTTATGAAAAGGTTGGATATTTATAGGGTGAACAACAGATTTCGGTTTCAATTTCAAGACCAAAATTATGGTTAATGCTTTCCAACTTTAAAAGAAACGGTTTGTGGATCAATTGAGTTTTGATTTGTGGTTATAACTGATGTTAATCATCAATTACACTCATTTGATTTCGGAGTCAACTGCCGAATTTGATGATTATTTTGAATCCCTTTCGGCGGTTACAGACTTGGTATTGCAGGGAGAGTTACTGGTTTCTTTATGAGTGTTATATGTTATAAATTGGAACACAAAGTGTGTGTGGTCCAGTGGTGTGTTTGTTGTGGGTGCAAGCGGGAGACCCGGGTTCGATTCCCGGTTTCCCCATTTCTTTTTATTTTAATTTTTGTTTCATTATTTTAAATGGTTAATTTAACTTTCTTTATTATTATTATTTATTATTTATAAATAAGACTTAAATCCTAATAATATTTGCTAATAAAAAAAATAACATAATCAACCCTAATTAAGTACGCATCGAACATTTTAACCAATACTTGATAAATAACCGGTGCGGGTTTTTGAAACCCGTTTTACACAAATATTACAGTATCCCCTACTTTTAGAAATTTTGCCCCGAAATTTAAGTAGTAGTGGTATGTTTGACTTGAAGGGAGGGTGTTTAAATTTGACAATTACATAATTAGAAGTGGGTGGGAGTTTAAATTTTTATTTGAGGCGTTAACGTTCCTAGTAAGGGTTGAATATCCTGCTACAGGAATCGCTTTTTGATGCCTAAAGTATGAAAATGCGGAACATGGATTAACAGAGTTGATTGACTAGGCATGATCTCGTGCATAAGAGTTTTGAGGGAATTGATACGCTTGAAAAGATAAGGTTATATCATAAAACAAACTTCAACCATGATGATACTAAAACCTACACGGAACTTCTCATAACCGCCTGACAATGCTTTTGATCTTTTGACAAGAATACTTATATATAGGAAGTACCAGCGGCGTATCCACCATATTCTTGTCAAATTTTCATTGGCTTTGTCAGTAGGTTAAAATTAGTTCCATGTGACTCTAAAATCTACAAACCATAAACAAACACAACAGCCAAAGCTTGAGTCTCAAATCTGAATGAATACATGACTGAATGATGACAGTACCTCTCTCGTTTGTTATGATGAAGGGGTCAATCTATGTAAAAGTGAGACACTACCCAACTTCTTTAACTGATGAGATCGAGATACGTCGAGATGTATGATGATATGAAAAATCAGTGAGTAAAGGTATAAAACAAAACCGTAATATCAATTTGCATTATAATTCTTGGATACATAAATTCCCAATTTATAACTGGGATACGGAAGGATTGAGATAACATAGAGAAAACATTAAAACTAGACGGTTGGAGTTGAGTCTTGATTATTGGTGAGGGAAGGCTAGTTGAGTGGTTCGTTTGGGCCGTTATTATCTTCAACAGGATTAGCGTTGATGTTGTAAGCTCTTCCTCTTGCTGGTGGTGGAGCTGGGTTTGCTTGATTTGCTTGGTTAACTGGGTTTGCTTGAGCTTGGGCGTTTATGATGTTAACCAATTGAGGGCACGTGTTTCTAAAATGGGTAGGGTCGCCACAATTAAAACAAGCTGGAACATATGGAAACATGGGGTATTGGGGTTGTTGATATGTTTGGATCATGTTTTGAGTAGGGGGCGAGGCTTGGTTTTGAGAGGGCGACAAGTCTTGCTCAAACGACCATAACGCCCACAATTAGCACACAGTCGACAAGGTAAGGTAGATGGATGGTGATAAAAACAGGTGTTGCATTGAGGGTGAAGTCCAATGTAAGGTTTCTTATCTGGGTAAGTAGAGTTGGGTGCTACTTGAGTGATGGGGATAGCTTGAAGGGGTACGGCTTGTGGAGCTGGTTGATTGCCTTGGGTGACAGCGAAATTTTGCCCATCTCGTTTTCTCTTAGGAGTGGGTTGAGAAGAGGATTCGGTGTGAGTGGAGCTTGAGGTTTCGGTTGATGCTTTATCCTTCTTCTTCTCCTCCTTGAAGTCTTTATTCCATATGCGGTTTTCGGTGAGCTCTGTAGCTAACTCTATTGCTGCTTCCAAAGTTGCAGGTGTGGTACTTATTACAGGGTCTTGAATTTTTGAAGGAAGACCTCGAATGTAGTGCTCGATCAAACGGTAGAGGGGAGTGAACAAGTTGGGGACCATCTGATTCAACTCAAGGAATCTCTTGTTGTATGTGGTGTGGTCGCCCTCCTTTTGTTTCAAAGAGTAGAACTCATCTTCTAGTTTCTTGATTTCGCTTCTTGGACAGAAACGTCTTGTCATGATTTCTCTCAACTCTTCCCAAGTCAAGTTCATAGTATCCTCAGCACCTCGCTTAGCTTTCTCTGTATTCCACCATGTAAGTGCTACTCCGAACAAACGACCGGTAGCATATCGCACCTTGCGATCATCAGGGCAGTCGCAATTGAGAAAGTGTTTTCCATTTCCTCAAACCAATGGAGGAGAGCGGTGACACCTTCAGTCCCTTCGTATTTTGGAGGATCGCAGGATTTGAAATGCTTGAAGGTGCATTTAGTGGCATTTGGGGGAGGATTGACAATGTTTTGATCTTCTTGGTTGATTGGGTTGACGGGATTAGCGGTAAGGGCCTGTTGTACTTGAACTACGATGTTGGGTATTACGGCAGCCATTTGTTGAGCGATTTGGGCAGCCATGCGCTCGCGGGATTTTCCTGATCTCATACTTCTACGAGAGAGACTAGAAGACATCTACAAGGAATACGTATCGAGAGTATGAGTTTGACGTTTTAGGTGTCATGTGTCGTATTTAGAAATGAACATTCACAAAAACAAATGAATAAAATAAATTTACTACATCCATAGGATGTCTTGGGCTTTGCTCATGTTTGGGCTTCCACATGTCCCCTTACTTGGCCTTGGTAGTCATGTGGGCCCCCATGACTACTGGGCTCTGGTAGGGTTCATATTGGTGTTGGCCTGTTAACACTTGCACCACCCGAATAAAAATCGTAAAACATGACAGCGAAGTATAAAGTCGGAGGGTGTCCTGGTATGGACACAATGACAACTCAAAGTAGGGTTAGTTCGAACGACGTTTGGTGTGGCATGCTTTGGCCTAATAGGTCCTTCGTACTCTCATTGTTAGTCCCCAGGTAGGCAAACTTGTCCGATATATTGGATTTATACGAATGCCAACCTAGACAGGACGTTCCGACTACCGGTACTTGTACCCTTACAGTTACTACATGCCCGTCGTAGAACTCACGTTGATGAGATTGAAAAACGAAAAATGCGACAAAATCTTGAATAAAGGAAATATGAGGATGATTTGAATATGTGAACATTGAAATATGCGTGATGAGTGTATATGTAAGCATGTTATGTTTGACAACAAGTATAACTCATTAAGTATCACTCAATATAATAGTGGAAGTGTTTGCATGCATTTGTGTGTGTAATAAATACGAAACAAATAAACATCATGAGTTTGCATGTAACCACATAAACAATTAAAATCTAATCAACTATAGTATAGGCTCTAAGGGTCTATAACCTATCCTATATCCCTATAGTCAAAAGCTCTGATACCAATCTGTCACACCCTGACCCGCAGCGGAAATGGTAGTCGGGGCATGATTGGGTTTTCATCAAAGCTCATGACATTTACTATAAAGTTTCATATTTATTATTTCTCTTTAAAGAAGAAGTTACAATAGACATACAAGCATAACATGTTCAAATACATTTTCATTACAAACTAAAGTATTAAACAAAAATCATACAATTACAAAGGGAAACAAAACTAAATGTCCATTCCAAAGCATTAACTTGTTTATTCTTCTAGGCCATCCTACGTGTTTCTTTTCTCAACTGGATCACCTGTATCATGTGTAAAAATAGGGTTTTTGGGTCAACAAAAGTTGGCGAGTGAATCTTATGAAAACATTTGAACGAATTTGTTATTTTGGTTATAAAAAGGTGCATAACCACATATGAGTAAACGTAAATGTAAATTTAATCACAAAACACATAATATCAATTAATGCACAAGCACACACACCAAATGATGAACAATGAGATCAAGGCTCAATCAAACGGAGCCGATCTAATGAGGCACGCGATGTTCAACTCGTCTCCCACGAGGAACTGATGGGCCTAATGAATGATTTGCACGCAACTTGACAAAATGTAAACATGCATCACAACAAACAAAATTTACATCACAAATTTAGGTCATATAATGGTAATAGCACAAGTTTGAATAAACGAAATAATTAAAGCGACACATGATACACCCCAAAACATGAATAAAAAGGGGAATTTGTAAGGATTCACTCGCAGTGGGTGCGTTCCTTGATAATGATGAATGCGCATGAAATTATGATTCAACCGACGAGGGAAAAACTAACCTAAATAATAACGTAATAAATCGATAAATAAATAAATTTTATTTGAGATTAATATTTTTAATTAGTGCTCTTAAATGAGATTTTTAGATTTATTTTTGTGAATTTAATGCAAATTTTTAGGCTTCAAAACCTTATTTTGAGGTATTTTTAACTAATTTTCAAAGAAAAATAAAAAGGATTTTTAATTAAAAAAAATTACTCTTTTTCTATGGTTGACTGGTCAACGGCCGGTCAGACTGATTTATTATAGGCAGCGTGTGAGGTTCGAACTCGCGACCTCCCATATATGTGCACGCAGCTCTACCAACTGAGCTACGTGTCTAACCCGAAATAATCTCTGATTTTATTATTCTTATATGCTAGTTAAGTTATTTAGAAATTATTCAATTTTTAAGAAGGATTTAAACTGTCGAACCGGTGTTAGAGCCTAGACTCGAACCCTCGTTTCCAGTGTTGTGTTGCACCCAGCCCAACCAGTTGGGCTGGGTGTCTAACCCGTATTATATAGTTCTTGTATTATATTTAACAACATACTGTGGGACAATCTGTTTTGGTTTAAAAAAATGGATTTTATTTCAGTGGATCGATGTGGTTCAAGGTTCGAACTCGGTACTAGTCACGTGAAATGCACACAGTCCACCACTGGACTGTGTGTCTAACCCAATTAATATCCGTATTTTAATTCTTTTATACACTTATAAACATGCTTCAGGATTTGGCTTTTATAAAAAGGGTATGTTATTTCAGTGGATCGGAACACAAACAGACTCGAACCGGAGATTTACGCGTCGTGTGTGCACACAGTCCACCACTGGACTGTGTGTCTAACCCGACTATATTCCAATTTTTATTTCTTTTAACTATTAACCAGCTTCATCTTCTCTATTGTACCCACTGATTCAAAGATTACCCGACCGAATTGCTTTGAATCGATTTGATTACAATGCATCATTAATATGTAAAGATGGAAGGAGTTGTACTGTACCGGAATGGTGGGGGTTGATACTCGACGACACTTCTGGCGAGTTGTTAGAATTCTGGCGACTGCATAGTTTTCCGGCGACGAGCAAGGATTTTCTGACAACGTGCTTTGAAAGAAAATTTTGAGAGAGAGAGAATGATTCTGAGCGAATCGATCTTTATGAAAAGGTTGGATATTTATAGGGTGAACAACAGATTTCGGTTTCAATTTCAAGACCAAAATTATGGTTAATGCTTTCCAACTTTAAAAGAAACAGTTTGTGGATCAATTGAGTTTTGATTTGTGGTTATAACTGATGTTAATCATCAATTACACTCATTTGATTTCGGAGTCAACTGCCGAATTTGATGATTATTTTGAATCCGTTTCGGCGGTTACAGACTTGGTATTGCAGGGAGAGTTACTGGTTTCTTTATAAGTGTTATATTTTATCTAAATTGGAACACAAAGTGTGTGTGGTCCAGTGGTGTGTTTGATGTGGGTGCAAGCGGGAGACCCGGGTTCGATTCCCGGTTTCCCCATTTCTTTTTATTTTAATTTTTATTTCATTATTTTAAATGGTTAATTTAACTTTCTTTATTATTATTATTTATTATTTATAAATAAGACTTAAATCCTAATAATATTTGCTAATAAAAAAAAACATAATCAACCCTAATTAAGTACGCATCGAACATTTTAACCAATACTTGATAAATAACCGGTGCGGGTTTTTGAAACCCGTTTTACACAAATGTTACAAAAATCATGAGGGATCCTCAACTTTTGAGGAGGTTGAGAAATATCAATTTAAACCCACATGGTCAGATGAGTGTGACATTTTAGAAAATTTCAAGCCAATAGAATTCTCAACCATTGATGGTGTCAACACACCAAAAGCAAGGATAATCCCTATTAAGGGTCTTCCAGCAGATGTTACAACGTCTGCTAAAAGGAAGTCTGAAAAAGGGAAGAAAAAATAAAGGTCAAAAACTTGTTTGTAATTTTTGTGAGAAAAGAAATCATGTCACTGAAAACAGTTTTCTGTTAAAAGCTTATGATATAAACAAAGGTAAAAGAGATCAAAACAAAAGTTCTTGAGAGTCAAAGTTCAAGTTCTGCTAGAAATAAATCTAAGCAGACCTTTGAACCTGTTGTAACATCTATTACAAAAGCACTGACCAAAACCTCTGTTCCTAGAGAGGTACAAGTGACAGATGCACCACCTGCAAATAGGTATCCAAGAGGATATGGCCAACCTATTTATCAAAAGGTTCCTCTTAGTTATGAGGGTTACAAAAAACCCTCAAAGCCAAGAGTCAATAGGCATCCTCATGGTTACCAACATCTGATAGGAAAAGGTTCACAACAATGGTTACAAAGACCAAATCAAACCACTGTCCATATATCTGAATTTGAGATTGGACAATCTGTGACTCCATCCAAAGCGATTTTGGCATTGGAGACCCACCTAAACTAATTGTTTACTTATGTGCAGGGAGCTTCTACTTGCCTTGATAGTTTATGGTATGTAGATAGTAGAGGCTCCAGGCACATGCAGGATGTAGAGCCCTTCTCAAAGACTTCATGGCTCATGGAGGGGGTGATATATCCTTTGGTAACAATTCCAAAGGGAAGATGTTGGGGTCATGGTCTTTTCAAGCTGGGAAGCTCAAATTTGAGCATGTTATCTCATTGATAATCTAAAATTCAATCTTCTGAGTGTTTCACAAATGAGTGACAAAGGATATGGATCCTTCTTTACAAAGAAAACATGTCAAATTGCAGGACCAGAGGTTGTTAAAAGGATTGATCAAATCATTGCTGAGACCAAAGCACAACTTGTTGCTCATAGAGTGGCAACGTGTATGTGGTTGATATGTTGAAGGATAACCCAATGTCTAGTGCATGCCTGTTTTTAGTTACTTCAAACAAAGAGACAGAGTTATGGCATAGAAGACTTGGGCACACAAATCTAGAAACTATCACCACTCTCTCAAAACAAAGTCTTGTCAGAGGTTTACCTCCAAAACAATTTACTTGTGAAGAACATAGCATTCCAAGAACTCCAGAACAAGACAATATAGCATTCCAAGAACTCCAGAACAAAATGGGGTCGTTGAAAGGAAAAATAGAACTCTCATTGAATCAGCAAGAACTATGCTTGCAGACTCAGGTTTACCCTTGTGTTTTTTGGCAGAGGCTGTAAACACTGCTTGCTATGTTCAAAACAGAGTTTTGATTAACCCCAGGCATCAAAAGACTGCCTACAAAATTCTTTACAAAATCAAACCTCTGACCTCATATTTCAAAGTTTTTGGCTGCCCATGCTTCATTTTAAACTTAAAAGATTCAATTTCAATGTTTGCAGCCAAAGTTGATTATGGTTATTTTCTGGGATACTTAACCACCGTTAAAGCCTACAGAGATTTTAACTCTGGGACCAAGTGTGTTGAAGAAACTCTGAATGTAAAGTTCAATGAACTTTCTTCATTGAAAATTCCTGCAAATCCTGCTAAACTGTTTGATTTAGAAAAATTTACATTGAAGATGTGTCTATCCAAACTAACTATGCAGGTACATCACAATCTACACATCAAGATCAAGGATATGACTGTGTACTTCCACAATTCAAAGTCAGTCCTTCCATCAGAGGAGCAGATGTTAATAACAATTGTGAAAGCTCTGCCACTCCTAGCTCAACAATTGTTGATCATCAAACCTCGCCAGCTCACAAAATCAAATCACTATTGATAAAAGTCCACAGTGAACAAAAATCAACACAATCTCACATCTATACCTCAAATACCTCCACCTCCATTCCAAACAGAGGTTGGAACTTCATATTTGCCAACAGATGTTAGCTCATGCGATACACGTCTGCAGCCTTCACCTCAAACTGTTGTTGTCCCATACCAAGGAGATTTGATTTTTCTCAAAAGCCATCTGTTGGATCAAGTTATTGGCAACATAAATGAGGGAGTGCTCACAAGGAGCCAATCCCAAAACATTTGTCTTTTTGCTGGCTTTCTATCACTCACACAACCTGTCAAGTACCAAGAGGCACCAAAAGACAATAGTTAGGTAGAAGCCATGCAAGAGGAGCTCCTACAATTCAAAAAACAGCAAGTTTGGGAACTTGTACCACTGCCTAAGGATGTATGTCCAATTGGAACAAAGTGGGTCTTCATAAACAAGACTGATTAAAGGGGTGTTGTTGTCAAGAAGAAGGCAAGGCTCATGGTTCAAGGCTACAGACAAGAAGAAGGTATTGACTACAACACCCCATTGGATTTCAAGAGGTAAAATTGAGAAAACCTTATTTTTGAAGTGGAAAGGAAAAGATCTAATTCTTGTCCAAATTTATGTGGATGACATCATTTTTGGATCCACATGCACTGTCATGTGTGAAGAGTTTAGAAAACTCATGGCAGCAGAGTTTGAAATGAGTGCAATGTCACACCCCGACCGCGTAAAACAACGAACCATGACGGAATCGTCGGGGAGTGTCGTAACAGAATTATTGTTTCAACAACCATGGCATAACAAGTTAAGTTTTATTTAATAGTATTGTTTATATTGTCTTTGATTAAACGGAAAATACAACAAAAGTTAAACTTGTTCTTCTTGATTTTTGTAGTTACTAAGGCCCAAGTCCGCCCTAAGAGTAGCACGTTTGACAATCAAACATTAGCTCCTGAAACATATGTGAAAATAAAGTACGTCAGCATAAAAATGCTTGTGAGTAACATAGGTGTTGCGTTTAAGATTCATGGCCTAGAATATTTAAAGGAATACTTAGTTAAAAATGGCCATGAATACTTACAAAATGTTTTCTTTTATGAAATCATAAGATAAATCAAATGATATAAAAGAATAATGCATGGTTAAATCAATAACCAAAATATAAGTCATGTCTCGTGTTAAAAATTTCATGTCATAGATAAAAATGTCTTGTCTTGTACTTTGTTTGAAATGATTTAGATAATGACACGATATGCAATATGATAAAAAACACTTATATATAGGAAGTACCAGCGGCCTATCCACCATGCTTTTATCATATTACACCCATCATGTTATTTAAATCACTTACTATAAACCAACCATCAAAAAGTCTTGTTTAAACCAAAGAAATGTCTTGTAATAAGTATGTCACGTAAACCAATGTCAAGTAAACAAATGTTATGTATGAATAAAGTCTTGTGTAACCAAAATGTCAAATGTAAACCAATGTCTTGTATAGTTGAAATGTCTTGTATAAAAAAATGTCTTTGAATAATCAAGCGTTTTGTTTTATAAGTCATGCTTTTATTGTTTAAAACATACATTAAGTTTGTTTGAAAACACTTTCAAACCTTGTTGACAGTCAAATAGACCCCTTATAAAGATAAAACTCTATCCATTTCATCGGATTTTGTCATTCCCTAAAGTCTCTTCCAAACAAACCCAGGAAGTGGGAACGGGATTGTCAATCCTATGGTACCATTACATACTACCGGTCGGCGTGATCAATGTTAATGAAGGTATTGAGTCAATCTCCAGCGTACCAATATGTCCTGAACAATGTAAGCGAAAATATCTTTGAAAACCAATGGACTAGTATGTCACACCCCAACCGATGGCGGAAACATCGCGGGGCGACACTTGGTGAATCAGATTGATCAAGAGTTTCTATAACAATTATTTAAAGTCATTAATCAACATTCAATATCCCATACTATTAAACTCATAAAATCTCCAAACAATCATTACATAATTCAAAATAATCTCTTAAACATAAAAATCCGATCCGATCTTCCCTAGATTTATTACAAAATATTCTAAGGCAAAACCTAACACGAAACATCCGTAGCTAATCCTCAACCTGCCACATATGTCAAAATAAAACGTCAATACAATTAAGTAAAGGTGAGCATACAGGTTTTGCGTACATAATAGATATAAAAGCATTTAGCATACACCGCATGACAACCCCGGGCCTCCGAGTGGCGGGTCAACCTCTAGTATACTATCATGTTAAGGGTGGCGTACAAGCAATCAAGCAATACATACAATTCAGTAGATTTCATGTATAATCATGTAACAGCGGGTTGCGAATAAGCGTTTGAGAGTTGTGTGGTGTGTTTTGATATACGAACATATGTGACACCCAAAAATTCGTTTAAACGTAAGAGGGGTTCAATTATACTCATAGGTAGTGCGTTTCGGGAGAGATGAGGGATCTGAGAAGAGTTGCGGAGAGTGCCGGATCAGCCCGTAAGCGAACAGAGTCTTCTGAAAAGCTGAACCGGTTAAATTTGGATTTGGCAGAGGACAAGTTCGGGCGAACTTTTGTAACCTGTTGAGTTATGAGGCAAGTTCAGGCGAGCTTGTAAGTTTTGTAACTGAGGGAGACAAGTTCAGGCGAACTTGTCTAATTCTCTTGAGAATTGGACAGAGTTTGGGCAAACGTGTGCCATTTTTGAAGATTTGATGAGGGAGACCAAGTTCGGGCGAACTTAGTCACCAACCTGGTGACAAGTTCGAGCGAACTTGATCGTTTTGGCATCCAAATCGTGCGTTTTTGCGTCGTTTGCTAAGGAAATCGACTGTCCATCCCTCCAACTTAAGCCACTGAGTAAAACTTAGGCTGGAGAGGTCTTTCGGAGCGAGTTTAGCCATTTTACAGAAACTCGGGCTACCCGAGCGAACTTGAAGGTTCGTACGGGTTAGTCCAGCTTGTGTAAAGTCACAAGTTCGTCCTTGTTCTTCCGGATCTGAGATCTAGCTCGACAACGCCTTGTGCCACTTCAAAGTGAACAAAACATACGTCGTGTAGTCCGAATATTGTGTAAAAATCGATGTTTTAAAAGGTTTTAATCATATCTAAGAGTAGATCTGAGTGAAAAGAGAAGTTTTGTATAAAAAGATGAAGATTTCATAAAACAGAAGAGATTTAATGAAAAACGAAGGCAACACCTTGTGCAAAATCGTTGTAAACGTTGTAGAATGTTGTTGTAGTTGCAAACGGGCTGAATCTTACATAGAAAACAAATGGCTTCGGGTTTTGAGAGCTCCGGGCGAACATGCAGCAAGTTCAAATGAGAGAATGGAGCTAAGTATTTATAGGTGGAGGTGAGAATGAGAGACAGACATCAAGTTCGGGCGAACCTGTAACAAGTTCGGGCTAACTTGTTACAAGTTCGAGTGAACTTGTGTGTCTTTATTGAGTTTTAGCACAAGTCCGGGTGGACTTGTTAGTTTGATGGGTTATAGGGCCTTAGGCAAGTTCGGGCGAACTTGAACTATGGGCCAAGTTTTGTTCAATTATCTCGCGTTACGAGTTCGTTTGGTTATTCGATTCGTATTAGATAGCTATATTAAGCGTTATAATTGATGTGATAGTGCGGTTAGCGATTCGAATAAGCGAGAGCGATGTGATAGCGAGTGTAATCATAATCATAAACACACAAAACATATAAATAAAATAAAACACATAATTAACTGCGATTTGCTATGCGATGAGATAAGCGATGCGATGGCACAAGTGTTTATTAGACAATAACCCACTCGGCTCGTATAGTAGCATAACTACTTGTGATTGCAATTAAATTAGCGATGCGTTTAACAAGAGATTAGATGCGATATAATTGAAATAAAACATATTTAATTAACATAACTTCTTATAAATGAATCTCGGGATTACAATGGGTTGACATAAATGGAAATAAATAACAACGAAATTCGGAGTTGTTACATAGTATGCTCAGTCAACATACATAGCAAGAAATGTCTTTGAAAACCAATGTACTAGTATGCTTAGTCAACATATGTAGCAAAAATGTCTTTGAAATTAATGTGATAGATATGCTAAGTCAACATATGAAGCAAAATGCAATGGAAATCATGTACTATATGTACTACGTAAACAAAGCATGTATAATGTCATGAAAACCCGAAAGTAGTTATAGGCACAATATGTTTCACCTTAAAACATCTGAAAATATAAAAGAGGGGACTATGTACTCACATGTGTTGCAAAAAAGTCCTTGTTCAAGAAGATAAACCAAGATCAAGAGTCCGTGAAATCAAGCGTGTCCTATAAATGGATAACTATAGAAATATTGCAAAAAAGTCCTTGTTCAAAAAGATAAACCAAGATCAAGAGTCCGTGAAATCAAGCGTGTCCTATAAATGGATAACTATAGAAATATCGGAACTTGAAATCAGAGGATTTGGATAGAATGAGACCTTATAAACCAAATGAGTATTGGAACTCATATGAAATGGTTTAATCAAGTTAACATTCTGAGTTGGAAAGGTTTTTAAGTGCTTTTGACCCGTTATGACCCGTTAAGGTAGTTTACGCCACTTTAACGCGTCATTTGCGTAACTACGCATTCGGATGGTTAGATATGTTTTATGATAAGTCCTAGTTGCCAAAATATACTTAATATTGTTGTTACATCAGATTACATGTCAAATTTTAAGTTACATATGCTTTAGATTGATTTATTCTCAAAAAGGGCATTTTGGTCATTTTTAAGGAACATTACAATTAATTATCGTAACACTATCCAAATGACATGACCATAAATATGTATTTGGTCGGATATAAAGCTCAACCAAACGGGTCAGATTCGAAAGTCAAAGCGGTGGTCAAACCGCTAGACTTTTGACTCTAAACAAGCACTATAACAAAAGTGACGAATTTGACATGTTTTGACATGTCTAAATAAGTTTAAAAAAGTGTTTTGGCTTCAAAACAACCTGTTTTGATACCCGAAAATAGATCCGTTGCAAAATGCACAAAAATCACATTTTGACCAAAACTTTGACTTGTCAAAATGACTAGAAAAGGTGGAAATCAGTAGGCATGATCATTATGGATCATAACCATCTTGATTATCATCATAATGCAAGGTTCAAATGGACTTTGTCTTGATCAATTCATGATCAAAACTAAAAGTCAAACAGAAAGTCAAACTACTTGATTTTTAGTCCATCTAAGCTATAATAATCGAACAAGGTAAGGAAGGAACACTTACAAACATAAAGGATTGATCAAGAATCACAGGGAAAGCTCCAAGATGGCTGCAATTCGGATTTATGGCTAACTAGAGTATGAAGGATGCTGAAAAGTTCAAAAATTGGACATGGTCATGGTATTTATAATGATCCAAAGGCCACTAAATCATGACAATTGTTAGGCCAATGCTCTAGGATGTTAATAAGTGATAATGATGTGTTAGATGCAGATTAAGAGTGGCAAAATTCAAGATAGGTGTCATAATTTGCGTATTGGTGGCAAAGGAATGAGCTGGGAAGCTGCCAACTATTTTTCTGACAAAACATGGGCGTCGCGCTACGCGACGGGTAACCCTTCTTGTAGGAACATCCACGATTAGCACGGGAACTTAAATTTGTTATCTATTGTCCAATTAGGCGGAAACTAATGACAAGTTAACCAAATAACAAGAATTACTCATTTAAATGTTTTTTCATTGATCTAAAGTTCAATACATTCCAGAACCGGATCTGACAGAGCTTCGCGGTCTCTGTGCCAAAATCTCTCTAAGTTACAAATGAAATTACCAAGGCACCTATTTATAGTTGCATAAGTTCGCCGGTGGGAGATAGAGTTCGGGCGAACTTGACTTCACAACCACCATAACCAACGAACTTGACCTATGACTCACTTAAATACGCCTCGTTTCTAACAGATTAAGCCCTATTAACTCAGACTCGATACATAATGACGTAGGCAAAAGACATATGCACCAACACTTCTGAGCTACGCGCTACACCTAGCCCACATATCCAATTCCGAAGTTTCAAAAATGGAAGAACAAGTCCCTACACGTTTTTTCGTCGTGTTTGGCATTTCTAACACCCGTTAACCCAATATTGAACTTCCATAAGGACGTTAAAGAATAGGGAACTTGAAATATGTCCAAAAATGTTTCAGAGGTCGGTTCGTTTGGTCGTACGGTTGCGGTTTTCGGTTAATTACGACGAAAAGGGTAATGAACGCGGAAATGATCATAAATGCGTAATGAATGATATTTTTGCATTCCAATCACTAAAATATAATATTTAATGATTACAAAAATTTTTGGATGTCCGTACATGTTCCAGATAGCGATATACGCAAAAAGACATAGTTTCGTAAAATTTGCAAAATAGTCCCTGAAGTTACAAATGCATGTTTTTTGCCACACCAAAGCCCTCGAAACTTATTTCTAAGTTATATAAAGGGTATTTAAGGTATGTTAAGCTTATGATGTTATCTCGGATTACGCGATACGGTGTAGTTTCACAGTTTTGGCAAAAGGGTCCGTAGAGTTGCATAAGTATGTTTTTGCCATACTGAACCCTTCAAAACTTATTTCTATGCTATGTTGAGGTTATTTAAGGTATGTTTAACTTATTCCCTTGTCCCGGAACGTATGTTGCGTTAAACTGATTAAATGGTAGGACCGATCCTTATAGCATAGGAACCTAGATTTGATATCTAATGTCCATATTGGTGGAAACAATATGACATGATTACCAAATAACAAGAATTACTCAATTAAACGTCAATTTTATTGATCAACTTCAAGTTTCCAAATTGACAGAGCTTCACTACACAGAGCACCAAAGTTACAAATGAGAGACTCAAGCTAGCTATTTATAGAACACCATGTCCGTTGGTGAAAGACTAAGTTCGAGTGAACTTGACCTAGTCAAGTTCGGCTGAACTTGACATCACAACACCTTTAGCAGCGAACTTGACTATCAACCTCATAAATACTTGATTTTGCTAGCCTATTCACATTTAATCTATACAGACTCGATATAAGATTAAGACATAGACATTCTGCACCAACAGACCCCCCCCTTGGATATCATCTTCGTCTTTTATCAGTCTTCAACACTCTGTCTTCAATAAAACTTTAACGTTAACGCCCAAAGAAGTTTTTGTATGACTTCTTTTGTCTTTCGAGCTTTGGATCTGCGTCTGATAAGTAAGTGGCACTTTAGTCATAAATTGGAACCTTCTGAGTGTTGCCGCCCTATCTCTTTCATGAATCTCTTCGAGACGATTCTCTTCTTTAAAAAACTCTTCCTGTTCAAGTTCTCTTCAACTCGATTCCCACATCCTACCAGAGTTAACTTCATGTGCATAGCAGACATTTACTACCCTCTGATATTGCATCGCTTGCTCTTTTTCACGTTCTTCAAAACAAATGTTGCTGTAGAATAGACATTTGATATCTTCCTTTAAGCAGTTCACTGGCCATATCGGGTCTATCCTTATCGTCCTCCACAGCCCTCTCAGACCTTCAGCTCCAAACATTTCAACCCTCTCTTTACTGATATCCAGATGATCTTCAAATCGTAAAACAATCACTGCTTCGCATGTTGTAGGATCCACTTTCCACCACTTGAATAAAGGATAGAAATTCAGTTCGATCGGCATCAGGGGCATATTTGTCATTGCTATCGGGCGTTTCATAATCAACGTTATGTCTCTTTCTCCAGTTTTCTTGTTTGTTTTGATGCGACGCTTAGGAATGAATGGCTTCCAATATCTAAAACCTTTAGTAGCCTCAAACTTGATCATTTTCCACAGTAGCTGATCAATGAACTTCATAGGATACGTGACATTTCTTGTCTGCACCAGCTCTTCAACATCCCAATATGGAAGTGTTTTGAAATCTGCTCCAGCTCAGTATATCTACCAATGACACATCTTTATCTCTGGTAAAGAATACTAATGACATTGAAACTTTCGTTCACGTGGCATCTCTTTAAACCAGGACTTCTTTGCATGGGCAATCTCCTCTTTTATCATCGGTTTAGGGATTTTTACCTTGTCACACAGACTCTTCAATATTTTCTTTTAACATGTCTTCGTTAAGCTGCTCGTACATCTCTTCGAAAGTTGGAAAACTATCTGTGTTCTGACCGACATACTTCTCAGCTTCATCCTTTTCATCATCAGAAGACCAAACCTTATTGTACTCGTCTCCTTCATATCTACGTTTGTAATGATACTTGTTCGGCTCAAACGTATTAACATTCAGAACTTGTTCTTCGAAATCAAAATCAAATGATTCTGCATCAACATTGATCATCTTTGCTATATCTTCTTTAGAATAGTTATGCACGTATTCGCCCTCTTCGACATTGTGTTCGAGCATTAGAATCAGAGGCTTTATAGGAATTGCAGCAACAGGCATCGCAGTAGTAATAGCATCAGATATATCAACATTATCTTTTTGTTCATTTCCCCCTGTTTGCTCCCCCTGAGTTTGATCTTCCATTTGATTTGATTCATCATTTAACAACAAAGTAAAGTCAAACTCATCAGTCATTTTCGCATCAACAATTTTCATACCGACTCCACCCTGATCATCATCATCATTTCCACCATCACTGTCACAGTCGTCTTTTGTATTGTCTGCTTGATCATCATCGTCATCTTTATCTTCAGCTTCATCATCGTCTTTTGTTTTTGTTTCTATTTCTAGAGCAATTACAAACTCCAAAGCTTTAACGGATTCTTTCACAGGTTCGGTAATCTCTGGCATGCTTTCAATAACATTCTTTCCCTTGCCCTGTTAAGCCAATTCCCTCTCTACTTATTTCCTTTGCTTCTTGCAAATCCATTTTGGCGTAATCTTCTTTGAAATCGATCCCCAAATTGTTATATAAGACTTTCTGAAGTCTATTGAACCTTTGATCATTCATTTCTCGTTCAGATCGTAGCTCTGCTATTTCTTTAATCAATCGTTCATTGGCTTCCTACAAGCTTTCAACTAGGGCCTTTAAATACCCTCGATCACCTTCTAAAAACTTGACTTTTCATACAAAATCTCTTTCTCTACTTTGCTCTCCTTTATCAGCTTCTCTAACTCAAAATTCTCTGTCTCATTTTTAGCAACTTTGTCTTCCAACACTTTCACACGCTTCTCTAACTCATCAAAGTCTGACTCTGGAAAGAAATCATTTAAGTCTTGAAGATCCACCAGCACATTCGGAATATCTCCAAATAACTTTGATTTTGGAGTAGTCTTTGGCGTAGACTTTGGCGTTATAGTCTTTGTTGGAGTAGAATTTGGTGTAGCATGAATAACATTCTCCGGTTGTGATCTAGATGGATGCTCTTGAGAATCAAAGATCGGAATATCTAACAATACAGTCTCAGGAGGTTCTTGTGTAACTCCTGGACGTTCTGCTTCAGCTGTGATAATAACAAGAGGTTCTTGTGTAGGAGGTTCTTGTGGGACTCCTTTCTCTGTGCACCAGAAGGTTCTTGTTGGACTTATGTGCATTTCTTCCTTCCAATGTACTATGACTCGCTGGTTTCTGGGCTTTCTTCGTGATTCTGCGCTTCTTACTTGGAGAACCAGTCGTTTTAACTTGAACATCTTTTGCTATCGATTTTTGACGCTTTGTTCTTTTCTTCGGCCTTTCTTCATCTGAATCTTTCTCTAATTCAGGCTCGTAATCGGCATCGCCTTTAGTTAATCTTTCTTTTTCAGCTTCGGCATCAACAATCTTTTTCCTTTTCTATAGAGAATCATCTGATTCTTCATCTTTGTCAGAAGTAGCCGATATAACATCATCGTGTTGAGTACCTGTCTCGTTCTCTTTGCTTTCTATGTTAGCAGCAGCACTTGAACCAGCCTCGCCTTTAACATTTTCAGGCTTGTCTTCGTCTTTAAGCAAAGTGTCAGCTTTCTTAGATGCACGTTTCTTTTTCTTCTCGACTTCAGCCTTTAAAAACCATTCGCTGCGTGCTTTCGGCTTGAACGTCGCAAACCATTCCTTTTTTGCGTTTAACTCTTTTTCGTCACCACTACCATCCTTCCTCCACTTGTTTCCAACCGGTGCAACATAATTTTCATCTTTCATCACCCCAAACAGTGGCTTTGCAACAGGTGTTGAATCCTGCTTCTGAAAGTTGATCAATTTCTTTACAGTAGTTTCATCAAGATGACTAAAGTATAAGATGTCATTTGGATCACGTGCAATGTCTGTAAACTTCTCATCAATGAGCATCTGCACGAATCTTGGATACAAACATAGTCTAACATCTTCCAAATTCTTTGACATGTGTCTAAAAACGATCTTTGAATAGTTGTACGGCTTCTTCAAAATCAAAGCCGTAGCCATGCAAGCCATATAGTCTTGGACGTCATCGAGACCAGCTTTCCGATGGCTGAATGTATGAATAATTGCGTGCATGAGAAGCTTATAGGGGTTTGGAACTTGCCCTTTCTTCAATGTAGGCTTGTTCACGCTCCCTTTTTAGCCCTTTTAGTAAAAACATCCACGTACCATCTTCTCATCAAGAAAAATTGGATCATCTTTATCATCGTTGAACTGTAAGATTCTTCGGATATCTTCTTCAGTGACCGTAATATCTTTATCCTCCTTACCAACACGAACGACTGAGCTAATAGTCTTCTTGTCTTCACTCATACTAGGGTTCATCAAGAAATGATAAATGTGCGATCGATAAGACACAGTTCTTTCAGTGATAGAACGATGTATCGGAATAATCTTCAATAACTTCAAAATACTATCATACTCCTTTAACGATGGACATAGAGTCTTGTCAAGCATAATACAGGTAATATGAAACTTGGAATAATCGATCGTGATTAACCGTGCTGGAATTGGAACCTGAAAATCGACGCAAAACATTTAGCACGCATTTCAAGAAAAAATTACAAATTTTTCAACATATTTCATCAAATTCGGTCGAACATGATGTGATTACAATTCACACAATTTTAAGCAAGTTCGCCCGAACATGTATCAAATACATGTTCCTATACAAAATCACAAGTTCGGGCGAACTTGTTATTGAGCATTACAATTTATTTCCATAAGTTTGGTCGAACTTATCCAAACATTTTACAGTTTGCAGTTTTCTTCAAAGTTCGGTCGGACTTGTGTTAAGATCAGTTTATTCGAATATTCTTTAGCAAGTTCGGTCGAACTTATTCTTTGATCAGATTATGCATTTTATACTAAGCAAGTTCGGGCGAACTTGATTACAAGTTTGGCCGAACTTGTCATCACCTACATCAATCCCGCAACATGCTGTTCAATTCATCCTAATAAAACCATACTCATTAACATGGTCGTTTAATGATGTTTATTACAATTTTAAGTCCAATATGTCCAAACAAGACTTATATTTACATGTTTTACAGATTCAGATCTTAACATGTTCATTAGAGTTCATTTCATGGATCAATATTTGAATTTCTACCTCTGCCATGATGAGTGATGTGCAAATCACCACTAATCTAAAGAAATTTGGGCAGCAATTCAACACTACGTTTGCAATTTAGGAATCACTCAATGTTCGCTCTTAGTTCGCTCAGTCTTACAAAAGCATAGATAATGAAGTTCGGCCGAACATGCTATCCTTTTATAGCATAGCAAGTTCGGGCGAACTTACAATATCTCAACAACTTCCAAACAAGTTTGGTCGAACTTGTTTCAATCTTGATTTCTGAACTTTTAACCAAGTTAAAATTTTTCAAGATTTTGCAATTAAGTCCCTGAACTTTTTACCTTTTACCAATTTTAACAATCCACTCAGTTGACCAAGTCCAAGCTAATGATCTTGGTTAACCGATTTGTCTGCCGAGTCCAAGTTAATGACCTCGGTTCGACCCTTATGAGCAAACTGTTGGTTTTCTCAATTTTAAAGTTTCAAATTAATGAACTTTTAATCCTTTTAGCTTTTTTAGATTTTACAGATTAGCTCCCAGCCCGTTGTCACTTAAACTTTGACACATTTCTCAATTGTTCCAAGATGTCTTAGGTATGAATTATGAAACTTAACTTAACCGTGTTTCCCACTTCTTGAATATACTCCCGAATCCAGATTCCCTAGATTTCATCTTACAGGTAAATATACCTTAATTGATATCTGTATCTTGGTTAATGCGAAGCCTTGAGAGCTCAGGTTATTACCACCGTATCGACAAAGAGATGAAGGCTCGACTTTAGGTGTGTTCCATTTAAGGAATCTTTTCAGCACTGCAAATGATTAGATCTTTCGATTCTTTTCAAGTTTTGCATGTAGTTTTAGGGGTTTATAGGAAAAGTATTATAGAAGTTCTAGGCTATTGCTTCTTCAAAATCAGAAGAACTTGTATAATACCCATAGATATCAACTATCTATAAAGACCTCGTATCTCAGAATCAGACAATCTCTCAAACGAAATTTCGCAGTACGAAATCCATATATCCAAGATGTGTTAATCCACAAGATTAAGCAGTTGTAAAATTTAGTGTATATCTTGAAAACAGTTTACTGAACATGTTAAGCCTATTGACACATCCACAGTAAGACTTGTTTATCACTTTTTAAACTTTCCATTTCTTTAGCATACTGTGATAGTCCACTGATGTACTATCATTTCCTTTGTGACACTTATTCTTTTTTTCTTTTTTGATGTTTTTGTAATTTTGAATTTTTCATATGTTTTTGTATTTTCCCAAACCTTTGTCCCCCTAAAATCAAAAACATATTTTTGTATTTTAGATTTTTAAGAAAATACTAAACCTAGAAACTAAAACAAACCAATGTGGATCACGCGGACTCGTCATCTGATCCATATTCAACCTTCGCTTCCGCACCTGTCAACAAATTTTTAATACCGTTAAGCCTCATTAGATATTTAAATTGTGTTAATGGAAAATCTTTGGTATAAAAATCAGCTTTTTGCTCGTCGGTGTACATTTTTTTTATTCGTACCAACTTCTTTTCGTAGTAGTCACGAATGAAGTGGTAAAGAATTTCTATGTGTTTAGTTCGGGAGTGATGAACAGGATTTTTAGTGATGTCGATGGTTGCCTTGTTATCTACGTATAAAGGTGTATCAAGAAATTGCAATCCAAAGTCCCTCATCTGTTGTTGAATCCAAAGGATTTGTGAACAACTGGAGGCATAAATGTATTCCCCTTCACAAGTTGACAGAGAGACCGTGGTTTGTTTCTTGCATTGCCATGTTACCAAACGAGTTTCGAAGAACTGGCAACCAACCGTTGTAGATTTAGAATTCAGCTTGTCCACCCCGAAGTCTGAGTCAGCGTATCCCGTTAGATCAAAATTGTCGTTCTTTGGATACCACAAGCCGGTGCTTGGACATCCCTTCAAGTAACGAATATTCTTTTGACTATCTGCATGTTTGACACTCGAGGACTAGACTGATATCTCGCGCAAAGGCAGGTAGGATACATGATATCTTGGCGAGATGCCGTCAGATACATCAGAGATCCTAGCATCGACTGATAGAGTGTGTCATCAACTTTGGTTCCTGTCTCATCAATGAAATCCCATGATTTAGTGCCAGCGGAATCGAAAGCGGCTTCGAGCTATCCATTTCAAACTTCTTAAGAATATCGTTAACATACTTTGTTTGATGAATGAATATGCCGTCTGGTAACTGATCGACCTGTAATCCGAGAAAGAATTTAATTTCACCCATAGAAGAAATCTCAAGTTTCTTCTTCATGATCTTTTCGAACTCTTTGCAAAGACTATCATCTGTTGAACCAAAGATGATATCATCCACATAGATTTGTACAATGATTAGATGATTTCCGACTTCCTTGGTAAACAATATAATAACCACTGTGCCTCTTGTAAAGTCGTTTCCTATGAGATGTTGAGATAACGTCTCGTACCATGCTCTCGGGGCTTGGTCTAATCCGTATAAGGCTTTATCTAGGAGATAAGCTTTATTCTTGTTTAGCGGATCGACGAACCCTGGTGGTTGGCGGACGTACACTTGTTCACGTAGCTTACCATAGAGAAATGTAGATTTCACATCTAACTGTTACACCTTAAAACCTTCACAAGCTGCGAATGCAAGGAAAATGCGGATTGACTCTTATCGTGCAACCGGTGCATAAACTTTTGTGTAGTCAATACCCTCTTGCTGGTGAAAACCTTTGACAACCAGCCGAGATTTGTTTCTGACAATCACACCCCGATCATCCCTTTTGCACTTGAAGACCCACTTTGTGTCTATAGCTTACCACTTCAGTGGTAAGTCGATAAGCCTCCAGACTCCCAGTTTCTCAAATTGTAGCAATTTCTCTTGCATTGCTATCACCCAGTTCTCGTCCCCAGAGCTTCATTCACAGTCTTTGGCTCTATTTGAGATATAAAACATGAATAATAGCAGTAGTCTTGAGTTGGAGCAACTCGGGTGTAGAAACAACTTAGTGGTTTATTGATTTGACTTCTCGTTCGCACACCACTTTATAATCCACCAATAATATTCGTTGAAGGTTGATAAGAATAAGATCGTGGCATTTCTTCGCTAGGAACATCAACCGTGCTTTGCTGATATGTAATATTCAGATCAACGATCAATTCAACATTAGGAGCACTAGATGTAGCTTTGTTTTGATTGCTCGGGCCAGCAGATTGATTCAACATGTTGGATATCTGCTCCGATTCCTCATCCGTGGAAGATTCTCCATTATCATCAAAACTCAGAGCTTCATCAGAGTCAGAACTCTGATTTTGAGTAAGATTGGGCTCTTGATTCGCAATCACTAGTTCAGTAGAAGCATTCACAGGAGTTGTAGCAGGTGTCTCTTGAGCTTCAGAAACTTGTTCAACTGAAACACCTCCACTACTCTGACTTGTACCAGAAGACGATGCACCATTAGTTGGTAGATTAACCACTAATGGTCTTGAAATTTGTTCTTGGTTTGCCGACTGATGAAGATAATATAACGCTGCAAGCTCTTCTTCAGATGGTTCTTCTGGTAAGTCGAATGACTTCCATAGATCTTGGTAGTTGAACAGCCACGCGTCGCCTCTTCTTTGAATAGGATTCGTATAGTTGAAGCAATCAACATGTTGTGCTTCGATCACTCTCCTTAGTTGAGGAACATAAACTCTCCTGAGAGGACTAGCATATCCGACAAAGAAACCTTCTAAAGTCTTCGATCCCAATTTACCATCCGTATTAATCACAGTGCATGGTGCACCAAATGGCTCTAAAAACTTCAGATTTGGTTTCCTTCGGTTGATCATTTCAAAGCATGTCTCTTTAGTCAGTTTGACTGTCAAGACTCTGTTCAGTGTATAACATGCCGCTGCAACTGCCTCATTCTAGAAGCTGACGGGAAGTTTAGAATCCGCAAGCATAGTTCTTGCGGTTTCAATCAAGGTATGATTCTTCCTCGCAGCCACTCCATTTTGTTGCGGAGTGTAAGGAGCACTAAATTCATGCAATATTCCCTTGGCGTTGCAAAATTCTCTCATCCGGGTATTCTTGAACTCTGTACCGTTATCGCTACGAACCCGTCTAACAGGAAGATGGTACAAGTTCTTGATCTTCTTAAAGAGAATGGCAAGATTGTCAAACAAGTGGTATCGGAGCTAGAGATACCTAATTTGATTGATATCAAGACAAGAACAACTCTTATTCTACTCCATTCTTCTATGAAGTATGTCATGCTAAATACATCATAGATAGACCCCTGAGAGTTTCGAGATCAAAATCAAACGAATTGATACCAAATTACTGAAAAAATCATGTTTTCAAAAGTCATGTTGATCGAACTTATAAGCCAAGTTCGCTCGAACTTGACTTAAAAATCCACTTTCTGAGTGATTTTTAATCAAGTTCGCTCGAACTTGAGGGTTTTTGAGAAAAAAATTTATAAGTCCGCTCGAACCTGCATTATTTTCTTTGATTTTCATAAAGTTCGATCGAACTTGATCAATTTCATTGAAATTTATATCAAGTTCGCCCGAACTTGCAAGTTTTCTTCTGAAATCAATCTTAAGTTCGCTCGAACTTATCTCAGGGAAAGATTTTCAAATCAAGTCACAAAAAGTTCGACCGAACTTGTTTAAAAACTGAAAGTTCTCATTCTTCCATTGCA
Source organism: Scalesia atractyloides (assembly GCA_947069175.1). Classification (NCBI taxonomy): domain Eukaryota; kingdom Viridiplantae; phylum Streptophyta; class Magnoliopsida; order Asterales; family Asteraceae; genus Scalesia; species Scalesia atractyloides. The sequence continues at coordinate 16,848,184 of CAMTDV010000019.1, forward strand.
AGTTCGACCGAACTTGTAGTAAACCTAATACTTTTCAAAGTTTGGACGTGTTTCAGCGTACGTGTTTCAATCTTCGCGATGGATGATATTCAGAGAGCGCTCAACAACAAAATGGGCACGTCCGTTAAACCTCCAAAGTTAATGAGTGTAGGAACATCCACGATTAGTACGGGAACCTAAATTTGTTATCTATTGTCCAATTAGGCGGAAACTAATGACAAGTTAACAAAATAACAAGAATTACTCATTTAAATGATCTAAAGTTCAATACATTCGAGAACCGGATCCGACAGAGCTTCGTCGTCTCTGTGCCAAAATCTCTGAAGTTCCAAATGAAATGTCCAAGGAACCTATATATAGTAACTCAAGTTCGCTAACATGACATCACACAACCCTTTACCAGCGAACTTGGCCTATTTCACACTTAAATAGGCCTTGTTTCTAACAGATTAAGCCCTATTCACTTAGACTCGACGTATAATGACGTAGGCAACAAGCATATGCACCAACAGACTCCCCCTTGGATGTTGCCGTAGTCATTGACTTTTAAAATCTTCTTAGTCTTCCAATCTTTAGTTCTTGAATAAACTTTAACATCATGATCTTTATATACTCTTCCTTTTTCTTGAGCTTAGTCTCGATAAAACTTTTAATCATCATGCTCTTCCTTGCTTTAAGCTTTACTCCCCCTAGCTTTAAGCTTTCTGGTGACTTTACTCTTCGCTTTATCAACTCCCCTTCAATCTTTACTACCTATCTAAATAATATCTGACATTCAAATAAACATTTCAGATTTAAACTTTGAAATTTTGTACCATTCACATTTCCAACTTTAATCTTCACTTCAATCTTTTCAAAAACTTTAGCTGATTCAAGTTCAACTTAATGACTTTGAATACATTTTACATTTAAGTCCTTCAACTTTCACATTTTTATCACTTGTGAAAATCTACTTAGTTGATTAAGTTCAAGTTAATGACCTTGATTAACCAAATATGTCAACCGAGTCCAAATTAATGACCTCAGTTTGAAAACCGTTATGAACAATCTGATTTTAAAGTTTCAAATTAATGAACTTTTAAATATTCATCAGATTTTCTTACCAGACTTTGAAGATCTGTTATCCAACATTGGCTCATTGAACTAAAAGAGAAACTAAATCTTTTTGTTTTTTAGAAAGTTTATGCTAAAACACACTGAAAATCTTTTTGGTTTTATCTTGAAAAGCAAGTAAAATATTTACAAAATTTTTAACAAGTAAAGTAAACTATGTACAAACATATTTACAGAAATATTTTTGTGAATTCGTGTCTAAGGATCATATCAGTTGTTTTGAGACATATCACTAGTACCGTTGACCTTTTTTTAAGACTTTAAGTTTAAACTCATTTACCTAGATTGTCGATATGTTTGTCCACTTAAACTTCAACACATTTCTCAATTGTTTCCGCCATCGGTTTGAATTTTTAAGTCAAGTTCGAGCGAACTTGGCTTATAAGTTTCGATCAACATGACTTTTGAAAACATGATTTTTTCAGTAATTTGGTATCAATTCGTTTGATTTTGATCTCCAAACTCTCAGGGTTTATCTATGATGTATTTAGAAGTTCTAGGCTATTGCGTCCGCAAAATCAGAAGAACTTGTATAATACCCCAGATATCAACTATCTATAAAGACCTCGTATCTCAGAATCGGACAATCTCTCAAACGAAGTTTCAGAGTACTATGTCCATATATCCAAGATATGTTAATCCACTAGTTTAAGCAGTTGTAAAATTTAGTTTATATCCCGGAAACAATTTACTAAACGTGTAAAGCCTATCGACACATCCACAGTAAGACATGTTTATCACTCTTAAACTTTACATTTCTTTAGCATACTGTGATAGTCCACTGATGTACTATCATTTCTTTTTTGACACAAAATTCTTTTTGTCTTTTTCAATGTTTTTGAATTTTCAACTTTTTCGTTTGTTATTGATTTTTCTATATAATTTTTCTTACTCCCCCTAAAAACAAAAACATATTTTTAGATTTTAAGAAATAATATTCTAAAAAGAAAACAAACACAAATAGGATCAGATGTTGGTGTAGAATGTCTATGTCTTAGTCTTATACCGAGTCTGTATAGAATATAGTTGATTAGGCTAGCAAAAAGTAGTATTTATGTGTTAAGTGGTCAAGTTCGCTCATGTTGCTCTTGGAATGTCAAGTTCGGCCGAACTTGCTTAGGCAAGTTCACCCGAACTCATCTCCTCCATGAGCGAACTTGAACCTCTATAAATAGCTAGCATGTTACTCTCATTTGTAACTTTGGCATCTCTGAGGCGAAGCTTTGTCAATTTGGAAACCTGACGTTATATCAATAAAATTGACGTTTAACTAATTAATTCTTGTCTATTGGTCATCGTGTCGTAATATTTCCGCTATTATGGACATTAGATATCAAATCTATGTTCCTATGCGTTGAGGATCCTTCCTACAAGTGGTATCAGAGCTAGAATAGCCTGATTTGATTGATATCAAGACAAGAACACTTCTAATTCGATTCCATTCTTCTATTTTTCTTAACTTGTACACAAAAATGAATAATTCACGGGCAAATTCTGTCCAATTTTGAATATGACATGTTAAATACATCATAGATAAACCCCTGAGAGTTTGGAGTCTAAAATCAAACGAATTGGTGTCAAAATTGTGCAAAAACCATGTTTTCCAAAACCCTCATCATCGAACTTGTTAGCCAAGTTCGACCGAACTTGAGGTAAAAAATCACTTTCTGATTGAATTTTTTATCAACTTCGCTCGAACTTGAGTGATTTTTTAAGAAATTTCAGTTAAGTTCGCTCGAACTTAACAAGAATTCATTGATATTTTATCAAGTTCGACCGAACTTGATAAAAATCAGGAAATCTTAGGCTAAGTTTGCCGTACTTGTGTGTTTCTTATAAATTTCATATTGCAAGTTCGCTCGAGGTTGTTCAAGAATATTTTCAAAACAAAATCCATAAGTTCGACCGAACTTAACATTTTCAAAAGTTTTAACGTGTTTTCAGAGTACATGTCTCGATATTCGCGATGGATGATATTCAGAGAGCGTATATGTCCGGAGTGGGTACATCCAATGCTAATGTCATACAGCAAGTCAATCTAGACAACGAGATGGGCACGTCCGTTAAACCTTCTTTATTAATGAGCATGGACGAGTATGAAGGATGGAAGGAGAAATTTACCTATTGGGTTCAAGCCATGCATTTCCAAGGCTGGGTGTCGATTAAAAGAGGTTATACTGTTCCGTTGGATGAACATCAACAAGTTCTGGAAAAGTACAAGTATACTACAATACAGAAAGATGAGTACATTGTTGAGAAAAAGATGATAAGCCTCATTCAACAATCTGTTAAAGAGGATATTCTGGTTCTGTTACCAGAATACACGACTGCGAGAGATCTCTGGCTATCACTGCAAAAGAAATACCAAGGAAGCGTAGAGATGATTAAGAGTAAGAAAGCTGTCATCATGAAGGAGTTCAATATCTTTAACATGTTGAATGGATAGACAATGAAACAGATGATTGAGTGTTTTTGTCATCTGAAAGTCCAAATGAGAAGACACGGTCTTGAGAAGACGGAACAAGAGTACATCGATAAGCTTGCAGATGCGTTACCTGACGGAGAGTGGACTACTTACCTGATGGTTCTGAAAGAAAGTTCAAATTGGGAATTCTTCAAGCTGTCTATATTCATCGACAAACTCGAAGGCCATAAGATGGAACTTCTAAAGATTGTTCAAGATGTTGGTATGTATTACAAAACCGGAATGCAAGACAACATTTCAAGCCCAAACGAATTCTGATCCAAATGTGTACAAGTGTAACATTGCTGTCAATCTAAACAATGTTGTTTCTGAGCAAGTTGCAAAACAACACATGGCACTTCTCGCCACTGTTCTTGAGTCGTACGAAAGTCTTGTGGCTAGAAAGATCGGCAATCCCGAAATGACCGCCGAAGACTACGATCAGGTGGACGAAGAAGAGCTTGAACTGATGGATATCAAGTGGTCACTAGCTTCTATCATTCGAATGGTGACAAAGTTTGTTACGCTCACAGGCCGAGATATCAAAAATTCAAGCAATAAGCTAGGTTTCGACAAATCGAAAGTCACTTGTTTCAGATGCCGATAGAAAGGGCATTTTAAGAGAGAATGCAAGAATCCTGAAGACACAGGAAATCAGAGTCCATTTGGAGGGGGCAACGAATATTACAAGAAGTCACTTCAGTACAAGCCTTTCCTAAAAAAGACACAAGTTGAAATTCAGGAGAAACCAAATAGTAACACTACTGAAAAGGCAATGGTTGCTTTGAACGAGGATGATGGCTTTGATTGGAATTCTATTGATGGCTGAGATCGCTGAAGATAGATTTGCCGATGAAACAACAGCTCTAGAGAATATTCTATTGGAACAATATCTGCAACAGCAAGAGGAAGAGGAGTATCTTCACATGAAGAATCAAGGCATATTATCTCCTAACTCATGTGAGAGTTTTGCAGGTCACTTTGATGGAAGGTCTCAAGAGCAAGTGATCGAAGAAATATCGAATGAAGAAGTTACTGATGTTGTTCAAGAAGTAACTCCTGAAAACCTCAAGGACTTTGCTGATAAAGCTATGATGGCAAATCTAACCAAGGTAGGTACAGAGGTAAAGGAATGCGCCAAAAAATCACAAATCATCGCTAAACTCAATGTACATAACGAACATTTCAAATACGATTATCGTACAATGAAGGAAGCGTATGACAAAACGAAAGATGATTATGGCAGGCTCGATAGAAATAATATTGAACAACATGATACGATTAGAATGTTGAAAGGTACAGTAATGGATAAACAAAAAGCAATAAACATCTATATAAACACCATTGCTGAGACCAAACAACAACTCCAGGACATGAAAATTCTAACGAAGCGTGTTCAACAACTTTTGAGAAGTTACACAACTAACACATATGTCATTGATCACATTCTTCTGACAATTCCATCGGAAGAAAAACCTAAAAAGAAAATTGGTAAAGAATACAGCAATGTCCCTCCACCCCTATGCGAGAAATATTGTCGCAAACTGTTGATGGGATGGATAAGGCACTCAACATTGAGTTGTTAACTGAAAAGAAAAATGAGTTGCCGGAGAACATTGATGTAGTCTATACTAAATTTGATGATGATAATGTGGTAGTGAAAAAGTTTGTTGAAAATGTTCTGAACGATTCTGATGATGGCAGCTTCAAAAGCACCGACTCGAGTTCAAAGAATTCTGATTCACAATCTGAAGATGGCGATAAATCATCAGATGAGGGTCTAAGTGATGATCCTAACGTTGTCATGTACAAAGTTAAGGATTCTGATAGATTGTACTTCGACGATAGTTTTCCGATTCGGAACGTGAAGGAAGATCAGTTGGATAAATTCTTTAAACTTGTGGAAGTTACATCAGATGATCTGGAGATCAATGAAAGGAAGTTCTATTCCAAACCTAAAGAAACAATTACCGAAGGAATGGTGGTGATCATCCGGAAAACCGGAGAGCTGGGTTGGGATTAGAAGAATCTGATGAACCTGTTATGAAAAAGTCACCATTTCACGAATACAAAGATAAAAACATGAAATTAATTAATGCGACAAACACGGTTCATGAGGAGAGTTTGATTGGAAAGCAATCAAACGATGAGTTTAAGAAACAGAAAGAACTTCGAGATAAGGCGAAAGCCACAAGTGGTGTAAAATCCACTAGTGGTTATTCACATGATAATCGAACTTGCTTTAAGTGCAACGAAATTGGTCACATTGCACGCAAGTGTCCGAAATCAAAGCCAGCCTATCTTTGAGGGAAAGAAAATTCAGTTGTTGTGAAACCAAAGCAACCGGAGTTTGTAAAACCTGTAACGATTTTGAAAAGAAATGAATCAAAGCCTGAAGATAAACCTAAATCTGAAAAGAAGTTTGCGAATTCAACTTTCAACAAAGGTGAATCTTCAAAAGCAAACGAAACAAAGTTTTATATCAAAAAGGCTAACATCAAATCACAAGCCTGGGTTGCTAAGAAAAGGTCAACAACATCCGAGGTCACTTAGTCTAAGCTTGTTAAGACTAATGATAACATGAAAGAATTAAAATCTGAAATCAAGTCTGAAACTGTCAAAATTACAAGTGGTAACAGTTTGAAAGATAAAAAGAAAATGAAGTTTTCAAACATAAACATCATAGAAAATCCAGATGATGAATATGAATTTGATTATGCTGACGAATGTGAATTTGATTACGACGATGGTTATCCAATTCAACCCAAGACCAAGAAGGCTTGGGTCGCGCTATTTAACTAATTGTTGAAATGTGCATGGGCTCCAGAGATCCGTACTTTCCAAGTGGATTCTGGATAGTGGAGCTTCCAGACATATGACAGGAATGAAAGCGCTCTTATTCGACATAAAAGCAATCAATGGCGGATATGTTGGATTTGTTGGAAACCAAGGTGGAAGGATTGTTGCCGAGGGAAAGCTCATTTGATCGAGTGAACTACATTGCGGAGCTTGAAAACAACCTTCTGAGTATTTCTCAAATTTGTGATAAGAAGTTTACCGTCCACTTCAATGATAAAGAATGCATGATAATCAAACCGGGTTTCAAAATACCAAACGAGTGGAATCATGCATGCACCGAGAGAAAATGATTTGTATGTTCCTGACATGGGAAATGCTACTACTTCTTCAAAAACCGGCACAATGTTTTGTTTTGAAAGCTACTGAGAAGTAGTTAATCTTATGGCACAGAAAGATGGGCCACATTCACCTAAGAAAGATGAATCACTTGGTGCATAACGATTTGGTGGAAGGTATGAATCTGAAAAGTTTTCATATGTCAGGTAATTGCCTCGAGTGTAAAAAGGGAAAGCATATCAAGAAATCTCATCCGAAAAAGATTCTCAATTGATAAAGTTACCGCTCGAAAGACTTCATATGGATCTCTTCGGTGCAGTGTCCGAATCATCTCTAGAGATCTCTACTGCTTGGTAGTCACAGATGATTATTCTCGATACTCGTGGGTATTATTCCAAGAATCAAAAGATGAGACGTTTGAAAACTTAGTAATTCTTTTCAAGAAACTTGGGAACCTGTACCACCTTCTAGTGAGACGCATTAGAAGTGACAACGGTACTGAGTGCAAAAACATCAAAATGAGGGAATTCTGCAGCGCTAAAGGGATCCGGCACGAATTTAGTGCTCCCTACACTCCACAACAAAATGGAGTCGCTGAACGGAAGAACAGAACTTTGATAGAAACTGCAAGAACAATGCTCGCAGATTCTAAACTTCCCGTAAGCTTTTGGAGTGAAGCAGTTGCAATAGCTTGCTACACACTAAACAGAGTTCTCACTGTCATACCAACAAAGAAGACATGTTTTGAGATTATTAATCGACAGAAGCCAAACTTGAAGTTTTTAGAACCATTTGGTGCATCGTGTACTGTAATCGATCAAGATGGTAAATTCGAAGCCAAATCTCTTAAGGTTTCTTTGTCGGATATCGTGCATATGTTCCCTCGTTGAAAAAGGTTATTCAAGCACAACATGTTGATTGTTTTAACTATACGGATCCTGTTCAGAGAAAAGGTGACGCATGGTTATTCAACTAACAAGATCTTTGGAAATCATTTGATTTGCCTGAAGAACCATCCGATGAAGAAATTGTAGCATTATAGTATCTTCATCAATCAGCAAATCAAGAGCAAATTGTCTGACCAATTGTGGTTAATCAACCCACGTTGGGATCATCTTCTTCTGGTGCTAGTTCAAGTAACAGCGGTAGTCAAGAAGCTCAAACAGAACAAGTGACACTGAATACAGAACCAGTCAATACTACAGTGGTTCCTAATCTTTCTGAAGCACATAGTTCAGACTCGGACGAGGCTCCAACATTCGATGCCGATGGAGAATCTTCCTCAGATGAAGAAGCAGAGCAGATTACAAGTTTAATGAATGAATCTGCAGGCCCGAGTAGTGTTCCTGAAGTTGAAGTGGTGGTAGATCAAAATATCACAAATCAAGAGAATACTATGGTTGTTCCAGGCGAAGTGATGCCAAGATCATATTCTTATCATCCGTCGAATTCTATTATAGGTGAATTACAAGCTAATGTGAGAACATAGAGTCAAATAAACATAGCTTTGAGCTGCTTCTATACTCGTGTTGCTCCAATTCAAGAGTATTGCTACTACTCATGTTTCATATCCCAGATAGAGCCAAAGAGTGTTTCTAAAGCTTTAGGCAATGAAAACTGGGTACAAGCAATGCAAGAGGAACTGTTAAAGTTCGAGAAGTTAGGAGTGTGGAAGCTTGTAGACCTACCTGAAAATCAGAAAGCGATTGATACTAAATGGGTCTTTAAATGTAAGAGAGACGATCGAGGGGTTATAGTTCGAAACAAAGCTCGGCTTGTTGTTAAGGGATTTCACCAGCAGGAAGGGATAGACTACACGAAAGTCTACGCACCAGTAGCTCGCTTAGAATCTATTCGAATATTTCTTGCTTTCGCAGCATGGAAAGGATTTAAAGTCTATGAGTTGGATGTCAAATCAGCTTTTCTGTACAGAAAATTACGCGAGAAGGTGTACGTCGGACAACCACCGTGGTTTGTCGACCCACTCAACAAAAAGAGAGCATATCTTCTTGATAAAGCTCTTGACGGTTTACACCAAGCCCCAAGAGCTTGGTACGAGACGTTATCACAACATCTCGTGGGAAACGGCTTTGTTAGAGGAACTGTAGATAGTACTCTTTTCCCCAGAGAAGTTGGTAGTCATCTAATTATAGTTCAAATCTATGTGGACGACATCATCTTTGGATCAACGAATGATAGTCTTTGCAAGGAGTTTGAGGGCATCATGAAAAAGAAGTTCGAAATGTCTTCGATGGGCGAAATGAAATTCTTCCTCGGATTGCAAGTAGATCAACTTCCAGACGGTATTCATTCATCAGACCAAGTATGTGCACGACATCTTGAAGAAGTTTGATATGGAAAGCTCGAAGCCGTTATCTACTCCTCTTGCTCTTAATCACGGGATTTGCATTGACGAGACTGGAACCAAAGTTGATGAGACGCTCCACAGATCAATGATAGGATCGTTGATGTATCTGACGGCATCATGCCCAGATATCATGTATCCTACCTGCCTATGCGCTAGATATCAGTCAAGCCCGAGAATATCATGCATGCAGATCATGAAGCGAATCTTCAGATACTTGAAGGGAAGCCTAAGCACCAGCTTGTGGTACCCAAAGAATGATAATTTCGATCTTGCAGGATACGCTGGTTCTGATTTTGGTGTAGATAAGTTGAATTCTAAATCGACTACAGCAGGATGCCAATTCTTCGAAACAAGAATGGTAACCTGGCAGTGTAAGAAACAGTCTATGGTCGCTCTCTCTACCTACGAAGATGAGTATATCTCAGCCTCCAGCTGTTGTGCACAAATTTTGTGGATACAACAGCAGATTAGAGACTATGGTCTACAATTTCTTGACACTCCGCTGTATGTTGATAATAAGGCAGCCATTAATATAACCAAAAATCAAGTTCATCACTCACGTACTAAACACATTGAAATTTGTTATCATTTCATTCGTGACTGTTACGAAAAGAAATTGGTGCGAATAGAAAAAATCCACACCGACGAACAAAAGGCTGATTTTTATACCAAACCATTTTCTTTATCACGGTTTAAATACTTGTTAAGAACTATTGGTATGGAAAATTTGCTGACAGGTGCGGATGCTAAGGTTGAATACGGATCAGATGACGAATTCACGTGATCCACAATGGTTTGTCTATATCTTTCTAGTTTAGAATTTTATTAAAAACTAAAATACAAAAAGATGTTTTTGATTTTAGGGGGAGAAATGTTAGAGAAAATACAAAAACATTTGAAAATTTTAAAAAATTCAAAAACATATGAAATATACAAAAAGTACAAAAACATTGAAAAAAGACAAAAGGATTCAGTGTCACAAAAGGAAATGATAGTACATCAGTGGACTATCACAGTATGCTAAAGAAATAAAAAGTTTAAAAAGTGAAAAACAAGTCTTACTGTGGATGTGTCGATAGGCTTAACACGTTCAGTAAACTGTTTTCAAGATATAGACTAAATTTTACAAGTGCTTAATCTTGTGGATTAACACATCTTGGATATATGGACTTCGTACTACGAAATTTCGTTTGAGAGATTGCCTGATTCTGAGATACGAGGTCTTTATTGATAGTTGATATCTGGGGTATTATACAAGTTCTTCTGATTTTGCGGAAGCAATAGCCTAGAAATTCTATAATACTGTCGCAATAAACCCCTAAACTGCATGCAATTTTGAAAAGTATCTAAAGATCTAATCATTTGCAGTGCTAAAAAGATTCCTTAAATGGAACACACCTTAAAGTCAAGCCTTCATATCTTTTTCTGTACGGTAGTACTAACCTGAGCTCTCAAGGTCTCGCACTAACCCAGATACAGATATCAATTACGCTATACTCACCTGTAAGATGAAATCTAGGGAATCTTGATACGTGAGTATATTCAAGAAGTGGGAACCATAGATAAGTCAAGTTTCATAAATCATACCTTAACATATCTTGAAACAGTTGAGAAACGTGGTAAAGTTTAAGTGGACAAACATATCGACAATCTAGGTAAACGAGTTTAAAACTTAAAGTCATCTAAAGGTCAACAGTACTGGTGATAGGTCTCAATCAACTAATATGATCCTTAGACACGAATACACAAAATATGTCTGTAAATATGTTTGTACATAGTTTTACATTGTTCTGTACATAGTTTATCAGCTTTACAGATTAACACCAAAAAGATTTGTAGTGTGTTTTACCATAAACTTACAAAAATACAAAAAGATTTTGTTTCTACATTGTTTTCAACAAACCAATGTTGGAGAATGGGTCTTTGAAGTCTAGTAAGGTGCTTAAACTAGTGGGAATCTCATTGACAATGGCCTATGAAAAGTTCATTAAATTGAAACTTTTATTTTGAAAATATCAACAATTTGTTGGGAATGGGTCAAACCGGGGTCATTAGCTTGGATTTGGTAAACTGAGTGGATTTTTATAACTGGTAAAAGTTGAAAAGTTCAGGGACTTAATTGCAAAATTTGAAAAGTTTGAATTTGGTTTTGACAAGTTCGACCGAACTTGTCAAACTGATTAAAGTTTTAACAAACAAACAAGTTCGACCGAACTTGTAAATGATGGCTGGTTTGTGATAGTATAAGTTCGCCCGGACTTATATGGCCTTTATCATTAGGATTGCAAGTTCGCTCGAACTTGCCAAGGTATAAATACCTTGCAAGTTCGCGCGAACTCATTATTAACTGCAACAACTCTCTGAGCGAACTTAAGACTAATAGAGCGATTGTGTGAAATTGGCAAGTTAGAGTTGTTGTGCTGCTGAAATTTATATTACATTTAGTGATTCGCACACTAATTGTAATGGAAGAGGTGTGTATTTGAATTTTGAACCATGAATTGAACATGAAACACCTGTGAAAGAGCCAGAAAAGACAGAAGCAGAAAAGCAAGATGAAAAAGAAAAAGAGTTTGATGCTGATTTCGATCCAAACCTTGAAAAAGAATCTGATGAGAAAATCAGATTTTGATTTCAACTTTCAACAAGTTCGGTCGAACTTAGATGAAAAGATTTCAAATTTGAACTATTTCGAGCGGACTTGTGAAGGTTTCAAGAAAAACAGGTAAGTTCGGTCGAACTTAGGAAGAATTTTCAAGGAATTAACTAAGTTCGAGCGAACTTATGCAAAAATTTCACCAAATTTTATACAAGTTCTTGTGAACTTGATAAAATTGAAGAATTTAAGATGAGTTCGAGCGAACTTGTGGTTAAAACCTTGAAAATCTATCAAGTTCGGGCGAACTTGATCTCATGTTCGGCCATAGTGAGCTAGCAAATCATGGTTTTTTGAACTTTTTGATATCAATTTGTTTGAATTTGATGTCCAAAGTCTCAGGGGTTTACCACAAGTGTATTTTACATGATATGTTCAAATTTTAGCCAATTTTGTCCATGAAACCTTCAAATATGTGAAAATGTTAAGAAAAATGATAGAATGGAGATGAAATAGAGTGATTCTTGACTTGATTCCAGCAAATTTATGTATCAAGGCTCTGATACCACTTGTAGGAACGTCCACGATTAGCACGATAACCTAAATGTGTAATCTATAGTCCAGTTAGGCGGAAACGAATGACAAGTTAACCAAATAACAAGAATTACTCATTTAAACGTTGTTTTCTTTGATCTAAAGTTCAATACATTCTAGAACCGGATCCGACAGCTTTGGCGTCTCTGTGTCAAAATCTCTGAAGTTCCGAATGAAATCCCCAAGGCACCTATATATAGTAACTCATGTTCACTGGAGGGAGGCTGAGTTCGAGCGAACTTGACCTAGTCAAGTTCGGCCGAACTTGACATCACACAATCCTTGACTAGCGAACTTGGCCTATTTCACACTTAAATACGCCTTGTTTCTAACAGATTAATCCCTATTCACTCAGACTCGGTGTATAATGACGTAGGCAACAGACATATGCACCAACAATGAGTATGAACGAATACGAGGGATGGAAGGAGAAGTTCAGTTACTGGGTTCAGGCCATGCATTTCCAAAGCTGGGTGGCAATAGAAAGAGGACATGTCGTTCCGTTAGACGAAACTCAGCAAGTTCTGGAGAAGTACAAGTATTCTTCGCTACAGAAGGATGAATATATCGCCGAGAAGAAAATGATTAGCCTTATTCAACACTCTGTTAAAGAGGATATTTTGATCTTGTTGCCTGAATACACGACTGTGAGGGAACTCTGGTTATCGTTGAAGAACAAGTACCAGGGCAGTGTAGAAATGATAAAGAGCAAGAAGGCTCTTATCATGAAGGAGTTTGAAATATTTACTATGATGAAGGGCGAGACAATGAAGCAGATGATCGAACGTTTTTGTCATCTGAAGGTTCAAATGAGGAGACACGGTCTTGAGAAGATAGAACCGGAGTATATTGATAAGCTTACAGATGCATTACCTGACGGAGAATGGACTACTTATCTCATGGTATTGAAAGAAAGTCCAAACTAGGAATTCTTCAAGCTGGCTACATTCGTCTACAAAATCGTCTACATGAAATCGAAGGTAGCAAAGTCAAAGAATGCTAACATCGTTCAAGATGTTGGTCTATACTACAAGAACGGAGTTCAAGACAGCATTACAAGCCAAAAGATTCAGACAACATTCAGTGCGAATATGAATTCTTCGAATCATTCGCCGCAGAGTCAAAATCAATCATATCCGAAATATGATCAAAGTCCGCATAGTTCTTCGTATTCAAGCACCGGTTCAAATTCTTCTTATCAGAATCAAGTAAATCTGAATAATAAATCGAATTCTGCTCCAAATTTGTACAAGTGCAACATTGCTGTTTATCTAAACAATGTTGTTTCTGAACAAGTTGCCAAACAACACATGGCACTTCTTGCCACAGTGCTGGAATCGTATGAAAGTTTGCTGGCCAGAAAGATTGGCTATCCGGTAATGACCGCCGAAGACTACGATCAGTGGACGAAGAAGAACTTGAGCTATTGGATATCAAATGGTCTTTGGCTTCTATCATTCGAAGGGTGACAAAGTGTGTTGCACTCACAGGCCGAGATATCGGAAATTCAAGCAACATGCTAGGGTTTGACAAATCAAAGTTCACTTGTTTTAGATGCCGACAAAAGGTGCATTTCAAGAGAGAATGCAAGAATTCTGAAGCAAGCGGCAACCAGAGTCCATTCGGAAGTGGAAGTGATTATTACAAGAAGGCTCTTCAGTATAAGCCATTTCCAAAGAAGAATCAAGTTAATATTCAAGAAAAACCATCCAACAATACCGAAAAAGCAATGGTTGCTACTAACAAAGATGGCGGTTTTGACTGGAATTCTTATATTGCAAAGAAGACCGGAGTGGCTTTGATGGTTGAGATTCCTTTACTAGAACAGTATCTGCAACAACAGGAAGAAGAGGAGACTAATCACCACATAAAGACTCAAGGAATTTTATCTCCTAACTCAACTTCTAGTTTTGCAGGTAATTTTGATGGGAGTTCTCAGGAGTAAGTGGTTGAGGAGAAATCAATTTTTGAAGAAGTTATTGATATAGCTCAAGAAATGAATGCTGAAAACATCACGGACATTGCGAACAAAGCTGTGATGGCAAATCTAACCAAGGTAGGTCTGGAGGTAAAGGTAGTCGAAAAGGAAGTTGTCAAAATACAAGTTGTGGAGGTTGAAAACCTTGCACAAAATGCACCGAGCCATGTGCAAAATGTGCCGAAAAATCACAAACGATCGTTGAACTCAATGTGCATAATGAACATTTCAAATATGATTATCGCACAATGAAAGAAGCGTATGACAAAATGAAAGATGATTATGGCAGGCTCGATAGAAATAATGTTGAACAACACGACACTGTGAGAATGTTAAAAGGGACAGTAATGGATAAACAAAAAGCAATAAATGTATACATTAACACCATTGCTGAAACCAAACAACAACTCCAGGATATGAAAATAGAAACAGAACGTGTTCAGCAACTTTTGAGAAGTTACACCACTAACGCTTATGTCATCGATCATATTATTCCCATGATTTTGTCGGAGGGAAATGATAAAAGGACTAAAAAGAAAATTGGTAGAGAACACACCAATGTTCCACCACCCCTATGTGAGAAATATTGTCGGAAATCTGTTGATGGGATGGATAAGACATTCAATATTGAGTTATTATCTGAAAAGAAGAATGAGTTGACGGAGAACATTGATGTAATCTACTACATCAGATGATGACAGTAATGCTGTGGTTGAAAACGTTTTGAATGATTCTAATGATGGCAGCTTTGAGAGCGCCACCTCGAGTTCGAATCGTTCTGACACAAAATCCGAAGATGACGATACATCATCGGAAGATGGCCTATGTGATGATCCTAACGTCGTCATGTACAAGGTTAAGGAATCTGATAGACTATATTTTGATGATAGTTTTCCGATTCGGAATGTTAAAGAAGAACAACTTGATAAACTGTTCAAACTGGTTGCAGTTACATTAGAGGATCTGGAGAAGAATGTGTGACATCCCGGGTTTTTCGGACAACTTAAACGCAATACTTGTCGAGTGAATTATATGCTATGTATTAAACATGTACGAGTTAATGAATACGTGATGTGTGATTACGTGAATTGTTTTAGTTACAAAATATATGTATATATAATAAATATGTACACGAACCGAACCGCGACACAAACACAAACCGAACTCCTTCTGATTCTAGGAAACCTTAAACCCAAGTCCTCGGCCGCGAGATTTAGACCTTAAACCTTAAGCCATTCTCGGCCAAGTGCAAACCAAACCAAACCAACCCAAACATATCTCGGCCGCAAGATCAAACCCAAACCGACCCACCCTAGTTCCTCGGCCACGAATTCAAATCCAAACCGTGACCTTGTTGTCTCCTTGCGCTATATATACTCACACCCATGCATGCTCTTTCACAACTACAAAACCCTAAAAGAAAAACTGCCGTCGGCAGCCGATCCTTCATCCCTTTTGATCGCGAACAGCTTCCTTCCTTCATCACCTCGATCTGATCAGCCTTGTTCATGTTCTTGGTCGCTAACAGCTTGTTGCTTTCAGTCCCTTTCAGTCTCGGTCGCAACAGCTTTTCCTTTTCTTTTCTTCCGGTCGTAGCAGCAGCCCTCGCCATCTTCATCCTCGGTCGCAAGCAATCTTTGATCACCGGTCCCTTATCGTACTCACGGTTCGTTTACCTTGGTATTAAAAGATTAAAATTTGTCATATGCTACAAGATAATATTCGGATATATGTGCTTGAATGATTAATTGGTTTGTTTTCGGATTATATGTGTTTGAAAGTAAGCGGCTGAATTATCATTGTTTACATGAATGAGTGTTTGCGCAACTTATAAGTTTGCGAGTATGTTTTGTTATAAAAACTAGAGATGTTGATTAGGGTTTGCATGGATATGTTAGAGGTATTGATCTATGATTAGAAAACCGGTTCATGATCGCCTAGGTTAATAATAGGAACGGTTTATGATAATGATATGCTGAAACAGTTTGCTGAGTAATAGTTACAGCCGACTTCATCTGGCTGTAACTCGGTCGTTAGTTGTCGAAAAACGGATTTTCTGATGTCTAGGACGTAGAGATTTGAATAACGAATCTAAGGGCGCTGGATTCATAATTTTCTGAAGTCGTTTGATATTTTTAAGTGGCCAAATAAGTTCAGTAACTAAAGCTGTGAAAATCCTAAAATTTTGTTAGTTGTTTATCGAGTTGGATTTTAAAATCAGTAGAGAGTTGAGTCATGAATTTTGTACAGCAACTAGGTATGGAAATTTCCGGGCAACTCCAACTGGAATTTTGTTAATTGGACGATCAGTGATTTTTAAATAAATTCTTCCGTGCACTGCAGTCAGAAAGCGATGAATCTGACTGCAGCCGAGTATATTGATATTTATGGTTAAATGGTAAAGATTTAGGACTTGGAAAATTTATATAAATTTGTACAGTATAAATGACACCTGCTGTAAAAATATTGGAATTTTTGGAACGTTGGAACTATTTTATAAAAATCCTAGAAAACAGCTGAATTATGAGCGTTAAGCTGAAATTTGATAACTTGTGATTGTGTGCACCAAATTGTGGCATGGATTGGTTTATGTTCATGATAAGTTGTTTTGATCACTAGGTTCACATGAGGATACTTGCAGGCATGTTTGAGTGTTAGATATGTTGTTTGTGTGTATCACTTTGTGCGTAAATTACGTGTTGAATTTGTATTGGTGTGTTCACACACTGACTTGGAATTAATTGGTTTGTTAGGACGCAACTAGCGGTCCCATCTCTTATAACTTCTTTGCTACACTAACCGAGCAAATAAAGGTGAGTTCACGGCCCCTAACTTTATCCGGTTTTTAAACAGCAGGGAGAGAAACATGTATACACTCTTCAAACTCAATCTCTTTACGTTATACGAAATTAACGTCACATAACTATTCGGTAACTAAGTTGATGTTAATGTAATGTTATGGTCACTAAGCAGCTTTATCACTTAAGTCCTTGTCAATCTCTCGGATTGTTAGTATTGGGTTTAATAGCGGGGGAATTATAAGTAGTACTACTAGGCCCGACAAGCCCCATCCGAGCTAGTCGCGCTAGCCGACCGGGTATGGTCAACGGGTGAATAATTTGGCCTAACTGCGCCATGGTCAGTGATAGGCCTGGCAACACGGAGGCACAACAGTCAGCTTCGATCGCGAACTTTTACGTGACATAACTTTAGGCTAGCTACCTATATATGTTAACATTGAACTTAATTACGAAACAACTATATTATCCCGGGTTGAGGATAATGGAAACAATAACTTATTATTCCTGGATGGAATAATGGAAACAACAACTATATTATCCTGGGTTGAGGATAATGGAAGCAACAACTTATTATTCCGGGATTGGAATAATGGAACCAACACATTATCCCGGGTTAGGGATAACGGGGAAAACAAACTATAACCGAACAAACGAATTTATGAAAACCTGTGAACTCACTCATCTTTAATGTTGACACTTGTTTCTTTACATGTTTCTCAGGACGCTAGGAGCTCTAGGTGCACGCACATGCATTGAACAAGACATCTTTTATCGAGTCTTATTTATAAATATTGTTTTGGGGTTTTTCATTTGTTTTGGCGTTTGTGTTGGCGCCCGCTTCACTACTTATTTATGCTTCCGCTCAACTTTAAAAACTGATGCTTCCGCTAAATATTGGTAACTAATCAAGACAATATAAAATCTACGACAAATGATTTTTGAAAACGTATTATCAAATCATATAGAGTCGTTCGACGTACTAGTGTTTCAGATTCTGGTTTGTTCACACGCCTCGCGGTAAAACTCCGCAAGTGGAAATTGAGGGTGTGACAGATTGGTGTCAGAGCCACTAGCTATAGAGAAGCAGGTTTGCATTAGAAGTAGACCTAAACTATAGCTGATTTCATGACACTAGACTTAGTTTGGCACCGAACTATTATATCTTGTTATGCTATGTACCACAACTGGGTTATGTGGATTATGACTTAATAATAAGAAATGAAAACAACTCGTAACTAACTACACGACCTAACAAGCAATGTCATCATCATCCGACAAACTTACGCCACCAAGAGCGCCAGGAAAGGCACCTATGGTGGAACCCTTACCATCTTATGGCGTGGAGACACGCTCGGCGGCGAGGAAAAGGCTCGCTCTGGGGGAGGAGTCGTCGTCACGCCCAACCATTGCTGTGCCGGTTGAACCGGTTAACCCTGTAGAAGTAGGAATTGACATACTTAGAGTCCTGATACATAAACAACAAAAACAGTTAGAAAGAATGCAGGAAACCATCCTAGCACAAGGATGGATGATCCGCCAACTTACAGGTAAGACCGACTCGCTCGAGGAAGAGCACCATACGAGTAAGATAGCTCGTAACACCTTAGCCAGAGATCTGCGTGCTGAGCAGATAAGAGCCGACTGGCTCGAGGACAGAGTCCTGGAAAATAGTTGGAACATTCAGGAGCTACAGAAACATCAAGCACCTGCACCAGCACCAGCCCCTCCAGTGCCGGTAGAGGAGGATCCAGAAGAGGATTCAGAGGAGGACCCTGAGGAGGATCCAGAGGAGGATCCGGAGGAGGACCCAGCTGTAGAAGCTGGAAATGCCGCGCAGGATGACGGCAACGACAGTGACTTGGGGGATGGAGACGTAGACGACTGACACGTCTCGCTTATTTTATTTATTTTCCTTCAGTCTATTTACTTTCCCACTTGTGTTTAAACTTGAGACTTTATAGTGAATTCATATGTTTGATTTGCACTTTTGTAAGACGTTGAAATTTCAGTTAATCAAGTATTTCTTTTGACTATTTCACATATTGAGTTGACATAACTTAATAATTATTAAAGTACGAAGTAGGATAACTATATTGGATATATAGACTTATCGGGGTGTGTTTGTGTTGTGTTTCGAAGATCTAAATGGCAACTGGAAGACGTGGAAACCTTAACTTGACGCCCGAAGAGCTAGCTGCCATGATTCAAGAGCACGTGAACGCAGCTTTAGCGGGTGTTCAGAATCAACCGGCAGGTAACCATTATTAAATTTTCGCGTGAAAATCTAATAGTGAGGCTAGTAAAATTCCTTGCTGACTTCCTGCTCTCTGTCAGCAGGAGGGGGCTTTAACCCCTACAAGATGTTCCTTGACGCGAAACCAAGCAAATTCTCGGGGGCGGAAGGACCCATTGGACTGGTCCGCTGGATCGAAAAAAAATCTGAATCCGTTTTTGAAATGTGCAACTGTCTAGAGGCCAACAAGGTCAAGTACGCAGCCTCAACACTGGAAGATGGGGCACTGACATGGTGGAATGCACAGGTCCAAACGCGTGGACTTATTGCTGCCAATGCAATGGCCTGGGCCGAGTTCAAGGCCCTAATCAAAGAGGAGTACTGTCCACGAGATAGAGTGCAACAGTTGGAGCAAGCCTTATGGAACCACAAGATGGTGGGATCTGAAATTGAAGCTTACACCGTAAAACACCATGACTTGGAATTTCTATGTCCCGAATTGGCCAACACTGTGGAGAAAAGACTCGAGTTCTATCTTGGGGTCTGGTTCCGGAAATTCAGGGTATGGTAATGGCTAGTAACCCTGTAACTGAACATCAAGCAATCCGATTGGCTCACAAACTCACCGATAAGGCGGTGGAACAAAAGAAGTTGCCAGCACGGGGTACAACTGAAGTTGCCCCGGATAACAAAAGAAAGTTTGAAGACTCGTCTGCTCGACAGTCTTCGTCATCCCAGCCGCAGCAGGGGAACCAGAAACGGTTCAATCATTACAACAGCCACCGGGGTCACCAAAATCAGCCCGTCAACAACAACAACAACAACCAGAATGCAAGCGGCTATGCAGGTCGAAAGCCGCAGTGCAACCGCTGTAATCTCCATCATAACGGCCCTTGTGCCGGAAATCGCTGCCAACGATGTTGCAAGGTGGGACATGCGGCAAAGGATTGTCGTGGGGAAATCATGTCCCGACAAAATCAAAATCAACCCCAGAGTCAGCAGCAGGGTATTAACCGGGGATGCTATCAGTGTGGTAGTACTGCTCATTTCAGAAGAGACTGCCCACAGTTGCGTAACAACAACAATAATGGTGGAAACAACCACAACCACAATAACCACAACAACAATAACAACAACAACAATAATGGGAACGGTGGCACCGGAGGTGCCAAAGGTCGCGCATTTACATTGGGCCACGGAGAGGCCAGAAACGACTCGAACGTGGTCACCGGTAAGTTTCCCCTTAATGAACATTTTGCTACTGTGCTTTTTGATACGGGTGCAGATAGGAGCTTTATATCTGAGTCTTTTAGGAAGAACCTAAATCTCACGCTTAAACCATTAGAGACCCCTTATGTTATAGAATTAGCCGATGGTAAATCTGTAGATGTGACCCAAATAGTATCCGGCTGTCAACTCAAACTCGCGGGCCACACCTTTACCATTGATCTAATGACAACTACCCTGGGTAGTTTTGACGTGGTAGTCGGAATGGACTGGCTATCCGACGTCCGGGCTGAAGTTCTCTGCTTCGAAAAATCTATCCGTATTCCGCTCTCTAACGACGAAATCCTGACGGTACAAGGCGATAAGGCAAGCGCCGTCACCAACATCATCTCATACATGCAAGCGCAGAAGTATCTTCGGAGAAAGAACTCCTTCGCTTTACTCGCACTGATTTCCGAACAGCCTAAGGATGAGAAACGTATAGAAGACATCCCTGTCGTCCGTGATTTTTCCGATGTATTCCCAGAGGAACTACCTGGTCTTCCACCCCATCGACAATTGGAGTTTGAAATCGAATTGGCAAACAATGCAACTCCTATCGCCAAGGCTCCATACCGCCTAGCTCCAGCCGAGCTGCAGGAGCTGTCTACCCAACTTCAGGAGCTATTAGAAAAAGGATTTATCCGACCAAGCGTTTCGCCATGGGGAGCTCCAGTCCTTTTTGTCAAGAAGAAGGACGGGACTTTCCGCATGTGCATCGACTACAGGGAACTCAACAAGGTTACCGTCAAGAACCGATACCCGTTACCTCGCATCGACGATCTCTTCGACCAACTTCAAGGGTCAAGCTACTACTCCAAGATTGATTTACGGTCTGGTTACCATCAGCTACGCGTCAGGGAGGAGGATATCGCTAAGACGGCATTTCGTACTCGGTATGGCCATTATGAGTTCTTGGTCATGCCCTTCGGTCTCACCAACGCACCTGCGGTGTTCATGGACCTCATGAACCGCGTGTGTAAACCATACCTCGACAAGTTTGTCATTGTGTTCATCGATGACATACTCATCTACTCCAAAAGTGAAGAAGAACATGCTGAACATCTACGATTACTGCTAGGATTACTCCAACAGGAAAAGCTATATGCCAAGCTTTCGAAGTGTGATTTCTGGATTCGGGAAGTTCAGTTTCTCGGGCATATCGTGAATAAAAGGGGTATCCACGTAGACCCTGCCAAGATTGAAGCCATCAAAAACTGGGAAGCACCCAAGACACCGACGGAGATCCGCCAATTTTTGGGATTGGCTGGTTACTACAGACGTTTCATCGAGGGATTTTCAAAGATCGCACAACCGCTTACTACCCTCACCCAGAAAGGCATCAAGTATGCTTGGAGTGACAAGCAAGAAGCAGCATTTCAATTGCTGAAGCAGAAACTTTGCAGTGCACCCATTCTGTCCTTGCCGGAAGGGACAGATGACTTTGTAGTGTATTGTGATGCTTCCATTCAGGGATTGGGATGCGTACTCATGCAACGCGATAAGGTCATCGCGTATGCGTCGCGACAACTGAAGGTTCACGAGAAAAACTACACGACGCATGACCTGGAATTGGGAGCAGTAGTGTTTGCACTTAAGATTTGGAGACACTACCTCTATGGAACGAAGTGCACAATCTTTACAGACCACAAGAGCCTCCAACACATCTTTGATCAGAAGGAGTTGAACATGCGACAGCGTCGCTGGGTCGAACTCTTGAACGATTATGAGTGTGCCATTCGATATCACCCGGGTAAAGCTAACGTGGTAGCTGATGCCCTCAGTAGGAAGGAACACTTGAAACCTCGTCGCGTACGAGCACTACAACTCACTATTCATTCGGGGCTACCCGAACAAATACGCGACGCCCAGTTAGAAGCAGTTAAGGAGGAAAACATCAAGGCCGAATCGGTGGGAAAAATGGAACGCGATTGGGAAATAAAGCCCAATGGAGCCCGGTATTTCATGAATCGCATATGGGTACCTCTCTACGGAAACCTCAGAGAGCTAGTCATGGATGAAGCTCACAAATCCCGATACTCTGTCCATCCGGGTTCGGATAAGATGTATCAAGACCTTAAAGCTGCGTATTGGTGGCCCAACATGAAAGCCGATATAGCCACCTACGTGAGTAAACGTTTGACTTGTGCAAAAGTCAAGGTGGAGTATCAAAAGCCATCGGGGCTACTCCAACAACCTGAGATCCCAGTGTGGAAATGGGATCAGATCTCAATGGATTTCATCACTAAACTTCCGCGAACTTTGGGTGGTTGCGATACCATCTGGGTAATTGTGGATCGTTTAACTAAGTCCGCACACTTCCTAGCTATTAAAGAAACAGATAAGATGGAGAAGTTGACTCGAATCTACATTAAGGAAGTAGTTTCTCGGCACGGAGTGCCAACATCCATCATCTCAGACAGAGATGCTCGCTTCACGTCAAACTTCTGGCAGTCACTCCAGAAAGCGTTGGGAACACGCTTGGATATGAGCACAGCCTATCACCCTCAGACTGATGGTCAAAGCAAAAGGACCATACAGACTTTGGAAGACATGCTTAGAGCATGCGTCGTAGACTTCGGAAATAGTTGGGAAATTCACTTGCCTTTAGTGGAATTCTCATATAACAACAGTTATCATACGAGTATTTCGGCAGCACCGTTTGAGGCATTATACGGTCGTAAATGTAGATCACCGGTCTGCTGGGCAGAAGTCGGTGACAGTCAACTCACAGGCCCTGAGTTAATACTTGAGGCTACCGAAAAGATTGTACAAATCAGAAACCGCATGGCGGCGGCACGAGATCGACAGAAAAGCTACGCTGATCAACGACGCAAACCGCTCGAATTTCAAGTAGGCGATCGCGTCCTACTAAAGGTGTCACCCTGGAAGGGTGTAATCCGCTTTGGAAAACGGGGCAAACTTAACCCACGGTACGTAGGCCCGTTTGTAATCTTGAAACGTATTGGACCCGTAGCTTATCAATTAGACCTTCCTGCCGAACTCAGTGGAGTACACAACGTATTTCACGTGTCAAATCTGAAGAAGTGTCTATCAGATGAAACTCTAGTCATTCCATTGGATGAGATCCAAGTGGATGAACAACTGCACTTTGTGGAACAGCCTATCGAGATCATGGATTGTGAGGTCAAGACTCGAAGGCATAGCAAAATTCCGATCGTTAAGGTTCGTTGGGACTCTAAGCGTGGACCGGAGTTCACGTGGGAAAGAGAGGATCAAATGAAAAGCAAATACCCACACCTCTTCGCAACTGAGCAGCAAACTAACGATACCAGTAACTAAATTTTCGGGACGAAAATTCTTTCAACATGGGGATGATGTGACAACCTGGAAATTTCTCATACTTTTGCGTACTATTGTTAACTAAGTCCTTGTGCATGGCACTTGGAAATCTTTGTGCATGGCACTTGGGAACTTCTTGTAACGGTGCGTACCATCATTAACGAACTAACTCTTTGTGCGTGGCACTCTAAACATGTACGCTACATTCTAAACCGCGTTTACTCAATTTTCGGGACGAAAATTCTTTCAACATGGGGATAATGTGACATCCCGGGTTTTTCGGACAACTTAAACGCAATACTTGTCGAGTGAATTATATGCTATGTATTAAACATGTACGAGTTAATGAATACGTGATGTGTGATTACGTGAATTGTTTTAGTTACAAAATATATGTATATATAATAAATATGTACACGAACCGAACCGCGACACAAACACAAACCGAACTCCTTCTGATTCTAGGAAACCTTAAACCCAAGTCTTCGGCCGCGAGATTTAGACCTTAAACCTTAAGCCATTCTCGGCCAAGTGCAAACCAAACCAAACCAACCCAAACATATCTCGGCCGCAAGATCAAACCCAAACCGACCCACCCTAGTTCCTCGGCCACGAATTCAAATCCAAACCGTGACCTTGTTGTCTCCTTGCGCTATATATACTCACACCCATGCATGCTCTTTCACAACTACAAAACCCTAAAAGAAAAACTGCCGTCGGCAGCCGATCCTTCATCCCTTTTGATCGCGAACAGCTTCCTTCCTTCATCACCTCGATCTGATCAGCCTTGTTCACGTTCTTGGTCGCTAACAGCTTGTTGCTTTCAGTCCCTTTCAGTCTCGGTCGCAACAGCTTTTCCTTTTCTTTTCTTCCGGTCGTAGCAGCAGCCCTCGCCATCTTCATCCTCGGTCGCAAGCAATCTTTGATCACCGGTCCCTTATCGTACTCACGGTTCGTTTACCTTGTTATTAAAAGATTAAAATTTGTCATATGCTACAAGATAATATTCGGATATATGTGCTTGAATGATTAATTGGTTTGTTTTCGGATTATATGTGTTTGAAAGTAAGCGGCTGAATTATCATTGTTTACATGAATGAGTGTTTGCGCAACTTATAAGTTTGCGAGTATGTTTTGTTATAAAAACTAGAGATGTTGATTAGGGTTTGCATGGATATGTTAGAGGTATTGATCTATGATTAGAAAACCGGTTCATGATCGCCTAGGTTAATAATAGGAACGGTTTATGATAATGATATGCTGAAACAGTTTGCTGAGTAATAGTTACAGCCGACTTCATCTGGCTGTAACTCGGTCGTTAGTTGTCGAAAAACGGATTTTCTGATGTCTAGGACGTAGAGATTTGAATAACGAATCTAAGGGCGCTGGATTCATAATTTTCTGAAGTCGTTTGATATTTTTAAGTGGCCAAATAAGTTCAGTAACTAAAGCTGTGAAAATCCTAAAATTTTGTTAGTTGTTTATCGAGTTGGATTTTAAAATCAGTAGAGAGTTGAGTCATGAATTTTGTACAGCAACTAGGTATGGAAATTTCCGGGCAACTCCAACTAGAATTTTGTTAATTGAACGATCAGTGATTTTTAAATAAATTCTTCCGTGGACTGCAGTCAGAAAGCGATGAATCTGACTGCAGCCGAGTATATTGATATTTATGGTTAAATGGTAAAGATTTAGGACTTGGAAAATTTATATAAATTTCTACAGTATAAGTGACACCTGCTGTAAAAATATTGGAATTTTTGGAACGTTGGAACTATTTTATAAAAATCCTAGAAAACAGCTGAATTATGAGCGTTAAGCTGAAATTTGATAACTTGTGATTGTGTGCACCAAATTGTGGCATGGATTGGTTTATGTTCATGATAAGTTGTTTTGATCACTAGGTTCACATGAGGATACTTGCATGCATGTTTGAGTGTTAGATATGTTATTTGTGTGTATCACTTTGTGCGTAAATTACGTGTAGAATTTGTATTGGTGTGTTCACACACTGACTTGGAATTAGTTGGTTTGTTAGGACGCAACTAGCGGTCCCATCTCTTATAACTTCTTTGCTACACTAACCGAGCAAATAAAGGTGAGTTCACGGCCCCTAACTTTATCCGGTTTTTAAACAACAGGGGGAGAAACATGTATACACTCTTCAAACTCAATCTCTTTACGTTATACGAAATTAACGTCACATAACTATTCGGTAACTAAGTTGATGTTAGTGTAATGTTATGGTCACTAAGCAGCTTTATCACTTAAGTCCTCGTCAATCTCTCGGATTGTTAGTATTGGGTTTAATAGCGGGGGAATTATAAGTAGTACTACTGGGCCCGACAAGCCCCATCCGAGCTAGTCGCGCTAGCCGACCGGGTATGGTCAACGGGTGAATAATTTGGCCTAACTTCGCCATGGTCAGTGATAGGCCTGGCAACACGGAGGCACAACAGTCAGCTTCGATCGCGAACTCTTACGTGACATAACTTTAGGCTAGCTACCTATATATGTTAACATTGAACTTAATTACGAAACAACTATATTATCCCGGGTTGAGGATAATGGAAACAACAACTTATTATTCCTGGATGGAATAATGGAAACAACAACTATATTATCCTGGGTTGAGGATAATGGAAGCAACAACTTATTATTCCGGGATTGGAATAATGGAACCAACACGTTATCCCGGGATAGGGATAACGGGGAAAACAAACTATAACCGAACAAACGAATTTATGAAAACCTGTGAACTCACTCATCTTTAATGTTGACACTTGTTTCTTTACATGTTTCTCAGGACGCTAGGAGCTCTAGGTGCACGCACATGCATTGAATAAGACATCTTTTATCGAGTCTTATTTATAAATATTGTTTTGGGGTTTTTCATTTGTTTTGGCGTTTGTGTTGGCGCCCGCTTCACTACTTATTTATGCTTCCGCTCAACTTTAAAACTGATGCTTCCGCTAAATATTGGTAACTAATCAAGACAATATAAAATCTACGACAAATGATTTTTGAAAACGTATTATCAAATCATATAGAGTCGTTCGACGTACTAGTGTTTCAGATTCTGGTTTGTTCACACGCCTCGCGGTAAAACTCCGCAAGTGAAAATTGAGGGTGTGACAGAATGAAAAGAAATTCTATTCTAAACCCAAAAGAAATTACAATAACTACCGAAGAAATGGTGGTGAACATCCGGAAAACCGGAGAGTTGGGTTGGGTATAGAGGAGAATGATGAACCTCGAAAGAAAAAGTCACCATCTCAAGAGTATAAAAAAAGAATATGACTTTTGTGTATGGGACGAGTACGGTTCAAGAGGAAAGTTTGATTGGGAAGCAATCAAACGATGAGTTCAAAAAGGCTAAAGAACTTCGAGATAAGGCCAAAGCCACAAGTGGTGTAAAATCCACTAGTGGACATTTCCGTGATGATCGGACTTGCTTCAAGTGTAATGAAATTGGTCATATTGTACGCAAGTGTCCGAAATCTAAGTCGGTCTATCTTTGAAGGAAAACAAGTTCAGATGTTGTAAAACTTAAGCAACCAGAGTTTGTAAAACCTGTCACGATTCTGAAAAGAAATGAATCTAAACTTGAAGTTAAACCTAAAACTAAGTTAGAAAACTCAACTTTCGAAAAAGATGAAACTTCCAAAACAAATGAATCAAGGTTTTACATTAAAAAGGCACAGGTAAAATCACAATCCTGGATTGCTAAAAAGAAGTCATCAACATCTGAAATTACCAAGTCTGAGCTTGTTAAGACTGGTAATAGCAAAGAATCTAAATCTGAGAATAAACCTGAAACTGTCAAATCTTCAATTGGTATCAGAGCTTCGGTAAGCTCTGCGTGTAATCGTGATACGATTCGGACAAGTTTCGGTGTCTTTCGACGTGTCGTTCGTGTATTTCGGACTGAATCGGTCTGTTTCGGATAGAGATTGGTTCATTTTGATCAGTTTTGGTGATATTGGATCTAATTCAGTTGAAATCTGGTTTGAATAGGTTGCTTTTCTGTTGAATTCTGAACTTATTCGGATCTGTTCGGTGAATCTTATGTGTATTTCAAAATAATTTGGTGATTTTCAATTGATTTTCAATGTGATTTTGATCTGTTCAAATCATGTTTTGAACATTCTGATTGATTTCAATCAGTTTCGGTCGAGTTTTGAATCATTTCGGTTGATTTTCAATCAGTTTTGCTGTGTTTTCGGTGAATTTTGAACATTTCAATCTGTTTCGGTTTTGTTTCAGTGTGATATTCAAACATTTTCTGGATATTCCGATCTGTTTAATCTGTTTAAAATGAATCAAAACTTAGTATTCTGATCGTAATATCATAATATTCACTATTCAGATCTGAGTTGTTCTTTGAGTTGACTGATACTCCGATTTGCGTTACTTAAACATCACATCTGAGTTGAAGAATAAAAGATGTACATAATTCAAGTGTCTTATCGCTGAGTGTTCAAGTTAAAAAAAAAAGAAAAAACGAGCAGATTAGATCGAAATTGCAGAGAATTAAAGCTGTGGTTTGATATTAAAGAAATAGGATCAGATCTTGTTATTGTACTGATGAAATTGGTTATCAGCTGAAAGAGTTGGAGACTCATAAATTGCAGCGAATCAGGTTGTTCTTGGTAAACTAGATGGTATTTGTGTGTTGGTTGAAGAAGTTTGTGATTTGTTTCAAAGATAATTAGTGACAGTTGTGGTGCTGAGAAAACAAATAACAATAGAAGTGGTTATATGCGACATTAGGTTGTATTCTAAAAGAAATTTAGGGTGAATTTTTGTATGACCTTGAAATTTGCAAAGATTTAAATAGAATGGGAAAAAGATAAGTATGATACTGAAGGACGTTTCAAAGTAGGCTTAAAAGTTAAAAAGGAATTAAAGAATTGACAGTGGGACTTGTAAAAAAATAATAATGAATAAAAAAAAATTGAGATCATTGGAAATAATAGGACCGAGAGCTTTTAAAACTTGGTTTCATTGTTTTATGATTTGAGCCTAGAGATTGTTGGATCATATTAACACATTTGGGCTTATAGTGCAAAATCTTTTGGGTCGAAATTTAATGGGCTGGTAACAAGTGTTCATTTGGGTTGCATACAAGCTTGAGTTGAATCCCTTTGCTATTTGAGCCGGGATTTTTGGACATCGTGTTATAAAATCTTAGCGGATCAAATCTTTTGAAAGTCGTGGACCGAGTTTCCAAAACACGCTAAGATTTTTTGAACCGTATCTCAAGTTGAGATTTTTAAACCGGGTTTAGATAAGTGAACCGAATCATTTGAGTACAATTTGGACCGTGATTTTTGTGTGGGCTTCTAGCGTGAATTGGGCTTTTACTTAAAGTTTGATTTGGGTTTATTAGTGAGCATTTGTGGGTAAAGATTGTTGCAAGTATTGGAGTGTTTCGAGTTGAGATTTTTGAACTAAGTGGTTTAACAAAGAAATTGTGTTTAAAATGTTTGACGAATTGGAAAATAATAAGCTTGAAAGAATAAATGATTGTTTTGATGGTTTTGGGTATTCGAGGAATGAAAATGATAATAAAAATACTTGGGTTACGAGATTTAAACATTTTTTGTGTAAAAAAGATGAATCGTTGGATCAGTTAAAAAAACGGTATGATTCATTACATGACAATTTAAAAGAATACAATATAAGAATGTTAAGTGCTGAACTGATATCAAAATTTGTAGAAGCATTACCGTCTGAGTGGGATGAATATTTGATTGAATTGAAAAATGATTCTAGATTTTCAAAGTTTTATCTAAATGATTTTTTCTTTGAGCTTAAAAACCACGATTTAGAAATTACAAAGAAGAAGAAAGCTTTGATAGAAGAGAAGCTAGATAAAATAAGCTTGGATGTGGTTTTTGAAATAAGCAGAACAATCAATATATGTCTTAAAGCAAAATCTGTTTTGATATATGATATTAAGAGGGGTTGTTATATACATGAAAATATGAATTATGTTGTTGATTTTGCTGAAATTTTTTCTGCAGGTGAATTCATGACAGATTCAACTCCAAAGAATGAAGAATCAAGTGCATCAACAAATGAAGTTTCAAGTTCTGAATCTGTGTGCTCAAATTGTGAAAAATTCAGATCTGATAATGTCAAACTTTTGAAAGATGTTGAAAGTTTGACATTAGAAAACAAAAATTCTATAAAATTAGAAAATTATTTGTAAAATAAAATAAAAATTTTATAAAATGAAAAATCTGTTGTTGAAAAAATTAATATTGAAAATCAAAAAGCAATAAATTCTAATCTTGAGAAAATAACTCAACTTAAAAATAAAGTTGAGAATGCTAAAAATAAAGCTGTTGATTTAGAAAAGAAATTGAAGAGTTTTGTGACCTCGTCATTGATTCTAGATCATATATGTCCAAAACCAATCAATGAGAATAAAAAAGATATTCCAATAAGTGACGATGTCACAAATTATGACGATGTCATAATTGAAGATTTTGATGATGATACCGATGATAAAAATGATAAAATGAAATATTTTTGAAACTAAACGAAAAATTTCAAGAAACTGTTCTACAATCTACTGAAAAAGGTGAATGCTCAACGCAAAATCCTTCAAAGTTGAATGGAAAACGAAAACAA
Source organism: Scalesia atractyloides (assembly GCA_947069175.1). Classification (NCBI taxonomy): domain Eukaryota; kingdom Viridiplantae; phylum Streptophyta; class Magnoliopsida; order Asterales; family Asteraceae; genus Scalesia; species Scalesia atractyloides. Next base: position 16,878,677 of record CAMTDV010000019.1, read on the forward strand.
AAGGAAAAACAAAGTTCTAAAAATTCTAAAACTTTTCAAAAGAAAAATAAAAGCTCATCGATACGATTATCCAATCAGTATAAAAATTCACAAAAATTTGAAAATAAGTGGTGCAGGTCGCACCAAAGTGCTTCAACATCAAATCAAGTTTACAGAAGAAGCAAGGAAGATGACTACTACACATCAAAACAATATTATGATTTGAGTGTATGGTTTGATAAAGAAAGATCAGAAAGAAGATAAATACAAAAACATGGTGTCTTACAACTGTGGAGTAAATGGACACATTGCTGTTAGCTGCCCGAGAAAGAAATTTGATACGAGAAGATGCTATAATTGTCAAATCAAAGGTTATGTTTCCAGATATTGTCCGATAAATTCGAAGAGAAGATCGTCGGATAAATTTCAGGGGGAGAACAGAAAAGTTGCGAAGAAGACAGTAAAAACATAAAAAAGCCCAAAGAACAGAAATGAAATTATCGCAAGGGTAGATAAACAAATTGAAGAAACAGAGAAAGAAATTTAGAGAGTATTTGGAAAAGATTTGTCCTCGGATACGACCGTTTCAGATGTAAGTTCTGGAGAATCGTTTTATTCAACAAAGAGTGATCAGTCAAGTAAAACGAATTCACCAGATACAAATATGAGGACAAAAGAGAGAACAGTGAAGAAAAATTTGGTTAATCATACAGTTAAAAAATCAAAGAAAGTTAATTTTTCAGATAAAGTTTTTATCAAACTGTTTGAATATGTAGGAACGTCCACGATTAGCACGGGAACCTAAATTTGTTATCAATTGTCCAATTAGGCGGAAACTATTGACAAGTTAACCAAATAACAAGAATTACTCATTTAAATGTTGTTTTCATTGATCTAAAGTTCAATACATTTGAGAACCAGATCCGACAGAGCTTCGCCGTCTCTGTGCCAAAATCTCTCCAAGTTACAAATGAAATAACCAAGGCACCTATTTATAGGGTTGACAAGTTCGCTGGAGATGAAGGAAGTTTGGGCGAACTTGACTTCATACACACCATAACAAACGAACTTGACCTAAATCTCACTTAAATACACCTCGTTTCTAACAGATTAAGCCCTATTCACTCAGACTCAATACATAATGACGTAGGCAACAGACATATGCACCAACAGACTCCCCCTTGGATGTTGTTGTGGTCATTGACTTCTAAAATGTTCTGAGTCTTCTGATCTTTAGTTCTTGAATAAACTTTAATATCTTGGTCTTCTTATCCTCTTCCTTTTTCTTGAGCTTTGTCTTGATAAAACTTTAATCAACATGCTCCCCCTTGCTTTAAGTTTTGTTCCCCCTAGCTTTAAGCTTTGCTCCCCCTAGCTTTAAGCTTTCCGGAATCTTCATTCTTCGTTTTAGCAACTCCCCCTGAAACTTTACTTCCTGTCTAAATACTTTCTGACATTCAAATAAACATTTTAGATTCAAACTTTGAAATTTTATACCATCAAAATTTCAAATTTAATCTTCACTTCAATCTTTTCAAAAACTTTTAGTTATTTCAAGTTCAACTTACTGGCCTTGAATACCTTTTACATTTAAGTCCTTCTACTTTCACATTTTTATCATTTGTGAAAAACCACTTAGTTGATCAAGTCCAAGTTAATGACCTTGATTTACCAAATATGTCAATTGAGTCCAAATAAATGATCTCAGATTGAAAACTGTTATGAATGTTCTGATTTAAATTTTCAAATTAATGAACTTTTAAACATTCATCAGATTTTCTTACCAGACTTCAAAGATCTGTTCTCCAACATTGGCTTGTTGAAACTAATGTAGAAACAAAATCTTTTTGTATTTTAGAAAGTTTATGCGAAAACACACTGAAAATCATTTTGGTTTTATCTTCGAAAAGCAAGTAAAGTATTTACAGAATTTTTAACATGTAAAGTAAACTATGTACAAACATATTTACAGACATATTTTTGTGAATTCGTGTCTAAGGATCATATCAGTTGATTGAGACATATCACCAGTACCGTTGACCTTTTGAAAGACACTAAGTTTTAAACTCGTTTACCAAGATTGTCGATATGTTTGTCCATTTAAACTTCAACACATTTCTCAATTGTTCCATGATATGTTACTTAGAATTATGAAACTTGACTTAACTATGGTTCCCACCTCTTGAATATACTCGCATATCAAGATTCCCTAGATTTCATCTTACATGTGAGTATAGCATAATTGATATCTGTATCTGGGTTGTGCGAGGCCTTGAGAGCTCAGGTTAGTACTACCGTACAGACAAAGAGATGAAGGCTCGTCTTTAAAGTAGTGTTCCAATTAAGGAATCTTTTAAGCACTGCAATTGATTAGATCTTTCGATACTTTTTCAAGTTTGCATGCAGTTTGGGGTTTTTAGCGAAAGTATATAGAAGTTCTAGGCTATTGCTTCCGCAAAATCAGAAGAACTTGTATAATACCCCAGATATCAACTATCTATAAAGACCTCGTATCTCAGAATTAGGCAATTTTCAAACGAAATTTCGGAGTACTAAGTCCATATATCCAAGATATGTTAATCCACAAGTTTAAGTAGTTGTAAAATTTAGTTTATATCCCAGAAACAATCTACTGAACGTGTAAAGCCTACCCACACATCCACCCATAAGACTTGTTTATCACTTTTTAAACTTTACAATTCTTTAGCATACTGTGATAGTCCACTGATGTACTATCATTTCCTTTTTGACAAACAAATTCTTTTTTTCTTTTTCAATGTTTACTTTTTGAATTTTTTAGATGTTTTTGAATTTTTAATTTTCAACTTTTTCATATGTTATTGATTTTTCTAAAAATTTCTTACTCCCCCTAAAATCAAAACATATTTTTGAATTTTAGATTTAAAGAAATTCTTCTAAAATGTAACAAACCAATGTGGATCACGAGATTTCATCGTCCGATCCTTTTGTTTTCATCTTCTGCATGATCACCTGTCAACAGAACAAACCATTACACTTTGTTGACATCAATTTGTAGAAACGTTAACGTCAATTTTAAATGGTTTTTCAATATAACAAACATTGTTTTGTTTAACGGTGTGGATTTTCTCAAAATTTTCAAATATTCTTTTCTATTTTTCTTTTTCAACCACTTGTAATTTCAAAAATGACAAAGATTATGACATTCTAGATAAGTTAAAGACTCATGGAGCTCCGCTATCCTTTATTTTACTTTGACAAAGTGGATCGTGGGAACTCTTGCACAACAAAGCAACTATTTGAATAAGGAAACCTAAACCTTTTTGGTTTTGGGTTTAACATGATAAGCATCATACACACTCTCAAACTCATCGTCGTAATCAAAATCGTCATCAAACATTTCGTCCACTGTCGATTCTGAAAACTTTTTAACTTTTTGTTTCTTTGTCTGATTTATTACTGACTTATTTGATTTGATATTTTTAGTTTTATCAGCAACAAACTTTGGTTTTTCAGATGATGAAAACTTTTTCTTAGCAACCCAGGATTGTAACTTGTTTCTAGCTTTCTTGATGTAGAATCTAGAATCTTTGTTTTCATTTAATTTTGAAGTTTCACCTTTTTCAAAAGTAGAGTTTTCAAACTTTGATTCAGTTTTAGGTTTCTCTTCATTTTTAGATTCATAGTTTCTATTTGACTCCGTGACGGATTTCACAATCTCTGGTTGTTTTTGCTTTTCATCTTTTGAAACATTTTTCCTTCGTGGAAACACAGGCTTTAGATTCAGACACTTGCGAGCAATATGACCAACAAAATTGCGTTTAAAGCAAGTCCGATTATCATGAGCATGTCCACTAGTGGGTTTAACTCCACTTTGGACTTAACCTTGTCCCGAAGCTTTTTCTCTTTTTTGAATTCATCATTTGATTTCTTACCGATCATACCTTCTTCCTGAACCGTATTCATCCCATATACAAACTTCATGTGTTTACCTTTGTATTCATGAAATGGTGACTTCTGGTTCCTTCTTGATTCTTCTTCATTTTCCTCCAAACCCAATCCTGCTCTCCTGTTCTCAGGAAAATCACCTCGAAACTTTTGATAATTGTTAGCATTCCTTTTGTGTTTCGAGTAAAATCTTTTCTAATTTTTCTCAAGATCATCTGATGAAACTTCTACAAGTTTGAAAAATTTATTAAGTTGTTCTTCTCTCACGTTCCAAATCGGAAATTTATCATCGAAGTATAATCTATCAGATTCCTTAATCTTGTACATGAAAACATTAGGATCATCACTTAGATCATGTTCTGATGATGTATCGTCATCTTCAGAATGTGATTCCAAGTTTTTCGAACTTGATTTGGCGCTTTCAGAGCTGCCGTCATCTGAATCATTTCCTAACACATTTTTTACCACCGTTTCATTGTCATCATTTGATTTCGTAAAGTCTAAGTCAATGCTCTCAGGCAATTTATTTTTCTTTTCTGACAAAATAAGTATATTAAATGCCTTTTAAATCTCATCATCTTTCTTGCAGGAATAACTTGCAAGAAGTGGTGGAGGAATACTTCCGTATTCTTTACGCTTTGATTTATCAACATTTTCCTCCGACTTAATCGTAGGCAAAATGTGATCAATAACATAAGCGTTTGTAGTGTAACTTTTCAGCAATTGTCTTACCCTTTCTGTTTCTATTTTTATGTCATGAAGCTCACGCTTTGTCTCGGCAATAGTATTCATGTACATCTTAAGTGCTTTTCGTTTTTCAATTACTGCAGCATTTAACTTTTTTACATTAGTACCAAGTTCAAGATTAGCTTTTTTGACATTTTTATATTTGCTTGATATTTTGTCATAAGCTTCTTTCATGGTTCTGTAATCATAACGAAATATTCGTTGTGTACAGTCAATTCTCTTATGACTTTGACTTTATCAAGACATGGTTCACAAGGATTTGCGCACTTTGTGCAAGGTTTTTCAACCTCCACAACCTTCATAGCATCCTTTTCAGACACACTTACCTTAGCTTTTACCTTTTCTGCCTCTAATTTCAATGCTTCTTGTTTTTGCATCTCAAGGTAAGCTAATTCTTCTTCCTTAGCTCTCTGTCTATAACCTTCTAGAATGGCATTCTCTAAAGCAGCATCAACATACGATGTATCAGATTCATTCACTACTTCTGCCATCATGGCAACACAGTTTTCTTCCCGATGTATCTGTTCAAGTCAAAACCATCTTCTTCATGAGTAACAACAAGAGCTTGTTCGTTTTTCTTTGCAGATTTATCTTCTACTTGGACTTGTGTTCTCTTTTAATATGGCTTGTATTGAAGAGCTTTCTAGTAGTACCCATTGTTGCTGCCGAAAGGATTTTGGTTTCCACTTCTTCTTGATTGTTGCATTCTCGTTTGAAGTGTCCTTTTTTTCAACACCTGAAGCATGTGACTGTAGACTTGTCAAATCCAAGCTTGTTACATGAATTACCAATATCCCTTCCAGTGAGTGCCACAAACTTGGTAACTCTTCTGATTATAGATGCTAGGCTCCATTTGATGTCCACGAGTTCCAATTCTTCTTCGACCACCTGATCATAATCCTCGGCGGTCATTTCCGGATTACCGATTTTTCCAGCAACGAGACTTTCATATGATTCGAGAATGGTAGCAAGTAATGCTATATTTTGTTTGGCCACCTTTTCAGGAAAAAAATATTCTTCAAGTCGACTGATATGTTGCACTGGAAAACATTTGAATCAGAATTTGCTTGGCTTGTCTGATTTTGGAATAAAGTGCTTGAACTAGCACTTGTATATCCAGCATATGGAGAACTTTGATTTGGAGAAGAATTTGTATTTACACTAAATGCTGTTTGAATTTTCGGGCTTTGAATCGGAGCATCTTGAATACCTCCTTCATAATAAACACCGACATCTTGAACAATATTAGCATTCTTTGATTTAGCAATTTTCATCAACTCCATTTCATGACCTTCCAATTTGTCGATGAAAGATGTCAATTTAAAGTGTCTCCAAGATGGACTATTCTTCAGAATCATCAGATATGTTGTCCATTCTCCTTCTGGAAGTGCATCGGCCAACTTCTCGATTTGCTCTTCATTTGATCGTTTGATATCATGTCTCCGGATTTGGACCATGAGATGATAATATCTATCAATCATCTGCTTCATTGTTTCACCTTTAATTATCATGAAGATCTTGAACTCTTTCTTGATCAGGGCCCTTTTGCTTTTGATCATTTCATCACTTCCTTTGAATTTGTCGCAAAGAGCGTGCATAATTCTTGTGATGTTTCATATTCTGGCAAAAGAATCAAGATATCTTCCTTTACTGATTGTTGTATCAAGCTAATCATTTCTTCTCAGTGACATAATTATCTTTGGCAGTTGGTGAAAACTTGTTCAGCGAAAGATCTTGATCACGCTCATCCTTTGGCCATTTGTAACCATCTTCAACTGCAACCCAACTATTGAATTGATTCACTTGAATCCAATTCACAAACTTTTCTTTCCACCCTTCAAACTCGTCCATGCTCATTAGCTTTGGCGGTTTCGACGTAGTACCCATTTCGTTGTCGATATTCATCTGGTTTGCTGCAAGAATATTAGCATTTGATGAAGAAGCCACTTGAGAGACGAACACGTTGTAGAAATCTTCCATTTTGACAATCTGAAGAGTTATCTGAAAATATGATCAAAAACACTCGAAAATTGATTAGAAACAGACAAGTTCGGTTGAACTTATATGATAAATTTCAAATTTTATCACACACACTCAAGTTCGGTCGAACTTGAAGTGTATTTTGAGAAAAAATGCACTTCGAGCGGACTTGTGAGAAAGATTCAAGTAAATACACTAAGTTCGGTCGAACTTAAGTATCTTGATTTATCTTCGAGCGAACTTACAACTGATTTTAAAGAAAAACTTGCAAGTTCGGGCGAACTTAGCCTATGTTTCCTGATTTTTTGTCAATTTTCGAGCGAACTTGATAAAACTTCAATGAAAACTTATTAAGTTCGAGTGAACTTTACACAATTTCACTCAAAAACCATCAAGTTCTGTCGAACTTGCTAAAAACTCACTCAGATAATGAATTTTTAAGTCAAGTTCGGTCGAACTTGACTTATAAGTTCGATCCTGATGTGTTTTGAAAACCTGGGTTTTTCAACAATTTGTTATCAGTTCGTTTGAATTTGATGTTTAAACTCTCAAGGGTTTATCACAACTGTATCTTACATGACATATTTAATTTTTAGCTGATTTTGTCGACGAAATCATCGAATATGTGAAAATGTTAAGAAAAATGATAGAATGGAGATGAATAAGAGAAATTCTTGTCTTGATTCCAGCAAATTTAGGTATCCAGACTCTGATACCACTTGTAGGAACGTCCACGATTATCACGGGAACCTAAATTTGTTATCTATTGTCCAATTAGGCGGAAACTATTGACAAGTTAACCAAACAACAAGAATTACTCATTTAAATGTTGTTTTCATTGATCTAAAGTTCAATACATTCAAGAACCGAACTTGACTTCATACACACCATAACCAGCGAACTTGACCTAAATCTCACTTAAATACGCCTCGTTTCTAAAAGATTAAGCCTTATTCACTCAGACTCAGTACATAATGACGTAGGCAACAGACATATGCACCAACAGAATATAAAAGAGAATGTGAAGGACTGTTTATTTCAGATGTTAATGAATTTGGTAAACCGAAATCCAGAATGGATTGGGTTCCAATTCAAAACCAATTGAAGATTGTTTGAATGTGCGGGATAACCAAACTTCAAGCAAGCGTCATTTCAGAAGCAATGGTTGTTCGTTCAGTGGAAATAATTTGAAAGGATTGATATTCCACACAAACAAAATGGTAGTCTCACATTAACATTCATAAAAAGTCATTAAACGGTTAAAGTGGAAGATTCTTATTTTCGATTTCGAAAGGATGTTTTCAATTTTAGGGGGATAAAAAATTTTAAAATTGTCAAAATAAAATATTTCTGTAAAATTGAAAAACATCATTTCAAAATCATTTTAGATAGATAAAATTTTTTAAAAAGCCAAAAACAATAGAAAATCTCAAAATATCAAAAACATTGAAAAATGAAAAATGAGATTACTTATGCGAAAAGAGGAAATGATAGTAAATCAATGGACTATCAGTGCATGCTAAAGATATGTATTGTTTAAAATGGTTAATCAATCTCACTAAAGATGTGTTGGTAGGCTCAGCTAGACTAGTAGTTTTGCGAAAAAGACACAAACATAAATAGAAAAGCCTAGATCTAGTGGAAAACGCGATTGAAAGCATAGTACTTAGTTTTCTCCTTCGTGAGTGTGTACCTACTCGGTAATCGCTGAATGTTGCAAAGCATAAAAACTAGTCAGTTTGTGAACTTTCACAACTTACTAAAAATCACTATGAGTATGTTTTCATTTTCAAAAGATTTAAACTTGTTTTATTTCTTTATTTTGTTTAAGCATTGGACATCCTCTATATATACGAAAGTATCGAACTGGATGTTAGTGCCTAAATGTTTTTACTTGGTGTTTCGGTTAAATCTTAGATCACCTCTATGTATATGTGAATATCGAACTGGTGGTTAAGATCTAAACAATTTCAACTTGTTTTTATTTCTTATTTGATTTAAGCATTGGACGTTTCTGCGTATCGAAAGATCGACCTGATTGTTAATGTTTAAACATTCTGCGTTATTTTCACACATATCACAGTTGATAAAAGTTTAAAGGCATTACTTGAGTTAGTCTATGACATGATGAGAGGATATGCTGATATCGTGGGGTCCATAAGAACTTAGTGCAAATTAATGTACCTTAATGTATCAGTAAGCATTGGACTTAATAAACTATAAACATTGGACTTTCTCTGCGTATCCTCTAGCACGTATTCTCACGTATTCTCATAAAAAGTTTTTCTTTCAAAATCTTCCATGGTAACTTGATAATGTTGAAAGTGAGCCGGACCAACGAGACTGTTAAGAAACTGTTTGTGTGTGGATACGTGGCTTTGTTCTTAAACATCAAATCTTCGAGATTCGGAGCATCTTTCAAGGGGGAGACATGGTTTCAGTTGAAGATGTTATCCAAGGCAGTTCAAGACTACACCTCACAGATTTCTAGCTATGTCCAAGGGGGAGACCGAAACTTGTCCGAATCAAATCACGATTACAAGCAGAGCTTACTGAAGCTTTGATACCAATTGAAGGCCTAGATCGGTTCACCGAAGAACATAAGCTCCTCGTTTAATCCGAATTAACGTGCGGAATCCGTTAAAATGAACCGTAATCATGACAGCGAATCCTAAATAATCTTGGTTGACCACCTTTTGACCAAAACAGATATTATTCTTAGATTCTAAGTTTCAAAACAATGAAGTTATCAACGTTTCAAACCAGACTTTGTTTCCAGATTAGCTCCTAGCCCATAATTCAAACGATTTTCCTCTGCATCCTGTCGTTTTTGACTTTTAAGGTTTGTTTTCCATCACCGGCAGTCAAAGATTAAAGTAGAAATAGAAAATCCTTTTGAATTTTGAATACTTTTAAACTAGAAACACTTAAAACAATATGTACACTCATATTTACAGACACATTTTTGTGAGTTTGTGTTAGAGGATCATATCAGTTTATTTAGACACATTATCAATACCGTTGCTCTATATGAAACTTTAAGTTCTTAAACAGATTTTCTTTGGGTTGTCGGTATACTGATCCACTTAAACTTCTACTCATTTCTCAACCGCTTCAAGATATGTTAGGTAATTTTTAGCAACCTGGCCTAATCTGTGTTTCCCACCTCAGAATATACTCCCGCATCGAGATTCCATTGTTTTAATCTCACAGGTGAATATATCTAACTGATATCTTTAGAGGGGTGAATTGCAAGACCTTGAGAGCTCAGGTTAGTACTTCCATACAGAGAAAGAGATGAAGGCTCGACTTTGGTAGTGTTCCTCTTGGGAATCTTTTCATTTTTGTAATGCAGAATGTCGTATCTTTTTATGACATTTTTCTTCATATTTTTGTTTATGCAACTTTTGGGGTGAATAATGTGAAAGTATTATACAAGTTCTAGGCCATTGCTAACGTAAAATCAGAAGAAATCGTATAATACCCCAGATATCAATTAATATAAAGACCTAGTATCTCAGAATCTGGCATTCTCTCAAACGAAATTTCGGGGTACCAAGCCCATATATCCGGGAGATGTTAAACCACAGATTTACCAGTTTATCTTTTTAGGTTTATATCCTGAAAGCCGTTTACTGAACGTGCGAAGCCTACCGACATATCCTTAGAAAGACCTGTTTAGACGCTTTTAAACAATACATTTCTTTAGCGTACTGTAATGGTCCACTGATTTACTATCATCTCCTCTTATACACAAAACTCTTTTTGTATTTTTTAATGTTTTAGTATTTTTCATGTTTTTGTATTGTTCATGATTTTTCAATGTTTTTGTATTTTTCATAATTTTTCAATGTTTTTTATTTTTTTACAACTTTTTCTCCTCCCAAAAATCAAAAACATATTCATGGATTTTGTTTTTTAAGAAAGCATGTAAAGTATTTACAGAAAACATTTTGACTTACCAGTGAGGATCACGTCCCAACATCGTCATCCTCAAACTCAACCTCATAAATATCCCCTGATGTCAGATTCTTTAAACCATTTAATTTTGAAAGATTTCGGAATCTTGCTCTATCAAAAGCTTTGGTATAAAAATCTGCTTTTTGCTCATCAGTGTGGATTTTCTAATTTCGTACCAACTTTTTCTCGTGTCAGTCACGGATAAAGTGGTATCGAATCTCGATATGTTTAGTGCGTCAGTGTTGACAAGGATTGACTGTGATATTAATAGCTGCCTTGTTATCTACGAATATGGGCGTATCAAGAAATTGCAGACTGTAGTCTCTCATCTGTTGTTGTATCCACAATATCTAGGAACAACAACTGCATCCTACCGTTGTAGATTTAGCGTTCTGCTTGCAGCAACCAAAATCAGAGTCAGAGTAACCCGCAAGATTGAAATCGTCGTGACGTGGATACCACAAACCGGTGCTTCGGCATCCTTTCAAGTATCACATGATTCTTTTGACGATCAACAGATGTGATTCCTTCGGACTTGACTGATATCTGGCGCAAAAGCATGTGGGGTACATGATATCTGGTCTTGAAGCTGTGAGATATCAAGGATCCGAACATGGAGCGATATAATGTTTCATCAAGTTTTTCTCCATAGTCGTCTCGACAAATGCCGTAGTTTGTGGCTAAAGGGGTAGATGCGGGTTTAGTTCCTGTCATGTAAATGTCATGAACATACTTCGTCTTATGAATGAAAATACCGTCTGGCAGTTGTTTAACCTGAAGCCCCAAAAAGAATTTCATCTCTCCCATAGCGCTCATTTCGAATTTTCCTTTCATGACTTTCTCAAAGTCCTTACACAGCTATTCATTTGTGGATCGAAAGATGATATCCTCCACATAGATTTGCACAATAATCAGATGTCCATCTACTTCCTTGGTAAAGAGGGTGCTATCTACTGTTCCTCTGGTGAATCAGTTAGCCAGAAGATGTTTTGAAAGCGTCTCGTACCAGGCTCTCGGGGCCTGGTGTAAACCATAAAGAGCTTTGTTCAGCAAGTAGACCTTATGTTTGTGAATCGGATCGACAAACCCCGGTGGTTGGCCGACATATAGCTCATGTTTTACCTTACCGTACATGAAAGGAGACTTACATCCAATTGGTACAATTTAAAACCTTTCCATGAGGCGAATGCCAGGAAAATGCGGATAGCTTCTAGATGTGCGACTGGGGCGTAGACCTCGTTGTAATCTATCCCTTCCTGCTGACGAAAACCTTGAACTACGAGACGAGATTTTTTGCGAACAACCACTCCTCTATCATCTCTTTTGCACTTGTAAACCCATCGAGTGCTTATCTTTTTCTACTTTGGTGGTAGGTCAACAACTTCCCAGACTCCAAGTTTCTGTAACTACAATAATTTTTCCTACATTGCTTCCACCCAACTTTCATCTTTAAGAGCATCTCTGAAGCTTCTTGGTTCTACCTGAGAAACAAAACAACTATGAGAAAATTTATTTTGAAGTGGAGCAATTTTAGAATAAAAGTAACTTAGATCCTTGTTGATCTGATTTTGGGTTTTCACGCCAGCTTGCAGTTCTCCGATGATGTTGTCTGTCTGATGGTAGGAGACTGATCTTGGCATAACTTCGCCTAGAACATTTACTGTGCTTTCAAAATTTGTGATATTCTGATCCATAGCTTGTTATGTAGAAGTAGCGTCATTTCTAGAAATGGTTTCGGCAGCTTGATTGTTAAGATAACTTGTAATTTCTTCTGATCCTTCATCAGAACTGGAAGATGGTTCTACAATATTCTAGCTGAGGGGAAGATGGTTCTGCAATATTCTGAACTGGCGGAACAACTGGTTCTGACTGAGTGTTGCTCGGACCTGCTTCTGAGGAAGGTGTTGTTGTTGGAGATTTTACCAACGACCCTGTTACTTGCTCTTGATTAGATATCTGATGTTGTTGAAATAGCAGGATGAGTTCTTCCTCAGATGGTTCTTCAGGCAGATCAAATGAATTCCACAACCCGTCGTAATTGAACAGCCAAGGATCTCCAGGTTTTTGCATGGGTTGTGTATCTCTGGAAATCAACGTGTTGAGCGACAATAACCTGATTCATGCTTGGTAGGTAGACTCTCTTTTGCGGAATTGCATATCCTACGAAAAATCCTTCCAAAGATCTGCTCCGAATTTTCCTTCCGGGTCCAATACGGTACACGGTGATCCAAAAGGCTCCAAAAAACTATAGGTTAGGTTTTCGTTGGTTAAGAAGTTCAAAGCATGTCTTTTTGCGCTTCTTGACAGTCATTACGCGGTTAAGGGTGTAACATGTGGATGCAACAGCTTCGCTCCAAAAGCTAATAGGTAATTTTGAATCAGCAAGCATCGTGCATGCAGTTTCGATGAGCGTTCTGTTCTTTCGTTCAGCTACCCCATTTTGTTGAGGAGTATAGGGGGCACTGAACTCATGATGAATACCCTTAGCATTGCAGAATTCGAGCATCTTGTTGTTCTTAAACTCAGTAGCGTTGTCACTTTTGATTCTCTTGATAGACAAATGGTACAGGTTTTCAATCTTTAGAAACAAGATCATCAAATTTTCAAACGTTTCATTCTTCTTTCTTGAAAGAAAACCCATGAGAATCTTGAGAAGTCATCAGTTACGACCAGGCAGTATAGATCTCCTGTAATACTTTTCTCATTGACAGGCCCAAAAAGATCCATGTGTAGCCTTTCCAGTGGAAGCTAGATGGAGTTGAGAAGCTTCCTTGGGTTTGACTTCTTGTGCTGCTTCCCCTTTTTGCAGCTGACGTAGTCACCTGACAAATGAAAATTTTTGAGATTCACCCCTTCCACTAGATTGTTGTGTACCAGAAAATTCATCTTCCATAGGTGAATGTGACCCATCTTCCTGTGCCATAGAATTGATTATTTTTCAGTGGCCTTTCATACAAAACACTGTCCTTCCTTTGAAGTAGTGGATGCGACGCTTATGTCTAAGACATATAAATCATTTTCTCGCGGAGCGCGCATGAGAATCCACTCCTCAGGAATTATGTAACCAGGCTGAAGAATAAGACATTCTTTGTCGTTGAAAGTGAGTTGTGAACTTCTTATCACAGATCTGTGAAATGCTCAAAAGATTGTTCTCGAGCTCAGCAATGTAGTTCACTTTGTCGAAAGACACGACTTCGTTTGTCAAAATTCCTTCTCCCACGATCCTGCCGCCCTTTGTTCCGGCAAACCCAACATATCCTCCCCTGATGGCTTTTACATTGTACAACAAAGCCAACATCCCTATCATGTGCCTAGAAGCTCTACTGTCCATGATCCACTTTGAAATGATTGACCTTGGAAGCCCCTGCACACATGAAAAGCATATTACTTAAACAGAGAGACCCAAGCCCTTTCGGTCTTGGGTGGGATGACAATGTATACTTTTGGAACTTTGGCAACTTTGTCATCTTTCTTAATCTCATCCCATTGTCCAGTCTAAAATTCAGTCTTATCTTTTGATATGACTGGAACATTGGTTGATTTTGGGGTTACATGAGATGTTTTTGCTTTGGCTACCCAGGTTTGTGCCTTTGAAAATGCCTTTTTGATATAGAGATTAGATTTTTTTCTTTCATTTTTCTTTGAGGTTTCTCCCACTTCAAATTTTGAAATAATCTCAGTTGGTGGTTCCTTATTAGAACTGGAATTATCTTTTCTCTTCAAAATTTTTGTTGGCACAAACTCTGGACCCTTTTTCTTCACATCTATTGTAAACCTCTTGTGTTCATGAATAGGTTTTGGACGATTTTGAGAACAAAGCCGTGCAATATGCCAAACCTTGTTGCATCTGTAGCATGTTCTACTTTCGTTTCCAACAGAGTGTTCCAAAGCCTGTTCACGAAGCTCTTTTTCTTTCTTAAACTCTCCGTTGGTTGTTTGTTAATGATTTCTTTTTCTTCAACAGTGTTAGTTCCAAAAACAAACTCAACTTTCTTGGTAAAATTTGTCTTTCAGGTTTTGTTATTCCTTTTTTTTAAAACCCTAACCCATCCCTCTTGTTTTTAGGATAACCTCGACCTCTTGGATGAATGATTTTGTCTGACTTCTTTGGTTTTAAGTAAAAACCAGCTACTTGTTTTTCAAGATCAGATGTGTCAACTTAAACGAGTTTAAAGAATTTGTCAACACGGTCGAAGTTAACATTCTGGATTGGGAATTCTTCATCAGTATATAGTTTATCTGATCCTTTCAGTTTGTACATAACTACATTAGGATCATTATTTAAATCATGGTCTGATGCTATGATGAAATTTTAATGAAAACTTTTCTCACTTCCAGAAGGTGAACTTGACTCTGATTTCTCATTGTTTGACTTAGCACTTCCATAAACTGTGTTATCAGACTCATTTTCAAAAAACATTTTCAACCACCATGGTTACCACCTCGGATTCACATTCCTTCTCAGACTTAGAATATGTTACATCAAGATTTTCAGGCAGCTCATTACTCTTCTAAGTGAGTAAGTTTAAGTTTAGCGCCTTTTCCACCCCGTCAGGATGTTTCTTAGCATAGCTATTCCACATAGGGGGTGGAACATGATCGTAACATTTCCATGGCTTTTATCATTCTTCTTACCTTCTTTGCTGTCTTCTGGTTTAGGAAGGATGTGATCGAGAACATACATGCTGGTAGAGTAACTGATTAACAATTTGTTAACTCGTTTTGTTTCAATTTTTGTTTTCTCCAGCTCACTTTTTAGTTCAGCAATTGTGTTAATGTGAAGATTAATGGCCATTTGTTTGTCCATCACAGTTGCTTTGAGCATTGAAAGTGTTTTGTCATCTTCTTTGACAGTTTTCTCATATTGTCGAATGGTCCTTCTGAGTTTATCATAAGATTCTTTTAGGGTGTTATAATCGTATGACAGCTTATCATTATATGTTTTAAGTTTTTTAAAAGCTTTCTCTTTCTTAGCACATTGCTCACATGCTTCGACACATTTTAAGCATGAGCTGACCAATTCGACAGTTTGAGCTTTGATTGTTTCATTTTCTACTTCAACCTTTTCTAGCTGTTCTTCCACACTGACTACCTCTTTTGTATTGGCCATGAGTGCTTTGTTGGCCATGTTGGTTAAGCTCTCCAGTGTTACAGGTTTGGTTACATCAATCACTTCTATACTCTCTTCCTTTGCCTCCTTAGGACTTTCTTCCTTGTGACCTGATTCGAAGCTACCTGCAAAAGTTTTAAGAATTGTGTCAAACAAACAGGGTTTAGGAGTGCCTCTGATATATTCTTCTTCTTCTTCTTCTTTTGCTGAGGATCTGAAGTAGTCTGCCAGAACCTCCTCCATTACTTCTTCTGTAACTTCTTAAGATGATTCAGGTTCTTCTATGATTTCAGCGACAAGAGCAAGACTTTCATTTTTGAAAATGAAGTTGTTCCAGTTGAACCCTTCATCTTCTTGTGTAACCACAAGAGTTTTGTCCGTTGACTTTGAAGGTCCATCTTCGATTTGAGCCATTCGTTTTACTGGCTGAGGTCGATGATAAATCGCCTTTCGGTAATAATCATCCCCAAATGGATTCTGATTTCCCCTTACTTCACGATTCGGACATTCACGCTTGAAGTGTCCTTTCTCTCTGCATTTAAAGCATGTGACTTTGGATTTATCAAGCCTAATTTACCGTCAAGGCCCCTCAAATCATCTCTTCATGTAATTTCCATAAAATGTTGAGCCCTTCGAACAACTGATGCCATGCACCACATGATGTCAATCAATTCCATCTCTTATGGATCAATTTTATCGTTGTCTTCTTTAGTCATTTATGGATTTCCGATTCGTCCAACTACAAGACTCTCATATGATTCCAGAACTACTGCAAGGAGCACCATATGTTGCATAGCAGTTTGGTCATTGAATCTTGAGCATTCTTGAGATTCACTGTGATGTTATATTGCAAGATCTGTTGGTTAGAATTGGATTGATTTTATTGATTGATTGGTGGTTAATTAGAGCTTTGAGACAATTGTCGTCCTTGGTGATTGTTTGGATTGAAGGAAGCAAACGTTTGGAAGCCACTTGATTGGTTGGAGGCAGGACTAGCATTTGAGCTGGCACTAAAAGTTGTTTGGATGTTGGGAC
Source organism: Scalesia atractyloides (assembly GCA_947069175.1). Classification (NCBI taxonomy): domain Eukaryota; kingdom Viridiplantae; phylum Streptophyta; class Magnoliopsida; order Asterales; family Asteraceae; genus Scalesia; species Scalesia atractyloides. The sequence goes on from CAMTDV010000019.1 coordinate 16,895,415, forward strand.
TTTGAACAGGAGTGTTTGGATTTCCTTTGTAGAATAGACTGACGTCCTGTTGCGAATTTGATTTCTTGCCTTTTACCATTTTCTGCATCTCTAGCTCGTGCCCTTCCAATTTTTCTATTAATCTTGGCAGACTGAGACTATCATACTCAGCTCTATTCTTCAGGATGGTTGGATATGTTGCCCAATCTCCTTCAGGCAAAGAATCTGCTAGTTTGTCGACTTGCTCTTCATTTGTCATGACAATTCCCATACGCTTCATCTGTACTACCAGGTGGCTGTACCTTTCTATGAGTTGCTTCATGTTTTCCCCGGAAGAACGTTGAACACTTCAAATTCTTTGTTTAGTAACGCCTTCTTTCCTTTTCAGACATTAGTACTTCCTTGTGCCCTTAATCGTAAGGCGAGCCACAATGAATGAGCATCGTCATCGTGTTGCAGGAGAACTAAAATTTCTTCTTTTATGGCCTGCTGAAGGAGATTCATCATCTTCTTCTCAATAATGTATTTTTCTCGTTCGTCGTCGGACAAACGAGCCACTGTTTTCTCAATGCCAAGTTCATTAAGTGGTGCTTGATACTTGTTCTCAAGTGCGAACCAAACTGTTAAATTTGTTGCTTGAACCCAGTTCTTGAATCGCTCACTCCGACTCTCATAGTCTTTGATGTTCATGAGCTTTGGAGGCTTTGTAGTGGTTCCCAATTCATTTTCAAGATTCATGTTATGAGCTGCTACGGAAGCTATAACTGCTTGTGTGGCAAACGCGTTATGGAATTCTTCCTCAACTGACATCTTGAAAATGCTTACAACAGAAAACAGATTAGAAATGGTTAACTTGAAACTGACTGAAAATTTAGAAAGAAACTTAGAATTTTTGTACGAAATATTGTTCTGGATTTTCGTGCGAAAATTTGAATTTTCGTACGGAAATTTTACTTTGTGCGAAAATTTCATCTTTTGTTAATTTCAAAATTCCAGAGGTTAGGACCCTGATTTTCGTACGAAAACTAACGTTTTGTGCGAAAATACTTGTGTGCTTCGAACACTTGTTCACAATTTCACGTTTTTGGTAATTTCAAGCATGATTTTGATGGATTTTAGGTTTATATGTTTCAGTGAACTGTTTAAAGCTGATTTTAACACGTTATACTAATAACCTAGTCCAAATTGTCCATGAAATCCTTCAGATCTAGAATAAGTTCCAAGAAAGAGTTTCCAATGGATGAATCTTGAACTTTGAAGGTTGGATCCAGCTGAAACTGGTTGTTTGTTCATAAATCAGACCTCAAGGCTCTGATACCACTTGTGAATGCTAGGATCGGACCCAACTTGTGAGCTTCCGATTAGACTTGCTCAGCTAACAGAGGCAGAATTCATTGTTAGCTGATTGAATAAACAAAGAACAAGTGATGATTACTGTTTCACCATCTGTATATTGATTAACGTTGAAACGATTACAGACTCGAGCAGAGCTTCGCCACTGATCACCAAAAACAGCATGTTAGACAAACATCCTAAGTCACCTATTTATAGGCATGACATGACAGCAACTATGGACTAGGACAAGGAAATTTCGCACGAAATTTTCGTACGAAAATTCCTATGAATTTTCATGCGAAAATTCCTTTCTAATACAAAACATCAACTTTCAAATAACAACATTTGACGTTGCGAAACCCTATCTATGCACCAGACTCATCCTAGACGTAGGCAATAGACAAATGTGCACCAACACTTTCAGCCATGCATTTCAAACGAACTTGTTATTTTCACTTCGCCCGAACACATTCTTTTGTCTTCATCGAATCTAATGAAAGCATGTATGTTTGTTGACTTTCTATGCAATTTATAAGAAGATGACCTCATGCACATGAGATAATTGTGATGTCATCACAAAAATGTGATGACATCATCCCCGATCATGTCCGCTCTCTTCGTATCGTGTCGTACCGAATCCTAACCTGGCCAAACAACATTACCATATCCTAGTGAAACCTCTGTCCGGTATAATCCAGACTCAAGACTCTTGACATTGCACGTACAATAAGATTTCTATCTATGGCCACACGAATAGTGCGCTAACATAAATTTATGTAACAGTTTGCGATTTCACTTCTAGAAAATGTTTAAATGATCGGATTTGAACAAGGATTAAAAATATACAAATGTCATAAGTAAATATTCAAAACCCATAAACGTAACACAAAATTTCATTAAATATAACATTGTCGGATAAAGTACAAAGATCGAAAAGCACAGATGTCACAGTCTCCCCTACTTTAGGAAATTTCGTTCCGAAATTTTAACTTGAGGAAACTGGTGAGAAAAGATGTGGATATTTTGCCTTCATTTGATCCTCTTGTTCCCAGCGAACTTTAACAATCGGTATACGTCTGCGCTTTAGCTTCTTGACTTCACGTTCCAATATTTCTACAGGCTTCTCAACAAAGCGTAACGTGTCATCAACACGAATTTCATCAAGAGGAATGTTGAGGTTTTCATCAGTCAAACACTTCTTCAAATTGGATACCTGGAATGTTGGATGAACGTTACCAAGCTGTGGAGGTAGCTCAAGTTTGTAGGCCACTTTTCCGATTCTCTCAATGATCTTAAATGGTCCAACATATTGTGGCGCAAGTTTTCCTTTCTTCCCGAATCTAATCACTCCCTTCCAAGGGGATACCTTGAGCAGGACGTGATCACCGACTTGGAATTCCAAGGGCTTGCGTCGTTTGTCCGCATAACTCTTTTGACGGCTTCTAGCGGTCAAAAGATTTTCACGAATTTTCTTGACTTTGTCTGTTGTGTCATGAATAAGTTCAGGTCTAGTGAATTGAGATTCACCAATCTCATTCCAAAAGACAGGTGAACAACTTTTTTGACCATAAAGAGCTTCAAAAGGTGCTATATCAATGATAGAGTGATAACTGTTGTTGTAGGAGAACTCGATTAATGGTAGATGCGAATCCCAACTTCCACCAAATCGATCACACAGGCTCTAAGCATATCCTCCAAAGTCTGGATTGCCCTTTCTGATTGTCCATCCGTTTGAGGATGATAAGCAGTACTCAAATTAAGCTTGGTTCCTATGGCAGATTGCATGGTTCTCCAAAAATAAGACGAGAATCGAGCATCGCGATCAGATATGATATCCAAAGGAACACCATGACGAGTTACTATTTCATCCAAATAGATCTTAGCAAGTCTGTCAGCAGAGAAGTCCTCGCGAATGGCTATAAAATGTGCTGACTTTGTTAGACAATCAACGACTACCCAAATGGCATCGTGACCTCTAGAAGTGCGTGGTAATTTTGTAATGAGATCCATAGCAATGTTTTCCTATTTCCAAACCGGAATCTCTGGTTGTTCAAGCAAACCAGAAGGACAATGATGTTCCGACTTAATATTGAGTCAAGTAAGGCATTTGGAGACGTACAAAGCTATGTCTTTCTTCATACCCGGCCACCAATACTGAGTACAAAGATCTTTGTACATTTTGCCTACACCTTGATGAATCGAATAACGAGACTTGGAACCCACAAACGGTTCAGATAATAGGATAACCCATTGTCTTTTGTTTCCAGTTGAAGCTCGAGATGATGTGGCAATTCATTACCCATTTTGTCTTGTGCAACACAAGTACGTTGAGCTTCAAGAATACCTGTCTGGATATTGTATAGACTTGGAACCCACAAACGGTTCAGATAATAGGATAACCCATTGTCTTTTGTTTCCAGTTGAAGCTCGAGATGATGTGGCAATTCATTACCCATTTTGTCTTGTGCAACACAAGTACGTTGAGCTTCAAGAATACCTGTCTGGATATCAGATCGAACTTGTACACAATGCAACTTGACCCGTTTTTTACGACTAAGAGCATCGGCTATGACATTCGCCATACCAGGATGGTAGCGAATTTTGAAGTCATAGTCATTCAGAAGTTCGACCCAACGTCGTTGCCTCATGTTTAATTCTTTCTGATTGAAGATGTGCTGGAGACTTTTGTGGTCTATGAAAACCACACATTTTGTACCGTAAAGATAATGTCTCCAGATTTTGAGAGCGAAAACAACAACACCCAACTCAAGATCATGAGTGGTGTAATTCTTTTCGTGGATCTTCAACTGTCTTGATGCATAGGCTATAACTTTGTCTCTTTGCATTAGAACACAACCGAGGCCTAAGTTTGATGCATCACAATATACAACAAAGTCATTGTTGCCTTCAGGTAGAGATATAATAGGAGCATCACAAAGCTTTTGCTTCAAAGTCTGGAAAGCTTCTTCCTGTTTGGGTCCCCACTCAAAAGGTTTATTCTTTTGAGTTAAAGTAGTGAGGGGAACCGAAATCTAGGAGAAGTTAGCAATGAAACCACAGTATTAACCTGTGAGACCCAAAAAATGAGCGAACCTCAGTAGGAGTAGTAGGCGTACTCCAATCCCTGATTGCATTGATCTTGGTGGGATCTACGTGAATACCTTGTTCGTTGACAATGTGACCCAAAAACTGAACTTCCTTAAGCCAAAATTCACACCTGGAGAACTTGGCGCAAAGTTGCTCTTTCTTGAGAAGTTCCATCGTAAGACGAAGATGTTGTTCGTGATCCGCTCGTGACTTTGAGTAAATTAAAATGTCATCAATGAAATCAATGAGGAACTTGTCCGAATAAGGTTTACAAACCCTATTCGTCAAGTCCATGAATACAGTAGGAGCATTTGTCAGAACAAAAGGCATAACTGTGAACTCATAATGACCGTAACGTGTACAAAAAGCTGTCTTGGGAATATCTTCTTCGAAAACACGAAGCTGATGATACCGAGAACGTAGATCAACCTTTAGAAGCAAGTAGCACCCTGTAGCCGATCAAAGAGATCATCAATGCGAGGTAGGGGAGATCGATTCTTGATCGTGAGCTTGTTGAGCTGACGATAATCGATACACATACGAAAAGACCCATCCTTCTTTTTTACAAATAACACAGGAGTACCCCAAGGTGAAAAACTCGATCGAAGGAATCCTTTATCCGAAAGTTCCTGAAGCTGTTACGACAATTCATGCATCTCAGACGGTGCAAGACGATATGGAGATTTAGCAATTGGGTTGGCACCATGTACAAGATCTATACGAAACTCAACTTGTCATGCTGGGGGTAAACCAGGTAGTTCCTCGGGAAACACCTCAGGATAATCCCGAAAAACAGGGATATCTTGAATAGTGTTACCTTTGCCTTTCTCCTCTACGATATGTGCCAAGAAAGCCACATAATTCTTGCGTGGGTATTTTTGGGCTTGGGTACAAGTCATGAGTTTGAGGCTACTAATCGGTTTTTCTCCATGAATCTCCAAAATTTCACCAGATGAAAGAGGAATACGAACAATTTATCAAAACAAACCACCTCAACAAGATATTTGGTTAACCAATCCATTCCCACTATAATATCAAAACTCCCGAGTTGCATTGGTGTGAGGTCAATGGGAAAAAGATGGTTATTAAGGTTTAATTGGCAACTAGGAATGACAGAATGAAGTACAAAGAGGTTCACCACTGGCTATTTCTACTGTCAAGAGCTTTCCTAGTTTGGTTCTTGGTTTCGAAAGTAAAGGCTCAAATGTTAAGGACAAAAAACTTCTATCAGCACCCGAATCAAATAGTATAGAAGCTGGATGGTTGTTAACAAAGAACGTACCGTTCACCACCTCGTGATCGGCCCGTGCTTCGTTTGCATTGGTATTGAATGCTCGTCCACAGCAGGGTTTGCATTTGCCAACTTCGGGCAGTTGTTTCTGTAACGGGTAAGATCCCCATAGTTATAGCAAGATCCTAGTAGATAACGAGGTCGTGCAGGATTGGCTGGCTGCTGAACAGGGTTTTGTATGTCTTTGTTCTGAGCAGGAGAACAACGACAAGTGTTGGCCAGATGGCCAGGTCTCCCACAATTGGTACAAACATGACACGGTAACTAGGGTTGGTGGTGACTGTTGCATATGTTTCACAGAGGTGCGGTGACGGTATACTGTTTCTTGGCAGGAGGCTGAGCAGGCTGGTTAGGAGCGGCTTGATTGGGTTGTGCAGTGACAGGGAAATTCTTAGAAGCCTTACGCTTCCTCGACTTCTTCGAACCTTCAGTTTTCTTACCCATCTGTTTCTCTGACTTGTCAGATGATTTCTTGTCACCTTTACGGTGGAGTTTACCCTTTTTGATCTCGATTCAGTCAATGTCGTAGATAGCTCAATGGCTTGCCGAACTGAAGTAGGGTTGCTGCCGGTGACAATATCCTGAACCGGGTCAGGAAGACCTCTATGTATTTTTCAATCGCCTTATCAAAAGGCGTCACCATATCAGGGCACAACAAACTCAACTCCTCATATCTGTCAGTATATGCACGGTGTTCACCACTATCTTGCTTTAGGTCATGGAACTCATTCTCAAGCGCCCGCTTTTCATGACGAGGGTAGAACTCTTTCATCATAAGAGCTCTGAGTTTCTCCCAAGTTTGACCCATAGCAACATCAGCACCCCTATCTCTCATCAATCCATTCCACCACCTGAACGCTCTCTTTTCAAAAACACTAGAAGCAAACTCAACTTGCCGCTCATTTGGACATTGAACATGGCAAAATGTATTCTCAAGACTATCAAACCACTATAGGAGCCCAGTTGCTCCTTCAGAACCACTAAACTTGAGCGGTTTAGCCGAATTAAACTGTTTAAAGTTGCACACAGCAGGTGCATTGTTGTTATTGTTAGCTTGGTTTATCTGAGTTATGAGATTCGTAAGCACAACAGCAAACTGCTGAGCGATTAGAGCTACCATGTTGGCGTCCGTATTTACGTTTCATCGAAGAGACATTCTATAAGAGAGAAAAACATGAGAGAAAACGAGTGAGATGAATGTTGAATAATCAAAATGAGTTGAATAAGTATCGACAAATGTAAGGATGGTGGTTATACGTTCGTTTACTCAAAACAAACAAACGACACACAATGACTAATCAAAGTAATTGGGTCTTTATAATGTATCGCGAAGACATACTTTAGCCTATAAGTGGACACTCACCTCAAGAGTTCCCGGGAAAGAGTGACTGGTCCGATTAAGTGGATTTGTACGAACACTCTAGCCTTAGACAGAAAACTCGGGGTACAGGCACCCACTCTTCCCGATTGCGTGTGTTCACATTAATAAGACCCAAATATTAATGAGATTTTTTGAATCACCAAAGGCATAAGGCCAAAAACAAATCATCCAAGAATAGACGATTGATCTCAAAATCGTTTTAAAATTTTGCTTTTTTGTTTTGGCATTCACCTAAAGATAGGTGATGTTATTGTTTTAAGATCTAAACACAAGATAACTTGTGTTAGGGTCCTAGGAAGGTTATAGTCTATGTAAAAGCATTACTAATAACCTAATTCCCTATAACCATTGGCTCTGATACCAATCTTTCTGTCACACCCCGACCGCGTAAAACAACAAATCGCGGCGGAATCGTTGGGGAGTGTCGTAACAAAATAATTGTTTCAACAACCATGGCATAACAAGTTAAGTTTTATTTAATAGTATTTTTTACATTGTCATTGATTAAACGGAAAATACAACAAAATTTAAACTTGAACTTCTTGATTTTTATAGTCACTAAGGCTTAACTCCGCCCTAAGTGTAGCAAGCTTGACAATCAAACATTAGCTCCTGAAACATATGTGAAAATAAAGTACGTCAGCATAAAAATGCCTGTGAGTAACATAGGTGTTGCGTTTAAGATTAATGGCCTAGAATGTTTAAAGGAATACTTAGTTAAAAATGGCCATGAATACTTACAAAATATTTTGTTTTATGAAATCATAAGATAAATCGAGTGATATAAAAGAATAATGCATGGTTAAATCAATAACCAAAATGTAAGTCATGTCTCGTGTTAAAAATATCATGTCATAGATAAAAATGTCTTGTCTTGTACTTTGTTTGAAATGATTTAGATAACGACACGATATGCAATACGATAAAAACACTTATATATAGGAAGTACCAGCGGCATATCCACCATGCTTTTATCATATTACACCCATCACGTTATTTAAATCACTTACTATTAACAAACCATCAAAAAGTCTTGTTTAAACAAAAGAAATGTCTTGTAATAAGTATGTCATGTAAACCAATGTCAAGTAAACAAATGTCATGTATGAATAAAGTCTTGTGCAACCAAAATGTCAAATCTAAACCAATGTCTTGTATAAAACAATGTCTTTGAATAATCAAACGTTTTGTTTTATAAGTCATGCTTTTATTGCTAAAAACATACATTAAGTTTGTTGGCAAACACATTCAAATCTTGTTGACAGTCAAATAGACCCTTATCAAGATAAAAGTGTATCAATTTCATAGGATTCTGTCATTCCCTAAAGTCGCTTCCAAACAAACCCGAGAGGTGGGAACAGGATTGTCCATCCTATGGTACCATTACATACTACCGGTCAGTGTGATCAATGTTAATGAATGTATTATGTCAATCTCCAACGTACCAATATGTCATGAACAATGTGTAGGAACATCCACGATTAGCACGAGAACCTAATTTGTTATCATTTAAATGTTGTTTTCATTGATCTAAAGTTCAATGCATTTGACAATCTGATCTGACAGAGGTTCGCCTCTCTATGCCAAAATCTCTCCAACTTACAAATGAAATCCCAAGGCACCTATTTATAGAAATGGAAGTTCATTGGAGAGAGAGGATGTTCGGGCGAACTTGACAACTCACATCCAAACTCGAGTGAACATGTCTCCAAACTAACTTAAATATGCCTAGTTTCTAATAGATTAAGCCCTATACACTCAGACTCGATACATAATGACGTAGGCAACAGACATATGCACCAACAGACTCCTCGTTGGATGTTGCCGTAGTCATTGACTTTTTTTAAAATCTTCTGAGTCTTCCGATCTTTAGATCTTGAATAAACTTTAACGTCTTGATCTTTATATTCTCTTCCTTTCTCTTGAGCTTTGTCTTGATAAAACTTTTAATCAACATACTCCTCCGTGCTTTAAGCTTTGCTCCCCCTTGCTTTAAGCTTTCTGGAAACTTCAATCTTCGCTTTATCAACTCCCCCTCAATCTTTACTTCCTGTCTAAATAATTTTTGACATTCATTCAAATAAACATTGCAGATTCAAATTTTGAAATTTTGTATCAGCAACATTTCAAACTTTAATCTTTTCTTCAAGTATTTTCAAAAACTTTAGATGCTTCAAGTTCAACTTAATGACCTTGAATACATTTTATGTTTAAGACCTTCAACTTTCACATTTTATCATTTATGAAAATCCACTTAGTTGATCAAGTCTAAATTAATGACCTTGACTAACCAAATATGTCAACCGAGTCTAAATTTATGACCTCAGTTTGAAAAACCGTTATGAACAATCTGATTTTAAAGTTTCAAATTAATGAACTTTTAAACATTCATCAGAGTTTCTTACCAGACTTCGAAGATGCGTTCTCCAACATTGGCTTATTGAAACTAATGTAGAAACAAAATCTTTTTGTATTTTAGAAAGTTTATGCTAAAACACACTAAAAATCTTTTTGGTTTTATCTTGAAAAATAAGTAAAGTTTTTACAGAACTTTTAACAAGTAAAGTAAAATATGTACAAACATATTTACAAACATATTTTTGTGAATTCGTGTCTAAGGATCATATCAGTTAATTGAGACATATCACAAGTACCGTTGACCTTTGGATGACACTAAGTTTTAAACTTGTTTACCTAGATTGTCGGTATATTTGTCCACTTAAACTTTACCACGTTTCTCAATTGTTCCAAGATATGTTAAGGTATGTATTATGAAATTGGACTTAACTATGGTTCCCACTTCTTATATACTCCCATATCAAGATTCTCTAGATTTCATCTTACAGGTGAATATAGCATAATTGATATCTGTATCTAGGTTATGCGAGACCTTGAGAGCTCAGGTTAGTACTACCGTACAGACAAAGAGATGAAGGCTCGTCTTTAAGGTGTGTTCCACTTAAGGAATCTTTTTAGCACTGCAAATGATTAGATCTTTCGATACTTTTCAAGATTTCATGCAATTTAGGGGTTTTTAGCAAAAGCATTATAGAAGTTCTAGGCTATTGCTTCCGCAAAATCAGAAGAACTTGTATAATACCCCAGATATCAATCATGTATAAAGACCCCGTATCTCAGAATCAGGCAGTCTCTCAAACGAAATTTGGGAGTACTAAGTCCATATATCCAAGATGTGTTAATCCACTAGATTAAGCAGTTGTAAAATTTAGTTTATATCTCGGAAACAATCTACTGAACGAGTTAAGTGTATCAACACATCCACAGTAAGACTTGTTTATCACTTTAAAACTTTACATTTCTTTTGCATACTGTGATAGTCCACTGATGTACTATCAATTCCTTATGTGACACTGAATTCTTTTTGTCTTTTTCAATGTTTTTGTACTTTTTGAATTTTTTAATGTTTTTGAATTTTTCAACTTTTTCATATGTTTTTTATTTTTCTAAAAATTTTCTTACTCCCCCTAAAATCAAAAGAATACTTTTAGATTTTAGATTTTAAGAAAACTTCGTCTAAACATGTAAGAAACCAATGTGGATCACGAGAACTCGTCATCCGATCCTTTTTGTTTTCATCTTCTGCATCATCACCTGTCAGCAGATCAAACATTAAACTTTGATAATACTTGTAGAAACCACTTGTAGAAGTATCAATTTTAAATGGTTTATAAATATAACAATCAGTGTTCTTTGAGCGGTGTGGATTTTCTCAAATTTTCAACTTTTCTTTTTCAACCACTTGTAAATTGAAAAATGAACAAATATTATGACATTCTAGATAAGTTAAATACTCATGGAGCTCCACTATCCTGTATCAACTTTGAAATTGTGGATCTAGGAACTCCTGCACACACAAGTAATTACGTGAAAAGTGAAACCCAAGCCTTTTTGGTCTTGGGTCGGAAAGCATAACAATCTTCATAATGACTTTCCAAACCGTCATCATCGTATTCAAAATCATCATCAAACATTTCGTTTAATGTTGTTTTGGAAGACATTTTGACCTTTTCTTTCTTTGTCTGTTTGATTACTGACTCATTTGTTTTAACATTTTCATTTTTATCAGTAACAAGCTTTGATTTCTCAGATGATAAAAGTCTTTTCTTAGCAACCCAGGATTGTAGCTTGCTTCTCGCTTTCTTAATATAAAACCTAGAATCTTTGTTTCTTTTAATTTAAAGTTTCATGTTTTTCAAATGTTGAGTTTTCAAACATTGAACTCATTTTAGGTTTCACTTCGTTTTTAGATTCACAATTTCTATTTGACTCTGTGACAGATTTTACAATCTCTGGTTGTTTTTGCTTTTGCTCTTTTGAAACATTTTTTCTTCGTGAAAACACAGGCTTTAGATTCAGACACTTGCGAGCAATATGACCAATAGTATTGCATTTAAAGCAAGTCCGATTATCATGAACATTTCCACTAGTGGGTTTTATTCCACTTGTGGACTTGGCCTTAGCCTTGTCTCGAAGTTCTTTCTCTTTCTTGAATTCATCATTTAATTGCTTACCAATCAACCGTACTTGTTCCGTACACAAACTTCATGTGTTTACCTTTGTATTCGTGAAATGGTGACTTCTGGTTCCTTCTCGGTTCTTCTTATTTTTTCCTCCAAACCCAAACCTGCTCTCCTATTCTCAAGAAAATCACCACCAACCTTTCGATAATTATTAGCATTCCTTTTGGGTTTGGAGTAAAATCTTTTCTCATTTTTCTCAAGATCATCTGATGAAACTTCTACAAGTTTGAAAAACTTATCAAATTGTTCCTCTTTCACGTTCCGAATCGGAAAACTTTCATCAAAGTATAATCTACCAGATTCCTTAATCTTGTACATAACAAACATTAGGATCATCACTTAGATCATGTTCTGATGATGCATCGTCATCTTCAGAAGGTGATTCCGAGTTTTTCGAACTTGATTTGGCGCTTTCAGAGCTGCCTTCATCAGAATCATTTCCCAACACATCTTTAACCACATTTTTACCACCATTTCATTGTCATCACTGGATTTCGTAAAGTCTACGTCAATGTTCTCAGGCAATTTATTTTTCTTTTCTGACAAAATAAGTAGATTAAATGCCTTTTCAATCTCATCATCTTTCTTGCAGGAATAACTTGCAAGAAGTAGTGGAGGAACACTTCCGTATTCTTTACGCTTTGATTTATCACCATTTTCCTCCGACTTAATCATAGGTAAATGTGATCAATGACATACGCTTTTGTGGTATAGCTCTTTAGAAGCTATCTTACTCGTTCCGTTTCTATCTTTATGCCATGAAGCTCACGCTTTGTCTCGACAATGGTGTTAATGTACATGTTAATTGCCTTTTGTTTTTCAATTACTATAGCATTTAACATTTTTACATTAGCGTTAAGTTCACGATTAGCATTTTCAACATATTTATATTTGGTTGATATTTTGTCATAAGCTTCTTTTATGTTTCTGTATTCATAACGAAAGTTTTCGTTGTGTATAGTCAATTCTCTTATGACTTTGACTTTATCAAGAGATGGTTCACAAGGATTTGCGTACTTTGTACAAGGTTTTTCAACTTTCACAACCTCCTTTTCAGATATACTTACCTTAGCTTTTACCTTTTCTGCCTCTGATTTCAATACTTCTTGTTTCTGCATCTCAAGGTAAGCTAACTCTTCTTCCTCAGCTCTCTGCCTATATCCTTCCAGAATAGCATTTTCTAGAGCAGCATCGGTATACGATATATCAGATTCATCCACTAACTCTGCTATCATAGCAACACCAGTTTTCTTTCCGATGTATCTGTTCCAGTCAAAACCATCTTCTTCATGATTAGCAATAAGAGTTTGTTCAGTTTTCTTTGTAGATTTATCTTCAACTTTGACTTGTGTTTCTTTTGGATATGGCTTGTATTGAGGAGCTTTCTTATAGTACTCATTGTTGCTGCCGAAAGGATTTTGATTTCCACTTGCTTCTTGATTGTTGCATTCTCGTTTGAAGTGTCCCTTTTGTCGACACCTGAAGCATGTGACTTTAGACTTGTCAAATCCAAGTTTGTTGCTTGAATTACCAATATCCCTTCCAGTGAGCGCCACAAATTTGGAAACTCTTCTGATGATTGATGCAAGACTCCTTTTGATATCCATTAGCTCCAACTCTTCTTCGTCAACCTAATCATAATCTTCGGCGGTCATCTCTGGATTACCGATCTTTCCAGCAACGAGACTTTCATATGATTCAAGAACGGTAGCAAGAAGTGCTATGTGCTGTTTCGCCACTTTTTCTGGAAATACATTCTTCAAATCAACTGTAATGTTGCACTGGAAAACATTTGAATCAGAACTGGTTTGGCTTGTCTGATTTTGGAATGATGAGCTTGAACTAGCACTTGTATATCCAGCATATGGAGAACTCTGATTTGGAGAAGAATTTGTATTTGCACTAGATGTTGTTTGAATTTTCGGGCTTTGAATTGGAGTATCTGGAATACCTCCTTTGTAATAGACACAGACATCTTGAACAACATTTGCATTCTTTGATTTTGCAATTTTCATCAATTCCATTTCATGACCTTCCAATTTGTCGATGAATGATGATAACTTGAAGTGTCTCCAAGATGGACTATTATGCAAAATCGTCAGATATGTTGTCCATTCTCCTTCTGGAAGTGCATCAGCCAGCTTCTCGATTTGTTCTTCATTAGATCTTTTGATATCATGTCTCAGCATCTGAACCATGAGGTGACAGTATCTACCGATCATCTGTTTCATTGTTTCACCTTTAATCATCGTGAAGATCTCGAATTCTTTCTTGATTAAAGCCTTTTTGCTTTTGATCATTTCATAACTTCTTTTGAATTTTCACAAAGAGAATTTTGCGAAGTGTCATATTCTTGCAAAAGAATCAAGATGTCTTCCTTTACTGATTGTTGTATCAAACTGATCATTTTCTTCTCCGCAACATAGTTATCTTTATCGGTATTTAAAAACTTGTTCAGCGGAAGATCTTGATCACGCACATCCTTTGGCGATTTGTAATTATCCTCAACTGCAACCCATCTGTTGAATTGATTTGCTTGTATCCAATTCACAAATTTTTCTTTCCACCCTTCAAATTCATCCATGCTCATTAGCTTTGGCGGTTTTGACGTAGTACCCATTGCGTTTTCGATGTTCATCTGATTTGCTGTAAGAACGTTAGCGTTTGATGAAGAAGCCATTTGAGAAACCGAACACGATATGGAAATCTTCCATTTTTACAAACTGAAGACATATCTGAAAATACCATCAAAAACACTCGAAAATTTATTAGAACAGACAAGTTCGGTCGAACTTGTGTGAAAAAAAACTTTTCATTTCAGGTTTTCACAGGTCGAACTTATATGACAAAATTCAAATTTTTATCACCCTACCTCTGTTCGGTCGAACTTGATGTAGTTTTGAGAAAAATTGCACTTCGAGCGGACTTGAGAAAAAGTTTCAAGAAAAACAGTAAGTTCGGTCGAACTTAGGAAGATTTTTCAAGAAAAAGCTAAGTTCGAGCGAACTTAAGCAATTTTTCAACAAATTTTATACAAGTTAGGATGAACTTGATAAAATTTTGAAGAATTTAAGCTAAGTTCGGTCGGAATTGAAGTTAAAGCCTTGAAAAACTGTCAAGTTCGGGCAAACTTGAATTAAATTCAGAGAATTTTAATCAAGTTCGGTCAAACTTGGTCTCAAGTTCGTCCAAATTGGTTTTCCAAAACATGGTTTTTTCAACTTTTTGATATCAATTCGATTGAATTTGATGTCCAAACTCTCAGGGGTTTATCACAACTGTATTTTACATGATATATTCAATTTTTAGCTGATTTTGTCCATGAAATCATCAAATGTGTGAAAATGTTAAGAAAAATGATAGAATGGAGATGAATAAGAGAAATTCTTGTCTTGATTCCAGCAAATTTAGGTATCCAGGCTCTGATACCACTTGTAGGAATGTCCACGATAGCACGGGAACCTAAATCTGTTATCTATTTTCCGATTAGGCAGAAACTAATGACAAGTTAACCAAATAACAAGAATTACTCATTTAAATGTTGTTTTCATTGATCTAAAGTTCAATACATTTGAGAACCGGATCTGACAGAGCTTCGCCGTCTCTGTGCCAAAATCTATCCAACTTACAAATGAAATCTCAAGGCACCTATTTATAGAGATGGAAGTTCGCTGGAGAAAGAGGATGTTCGGGCGAACTTGACCTAGTCAAGTTCGGCCGAACTTGACAACTCACATTCAACCTCGAGCGAACTTGTCTCCAAACTAACATAAATATGCCTAGTTTCTAACAGACTAAACCCTATACACTCAGACTCGATACATAATGACGTAGACAACAGACATATGCACCAACACAATGTAAGCGAAAATGTCTTTGAAAACGAATGTACTAGTATGCTAAGTCAACATACATAGCAAGAAATGTCTTTGAAAACCAATGTACTAGTATGCTCAGTCAACATACGTAGCAAAAATATCTTTGAAATTAATGTCCTAGATATGCTAAGTCAACATATGAAGCAAAATGCAATGGAAATCATGTACTAATGTACTATGTAAACAAAGCATGTATAATGTCATGAAAACACGAAAGTAGTTATAGGAACAATATGTTTCACCCTAAAACATTTGATGTTGGTGCTGAATGTCTATGTCTTAGTCTTATATCGAGTCTGTACAGATTAGAGTTGAATAGGCTAGCAAAATGATGTATTTATGTTAGATGGAGTCAAGTTCGCTCATGGTGATCATGTAAAGTCAAGTTCGGCCGAACTTGACATTGTCAAGTTCGCCCGAACTTCCCTACCCACCAGCGGACTTGCAAGTCTAAAATAGCTAGCTAGTGTTCCTCATTTGTAACTTTGGCAATTCTGAGCGGAGCTCGGTCAATTTGGAGACTTGACGTTATATCAATAAACTTGACGTTTAATTGACTAATTCTTGTTATTTGGTAAACTTGTCATAATATTTCCCCTATTATGGACAATAGAGATCAAATCTAGGTTCCTATGCATTGAGGATCGGAACTACAAGAGGTATCAAAGCTAGAATAGCCCGATTTGACTGATATCAAGACAAGAACACTTCTAATTCTACTCCATTCTTCTATTTTTCTCAACGTGTTCACAAATATGAAGAATTCACGGTCAAATTCTGTCCAATTTTGAATATGACATGTTAGATACTCTATAGATAAACCTCTGAGAGTTTGGAGTCTAAAATCAAACGAATTAGTGTCAAAATTGTGCAAAAACCATGTTTTTCAAACAATCTTCCATTGAACTTGTTAGCCAAGTTCGGCCGAACTTCAGCTGAAAAGTCACTTTTTCAGTGAGTTTTTACCAATTTCGCTCGAACTTGAGGAGTTTTTGAAAGAAATGAAGCTAAGTTCACTTGAAGTTGCTAAAAGATCATTGATATTTTATCAAGTTCGACCGAACTTGATAAAATTCAAGAAAATTTCACTAAGTTCGCCCGAACTTGCGAGATTCTTATAAAGTTCAAACTACAAGTTCGCTCGAAGTTAAATCTCAGGAAATTTTAAAAACATATCACAAGTTCGACCGAACTTGTGATTAAAATCTGAAATTCTTCATTTCACTACAAGTTCGACCGAACTTGTAGTAAATCTAACTTTTTCAAAAGTTTTAACGTGTTTTCAGAGTATGTGTCTCGTTATTCGCAATGGATGATATTCAAAGAGCGTTTATGTCCTGAGTGGGTACATGGAATGCCAACATGATTCAACAAGTCAATCTCGACATCGAGATGGGCACGTCCGTTAAACCGCCAAAGTTAATGAGCATGGACGAATATGAGGGATGGAAGGAGAAATTTACATATTGGGTTCAAGCCATGCATTTCCAAGGTTGGGTGTCGATTGAGAGAGGTTATGCTGTTCCGTTGGAAGAACATCAGCAAGTTCTGGAGAAGTACAAGTATACTACGATACAGAAAGATGAGTACATTGCTGAGAAAAAGATGATAAGCCTCATACAACAATCTGTTAAAGAGGATATCTGGTCTTGTTACCCGAGTATACTACTGCGAGAGATCTCTGGCTATCGCTGCAAAAGAAATACAAGGGCAGCGCAGAGATGATCAAGAGTAAGAAAGCTCTCATAATGAAGGAATTCAACATCTTTAACATGTTGAAAGGAGAGACAATGAAACAGATGATTGTGCGTTTCTGTCATCTGAAAGTCCAAATGAGAAGACACGGTCTTGAGAAGACGGAACCAGAATACATCGATAAGCTTGCATATGCGTTACCTGACGGAGAGTCGACTACTTATTTGATGGTTCTAAAAGAAAGTCCGAATTGGGAATTCTTTAAGTTGTCAACATTCATCGACCAACTTGAAGGTCATGAAATGGAACTTCTGAAGATTGCGAAGTCGAAGAATGCTAACATTGTTCAAGATGTTGGTCTATATTACAAAACTGGAATGCAAGACAACATTTCAAGTCCAAAGATTCAGACAACATTCAGTGCAAACATGAACTCTTCTCCACAGAATCAGAACCAATCATATCCAAAATATGATCAAAGTCCACAGAGCTCTTCGTTCTCAAGCACTGTTCAAGTGCTTCATACCAAAGTCAAGCAAATCAGAATCAACAAACAAAGTCTGATCCGAAAGTGTACAAGTGTAACATTGCTGTCAGTCTAAACAATGTTCTTTCTGAGCAAGTTGCAAAACAACACATGGCACTTCTCGCCACTGTTCTAGAGTCGTACGAAAGTCTTGTAGCTGGAAAGATCGGCAATCCCGAAATGACCGCCGAAGATTACGATCAGGTGGACGAAGAAGAGCTTGAACTAATGGATATCAAGTGGTCACTAGCTTCTATCATTCGAAGAGTTACAAAGTTTGTTGCACTCACTGGCCGAGATATCAGAAATTCAAGCAACAAGCTAGGGTTCGACAAATCAAAGGTCACTTGTTTTAGATGCCGACAGAAAGGGCATTTCTAGAGAGAATGCAAAAATCCTGAAGCCACGGACAATCAAAATCCATTTGGAGGGGGCAACGAATATTACAGGAAGTCACTTCAGTACAAGCCTTTCCAAAAGAAGACACAGGTTGAAATTCAGGAGAAACCAAACAGTAACAATACTGAGAAAGCAATGGTTGCTTCGAACGAGGATGATGGCTTCGATTGGAATTCTTTTATCGGTAAGAAGACCGGAGTTGCATTGATGGCTGAGATCGTTGAAGATACATCTGCCGAAGAAGCAGCAGCTCTAGAGAATATTCTATTGGAACAGTATCTGCAACAGCAAGAGGAAGAGGAGTATCTTCACATGAAGAATCAAGGCATATTATCTCCTAACTCATGAGAGTTTTGCAGGTCACTTTGATGGAAGTTCTCAAGAGCAAGTGATCAAGGAGAAGTCGAATGAAGAAGTTACTGATGTTGTTTAAGAAGTAACTGCTGAGAACCTCAAGGACTTTGCTGACAAAGCTATGATGGCGAATCTAACCAAGGTAGGTCCAGAGGTAAAGGAAGTTGTCAAAGTACAAGTTGTGGAGGTTGTAAAACCTTGCACATAATATACCGAGCCATGTTCTGAATGCGCCGAAAAATCACAAATCATCGCTGAAATCAATGTACATAATGAACATTTCAAATATGATTATAGTACAATGAAGGAAGCGTATGACAAAATTAAAGATGATTATGGCAGGCTCGATAGAAATAATATTGAACATCATACGATTAGAATGTTGAAAGGGACAGTAATGGATAAACAAAAAGCAATAAACATTTATATCAACACTATTGCTGAAACTATTCAACAACTCCAGGACATGAAAATTGAAACATAACATGTTCAACAACTTTTAAGAAGTTATACAACTAACGCATATGTCATTGATCACATGCTTCCCCTGATCTCGTCGGAAGAAAATGTGAATAAATCTAAAAAGAAAACTGGTAAAGAATATAGCAATGTTCCTCCACCTCTATGCGAGAAGTATTATCACAAAACTGTTGATGGGATGGATAAGGCACTCAACATTGAGTTGTTATCTAAAAAGAAAAGCGAGTTGCCGGAGAACATTGATGTAGTCTTTACTAAATCTGATGATGACAATGCGGTAGTGAAAAAATGGTTGAAAATCTTCTGAATGATTCTGATGATGGCAGCTTTAGCGCCACCCCGAGTTTGAACAGTTCTGACACAAATTCCAAAAATGACGTTACATCATCGGAAGATGATCTATGTGATGATCCTAACGTTGTCATGTACGAGGTTAAGGAATCTGAAATATTATTTGATGACTGTTTTCCGTTTCGGAATGTCAAAGAAGATCAATTGGATATGTTGATGCATAATGTCTATGTCTTAGTCTTATATCGAGTCTGTATAGAATAGAGCTGAATAGGCTAGCTGAAAGTAGTATTTATGTAAGTTTGAGTCAAGTTCGCTCATCATAGTCATGTACAGCCAAGTTCGGCCGAACTCTCCTCAGGCGAACTTGATGTTCTATAAATAGCTAGCTAGTGTTCCTCATTTGTAACTTTGGCATTTTGGAGGCGAAGCTCTGTCAGTTTGTACTCTTGACGTTTGATCAATAGAACTGATGTTAAACTGATTAATTCTTGTCTATTGGTAAACACGACGTAATATTTCCGCTATTATGGACGTTAGATATCAAATTTAGGTTCCTTAGCATCAAGGATCGGTCTTACAAGTGGTATCAGAGCTAGAACAGCCTGATTTGATAGTATCAAGACAAAAACACTTCTATTTCATCTCCATTCTTCTATTTTTCTTACCTTTTTCATCAAAAATGAAGAATTCATGGTCAAAATCTTTTCAATTTTGAATATATCATGTAAAATACAACTAAGATAAACCCTTGAAGATTGGAGACAAAAATCAACCGAATTAATGTCAAATTTTTGAAAAAACCATGTTTGACAAAACCATTTTGATCGAACTTGTTAACCAAGTTCGGCCAAACTTGTGCTAAAAACACACTTTTTTATTGTGTTTTTTACCAAGTTCGCTCGAACTTGAGTGAATTTTGAGGAATTCTGAGTGAAGTTCGCTCGAACATGTAAAAGTTTCATTGATTTTCTATCAAATTCGACCGAACTTGATAAAATTCAAGAAATTTTACTAAGTTCGCCCGAACTTACCTTATTTTCATCAAATTTCTTGTGTAAGTTCGCTCGAAGTTAATTCAAAGGTGTTTGTCAAAACTATCATAAGTTCGACCGAACATAAAGGAAATTTTAAAAAAAAAATCACAAGTTCGACCGAACTTGTGATCAAAACTGAGAATTCTTCATTCCTACTACAGGTTCGACCGAACGTGTAGTTGAACTAATTGTTTTCAAAAGTTTTCAAGTGTTTTCAGTGTACGAGTCTCGTTATTCACAATGGATGATATTCAAAGAGCTTTTATGTCTGGAGCTAGTTCGTCAAATGCCAACGTGATCCATCAAGTCAATCTTGATAACGAAATGGGCACGACTGTTAAACCACCCAAGCTAATGAGCATGGACGAGTATGAAGCATGGAAAGAGAAATTTACATATTGGGTTCAAGCAATGCACTTTGCAGGCTGGGCGTCGATTGAAAGAGGTTAAACTGTTCCAGTGGATGAACACCAGCAAGTGTTAGAAAAGTCCAATTACACGACTGTACAGAAAGAAGAATACATTGTTGAGAAAGAGATGATCAGTCTTATCCAACAATCTGTTAAAGAAGATATTCTCGTCTTGTTACCGGAATACACAACTGCAAGAGATCTCTGGCTTTCTCTTCAGAAGAAGTATCAAGGAAGTGCGGAGATGATCAAGTGCAAGAAAGCTCTCATTATGAAAGAGTTCGATATCTTCAACATGCTGAAGGGTGAGACCATGAAGCAAATGATTGAACGCTTCTGTCATCTTAAAGTCCAAATGCGAAGACACGGTCTCGAGAAGACGGAACAAGAGCACATCGACAAGCTTGTTGACGCTCTACCAGATGGAGAATGGACTAGTTATCTAATGGTTCTGAAGGAAAGCGATAAATGGGAATTCTTCAAGCTGTCAACATTTATCGATAAACTCGAAGGCCATGAAATGGAACTCTTGAAGATTGCAAAGTCAAAGAATGCTAATGTTGTTCCAGACGTTGGCTTGTACTACAAGAGTGGAATGCAAGATAACATTTCATGCCCAAAGATTAAGACAACATTCAACGCAAGTGTGAATTCGTCAAACAATTCGCAGCAGAATTAGAATCAGTCATATCCTCAATATGATCAAAGTCCACAGTCTTCATTCTCAAGTACTGGTTCAAATTCGTCTTATCAGAGTCAAGAAAATCAGAACCAACAAACACATTCTGATTAAAATGTGTACAAGTGCAACATCATAGTGAATTTGAACAATGTTGTTTCGGAACAAGTCGCTAAGCAGCATAAGTCGCTTCTTGCTACTGTTCTGGAGTTATACGAAAGTCTTGTAGCCGGTAAAATTGGAAATCCCAAAATGACGGAAAAATATTATGACCAAGTGGATGAATAAGAACTCGAGTTTATGGATATTAAGTGGAATTTAGCTTCGATTATCCGAAGGGTTACAAAGTTCGTTGCTCTCACTGGCCGAGACATCGGAAATTCTAGCAATAAACTGGGTTTCGACAAGAAAAAAGTGACGTGCTTCAGATGTCACCAAAAGAGATATTTTAAAAGAGAGTGTAAAAACCCTGAAGCAACGGGAAATCAAAGTCCATTCGGAAGAGGCAACGGATATTACAAGAAGTCACTTAAGTATAAGCCTTTCCCGAAGAAGACTCAGGTTGAAATTCAAGAGAAACCGAATAGCAGTAATACTGAGAAGGCTATGGTTGCATCAAACGAAGATGACGGTTTCGATTGGAATTCCTACATCGGTAAGAAGACCGGAGTTACATTAATGGCTGAAATTGTTGAAGATACTTCTGCAGAAGAAGCAGCGGCTTTGGAGAATATTCTGCTGGAACAATATCTGCAACAACAACGTGAAAGAGGAGTATTTCCACATGCAGAAGCAAGGAATTTTATCTCATAATTTTTGTGAAAATTTTGCAGGTCACTTTGATGGAAGTTCTCAGGAGCAAGTTCCCGATAAGAAATCAACTGATGAAGTGGTCATTAATGTTACTCAAGAAGTGAATGCCGAAAACCTCAAGGATATTAACGACAAAGCGTTAATGGAAAATCTAACCAAGGTAGGTACAGAGGTAAATGAAAGTGTGAAAGTACAAGTTGTTGAGGTTGAGAAACCTTGTACAAAATGTACCAAACCATGTTCTTAATGTGCCGAAAAATCAAAGATCATCGCTGAAAACAATGTGCATAATGAACTTTTGAAATACGATTATCACACAATGAAGGAAGCGTATTACAAAATGAAAAATGATTATGGTAGGCTCGATAGAAATAATATCGAACAACATGATACCATAAGGATGTTAAAAGGAACAGTAATGGATAAGCAAAAGCTATTAATATCTATATTAACACCATTGCTGAAACTAAGCAACAACTCCAGGACATGAAAATTGAAACAGAGCGTGTTCAACAACTTTTGAGAAGTTACACCTGTAATGCATATGTCATTGATCACATCCTTCCGACAATTCCATCGGAAGAGAAACCTAAAAAGAAAATTGGTAAAGAATACAATAATGTTCCTCCACCCCTATGTGAGAAGTATTGTCGCAAATCTGCTAATGGGATGGATAAGGCACTCAATATTGAGTTGTTATCTGAAAAGAATTCTGAGTTGCCAGAGAACATTGATGTAATCTATACTAAAACAGATGATGACAATGCTGTGGTTAAAAAAGTTGTTGAAAATGTTTTGAACGATTCTGATGAAGGCAGCTTTAAAAGCGCCGCCTCGAGTTCAAAGAATTCTGATTCGCAGTCCGAAGATGACGATACATCATCGGAGAATAATCTATGTGATGATCCTAATGTTGTAATGTACAAGATTAAGGAATCTGATAGATTATACTTTGATGACAGTTTTTTGATTCAGAACGTGAAGAAAGATTTGTTAGACAAATTCTTTCAACTCGTGGAAGTCACATCAGATGATCTGGAGATCAATGAAAAGAAATTCTATTCTAAACCTAAAAGAAATTACTACCGAAGGAATGGTGGTGATCATCCCGAAAACCGGAGAGCTGGGTTGGGATTAGAGGAATCAGATGAACCTAAAAAGAAAGTGTCACCATTTCATGAGTATAAGAATAAAAACATGAATTTTGTATATGGGACGAACACGGTTCATGAGGAAAGTTTGATCGGGAAACAATCAAACGATGAGTTCAAGAAACAGAAAGAATTTCGAGATAAAGTCAAAATTGCAAGTGGTGCCAAAACAACTGGTGTAAAACCCACTAAAGGACATCCACATGATTCTCGGACTTGTTTCAAGTGCAACGAAATTTGTCATATTGCACGCCAATGTCCGAAATCAAAGCCGGCTTATCTTCGAAGGAAAGAAAGTTCAAATGTTGTGAAACCGAAGAAACCAGAGTTTGGGCAAATAAGAATTCTAAAAAGAAATGTTAACAAAGATAAAATGAAACAAGTTTTTTAAAAGAAATTTGAGAATTCAAGTTTAAAAAAAGGTGAGTCTTCAAAAGCTAATGAAAACAAGTTTTACATCAAGAAGGCTAACATAAAATCTCAAGCATGGATTGCAAAGAAACGGTCAACAACATCTGAGATCACTAAGTCTGAGCATGTTAAGACTAGTGATAGCATGAAAGAATCAAAATCTGAAATTATAATTGAAACCACATCTGAAAATGTCAAAACTACAAATGGTAAAAATTCAAAAGATAAAAAGACAGTAAAGTTTTCAAACAGAAACATCATAGAAAATCCAGATGAAGAATGTGAATTTGATTATGCAGATGAGTGTGGATTCGATTATGCTGATGAGTGTGAGTTTGATTTTGACGATGGTTATCCAATTCAACCCAAGACCAAAAAGGTTTGGGTCTCGCTTTTTAAATAGATTGTTTAAATGTGCAGGGGCACCAGAGATCCGTACTTTCCAAGTGGATTTTCGATAGTGGAGCATCCAGGCATATGACGGGAATGAAAGCGTTGCTATTCGACATAAAAGCTATCAATTGTGGATATGTTGGATTTGTGGGTAACCAAGGTGGAAGGATAGTCGCCAAGGGAAAAATCTCCAATGGCGTTGTTTCATTCGATCGCTTGAATTATATTGCAGAGTTGGAAAATAATCTTCTGAGCATATCACAGATTTGTGACAAGAAGTTCATGGTGCATTTCAACGACAAAGGGTCTATTATCTTGAAGCTGGGATTCAAAATACCAGATGAGTGGATTCTGATGCGAGCACCTTGAGAGAATGATCTATATGTTCCTGATATGGGTGTCGCTACCACTTCATCAAAGTCAGCAATGTTTTGTGACAAAGGCTACTTAAAAGGATTATATTCTTTGGCATCGTAAGATGGGGCATATTCATTTAAGAAAAATGAATTACTTGGTTCACAATGATCTTATAGAAGGTGTAAATCTTCAGAGCTTTCATATGACTGATCATTGCTTAGATTGTAAAAGGGAAAGTAGATCAAGAAATCTCATCCGAAGAAAATTCTGAACACAATCAAGTTGCCATTAGAACATCTCCACATGGATCGCATCTGATTATAGTACAAATCTAACCTTTGAGCGATCTTGTGTTTGTATCATAATCATACCGTTATACTGCACAAATTTCTATTGTTTTTGGTGATTAGCACACCAACGACAATGTCTGAGGTATTGATTTGGACTTTGAACCGAGATTAGACCTTAACTGATGAATCTAGATTTGAAAACATAAAAAATGTTAGTTCTAGGTTGTTTTGATCCAAATT
The DNA here is from genome assembly GCA_947069175.1 of Scalesia atractyloides. Classification (NCBI taxonomy): domain Eukaryota; kingdom Viridiplantae; phylum Streptophyta; class Magnoliopsida; order Asterales; family Asteraceae; genus Scalesia; species Scalesia atractyloides. The sequence goes on from CAMTDV010000019.1 coordinate 16,920,433, forward strand.
CAATTTAAAATCATGATTAACAACTAAAACCGACCATGAAAATCATTGGAATTTGTAAATGGTTGTAGATGAAACGTTTTGTGATTAACAGGTTTGAATGATTGTAGATGATGACAAGTTCGGCCGAACCTGTTATCAAGTTCGACCGGACTTGCTAATCAATCTGAATAAAATGTTATGTTTGAAGTTCGACCGAACTTATTGTTAATTTTGAAAAGTTGTTAAGAGTACATGTTCGACCGAACTTAGCTTGAAACAGAACTTATGAATAAAAAGGAAGTTCGCTCGAACTAATCATTTGAAATCTGAATCCTTGTAATATGTAAGTTCGCCCGAACTTATACTTTGATATTTGAACATGTGTATTACATGTTCGGGCGAATTTTGTTAACTCAGAATGTTATACACTTTTCAAGTTCGCCCGAACTTGAAGAAAATGTTAGAAAAATTTTGAAATCATTTCTCGATAAGCGTGCTAATTGTTTTGCATTATTTTTCAGGCACCGCGATTTATTACTATGGACTTTCCAAGTTCCATAATACGTGAATCACGCTCGACAAAGATGTATGTCCATCACTGAAGGAGTATGATAGTATCCTGAAGTTTCTCAACGATTGTCCTATTCATCGAGCGATTACTGAGCGCGCAGTTTTTTATAGATCTCATACGTACCATTTATGGACGAACGCGAAGCTCAGTGACGATAAGAAGACTATTCTGTCATCTGTGCAAGTGGGGAATGAAGTTAAGGAGATCACTGTTATCGAAGATGATATTCGCAGAATCTTGCGATTCAACGACGACAAGGATGATCCAATATTCCTCGATGAAAAGATGGTTAGAGGGTGTTTCTTTCGAATGGGTTATAAGGGGAGTGTGAACAAACCGACGTTGAAGAAAGGGGAAGTACCTAACCCCTACAAGCTTCTTATGCATGCGATTATTCGTACATTTAGTCATCGAAAGGCGGGCCTTGATGACATTAAAGATTATTTCGCCTGTATGGCAACGACACTGATTCTGAAAAAGCTGTTCAACTTTTCGAAGCTTTTATTTACACACATGTCGAAGAACATGGAGGATTCAAGGTTAAGTTTATATCCAAGGTTCGTGCAAATGTTGATAGACGAGAAGTTCACTAATATAGCACGAGATCCAAACGATGTGTTGTACTTAAGTCACCTCAACGATACGCCTGTGAAGAAGCTAATCAAGTTTCAGAAACAAGCATCAGCTCCTGTTGCAAAGCCAGTTTTCAGGGCAATAATTAATGAGATTTATGTGGCACCGCCTGATAATAGATGGAGAAACGATGGTAGTGGTGATGAGAAAGAGCTTAATGCTGAAAAAGAATGGTTCAAAGACTTCAAGCCGAAAGCTAGAAGTGAATGGTTCTTAAAGGCCAAGGTTGAAAAGCCGAAAAAGAAACGAACTGCAAGGAAAATTGAAACTATGCTCGTTGATGAAGATGAACCTGAGAATGTTCAAATTGAAGCAGGTTCAAGTGCAGCAGTAGTTATTGAAAGTCAAGAGACTGAGAAAGTTACACAAGATGATGTAATATCTACTACTTCTGAACAAGATGATGATTCTGACAAAGAACCAATAAAAGAACCAGAAAAATCTGAAGCTGAGATTAGAGCAGAAATAGATAAAGAAATGGATGCTGATTTCGATCCAAATCTTGAGAAAGATTCAGATGAAGAAAGACCAAAGAAGAAAGCTAAACGTGTATAGTCTGCAACTATTTCTTCGACAAAGACTACAGGGTCTCCTCAAACAAAGGGCAAGAAATAGAAGAATGTTCAAAAAGCAGTCAGCAAAAGATACAAAGGAACATTGAGAAGCGCAGAAGTTACACAAGAACCTTCTGGCGCACAGGAGAAAGGAGTTACACAAGAACCTCCTACACAAGAACCTCCTGTTGTTGATACAAGTTAAGCTGAACGTCCAGGAGTCACACAAGAACCTCCTGTGATCGTTTCATCGGAAGCTGAAACGCCAGGAGCTACACAAGAACCTACTGTGTGTAGTTTTGTAGAAGTACCTGTTATTCAATCGCCTGTTGCTCCAACAACTTCAAATCTTGAAAGTTCTACTCCAAGGAAGTCAACACCAAAGGCTGCTTCTCCAAAGTCAACACCAAAATCTCCAGGGCCTAATATGCATAGTGATCCGATTAGTCTGCAAGATTTAAACGATTTCTTTCCAGAGACGAATATTGAACTTCCAAAAAAATGTGTGAAGGTGTTAGAAGAGAAAGTTGCCATGAATGAAGAAGAGAAAGCAGAGTTAGCAAAGAAAGTGAATCAAAGCTATGTTGAGAGAGATATTGATCGAGAGTCTGCAATTTGCAAATCAGAAGCTGCAGACAGAAATAGCTGATTTGAAGACAATTCAAGCCCTAAATGATAGAAGATTCACCAGGTTGCAGAAAGTTTTATCCAACTCTCTGTGAATAGATTTCATCAAAGAATATGATTGTCTGGATCAACAAGAAGCCAAAGAAAGGTCTGAGAAAGAACTAGCAGTGAGTGGTAAAGGAAAGAATATTGAAGGTGAATTCCCTAAGTCTTCTGAAGCTGCAGAGGAGTCTGATGATGTGGTTAAAGCTTCTGAGTCCGATGTTCCAAAGGTTGACGAAGCCTTCTGATCCTATCGTTGCTTCTGAAGAAAAGGACGATGAAGAAGCTGAAGATGAGGAAAAGAAATATGATTCTGAATATGAGGATTGGAATGTAGCAGACGATGACGATGATGATGATCAGGGTAGTGTTGGTATTAGAATCACTGAAGCTAAAGTCTCACGTGAGTTTGATTTTTCCTCGCTAATGCATGATGAATCGAACAGAATGGATGATAAAAGTGAGGGGGAGTCAGGGCAGAAAGGGCCAACTGATGAGATTAATCTGTTGAATGTTGAAAGATTTGGTAAGCCAGTTGCTGCAGTACCCATGAAGCCTTTATTGTTGATGTTAGAACATAACATGGAGGAAGGAGAATTTATACACAACTATACTAAGGAAGATCTTGCAAAGTTAGTTGAAGTTGATGCTGCAGATCTACAGTTTGATTTCGAAGAAGACGTGTTGAATGTTAACACTTTTGAGCCAAATGATTACCAGTATGTTAGAAGATTTGAGGCTAATGAGTATAATAGAGTGATAGTGGAAGATTGGTCTTCTGATGACGAAACAGAACAAACTGCGATGTATGTCGGTCCTAATTCTGAAAGTTTTCCTACTATTAAGGAGATGTACAAGCAACTCGATAAAGACATGCTAAAAGAAAAGATTGAAGAATCTTTGAGAGAAGGTAAAGTTCTAAAGCCAATGACTAAAAAAGAAATTGCTCAAGCAAAGAAGTCTTGGTTCAAAGAAATGCCGCACGAACGTAAGTTTCGATGTCCCCTAGCATTCTTTTCCAGAGACAAAGACGTTTCTTTGGGAGATATCTTGAGTTGGGGTTGGTTTAAATGCAATCAAAAGAGAATTTGGAGTGTAATACTTCAAGTATCTTTCTGATTTCAAGACATTACCTTATTGGGATGTGGAAGAGTTAGTTCAGACAGTTAACGTTACATATCACATGAAGGTGGTTGATCAGTTGTTGTGGAAATTGATAAAGTTTGAAGCGGTGAAAGGATTCAGATATTGGAAGCCATTTATTCCTGGTCACAGAATCAAGATAAATAAAAAGACGGGTGAAAAAGACATCACGTTGATAATGAAACGACCGAGGGCAATGAGAAACATGCCACTGATGCCGATTGAGCAAAATTTCTATCCATTGTTCAAGTGGTGGCAGATAGATCCATCGACTTACGAAGTAGTTATTGGTTTAAAGTTTGAAGAACATTTGGATATCACGAAAGAACGAGTTGAAATAATTGGTTCTCAGGGCATTAGGGGGATATGGAGGACAATCAGGATTCTTGATTCTATGTGGTTGGTTAACTGCTCAACAGAAGATTTTAAAACCTTGTTCTACAACAAGATTGTGTTTGAAGAACATGAAAAGGTACAAGCGATGCAGTTTCAGAAAGTGGTGAATGTTTGCTATGCACGCGAAGTTAATTCAAGAAAGATGTGGCAAACAAAGTGGAGAGATCTAGAAAGAGTAGAGTTTTTAAAAGAGGAGAAGCGTCTTGAAGCGGTTAATGAAAGAACAAGAAAGGCAAGTATTAGGAGATTTCAACATTTGAACAAAGTGCCTCCTACAGACCAGATGCCGGATCCTAAGCAAGAGCGACGAAAGAAGCCATTTAAGAACTTCTTCGGTCGTGTGCGTTAAAGTTTATATGAAGACAGAGTTTTGAAGACTGATACAAGACGAAGACTATATCCAAGGGGGAGTCTGTTGGTGCATAATGTCCATGTCTTAGTCTTATATCGAGTCTGTATAGAATAGAGCTGAATAGGCTAGCTGAAAGTAGTATTTATGTAAGTTTGAGTCAAGTTCGCTCATCATATTCATGTATAGCCAAGTTCTGTCGAACTTGCTGAGGCAAGTTCGGGCGATCTTAGGTCCTCCTCAGGTGAACTTGATGTTCTATAAATAGCTAGCTAGTGCTCCTCATTTGTAACTTTGGCATTTTGGAGGCGAAGCTCTGTCAGTTTGTACTCTTGACGTTTAATCAATAAAACTGATGTTAAACTGATTAATTCTTCTCTATTGGTAAGCATGACGTAATATTTCCGCTATTATGGACGTTAGATATCAAATTTAGGTTCCTTATCATCGAGGATCGGTCTTACAGGATAAATTGTTCAAACTGGTTGAAATTACATCAGATGACCTGGAGAAAAACGAAAATAAATTCTATTCAAAACCCAAAAGAAATTACAATAACTACCATTGGAATGGTGGTGATCATCCGGAAAACCGGAGAGCTAGGTTGGGTTTAGAAGAATCTGATGAACCTAAAAAGAAAAAGTCACCATTTCATAAGTATAAAGATAAAAACATGAAATTTGTCCATGGGACGAACACGGTTCATGAGGAAAGTTTGATTGGGAAACAATCAAACGATGAGTTTAAGAAACAGAATGAACTTCGAGATAAGGCGAAAGCCACAAGTGGTGTAAAATCGCTAGTGGTCATTCACATGATAATCGGACTAGCTTCAAGTGCAATGAAGTTGGTCATATTGCACGCAAGTGTCCGAAATCAAAACCGGATTATCTTTGAAGGAAAGAAAGTTCAGATGTTGTGAAACCAAAGCAACCAGAGTTTGTAAAACCAGTCACGATTTTGAAAAGAAACGAATCAAAATCTGAAGATAAACCTAAATCTGAAAAGAAGTTTGCAAATTCAACTTTCGTAAAAGGTGAATCTTCAAAAGCAAACGAAACAAAGTTTTACATCAAAAAGGCTAACATCAAATCACAAGCTTGGGTTCTAAGAAAAGGTCAACAACATCCGAGGTCACTAAGTCTGAGCCTGTTAAGACAAGTGACAACATGAAGAACTAAAATCTGAAATCAAGTCTGAAACTGTAAAATTATAAGTGGTAACAGTTTGAAAGATAAAAAGAAAGTGAAGTTTTCAAACATAAACATCATAGAAAATCCAGATGATTATGCTGACGAATGTGAATTTGATTACGATGATGGTTATCCAATTCAATCCAAGACCAAAAAGGCTTGGGTCGCGTTGTTTACCTAATTGTTGAAATGTGCAGGGGCTCTAGAGATCCGTACTTTCCAAGTGGATTCTGGATAGTGGAGCTTCCAGACATATGAAATGAATGAAAGCGCTCTTGTTCAACATAAAAGCTATCAACGGCGAATATGTTGGATTTGCTGGAAACCAAGGTGGAAGGATTGTCGCTGAGGGAAAGCTGTCAAACGGAGTTATTCCTTTGATCAAGTGAACTACATTGCAAAGCTTGAGAACAACCTTCTGAGTATTTCTCAAATTTGTGATAAGAAGTTTACCGTCCCCTTCAACGATAAAGAATGCATGATCATCAAACCGGGTTTCAAAATACCAGACGAGTGGATACTCATGCGTGCACCGAGAGAGAATGATTTGTATGTTCTTGACATGGGAAATGCTACTACTTCTTCAAAAACGGCACAATGTTTTGTTTCGAAAGCTACTGAGAAGGAGTCAATCTTATGGCACAGAAAGATGGGCCACATTCACCTAAGAAAGATGAATCATTTGGTGCATAATGATTTGGTAGAAGGTGTGAATCTGAAAAGTTTTCGTATGTCAGATAATTGCCTCGAGTGGTAAAAAGGGAAAGCAGATCAAGAAATTCATCCGAAAAAGATTCTCAATTCGATAAAGTTGCCGCTCGAAAGACTTCATATGGATCTCTTCGGTCCAGTGAATGTCCGAAGCATCTCTGGAGATCTCTACTGCTTGGTAGTCACAGGTGATTATTCCCGATACTGTGGGTATTCTTCCAAGAATCAAAAGTTGAGACAATTGAAAACTTAGTGATTCTTTCAAGAAACTTGAGAACGATTAACCGACGGAAGCCAAACTTGAAGTTTTTAGAACCATTTGATGCGCCATGTACTGTAATCGATCAAGATGGTAAATTCGGAGTAAAATCTCTTGAAGGTTTCTTTGTTAGATACGCGGGTCCGTTAAGACGTGTTTATGTTCCCTCGTTGAGAAGAGTAATTCAAGCACAGCATGTTGATTGTTTTAACTATACAGATCCTGTTCTGAGAAAAGGTGACGCTTGGTTATTCAATTATCAAAACTTATGGAAATCATTTGATTTGCCTGAAGAACCATCCTATGAAGAAATTGCAGTGTTATATTATCTTCATCAATCAGCAAATCAAGAGCAAATCGCCAGACCAATTGTGGTTAATCAACCCACGTTGGGATCACCTTCTTCTAGTGCTAGTTCAAGTAATAGCGGTAGTCAAGAAACTCAAACAAAACAAGTGACAACGACTACAGAACTAGTCAATACTACAGTGGTTCCTAATCTTTCTGAAGCACATAGTTCAGACTCGGACGAGGCTCCAACATTCGATGCCGATGGAGAATCTTCTTCAGATGAAGAAGCATAGCAAATTACAAGTTTAATGAATGAATCTGCAGGCCCGAGTAGTGCTCTTGAAGTTGAAATGGTGGTAGATCAAAATATCATAAATCAAGAGAATACTGTGGTTGTTCCAGGCGAAGTGATGCCAAGATCATATTCTTATCATCCGTCAAATTCTATAATAGGCGAATTACAAGCTGGTGTGAGAACATGGAGTCAAATAGACAAAGCTTTGAGCTGTTTCTATACTCGTGTTGCTCAAATTCAAGAGTATTGCTACTATTCATGTTTAATATCCCAGATAGAGCCAAAGACTTTTTCTAAAGCTTTAGGCAATGAAAACTGGGTTCAAGCAATGCAAGAGGAACTGTTACAGTTTGAGAAGTTAGGAGTGTGGAAGCTTGTAGACCTACCTGAAAATCAGAAAGCGATTGATACTAAATGGGTCTTTAAATGCAAGCGAGACGATCGAGGGGTTATAGTTCGAAACAAAGCTAGGCTTGTTGTCAAGGGATTTCACCAGCAGGAAGGGATAGACTAAACGGAAGTCTACGCACCAGTAGCTCGCTTAGAATCTATTCGAATATTTCTTCCTTTCGCAGCATAGAAAGGATTTAAAGTCTATCAGTTGGATGTCAAATTAGCTTTTCTATACGGAAAATTACGCAAGAAGGTGTACGTCGGACAACCACCGAGGTTCGTCGATCCACTCAACAAAAAAAAAAGCATATCTTCTTGATAAAGCTCTTTACGGTTTACACCAAGCCCCGAGAGCTTGGTACGAGACGTTATCGCAACAACTCGTGGGAAACGGCTTTGTCAGAGGAACTGTGGATAGTACTCTTTTCACCAAAGAAGTTTGTAGTCATCTAATTATAGTTCAAATCTATGTGGACGACATCATCTTTGAATCAACCAATGATAGTCTTTGCAAGGAGTTTGAGGGTATCATGAAGAAGAAGTTCGAAATGTATTCGGTGGGTGAAATGAAATTCTTCCTCGGATTACAAGTAGATCAACTTCCAGATGGTATTTTCATTCATCAGATCAGGTATGTGCACGACATCTTGAAGAAGTTTGATATGGAAAGCTCGAAGCCGTTATCTACTCCTCTTGCTCTTAATCACGGGATTTGCATTGATGAAACTGGAACCAAAGTTGATGAGACGCTCTACAAATCAATGATAGGATCGTTGATGTATCTGACCGCATTGCGCCCATATATCATGTATCCTACCTGCCTATGTGGCAGATATCAATCAAGCCCAAGAATTTCACACATGCAGATCGTGAAATGAATTTTCAGATACTTGAAGGGATGCCCAAGCACCGGCTTGTGGTACCTGATGAATGATAACTTCGATCTTGCAGGATACGCTGACTCTGATTTTGGTGTAGATAAGTTGAATTCAAAAATGACTACAGCGGGATGCCAGTTCTACGGAACAAGGATGGTAACCTGGAAGTGTAAGAAACAGACTACGGTCGCTCTCTCTACCTATGAAGCTGAGTATATCTCGGCCTCCAGCTGTTGTTCACAGATTCTGAGGATACAACAGCAGATGAGAGACTATGGTCTGTAATTTCTCGACACTCCGCTGTATGTTGATAATAAGGCAGCCTTTGATATAACCAAAAATCCGGTTCATCACTCACGCACTAAACACATTGTAATTCGTTACCATTTCGTTCGTGATTGTTACGAAAAGAAATTGGTATGAATAGAAAAAGTCCACACCGACGAACAAAAGGCTGATTTTTATACCAAACCATTTTCTTTATCACGGTTTAAATACTAGTTGAGAATTAATGGTATGAAAAATTTACTGACAGGTGCGGACGCTGAGATTGAATACGGAACGGACGACGAGTTCACGTGATCCACATTGGTTTGTCTATGTCTTTCTAGATTAGAATTTTATTAAAAACTAAAATACAAAAAGATGTTTTTTTTTATTTTAGTGGGAGAAATGTTAGAGAAAATACAAAAACATTTGAAAATTTTAAAATTCAAAAACATATGAAAAATGTAAAAAGTACAAAAACATTGAAAAAGACAAAAAGAATTTAGTGTCACAAAAGGAAATGATAGTAAATCAGTGGACTATCGCTGTGAATATCGCTGTGAATTTGAACAATGTTGTTTCAGAAGAAGTTGCAAAACAACATATGTCACTACTCACTACCGTTTTAGAATCTTATGAATGTCTTGTTGCCGGCAAGATAGGAAACCCCGAGATGACCGTAGAAGATTATGACCAGGTAGACGAGGAAGAGCTCGAACTAATGGACATCAAATGGTCCTAGCTTCGATAATCAGGACAGTGACAAAGTTCGTTGCACTCACGGGCCGTGACATATGAAACTCCAGCAACAAATTTGGTTTTGACAAATCCAAAGTCACGTGTTTTAGATGTGTAACAACACCGAGGCAACCGGAAATCAAAGTCCTTTCGGAGGAGGGAATGAATATTACAAGAAGGCGCTTCAATATAAACCATTCCCGAAGTAAACTCAGATTGAGATCCAAGAAAAGCCAAATAGTAGTACCACGGAGAAAGCCATGGTTGAATCTACAGAAGATGAAGGTTTTGATTGAAATTCTTATATTGGGAAAAAGACCGGAGTTGCTTTGATGGCATAGATAGTTGAAGATAATTCTGCAGAGGAGGCAGCGGCAGCAGCAGAAGTAGCAGCTTTTGAACAAGCCATTCTGGAACAATACTTGCATCAACAACAGGAAGAAGAGGAATATATCCATATGCAGAGACAAGGAATTTTATCCTCTAATTCTTTTGACAGTTTTGTAGGTCACTTTGATGGAAGCACGAAAGAACAAGTGGTTGAGGAGAAAAAGATTGATGAATTGATTGTTAATATCACTCAAGAAATGAAAATCGAAGACCTCAAGGACATGGCAGATAAAGCTTTAGTGGCAAATCTAACCAAGGTAGGTCCAGAGGTAAAGATTATCGAGAAAGAAGTTGTTAAAGTACAAGTTGTAGAGGTTGAGAAACCTTGTACAAAATGTACTAAACCATGTGTCGACACGCCGAAAATTCAAAGATCATCGCAGAAAACAATGTGCATAACGATTTGTAAAAATATGATTATCGCACAATGAAAGAAGCGTATGATAAAATGAAAAATGATTATGGCAGACTCGACAGAAATAACACCAAACGACATGATAATATAAGAATGTTGAGTGGTACAGTAATGGATAAACAAAGAGCAATTAACATTTATATCAACACCATTGCTGATATCAAACAACAACTTCAAGAGATGACAATTGAAACTGAAAGAGTTCGACAATTGTTATGAAGTTATACCACTAACGCATATGTTATCGATCACATTCTTCCAACAGTCTCATCGGAAGAAAAACCTAAAACGAAAGCAGGAAAAGATTATAGCAATGTTCCTCCACCCCTTTGCGAAAAATATTGTGTTAAATCTGTAGACGGGATGGACAAGGCACTCAATGTTGAATTACTTTCTGAAAAGAAAAATGAGTTGCAAGAGAACATTGATATAGTCTATGCTAAATCTGATGATGATAACAATGCTGTGGTTAACAAAGTTGTTGAAAACGTTTTAAGTGATTCTGATGATGGCAGCTTCAAAAGCGCCAACTCGAGTTCCAAGAATTTTGATTCACAATCTAAAAATGACGATAAGTCGTCAGAAGATGGTCTAAGTGACAATCCAAATGTTGTAATGTACAAAATTAAGGATTCTGATAGACTATACTTTGATGATAGCTTCCCGATTCAGAATGTGAAAGAAGAATTGCTTGATAAATTCTTTAAACTCGTGGAAGTCACATCAGAGGAATTGGTAATCAATGAACGAAAATTCTATTCCAAACCTAAAAGAAACAATTACCAAAGAAACGGTGGTGATCATCCGGAAAACCGTAGAACGGGGTTGGGTTTAAAAGAATAAACCGATGAATTTGTAAAGAAACCGTCACCATTTCATGAATATAAAAACAAAAACATGAAGTTTGTATATGGGACGAATACAGTTCATGAGGAGAATTTGATTGGTAAGCAATCAAATGATGAGTTCAAGAAGGAAAAAGAACTTCGAGATAAAGCCAAGGTTACAAGTGGTGCCAAAATCTCAAGTAGTTTTAAACCACAAATTAAAGGACATCCACTTGATAAATGGACATGTTTCAAGTGCAATGAAATTCGTCATGTGGCACGACATTGTCCGAATCAAAACCGGCTTATTATCAAAGAAGAGATTCTAATGTTGTTAAACCAAAGCAACCAGTGTTTGTAAAACCTGTAAAGATTTTGAAACGAAATGAATCAAAACCAGAAGTTAAACCAAAGTCTGAAAAGATTTTTGAAAATTCCATTTTCGAAAAAGGTGAAACTTCTAGGTCTAATGAAAACAAGTTTTACATCAAAAAGGCTAATATCAAATCTCAAACCTGGATTGCCATGAAAAGGTCAACAACATCTGGTGTTGTTAAGTCTGAGCTAGTAAAGACTGACAGCACTAAAGAATCAAAGACTAAAATCACTAAGTCTGAGCAAGTAAAGACTAGTGAGAATGTAAAAGAAATTAAAAACGATAATGTCAAATCTGTAAAAGATAAGAAGAAAGTGAAATTTTCAAACATTAACATTGTTGAAACAGATGATGAATTTGATTTTGATGATGTTGATGAGTTTAAATATGCTTTTGTTGATGGTTATTCTGTAAAACCCAAGACCAAGAAGGCTTGGGTAGAGCTTTTCACCTAATTTTTGAATTTTTTAGGGACTCCAAAGATCCGTACTTTCAAAGTGGATTTTGGATAGTGGAGCGTCCAGGCATATGACATGAATGAAGGAATTGCTATTCGACATTAAAGCTATCAATGGTGGATATGTTGGATTTGCAGGAAATCAAGGTGGAAGAATAATCGCCGAGGGAAAACTCTCTAATGGCGTAGTTTCTTTTGATCGTGTGAATTATATTGCAGAGCTTGAGAACAATCTTCTGAGTATATCGCAGATTTGTGACAAGAAATTCACTGTTCATTTCAATGATAAAGAGTGTATTATCTTGAAGCCAGGATTCAAAATTCCAGTTGAGTGGATTCTGATGCGAGCACCACGACAGGATGATTTATATGTTCCTGATATGGGTGATGTTACCACTTCATCTCAATCAGCACAATGTTTTGTATCAAAGGCTACTGAAAAAGATTCTATTCTTTCGCATCAAAAGATGGGGCATATTCATTTGCGAAAAATGAATTTCTTGGTTCATAATGATCTTGTAGAAGGCATAAATCTTCGAAGTTTTCAGATGTCTGATCATTGCTTTGAATGCAAGAAGGGAAAGCAAATTAACAAATCACATCCAAATAAATTCTAAACTTAATCAAGTTGCCATGAGAACGTCTACACATGGATTTATTTGGTCCTGTAAATGTTCGAAGCATATCAGGAGACTTATATTGCTTGGTCGTCACAGATGACTATTCGAGATATTTGTGGGTATTCTTTCAAGAATCAAAAGACGAAACGTTCGAGAACTTGGTTATTCTATTAATGAAACTCGAGAACATTTATCATCTGCCGGTCAGACGCATTAGAAGTGACAACGGCATAGAGTTTAAGAATAACAAAATGAAGGAATTCTGCAACGCAAAAGGGATTTTGCACGAGTTTAGTGCTCCCTATACTCCACAGCAAAACGGAGTTGCTGAATGAAAGAATCGAACTTTGATTGAAACTGCGAGAACCATGCTTCCAGATTGTAAACTTCCAATCAGTTTCCAGAGTGAAGCAGTTGTTGTGGCTTGCTACACGCTAAACAGGGTTCTCATTCTCAAACCAACAAAGAAAACATGTTTTGAAATGATAAACCCACGGAAGCCAAATTTGAATTTCCTAGAACCATTCGGTGCACCTTGTACTGTAATAGACCAAGATGGCAAATTCGGAGCTAAATCTCTCGAAGGTTTCTTTGTCAGACATGCGAGTCTATTGAGAAGAGTATATGTTCCTTCATTGCGAAAGGTTATTGAGGCACAGCACGTGGATAGTTTCAATTACACAGATCCTATTCAAAGGAAAGGTGACGCGTGGCTGTTTAACTATCAAGACCTATGGAAGTCATTTGACTTGCCCAAAGAACCAATTGACGAAGAAGTTGCAGCGTTATATTATCTTCACCAGTCAGCGAATCAAGAGCAAATTGTTCGACCAATTGTGGTTAATCAACCCACGTTGGATTCATCTTCTTCTGGCGCAAGTTCAAACAATAGTGGTGTTCCGGCTGAATATGTTTCTGAAACATTATCTTCACCCACTACTCTTCCAAAGAATGCCTCTACTGAACCATGAAAACAGCAACAGAGCCCAATATGCCTCAGAATCAAGATTCTGATTCAGATGAAGCACCAACATTTGATGCTGATGGGGAATCATCTTCTTCAGATGAAGAAGTGGAGCAGATAACAAGTCTTCTTAATCAATCTGCAGTCCCGAACATCAGAAATGTAGCTTCATCAAGCTCTCCAAACATTGAATTGGTTGTTGATCTCAACATCACTAATCATCAAAACTCAGTAGATGTTCCAAGTGAAGAATTATCGCGATCATATTCCTATCATCCGTCAACAAATATTATCGGAGAACTTCAAACTGATGTTAGAACTCAAGGGCAAATTAATAAAGCACTCAGCAGTTTCTATACACTTGTTGCTACAACCTAGAACTATTGTTTCCATTCATGTTTCATCGCTCAGATTGAGCCTAAGACAGTTAAGGAAGCCTTAGTAGATGAAAACTGGGCACAAGCAATGCAAGAAGAATTATTGCAGTTTGAGAAGTTGGGTGTGTGGAAGCTTGAAGACCTGCCAGAAAATCAGAAAGCAATTGATACTAAACGGGTCTTTAAGTGTAAACGTGATGATAGAGGAGTTATTGTTTGTAACAACGCTAGGCTTGTTGCCAAGGGATTTCACCAGTAGGAAGGATAGACTACACGGAAGTCTATGCACCAGTAGCTCGATTGGAATCTATTCGAATATTTCTAGCTTTCGCATCATGGAAAGGATTACGGTCTATCAATTGGATGTCAAATCAGCTTTTCTGTATGGCATATTACGCGAGAAGGTGTACGTTGGACAACCACCAGGGTTTGTCGATCCACTTAACAAGAAGAAAGCGTACCTAATGGATAAAGCATTTATGGTTTACAACAAGCCCCGAGAGATTGGTACGAGACGTTGTCGCAACATCTCGTCGGAAAGGGCTTTACCAGAGGAACTGTGGATAGTACTCTTTTCACCAGGGAAGTTGATGGTCATCTGATTATGGTTCAAAGCTATGTTGACGACAGCGTCTTTGGATCTACAAACGATAGTCTCTGCAAAGAGTTTGAGGGAATCACGAAAAAGAAATTCGAAATGTCCTTGATGGGCGAAATGAAGTTCTTTCTTAGTTTGCAAGTAGATCAGCTTCCGGATGGCATTTTCATTCACCAAACTATGTATGTTCACGACATCTTGAAGAAGTTTGGAATGGAAAGCTTGAAGCCTCTATCTACGCCTCTTGCTCTCAACCATGGCATTTGCGTTGATGAGACTGGAGCCAAAGTTGACGAGACGATATACAGATCGATGATTGGATCACTGATGTATCTGACGGCATCGCGCCCAGATATTATGTATCCAACCTGCCTATGCGCCAGATATTAGTTAAGCCCGAGGATCTTACACATGCAGAGCGTGAAGCGTATCTTCAGATATCTAAAAGGATGCCCAAGCATCGGATTGTGGTACCCGAAGAACAACAATTTCGACCTCACAGGCTATGCTGATTCCAATTTTGGTGTAGATAAGTTGAATTCTAAATCAACTACAGCGGGATGCCAGTTCTTCGGAACAAGAATGGTAACCTCGCAGTGTAAGAAACAAACGACGGTCGCTCTCTCTACCTGTGAAGCTGAGTATATCCCAGCCTCCAGCTGTTGTTCACAGATTCTGTGGATTCAACTACAGATGAGAGACTATGGTCTGCAATTTTTGGACACTCTGTTGTATGTTGATAACAAGGCATCCATCGATATAACTTGAAATCCGGTTCATCACTGACGCACAAAACACATTGAAATTCGTTATCATTTCATTCGTGATTGCTACGAAAAGAAATTGGTACGAATAGAAAAAATCCACCGATGAACAAATGGCTGATTTTTATACCAAACCATTTTCATTATCACGGTTTAACTACTTGTTGAGAATTAACGGTATGAAAAATTTGCTGACAGGTGCGGACACTAAGGTTGAATACGGATCAGACGACAAATTCACGTGATCCACATTGGTTTGTAAATATCTTTCTAGTAAAGAATTTTATTAAGAAAAACTAAAATCCAAAAAGATGTTTTTGATTTTAGGGGGAGAAATGTTAGAGAAAATACAAAAACATTCGAAAAATTTTAAAATCCAAAAACATTGAAAAAGGACAAAAAGAATTCAGTGTCATTAAAGGAAATGATAGTACATCAGTGGACTATCACAGTATGCTAAAGAAATGTAAAGTTTTAAAAGTAATTAACGAGTCTTACTGCGGATGTGTCGATAACACATTTAGTAAACTGTTTTTGGGATATAAACTGAATTTTACAACTGCTTAATCTTGTGGATTAACACATCTTGGATATATGGACTTAGTACTCTGAAATTTCGTTTGAAAGATTGCCTGATTCTGAGATACGAGGTCTTTATAGATAGTTGATATCTTGGGTATTATATAAGTTCTTCTGATTTTGCGGAAGCAATGGCCTAGAATTTCTATAATACTTTCGCTTTAAACCCTTATATTGCATGCAATATTGAAAAGACGAGCCTTCATCTCTTTGTCTGTACGGTAGTACTAACCTGAGCTCTCAAGGTCTCGCACAACCCATATACGGATATCAATTACACTATATTCACCTGTAAGATGAAATCTATGGAATCTGGATACGGGAGTATATTCAAGAAGTGGGAACCATAGATAAATCAAGTTTCATGAATTCTATCTTAACATATCCTGAAACAGTTGAGAAATGTGGTAAAGTTTAAGTGGACAAACATATCGACAATCTAGGTAAAGAAGTTTAAAACTTAAAGTCATATAAAGGTCAACGGTACTGGTGATATGTCTCAATCAACTGATATGATCCTTAGACATGAATTCACAAAAATATGTCTGTAAATATGTTTGTACATAGTTTACATTGCTTATTTCATTATATTTCAGATTTTCAGAATAAAATCAAATGGATTTTCGGTGTGTTTTAGCATAAACATACAAAAAATACAAAAATATTTTGTTTCTACATTGTTTTCAGCAAATCAATGTTGGTGAACGGATCTTCGAAGTCTGGTAAGATGCTAGAACTAGTGGGAATCTCTTTGACAATAGGCTGGGATCTAATCTGTTAAAATCTAAAAAGTTAAAACGATGAAAACTTCATTAATTTGAAACTTTGATTTTGAAAATATCAACAGTTTCTTCGTAACGGGTCAAACCGGGGTCATTAACTTGGACTCGGCAGACAAATCGGTTAACCTGGGTCATTAGCTTGGACTTGTTCAACTGAGTGGATTTTCATAACTGGTAAAAAGTTGGAAAGTTCAGGGTTAAAAATGGAAATTTTGGAAAAGTTTGAAATTTTGGAGGTTTGGCAAGTTCGGCCGAACTTGCTAAACAATTCGAGCTTAATAATCAGCAAGTTCGACCGAACTTGCAGATGGCTGAGTGTTAATTTTACTATAAGTTCGCCCGAACTTCTCTGGGCCTCAGGATGGGCTTAACAAGTTCGCCCGAACTTGACATGGTATAAATACCATTCAAGTTCGGCCGAACTCAGAACGTTTTTGAGCGAACTTGAGTTTGTTGAGAGAATTTGTGAGAATTTGTCAATTTTAAGCCGTTATACTGTCCATTTGAAGATAGTTTGTGGTGATTAGCACACCAACTACTATGGCAGAGGTAATTAATTGATGATAAACCATGATTGAACTGTTAACATACAAAACCAATTCTAAAAACTTAAAATCTGATAGTTTTAGGTGTTATTGGACAAAATTGAACATAGATCTTTGATCTACACTTAAAAACGACCGATAAACTGTTTTTGATTGAACTGAAATCCATGTTTAGATGCTGAAATTTGTCAATGTTCGGCCGAACTTGTTGTCAAGTTCAACCGGATTTGTCCAAAACACCTAAACAAATCAGAAACATGTTCGACCGAACTTGTTGTCATGTTCGACCCGACTTGTCCAAAACATAATGGAATGAATCAGTAACATGTTCGACCGAACTTGAGTGTTGAAATATTTTTGATTATACATGTTCGACCGAACTTATGTTAACAAAAATGATTTTTTTGTGGTGTAAGTTTGACCGAACTTGGTCTTTAACATGAAACATGTGTCTCATACATGTTCGGCCGAACTTAGAAAAATTGTATAATAAAATAGTAAGTTCGCCCGAACTTGCATTAAGAAAATTGAACATGTATGTTACATGTCCGGGCGAACTTGTGAAAAACATTGCATTAATCAAGTTCGCCCGAACTTGATTAGAGTGTTAGAAAAAAATGTTAGAAAAATTTTTGTGTTTTTTTCGAAAAGCGTGCTAATTGTTTTATGTCGTTTTTAAAAAAACGATTCCAACGCGTGTTGTCTCAGTTGAGTTTTCCAAACTCACAACACTTGTATCACGCTTGACAAATCTATTTGTCCGTCACTGAAGGAAATGACAACATTTTGAAGTTTCTTAAAGATAGTCATTTTCGCCGAGCTATTACTGAGCGCACTGTTTCTTATCGATCTCATGTTATTCACTTCTAGATGAACGCGAATCTAAGCGCTGATGAGAAAACAATCTCTTCTACAGTACAGGTTGGTGATGAGATAAAGCCGATTACATTTAATGAAGGCGATATTTGAAGAATTTAAGAGCTTAAAGATCGTCAACGTTATGTGAATAAACCAACACTGAAGAAAGGGGAAGTGCCAAACCCTTATAAACTGTTGATGCATGCTCTAATTCACACGTTCAGCCATCGCAAAGCCGGGTTAGATGATGTTCAAGATTATTTGGCTAGTATGGCAACGGCGCTTATTTTGAAGAAGTCGTTCAACGTTTTTAAGATGGTATTCGTTCACATGTCGAAGAATACGGAGGATTCATGACTGTTTTTATATCCAAGATTTATTCAGATGCTGATCAATGAGAAGTATCCTAACATTGCTCGAGATCCTAATGATGTTCTTTATCTGGTTCATCTCGACGAAACCACAGTGAAGAAGCTTATCAAGTTTCAGAAACAAGCTTCAGCTCCTATCACCAAACCAGTATTCGGAGCAATTAAAGATTCAGATTATGTATCGCCGCCTGGGAATAAATGGATAAAGGAAGGTACCGATGACGAAAATGAGCTTAAAGCTGAACGAGAATGGTTTAAAGAGTTTAAACCGAAGGCACGAAGTGAATGGTTTTTGAAAGATGAAGCTGATAAACCAAAGAAAAAGAGAGCGTCAAAGAAAGCTGAAACTTTGCTAGTCGATGAAGAGGAGACTGAGATTGTTGAGGCAGTGGCTGGATCTAGCGCTGCAGTCGTTAATGGAAGTCAAGAAACAGAAAACGACTAAAGAAGAAGTAATCTCTGCTACATCTGAACATGAAGATTCTGATAAAGAGCCTGAAAAGACAGTGTCCGAAATAAGAGCAGAAAAGGAAAAGACACTTGATGCAGATTTTGATCCGAATGTAGAAATTGAATCTGATGAGGAGAGGCCTAAGAAAAAGACTAAAAGAACAAAGTCGCCTGTAATCGATATTTCTAAGAAAACTACAGGGTCACCTCACATGAAAGGGAAACGAAAGGCCAAGAAAGCTCAGAAAGCCGTGAGAAAAAGATACAAGAGCAAGACACAAAGCACAGAAGCCACACAAGAACCTTCTGGTGCTCAGGAGAAAGAAGCAATACAAGAACCTCCTACACAAGAACCTCCTGTTATCATTCATGTTGAAACAGAAAGGCAAGGAGTTACACAAGAACCTCCTGTGTCTGAGTTTATTGAAATTCCGATCGTTTGATCGCCGAGTGCTCAAAAGACTTCTATCCCTGAAAGATCTACGCCAAAGAAGTCTACACCAAAAACTACAACACCAAAAAACTCAACACCAAAGACGTCGAGGGGAAGTATGTTTGGTGATATGCCACATGGTCCTATAAGTCTTGAAGATTTAGATGAATTTTTCCCTGAAACGAATGCTGAGATGTTAGAGAAGCGTGTGAAGGTTTTGGAAGATAAAGTTGTGAAGATCGAGTTAGAAAAGGCTGAGCTCGTAAAGAAGGTGAATAAAAGCGAAGTCGAAAAGGAAATTCTGGATGTTAAAGTGAAAGTGCTCGAAAATGAACGTGAATATTACAAAGCGTTGATAGAAAGTTTGTAGGATGCCAACGAAAAATTACAAACAAAGATTGCATAGTTGAAGAAAATTCAAGCTCTGAATGATCGAAGATTCATCAGATTACAAAAGGTGTTATCCAATAATCTGAATATTGGTTTTATCGCCGAATACGATCGTCTGGATCGTCAAGAAGCCAAGGAGCATGCTGAAAAAGAATTGGCTGAGGGTGGTAAAGGGAAGCAGGTAGAGGGAGAAGCCCCTAAATCTACTACAGAGAAATCTTCTGATGTCCCTAAGAAGTCTGTTGAAGATGTGTCAAAAGCTTCTGAGTCTGATATACAAAAGGTTGACGAATCTGTCAAGCCTTCCGATCCTATTGTCGTGACTAAAGAAAAAGACGATGATGAAGCCGAGAAAGAGGATAAGAATGAGGATGAAGAAGAGGAAGGATATGAAGATTGGAATGTAGGGGAGGATGATGACGATTTTGATCAGGGTGATGATGATTTTGATCAAGGTGGTACTGGCTTAAAGATCAATGAAGCTAAAGTCTCTGATGAATTTGATTTCTCTGATCTGAAGAACGATGAATCGAATCAAATGGAAGATAAAAGCCAGGGGAGTCAGGGTAAAAAGGGCCTTCAGATGATATTGAATTATTAGATGTTGATCGGTTTGTGAAGCCTTTGACTGCAGTACCTACGAAACCTTTGATATTGATGTTGGAACATAATGTTGAGAAGGTGAGTTTGTACATAATTATTCAAAAGAAGATCTGGCGAAGCTAGTTGAAGCTGAGGTTGATAACTTGGAGTTTGATTTTGAGGAGATAATGAATGTTAATACATTTGAGCCAAAAGAGTATCAGTACGAAAGAAGATTCAAAGTTGATGAATACAACCGTGTGATTGTTGAAGACTGGTCCTCAGATGATGAAACAGAAAAGAAAGATAAGTATGTTGATCAGGATTCAGAAAGCTTTCCTACATCCGAAGAAATGTATAAACAGCCGAATGAAGACATGTTAAGAGATAGGATTGCTGAAGAGCTACGTGAAGGAAAAATTCCTAGGCCAATGACCAAAGAGGAGATAGCTGAAGCGAGAAGACATGGTTCAAGGAGATTCCTCGTGAACGTAAGTTTCGACGTCCACTAGCATTCTTCACCAGAGATAAAAATGTTTCTTTGGTAGATATTTTGAGTTGGGGATGGTTTAAGTAGCTCAACGTTTATGCAATCAAAAGAGAGTTGGAGTACAATACTTCGGATATCTTGCTGATTTAAAGACTTTGCCGTATTGGGATATGGACGAGCTAGTGCAAACAGTGAACGTTACTTATCAGATGAAGGCGGTTGATCAATTGTTATGGAAAATGATAAAATACGAAGCTGAAAAAGGTTGGAATCACTGGAAGTCGTTTATTCCGAGACGTAGAATAAAGATTAACAAGGTTACAAGAGAAAAGGACATAACGTTGATTATGAAACGTCCTAGAGCCATGAGGAATATGCCACTTATGCCGATCGAACAGAACTTTTATCCGTTATTCAAGTGGTGGCAGATTGATTTAGCTACTTGTGAAGCAGTGATTGTGTTAAAGTTTGAAGATCATTTAGATATTGCTAAAGAACGAGTTGAAGTGATGGGTTATCAAGGTATGAGGGGATTGTGGAGGACGATAAGGATTCTAGATCCTATGTGGTTGGTAAACTGTTCGAGAGAAGATATAAAATGCCTTTTCTACAACAAGATTGTTTTTGAAGAAAGAGAAAAAGTACAGGTGATGCAGTATCAGAATGTTATCAATGTTTGCTATGCACGTAATGTGAATTCAGGGAAGATGTGGCAGACAAAGTGGAGGGATCTGGAAAGAGTTGAATTCTTGAAGGAAGAAACAAGAAGTGAGGCGATTAAAGAGAAGATGGAAAAAGCGGTAAGGCAAAGTTCGCTCAAGATGGCTAACTTCAAAAGACCACCGCCAACTGATCAAACGCCGGAACCAAAACAAGAGAGATGAAAGAAGCCCAACAAGAACTTCTTTGGTCGGGTACGTTAACGTTTATATGAAGACAGAGTTTTGAAGACTGATAAAAGATGAAGACAATATCCAAGGGGGAGTCTGTTAGTGTAGAATGTCTATGTCTTAGTCTTATATCGAGTCTGTATTGTATAGAGCTGGATAGGCTAGGTAGTGAAGTATTTATAATATGTTTTAGCCAAGTTCGCTCCAGGTTCACATGTTTAGACATGTTCGGCTGAACTTGCATAGGCAAGTTCGGGCGAACTTACACATGATGAGCGAACTTGTAATCCTATAAATACCTAGCTTGTGTGTCTCATTTGTAACTTTAGCATTGTAGAGGCGAAGCTCTGTCAGTCTGTAATCTGAACGTTCAATCAATGAAACTGACGATTAACTGATTAATTCTTGTCTACTGGTAACACGACGTAATATTTCCGCTATTATGGACGTTAGATATCGAATTTAGGTTCCTAAGCATCTAGGATCGGTCCTACAACTTTCGCAATAAACCACTAAACTGCATGCAATCTTGAAAAGTATCGAAAGATCTAATCTTTTGCAGTGCTAAAAAGATTCCTTAGGTGGAATACACCATAAAGTCGAGCCTTCATCTCTTTGTCTGTACGGTAGTACTAACCTGAGCTCTCAAGGTCTCGCACTAACCCAGATACAGATATCAATTACGCTATATTCACCTGTAAGATGAAATATAGGGAATCTTGATTCAAAGTATATTCAAGAAGTGGGAACCACAGACAAGTCAAGTTTCATAAATCATATCTTAACATATCTTGAAACAGTTGAGAAATGTGGTAAAGTTTAGGTGGACAAACATATCGACAATCTAGGTAAACGAGTTTTAAAACTTAAAGTCATCTAAAAGGTCAACGGTACTGGTGATATGTCTCAATTAACTGATATGATCCTTAGACACGAATTCACAAAAATAAGTCTGTAAATATGTTTGTACATAGTTTACTTTGTTTTATACATAGTTTATCAGCTTTACAGATTAAAATCAAAAAGATTTTCAGTGTGTTTTAGCGTAAATTTACAAAAATACAAAAAAGATTTTGTTTCTACATTGTTTTCAGCAAACCAATGTTGGAGAACGGATCTTCGAAGTCTGGTAAGGTGCTATAAACTGGTGGGAAACTCATTGACAACAGGCTGGGAGGTAATCTGTAAAATCTGAAAAGTCAAAACGATAAAAAGTTCATTAATTTGAAACTTTTATTTTGAAAATATCAACAATTTGTTCGTAACGGGTCAACCCGGGTCATTAACTTGGACTCGGCAGACAAATCGATTAACCAAGGTCATTAGCTTGGACTTGGTCAACTGAGTGGATTTTCATAACTGGTAAAAAGTGGAAAGTTCAGGGACTAAATTGTAAAAATTGAAAATTTGAATTTGAGGTTAGCCAAGTTCGGCCGAACTTGCTTAACTGCTTAAAACTTGCATTGATTATTGTTTTGGGAAAAGGTTAAGTTCCCCGGAATTCATGGGCCTTTATCATTGGGCTTGCAAGTTCACCCGAACTTGCTAAGATATAAATACCTTGCA
This sequence comes from Scalesia atractyloides, assembly GCA_947069175.1. Lineage (NCBI taxonomy): Eukaryota > Viridiplantae > Streptophyta > Magnoliopsida > Asterales > Asteraceae > Scalesia > Scalesia atractyloides. The sequence goes on from CAMTDV010000019.1 coordinate 16,943,476, forward strand.
AGTTCGGCCAAACTCATTACTTGCACCCATTATCTTCTGAGCGAACTTAGTACCCATATGAGCGTTTCAGTGAAATTGACAAAATCATACTATTACTCTGCTGAATTTTAGTTGATCTTGGTGATTTGCACACCATTATCAATGGAAGAGGTGAGAAATTGTTGATTGAACCATGATTTGGACCGAATTGATGAACAAAGATCTAAAAATGTTAAAATCTTTTAGATCTAGGTCTTTAATGGTTAAAAGTGAACTTAAAATCTTGATAAACAATTAAAACCGACCAAAGAATTGTTTGTGATTTGATTAGATTAGTCTCTGTTTGTTTTGTGCAGGTTTTGATTGAAAAAGATAACAAGTTCGACCGGACTTGTTAACTAAATAATGAATAAAATCTAATCAACTCAAGTTCGATCGAACTTCAGTTTAAAACTGAAATTATTGAAATCACAAGTTCGACCGAACTTAGGCGTTTAAATTGAAAGTTGAAATGTGTTAGTTTGCCCGAACTTGATGGAAATGTGTTGAAATTTTTTTTGTAACCTTTTCTCGTAATGCGTGCTAATTGTTTTGCGTCATTTTTCAGGCTCAAGTTCCAGCGCGAGTGATTTCTATGGACTTTTCTAAGTTCCATAATATGTGTATTACGCTCGACAAAGCAACATGTCCGTCACTGAAAGAGTACGAGAGTATTCTGAAGTTTCTAAAGGAGTGTCCTATTCATCGAGCTATCACGGAACGTACTGTATCTTATCGTTCGCACATTTATCATTTCTGGATGAACACAACGCTTAGCGAAGTTAAGAAGACTATTATTTCATCTGTTCAAGTGGGGAATGAAGTAAAAGCTATCACTGTCGCTGAAGATGATATAAGAAGGATCTTGCAATTCAATGATGACAAAGACGATCCTATATTTCTCGACGAAAAGATGGTGCGAGGTTGTTTTATAGAATGGGTTACAAGGGCAGCGTTAACAAACCGACATTGAAGAAAGGGGAAGTGCCTAACCCCTACAAGCTCCTGATGCATACTATTATTCATACTTTCAGTCATCGCAAAGCAGGTCTTGACGATGTTCAAGATTATATGGCCTGTATGGCAACGACGTTAATTCTGAAAAAGCCGTTCGACTACTCAAAGCTTGTGTTTACACATATGTCAAAGAACATGGATGATTCGAGACTGTGCTTATATCCAAGGTTTGTGAAGATGCTTATAGGCGAGAAGTTCACAGATATTGCACGAGATCCCAATGATGTTTTATATCATAGTCACCTTGATGATACTACTGTTAAGAAGCTGATAAAGTTCCAGAAGCAAGCTTCAGCACCAGTAGCAAAGCCAGTATTTGGGGCGATCAAAGATGAAAATTATATTGCGCCGGCTGACAATGGATGGAGAAAAGACGGTAGTGGTGACGAGAAAGAGTTGAACGATGAGAAAGAGTGGTTTAAAGATTTCAAGCCAAAAGCTCGCAGTGATTGGTTCCTAAAGGCTGAAGTTGATAAGCCTAAAAAGAAACGTGCTGCAAAGAAAGTTGATACGATGCTTGTTGATGAAGAAGAACTTGTTAATTTTCAAGCTAAAGCTGGTTTTAGCGCAGCAGTTGTTATAGAAAGTCAAGAAATAGAAAAAGCGACTCAGGAAGACGATGTTATTTCAGCTACCTCAGAGAATGATGAGGATTATGATGAAATACATGTGAAAGAGCCAGAAAAGTCAGAAGCTGAAAAGAGAGCTGAAAAGGAAAAAGAATTTGATGTTGATTTCGATCTGAATTAAGAAAAAGAGTCTGATGAGGAAAGGCCGAAGAAAAAGGCTAAACGTACAAAGTCTGCGGTGGTTTCTACAACAAAAACCACAGGTTCTCCACAAGCAAAAGGCAAAAAGTCAAAGAAGGCTCTGAAACCGAGCAGGAGATACACTGGAAAGCTTAAAAGCGCAGAAGTTACACAAGAACCTTCTGGCACACAGGAGAAAGGAGTAGCACAAGAACCTCCTGTTATGATTACTGCTGAAGTTGAACGTACATGAGTTACACAAGAACCTCCTGAGGCTGTATTAGAGATTCCGGTGATGCAATCTCCAGATCCAAAGACTGTTCAACCTGAAGGATCTACACCAAAGACAACACCAAAGACTGCTATTCCAAAGTCTACTCCAAGGGCAAATCTATTTGGTTATATGCAAAATGAGTCGATTAGTCTTCAAGATCCTAATGATTTCTTTCCAGAAACGAATGTTGAACTTCTTGAAAAGCATGTGAAGGTGTTAGAAGAAAAAGTTCAACCAAACAAAGCTGAGAAAGCAGAACTGATAAAGAAAGTGAATCAAAGCTCCGTTGAGAAAGAAATGCTAGATGACAAGGTCAAAGTGTTGGAAAATGAACGAGAATACTTCAAATACCTAATTGAAAGTTTGCAGCATGCGAATGAGAAGCTTCAGTCACATCCCGGGTTTTTCGGATAACTTAAACGTAATACTTGTCGAGTGAATTATATGCTATGTATTAAACGTGTACGAGTTAGTGAATACGTGATGTGCGATTATTGGATTGTGTTAGTTATAAAATAATCATGGCAAATATGTACACGAACCGAACCGCGACACGAACCAACCTTAAACTCCTTGTGACTCTAGGAGTGAACCGAGTTCTAACCCAAACCTTAAACTCAAACTATTCGGCCGCAAGATCAAACCCAAACCGAACCAACCCAAACCACTCTCGGCCGAGAACAAGGATCAAACCCAAACCGCAACCCATTCCCTCATCTCTTTGCGCCTATATATACTAACACTCATGCATGTTCCTTCACAAACACAAACCCTAATAGCAAAACAGCCGTCGGCTGCCTTACTCTTGTCCCATTGATCGCGAGCAACCTCTTCCTTCATCACCTTGATCTGATCAGCCCTTGTTACATTCCATTCGGTCGCGAGATCAGCCCATTGTTCAGTTCCTCGATCACAAAACAGCCTACTACTTCTTCTCGGTCACGGATCTTCTCGGTCGCAAGCATCTTTGATCACCGGTTCCTTATCTTACTCACGGTTCGTTTACCTTATCATTAAAAGATTAGAATTTATCATATGTTACAAGATCATATTCGGATACATGTGTTTTGATTTTGTTGTTATCGGATTGTATGATTGAATGAGGTGATTGTGTTGTTTCGGATTGTTAATGCTAGATTGAAAGTTGGAGGTTTGTTCGAAAATCTGAAATCATAGGCTGTGTTGGTTTATAAAAACTAGAGATGTTGATTAGGGTTTGCATGGATAGGTTATATGTATTGATCTATGATTAGAAAAACCGGTTCTTGATCGCCTAGGTTAATTATATGGACGGTTTATGCGATAGAATGCTGAAACAGTTGCTGAGTAAAAGTTACAGCCGACTTCATCTTGCTGTAACTTGGTCATTAGTTGTCGAAAAACGGATTTTTTGATGTCTAGAACGTAGAGATTTGAATAACGAATCTAATGGCGCTGGATCCATAATTTTCTGAAGTCGTTTGATATTTTTAAGTGGCCAAATAAGTTCAGTAACTAAAGCGGTGAAAATCCTGAAGTTTTGTTAGTTGTTCATCGAGTTGGATTTCATAATCAGTAGGGAGTCGAATCATGAAATTTGTACAGCAACTAGGTATGGAAATTTCCGGGCAACTCCAACTGGAATTTTGTTAATTGGACGATCAGTGATTTTTAAATAAATTCTTCCGTGGACTGCAGTCAGAAAGCGACGAATCTGACTGCAGCCTAGTATATTAATATTTATGGTTAATTGGTAAAGATTTAGGACTTGGAAAATTTATATAAATTTCTACAGTATAAATGTCACCTGCTGTAAAATAATTAGAACTTTTGGAACGTTGGAACGATTTTATAAAAATCCTAGAAAACAGCTGAATTATGAGTATGTAAACTGAAATTTGATAACTTGTGATTGTCTGCACCAAAGTGTTGCATGGATTGGATTATGTTCATAATAGATTGTTTTGATTACTATGATCACATGAGGATACTTGCATGCATGTTTGAGTGTTAGGTATGTTGTTTGTGTGTATCACTTTGTGCGTAAATTAAGTGTAGAATTTGTATTGGTGTGTTCATACACTGACTTGAAATCAATTGGTTTGTTAGGACGCAATTAGCGGTCCCATCCTTTACGACTTCTTTGCTACACTAACCGAGCAACAAAAGGTGAGTTCACGGCCCCTAACTTTATCCGGTTTTTAAACAACAGGGGGAGAAACATGTATACACTCTTCAAACTCAATCTCTTTACGTTATACGAAATTAGCGTCACATAACTATTCGGTAACTAAGTTGATGTTAATGTAATGTTATGGTCACTAAGCAGCTATATCACTTAAGTCCTCGTCAATCTCTCGGATCGTTAGTATTGGGTTTTAATAGCGGGGGAGTTATAAGTAGTACTACTGGGCCCGACAAGCCCCATCCGAGCTAGTCGCGCTAGCCGACCGGGTATGGTCAACGGGTGAATAATTCGGCCTAACTTCGCCATGGTCAGTGATAGGCCTGGCAACACGGAGGCACAACAGTCAGCTTCGATCGCGAACACTTACGTGACATAACTTTAGGCTAGCTACCTATATATGTTAACATTGAACTTAATTACGAATCACCTATATTATCCCGGGTTGAGGATAATGGAAACAACAACTTATTATTCCGGGTTTGGAATAATGGAAACAACAACTTATTATTCCGGGTTTGGAATAATGGAACCAACATCATTATTATTCCGGGATGGGAATAATGGAACTAAATCGTTATTCCGGGTTAGGGATAACGGGGGGGGGGGAAACAAACTCATAACCGAACAAATGAATTTATGAAAACCTATGAACTCACTCATCTTTAATGTTGACACTTGTTTCTTTACATGTTTCTCAGGACGCTAGGAGCTCTAGGTGCACTCACATGCATTGAACAAGACATTATTTTATTGAGTCCCATTTACGAATATTGCTTTGGGTTTTTCATTTGTTTTGGCGTTTGTGTTGGCGCTCGTTTCTCTACTTATTTTTATGCTTCAGCTCGACCACTTAAACTAATGCTTCCGCTAAACTTTGGTAACTAACTAAGATAATCTAAAATCTACGATGATTGGTTAATCAAATGATTTTTGGAAAACGTATTATCAAATCATATAGAGTCGTTCGACGTACTAGTGTTTCAGATTCTGGTTTGTTCACACGCCTCGCGGTAAAACTCCGCAAGTGGAAATTGAGGGTGTGACAGATTGGTATCAGAGCCACTAGCTATAGAGAACCAGGTTTGCATTAGAAGTAGACCTAAACTATAGCTGATTACACGACACTAGACTTAGTTTTGCACCGAACTGTTATATCTTGTTATGTGATGTACCACAACTATGTTATGTTAAATATGAATGCATAATTGAAACGAATGCAACTCGTAACTAACTACACAACCTAAAGGCAATGTCATCATCGTCCTCATCATCATCCGACAAACTTACGCAACCAAGAGCGCCAGGAAAGGCACCTATGGTGGAACCCTTACCATCTTATGGCGTGGAGACACGCTCAGCTGCTAGGAAAAGACTCGCTCTGGGGGAGGAGTCGTCCTCACGCCCGACCATCACTGTGACGGTCGAACCGGTTAACTCGTTAGAAGTAGGGAACGACCTACTTAGAGATATGATAAGAACGCAACAAGAACAACTAGAAAGAATGCATGAAACCATCCTAGCACAGGGATGGATGATACGACAACTGACTGGTAAAACTGAGTCGCTCGAGGAAGAGCAGCATACGAGTAAGATAGCTCGTAACACCTTAGCCAGAGATCTTCGTACTAAGCAGCTAAGGGCTGACTGGCTAGAGGACAGAGTTCTTGAGTCTAGCTGGAGAATTCAAGAACTGGAACAAAATCAGGCACCAGCACCAGTACCCACCCCAGCACCGGCCCCTCCAATGCCGGTAGAGGATCCAGAGGAGGAAGACCCAGCTGTAGAAGCTGGAAACGCCGCCGAGGATGACGGCAACGATAGTGATCTGGGGGATGGAGACGTAGAAGACTGACGCGTCTCGCTTATTTTATTTACTTTCCTTCAGTCTATTTATTTTCTACTCAGATCTAAAATGGCAACTGGACGTCGCGGAAATCTCAACATGACGCCTTAAGAATTAGCCGCGATGATCCAAGAACACGTGAATGCTGCTCTGGCATGTGTTCAAAACCCACTAGCAGCAGGAGGGGTCTTAACCTCTACAATATGTTCCTCGACGCGAAACCAAGCAAATTCACCGGGGCGGAAGGACCCATTGGACTGGTCCGCTAGATCGAAAAATCTGAATCAGTATTTGAAATGTGCAACTGTCTAGAGGCCAACAAGGTCAAGTACGCAGCCTCAACACTGGAAGATGGGGCACTAACTTGGTGGAATGCACAGGTCCAAACGCGTGGACTCATTGCTGCCAATGCAATGGCCTGGGCCGAGTTCAAGGCCCTAATCAAAGAGGAGTACTGTCCACGAGACAGAGTGCAACAGTTGGAGCAAACTTTATGGAACCACAAGATGGTGGGATCTGAAATAGATGCATACACAGCAAAACATCATGACTTGGTATTTCTATGTCCCGATTTGGCCAACACTGTGGAGAAAAGACTCGAGTTCTATCTTGGGGGTCTGGTTCCGGAGATTCAGGGTATGGTAATGGCTAGTAACCCTGTAACTGACCATCAAGCAATCCGATTGGCGCATAAACTCACCGATAAGGCGGTGGAACAAAAGAAGTTGCTAGCACGGGGTACAACTGAAGTTGCCCCTGATAACAAAAGAAAGTTTGAAGACTCGTCTGCTCGACAGTCTTCGTCATCCCAGCCGCAACAGGGGAACCAGAAACGGTTTAATCATTACAACAGCCACTGGGGTCACCAAAATCAACCCGCCAACAACAACAACAACAACCAGAATGCAGGCGGCTATGTAGGTCGAAAGCCGCAGTGCAATCGCTGTAATCTTCATCATCACGGCCCTTGTGCCGGGAATCGCTGCCAACGATGTGGCAAGATGGGACATGCGGCAAAGGATTGTCGTGGGGAAATCATGTCCCGACAAAATCAAAATCAACCCCAGGGTCAGCAGCAGGGTGTTAACCGAGGATGCTATCAGTGTGGTAGCACTTCCCACTTCAAAAGAGACTGCCCACAGCTGCGTAACAACAACAACAATGGTGGAAACAACCACAACCACAATAACCACAACAATAACAATAACAACAACAACAATGGAAACGGTGGCACAGGAGGTGCCAAAGGTCGCGCATGTACATTGGGCCGCGGAGAAGGCCAGAAACGACTCGAACGTGGTCACCGGTAAGTTTCCCCTTAACGAACATTTTGCTACTGTGCTTTTTGATACGGGTGCGGATAGGAGCTTTATATCTGAGTCTTTTAGGAGGAACCTAAATCTCACGCCTAAACCATTAGAGACCCCTTATGTGATAGAATTAGCCGATGGTAATTCTGTAGATGTGACCCATATAGTATCCGGCTGTCAACTCAAACTCGCGGGTCACACTTTTACCATTGATCTGATGACAACTACCCTCGGTAGTTTGGACTGGCTATCCGACGTCCGGGCTGAAGTTCTCTGCTTCGAAAAGCTATCCGTATTCCGCTCTCGAACGACGAAATCTTGACGGTACAAGGCGATAAGGCAAGCGCCGTCACCAACATCATCTCTTACATGCAAGCGCAGAAGTATCTTCGGAGGAAGAACTCCTTCGCTTTACTCGCACTGATTACCAAACAGCCTAAGGACGAGAAACGTATAGAAGACATCCCTGTCGTCCTTGATTTTTCCGATGTATTCCCAGAAGAACTACCTGGTCTTCCACCCCATCGACAACTGGAGTTTGAAATCGAATTGGCGAACCATGCAACTCCTATCGCCAAGGCTCCATACCGCCTAGCTCCAGCCGAGCTGCAGGAGCTATCTACCCAACTTCAGGAGCTATTAGAAAAAGGATTTATCCGACCAAGCGTTTCGCCATGGGGAGCTCCAGTCCTTTTTGTCAAGAAGAAGGACGGGACTTTCCGCATGTGCATCGACTACAGGGAACTCAACAAGGTTACTATCAAGAACCGATACCCGTTACCTCGCATCGACGATCTCTTCGACCAACTTCAGGGGTCAAGCTACTACTCCAAGATTGATTTACGGTCTGGTTACCACCAGCTACGTGTCAGGGAGGAAGATATCGCCAAGACGGCATTTCGTACTAGGTATGGCCATTATGAGTTCTTGGTCATGCCCTTCGGTCTCACCAACGCATCTGCGGTGTTCATGGACCTCATGAACCGCGTGTGTAAACCATACCTCGACAAATTTGTCATTGTGTTCATCGATGACATACTCATCTACTCCAAAAGTGAAGAAGAACATGCTGAACATCTACGATTACTGCTAGGATTACTTCAACAGGAAAAGCTATATGCCAAGCTTTCGAAGTGTGATTTCTGGATTCGGGAAGTTCAGTTTCTCGGGCATATCGTGAATGAAAAGGGTATCCACGTAGACCCTGCCAAGAATGAAGCCATCAAAAATTGGGAAGCACCCAGGACACCGATGGAGATCCGCCAATTTTTGGGATTGGCTGGTTACTACAGACGTTTCATCGAGGGATTTTCAAAGATCGCACAACCGCTTACTACCCTCACCCAGAAAGGCATCAAGTATGCTTGGGGTGACAAGCAAGAAGCAGCATTTCAATTGCTGAAACAGAAACTTTGCAGTGCACCCATTCTGTCCCTGCCGGAAGGGACAGATGATTTTGTAGTATATTGTGATGCTTCCATTCAGGGATTGGGATGCGTACTCATGCAACGCGATAAGGTCATCGCGTATGCGTCGCGACAACTGAAGGTTCACGAGAAAAACTACACGACGCATGACCTGGAATTAGGAGCAGTAGTGTTTGCACTTAAGATTTGGAGACACTACCTCTATGGGACGAAGTGCACATTCTTTACGGACCACAAGAGCCTCCAGCACATCTTCGATCAGAAGGAGTTGAACATGCGACAGCGTCGCTGGGTCGAACTCTTGAACGATTATGAGTGTGCCATTCGGTATCACCCAGGTAAAGCTAACGTGGTGGGAAAAATGGAACGCGATTGGGAAGTAAAACCCAATGGAGCCCGGTATTTCATGAATCGCATATGGGTACCTCTCTACGGAAACCTCAGAAAGCTAGTCATGGATGAAGCTCACAAATCCCGATACTCTGTCCATCCGGGTTCGGATAAGATGTATCAAGACCTTAAAGCTGTGTATTGGTGGCCCAACATGAAAGCCGATATAGCCACCTACGTGAGCAAGTGTTTGACTTGTGCAAAAGTCAAGGTAGAGTATCAAAAGCCATCGGGGCTACTCCAACAACCTGAGATCCCAGTGTGGAAATGGGATCAGATCTCGATGGACTTCATCACTAAACTCCCGCGAACTTTGGGTGGTTGCGATACCATCTGGGTAATTGTGGATCGTTTAACTAAGTCCGCACACTTCCTAGCTATTAAAGAAACAGATAAGATGGAGAAGTTGACTCGCATCTACATTAAGGAAGTAGTTTCTCGGCACGGAGTGCCAACATCCATCATCTAAAACAGAGATGCTCGCTTCACGTCCAACTTCTGGCAGTCACTCCAGAAAGCGTTGGGAACACGCTTAGATATGAGCACAGCCTATCACCCTCAGACCGATGGTCAAAGTGAAAGGACCATACAAACCTTGGAAGACATGCTTAGGGCATGCGTCATAAACTTCGGAAATAGTTGGGAAATCCATCTGCCTTTAGTGGAATTCTCATATAACAACAGTTATCATACGAGTATTTCGGCGGCACCGTTTGAGGCACTATACGGTCGTAAATGTAGATCACCGGTCTGTTGGGCAGAAGTCGGTGACAGTCAACTCACAGGCCCTGAGTTAATACTTGAGGCTACTGAAAAGATTATACAGATCAGAAACCGCATGGCGGCAGCACGGGATCGACAGAAAAGCTACGCTGATCAATGACGCAAACCGCTCGAATTTCAAGTAGGCGACCGCGTCCTACTAAAGGTGTCACCCTGGAAGGGTGTATTCCGCTTTGGAAAACGGGGCAAACTAAACCCACGGTACGTAGGCCCGTTTGTAATCTTGAAACGTATCGGACCCGTAGCTTATCAATTAGACCTTCCTGCCGAACTCAGTGGAGTTCACAACGTTTTTCACGTGTCAAATCTGAAGAAGTGTCTATCAGATGAAACTCTAGTCATTCCATTGGATGAGATCCAAGTGGATGAACAACTACACTTCGTGGAACAGCCTATCGAGATCATGGATCGTGAGATTAAGACTCGAAGGCGCAGCAAGATTCCGATCGTAAAGGTTCGTTGGGACTCTAAGCGTGGACCGGAGTTCACGTGGGAAAGAGAGGACCAAATGAAAAGCAAATACCCACACCTCTTCGCAACTGAGCAGCAAACTAACGATACCAACAACTAAATTTTCGGGACGAAAATTCTTTCAACATGGGGATGATGTGACAACCTGGAAATTTCTCATACTTTCGCGTACCATTGTTAACTAAATTCTTGTGCATGGCACTTGGAAATCTTTGTGCATGGCACTTGGAAACTTCTTGTAACTTCGCGTACCATCATAAACGAACTAACTCTTTGTGCGGGGCACTCTAAACATGTACGCTACATTCTAAACCGCGTTTACTCAATTTTCGGGACGAAAATTCTTTCAACATGGGGATAATGTGACATCCCGGGTTTTTCGGATAACTTAAACGTAATACTTGTCGAGTGAATTATATGCTATGTATTAAACGTGTACGAGTTAGTGAATACGTGATGTGCGATTATGTGATTGTGTTAGTTATAAAATAATCATGGCAAATATGTACACGAACCGAACCGCGACACGAACCAACCTTAAACTCCTTGTGACTCTAGGAGTGAACCGAGTTCTAACCCAAACCTTAAACTCAAACTAATCGGCCGCAAGATCAAACCCAAACCAAACCAACCCAAACCAATCTCGGCCGAGAACAAGGATCAAACCCAAACCGCAACCCATTCCCTCATCTCTTTGCGCCTATATATACTAACACTCATGCATGTTCCTTCACAAACACAAACCCTAATAGCAAAACAGCCGTCGGCTGCCTTACTCTTGTCCCATTGATCGCGAGCAACCTCTTCCTTCATCACCTTGATCTGATCAGCCCTTGTTACATTCCATTCGGTCGCGAGATCAGCCCATTGTTCAGTTCCTCGATCACAAAACAGCCTACTACTTCTTCTCGGTCACGGATCTTCTCGGTCGCAAGCATCTTTGATCACCGGTTCCTTATCTTACTCACGGTTCGTTTACCTTATCATTAAAAGATTAGAATTTATCATATGTTACAAGATCATATTCGGATACATGTGTTTTGATTTTGTTGTTCTCGGATTGTATGATTGAATGAGGTGATTGTGTTGTTTCGGATTGTTAATGCTAGATTGAAAGTTGGAGGTTTGTTCGAAAATCTGAAATCATAGGCTGTGTTGGTTTATAAAAACTAGAGATGTTGATTAGGGTTTGCATGGATAGGTTATATGTATTGATCTATGATTAGAAAAACCGGTTCTTGATCGCCTAGGTTAATTATATGGACGGTTTATGCGATAGAATGCTGAAACAGTTGCTGAGTAATAGTTACAGCCGACTTCATCTGGCTGTAACTTGGTCATTAGTTGTCGAAAAACGGATTTTCTGATGTCTAGAACGTAGAGATTTGAATAACGAATCTAATGGCGCTGGATCCATAATTTTCTGAAGTCGTTTGATATTTTTAAGTGGCCAAATAAGTTCAGTAACTAAAGCTGTGAAAATCCTGAAGTTTTGTTAGTTGTTTATCGAGTTGGATTTCATAATCAGTAGGGAGTCGAATCATGAAATTTGTACAGAAACTAGGTATGCAAATTTCTGGGCAACTCCAACTGGAATTTTGTTAATTGGACTATCAGTGATTTTTAAATAAATTCTTCCGTGGACTGCAGTCAGAAAGCGACGAATCTGACTGCAGCCTAGTATATTAATATTTATGGTTAATTGGTAAAGATTTAGGACTTGGAAAATTTATATAAATTTCTACAGTATAAATGTCACCTGCTGTAAAATAATTAGAATTTTTGGAACGTTGGAACTATTTTATAGAAATCCTAGAAAACAGCTGAATTATGAGTATGTAAACTGAAATTTGATAACTTGTGATTGTGTGCACCAAAGTGTTGCATGGATTGGATTATGTTCATAATAGATTGTTTTGATTACTATGATCACATGAGGATACTTGCATGCATGTTTGAGTGTTAGGTATGTTGTTTGTGTGTATCACTTTGTGCGTAAATTAAGTGTAGAATTTGTATTGGTGTGTTCATACACTGACTTGAAATCAATTGGTTTGTTAGGATGCAATTAGCGGTCCCATCCTTTACGACTTCTTTGCTACACTAACCGAGCAACAAAAGGTGAGTTCACGGCCCCTAACTTTATCCGGTTTTTAAACAACAGGGTGAGAAACATGTATACACTCTTCAAACTCAATCTCTTTACGTTATACGAAATTAACGTCACATAACTATTCGGTAACTAAGTTGATGTTAATGTAATGTTATGGTCACTAAGCAGCTATATCACTTAAGTCCTCGTCAATCTCTCGGATCGTTAGTATTGGGTTTTAATAGCGGGGGAGTTATAAGTAGTACTACTGGGCCCGACAAGCCCCATCCGAGCTAGTCGCGCTAGCCGACCGGGTATGGTCAACGGGTGAATAATTCGGCCTAACTTCGCCATGGTCAGTGATAGGCCTGGCAACATGGAGGCACAACAGTCAGCTTCGATCGCGAACACTTACGTGACATAACTTTAGGCTAGCTACCTATATATGTTAACATTGAACTTAATTACGAATCACCTATATTATCCCGGGTTGAGGATAATGGAAACAACAACTTATTATTCCGGGTATGGAAACAACAACTTATTATTCCGGGTTTGGAATAATGGAACCAACATCATTATTATTCCGGGATGGGAATAATGGAACTAAATCGTTATTCCGGGTTAGGGATAACGGGGGGGGGGGGGGAAACAAACTCATAACCGAACAAACTAATTTATGAAAACCTGTGAACTCACTCATCTTTAATGTTGACACTTGTTTCTTTACATGTTTCTCAGGACGCTAGGAGCTCTAGGTGCACTCACATGCATTGAACAAGACATCTTTTATCGAGTCCCATTTACGAATATTGCTTTGGGTTTTTCATTTGTTTTGGCGTTTGTGTTGGCGCCCGTTTCTCTACTTATTTTTATGCTTCAGCTCGACCACTTAAACTAATGCTTCCGCTAAACTTTGGTAACTAACTAAGATAATCTAAAATCTACGATGATTGGTTAATCAAATGATTTTTGGAAAACGTAGTATCAAATCATATAGAGTCGTTCGACGTACTAGTGTTTCAGATTCTGGTTTGTTCACACGCCTCGCGGTAAAACTCCGCAAGTGGAAATTGAGGGTGTGACACTTCAAACAAAGATTGCGGATCTAAAATCAATCCAAGCCCTAAATGATCGAAGATTCACGAGAATGCAGAAAGTGTTATCTAATACACTTGGGATTGATTTCATTACCAAATATGATCATCTTGATAAACAGGAAGCTAAAGAAAGATCTGAGAAAGAACTCGCAGCAAGTGGCAAAGGAAAAGGGGTTGCATGTGAAGCCCCTAAATCATCTGAAGCTGCCAAAAAGTTTGTTGAGGAGGTTGAAAAAGCTTCTGAGTCCAATATAGCTAAGGTTGACGAAACTGTGAAGCCTTCTGATCCTGTAATCGTTTCTGAAGAAAAGGACGATGATGAAGCAGAAGATAAGGATAAAGATGATGAAGACAAGAAAGATGATTCTGATTATGAAGATTGGAATAATGCCGATGACGATGATGATGATCAGGGAGGAGTTGGTCTGAGAATTAGTGAAACAAAAGTATCTGATGACGTTGAGTTTTCTTCTCTAATGGATGATGAATCTAACAAGATGGATGATCAAATTGAAGGGGAGTCATGGAAAACAGGGCCAACTGATGATGTTGATATGATTGATGTTGATAGGTTTTCAAAGCCTGTTGCTGCTGTGCAATCAAAGCCTCTGATACTTATGCTGGAACACAATGTAGAGAAAGGCGAATACATTCACAACTATACGAAAGAAGATTTGGCTAAGTTGATTGAAGTTGATGCTGAATCACTTGATTTTTATTTTGAATAAAAAATGATGAATGTTAACACGTTTGAGCCGAATGATTACCAGTATATACGAAGGTTTGAAGCTGACGAATTGTGGAAGATTGGACTTCTGACGATGAAAGTAATGAAACTAAGAAGTACGTCGGTCCTAACACATATAGTTTTCCTACATTTGAGGAGATGTACAAGTAACTTGACGAAGATATGTTGAAGGAAAAGACTGAAGAATCTTTACGAGAAGGAAAAGTTCCAAAACCGATTACGAAGGAGGAAATAGCTAAAGCTAAGAAGTCCTGGTTCAAAGAGATGCGCGCGAACGTAAGTTTCAACGTCCTCTAGCATTCTTTACCAGAGATAAAGACATGTCATTGGGAGATATTCTCAGTTGGGGTTGGTTTAAGGAGTTGAACGTATATACAATCAAAAGGGAATTTGGAGTACAATACTTCAAATATCTGGCTGATTTCAAGACTTTGCCATACTGGGATGTTGAAGAGCTGGTTCAAACTGTGAATGTTACTTATCATATGAAGTATATTGATCAGTTACTCTGGAAAATGATCAAGTTTGAAGCGACAAAGGGATTCAGATATTGGAAGCCATTTATTCCATGTCGCCGAATCAAAACGAATAAGAAGACAGGGTAAAAGGATATAACGTTGATTATGAAACGACCGAGAGCGATGAGAAACATACCGCTGATGCCTATCGAACTAAACTTTTATCCAGTGTTCAAGCGGTTGGCAGATAGATCCAACCACATGTGAAGCAGTTATTGTATTACGATTTGAAGAACATTTGGATATCGCGAAGGAAAGAGTTGAGATTTTTGGATTTCAGGGCATGAGGGGATTATGGAGGACGATCAGGATTCTAGACCCAATGTGGCTTGTCAACTGTTCAAGGGAAGATATCAAGTGCTTGTTCTATAGCAAGATAGTATTCGAGGAACGTGAAAAAGAACATGCTATGCAGTATCAAAGAGTTATGAACATTTTCTATGCAAGTGAAGTGAATTCAGGAAAGATGTGGCAAACAAGCTGGAGGGAGCTAGAGCGGGTTGAATTTCTAAAGGAAGAAAGCTATTCACGAGAAAGGTAGGGCAGCAAGGCTTAGAAGGTTTCAGTACATGAACAAAGTGCCTCCTACAGATCAGACGCCGGATCCAAAGGAAGAACAATGAAGGAAGCCTTACAAGAACTTCTTCGGTCGTGTTCGTTAATGTTTATTTGAAGACAGAGTTTTGAAGACTGATACAAGACGAAGACGATATTCAAGGGGGAGTCTGTTGGTGAAGAATGTTTATGTCTTAGTCTTATATCGAGTCTGTATAGATTAGAGTTGAATAGGCTAGCAAAATGATGTATTTAGGTTAGATGGAGTCAAGTTCGCTCATGGTGATCATGTAAAGTCAAGTTCGACCGAACTTGACATTGTCAAGTTCGCCCGAACTTCCCTACCCACCAGCGGACTTGCAAGTCTATAAATAGCTAGCTGGTGTTCCTCATTTGTAAATTTGGCATTTCTGAGCAGAGCTCTGTCAATTTGGAGACTTGACGTTATATCAATAAAATTGATGTTTAATTGACTAATTCTTGTTATTTGGTAAACTTGTCATAATATTTCCGCTATTATGGACAATAGAGATCAAATCTAGGTTCATATGCATTGAGGATCGGTCCTACATTATAAAATTTAAAAGAGAGGACTATGTACTCACATGTGTTGCAAAAAAGTCCTTGTTCAAGAACATAAACCAAGATCAACAGTCCGTGAAATCAAGCGTGTCCTATAAATGGATAACTATATAAATATCGGAACTTGAAATCGGAGGATTTGGATAGAATGAGACCTTATAAACCAAATGAGTATTGGAACTCAAATGAAATGGTTTAATCAAGTTAACATTCTGAGTTGGATAGTTTTTTAAGTGCTTTTGACCCGTGATGACCCGTTAAGGTAGTTTAAGCCATTTTAACACGACATTTGCGTAACTACGCATTTGGATGGTTAGATATGTGTTATAATAAGTCCTAGTTTCCAAAATATACTTAATATTGTTGTTAATTCAGATTACATGTCAAATTTTAAGTTACATATGCTTTAGATTGATTTATTCTCAAAAAGGGCATTTTGGTCATTTTTAAGGAATATTACAATTAATTATCATAACACTATCCAAATGACATGACCATAAGGTGTATCCTCAGTGGGTTATTCTCTATATATTTATGGTCATAAATATGTATTTGATCGGATCTAAAGATCAACCAAACGGGTCAGATTCGAAAGTTAAAGCGGTGGTCAAACCGCTAGACTTTTGACTTTAAACAAGCACTATAACAAAAGTGACGAATTTAACATGTTTTGACATGTCTAAATAAGTTTATAAAAGTGTTTTGGCATCAAAACAACCTGTTTTGATACCCGAAAATAGATCCGCTGCAAAATGCACAAAAATCGCATTTTGACCGAAACTTTGACTTGTAAAAATGAATAGAAAAGGTGGAAATCAGTAGGTAATCATTATGGATCATAACCATCTTGATTATCATCAGAATGCAAGGTTCAATTGGACTTTTTCTTGATTAATTCATGATCAAAACTAAAAGTCAAATAGAAAGTTAAACTGTTTGATTTTTAGTCCATCTCAGCTATAATAATTGAACAAGGCAAGGAAGGAACACTTACAAACACAAAGGGTTGATCAAGAACCACAGGGAAAGCTCCAAGATGGTTGCAATTCGGATTTATGGCTGACTAGAGTATGAAGGAGGCTGAAAAGTTCAAAAATTGGACATGATCATGGTACTTATAATGATCTGAAGGCCACCAAATCATGACAAGTGTTAGGCCAATGCTCTAGGATGTTAACAAGTGTTAATGATGTGTTAGATGCAGATTAAGAGTGGCAAAATGCAAGATAGGTGTCATAATTTGCGTATTGGTGGCAAAGGAATGAGCTGGGAAGCTGCCAGCTAATTTTTTTGTCAAAACAGGGGCGTCGCGCTACGTGACGGGTAACCCTTCTGAAATACGCACTACACCTAGCCCCCATATTCAATTCTGAAGTTTCAAAAATGGAAGAACAGGTCCCTGCATGTGTTTTCGTCCAGTTTTGGCATTTATAACACCCGTTAACCCAATATTTAAGTTCCATAAGGATGTTAAGGGAACTTGAAATATGTCCAAAAATGTTTCAGATGTCAGTTCGTTTGGTCGTACGGTTGCGGTTTCGGTTAATTACGACGAAAAGGGTAACGAACGCGCAAATGACCGTTAATGGGTAACGAATGATATTTTTGCATTCCAATCACTAAAATATAATATTTTAATGATTACAAAATTTTTTGAATATCCGTACATGTTCCGGATAGTGATATACGCAAAAAGACATAGTTTCGCAAAATTTGCAAAATAGTCCCTAAAGTTACAAAAGCATGTTTTTGCCATACCAAAGGCATTGAAACTTATTTCTAATTTATGTAAAGGGCATTTAAGGTATGTTAAGCTTATGACGTTATCCCGAATTACGCGATACGGCGTAGTTTCGCAGTTTTGGCAAAATAGTCCCAGGAATTACATAAGTATGTTTTTGCCATACCGAACCCTTCAAAACTTATTTCTAAGTTATGTTGAGGTTATCTAAGTTATGTTTAACTTATTCCCTTTTCTCAGAACGTACGTTGCGTTAAACTGATTAAATTTACGTAACGGTTTGTGATTTCACTTCTAGAAAATGGTTAAAAGATCGGATTTGAACAAGGATTAAAAATATACAAATTTCATAAGTAAATATTCAAAACCCATAAATGTAACACAAAATTTCATTAAATATAACATTTTCGGATAAAGTACAAAGATCGGAAAGCACAGATGTCACATGCAATGGGTGAGCTACAATGTTTTCTTGGTCTTCAAGTTAAACAAATCCACAAGGGCACTTTCATTCATCAAAATAAGTATGTCAAAGAACTGCTTAACAAATTTAATACTAATGACTATAAACCTTGTAGCACACCCATTGCAACCTCAAAGCTTGTCACTGTTGATGACAAAGATGACTTAGTTGATCAAACTCTTTACAAAAGTATGATTGGGTCATTATTATACCTAACTGCTTCTAGGCCAGATATCATGTTTGCAACATGTGTTTGTGCCAGATCCCAGTCAGCACCTAGAAAGTCAAATTTAATGTTGTTAAAAAGATATTCATATACATAAAAGGTGCTCCCACACTTGGTATCTATAGGATTAAATAGAGCCAAAAATCTGATTTTGAATAAGAATCAAGTTGAACACACTCAAAAAGATATAACTTTAAAACCCTTGAATGATTTGCAAAAGATGAATACAATTAGCCCCTAAATCTCTCTCTAGTGTGTCTCCCTAAAACCCTAATAGCTCATTCTATTTATAGCCTAAACACATTTAGGCTAATTATATTTAAGTCCCTAGAGATAACAACTTACCAAAACTATCATTAAACATGAAAAACTAATTTGCTAAGATAATAAATATATTTTGTTTAGACAAAATATATTTAATTAACCGAAGCAGTAAAACTATCAAATCTTGATCTTCAGCACGCGAATTCTTTTTTCGATCTTCTCGTGTCGACTGTGCTTAACTTTGACTTGTTGGCACTGACTTTGTTGACTGAATTCATTGATAACATTAGACTACATGTTTTAGTCCCAACAATCTCCCCCTGAGGCTAATGCTATCAAACTCTTGCATCATCTTTAGGACCGTCAACATAAAGGGTGTTGTGATCTTCAATTTGGCAAGCTTCAGTCTCAATTTTAGACCCAACAATCTCTCCCTAGACTGATGCTTTCCAAATTTTCTTTTCTAAAGATCTTCTTTTGACACTTTGCTCTTTGAGTACTTTATCTGGATAAGCTCCCCCTTTTTGCATGCATCATCTCTGACAAGTCGGAACAAAATTTCTACCTCTCATTTTCTTGAGTGAATCAGAAGACGTAGGAGGAGGATTCCTAGCTCGGTATCTTCTGCGATCTTAAGGAAACAGGTGCTTTGGTGTGGTATCTTGCTCAATTGATGATTGGCCATCATTGCAGCAAATAGGCGAAGTAACATGTTCACAATCACAAGCACAACTCCGAATTTTCTTTTAGATAGATTCAAAGTACATACAAAACCATATTCATCTGTCTGTGCAATGGAAAGGGTATCTCACACGGTTTGAGACATGGCTGATGTGATATGGAAGACTTAGAGAAACAAGTGTTCACAAATCAATATATATATATATGTATATATATATATTGGATTTTAATTTTTTTATATTTTTTTAACTTTTGAGATATATAGCTAATCAAATACGAGATCATACCAACTTGAAAAGCCTAGTCACACTTCAACTTTCTTTAGGATAACTACGACTCAAGAACGATTGCTGGTATGTTTGTCCATTTAAATCCATGCATCATTCTTTCGACATACATTCGGTGATTAATTATCATGTTTTGGGTATATTTAGGATAAAGCTAGTGGACCCCACACATGTTCGGTTAAACTTTTCGGTCCTCATGGTCTTTGAGATGCATACCTAAATATCTTAGAAATTGTATCTACTAGGTGATGGGAGCTCCAGGTCTATGTTTCCATAAGCAGAGGAGATGATCACCTGAAATCAGATGATGAGAGCTTCAGGTCTATGTTTCCATAAGCAGAGAAGATGATCATCTGATTAGAGAGCATAGTTAATAAAATATTTACTTAATGTATGTACGCGCTTTGGCGTATCTTTTATTCTTATTGCACGACATTAACATTGCGTGTCTTTTTGCTCTCCTTTTTTGTTGCACACATCGGTGCCTTTTGATTACATACATTGGTGTCTTTTCAATAAGTATATATATATATGCACAACATTGTGTGTCTTTTTGAACGCCTAAACCTAATCTCGCAACCTCTTTTGGACATAATCGGTTCGTGCAATCCTACAACAAGGTGGGAATCCACATTATCATACGATCTTTATCTTTATCACCAAGATGCAGTTTACTTGTCTGAAATGCTGAATCTACCGACATATCGTTAACTTGGAGCCGCATCTTCCATCAGATGCTACGCACGTGAAGACATAATCAAATTAGTTCCTATCATTTCTCATATAAGATCATAATTATGTTGCAGTATTTACATCTCACGGTCTAGAAAGTATTTTAATACTCCCCCTAAAATTTTATTTATGTACAACCATTTACTGTAAATTAAAAATTATAAAACATGTATTTACGAAATAAAGTTTTCCACACCAGGAACACAAAAACATATGTCATCAAGAAAATGAGTGTGTCACAACAGTAGCAGTGCTAATTGCGTGACCAGGTTAGATACCATAACGAAACCTGTGATTTTCCTCTTTAAACTTATAGCTGGAACAACAACTTACAATAACTAGTGTTACTAACAGCCCTCCTTGGATGTTTCTACACTCATAAGAAAGTCAGTTAGAGAGTGGAACCCAAGCCATAGTAGTCTTAGGTTGTCCCCTTCATCGAAATAAGAAACCTCCCAACATGCCAAATCTTTTCCCTTACTGATTTCTTTTACAACCTTTGGTTTGACTCGCCAAACTTGTTTTGGTTAAAAATAATTGCTTGTAAAAGACTTAAAGTTTGAAATAATTTTATGTTTAAGACCCGGAGGGAAAGACTGAGGTTTTGATGTGTTGGTCCTTTTCATCTTTGAATCATGTGAAACCGGCTTCACATGTGGAGATCTGGATGGAGAGTTTCCCATCCGATCTTTCAAAGATGTGTGATTTTTATCATTTGATCCAGAGAAGCAATACTGGTTGCCTTTACCGTCTGGATCGTGTCGCTCTGGGCCTTGCTTGAGCACATGACTTTATTTTCCACACCTAAAACAAGCCTTGAATGGCTTTTGAGACTTTGTAGTTCCGTGTGATGTAACTAGGGGTGGGGATTTCTTTGAGCTTGAGTCGGCTTGTTTGACAACTTCAGATGACATTTTGATCTTTTACTCCCCTAGACTTTCATTTTTCTTTGATTCATCATCTGAACTCGGGCAATCATCAATATGGAAGTCTTCTTCCAATGGATCTTGATTTAGACTTGCAAAGTCATTTGGGGTTGTTGGTTCTAGAACACGTGATGGTTCAAGGTTTTTAACCTTTTTACCAGCATTTGCTACTGAAGTTTCTGAGTCATTTGAGCTTAGCCATTCTTAGTATACCTGAAAATATGACTTGCTTGGAGAATTATTGCTATATGATGTGTTATTCGATGATGCGGTGGAGCTTAAATTCTTGATTTTCTTCAATTTCTTGTCAAGACCACTCTCATCTTTTATGCAATCTTCATCATTATCGATGTCAGTTGAAGTACCTGATCCTTGATCCTCACTTGAGCTTTCTTCACCACTTTCTGAAGTCATTGTGCTTGAGCCTTCACTACTACTTTCTTCGTTTGGCCCTTTATCAGACTCGGACATACTTGTATGAGACGAAACAAACTCGGGAATTTCCTCAGTGAGGAATTTTCGGAATCTGTTTTCTTTCAACTCTGGAACAAATACAGGGGGTTCATGCACAACATTTTCATCACAAAAAGCAGATTGCAGATCAACACATTCAACCACTACATTCTCATGGTTGCGAGTCACAGGTTTATGCATATGCCTTTTACAGTCATCTTGAATTAAAGTTTTGTTTGATTTGTCACTGTTCCAGGCGAACCAGTTAACTGTGGTATAACTGTCGCCTGAATACCTTATTCCTATTTTTGTGCCACCACAGTCCTTATCGCACACATCCTCCTCATGCTCAATTGCATCTGCCTTGCTCTCAGAAACATTAGTATTTTTGTTATTTTCACAATCGACACTTTGAGCAATTAAATCATTTTTCTGGATGAGGAGTTGGCATGGGTACATAGTTTTTGCCGTGTGGAGTTGGAAAGATTTTTCTTTCATTTCCCAGCTTGTCTTTGTACCCAATGTCGTCCTTAACGTATGTCGGTCGTTGGCTATCTTTAATATCAACTAGTGCCTTTTTGCTTACGTTCCATTTATCAATGGTGAGTTGCAGTTTAGTATTTTTTATTTCAGAATTTTCTAACCTTTTAGCTTGATCGTTGATAATAAACTCTTTCTTAAAAAGCAACTCCTTTAAAGATTGCATTTCAGTTAAAGTTGAGTTCAACTTTCTCTGATATACAGCTTCGTTCAGTTTCATTTCTTTATTTACTCGTAAAACTTTTTCTTTTTCCTTAATAAGGTCACGGTTGAGCGATTTGTAATGAGCCACGACGTTCATACAAGGTTTTGAGCATAGTTTGGCCTTAAATTCATATGGTATGCTGTTTACCAAATATTTTTCTTCTTTCTCTTTGCCGGACTCAACTTTCATTTCTGCTGCAAGAGCTTGATCTTTTTCCTTCTTGGCACTGCTACTAGCTTTCTCCTTCATAGTTTGAACATCACCGACCACAGTAGTCTTTTCGTTAGACTGGTGAGCCTTTGTAGAGCGTGTAGAAGCATTAAAGTAAGATGCACTAGCAGGCTGAGAGTTTGAACCACTGGAGGTTATCGGGTCAAAGAATGTCATGTTCTTGGGAACAGTAGCGACAACAACAGATTGAACAGGTTTATGAGAGTATCTTGCCTGATTCATTTCTCTCTTGAGCACATCCATATCAAAGGCCTTTAGTGTGTTGATCAAATCCGAGAGAGTGACTGGAGTTGTACCGCACAAGAAGTGTCTTTTGAACATCATGCATTGTAAGCTCCACTCTTTTGGAAGAGAGTCCAAAAGCTTCTTGATTGAAGCATAGTTGGTGACGGGATTACCCTTGTCAGCATGTTCATAAAGCGGCTGATGTGATCTGACAAGCTTTCTCCGTGAATACTTCCAAACATGTCATGTTCTTTCTGAACAAGATCTTGGGTTCCAGTGTTGGTTTCAAGTTATACTTGTGCAATGCGGGTGAACTGATTTAGAAACATTTTTTTAAGATCAGAAAAAAAATGTTTGTATATACTCGAAAATCGTCTGGAATTAATTTGAAAATATCCTCGTATCAAATCTAAATTTTAGTAGCACTTGGACCAACTAAAGTTGAAGTACCCTACCCGATTAAATTTTTGCAAACATGGATTAATTTTTAAAGGGCCTAAAAAAATAAACTTAAAACTCCTTGCTCAAGAATAGTCAATTTTTCAATAAAAGCGTCTTTGACTTTCAAATTACCCTTTTGATTTGTTGAGCAAATATAAAAGAGACATCGAAACTTTGACTTTCAAATGTTACACTACCAAAAACGTGCTTTCACTTTTATGTAAAATATCTTGTGTATTTTTTTAATATTAGTTTTTTTTATTTTTTTAACAATTCTATAACCCACAAATTTTATTAATAGTTATATATGGTCTATTTAATATACTATTGTCCCAAAACAAGGCAAGTCAACATCCCTTGATTATAGTGGCCCTAATGAAATGATTCACAATCTGCTAACTCAAAATGGCAGCCCCACAAAAAAAAAAGAAACAACAGCCTAGTATGGTGAAATAGATGGGGCCCAGCTCACAAAAATATGCTTCACCCAATACCCTTTGGCTGCAAATTTTTATAAAGAAACCCTAAAGTCACTACAGCCAAAAAGTGCCACCAACAAATAGGAATATGACTATCTCAAAACAAAACAAACCAAAACCCTAATAACATGAAACAACGCCGTTGCTTTCTAATCACTCTATCTTCTTCTATGTTTTTTAAACGATTTGGAGCAAGGTGATTGCGAATCGATGTTGGTGTGTGGTTATGGAATTAGGAGGTTTGAAGGTGGACTTTGGGGTTTGGTGCAGGAGGTGGGGTGTGACGGCGAGTGGGTGGTACGACGAAAGTGGTCAGGTTTGGTGGTGATGTTGAACAGTTGTGATGATGTAGTATGGTGGTTGTTAGAGTTTAAGAAGATGGGTGGTGGTTGTGTGAGTATCGAGCTAATGGTGATTAAGGGTGGTTCAAGTGGTGGTTGACTAGTGGTTCGGTGTTTAAATGATGGTAGAAAGTGTGGTGGTCGGAGTGATGATATTTTGACAGATAACAAATAATGACCAGAAAATTTTAACTACCTTTCTTTCTACTCTTTTCTTAAATACGCAGACCGGATTAAGAAGTCCGGAATAACACGCCGGAAAACGAGAAAGTACCGGCGTATTTACCAAATACGCCGGGCAACCTGAACTCTTGTTCAAGATTTAAACTCGTCGGAAAAATTAAACGTGTCGGAAGAGTGCAAATACGCCAGAAAAGTTCACCGTAAAGATAAAAACGCTCGATCTTTAACAAAGACGCCCAGATCTGTTTGAAACCCGAAAAACTTGTACTAAACCACTGATAGGCTTGAAAATCTACCCATTGTCGAAAGTGTATCCTCTGGTTGGTCAAACCACTATGTGACCTTATCCACTGATAAGCTATCCACTGATAGTGTAAAATCAAAACATTGTTCCCATCCATTGTTGACATTCAACAGTGTTTCTCATAACACCTGTCTTCCATTCACTATCAAAGGATAGACGTGGACAGATGATAGCCGTCAGATCTTTGCCACGTCATCATCACTTTTTCACTTTATAAAACCTTGTTTTATCCCAATAAGAGGTTTTTACTCTGCCGTATTGAATTCAAAATTCCAAAAGCGGTTGTCTCTCAAATCTTCTTCTTCTTCACAGCTGTTCTTCATTCACATTCACCATGTCGACGTTTATCATCAAAACACCTCATAATTATACCGCCATTCTTGAAGAAACTGATTCAAATAGGCAATATCATGCTATGATCAAAGCCGTAAAAGAGTCAAAGTACAAATACCTCATGGAAATCATTGCCCCAATCTATCAACAATCATTACGACGGTTATGGGCAAATGCCAAAGTTCATTATACAAAGAAAACTCCTTATGGCATTGTTTCCACGGTGGGAAAAACACTTCTTGAAGTAAAACCTACTTCCATTTCAGAGGTATTTGGGTTAACTGACCTAAATCATGCCACTTCTTTTCCGATCCCTAATCTACACATCGATTTATTGAAAGAGGGTATGAAGGTCAGCTTACAGGTAAGACCATCTAAAAACCTATTTTTTCTGCTGAGATGAATTTTTTGTTTCACACATTGTTGACATGTCTGTCGGCCAAGTCAACTGATTTTAATGAGATACCTTTAAACATGCAATACTTAGGATATGCAATTTTGACAAAATCTGATTTCAATTTTTCCCAAGTATTGTTCAATAACTTGGTGGAAACATTGACAACATCAAAAAGGATTACTCACCTTTTCTTATGCACCCTAGATTTTTAAGTGTTTATCTTCAAAAGAAAATTGGTGATGCTGTTAAACAAGGTGTTGTGACTCCTCATGGCAGCCTAACACATGAAACTTTTACTCGCATCACCAACCAATCAAAAGTTTCAAAAACACTAGTAGAGGGGACTGAGCAAATTTTGGAACCGACATCACAATCTCAACCCACTACTACTGAGCCAACTACTCCTGGTGATCAAAGTACTACAACAAGTGCTTTGAAACCCACACCATCAATTTCTAAAAAGAAACAAAAATCCAAATCCAAAAAGCCCACCAAACCAAAAACCAAAAAGGGTCCTCTGGAAGATGAGATCCTAGAGGCTAACCCAGTGATAACGCAAAAGACACTTGAAAACACTGCTGCTACTTCATCACATGAGATATTGGAAAGATCTCAACCCCAAGCCAAACTCCTCTTGATTCCTCACAAAAGGAACAAGTTGTAATCACAGGGACACCTAGCTATGAAGCTCTAGATCCACTTGGTTCTATCTTT
Organism: Scalesia atractyloides; assembly: GCA_947069175.1. Lineage (NCBI taxonomy): Eukaryota > Viridiplantae > Streptophyta > Magnoliopsida > Asterales > Asteraceae > Scalesia > Scalesia atractyloides. The sequence continues at coordinate 16,969,686 of CAMTDV010000019.1, forward strand.
CGCAGCCCCTCCCCAGGGCAATGTCGCTTTCTACACCACAACCCTCACCAACAAATCTTTTACAAACTATCATACCTCTGTTGAATGCAATACATATGGATCAGACACAAATCAGTTCTTCTCACCAACCTATCATTGACAATATACTCCAACAAGTGACTGAGTTTGATGCCTCTATCTCTGCTATCCTGTCAACAGATGAGGAGGCTACATCCCTTTTGTTACATGTAACCCTTGATGATAATTCAACTAGAGCAATCACTACAATTGCAGAACTCACAAGTTCTCAGTTGGACAGTGGTTACATGTATAAGACTCTCTTGAAGACAACCACTGTTGAGGCTACCAAGGTAACTTTTGCTTATGTGGGAAGTCCCCAGTTCCAAGACAAAGGGGAATCTGTGTCTGAAGCTATGAAGGAAACTTCTGCTAATGATAACACAGATAAAACTACCATAGGTAGGATTTCAAATGATCCTATTAAGTTAGTTGATGAGCTAAGATACAAGGAATTGACGGAGAGAGTATCAAGTATTAATCATTTGTTGCTGATATCAAAAAAAGATGCAACAGATGTTACAAACTTCCAAAAGTAAATCCTCTGCTACATCATCATCAACCCATTGCTGAGCTATGGCAATTCTTGTATCATTTGCTTCAATAACAAAGACAACATGCTGATCTTCAACATGAGCAACACATGCACCAATTTAGAAATATGGTTGATGCAAGGTATCAAGACACACTTGCAGATATTAAAGCCATCAAAGCTCGTCTTCTTCAAACCACTGGCATTTCTCCTCCTACTGTGACCTTTTGATACAACTAATGCCAAAAAGGGGGAGAAAGAAAATGAGGGAATAAAGTTAAAGCCTGATCCTAAGACCAAATAAGTGGTTGAAATATTAAATCCAGATGGATCAAATAAAATTGATGAGACCCTCAACTTCTTTGCTGAAGAAAAGCTAAAGAGAAAAGAGAGGCTGGAAACTATAGGTGCTGACAGATTTGAGAACGAAAAGATTGCATAGACGAAAAAGGAAGAGCTTGGTACATCAAAACAAAGGAGAAAGTCTTCTAGAAAAGTTAGACAACCAGCATCCACCCCTTCTGAAACCACTGTTCAATCTAACAGCACAACAAAACCACCATCACCATCAAAAATTCCATCAAATCCTGAACCATCAGATGTTATAACACTTGTTGTGTCAACAACTGTTGATACAACAGTGGTTACAACAGATGTTACACCATCCACTGCCCTAATCACTTTTCCAACCACTACTCACCCACTCCCACAAGAATTCCCAACCAACCACCATCACAGAAAATCATTTTCAAGAGAAGGAAAACTACAAATTTTATAAATGATGAGAATATCATTCCTTCACCCCTTGCAATATCTTCACAACCACTGACCACAACCTCTGCTACTCTTCAAAAATACACATCTTCTCAAACCATTGTAAGACAAGTACTTCCTCTCACCACTCAATTCCCACTGGATCTACCTGTTGTTAAGGAAGAAATCAAGTCCTTTTACTCCAAAGAAGATCCAGAAAAGAGAAATTTCCCATCCCTGCAAGGTTATCCTAAACCAAAGAACATTGATGAATACCTTCAAATGAAGGCAAAGCAAGCTGAGGATACAAAAAAGAGGGATACAAAGGGAAGAAGTGAAAGAGAAGTTGAAAATTACATGCAGTATCAACTAAGCAAGGTTAGTAGACTTGAAGACTTCTTAAAAGAGCTATGCAAGAGATTGTCTGAGAGAGATGATGAAAGCCTGAGAAAAGGTTATATTAATCACATCATGGAAAACAAACAATACAAGCCAGCAAGTGCACAATTTAAAGATTGGTCTGTGAGTGATTTGAAACAAGAAGTGGAAAGGACGCAAGAAATGTTGAAAGATCCTAACAAGAAACCCACTCCTCCATACTGGAACAAATTCAAGATAAATGTGCATGACAAAACATTGAAATTGAGAAGGATGAAAGAAGAGTTAATAGCTGCTAACTATGGAACAAAGAATCAAATTACAAGGTGGTCAGAGGTTAATGTTGTGGAAGCTTACAAGGGTTTAGAACAGCTGAGAAGGAATGATCCAACAGTGCCACAAAAGCCAAATTACTCAGCATCAGGGGTTATTGTTCATCAGACCCAACTTATTCAAAAATCAACTTCAACATCTACCCCATCCATCCTTGCCTTGAATCAAAGAAAAAGGCAAAGGGAGATGTCTGAAGAAGATAAGAAAAGGTTTGAACACATCTTTATCAATGAAGGCATCATATATCAAGCTCAATTCCACACTGATGATGCAAGTAACATGCTAAGTGAAACAGTGTCCATAATTGCACATCAAATTCAACCATCATTCTCAACAATAAAAAGCCATCCTAGAAAGCCATCTGATCAAAAAATTCTAAAGTGGAAGGTTGATAAAAACACCCACGAATTGACTCTACTCAAATCAAATGGCAATGCTACCAAGATAAGCAAGGAGGATGCATATGCGTTGTGTGCAGAAGACCTCCAAGATCTTATGATTCTGGAGCTCGAAAAGGATGAAGATGATATTGAACCTCTTAACTTTGAATTATAGTTCAAAGGGCAAATAAGAGAGTTCATGTTGAGAAATAAAGATCAACAATAATCATGGGTTTTGGCATCAACTGTTCCAGGGGGAGATTGTTGGGATTGAACCCTGTTAAAGGAAGAGATGATATAAAGCCAAAACATCAATAGATGATTGATCCTATCATAAAAGAGTTTCTAAACTCAGACTCAAGCCTTTGATGAAGCCACGGTCTGCTATATAAGTTCTGTTGAAGCTAAGGTCTAATAAAGCAAAGCTTTGATGAAGTATAAAGTTAAAGGTCTCATGAAGGTCAACAAAGTTTAAGATATCAGTGCTTATAGTGTCTATCAGTGTTTATCAATGTAACAGTGTTCGTATTAGCAGATGATAGGTTAATCAGTGGTTAGGGTTAGTTATTTTGTTAGATGGCGCTTTCACCTCTGACATCAACAAAGATGCTCAGACGTTTGCATTGTTTTACAAATACTTGCCTTCGTTGTATTGTTTTATCCATCTATTAAAAGATCATTCACCAATCATCTTCTCTGCATTTATGTACTATCAAACTTAGTTATAAAAGGCTGAGGGGGAGTTTGTGATTCACATGCAAAACTATACGACTGAACGCATGATGATGAAAACAACCTTCCATTGATTGTAATACAAAATTTTCTATTTCTGATGTAATTCACTTTGTTTTTATCTTCTTCCATTTACCATCTTTTAAAACAATTACAATCAATTAAACTCAGATCTTAACATGAAACTTTGAGAAATTTGACATCTTTTCCTGCACGTCAATAAACAAGTCAAAACACTTCGAAATTTTTCAAAAAATTTCTAACTTTTGCATTAAAAGTTCGTACGAATTGGATGATTATCAATTCGTATGAATTGATCTCAACAGATCTACATATTCACAGATACACTTCGTACGAATTGAAATTTCCATTTTTAACAAATCACTTCGTACGAATTGAACTTTAAAATTATATATGCACTTTGTACGAATTGACACTTCATACGAAGTGTTCATCGTCCCCATCTAACCCGGAACCTCATTTTTTCAAGATTTTTGTCAATTAAGTGTTCTATTATCTACTAAACATGCCGATAAACATATGTCTAGGTTCAATTTCAAATTTCATTCGGTAAGAAAACCTAGATTTATGTTTAAAGTCTGTTAGTGTAGATCTGTTAAATTGGACAGTTAAAACATGAATGCAATTAGAATGCAATTTCGCTCAGCTCGCACAAAGGTTCTCTCAAGTTCAAACAATAGATAATGTGCAATCCGTACAACTTGCTTCTATTTATACACATTCTTGAACAGTTCAAACGAAGTGTGCACTTCGTACGAATTGTGAACTTCGTATGAATTGGTTCTTTAAATAGTTTTATCAACCCATTCAGATAACCAAGGCCAAGTTAATGACCCTAGATAACTGATTTGTCTACCAAGTCCAAGTTAATGACCTTGGTTGACCTTTTTGAGATCCAACTGATGTTTCGGTAGTGTTAAGTTTCAAATTAATGAACTTTGTAATCTTTTCAAAAACATTTCTATCACTTCATATTAGCTCCCAACCCGTTGTCTCATGATTTTCATCAGCATACAACATCTCTGGATTTTGGAGATCTGCTTTCCATCACCAGAAGTTGAAACTAAGATAGAAATAAAATCTTTTTTGATTTTTCCAAAGTTTTATGCTAAAACACACTGAAAATCTTTTTGGGTTTTCTGAAATGAAATGTAATGCACTATGTGCAAACATATTTACATACATATTTTTGTGAGTTTGTGTTAGAGGGTCATATCAGTGTTTGAGATATATCACCAGTAACGTTGACCTTTATTTTTTACTTTAAGTTTCAAAAACAATTTCACTTAGATTGTTAGTATCCTGATCCATTTAAACTTCAATACATTTCTCTCTTGATTCAAGATACTTTAGGTATTTTTAGGAGCTTTACTTAATTGAGTTTCCCACCTCAAAATATACTCCTGTACCCAGATTCCCTAGATTTCATCTTACAGGTGAATATAGATAACTGATACTGTAATCTGGGTAATACGAGACCTTGAGAGCTCAGCTTAGTACCACCGTACCGACAAAGAGATAAAGGCTCATCTTGCAGGTATGTTCCACTTAGGAATCTTTTGAACTGCTTATTGTGATATCTTTCGATACTCTCAATATTTTAAGCAGTTGTTAAGGTTTTAAGCGCAAAAATATTCTACAAGTTCTAGGTTATTGCTTTCGCAAAATCAGAAGAACTTGTATAATACCCTAGATATCAATTCGCTATAAACACCTTGTATCTCAGAATCAGGCAATCTCTCAAACGAAATTTCGGAGTACCAAGTGCATATATCTGAGAGATGTTACCCACAAAATAAGAAGCTATTTCGTTATGTTTATATGTCAAAATCAATCTACTGAATGTGCATAGCCTACTGGCACATCATTAGTGAGATCCATTTTTAACTTTTTAACCTTTACAAATCTTTAGCATACCGTGATGGTCTACTAATGTACTATCATTTCCTCTTTTCACATGAAAACTCATTTTTGTCAATTTCATGTTTTGGTACTTTTTGATTTTTAATGTTTTTGTATTTTCCCAAACTTTCTCCCCCTGAGATCAAAAACATATTTTTGGATTTTTGTTTTTAAAGAAAGAAATTCTAAACCCTAATAAAAGTAATAAACCGATGAGGATCACGAAAATTCGTCATCTGATCCGGATTCAACCTCATCTTCCGCATCTAATGTGAGATTTTTCATACCGTTATTTCTTAAATGTATTTAAATCTATCTCTTGGAAAATCTTTGGTATAAAAATCTACCTTTTCATCATCAGTGTGGATTTTTTACAATTTGAATAAACTTTTTCTCAAGGCAATCACGGAGAAAGTGATGTCGAATCTCAATATGTTTAGTCTTTGAGTGTTGAACCGGGTTTTTAGTTATATCGATAGCTGCCTTATTGTCTACATATATCAGAGTGTCAAGAATTTGTAGTCCATAGTCTCTCATCTGTTGTTGTATCCATAATATTTGGGAACAACAACTGGAAGCTGAAACATACTCAGCTTCGCAAGTATAGAGAGCGACCGTGGTCTGTTTCTTGCACTGCCATGTTAAGATTGGTGTTCCAAAAAACTGGTAGCTGGCCGTTGTAGACTTTGCGTTGATCTTGCAGCACCCGTAATCAGAATCTGAATATCTACTATGATCAAAGTTGTCGTTGTGTGATATATGTTAAATTACACATATTTTAGTCCCCATTTTACCCCCGTTTTACGCGTTTTGGTACTTAAGCATGTATGTTTTTGTTTAAAGGCCCTAAACAGCGTACCAGACTTGAAGATGAAGAAAAATTGGATTTTCCGGGCGAATCAGCGAAGTTACGAAGATTATGTGGACTGCAGATCAATTGGCACGATCGTGCTGTATACGGCACGGTCGTGCCGATGCGAAGACAAAGATTGCACTGGAGGTGCAACAACCAGTGCCGCCAGATTCTTGGAGACGCATGACCGTGCGGGTTGGCGCACCACCGTGCCAAGCTGAATTCTCCGAGAGCACGGCAGTGCGACTAGCAGTGTGACTTGAAGCCCGGTGATGCATGATCGTGGCACAATTGGCACGGCCATGCTAATCCTTGTCGACTGCCCAGATCCGCTGACGTCACAAGATACGTTGAACAGTGCACAGCCGTGCACTTTATTGGCACAACCATGCCAATAAAAAAGTTATAAAACACAGCAGTTTCAACTCAGATCGCAATTCTGGATTTTTGGGAGCTCTTGTGGCCATTTTTGGCCTTCGGTAACAACTAATTTTTCTCCAAATCAAGCCTCCATTGTGCCAAGAAACTCTGCTACCATCCGGATCATCAATCCTGAGCTTGTTTATGGTTTGATTCTTGGATCTTTCCATGTTTTTGTTATGATTCAAGCATTAGATTGTTGTTTATGTAATATTGTATCCTAATGGCAAAAACATTATGAATTCCTTGCTTGTTAAACAACCATTAGATGTTAAATATTTTTGTAATGACACTTAACAACTTTTTATGTTAATCCTTGATGATTAGTTTGCAACCTTCTTTATTGATGTTGGATTCTTGATTATAGTTAATTATCTTGGATGATTAGTATGTGGTTAGTTAGGATATTTGAAAGAAGAAGCTTAATTAATCATGTATTAGTAGACTTTTAACTTGTTAATATGTTTACACCATGAAACTAGAAATGAGTATTGGTTTAATAAGGGGTTATTAAGTTTAATCAAGAATGTTTTCCCTCACGGAAGGACCTTAGCGGGTTAGATGGTGTTGTTATAGATTCTTGACATAGGTTATGAACTTAGTAATTTAGGCCAAAATTGCTATCTTGGTGGATTTGTGTTCAAGATTTGTTAAATGAACACGGTTGTGATTTAATCTAGGTTATGCTTGTCTTGGTGGCCACATTGTGTTTATCAGTGTAGCTTTCTTTGATTAAGTCAGGTTAGAAAACTCTAACGGATTACTAACTTATTTTTAAGGATTTTCATAGACATGTTTGGATTCCCGAAAGGGATACTGATTTTCTTTAAAAAAATACAAAATGACCAAGTGACTTTGTGGCATATCCGACTGAATTAACATATTCTGGTTGTTGATAAAGCAAGGCTATATTTATATTCTTCATATTTGGAGTCTATTATGTTCTCAAAAAGAAAAAAGAAACAAAAAGGTCATGTTTTAGTTATTTTGTCTATACAACTTATCACTTATCTTTTCTACTTTCTACTGATAGAATAATGACAAATGTTTAGTATTATCGTCTCCGCCCGCATCCTTGGATCAATACTTGGTTCTTGCCGATACTTTACTACATTTATGACGGGGTACACTTGCCCTTTCGTGTGTGTTTTAATGTTGAAGTATAAATCATTTTTATAAATTTAAAACCGGTTCGTGTGTAAAATTCATTTTAAAAATATGCATATATACGCACACGTCATGTTGTTGGCGCCGTTGCCGGGGATGTGGCGAGTTTTAGGAACGACCCGAGTCGATATTTTACCAGTGTATATAATTGTAATTATTTGTGAATACTTATATTTCATTATTTATTTATTCATTTGTTAATATTTTTATGAAATTTATTCGTTTTTATGATTGTTCAAACACTTATTAAATTTTTATTCCATTTATTTGTTCAAATTCAAACTAATTATTCATTCATTTCTAATTTTCGGAACCAAAAAAACCATTGTGTCGATACCGGTTCAAGTATTTTTATTAGTTTTCGATTTTTATAAAATTTTTGGCCTAGCTCCGATTTTTAAAAAAAATTATTCCTTAAAAACAGAAAAATTCGTTTATTAAAGCAGCAAAAAAACAAAAAAACAAAAAACATAAGAATAATAATAATAATAATAATAATAATAATAGTATTAATATTAATAATAATAATAATAATAATATAATATTCATGTATGTATGTTTTTCGTTAGCAGGTTAATGTCCTCAACCCCCGCACCCCGCGTTCTTAAATCGTCTGAAGAACCCGATCGTGATCTAAGGAGGCGACTTCGGGAGAGATATCGCGCGATTGCGCAACAGTTGGAAGCAGCAAGGGACGAGCCGGTGGTATCTTCTGAGACCGAGAGCTCAGAAGACGAGGGAGGCACAACCATGGCGGACGAAGACCGACCATTAAACAAGACGAATCAACCCGGAGGAGGTGGTTTAGATCCGAGCATTGCCCGACCGATGACAGTAGCGCCTAATTTTGAAATAAAATATAGTAAAATTCGATCACACAAGCTTTAAGCATATCGATGGTATATGCGAATCCCAACTACCACCAAAATCGATCACACAAGCTCTAAGCATATCATCCAGTGTTTGAATCGTCCTCTCAAATTGTCCATCCGTTTGTGTTTGATAAGCAGTACTCAGGTTAAGTTTGGTTCCCATTGTAGATTGCATAGTCTTCCAGAACTGAGATGAGAACCGAGCATCTCGGTCAGATATGATATTCAAAGGAACACCATGACGAGACACAATCTCATCAACATAGATCTTGGCGAGCTTGTCAGCAGAGTAATCCCCACGAATTGCCAAAAAGTGTGCTGACTTTGTTAGACGATCGATGACTACCCAAATGGCATCATGACCTCTAGATGTGCGCGGTAACTTGGTAATGAGATCCATCACAATGTTCTCCCACTTCCATACCGGTATTTCTGGTTGTTCCCATAAAGCAGGTGGACGTTGATGCTCGGCCTTGACTTTGAGACATGTAAGGCATTTAGACACATACAAGGCAATGTCATTCTTCATACCGGGCCACCAATACTGGGTACGGTAATCCTTGTACATTTTTGTAGCACCAAGATGAATCGAGTAATGAGACTTGTGAGCTTCGTCCATCAATAGAGTACGGAGATTGTGTTGATTCGGAACACATAAACGGTTCATGTAGTATAGTAATCGATCGTTTTTCGTTTCGAGTTGCAATTCGAGTTGATGAGGTAGTTCGTCTTTCAATAGACCTTGGGTTACACAAGTGCGTTGGGCTGCAAGAATACGTGATTGGATACCGGATTGAACTCGAATACAATGAAGCTTGACACGTTCCTTACGACTAAGCGCGTACGCCACAACATTCGCCTTTCCAGGATGGTAGCGAATTTCGAAGTCGTAATATTTTAGAAGTTCTACCCAACGTCGTTCCCTCATGTTTAACTCCTTTTTATTGAATATGTGTTGGAGGCTTTTGTGGTCAGTAAAAACACACAATTCGTACCATAAAGATAGTGCCTCCAAATCTTGAGTGCGAAAACAACGGCACCCAACTCAAGATCATGAGTTATGTAACTCTTTTCATGGACTTTCAACTGTCTTGACGCATATGCGATGACTTTACCCCGTTGCATTAGAACACAACCAAGGCCTAAATTCGACGCGTCACAATAAACCACGAAATCGTCATCGCCATCGGATAAAGACAAAACAGGAGTATCACAGAGTTTTAGTTTCAGAATTTGAAAAGCTTCTTCTTGTTTAGGTCCCCACTCAAAAGGCTTATTCTTTTGAGTTAACGCAGTGAGGGGAACCGCGATCTTTGAAAAGTTTGCAATGAATCGTCGATAGTAACAGCAAGACCAAGAAATGAGCGAACTTTTGTGGGAGTAGTGGGTGTTATCCAATCCTTAATCGCAATGATTTTGGAAGGATCCACATGAATACCTTGTTCATTTACAATGTGTCCCAAAACTGAACTTCTTTCAGCCAAAACTCACACTTAGAGAATTTGGCATAAAGTTGTTCTTTCTTCAGAAGTTACATTGTTAATCGGAGATGTTGTTCGTGCTCGGCTCGAGACTTAGAATAAATAAGGATGTCGTCGATGAAAACATTGATGAACTTATCCAAATAAGGTTTACAAACCCGATTCATCAAGTCCATGAAAACACCTGGAGCATTGGTCAAACCGAAAGGCATAACTGTGAACTCGTAGTGACCGTATCGTGTGTGAAAAGCAGTCTTAGGAATATCTTCCTCGTGAACACGAAGTTGATGATACCCAGAGCGCAGATGGATCTTTGAAAAACATGAAGCACCTTGCAGCTGGTCAAAGAGATCACCAATACGAGGTAAGGGATATCGATTCTTGATCGTGAGTTTGTTGAGCTCACGATAATCGATACACATTCGGAGGGATCCATCCTTCTTTTTCACAAATAAGATAGGAGCACCCTAAGGAGAATAACTCGGACGAATGAAACCTTTGTCAGATAATTCTTGTAGTTGTTTTGATAAGTCCTGCATCTCAGAGGGTGCAAGTAGGTAAGGAGATTTGGCTATTAGATTGGCACCAGGTACAAGATCAATACGAAATTCCACTTGACGTACCGGTGGTAAACCAGGTAGATCTTCGGGAAAGATCTCAGGATAATCTCGAATAACATGAATGTCTTGAATAGTTTTGCTTTTGCCTTTCTCCTCTGTGACATGTGCCAAGAAGGCCACATAATTCTTTCGTAGGTACTTTTGGGCTTGGGTACAAGTCATGATTTTTAGGTTACTAGCGGGTTTCTCTCCATGAATTTCCAAGGTTTCGCCAGACGAAAGCGGTATACGAACAAGCCTATCAAAACAAACAACTTCGGCATGGTGCTTGGTTAACCAATCCATTCCAATAATGATATCGAAGCTTCCGAGTTACATTGGTGTAAGGTCGATAGAAAACAAATGGTTGTTGAGATTTAACTTGCAATCACAAATAACAGAATCAAGAACAAGAGGTTCACCATTGGCTATTTCGATAGACAAGGGTCTCCCTAGTTTCGTTCAAGGCATCGAGAGCAAAGGCTCAAAAGTCAATGACATAAAGCTCGTATCGGCACCCGAATAAAAAAGAATAGAAGCAGGATGATTGTTGAGAAGAACGTACCGTTAACAACTTCATTGTCCGCACGAGCCTCATTGGCATTCATGTTAAAAGCTCGTCCCCGAGCTGGATTTGCATTGGCTATCCTTGGACAGTTGTTCCTATAGTGACCCATTTCACCACAATTATAACATGAACCAGGCGGAAATGGAGGTCTAGCGGCATTTCCTTGAGGATGTACTGGGTTCTGTGCAGCTTGCTTCGGAGCAATTCGACAAATATTTTCTGTGTGGCCAAGTTTCCCACAAGATGTACATTGTCGACAAGTTAGAAGAGCTTGATGATGACCATTGCACCGGTTACACAACGATGCAGTACCAGCATATTGTTTCCTTGTAGGAGGCTGTGCTGGATGGTTCTGGGGAGCTTGATTGGGTTGAACAGCAGGAGCGGGTTGTGCAGTCACAGCAAAATTCTGAGAAGCCTTACGCTTCCTTGACCTCTTCGACGACTCGGATTTCTTCTTCTTGTCTTTTTCTTTGTCTTGTGTGGTTTTGGCTGCCTGTTTCTTATCGCCCTTGCGAAACAGTTTACCCTTTCTAACCTGAGACTCAATCAGGGTTGCAGCCAACTCAATGGCCTAACGAACAGTGGTAGGGTTCCTACCAGTAATGATATCTTCCACAGGGTCAGGCAAACCATCGATATATTTCTCAATGGCTTTATCCAGTGGGGTAACCATTGGGGGCACAATAAGCTCAATTCTTCACACCGATATGTGTAAGCACGATTCTCGCCACTATCTTGTTTAGATCATCAAATTCCCTTTCCAAAGCCCTAAGTTCATGACGACGACAAAACTCCCTCATCATTAGGGCTCGAAGCTCATCCCAGGTTTGAGCCATAGCCAAATCGTACCCCGTTCTCTCACCACACCATTCCACCATGTTAATGCTCTTTTCTCAAAAACACTAGACGCAAACTCAACCTTTCGCTCGTTTGGGCATTGAACATGTCGAAATGTGCTTTCCAGACTCTCGAACCATTGTAGGAGCCCCGTAGCTCCTTCGGATCCAGAGAATTTATGCGGTTTGGCCGAAGTGAAAGTATTATAGTTGCACTGAGCGTTGTTATTATTAGTGTTGTTTGCTTGATTTATCTGAGTTACTAGGTTCGGGAGTACGGCAACAATTTGTTGAGCGACTAAGGCTGCTATTGCAGCGTCTTGACTTTGATCGCGTCTAGGAGGCCTTCTAAAAGAATAAAGAAAACATGAGAAATGTGTGATTGACATTCGGATAGACAAAGAGAGGTATTCAAAATATCGACAAAACATAAGGATTGTGGTCATTTGTTCGGTTCTCAAAACATACAAATGACGTACGCTGACTAATCAAAGTAAGTGGGTCTCATAATCTATCGCAAAGACATGCTTTAGCCTATAAGTGGACACTCACCCCAAGAGTTCCCAGGTAAGAGTGACTGGTTTGATTAAGTGGATTTGTACGAACACTCTAGCCTTAGACAGAAAACTCACGGTACAGGCAACCACCCTTCCAGATTGCACGTGTTCACATTATTAAAACCCAAACTTTGACGAGATTTTGAAAACCTTGAAGGCATAAAGCCCAAAATGATTCAACTAAGAATAGATATTTTTCTTTGCAAAAAGTTTTCGGAAAGATTTTGTGACTTTTGTATTGTTTTTGGTAATCACCTAAGGATAGGTGGTAGTATTGTATTTTTTGAATCTAAACGCAAGTAAACTCGCGTTAGGGTCCTACGAAGGTTATAGTCTAGGTCAAAGAATTACTAATAACCTAATTCCCTATAACCAGTGCTCTGATACCGACCTGTAAGACCCCAAATCGCGTAAAACAACATGCGGCGGAAACACATGGGGAGTCACGTTAACAGATTGTTTCAACAACACTTGGTATTTGAAGTTTTGTTTTAATTAAATATTAAACGTGGAATATATTGTCATAATTGTCTTAGAACTTTCAACCAAACCTAAACAAACAACGAACAAGCATAATTATTTTCTTTCATATTTTATAGGCACTAAGGTCCACATCCGATCCTACATGAGCACGCATCTGTATCATCTAGCATTGTTCCCTGAAACATATGTGAAAAACGAGTCAGCATAAAAGAATGTCGGCGAGTACATAGGTTTTGTGAAAGTTTCGAATTCATGGCTTTGTATAATCATTGCAATACCTCGTCGGACTACTAGAGTCGTTACTTGAAAACTTATACCAAAGGTGTTTGATATTGCAATATAACTAACCAACCAAAACAAGTTGGTTAAAGTTTGTGAAAGTCTCGTAGCCATGAATCCTGACTAAAACATTTGTTTTCGGAAACCAAGTAGTGAATCGTCTTTGAAGAAAACTTGTGTGGGTTATATCATTATGTAAACATTGTTGTGTGACATCATTTGAAAATATTCGTCCAAGTGATCTAAATAACGCCACAGAATAAACATGATAAAAACACTTATATATAGGATGTACCAGCGGCGTTCCCTAGCTTTTATCACATTAAACCATCTCGTTATCTAATCACTTACCATAACCCAAATAGTCCATTTTGTTCGTGTTATCAATCATTCGTGTTACAAATAAATCATCAAGCGTCTGGGTTATAAAACCAATCGTCAATCGTCCGTGTTATAAAATCATTCGTTAATCGTCCGTGTTTTAATTGTGAAAACTTTTGGTCGTTTCGTGAATACATTCAAACCTGTGTGACTCGTCTATACCACCAAAGGGTATCTTTAAATCAACTAACAAACCACCAAAGGGTTTGTTAAAATAACAGATTATGTCGTACCCCTAACTATCCACCAAATTCCAATGAATAGCCCGATAACGGGATTTGTCAGATCCTATGGTACCATAATATACTACTGGTCGGCTTGGCCATTGTTAATGAATGTCATTCTTGTTATAAATATAACGCACCAACTAGTTCGTTCACATTATCGAAATCGTCTTGTTTATATAAACCATAATAATATATTTGAAAACTCAAAAACCTTTAGCACATATGAATCACCCAAAAAAATTTGTAAAACGTAAATGAGGGGACTATGTACTCACTTGTGATTGCTATTGTAACCTTGAATCAAAGATCAAACAAGCTCAAATGTCCGAGAAATCAAGTGTGTCCTAAAATCAGATAATAATGTAAATATCAAAACTTGAAATCGGAGGATTTGGATAGAATGGTACCTTATAAACCAAATGAGTATTGGGACTCATAGGACATGGTTTAATAAGTTAACATTCTGAGTTGGAAAGATTTTTATGTGCTTTTGACCCGTTTTGACCCATTAAGGTAGTTTAAACCACTTTAGCGCGTCATTTGCGTAACTACGCATTCGGATGGTCAGATATGTGTTATGATAAGTCTTTAATGCCTAAATATGTTTGAAAATGTTATTTGATCAGAATACTTGTCAAATTTAAGTTCCATACACTTAAGGTTGATTTATTTGTGAAAAGGGCATTTTAGTCATTATTGAAGAACATAATAACTAATTATCATAACACTAATCGAATGACATGACCATAAGGTATAACCTCAGAGGGTTACTCCTTTTATAATTATGGTAACAAATATGTATTTGGTCGTGTACGAAGATTCACCAACGGGTCAGATTCGAAAGTCATAATGGTGGTCAAACCGATCAACTTTCGACTCTAAACAAGCACTAAAATAAGAGTGATGATTTAGACATGTTTTGACATGCCAAATAAGTTTATAAAAGAGTTTTGGCATCAAAACAAACTGTTTTGACACCCGAATTAAGATCCATCATAAAATGCGCATTTATCGCATTTTTTACCAAACTTTGACTTGTCAAAATGACTAGAAATGATAGGAATCAGTAGGTATGATCAATAGAGATCATAATCACCTTGATTACCATCATATTGCAAGTTTTAATTGGACTTTATGTTGATCAATATATGATCAATTCTGGAAGTCAAACAAAAGTCAAACTTTGTGACTTTTAATCCAATTAAACTACAAGAATTGAATCAAAACATGATTGAAACACTTACAATACCAAAGGAATGATCAAGGAACTCAGAAGAACTCTAGAGATGGTTGCAACTTCAGTTGGTAGCAGAAAATGAGTTGATCAAAAGTTCAAGTGGCTAAATCCCCATGTTATTTATAGTTGGATTGGATTAATTAGATCAAAAGAAGTGTCCATGAGTCATTCCAGAAGTTGAGTAGTGTCAAAACACATGTCAAATGCAGAAACAAGGGTGGCAAGTTCGTTTGGTGAGTCAACACAAGCAATAACCAGCTGTTGCCAAGTTTCTGGTGTGCTAGAGCACCCTTACAGACCATATGGTCCATATGCTTACGGTCCGTAAGCATGGGAGTTGGGCACAAGTTTCAGAAAATGGCAGAACAGGCCCCTACATGCGTTTCGTCACGTTTTGGGACTTCTAACACCCATTAACCTATTTTTCAAGATCCATAAGGTAGATATAAGCATAGGGAACTTGAAAAATGTTCAAAAATTTTCTGGATGTTGGTTCGTTTGGTCGCATGGTTGTGGTTTTCGGTTAATTTCGACGAAAAGCGTAACGAACGCGTGCGCAACCGTAAAAGCGTAACGAATGATATTTTTCGCATTCCAACCACTAAAACATAATATTTTGATGATTAGAAAAATTTCCGAATGTCCATAGATGTTCCGGATAGCGAAATACGCAAAGAGGCATAGTTTCGCATAATTTGCAAAATAGCCCCTAAAGTTACAAAAGCGTGTTTTTTCCATACCGAAGCCCTCGAAACTTATTTCTAAGCTATGTTAGGTGTATTTAGGGTATGTTTAGCTTAAGACCTTGTTCCGGAGCGTGCATCGCTACGAGAATCGGCAGACTCTCGTAGTTTGTCGTAAATAGTCCCTGTGATCGAATAAGTTTGTTTTTTACATATCAAACCCTTCAAAACTTATTTCTAAGTTATGTAAAGGATATTTAAGGTATGTTTAACTTGTGTCATTGCTCTGGAGTGTACGTCGCGTTAAACTGGTTACGTTACGTAACAATTTGTGATTTCACATCCAACAGTCGTTAGAAAACTCGGAATTGTGCAAGAATTGAATATGTGCAATTGTCATGATAAATATACATAACTCATAAATAAAACATAAAATTACATTCATTGATAACTTGTTTGATATTGTTACATGCTCGAATCGCCACAGATATCACAACGGCAAATTTGGACCTAAAGAACGGCGGTGAGACCCACGTTTTGCAAATTCAAGAGCTTGAAGAGTTGAGGAGTCATGCCTATGAGAGTTCCATATTGTACAAGGAGCGATTTAAAAGGTTGCATGGCAAGCCTTTGAAAGAGCATAAGGATTTTCAAGTGGGAGACCTTGTCTTGTTGTACAACTCACGGCTGCGTTTGTTCCCCGGAAAGCTAAAATCTCGATGATCAGGGCCGTACACGGTTAAGGAAGTATTCTCGTACGGAACCATGGTAATCGAGGATACAAGCGGGGTGACATTGAAAGTCAACGGTCATATGTTGAAACTCTACATTAGCGGACCGGTTGACTCGGCGGTGGAGGTTATCGAACTCCACACCCCACACGCGTTCTAAGTGTGGGGAGGAGAGTCTACGCTATTGACTCAACGATTAAAAATGTAGCATGCGTGTTTTGCACCCCTAGGGGTAGTTTTGTCTTATTTTTATTATTATATATTTTTTCATTTTTAGCATAGATTTCCGATTTCACGTTTGTTTGTACAATTTTTAATCGTACCGAGCGAAGAGTTTGAGTCGATACAATGTTATAACAAGTTATATCCAGCAAAAGTGGCGGGATTGGTCGAAACAGCCTCCGAAATGCTTTCTGTGAAGAAAACACTGATCTGCAGGTCATGCATGGTTGTGCAACTCTCAATCAGCACTGGTTTGCACTACCGTGCCACCTGAGAACCATTTCTAACCATCGGTAGACTTCGGATCCGCACGACCGTGCCATAGTGCGGGGACAGCTTTGTTAGGGGGGTATCTAAGGAACATATCTACCCCTAACTTCTTATGTTTTGAACCCTAGAGCCGCACCCCCGTTCCTAGCTAATTTCCCTAAAAAATTAACCCACTTTTTGCAATTTCTCATGTTATTCTTGTTTTAGGTTTAGGGTTCATGATCTTTTCAAGGAATTTTGGGGTTCTCTTCATAAACACAAACGAAGTCCTAGCCCTTGAAGAAATCGCATGTATCATGAACAATAGTCAGGATTCTACCACCCAATGACCTGAAAACTTGAGAAACTTGGAAGGAATTTGTGTATTTTGGTGATTGGGGCTGTGTTCGGCAGCTGTGGCACGGTAGTGCCAATTATATATTTCATGATTTTTGGTTCTTGTACGGTGACGCACGGTTGTGCATGCTGTGGCACGGTCGTGCCGATTCGATGTGTTGCGAGGATCTGTGTCCCACGACCACTAGCACTGCCTGTGCAACAAGTCGCACGACCGTGCCATCATTGGCACGACTTTGCCAAACGGCCAGTTACGAATACAGAATCTTTGCAACACTGATTTAGGCTGCTCGGTTCGAAATTTTTACTGTTTACCATGTTTCTAACCTATTTCCTTATGCAGATGAATGACCCTTTCCTCTAATTTGATCAAAATAACCGACAACATCACCCCTACATCATCGCTTTAAATGAACTGTGGCAACGTTAGAACCAATTTGGCACACCAAAGAGACTGAGCTGGGATGTAATGGAAGAACTCAATCAGTCGCACCAAATACAAGACATATTATCACTTCCATTCACCAGCTTGCTTGTCACCTGGTCTACCTTGAGATCACTTTAGAGTTTTTCGCCACGTACACTTATGAAAAAACTAAAGCGAGTAGGAATCAAGATTTCCGAAACAAGAAAAGGATAACCTTTTGGTTAGGTGGCCAATGGCATAATTGGACGGTTGGCAAGCTTGGGAGAAAGCTCGGAATCTACACTATGATCGAAATAAATTCCGAACTTTTCACTTATCTATACACATTTCCAAGTGAGCAGCAGCATTCACAGTTTTAGGCGACGGTTGTCGATGGCCCTGCTTACGTGCCTCGTATGGCGAAGGCATCTTGGTTGAGGGAACCACTACTACAGGTCCTTCATCATATCTTCAACCATATCATTGTAGGCCGCATGGACAATGGAGGAAACTGTCCCACACCTGATATTATCTATCTTTATGCGCTTGCAGAAGGGGTTCATATCGATCTCGCAACGCGTATGGCAGAGTTCTCCGTCAAAAGCTCACGGAGGACTCCTAGTAGCGAGATCCACAGGGGTGAGTACGTCACCCAACTCGCTTACGTGCTAGGTGTTATGACTGATAATTTCGCCACCGGTTGACATTAATGGAGGAAGGATATCCAGTGGATATTCTCTCCTTAAAGGATGTAGGTTGGTCGTAGAAACGGACAATGGTCCAAGGCTGAAGGGGTTGAATAACGAGATTTGGGATCCGTTACCGGCAGCTCCAGACAACGAGGGAGGATAGGATGGGGTGATGCATGACATGCCTGTGCATGAGGACCAGAGTTTTATTCAGCAGCCGCCACAACACCACCACTCTCCACAGCACGAGCAGCACCAACATCAGCAACAGTGGCCACCAGGCTTCCCGTCCTATCCTGAGTTCTATCAACAATTTCAGCAAAATGCAAGTAAATCAGGATTTCATGCGGCAAGAGATGCATGGGGGATTTTCATACTTATTCGGTGGTCTTCGCGAAGCCCACCCGAACTAGTTTGGCGACCCGCGACAGTTCCCATTTGGGAACCAGTCTGGCGGGGGGGGGGGGTTCATCTCGAAAATGACGACGATGGGTAGTCGGGGAGGCGTGGGTGCTTGGTGTTGCGATCTATCTTTTACTTCTTTATTTGTCTTTATATCGGGTGTCATTTTGCTCTTATTTGAACACCCTCGGTTACGAAATTTTTAATTTCAGACATTTTATTTCTCGTTATGTATGGACTATTATTATTATTATTATTATTATTATTATTATTATTATCTATTTCATGCTTTTATTTTGAGATCAGATGTACTGTCTTGTGTTGTGGCGTGTAGTGATGTTCATGCAGGTTTGGAAACACAAAACAAGCAGCGGTGAACATGTCGAATCGGACGCTCGGCATCCATCTTCATCTTCTACAGGGGAGTGTTATCCTCCTTTTTCTTTACTTTGGGTTTCGCATTGGGGACAATGTGAAGTTCAAGTGTGGGGACGGGGTTTAACATTGTAACTATGTTTGTTCTATAGAAAAAAAGTGCTATAAATAAAACAGTTGGTCGTTGTTTTAGAAAGCATCGGGCACGATAAAGAACCGCCAAGCCTAATAAATTTCGAAAACAAAAGATAACTAAAGACGTGACAAACAAAGAAAGACATGCATGTTAATTTTCACAATTTTACTCATTCCTTCCGTTATGTGAGCATGTTTTTGAGCCGTAGATTCTTTATATGTTTGTTCATTTCGCAGTAGGAGTGAGCCGGATGTCTCGTGTAAATTAGAACTTGTTAGAAGTATACTTGTTGAGATCATAAACATGTGAGATTGTATGAAAATGATAGAGGCACTTAGAAAACCCTTCGTTGTTAGCCTTTTCTTTCGTGTGTTTTCCCTAAACCCCACGCCATCCATTAGGACTAACCACGTTGAGCCTTTTCCCGTGTTTTTCTTTCTTTTACCCAACCAAGTAAACTACTTATCCAAATTTAGCCTTTTTATTTTTAAACCCTTTGTGTCAAAACACGGTTTAAGTCATCGTTTAACTAGCGTCCTCGGTAATTTGCCATCATCGTTTAACTAGCGTCCTCGGTAATTTGCCATCAAAAAATCAGAAAATTATAAAACACAAGACCCTAAAATAGGGTGAAAACGACAAAGATTCAAGCGATTTTTAATAAAAAATAGTTAAGCATCGTCAATTAGCTCGAAAACAAAAAAGTGGTCTTTTTGAGGCGTTATATTGTATAGTTTTATTGTTTACGCTTGTTAAACTTAGCTACCAATTTTTAACCCTTTAGTCAGATGTAAATTTCCATTCCACACCCTTCACCCTAGCCTATCGTTACAACCAGTGAAGACCTCTTGATTTATGCCTTTTCACATGTTAGTTGGTGGAGACTAGATCTTGTAACAAGCTTATGACATTACACGATTCATTGTCAAGGCATTGAGCGTTTACACATACAAATTTTATGTATGTTTCACAAATAAAACCGAGTGTATGAGAACATTGTGAGTGTTGGTGCATAATGTCTATGTCTTAGTCTTATATCGAGTCTGTATAGTATACAGCTGAATAGGCTAGGTATATGAAGTATTTATGTTTGTAATAGCCAAGTTCGCCCATGAAGTATTATGTAAGGCATGTTCGGCGGAACTTGCAGTAGCAAGTTTGGGCGAACTTGTATCTCCCAGGGGCGAACTTGTGTCTCTATAAATACCTAGCTAGCCTCATTCATTTGTAACTTTGGCATCTCTGAGGCGAAGCTCTGTCTGTTTGTAACCAGATGTTTGATCAATAAAACTGACGATTAACTGATTAAATCTTGTCTATTGGTAAACACGACGTAATATTTCCGCTGTTATGGACGTTAGATATCAAATTTAGGTTCCTTAGCATCGAGGATCGGTCCTACAAGTGGTATCAGAGCTAGAACAACCTGATTTGATAGTATCAAGACAAGATCACTTCTATTTCATCTCCATTCTTCTGTTTTTCATAACTTTTGAACATAAAATGAAGAATTCACGGTCAAAATCTTTTCAAATTTGAGTATATCATGTAAAATACAACAAAGATAAACCCTTGAAAGATTGGAGACCAAATTCAACCGAATTCATGTCAAAATTTTGAAAAAACCATGTTTTAGAAAACCATCAAGATCGAACTTGGTCTAAAACATCACTTTTCAAGTGATTTTTTAGTAAGTTCGCTCGAACGTGAGGTATTTTTGAGGAAATTCTTGCCAAGTTCGCTCGAAGTTATCAAGTTTCCACTGATTTTATAGCAAGTTCGACCGAACTTGTGTAAAATCAAGGAATTATTGAGTAAGTTCACCCCAACTTGCTTGTGTTTCATCAAAATTCTGATAGCAAGTTCGCTCGAAGATACACTGGATTTGTTTCTTTCAAAAGTTCTTAAGTTCGACTGAAGATAACACAAATTTTCAAAAACAAATATCACAAGTTCGACCGAACTTGTGATAAATTCAAGAACTCTTCATTACAATCTACAAGTTCGACCGAACTTGTAGTATTTCTTACATTTTCAAAAGTTTTTGAATTATTTCAATGTACACGTCTCGTTATTCACAATGGATGATATGCAAAGAGCTTTTATGTCCGGAGGTAGTTCGTCGAATGCCAATGTGATTCATCAAGTAAATCTTGATAACGAGATGGGGACGACTGTTACACCACCTAAGCTGATGAGCATGGACAAATATGAAGCATGGAAGGAAAAATTTACCTATTGGGTGCAAGCCATGCACTTCGCTGGCTGGGTGTCGATTGAAAGAGGCTATACTGTTCCGGTAGATGAAGATCAGCAAGTCCTTTAAAAGTACAATTACTCGACAGTACAGAGAGATGAATACATTGCTGAGAAGAAGATGATCAGTCTCATCCAACAGTCTGTCAAAGAAGATATCCTGATTTTGCTACCAGAGTATACTACTGCAAGAGATCTTTGGTTGTCATTACAGAAGACGTATCAAGGCAGTGCAGAAATGATCAAAAGTAAAAAGGCGCTTCTTCTGAAAGAGTTCGATATCTTCACCATGCTAAAGAATGAGACCATGAAGCAAATGATCGAGCGCTTCTGTCATCTTAAAGTTCAAATGCGAAGACACGGTCTCGAGAAGACAGAACAAGAATACATCGACAAGCTTGCTGACGCACTACCAGATGGTGAATGGGCTACTTATTTGATGGTTCTGAAGAATAGTGATAAGTGGGAATTCTTCAAGTTGTCAACGTTTATCGACAAACTCGAAGGCCACGAAATGGAGCTTCTGAAGATTGTAAAGTCAAAGAACGCTAATGTGGTTCAAGACGTTGGATTGTACTACAAAAGTGGAATGCAAGACAACATTTCAAGTCCGAAAATTGGGACAAAATTTAGTGCGAACATGAATGCTTCTCCACAGAACCAGAGTCAATCACAGCCTCATTATGATCAAAGTCCACAGAGTTCGTTCTCAAGCATTGGCTCAAATTCATCTTATCAAAGTCAAACAAATCAAAATCAACAATCAAATTCTGATTCGAATGTATACAAGTGCAACATCGTAGTGAATTTGAACAATGTTTTTTAGGAACAAGTCTCTAAACAACATATGTCTCTTTTCGCCACTGTACTGGAGTCATACGAAAGTCTTACAGCCGGTAAAATTGGAAATCCTGAAATGACGGCAGAAGATATGACCAAGTGGATGAAGAAGAACTCGAGTTGATGGATATAAGGTGGTGTTTAGCATCTATTATCCGAAGAGTCACAAAGTTTGTTGCTCTCTGGCCGAGATATCGGAAATTCTAGAAACAAGTTGGGCTTCGACAAGTCAAAGTTACATGTTTTCGATGTCGCCAAAAGGGTCACTTCAAGAGAGAGTGCAAGAATCCTGAAGCAACAGGAAATCAATGTCCTTTCAAAGGAGGCAACAAGTATTATAAGAAGTCACTTCAATATAAGCCATTTCCAAAGAAGACTCAGGTTGAAATCCAAGAGAAACCAAATAGCAGCAGCAATGAGAAAGCTATGATAGCATCAAATGAAGATGATGGTTTCGACTGGAATTCCTACATCGGTAAGAAGACTGGAGTTACGTTGATGGCTGAGATAGTTGAAGATACTTTTGCAGAGGAAGCAGCAGTAGCGTCAGAAGCAGCGGCTTTAGAACAGACTCTGCTGGAACAATACTTGCATCAACAATGAGAAGAAGGGGAATATATCCACATGCAGAAACAAGAAATTTTATCTCCTAACTCGTGTGATAGTTTTGCAGGTCATTTTGATGGAAGCACTAAAGAACAAGTGGTTGAGGAGAAAACAATGGATGGAGAAATCCTCAATGTTAGACAAGAAGTAAATGCCGAAAACCTCAAGGACATGGCAGATAACGTTTTAATGGCAAATCTAAGTAAGTAGGTCCAGAGGTAAAAGAAGTTGTCATAGTACAAATTGTAGAGGTTGAAAAACCTTGTACAAAATGTACCGAACCATGTTCTGAGTGTGTCAAAAAATCAAAAATCATCGCTGAAAACAATGTGCATATTGAACTTTTGAAATATGATTATCGCACAATGAAGGAAGCGTATGATAAAATGAAAAATGATTATGGTAGGCTTGATAGAAATAACATCGAACAACATGATACCATAAGAATGTTAAAAGGAACAGTAATGGATAAGCAAAAAGCGATTAATATCTATATTAACACCATTGCTGAAACTAAGCAACAACTCCAGGATATGATAATTGAAACAAAGCGTGTTCAACAACTTTTGAGAAGTTACACTTGTAACGCATATGTCATTGATCACATCCTTCCGACAATTCCATCGGAAGAGAAACCTAAAAAGAAAATTGGTAAGGAATACAACAATGTTCCTCCACCCCTTTGCGAGAAGTATTGTTGCAAATCCGCTGATGGGATGGATAAGGCACTCAACATTGATTTATTATCTGAAAAGAAAACTGAGTTGCCAGAGAACATTGATGTAATCTATACTAAAACAGACGATGACAATGCTGTGGTTAAAAAGGTGGTTGAAAATGTTTTGAACGATTCTGATGAAGGCAGCTTTAAAAGCGCCGACTCGAGCTCAAAGAATTCAGATTCACAGTTCGAAGATGACGATACATCATCGGAGAATGATCTATGTGATGATCCTAATGTTGTCATGTACAAGATTAAGGATTCTGATAGATTATACTTTGATGACATTTTCCGATTCAGAACGTGAAGGAAGAATTGTTATATAAATTCTTTAAACTCGTGTAAGTCAAATCAGATGATCTGGAGATCAATGAAAAGAAATTCTATTCCAAACCGAAAAGAAACAACTAACGAAAGAATGGTGGTGATCATCTGGAAAATCATACAGCTGGGTTGGGATTAGACGAATCATATGAACCTAAAAGGAAACCGTCACCATTTCTGAATACAAGAATAAAAACATGAATTTTGTATATGGGACGAACACGGTTTATAAGGAAAGTTTGATCGGGAAACAATCAAACGATGAGTTCAACAAACAAAAAGAACTTCAAGATAAAGCGAAAATTGCAAGTGGTGTCAAAACAAGTGGTGTAAAACCCAAAAAAGGACATCCACATGATTCTCGGACTTGTTTCAAGTGCAATGAAATTGGTCATATTGCACGTTACTGTCCGAAACAAAGCCGGCTTATCTTCGAAGGAAAGAAAGTTCAAATGTTGTGAAACCGAAGCAACCGGTGTTCGTAAAACCTGTAAAGATTTTGAAAAGAAATGAATCAAAAGCTGAAGTTAAACCTTAGATTGAAAATTCAATTTTCAAAAAAAGTGAAACTTCAAAGGCTAATGAAAACAATTTTTACATCAAGAAGGCTAACATAAAATGTCAAGCCTGGATTGGAAAGAAACGGTCAGCAACATCTGAGATCACTAAGTTTGAGATGGTTAAGACTAGTGATAGCAAGAGAGAATCAAAATCAGATTCCATAATTGAAACCACATCTGAAAATGTCAAAACTACAAATGGTAACACTTCAAAAGATAAAAAGACGGTAAAGTTTTCAAACATAAACATCATAGAAAATTCGGATGAAGAATGGGAAGTTTATTCTGTAGATGAGTGTGGATTCGATTATGCTGATAAATGTGAATTTGATTTTGATGATGGTTATCCAATTCAACCCAAGACCAAAAAGGCTTGGGTCTCGCTTTTCAAATAGATTGTTAAAATGTGCAGGGGCTCTAGAGATCCGTACTTTCTAAGTGGATTTTGGATAGTGGAGCGTCCAGGCATATGACGGGAATGAAAGCGTTGCTATTCGACATTAAAGCTATCAATGGTGGATATGTTGGATTTGCGGGTAACCAGGGTGGAAGGATAGTCGCTGAGGGAAAACTCTCTAATGGTGTCGTTTCATTTGATCGCGTGAACTATATTGCAGAATTTGAGAACAATCTTCTGAGTATATCGCAGATTTGTGACAAGAAGTTCACGATCCATTTCAACGACAAGAGTGTATTATTTTGAAGCTGGGATTCAAAATACGAGATGAGTGGATTCTAATGCGAGCACCACATGAGAATGATTTATATGTTCTTGATATGGGTGTCGCTACCACGTCATCAAAATAAGCGCAATGTTTTGTGTCAAAAGCTACTGAATAAGATTCTATTCTTTGGCATCATAAGATGGGGCATATTCATTTGAGAGAAATGAACTTCTTGGTTCATAATGATCTTGTAGAAGGCGTAAATCTTCGGAGTTTTCAGATGTCTATTCATTGCTTAGAATGCAAAAAGGGAAAGCAGATCAAGAAATCTCATCTGAAGAAAATTCTGAACTCAATCAAGTTGCCATTAGAACGTCTCCACATGGATTTATTTGGTCCTGTAAATGTACGAAGCATCTCAGGAGACTTATACTGCTTGGTCGTGACAGATGACTATTCGAGATATTCGTGGGTATTCTTTCAAGAATCCAAAGACGAAACGTTCAAGAACTTGGTTATTTTATTCAAGAAACCCGAGAGCCTTTATCATCTGCCGGTCAGACGCATTAGAAGTGACAACAACACAGAGTTTAAGAATAACAAAATGAAGGAATTCTGCAACGCAAAAGGGATTTTGCACGAGTTTAGTGCTCCCTATACTCCACAGCAAAACGGGGTAGCTGAACGGGAAAACACAACTTTGATTGAAACTGCTAGAACCATGCTTGCAGATTCTAAACTTCCAATCAGCTTCTGGAGTGAAGCGGTTTATGCAGCTTGCTACACGCTAAATAGAGTTCTCACTGTCAAACCAACAAAGAAAACATGTTTTGAGATGCTAAACCAACGGAAGCCAAATTTGAAGTTCTTAGAGCCATTCGGTGCACCGTGTAACGTAATAGATCAAGATGGCAAATTCAGAGCTAAATCTCTTGAAGGTTTCTTTGTCGGATATGCGAGTCCGTTGAGAAGAGTGTATGTTCCTTCGTTGAGAAAGGTTATTGAAGCACAGCACGTGGATTGTTTCAACTATACGGATCCTATTCAAAGGAAAGGTGACGCGTGGATGTTTAACTATCAAGACATTTGGAAGTCATTTGACTTGCCCGAAGCACCGTCTGATGAAGAAGTTGCAGCATTATATTATCTTCACCAGTCAGCAAATCAAGAACAAATTGTTCGACCAATTGTTGTTAATCAACCCACGTTGGATCCATCTTCTTCTGGCGTAAGTTCAAGCAATACTGGTGTTCCGGCTGAAAATGTTTCTGAAACATTAACAACACCTGCTACTCCTCCAACAAATGCCTCTACTGAACCAGTGAATACAACAACGGAGCCCAGTATGCCTCAGAATCAGAATTCTGACTCAGATGAAGCACTTTGATGCTGATGGGGAATCATCTTCTTCAGATGAAGAAGTGGAGCAGATAACAAGTCTTCTTAATCAATATGCAGACCCGAACAACAGAAATGAAGCTTCATCAAGCTCCCCAAATGTTGAATTGGTCGTTGATCTCAACATCATGAATCAGCAAAACTCAGTAGATGTTCCAAGTGAAGAATTGCCGCGATCATATTCCTATCATACGTCAACAAATATTATCGGAGAACTTCAAACTGGTGTTAGAACTCAAGGGCAATTAACAAAGCACTCAGTTGTTTCTACACTCGCGTTGCTCCAACCCAGAACTATTGCTTCTATTCATGTTTCATCTCTCAGATTGAACCAAAGACAGTTAATGAAGCTTTAGCCGATGAAAACTGGGTACAAGCAATGCAAGAAGAACTATTGCAGTTTGAGAAGTTGGGAGTGTGGAAGCTTGAAGACCTACCAGAAAATCAGAAAGCAATTGATAGAAAATGGGTCTTTAAGTGTAAATGTGATGAAGAGGGGTTATTGTTCGTAACAAAGCAAGGCTTGTTGTCAAGGGATTTCACCAGCAGGAAGGGATAGATTACACGAAAGTTTATGCACTAGTAGCTCGCTTGGAATCTATTCGAATCTTTCTAGCTTTCGCACCATGGAAAGGATTTAAAGTCTATCAATTGGATGTCAAATCGGCTTTTATTTGTACGGAAAATTACGCGAGAAGGTGTACGTTGGACAACCACCAGGGTTTGTCGATCCACTCAATAAGATGAAAGCATACCTACTGGATAAAGCTCTTTATGGTTTACACCAAGCCCCGAGAGCTTGGTACGAGACAGAGGAACTGTGATAGTACTCTTTTCACCAGAGATGTTGATGGTCATCTGATTATAGTTCAATCTACGTTGATGACATCATCTTTGGATCTACAAACGATAGTCTCTGCAAGGAGTTTGAAGGAATCATGAAAAAGAAATTCGAAATGTTCTGGATGGGCGAAATGAAGTTCTTCCTTGGTTTGCAAGTAGATCAGCTTCCGGATGGTATTTTCATTCATCAGACTAAGTATGTTCACGACATCTTGAAGAAGTTTGGAATGGAAAGTTTGAAGCCTCTATCTACGCCTCTTGCTCTAAATAATGGGATTTGCATTGACGAGACTGGAGCCAAAGTTGACGAGACGTTATACAGATCGATGATTGGATCGCTGATGTATCTGACGGCATCACGCCCAGATATTATGTATCCAACCTGCCTCTGCGCCAGATATCAATCAAGCCCGAGGATCTTACACATGCAGATCGTGAAGCGAATCTTCAGATACCTGAAATGATGCCCAAGCACCGGCTTGTGGTACCCGAAGAACGACAATTTCGACCTCACAGGCTATGCTGATTCTGATTTTAGTGTAGATAAGTTAAATTCAAAATCAACTACAGTGGGATGACAGTTCTTCGGAACAAGAATGGTAACCTGGCAGTGTAAGAAACAGACTACGGTCGCTCTCTCTACCTGTGAAGCTGAGTATATCTCAGCCTCCAGTTGTTGTTCCAGATTTTTTGGATTCAACAGCAGATGAGACACTATGGTCTGCAATTTCTTGACACTCTGCTGTTTGTTGATAACAAGGCAGCCATTGATATAACTAAAAATCCGGTTCATCACTCACGCACAAAACATATTGAAATTCGTTATCGTTTCATTCGTGATTGCTACGAAAAGAAATTGGTGCGAATACAAAAAATCCACACCGACGAACAAAAGGCTGATTTTTATACCAAACCATTTTCTTTGTCACGGTTTACATACTTGCTTAGAATTAATGGTATCAAAAAATTGCTGACAGGGGCGGACGCTGAGGTTGAATACAGATCAGACGACGAGTTCGCTTGATCCACATTGGTTTGTAAATATCTTTCTAATTTAGAATTTTGTTAAAAACTAAAATCCAAAAAGATGTTTTTGATTTTAAGGGAAGAAATGTTAGAGAAAATACAAAAACATTCGAAAAAAATTTAAAATTCAAAAAAATTGAAAAAATTCAAAATGTACAAAAAATTTGAAAAAGACAAAAAGAATTCAGTGTCACAAAAGGAAATGATAGTACATCGGTGGACTATCACAGTATGCTAAAGAAATGTAAAGTTTAAAAGCGATAAACGAGTCTTACTGTGGATATGTCGATAGGCTTAACACGTTCAGTAAACCGTTTTCGAGATATAAACTAAATTTAGCAACTGCTATATTTTGTGGATTAACATATCTTGGATATATGGACTTAGTAGTCTGAAATTTCGTTTGAAAGATTGCCTGATTCTGAGATACGAGGTCTTTATAGATAGTTGATATATGGGGTATTATACAAGTTCTTCTGATTTTGCGTAAGCAATGGCCTAGAACTTTTATAATACTTTCGCCAAAAATCCCCAAACTGCATGCAATATTGAAAAGAATCGAAAGATCTAATCATTTGCAGTGCTAAAAAGATTCCTTAAGTGGAACGACCGTAAAGACAAGCCTTCATCTCTTTGTATGTACGGTAGTACTAACCTGAGCTCTCAAGGTCTCGCATAACCCATATACAGATATCAATTACGCTATATTCACCTGTAAGATGAAATCTAGGGAATCTGGATACGGGAGTATATTCAAGAAGTGGGAACCACATATAAGTCAAGTTTCATAAATCTTACCTTAACATATCTTGAAATAGTTGAGAAATGTGATAAAACTTAAGTGGACAAACATACCGACAATCTAGGTAAACAAGTTTAAAGCTTAAAGTCATTTAAAGGTCAGTGGTACTGGTGATATGTCTCAATCAACTGATATAATCTTTAGACACGAATTCACAAAAATATATCTGTAAATATGTTTGTACATAGTTTACATTGTTCTGTACATAGTATTTCAGGTTTACAGATTAAAATCAAAAAGATTTTCAGTGTTTTTTAGTATAAACTTGCAAAAATACCAAAAGATTTTAATTCTACATTATTTTTAGCAAACCAATGTTGGAGAACGGATCTTCGAAGTCTGGTAAGATGCTAGAACTGGTGGGAATCTCTTTGACAACGAGCTGGGACCTTATCTGTAAAAATCTGAAAAGACAAATTGATAAAAAGTTCATTAATTTGAAACTTTGATTTTTAAAATATCAACAGTTTGTTCATAACGGGTCTAACCAGGGTCATTAACTTGGACTCGGCAGACAAATCGGTTATCCAAGGTCATTAGCTTGGACTTGGTCAACTGAGTGGATTTTCAATAACTGGTAAAAAGTTTGAAAGTTCAGGGATTAAAATGAAAATTTGAAAAGTTTGAAAATTGCGGTTTGGCAAGTTCGGCCAAACTTGCTAAACAAATCATGTTTAACAAACAGCAAGTTCGACCGAACTTGCAGATGGCTTTTGTTATTTAAAAAAGTAAGTTCGCTTGAACTTTTGATGGGCTTAAAAAGTTCGCCCGAACTTGACTTGGTATAAATACCAATCAAGTTCGGCCGAACTCATTTATCAGCACATTAATTCCTTTGAAGTGAACTTGATGTTCTGAGAGAGTTTAAGCGAAATTGGCAAATTAGCGTCGTTACTCTGCCCAATTGTTGATTGTTCTTCGTGATTTGCACACCATTAACAATGTTTGAGGTAGAGATTTGATTTTGAACCATGTATTAACCTTAAATAAACCTAATGGATCTGAAAGACTTAAAATCTGATAGTTCTAGGTGTTTGTGATAAAATTGGACTTAAAATCAGAATCAACACTTAAAATCGACCGTGTAATTATGTTTGATTGAACTGAAATGGATAAATGACATGTTAACAGGTTTGGTTGGAGAAGATGACAAGTTCGGCCGAACTTGTTGTCAAGTTCGACCGGACTTGAATCAAAGATCATTTAAATCTGCTAAAAATGTATGTTCGACCGAACTTGATAATTTGTGTTTGAAAGAATTAAATACATGTTCGATCGAACTTATGTTAATGAAATCTTAATTGTTAAATGTGTAAGTTCGCCTGAACATGTTCTAAACACAAAGTTCGGCCGAACTTGAAGAAATCTAAAAATTGTAACACATATATCAAGTTCGCCCGAACTTGATAAAGTGTTAGAAAATTTTGTGATTTTTCTCGATAAACGTGCTAATTGTTTTGCGTCATTTTTCAGACACAGGTTCCAGCACATGTAATCTTAGTAGAGTTCTCAAAGACTCACAACACGTGCATCACGCTCGGCAAAACGATCTGTCCGTCACGTAAAGAATACGACATTTTATTGAAGTTTCTGGAAGAAAGCCCTTTCGCAAAGCGATTACAGAGCGCACAGTGTCGTATCGATCACACATTGTTCATTTCTGGATGAATGCAAGTTTGAGTGCTGATGAGAAGACAATTACTTCTACCGCGCAAGTTGGTAATGAAGTTAAGCCGATTACTGTAATGGAAGATGATATTCGCAGAGTATTACAGTTCAACGATAAAGAAGATGATCCAATTTACCTCAACGAAAAGATGGTTCGTGGTTGTTTCTTCTGTATGGGATATAAGGGAAGCGTGAACAAGCCGACGCTGAAGAAAGGGGAAGTGCCACACCCCTACAAGCTCCTGATGCATGCCATAATTCATACATTTAGTCATCGCAAGGTAGGGTTGGATGATGTTCAAGATTACTTAGCTTTCATGGCAACAACACTGATTCTGAAAAATCCTTTTAACTTCTCAAAGTTAGTTTTCACGCACATGTCGAAGAACATGGAGGATTCTAGATTGTGTCTTTATCCGAGATTTGTTCAAATGTTGATTGACAAGAAGTACAGAAATATAGCACGGGATCCGAACGATGTTTTATACTTAGTTCATCTTGATGAGACCACAGTAAAGAAGCTAATCAAATTTCAGAAGCAAGCTTCAGCTCCTGTTGCAAAGCCTGTATTCGGAGCAATCAAAGATTCTAACAATATTTCGCCACCAGAAAACAAATGGAGGAAAGATGGCAGTGATGATGAAAAAGAACTTAACACTGAAAAGGAGTGGTTTAAAGATTTTAAGCCTAAGGCAAGGAGTGAATGGTTCTTGAAGGCAGAAACTGATAAGCCTAAGAAGAAACGAGCAGCTAAGAAAGTTGAAACTATGCTTGTCGAAGAAGATGAACTAAAGAATGTTGAAGCAGTTGCTTGATCAAGTGTTGCAGTTGTCATTGATAGTCAATAGACTGTGAAAACGACTCAAGACGATGTTATATCTGCTACTTCTGAAAATGAAGATGATTCTGATAAAGAAATTCCTGCTAATGAGCTAGAAAAGACTGAGGCAAAGATTAGAGTAGAGAAAGAAAGAGAACTGGATGCTGATTTTGATCCTAATGCAGAAAAGAGTCCGATGAGGATAGGCCTAAGAAATCTAAACGTGTTAAGTTTGCAACTGTTTCGTCGATAAAGACTACAGGGTCTCCTCATACTAAAGGAAAGAGAAAGTCAAAGAAAGAGCAAAAAGTAGTATGCAAAAGGTATAAAAGATCTTTGAAAAGCACAGGAGTGACACAAGAACCTTTTGTCGCACATGAGAAAGGAGTTATACAAGAACCTTCTACACAAGAACCTCCTGTTGTTGATATAAGTGAAGCTGAACGTCCAGGAGTCACACAAGAACCTCCTGTGATTGTTGCATCAGAAGCTGAAAGGCCATGAGCTACACAAGAACCTCCCGTGTCTAGTTTTGTGGAAGTACCGATTATTCAATCGCCTGTTGCTCCAATGACTTCGGTTCCTGAAAGTTCTACTCCAAAGAAGTCTACACCAAAATCTGCAACACCAATGTCAACACCATAGACTCTAGGAGGGCCTAATGTGTTTGGTGATATGCACAATGATCCATAAGTCTGCAGGATCTAAACGATTTCTTCCAGAAACAAATGTTGAACTTCTGGAAAAGCGCGTGAAGGCGTTAGAAGAAAAAGTAGCGCATAATGAAGTTTAAAAAGCAGAGCTTATTAACAAGATGAATCAAAGCGCTGTTGAAAAAGAAATATTGGATGACAAGGTAAATGTGTTAGAGAATGAAAGAGAGTATCTTAAAGCGTTGATCGAAAGTCTGCAAGATGCGAATGAGAAAATGCAGACAGAAATTTCAGAGTTAAAGTCTGTCCAAGCCCTAAATGATTGAAGATTCTCCAGGATGCAGAAAGTGTTATCTAATGCACTGGGTATCGACTTCATCGTTGAATATGATTGACTAGATCAACAGGAAGCTAAGGAACGAGCTGAAAAAGAATTAGCTGAGAGTGGCAAAAGTAAAGGAGTTGAAGGTGAAACTCCTAAGTCTTCTGATGCTACAGAGAAACCAGTTGAAGATGTTTCGAAAGCTTCTGAGTCTGATATTCCAAAGGTTGACGAATCTGTCATGCCTTCTGATCCTATCACTGCTTCTAAAGAAAAAGACGATGAAGAAGCTGAGAAAGATGATAAAGAGGATGAAGAGGAAGGAAGTTACAAGGATTGGAATGTTGGTGATGATGATCATGATGACGATGATCAGGGTAATGTTGGTATTAGAGTTTCTGAAGCCAAAATCTCTGATGATTTTGATTTTACTACCCTAATGGACGATGAATCGAACACAATGGAAGATAAAAGTTAGGGGGAGTCAGGGCAGAAAGGGCCAACTGATGATGATATAGATATGGCAAATGTTGATCGTTCTGCCAAGCCAGTTGCTGCTATTCCCGCAAAGCCTTTAATGTTAATGTTAGAACACAACGTGGAGGAAGGTGAATATGTACATAACTACACGAAGGAGAATTTAGCTATATTGATCGAAGTTGAAGCTGAATCGTTAGAGTTTGATTTTGAGGAGGATGTGATGACTGTAAATCCTTTCGAGCCAAATGATTATCAATATTAAAGACGATTCGAAGCTGATGAATACAATCGAGTAATTGTGGAAGATTGGTCTTCAGATGACGAATCAGATCAGAAAGCGAAGTACGTCGGTTCTAATTCAGATAGTTTTCCTACTTTTCAAGAGATGTTCAAGCAGCTTGATGAAGATATGTTGAAGGAAAGGATTGCTGAATCAGTTTAAGAGGGTAAAGAACCTAAGCCCATGACCAAATAAGAGATAGCTCAAGCGAGAAAGTATTGGTTTAAAGAGATGCCACGTGAACGCATGTTTCCACGTCCTCTTGCATTCTTTACCAGAGACAAAGACGTTTCTTTGGGTGATATTTTGAGCTGGGGATGGTTTAAAGAGCTTAACGTGTATGCAATCAAAATGGAATTTGGAGTGCAATACTTCAAATACCTTGCTGATTTCAAGACATTAACGCATTGGGATGTAGAAGAGTTGGTAGAGACGGTGAATGTTACATATCACATGAAGCCAATTGATCAATTATTATGGAAAATGATTAAGTTTGAAGCGGTAAAAGGTTGGAATTATTGAAAGCCTTTTATTCCTAGTCGTAGAGTTAAGATAAACAAGGTAACTAGAGAAAAGGACATAACGTTAATAATGAAACGTTCGAGAGCCATGAGAAATACACCGCTAATGTCGATTGAACAAGACTTCTATCCTTTGTTCAAGTGGTGGCAGATTGATCCAGCAATGTGTGAAGCTGTGATTGTGCTACAGTTTGAAGAACATCTGGATATTACCAAGGAACGGGTTGAAGTGATGGGTTATCAGGGCATGAGGGGTTTATGGAGGACGATAAGGAATCTAGATCCTATGTGGCTTGTGAACTGCTCGAGAGAACACATCAAAACCTTGTTCTATAACAAGATTGTTTTTGAAGAACGAGAAAAGATACAAGCGATGCAGTTTCAAAAGGTTGTGAATGTTTGTTATGCGCGCGAAGTCAATTCTGGAAAGATGTGGCAAACGAAGTGGAGGGATCTGGAGAGAGTTGAGTTTTAAAAAGAGGAAAACAGAAATGAGGTGATTAAAGAAAGAATGGAAAAAGCGGTAAGGCGAAGTTCTCTTAGAATGGCTAATTTTAAAAGACCACCGCCAACTGATCAAACGCCTGATCCAAAGCAAGAACGACGAAGGAAGCCGTTCAAGAACTTCTTCGGTCGTGTGCGTTAATGTTTAAGACAGAGTTTTGAAGACTGATAAAAGACGAAGACGATATCCAAGGGGAGTCTGTTGGTGCATAATGTCTATGCCTTAGTCTTATATCGAGTCTGTATAGTATAGAGCTGAATAGGCTAGGTATATGAAGTATTTATGTTTGTAATAGCCAAGTTCGCCCATGAAGTATCATGTAAGGCATGTTCGGCGAACTTGCAGTAGCAAGTTCAGGCAAACTTGTATCTCCCAGGGGCGAACTTGTGTCTCTATAAATCCCTCGCTAGGCTCATTCATTTGTAACTTTGGCATCTCTGAGGCGAAGCTCTGTCAGTTTGTAACCAGAACGTTTGATCAATAAAACTGACGATTAACTGATTAAATCTTGTCTATTGGTAAACACGATGTAATATTTCCGCTATTATGGACGTTAGATATAAAATTTAGGTTCCTTAGCATCGAGGATCGGTCCTACAGTGAGGAGTGTGAAGATTTGCATGCTAAGTCAATCAAAAGTGAAATCACAGCTTTTTGGTTATCTTTACATACATTTTCATATGCTTGTTTGGTTTGATATGTTTGATGATGTCTTTCGAAAAATTGGTTAACTTTGTTGTATGCTTATTTGTTGGGTAGTTTGTAAATAAATAAATCCTGTTAAAAATTTGGTTTTATTTTAGTTTTCTTGAGGACAAGCAAAGTTAAAGTGTGGGGAGGTTTGATATATGTTAAAATACACACATTTTAGTCCCCCATTTTACCCTCGTGTTACGCGTTTTCGTCAATAAAACTAAGATTTTTGTACTTAATCAGGTATGTTTTGGTTTACAGGCCCTAAACAGCGTACCGGACTGGAAGATGAAGAAAAATTGGATTTTCCGGGCGAATCGGCGTAACTACGAAGATTCTGTGGACGGTAGATCAATTGGCATGACCATGCCGTATGTGGCACGGCCGTGCCGATGCGAAGACAGAGACTGCACTAGCAGTGCAACAACCAGTGCCGCAAGATTCCCGGACACGCACGACCGTGAGGGTCGTCGCACCACCGTGCCAAGCTGAATTCCCCGAGAGCACTGCTAGTGCGACTTGAAGCCCGGTGATACACGATCGTGCCAAAATTGCCACGGCCGTGCCAATCCCTGCCGACTACCCACATCCGCTGACATCACAATATATGCTGAACAGT
The DNA here is from genome assembly GCA_947069175.1 of Scalesia atractyloides. Taxonomy (NCBI): domain Eukaryota; kingdom Viridiplantae; phylum Streptophyta; class Magnoliopsida; order Asterales; family Asteraceae; genus Scalesia; species Scalesia atractyloides. The sequence continues at coordinate 17,005,589 of CAMTDV010000019.1, forward strand.
GCACGGCCGTGCACCTTATTGGCACGATCGTGCCAATCAAAAAAGTTATGAAGCACAACAGTTTCAACTCAGATCACAATTCTGGATTTTTGGGTGCTCTTGTGGCCATTTTTGGGCTTCGGTAACAACTAGTTTTACTGCGAATCAAGCCTCCATTGTGCCAAGAAGCTCCGCTACCATCCGGATCATCAATCTTGAGCTTGTTTATGGTTTGATTCTTGGATCTTTCCATGTTTTTTTTATGATTCAAGCATTAGATTGTTGTTTATGTCATAGTGTAGCCTAATGGCAAAAACATTATGAATTCCTTGCTTGTTAAACAACCATTAGATGTTAATCATGTTTGTAATTACACTTAACAACTTTTTATGTTAATCTTTGATGATTAGTTTGCAACCTTGTTTATTGATGTTGGATTCTTGATTATAGTTAATTATCTTGGATGATTAGTTTGTGGTTAGTTAGGATATTTGAAAGAAGAAGCTTAATTAATCATGTATTAATAGACTTTTAACTTGTTAAAATGTTTACACCATGAAACTAGAAATGGGGTATTGATTTAATAAGGGGTAATTAAGATTAATCAAGAATGTTTTCCCTCACGGAAGGACCTTAGCGGGTTAGATGGTGTTGTTACGGATTCTTGACATAGGTTATGAACTTAGTTAGTAATTTAGTCCAAAATTGCTATCTTGGTGGATTTGTGTTCAAGATTTCTAAAATGATCTCGGTTGTGATTTAATCTAGGTTATGCTTGTTTCGGTTCCTACGTTGTGTTTATCGGTGTAGCTTTCCTTGATTAAGTGAGGTTAGAAAACTCTAAACAAATGACTAACTTATTTTTAAGGGATTTTTGTAGACATTCATCAATAGGGCGTTAAAGAACAATTTAGGTGATTAAAGTGTGTTTATCGTTTTAACTTCCCGAAGAGTTGTCATGTTAGGATTCCCAAAAGGGATACTAATTGTCTTTAAAAAAATGGAAAATTGACCAAGTGACTTACTGGCATATCCAACTTAATTAACATATTCCGGTTGTTCATAAAGCAAGGCTATATTTATATTTTTCATATTTGGAGTCTATTATGTTCTCAAAAAGAAAAAAGAAACAACAAGATCACGTTTTAATCATTTTCTAATCTAAACAACTTATAACTTATCTTTTCAACCAGTACAATAATGATAAAGGTTTAGTATTATCGTCTCCGCCCGCATCCTTGGATCGATACTTGGTTCTTGCTGATACTTTACTACATATATGACGAGGTACACTTGCCCTTTCATGTGTGTTTTAATGTTGAAGTATAAATCATTTTTATAAATTTAAAACGGAATTGTGTGTAAAATTCATTGTAAAAAATATGTATATACACGCACACGTCATTGTGCGGATACCACAAGCCGGTGCTTGGGCGACCCTTTAGGTATCAGAATATCCGCTTCACAATCATCATATGCAATACATGTGGACTGGACTGATATCGAGCACATAGGCATGTCGGATACATAATATCCGGTCGAGACGTTGTTAGATACATTAATTATCCAATCATCAATCTATATAATGTTTCGTCGACTTTTTCTCTAGTTTCATCAGGCAGATGGCATGATTGATTGCCAATGGTGTTGGAATTGGTTTAGCTCCTGAAAACCCGAATTTCTCCAAGATATCATGAAAAAACTTCGTCAGGTGGATAAACATTCCATGAGGAAGTTGATCAACCTGAAGTCCTAGAAAGAACTTCATTTCTCCCATTGCACTCATTTCAAATTTCTTCTTCATGACGACCTCGACTGCTTTGCAAAAAGCATCGTTTGTTGATCCGAATATAATGTCATCCACATAGATCTGTACAATCAAAAAGTGTACTTCTACTATCTTGGTGAAAAGAGTGCTATCAACAGTGCCACGGATGAAGCCGGTCGATAACATGTGGTAAGATAGTGTCTCATACCAGGCTCTCGGGGCCTGATGCAAACCGTATAAAGCCTTGTTAAGAAGATAGGCTTTATCCTTGTACACCGGATCGACAAACCCCGGTGGTTGTCCTATATACACGAGTTCCTTTACCTTTCCGTATAGGAAAGCAGATTTGACATCTAGTTGGTACACTTTGAATCCCTTCCATGACGCGAATGCCAAGAAGATGCTAATGGCCTCCAACCGTGCTATTGAGCATATACTTCAGTATAATCAATGCCCTCTTGCTGATGAAATCCTTTGACAACGAGACGAGCTTTGATTAGCTGATAGACCCAAAAGTTCCCATACTCCAAGTTTTTCAAATTGTTGCTGCTCCTCATGCATTGTGTTTACCCAGCTTTCATCGGCAAGTGCTTCTTTTGTCATTTTAGGCTCAATCTGCGAAATAAAACAACGATATAAGCAGATATCTTGAATTAGAGCAATTGTAGTATGAAAATAACTAAGATCCTTATTGATCTAATTTCACGTTTTCACTCTAGTTCTCAGTTCTCCAATAATATTGTCGGATGGATGGTATGACAAGTTCCTCCGTACTACTTCACGGGAACATTGACTGAGCTTTCCAGATTAGTAATGTTCTGTTCAGCGACAGTTTGATCAGCGACTGTTGTGCTAGTTGAAGCTTCATTTTGATTCCCAGGAGTAGCAAATTGACTTAGAAGACTTGATATCTTCTCAGATTCCTCATCGGAGCTTGTATCACCTTCATCATAAGATGGCTCAGCATCTGAAACTTGATCATTTTGTTGTTCTGCTATGGGTTGTACATTCACCACTTGCTCGGTATTTGTCCAATAACTAGTTCTTGGACAGTGTTGCTCGGACCTACCTCAGATTCGTGTGTGCCAACAAGTGGTTCAGTCACCACTATTGGTCTAGAAACCTACTCTTGACTAGACGCTTGTTGTTGCTGATATAGCAATATAAGTTCCTCTTCACTAGGCTCATCTGAGAGGTTTAACGAGTTCCATAGACTATCTTAGTTAAACATCCAAGATTCACCGGGTTCTGAGTTGGAATAGTATATCTTTGACAGTCAACATGTTGTGCGAGAATCACCCTGTTTAAACTTGGAAACTATACTCGTCATAGTGGACTTGCATAACCAACGAAGAATCCCTCTAAGGATTTAGCACCGAATTTCCCATCAGGATCGATAACAATGCATGGTGATCTGAAAGGTTCTAAATACTCCACGTTCGGCTTACGTCGATTTAACAATCCAAAGCAAGTTTTCTTGTATCCCTTTACAATCAGAACCCTGTTTAAGGTATAGCACGCTGAGGCGACCGCTTCACTCCAAAAGCTAACTGGTAGTTTCGAATCTGCAAGCATTATTCTGGCCGTCTCGATAAGTGTGCGATTCTTCCTCGGCTACTCCATTTTGTTGTGGAGTGTATAGTGCACTAAATTCATGAACAATGCCTTTTTCATTGCAAAACTCTAGCATGCTACTGTTTTAAACTTCGTTCCATTGTTGCTTCTGATTCTCCGAATGGGTAGATGATAAAGATTTTCTAACTTCTTAAAGAGTATCATAAGATTTTCAAATGTCTCATCCTTGCTCTTTTGAAAGAAGACCCACGAGAATCGAGAATAATCATCAGTTACAACAAGACAGTATAGATCCCCGGATATACATTTCATGTTGACTGGTCCAAAGAGATCCATATGCAGCCTTTCTAGTGGTAATTTGATGGAATTCAATAATTTCTTCGGTGTGACTTTTTCTGCTGCTTGCCCTTCTTGCAGCTTACAAAGTTGTCATACATATGAAAACTTTTCAGATTAACACTGTGACATCCCGGCTTTTCAGGTATCTAAAAGGCGCTACTTTACGGTTATTCATTCCTACGCTGATTTTATTCGGAGAATTAAATTATACGCTCGCAATAACTACGCTAACTTTGTGAATTTATTGGGTGAATTACGTGCTATGTGTTATTAGACGTTTGTAGATTTTGTAGACTATTGTATCACACCTTGATTTCGCGATTATTAGTTATAAAAAATAATAAATAAATAGCCGAACCGAACCGAGCCGCGAAACGTGTCGACCTCACCTCCTTGCGGCCCAAGGAAATCACCTAAACTTGAGGCCCAAGCCACTTAACCCAAACCCCCCCCATCGCGGCCGCACCCCCTCCCCTTTCTTTTCCCTTTTTTTATTTATATGTATGTATGCATGGATTGTTTGTTAAAAAAAAAACAAAAACCTAGCACCTAGAGGAAGGCGACGGCAGCCCCCCCTCTCACGATCGCAAAACCCTACAACTCCCAGATTGATTCCAATCTTGTCCCGGTTCGCTAATCATCATCGTTTCAAGGTTAGGGTTTAATTGTTTTGAGATTCACATTAGGGTTTGTGTAATCTTAATCATGATTATGTGTAGTGGTAGGATTATTAGTATGAAAAGTGTTGTGATTTATGATTAGTTCGGATGATTGTGCGAATCTTTGCGATTGTGATGTTATGTTGAATACTAAAATCATAAGCTGCGTTTAAGCGATAAAGATCATGTTATATAATTAGGGTTTGCATGAATTTTGATATACATGATGATATTTGACAAATAAACCTGTTGTTAATCATCATTATTAAGAGTCATGATCGTTTAAGCATTTTCTAATGCGATAAAAGTTGAAAACAGTTTGCTGAATGATATTTACAGCCAACTTCAATTGGCTGTAACCTGATCATTATTTATTGAAAAGTGGATTTTCTGAAGCCTAAAACGTGTATTTTTGAAAAACGCTTCTAATGGTGCCAGATTCATATTTTTCTGAGGTCATTTGCTATTTTTAAGTTGTCATTTAGTGCAGCAGCTGAAGATGCGTAAATTCTGCAAAATTTGCTAGTTGTTTATCGAGTCGAATCTCATAGTCTCTAGGGGTTGGGTCACGAAATTTGTACAGTAACTGGAGACGGAAATTTCCAGAAATCTCCGACTAGAATTTTGTTAACTGGAGACGGAACTTTCCGGAAATCTCCCACTAGAAATTTCCGGAAATTTCCCACTAGAATTTTGTTAATTTTTTCCGTGGACTGTAGTCAGAAAGCGACGAATCTGACTGCAGCCTAGTATATAAATGTTTATAAATAATTGGTAAAGCGTTAGGACTTGAAAATTTACATAAAATTCTACAGTTTAGTTGACACCTCCTGTAAAAATTGGAATTTTTGGAACGTTGGAACTATCTTATAAAAATCCTCGAAAACAGTCCAGTTATGAGCGTACAAGCTGAAACATGATAACTTGCGTTTGTGTGTACCGAAGTGTTGTATGAGTTAATCTGTGTTTATGACAAGTTGGTTTGATCATTATTTTGGTATGATGATACTTTGCATGCATGATTGGGTTTTCGAATTTGTTATTACGGGTGCCGCACTGTGTGTTAGTTATGCGTAGGGTTTTGTATCAGTGTGTTCACACACTAACTTTAAATCGGTTGGCATGTTAGGACGCGATTAGCGGTTCCATCATTTGCTTCTTTTGTGTTATTCTAACCGAGCAATTTAAGGTGAGTTCACGGCCCCTATTTTATCCGGTTTTAAACAACAGGTGGAGAAACATGTATACACTCTATAACTCTATCTTTTACATTATGCGAAATTAACGTCGTTAACTATTCGGTAACTAAGTTAGTGTTAATGTATGTTATGGTCACTAAGTAGCTTTATCACGGAAGTCCTCAACCAACTCTCGGATCGTTAGTATTGGGTTAGATAGCGGGGAAATTATAAGTAGTACTACTGGGCCCGACAAGCCCCACCCGAGCTAGTCGCGCTAGCCGACCGGGTATGGTCAACGGGTGATTAATTTGGCATAACTTTCGCCATGGTCAGTGATAGACATGGTAACACTGAGGCAACAACAGTCAGCTTCGATCGCGAACTCTTATGTGACGTAACTTAAGCTCGCAACCTACATGTTAACATTGAACTTAATTATGAACCAACATTATTATTCCGGGTTAGGAATAATGGAACTATATCATTATCCCGGGTTAGGGATAACGGGGGAAAACAAACTTTTTACCAAACTTGTGAACTTATAAAAACTTGTGAACTCACTCTTCTTTAATGTTGACACTTGTTTCTTTACATGTTTCTCAGGATGCTAGGAGCGCTAGGTGCACTCACTTGCATTTGATTAAGACATTTTTATCGAGTCTTATTTACGAATAATGTTTGGGATTTTTGGTTTTGGCGTTTATGTTGGCGCCCGTTACTTTGCTTTACTCTAATGCTTCCGCTAAACTTTGAAACTAATGCTTCCGCAAAAACTTTGAAACTAAGATAATTTGAAAATAACTATGAATGGTTAAACAAATGTTTTTGGGAAACGTTTAAATAAATCATATAGAGTCGTTCGATATTACTAGTGTCTCAGATTCTGGTTTTATCACACGGCTCGCGGTAAAACTCCGCAAGTGGAAATTGAGGGCGTGACAGATTGGTATCAGAGCCTCTAGCTATAGAGAACTAGGTTTGCATTAAAAGTAGACCTAAACTATAGCTGTTACATGACACTAGACTTAGTTGGCACCGAACTGTGATATCTTGTATGTGTTATACTACAATTGCTTTATGTGAGATATATATGTATATTGTGATGCACTCAACTCGTAACTAACTACACCAACACAGCAGGCAATGTCATCATCATCATCATCCGACAAATCTCGACAATCAAGGGCGCCGGGGAAGGCACCCATGGTCGAACCCTCACCACCTCATGGCGTGGAGACACGCTCAGCTGCTAAGAAAAGACTCGCTCTAGGAAGGGAGTCATCCTCCCGTCCGACCACCGCTATACCGGTCGAACCGGTCAACTCGTTAGAAGTAGGGGACGATCTACTTAGGGATATGTTAAGGAAACAACAGGAACAACTAGAGAGAATGCAGGAGACAATCGAAGCACAAGGATGGATGATACATCAACTAACTGGTAAAACTGGAAAGCTCGAGGAAGAGCAATATGAGAATAAGAGAGTTCGAAACATTTTAGCTAAGGATCTTCGTGCTGAGCAGCTGAGGGCTGACTGGCTCGAAGACAGAGTTCTTGAGTCCAGTTGGAGGATTCAAGAACTGGAGCAGAACCAAGCACCACCTGTCCTAGTACCCGCACCAGCACCGCCCCCCCCCCCCAGCGCCGGTAGAGGAAGAAGAGGAGGATCCAGAGGAAGACCCAGAGGGGATCCAGAGGAGGACCCGGAGGAGGATCCGGAGGAAGAAGAGCCAGAACAGGACCCGGCTGTTGAAGCTGAAAACGCCGCAGAGGATGACGGCAATAATGGCGACTTGGGAGTGGAGACGTAGAAGACTAACTCGTCTCGCTAATCTCCGCTTTGTTTTCCTTAGTTTGTTTGTTTCCACTTATGTTCGAACTTGAAATTTTATAAATAAACTGAGATGTTTGGTTGGTATTTTGTGAGACATTGCAATTTATTTAATCGAATGTTCCTTTTGATTGTTTAAATTGTCGTGTTGACATAACTTGTGTGATTATTGAAGTGTGGAATATGATAACTATATTGGATATATATACTTATCGGTGTGTGTTTGTGTTGTCTTGCGAAGATCTGAAATGGCAACCGGTCGTCGCGGAAACCTCAATATGTCAACTGAAGAATTGGCAGCATTAATCCAAGAACACGTGAATGCTGCTCTGGCAGGTGTTCCCAACTCACGAGCAGGTAACCATTATTAAATTATCATGGGAAAATCTAATAGTTGGGCTAGTAGACTTTCTCGCTGACTACATATCCTCTATCCTCAGGAGGGGGTCTTAACCCCTACAAGATATTCCTGGATGCAAAACCGACCAAGGGTGTTGAAGGACCCATAGGACTGGTCTGTTGGATTGAAAAGTCTGAATCGGTTTTCGAGATGTGCAATTGCCTTGAAGCTAATAAGGTCAAGTATGCTGCCTCAACGTTGGAAGATGGGGCATTAACCTGGTGGAACGCACAAGTCCAAACGCGTGGACTTGTTGTGGCGAACGCAGTGGCCTGGACCGAGTTTAAGGCCCTAATCAAGGAGGAATACTGTCCGCGGGATAGAGTTCAACAGTTGGAACAGGCGTTATGGAACCACAAGATGGTAGGGTCTGAAATTGAAGCGTACACGGCAAAACATCATGATCTGGTGTTCCTATGTCCCGATTTGGCTAACACTGTTGAAAACCGACTTGAGTTTTATCTTGGGGGTCTGGTCCCTGAGATCCAGGGCATGGTAATGTCTAGCAACCCTACGACAGAGTATCAAGCGATTATGCTGGCGCATAAACTCACCGATAAGGCGGTGGAGGAAAGGAAGTTGCTACCTCGGGGTGCAACTGAAGTTGTCCCTAATAACAAAAGAAAATTTGAAGACTCACCTGCTCGACAGTCTTCGTCAGCCCAGCCACAAAAAGGAAACCAGAAGCGGTCCAACAATTTCAACAGCAATCGGGGTCACAATAATCAGTCTGCCAACAACACCTAGAACTCGAGCGGCTATGCGGGTCGAAAGCCGCAATGTAACCGTTGTAACCTCCATCATCACGGCCCTTGCGCCGGAAATCGCTGCCAAAGATGTGGCAAAGTGGGACACGCGGCAAGGGATTGTCGCGGGGAGATCATGTCTCGACAAAATCAGAATCAGCATCAGGGTCAACAGCAAGGTAATAACCGGGGGTGCTATTAGTGCGGTAGCACTACCCATTTCAAGCGGGACTGCCCGCAGCTTCGCAACAACAATGGTGGGAACAACAACAACAACAACCACAACAACAGCAACAACAACAACAATAACAACAACAATGGAAACAATGGAAATGGTGGCACAGGAGGTGCCAAAGGTCGTGCATTCACGCTGGGCCGTGGAGAGGCCAGAAACGACTCGAACGTGGTCACCGGTAAGTTTCCCCTAAACGATCATTTTACTACTGTACTTTTTGATACGGGTGCGGATAAGAGTTTTATATCTGAGTCTTTTAGGAAAAACCTAAATCTCACACCTAAACCCCTAGAGACCCCTTACGTCATAGAACTAGCCGATGGTAAATCTGTAGATGTGACCCATTTAGTAACCGGCTGTCAACTTAAACTCGCGGGTCACACCTTTACCATTGATCTGATGACAACTACCCTGGGTAGTATTGACGTGGTAGCCGAAATGGACTGGCTATCCGACGTCCGAGTTGAAGTTCTCTGTTTTGAGAAAGCTATCCGTATTCCGCTCTCCAACGACGAAGTCTTGATGGTGCAAGGCGAGAAGGCAGGCGCCGTCACAAACATCATCTGTTACATGCAAGCTCAGAAGTATCTTCGGAGAAAGAACTTCTTCGCTTTGCTCGCACTGGTCACCGAGCAGCCTAAGGACGAGAAGCGGATTGAAGATATCCCCGTCGTCCGTGACTTTCCCGATGTGTTTCCAGAGGAGTTACCTGGTCTTCCACCACATCGACAAGTGGAGTTTGAAATCGAATTGGCGAACCATGCGACTCCTATCGCCAAGGCCCCGTATCGCTTAGCCCCAGCAGAGCTGCAAGAGCTGTCTACCCAACTTCAGGAATTGTTGGAAAAAGGATTTATCCGACCCAGTACTTCGCCATGGGAAGCTCCGGTCCTTTTTGTCAAGAAACAGGACGGGACCTTCCGCATGTGCATCGACTACAGGGAACTCAATAAGGTTACCGTCAAGAATCGATATCCATTACCTCGCATCGACGATCTCTTCGACCAGCTTCAAGGGTCAAGCTACTACTCCAAGATCGATCTACGGTCCGGTTATCACCAGTTACGCGTCAGGGAGGAGGATATCTCCAAGACGGCATTTCGTACTCGGCATTCGGTCTCACCAACGCACCCGCGGTATTCATGGACCTCATGAACCGTGTGTGTAAGCCGTATCTCGACAAATTTGTCATCGTGTTCATCGATGATATACACGTATACTCTAAGGGTGAAGAAGAACATGCTGAGCATCTACGATTATTGCTGAAACTACTTCAACAGGAGAAACTATATGCCAAGTTTTCGAAGTGTGATTTCTGGATTTGGGAAGTTTAGTTCCTCGGGCATATCGTGAATGAAAAGGGCATACACGTTGATCCCGCCAAGATCGATGCTATCAAGAACTGCGAAGCACCCAGGACACCGACAGAGATCTGCCAATTTTTAGGTTTGGCTGGTTACTAAAGACGTTTCATCGAGGGATTCTTAAAGATCGCACAACCGCTTACCACTCTCAATTCAGAAGGGTACCAAGTATACTTGGGGTGACAAACAGGAAGCAACATTTCAATTGATGAAGCAGAAACTTTGAAGTGCGCCTATCTTGTCCTTTCCAGAAGGGACAGATGATTTTGTGGTATATTGTGACGCTTCCATTCAGGGATTGGGATGTGTACTCATGCAACGTGATAAGATCATCGCGTATGCATCCTGACAGTTGAAGGTTCACGAGAAAAACTACACGACACATGACCTGTGTCACACCCTTAATTTCCGCTTGCGGAGTATTACCGCGAGCCGTGTGATCAAACCAGAATCTCAGACACTAGCAATATCGAACGACTCTATATGATTTCTTTAAACATTTTCCAAAAACATTTGTTGTACACATGCATAGTCATTTTCAAAATATCAAGGTTTCAAAGTTTAGCGGAAGCATTAAAATAAAGTAACTTGCGCCAACCTAAACGCCAAAACCAAAATCCCAAAAATTATTCGTAAATAAAGACTCGATAAAAATGTCTTGATCAAATGCAAGTGAGTTCACCTAGCGCTCCTAGCGTCCTGAGAAACATGTAAAGAAACAAGTGTCAACATTAAAGAAGAGTGAATTCACAGGTTTTTATAAGTTCACAAGTTCGGTTAAATGTTTGCTTTCCCCGTTATCCCTAACCCGGGATAACGATATAGTTCCATTATTCCTAACCCGGAATAATAATGTTGGTTCGTAATTAAGTTCAATGTTAACATGTAGGTAGCGAGCTTAAAGTTACGTCACATAAGAGTTCGCGATCGAAGCTGACTGTTGTTGCCTCAGTGTTGCCAGGTCTATCACTAACCATGGCGAAAGTTAGGCCAAATTAATCACCCGTTGACCATTCCCGGTCGGCTAGCGCGACTAGCTCAGGTGGGGCTTGTCGGGCCCACTAGTACTACTTATAATTTCCCCGCTATCTAACCCAATACTAACGATCCGAGAGTTTGTTGACGACTTTCGTGATAAAGCTACTTAGTGACCATAACATACATTAACATTAACTTAGTTACCGAATAGTTAACGACGTTAATTTCGCATAACGTAAAAGATAGTGTTGTAGAGCGTATACATGTTTCTCCCCCTGTTGTTCAAAAACCGGATAAAATAGGGGCCGTGAACTCACCTTTAATTGCTCGGTTAGAGTAACACAAAAGTAGCAAATGATGGGACCGCTAATCGCGTCCTAACATGTCAACCGATTTAAAGTTAGTGTGTGAACACACTGATACAAAACCCTACGCATAACTAACACACAGTGCGGAACACGTAATAACCAATTCGAAAACACAATCATGCATGCAAAGTATCATCATACCAAAATAATGATCAAACCAACTTGTCATAAACACAGATTAACTCATACAACACTTTGGTACACACAAACACAAGTTATCATGTTTCAGCTTGTACGCTCATAACTGGGCTGTTTTCGAGAATTTTTATAAAATAGTTCCAACGTTCCAAAAATTCCAATATTTTTACAGGAGGTGTCAACTAAACTGTAGAATATTATGTAAACTTTTCAAGTCCTAACGCCTTACCAATTATTTATAAATATTTATATACTAGGCTGTAGTCAGATTCGTCGCTTTCTGACTGAAGTCCATGGGAAATATTATTTAAAATCATCGTTCATCCAATTAACAAAATTCCAGGGGGAATTTTCCGGAAATTCCCGTCTTCAGTTATTGTACAAATTTCGTGACCCAATCCCCTACAGACTATGAGATCCGACTCGATAAACAACTAGCAAATTTTGCAGAATTTACGCAAATGACCACTAATTTAAGTGGTCATTTAGTGTAGCAGCTGAAGCTGCGCAAATTCTGCAAAATTTGCGAGTTGTTTATCGAATCGGATCTGATAGTCTGTAGGGGGTTGGGTCACGAAATTTGTACAGTAACTGGAAATGGGAATTTCCGGAAATCTCCCACTGGAATTTTGTTAATTGGATGAACGATGATTTTTAAATAATTTTTTCCATGGACTGCAGTCAGAAAGCGACGAATCTGACGGCAGCCTAGTATATAAATGTTCATAAAGAAATGGTAAAGCGTTACGACTTGAAAATTTTACATAAAATTCTACAGTTTAGTTGACACCTCCTGTAAAAAAATTGAAATTTTTGGAACGTTGGAACTATTTTATAAAAATCCTCGAAAACAGCCCAGTTATGAGCGTACAAGCTGAAACATGATAACTTGTGTTTGTGTGAACCAAAGTGTTGTATGAGTTAATCTGTGTTTATGACAAGTTGGTTTGATCATTATTTTGGTATGATGATACTTTGCATGCATGATTGTGTTTTCGAATTGGTTATTACGGGTGCCGCATTGTGTGTTAGTTATGCGTAGGGTTTTGTATCAGTGTGTTCACACACTAACTTTAAATTGGTTGGCATGTTAGGACGCGATTAGCGGTTCCATCATTTGCTTCTTTTGTGTTATTCTAACCGAGAATTTAAGATGAGTTCACGGCCCCTATTTTATCCGGTTTTAAACAACAGGGAGAGAAACATGTATACACTCTATAACTCTATCTTTTACGTTATACGAAATTAACGTCGTTAACTATTCGGTAACTAAGTTAATGTTATGGTATGTTATGGTCACTAAGTAGCTTTATCACGGAAGTCCTCAACCAACTCTCGGATCGTTAGTATTGGGTTAGATACCGGGGAAATTATAAGTAGTACTACTGGGCCCGACAAGCCCCACCCGAGCTAGTCGCGCTAGCCGACCGGGTATGGTCAACGGGTGATTAATTTGGCCTAACTTTCGCCATTGTCAGTGATAGACCTGGCAACACTGAGGCAACAACAGTCAGCTTCGATCACGAACTCTTATGAGACGTAACTTTAGGCTCGCTACCTACATGTTAACATTGAACTTAATTACGAACCAACATTATTATTCCGGGTTAGGAATAATGGAACTATATCGTTATCCCGGGTTAGGGATAATGGGGGAAAACAAACTTTTAACCGAACTTGTGAACTTATAAAAACCTGTGAACTCACTCCTCTTTAATGTTAACACTTGTTTCTTTACATGTTTCTCAGGACGCTAGGAGCGCTAGGTGCACTCACTTGCATTTGACCAAGACATTTTTATCGAGTCTTATTTACGAATAATGTTTGGGATTTTTGGTTTGGCGTTTATGTTGGCGCCCGTTAATTTACTTTACTCTAATGCTTCCGCTAAACTTTGAAACTAATGCTTCCGCTAAAACTTTGAAACTAAGATAATTTGAAAATAACTATGAATGGTTAAACAAATGTTTTTGGAAAACGTTTAATAAATCATATAGAGTCGTTCGATATTATTAGTGTCTCAGATTCTGGTTTGATCACACGCCTTGCGGTAAAACTCCGCAAGTGGAAATTGAGGGTGTGACAAACACCCTCCACTAGATCGTTATGAACCAAATCGATTCATCTTTCTCATGTGAATGTGCCCCATCTCTCTATGCCACAGAATTGACTCTTTTTCAGTAGTTTTAGTCACAAAACATTGTTCCGACTTTGATGTGGTGGATGTAATGCTCATATCTAACCCGTACAAATCATTCTCTCTCAGAGCACGCATGTCACACCCTGACCATGTAAAACAACAAACCGCGGCGGAAACGTCGGGGGTGGAGTAACAGAACTATTGTTTCAACAACCATGGTAATTAAAGTTTTGTATTATTGATTCAAATTGTTTACATTGTCTGGAAATTATCGGAAACATAACATAAATTTATTTGTCTTGCTTGATTTTAAGTCACTAAAGCCCAAGTCCGCCTAAGTGTAGTATGATCAACCTCATATATTAGCTCCTGAAACACATGTGAAAATAGGTACGTCAGCATAAAAATGCCTGTGAGTTACATAGTGTAGGACCGATCCTCAATGCATTGGAACCTAGATTTGATCTCTAATGTTCATAATAGCGGAAATATTACGACACGATTACCAATTAACAAGAATTAGTCAGTTAAACATCAATTTTATTGATATAACATCAAGTCTCCAAATTGACAGAGCTCCACCTCAAAGATGCCAAACTTACAAATGAGAATGACATGCTAGCTATTTATATAGTCTCAAGTTCGCTTGGTGGAGGATGTGTTCTGGCGAACTTTACTAACTCAAGTTTAGCCGAACTTGACACTACAAGTTCATCTCCAGCGAACTTGACTCCAAAACACATAAATACTTTGTTTAGCTAGCCTGTTCACATCTAATCTATACAGACTCGATATAAGACTAAGACATAGACTTTCTACACCAACACATAGGTTTTGTTGATGAGGATTTATGACTTGAGGTTAAAATAATAGTTTAACGAAAAGTAGTCATGAATCTTATAAAATGTTTTTCTTTATAAAATCATAGGAAAATCAATGATTTAAAAGAAGCATGTATGGTTAAATAATCAACCGGATGAAAATGAATTATAAAAAATATGCCATTTGTAAAACTATGTCTTGTGAAAAATATATGTTATATGTACCAAATGTGTCATGTCTTTGTCTTTGTCGAAGTGGTTTAAATAATGCTACGATATGTAATATCATAAAAGCACTTATATATAGGAAGTACCAGCGGCGTATCCACCATGATTTTATCATATTACACACATCTCGTTATTTAAATCACCCACAATAAACTAACCAACGAAAATGTCTTGTCCAACAAATGTCAAATGTCATGTGTAAACAATGTAATATGTCACAATGTAGGTATAAACCATGTTGTGTATAACAGATGTCTTGTATGGCAAGTAAAGAAACAGACTTTACTCAAACCATATGTATAATGTCGTGTATAACCAAATGTCATGTACAAAACAATGTCTTGAATAAACCAAAGTTTAAATCAAAAGTGATGTTTTGCAAAACCAATGCTTTATTTGATATGAACATTTATGTAGTAATGTTTATCGCATAGATTCAAGCCTTGAGACTGTCAGATAAACCCTTAACAAGTCAAAGGTTTATCAAAAATGTATTCGGATTCTGTCATTCCCTATTTCCAAACAAACCTAGGAAGCGGAGAACGGGATTTGTCAAGTCCTATGGTACCATTACATACTACCGAGCGGCGTGATCAACGTTAATGAATGTATTCTTGTCCCGTTAAACATACCAAATGTCATGACCAATGTAAGCATGTCATGTAAAAACCAAGTACTAAGTATGCTAAGTAAACATACAGAGTAGAAATGTCCATGAAATCAATGTGCTAGCATGCTCAGTCAACATACATATCAAAATGTAATGTAAAATCGATGTGCTCATATGCTAAGTCAACATATGCCGCAAAAGTAATTCATAAATCAATGTGCTAGCATGCTCAAGTAAAAATACATAGCAAAACATAATTGAAATCATGTACTGTATATGTACTTGATGAACATATCATGTATATGTCATGAAAACATGAAAACCTGAAAGTATGAGTAGGCACATGTGTTTCACCCAAAAATATTCACAAAAGTAAAAGAGGGGGCTATGTACTCACTTGAGATTGCAAGTATCCTTGATCTAGTAAACTAACAAAAGCTCGGAAAGTCAAGGAATCAAGTGGCACATACTATGGAATCAATATGTTAATAAATCGGAACCTAAATCGGGATCGGATAAAATGAGGTCTTGTAAAACAAATGAGTGTTGGAACTCAT
Organism: Scalesia atractyloides; assembly: GCA_947069175.1. Taxonomy (NCBI): domain Eukaryota; kingdom Viridiplantae; phylum Streptophyta; class Magnoliopsida; order Asterales; family Asteraceae; genus Scalesia; species Scalesia atractyloides. The sequence goes on from CAMTDV010000019.1 coordinate 17,021,504, forward strand.
TTGATATGGTTATCAAAGTCTACATTCTTATTTGAAAGCAATCCTATGTGCTTATGACCCGTTACGTGTCGTTTGCGCAAAAGCGCGTTCGGATGGTATAACTAGTCCTATGATAAGTCTTATATGCCTAAACATGTTTAATAATGTTGCACAATCAGTTTAAGTGTAAAAATTTAGGTTACATATGCTTAGATTGAATTCATGCGCAAAAAGGGCATTTTGGTCATTTTCCTAAGGCATATAAACTACCTATCATACAACTAACTAAATGAAGTAACCATAAGGTATAACCCCTGGAGGTTATAACCTATGCAACTATGGTCACAATATATGTTTGGTCGGATCCTAATGATCGACCAAACGGGTCGGGTTCGAAAGTCTAAGCGGTTGTCGAGACCGCTTGACTTACAACCTTAAATGAGCACTAAACTAGAAGTGACGAGTTAAACATGTTAAAACATGTTTAACTAAGTTAGAAAACAGATTTGGTATCAAAACGAAGTGTTTCGATATCCAAAAATAGTTTCGTAGCAAAATGTACATAATCGTGCATTTCGACCGAAACTTTGACTGTCACTACAACTAGTCAACGTGGTAATCAGTAGGTATAGTCGCAAGGGACTATAACCATCGTGATTACGATCACGTTGTAAAGTTCAAATGAACTTTGTCCTGACTAATTCATGGTCAAAGCCAAAAGCAAAACACTATTTGACTTTTTGCTTGAAATAGCTAAAAAAATATAACCAAACGAGACAGGAAGAACACTTACTTGTGTTCTAGGATCCAAGAATGCTCGGTAGGAAGCCTCCACAATGATGGTAGCCTCCAATTTAGATCAAAGATCAAGATGGAAAGAAAATAAGCAAGTTGGAGTGAAGATTATCATGGGTATTTATAGGAATTCTTGAACCATTGGATCATGCCAAGTGTTTTGTGTGAGCAAGGAATAATCTACACCATACACTTGTTAGGCTAGGAATTAAAGCCTTGGTGATCATACAACTTGGCCTCCAAGAATAAAAACAAGGGGCTGCTAATAATTCCGGTTCTGTGCATGCCTTACGGACCGTATGGTCCATGGCTTACGGTCCGTAAGCCTTGTGCAGGGGATGAATTTTCAAAAAGTTGCAGTTTTGGTCCCTACAGCCTTTAAACTTGTTTCGACGCGTTTAGCCCTCGTTAACCAAATTTTAAGGCTTCATAAGGATGAGAAAGCATAGGGAACTTGAAAAATGCTATGTTTCGGATGTCGGTTCGTACTGTCGTACGGTTGCGGTTTTCAGTTAATTACGACGAAAATCGTAACGACTGCATAAATAACCGTAAATGCGTAACGGATGGTATTTTTGCATTCCAATCACTAAAATATGATATTTTAATGATTACAATTTTTTTTGGATGTCCGTACATGTGTCGGATACCGAAATACGCGAATTGGCAGAGTTTCGCAGATTTTGCAAAATAGCCCCTAGAGCTGAATAAACATGTTTTCGCCATACCGAACCCTTCAAAACTTATTTCTAAGTTATAGAAAGGATATTTAAGGTATGTTTAGCTTATGTCATTGTTCCAGAGGGTACGTCGTGTTATATGGGTTATGTTTACGTAACGGTTCGCGGTATCACTTCTAGAAAATGTTTGGAAAGTCGAATTTGAACAAGGATTGAAAATACGAAATGCCATAAGTAAATACACAAATATTGGAATAAAACACAATGTTATGAAATATGAAACTGTTTCGGAATTGTATGATGATTATAATACACAGTTGTCACAGTCTCCCCTACTTTAGGAAATTTCATCCCGAAATTTATTTAGAGGAAACTTGTGAGAATAGATGTGGATATTTTGCCATCATTTGATCCTCTCATTCCCAAGTAAATTTTGGGCCACATTTGGATTCCCAGCGAACTTTAACAAGTGGTATACGTTTACGCTTGAGTTTCTTGACTTCACGGTCCACTATCTCCACAGGTTTCTCGACAAAGTGCATCGTGTCATCAATGCGAATTTCATCAAGGGGATGTGGAGGTTTGTATCGGCTAGACACTTTACAAGTTGGGCACGTGAAAGGTTGGATGAACATTCCCAAGTTCAGGAGGTAGCTCAAGTCTGTAGGCCACTTTTCTGATTCTCACAACGATCTTGAATGGTCCAACATATCGTGGTGCAAGTTTTCCTTTCTTTCCAAATCTAACCACGCCTTTCCAAGGGATACCTTGAGTAGGAGGTGATCGTCGACTTGGAATTCCAAGGGCTTGGGTCGTTTATTCGCAAAACTCTTTTGACAACTTCTAGCTGTCAGAAGGTTATCGTGAATCTTTTTAACTTTGTCCAGTAAACTGAGCTTCACCTATCTCATTCCAGCAGACCGGTGAACGACATTTTTCGACCTTATAAAGCCTCGAAGGAGCCTTGTTGATGCTAGAGTGATAACTATTGTTGTAGGAGAGTTCGATCAACGGTAGATGCGAATCCTAACTACCACCAAAATCGATCACACAAGCACTAAGCATATCCTCCAGTGTCTGGATTGTTCTTTTAGATTGACCATCTGTTTGAGGATGATAAGCTGTGCTTAAATTAAGTTGGGTTCCCATGGCAGATTGCATGGTTCTCTAAAAGTGAGACAAGAATCGAGCATCACGGTCAGATATGACGTTGAAAGGAACACCATGTTGCGATACAATCTCATCTACGTATATCTTGGCTAGTTTATCAGCAGATAGACCATCACGGATTGGCAAGAAATGTGCTGACTTTGTTAGACGATCAACGACTACCCAAATGGCATCATGACCTCTATTAGTGCGTGGTAGTTTGGTAATGAGATCCATAGAAATGTTTTCCCATTTTCAACTGGTATCTCTGGTTGTTCCAATAATCTAGAGAAATGTTGATATTTTGCCTTAACCTTATGACAAGTAAGGCATTAAGACACATATAAGATAATGTCTTTCTTCATTCCCTGCCACCAAACTGGGTTCGAAGATCCTTATACATTTTATCAGCACCAGGATAATTGAATAACGAGACTTGTCAGCTTCATCTATTAATAAGGTGCGGAGATTGTCTTGACTTGGGACCCACAAACGGTCCATGAAATAATATAACCCATTATTTTTCAGTTCAAGATAAGGCTCAAGATGATATGGTAATTCCTTACCCATCAAGTCTTGCGGAACACAAGTACGTTGAGCTTGAGAAATGCGGGTTTGAATATCAGATCGAACTTGGACACAGTGTAGCTTGACACATTCCTAACGACTTAATGCATCAGCCACGACATTCGCCTTACCAGGATGGTAGTGAAATTCGCAATCGTAGTCATTTAGGAGTTCAACCCAACGTCGTTGCCTCATGTTTAGTTCTTTCTAATTGAAAATATGTTGGAGACTTTTGTGGTCGGTAAAAACCACACATTTTGTATCATCAAGGTAGTGTCTCCAAATTTTGAGAGTGAAAACTACAGCACCCAACTCAAGACCATGAGTTGTGTAGTTCTTTTCGTGGATTTTCAATTGTTTGGATGCATAGGATATAACTTTGTCCCTTTGCATGTGAACACAACCAAGGCCTAAGTTTGATACATCACAATATACGACAAAATCGTCATTACCTTCAGGTAGAGACTGGATAGGAGCATCATAAAGCTTCTGTTTCAAGGTATGAAAAGCTTCTTCTTGTTTTGGTCCTCATGAAAAAAAGTTTTATTCTTTTGAGTTAAAGCAGTGAGAGGAGCCGCAATCTTGGAGAAGTTTGCGATAAAGCGACGATAATAACCTGCGAGACCAAGAAAAGAACGAACCTCGGTAGGAGTAGTAGGTTTACTCCAATCCCTGATCGCACTAATTTTAGCATGATCTACATGAATACCTTGTTCGTTGATAATATGTCCCAAGAATTGAACTTTCTAAGCCAAAATTCACATTTGGAGAACTTGGCGAAGAACTGTTCTTTCTTTTGGAGTTCCATTGTAAGTCGGAGATGTTGTTCATGATCAGCTCGTGTCTTTGAGTAAATCAAAATGTCATCAATGAAAACAATGATGAACTTGTCCAAATAAGGCTTACAAACCCTATTCATCAAGTCCATGAAAATAGCAGGAGCATTATTTAAACCAAAGGGCATAACAGTGAACTCATAATGACCATATTGAGTGTGGAAAGCAGTCTTGTGAATATCTTCTTCGAGTACACGAAGCTGATGATACCCAGAATGTAGATCAATCTTTGAAAAGCAAGTAGCTCCCTGTAGCTGATCAAAGAGATCATCAATGCGAGGTAGGGGATATCGATTCTTGATCGTGAGTTTGTTGAGTTCACGGTAATCGATGCACATATGGAAATATCCATCCTTCTTTTTCACGAATAGGACCGGAGCGCCCCAAGGTGAAAAGCTCGGATGAATGAATCCTTTGTCAGATAATTCTTGAAGCTGTTTCGATAACTCTTGCATCTCAGACGGTGCAAGACGGTATGGAGATTTGGCTATAGGGTTGGCACCAGGTACAAGATCTATATGAAACTCAACTTGTCGTGCCGGGGATAAACCAGGTAGTTCTTCAGGAAAAATCTCAGGGTAATCCCGAACAACGGGGATGTCCTGAATAGTTTTACCCTTGCCTTTATTCTCTATGATACGTGCCAAGAAGGCGACATAATTGTTTCGTAGGTATTTATGGGCTTGGGTACATGTAATGAGTATAAGGCTACTAATGGGTTTTTCTCCACGAACTTCTAGGATCTCAACTGACGGGAGAGGTATACGAACAATCTTGTCAAAACAGACCACCTCAGCATGGTGCTTGGTTAACCAATCCATCTCTATTATGATGTCAAAACTCCCGAGTTGCATTGGCGTGAGGTCAATAGGAAAAAGACGGTTATTAAGGTTCAATTGGCAATCACGGATGACGGAATCAAGTTTAAAGGGTTCGCAACTAGCTATTTCGACTGTCAAGGGCTTTCCTAATTTGATTCTTGTCATGGAAAGCAAAGGCTAAAAAGCTAGGGATACAAAACTTCTATCAGCACCCGAGTCGAAAAGAATTGAAGCAGGATGGTTGTTAACAAAAAACGTACCATTCACCACCTCGTTGTCTGCGCGCGCCTCATTTGCGTTAATGTTGAAAGCTCTCACACGAGCCTGATTCGCGTTTGCCAACTTTGGGCAATTGTTTCTGTAGTGGGTAAGATCACCACAGTTATAGCAAGAACCAGGTGGGTAGTGAGGTCGCGCTGGATTGGCTGGCTGCTGAACATGGTTTTGTGCTGCCTGATTTTGGGTAGGGGCAAAACGACAAATGTTGGCAAGATGACCAGATTTCCCACAGTTAGTGCAAATGCGGCACTGTACATGTGGTTGATGGTGGCTGTTACACTTGTTACACAAAGGTGCATTGCCAACATACTGATTTTTAGCTGGTGGTTGTGCAGGCTGATTACGAACAGCTTGGTTGGGCTGTGTAACAACAGCAAAGTTCTTTGAAGCCTTACGCTTCCTCGACTTTTTAGAAGATTCAGTCTTTTTCCCCTTTTGTTTCTCATTCTTGTTGGACTGTTTCTTGTCACCCTTTCTGTGGAGATTACCTTTCTTGACTTGAGATTCAGTCAAGGTAGCTGCTAGTTCGATGGCTTGACGGATAGTAGTGGGGTTACTGCCAGTGACAATATCCTGAACAGGCTCTTGCAAACCGTCGATGTATTTCTCAATCGCCTTATCCAAAGGCGTGACCATCGTGGGGCATAACAGACTTTACTCCTCATACCGGTGTAAGCACGATGTACCCCATTGTCCTGCTTAAGGTCATGGAACTCATTTTCTAGTGCCCTCTACTCATGACGAGGGCAGAACTATTTCATCATTAGAGCCTAATTTTCTCCCATGTCTGACCCATAGCGACATCTGCACCTCATTCTCTCATCACTTTGTTCCACCACGTGAGCTCCCTCTTTTGAAACACACGTGAAGCAAACTCAACTTTACGATTATCAGGACACTGAACGTGGCGAAAAGTGCTCTCAAGACTCTCAAACCACTGTAGGAGCCCAGTTGCTCTTTCAGAACCACTAAACTTGAGTGGTTTAGCCGAATTAAACTGTTTAAAGTTGCAGGGAGCATGTGGATATTGTTGTTGTTGGCGTGGTTAATTTGAGTAATGATATTTGGTAGCACAACAGCAAACTGCTGAGCGATTAGAGCCGTCATGTCGGCGTCCTTCGTCAAGGAGACATTCTATAAGAGAGAAAATATGAGAGAAAACGAGTGAGATGAAGGTTGAATAATCAAAATGAGATGGATAAATATCGATAAATGTAAGGATTGTGGTCATTCGTTCGTTTACCCAAAAACAAACAAACGGCACACATTGACTAATCAAAGTAAATGAGTCTTCATAATGTATCGCAAAGACATGCTTTAGCCTATAACTGGACACTCACCCAAGAGTTCCAAGGTAAGAGTGACTGGTCCGACAATGCGGATTTGTACGAACACTCTAGCCTTAGACAGAAAACTCAGGGTACAGGCACCCACCCTTCCAGATTGCACGTGTTCACATTAATAAGACCCAAACTTTGACGAGATTTTGAAAATTTTGAAGGCATAACGCCAAAGACAAATCATCTAAGGATAGATGATTGATTTTCAAAAGAGATTTGAAATTTGTGGATTTGTTTTTGGTAATCACCTAAGGATAGGTGATGGTAGTGTTCTAAATTCTAAACACAAGAGAACTTGTGTTAGGGTCCTAGAGAAGTTATATTCTAGGTCAAAGCATTACTAATAACCTAATTTCCCTATAACCATTGGCTCTGATACAAATCTTTCCTGTCACACCCCGACCGTGTAAAACAACAAACCGCGACGGAAACATCGGGGGTGGAGTAACAGAACTATTGTTTAGACAACCATGGTAATTAAAGTTTTGTATTATTGATTCAAATTGTTTACATTGTCTGGAATTTGACGGATACATAACATATTTATTTGTCTTGCTTGATTTTAAGTCACTAAAGCCCAAGTCCGCCTAAATGTAGCATGATCAACCTCATATATTAGCTCCTGAAACACATGTGAAAATAGGTACGTCAGCATAAAAATTCCTGTGAGTCACATAGGTTTTGTTGGTGAGGATTCATGACTTGAAGTTAAAATAATAGTTTAACGAAAAGTAGTCATGAATCTTATAAAATGTTTTCTTTTATAAAATCATATGAAAATCAATGATTTAAAAGAAGGATGTATGGTTAAATAATTAACCAGATGAAAATGAATTGTATAAAATATGCCATTTGTAAAACAATATCTTGTGAAAAATATATGTTATATGTACCAAATGTGTCATGTCTTTGTATTTGTCGAAATGGTTTAAATAACGCTACCATATGTAATATCATAAAAGCACTTATATATAGGAAGTACCAGCGGCGTATCCACCATGCTTTTATAATATTACACACATCTCGTTATTTAAATCATCCACAGTAAACCAACCAACGAAAATGTCTTGTCAAACAAATGTCAAATGTCATGTGTAAACAATGTAATATGTCACAATGTTAGGTATAAACCATGTCGTGTATAGCAAATGTCTTGTATAGCAAGTAACGAAAAAGACTTTACTCAAACCATATGTATAATGTCATGTATAACCAAATGTCATGTACAAAACAATGTCTTGAATAAACCAAAGTTTAAATCAAAAGTCATGTTTTGCAAAACCAATGCTTTATTTGATATGAACATTTATGTAGTAATGGTTATCGCATATATTCAAGTCTTGAGACTGTCGGATAAACCCTTAACAAGTCAAAGGTTTATCAATGTATTCGGATTTTGTCATTCCCTATTTCCAAACAAACCTAGGAAGCGGAGAACGGAATTTGTCAAGTCCTATGGTACCATTCCATACTACCGAGCGGCGTGATCAATGTTAATGAATGTACTCGTGTCCCGTGAAACATACCAAATGTCATGACCAATGTAAGCATGTCATGTAAAAACCATGTACTAAGTATGCTAAGTAAACATACGTAGCAGAAATGTCCATGAAATCAATGTGCTAGCATGCTCAGTTAACATACATAGAAAAATGTAATGTAAAATCAATGTGCTCATGTGCTAAGTCAACATATGCCGCAAAAGTAATTCATAAATCAATGTGCTAGCATGCTCAAGTCAACATACATAGCAAAACATAATTGAAATCATGTACTATATATGTACTAGATTAACATAGCATGTATATGTCATGAAAACGTAAGAACGTGAAAGTATCGAGTAGGCACATGTGTTTCACCCAAAAATATTTGCAAAAGTAAAAGAGGGGACTATGTACTCGCTTGAGATTGAAAGTATCCTTGATCTAGTGAACTAACAAAAGCTCGGAAAGTCAAGGAATCAAGTGGCACATAGTATGGAATCACTATGTTAATAAATCGGAACCTAAATCGGGAGATCATATAAAATGAGGTCTTGTAAACCAAATTGAGTGTTGGAACTTATTTGTTATGGTTTATCAAAGCCTACATTCCGATTTTAAAGCAATCCTATGTGCTTATGACCCGTTATGACTCGTTAAGGTAGTTTAAGCTACTTTAATGTGTCGTTTGCGCAAAAGCGCGTTCGGATGGTCTAACTAGTCCTATGATAAGTCTTATATGCCTAAACTTGTTTAATATATTGTGGCACAATCAGTTTAGGTGTCAAAATTTAGGTTACATATGCTTAGATTGAATTCATGTGAAAAAAGGACATTTTGGTCATTTTCCTAAGGCAAATAAACTACCTATCATACAACTAAGTAAACGAAGTAACCATAACGTATAACCCCTGGAGGTTATTCCCTATGTAACTATGGTCACAATATATGTTTGGTCGGATCCTAATGATCGACCAAACGGTCGGGTTCGAAAGTCTAAGCAGTTGTCGAGACCGCTTGACTTACGACCCTAAATAAGCACTAAACTAAAAGTGACGAGTTAAACATGTTAAAACATGTTTAACTAAGTTAAAAACTGATTTGATATCAAAACAAAGTGTTTCGATACCCAAAAATAGTTCCGTCGCAAAATGCACATAATCTTGCATTTCGACCGAAACTTTGACTCGTCACTACAACTAGTCAACGTGGTAATCAGTAGGTATAGTCGTAAGGGACTATAACCATCGTGATTACGATCACGTTGTAAATTTCAAATGAACTTTGTCTTGACCAATTCATGGTCAAAGCTGAAAGTCAAACACTGTTTGACTTTTAGCTTGAAATAGCTAAAAAAATATAACTAAATGAGACTATGAAGAACACCTACTTGTGTTCTAGGATCCAAGAATGCTCAGTAGGAAGCCTCCACAATGATGGTAGCCTCCAATTTAGAGCAAAGATGAAGATGGAAAGAAAATGAGCGAGTTGGAGTGAAGATGATCATGGGTAGCTATATGAATTCTTTAACCATTGGATCATGCCAAGTGTTTTGTGTGGTGAGCAAGGAATAATCTACACCATACACTTGTTAGGCTAGGAATTAAAGCCTTAGTGATCACACAACTTGGCCTCCAAGAATAAAAACAAGGGGCTGCTAATAATTCTTGTTCTGGGCGTGCCTTACGGACCGTATGGTCCATGGCTTACGGTCCGTAAGCCTTGTGCAGGGGCTGAAGTTTGCAAAAGTTGCGGTTTTGGTCCCTCCAGCCTTTAAACTTATTTTTCGATGCGTTTAGCTCCCGTTAAACAAATTTTATGGCTTCATAAGGATGAAAAAGCATAGGTAACTTGAAAAATGCTCGGAAATGTTTCAGATGTCGGTTCATTCGGTCGTACGGTTGTGGTTTTTGGTTAATTACGACGAAAATCGTAACGAATGTGCAAATAACCGTAAATGCGTAACGAATGGAATTTTTACATTCCAATTACTAAAATATGATATTTTAATGATTACAAAAAATTTTGGATATCCGTACATGTTCCGGATAGCGAGATACGCGAATTGGCATAGTTTCGCAGATTTTGCAAAATAGCCCTAGAGCTGAATAAAAATGTTTTCGCCATACCGAACCCTTCAAAACTTATTTCTAAGTTATATAAAGGATATTTAAGGTATGTTTAGCTTGTGTCATTGTTCCAGAGTGTACGTCGCGTTAAATGGGTTACGTTTACGTAATGGTTCGCGATTTCACTTCTAGAAAATGTTTGTAAAGTCGAATTTGAACAAGGATTGAAAATACGAAATGCCATAAGTAAATACACAAATATTGGAATAAAACACAATGTTATTAAATATGAAATTGTTTCGAAATTGTATGATGATTTAAATACACAGATGTCACAACGCATTAGAATCCACTCCTCCGGTATCTGTAGGATCGATGCTCGATGCTTAGGAACCTAAATTTGATATCTGACATCCATAATAGCGGAAATATTACGTTGTGTTGCCAATAAACAAGATTTAATCAGTTAATCGTTAGTTTCATTGATTAAACGTTCAGATTACAGACTGACAGAGTTCGCCTCTACAATGCCAATGTTACAAATGAGACACACAAGCTAGGTATTTATAGGATTACAAGTTTGCTCCACATGTATAAGTTCGCCCGAACTTGCCTATGCAAGTTCGGCCGAACATGCTTAAACATGTCAACTCATGAGCAAACTTGGCTACAACTTTTCATAAATACTTCTTAACCTAGCCTATCCAGCTCTATCAATACAGACTCGATATAAGAATAAGAGATAGACATTCTGCACCAACAGACTCCCCCTTGGATATCGTCTTTGTCTTTTATCAGTCTTCAAAACTCTGTCTTCATATAAACATTAACGTACCCGACCAAAGAAGTTCTTGTAGGGCTTCTTTCGTCTCTCTTGTTTCGGATCCGGCGTTTGATTAGTTGGCGGTGGTCTTTTAAAGTTAGCCATTTTGAGCGAACTTTCTCTTACCGCTTTTTCCATCTTTTCTTTAATCGCCTAACTTCTGATTTCTTCTTTTAAGAATTCAACTCTTTCCAGATCCCTCCACTTTGTCTGCCACATCTTTCTGATACAGCATCGTTTGTACCTTTTCCCTTTCTTCAAAAACAATCTTGCTATAGAAAAGGCATTTTCTATCTTCTCTCGAGCAGTTTACCAACCACATACGATCTAGAATCCTTATCGTCCTCCACAATCCTCTCATACCTTGATAACCCATCACTTCAACTCGTTCTTTAGCAATATCTAAGTGATCTTCAAACTTTAACATAGTCACTGCTTCACAAGTAGCTGAATCAATCTGCCACCACTTGAGTAAAGGATAAAAGTTTTGTTCAATCGGCATAAGCGGCATATTCCTCATGGCTCTAGGACGTTTCATAATCAACGTTATGTCCTTTTATCCTGTAACCTTGTTAATCTTTATTCTTCGCCTTGGAATAAACGGCTTCCAGTGATTCCAACCTTTTTCAGCTTCGTACTTTATCATTTTCCATAACAATTGATCAATCGTCTTCATCTGATAAGTAACGTTCACAGTTTGCACTAGCTCTTCCATATCCCAATACGGCAAAGTCTTTAAATCAGCAAGATATTTGAAGTATTGTACTCCAAACTCTCTTTTTATTGCATAAACGTTGAGCTCCTTAAACCATCCCCAACTCAATATATCTCTCAAAGAAACATTTTTATCTCTAGTGAAGAATGCTACTGGACGTCGAAACTTACGTTCACGAGGCATCTCCTTGAACCAGGTCTTTCTCGCTTCAGCTATCTCCTCTTTGGTCATTGGCCTAAGAATTTTTCCTTCACGTAGCTCTTCAGCAATCCTATCTTTTAACATGTCTTCATTCAGCTGTTTATACATTTCTTCGAATGTAGGAAAGCTTTCTGAATCCTGACCAACATATTTATCTTTCTTTTCTCTCTGATCATCTGAGGACCAGTCTTCAACAATCACACGGTTGTATTCATCAGCTTCAAATCTTCTTTCATACTGATACTCTTTTGGCTCAAATGTATCGACATTCATTATCTCCTCAAAATCAAACTCCAAGTTTTCAACTTCAGCTTCAACTAGCTTTGCCAGATCTTCTTTCGAATAATTATGTACAAACTCACCTTCTTCAACATTATGTTCCAACATCAATATCAAAGGTTTCGTAGGTACTGCAGTCATAAGCTTCACAAAACGATCAACATCTATCATATCAATATCATCTGAAGGCCCTTTTTGCCCTGACTCCCCCTGGCTTTCATCTTCCATCCGATTAGATTCATCGTCCATCAGATCAGAAAAATCAAATTCGTCAGAGACTTTAGCTTCATTGATCTTTAAGCCAGTACCACCCTGATCAAAATCATCATCATCCTCCCCTACACTCCAATCTTCATATCCTTCCTCTTCTTCATCCTCATTCTTATCCTCTTTCTCGGCTTCATCATCGTCTTTTTCTTCAGTAACGACAATAGGATCAGAAGGGTTGACAGATTCGTCAACCTTTTGGATATCAGACTCAGAAGCTTTTGAAACATCTTCTGTAGATTTCTCGGGACATCATAAGACTTCTCTGTAGTATATTTAGGGACTTCTCCCTCTACCTGCTTCCCTTTACCACCCCCAGCCGATTCTTTTTCAGCATGCTCCTTGGCTTCTTGACGATCCAAACGATCATATTCGGCGATAAAGTCAATATTAAGATTATTGGATAACACCGTTTGTAATCTGATGAATCTTCGATTATTCAGAGCTTGAATTTTCTTCAATTTTGCAATCTTTATTTGTAATGTTTCGTTGGCATCCTGCAGACTTTATATCAATGCCTTGTAATATTCTTGTTCATTTTCAAGCACCTTCACTCTATCATCAAGAATTTCCTTTTTTACTTCACTTTTATTCAACTTCTTTATGAGCTCAGCTTTTTCTAACTGAATCTACGCAACTTTATCTTCTAAAACCTTCACACGCTTTTCTGGCATTTCAGCATTCGTTTCAGGAAAAAATTCATCCAAATCTTCAAGACTTATAGGACCATGTGGCATATCACCAAACATACTTCCCCTCGGCGTCTTTGGTGTTGAGTCTTTTGGTATCGCAGCTTTCGGTGTAGACTTCTTTGGCGTAGAGCTTTCAGGAATAGAAGTCTTTTGAGCACACGGCGATTCAACGATCGGAACTTCAACAAATTCAGATACAGGAGGTTCTTGTATAACTCCTTGCCTTTCTGCTTGAGCATGAATGATAACAGGAGGTTCTTGTGTTGCTCCTTTCTCCTGAGCACCAGAAGGTTCTTGTGTAGCTTCTGTGCTTTTAGCTTTGCTCTTGTATCTTTTGCTCACCGCTTTCTGAGCTTTTTTAGCCTTTCGTTTCCCTTCCGTGTGAGGTGACCCTGTAGTTTTCTTAGAAATTTCGATTGCAGGAGACTTTGTTCTTTTAGTCTTTTTCTTTGGCCTCTCCTCATCAGATTCAATTTCTGCATTCGGATCAAAATCTGCATCAAGTCTCTTTTCCTTTTCTGCTCTTATTTTGGCCTCTGTCTTTTCAGGCTCTTTATCAGGTTCTTCAGTTTCAGACGTAGAAGATATTACTTCTTCTTGAGTCGACTTCATTGTTTCTTGACTCTTATTAATGACTTCAGCGCTAGATCCAGCAACTGCCTCAACATTCTCAGTCTCCTCCTCATCGACAAGCAAAGTTTCACCTTTCTTTGATGCTCGCTTCTTCTTTGGTTTTTCAACTTCCTCTTTCAAAAACCATTCACTCCTTGCCTTCGGTTTAAACTCTTTAAACCACTCTGGTTCAGCTTTAAGCTCATTCTCATCGTCGCTACCTTCTTTTCTCCATTTGTTTCCAGGTGGTGATACATAATCTGAATCTTTAATTGCTCCGAATACTGGTTTGGCGATAGGAGCTGAAGCTTGTTTTTGAAACTTGATAAGCTTCTTCACTGTAGTTTCATCGAGATGAACCAAATAAAGAACATCATTCGGATCTCGAGCAATGTTGGGATACTTCTCATCGATCAGCATCTGAATAAATCTTGGATATAAACACAATCTTGAATTATCCATATTCTTTGACATGTGAACGAATACCATCTTAGAAACATTGAACGACTTCTTCAAAATAAGCGCCGTTGCCATGCTAGCCAAATAATCTTGAACATCATCTAAACCGGCTTTGTGATGGCTGAACGTGTGAATTAGAGCATACATCAAAAGTTTATAGGGGTTTTACACTTCCCCTTTCTTCAGTGTTGGTTTATTCACACTACCTTTATATCCCATGCGGAAGAAACATCCGCGAACCATCTTCTCATCTAGATGAATCAGATCATCTTATTTATCTTTAAGCTCTAAAATTCTTCGAATATCACCTTTAGTAACGTAATTGGCTTTATCTCATCACCAACCTGTACTGTAGAAGAGATTGTCTTCTCATCAGCACTTATATTCGCGTTCATCCAGAAGTGAATAACATGAGATCGATAAGAAACAGTGCACTCAGTAATTGCATGGCGAATATGACTATCTTCAAGAAACTTCAAAATGCTGTCATATTCCTTCAGTGACGGACAAATAGACTTGTCAAAAATAAAAAAAAAATTTCTAACACTTTAATCAAGATCGGGCGAACTTGATTAGTGTTAAACACACTGATTTTAACAAGTTCGCCCGAACATGTAACATACATGTTCAAATTTTTCTTAATGCAAGTTCGAGCGAACTTACAGGTTTATTATACAAATTTTCCTAAGTTCGGCCGAACATGTATGAGACACATGTTTCATGTTAAAAAACAAGTTCGGTCGAACTTACAATACAAACAAATCATTTTTTTGTTAACACAAAGTCGAACATGTTTAGATAAAAAATATTTCAACATTCAAGTTCGGTCGAACATGTTTCTGATTTATTCAAGTGTGTTTTGGACAAGTCGGTCGAACTTGACAATAAGTTTGGCCGAACTTGTCGTCTTCTTCAATCAGACCAACCAAATTCAAACATGCAAAAGTGCATTTCAGTTCAATCAAAAACAATTTCACGGTCGATTTTAAGTGTATATCAAAGGTCTATGTTCAATTTTGTCCAATAACACCTAAAACTATCAGATTTAAAATTTTTTATTTGGTTTTGTTTGTTAATAGTTCAGTCATGATTTAGTTTCAATTAATTACCTCTGCCATAGTAGTTGGTGTCCTAATCACAAAAAACTATCTTCAAATGGGCAGTATAATGGCTTAAAATTGACAAATTCTCACAAATTCTCTCAACAAGCTCAAGTTCGCTCAAAAACTTCTGATAACAAGTAAATGAGTTCGGCCGAACTTGAATGGTATTTACACCTTGTCAAGTTCGGGCGAACTTGTTAAGCCCATCCTGAGGCCTAGAGAAGTTCGGGCGAACTTATCATAAAAACAAACAATAATCTTCTGCAAGTTCGGTCGAACTTGCTGATTGTTAAACTTGAATTGTTTAGCAAGTTCGGCCGAACTTGCCAAATCTCAAAAATTTCAAACTTTTTCAAAATTTTCATTTTTGACCCAGAACTTTCCAACTTTTTACCAGTTATGAAAATCTACTCAGTTGACCAAGTCCAAGCTAATGACCTTGGTTAACCGATTTGTCTGCCGAGTCCAAGTTAATGACCCCAGTTTGATCCGTTACAAACAAATTTTTTATATTTTCAAAATCCAAGTTTCAAATTAATGAACTTTTCATCGTTTTATATTTTCAGATTGAACAGATTAGCTCCCAGCACGTTGTCAAAGAGATTCCCACCGGTTCTAGCATCTTACAAGACTCCAAAGATCCGTTCTCCAACATTGATTCTGCAACAACTGCTTCACTCCAGAAGCTGATTGGAAGTTTAGAATATGCAAGCATGGTTCTTGCAGTTCCAATCAAAGTTCAATTATTCCGTTCAGCAACTCCGTTTTGCTGTGGAGTATATGGAGCACTAAACTCGTGCAAAATCCCTGTTGCGTTGCATAATTCCTTCATTTTATTATTCTTAAACTCTCTGCCGTTGTCACTTCTAATGCGTTTGACCGGCATATGATAAATGTTCTCGAGTTTCTTGAATAAAATAACCAAGTTCTTGAATGTTTCGTATTTTGATTCTTGAAAGAATACCCACGAATATCTCGAATAGTCATCTGTCACGACCAAGCAATATAAGTCTCCTGATATGCTTCGAATATTTACAGGACCAAATAAGTCCATGTGTAGACGTTCTAATGGTAACTTGATTGAGTTTAGAATTTTCTTCGGATGTCATTTCTTGATCTGCTTTCCCTTCTTGCTTTCTAAGCAATGATCAGACATCTGAAAACTTCAAAGATTTACGCCTTCTACAAGATCATTATGAACCAAGAAATTCATATTTCGCAAATGAATATGCCCCATCTTACGATGCTAAAGAATAGAATCCTTTTCAGTAGCCTTTGATACAAAATATTGTGCTGATTGTGATGAAGTGGTAGCAACACCCATATCAAGAACATCAGAATCCACTCATCTGGAATTTTGAATCCCGGCTTCAAGATAATACACTCTTTATCATTGAAATGTACTCTAAATTTCTTGTCACAAATCTGCGATATACTAAGAAGATAGTTCTCAAGCTCTGCAATATAGTTCACGCGATCAAAAGAAACTACGCCATTAGAGAGTTTTCCCTCGGAGATTATCCTTCCACCTTGATTTCCTGCAAATCCAACATATCCACAATTGATAGCTTTAATGTCGAATAGCAATGCCTTCATTCCTGTCATATGTCTGGACGCTCCACTGTCCAAAATCCACTTTGAAAGTACGGATCTTTGGAGCCCCTACAAAAATTCAGAAATTAGGTGAAAAGCTCTACCCAAGCCTTCTTGGTCTTGGGTTTTAGAGGATAACCATAAACAAAAGCATATTCAAACTCATCAACATCATCAAAATCAAATTCATCATCAATTTCATCAATGTTAATGTTTGAAAATTTCACTTTTTTCTTATCTTTTACATATTCGACATTATCGTTTTTAATTTCTGTTTTAATTTCTTTCACATTCTCACTAGTCTTTACCTGCTCAGACTTAGTGATTTTAGTCTTTGATTCTTTTGTGCTGTCAGTCTTTACCAGCTCGGACTTAACAACACCAGATGTTGTTGACCTTTTCTTGACAATCCAGGTTTGAGATTTGATATTAGCCTTTTTGATGTAAAACTTGTTTTCATTAGACCTAGAAGTTTCACCTTTTCGAAAATGGAATTTTCAAAAATCTTTTCAGACTTTGGTTTATCTTCTAGTTTTGATTCATTTCGTTTCAAAATCTTTAAAGGTTTTACAAACACTGGTTGCTTTGGTTTAACAACATTTGTTTCTCTTTTTCGAGGATAAGCCGGTTTTAATTTCGGACAATGTCGTACCACATGACCAATTTCGTTGCACTTGAAACACGTCCGATTATCAAGTGGATGTCCTTTAATTTGTGGTTTAATAAAACTTGAGGTTTTGGCACCACTTGTAACCTTGACTTTATCTTGAAGTTCTTTCTCCTTTTTAAACTCATCATTTGATTGCTTACCAATCAAATTCTCCTCATGAACTGTATTCGTCCCATATACAAACTTCATGTTTTGTTTTTATATTCATCAAATGGTGACAGTTTCTTTACAGATTCATTAGTTTCTTCTAGACCCAACCCTGCTCTCTGGTTTTCCGGATGATCACCACCATTTCTTTGGTACTTATTTCATTTAGGTTTGGAATAGAATTTTCGTTCATTGATTACCAATTCTTCTGATATGACATCCACGAGTTTAAAGAGTTTATCAAGTAATTCTTCTTTCACATTCTGAATCGGGAAGCTATCATCAAAGTATAGTCTATCAGAATCCTTAATTTTGTACATTACAACATTAGGATCGTCACTTAGACCATCTTCTGATGACTTACCGTCATTTTCAGATTGTGAATCAGAATTCTTTGAACTCGAGTTGGCGCTTTTGAAGCTGCCATCATCAGAATCACTTAAAACATTTTCAACAACTTTGTTAACCACAGCGTTGTTATCATCATCAGATTTAGCATAGACTATATCAATGTTCTCTGGCAACTCGTTTTTCTTTTCAGAAAGTAATTCAACATTGAGTGCCTTGTCCATCCCCTCCGCAGATTTAACACATTATTTTTCGCAAAGGGGTGGATGAACATTGCTATATTCTTTGCCTGCTTTCGTTTTAGGTTTTTCTTCCGATGAGACTGTTGGAAGAATGTGATCGATAACATACGCGTTAGTGGTATAACTTCTTAACAATTGTCGAACTCTTTCAGTTTCAATTGTCATATCTTGAAGTTGTTGTTTGATTTCAGCAATGGTGTTGATATAAATTTTAATTGCTCTTTGTTTATCCATTACTGTACCACTCAACATTCTTATATTATCATGTTGTTCGATGTTATTTCTGTCGAGTCTGCCATAATCATTTTTCATTTTGTCATACGCTTCTTTCATTGTGCGATCATCATATTTTAACAAATCGTTATGCACATTGTTTTCAACGACGATCTTTGATTTTTTGGCACATTTGACACAAGGTTTAGTACATTTTGTACAAGGTTTGTCAACTTCTACAACTTGTACTTTGACAACTTCTTTCTCGATAACATTTACCTCTGGACCTACCTTGGTTAGATTTGCCATTAAAGCTTAATCTACCATATCCTTGAGGTCTTCGACTTTCATTTCTTGAGTGATATCAACAATCACTTCATTAATCGTTTTCTCCTCAACCACTTGTTCTTTCGTGCTTCCATCAAAGTGACCTTCAAAACTGTCACAAGAATTAGAGGATAAAATTCCTTGTCTCTGCATATGAATATATTCCTCTTCTTCCTGCTGTTGATGCAAGTATTGTTCCAGAATAGCTTGTTCGAAAGCTGCTGCTTCAGCTGCTGCTGCTGGCTCCTCTACAGAATTATCTTCAACTATCTCTGCCATCAAAGCAACTCCGGTCTTTTTCCCAATATAAGAGTTCCAGTCAAAACCGTCATCTTTTGTAGATGCAACCATGGCTTTCTCCGTGGTACTACTGTTTGGCTTTTCTTGGATCTCAATCTGAGTTTTCTCCGGGAACGGTTTATATTGAAGCGCCTTCTTGTAATATTCATTCCCTCCTCCGAAAGGACTTTGATTTCTTGTTGCCTTGGTGTTCTTACACTCTCTTTTAAAATGTCCCTTCTGTCGACATCTAAAACACGTGACTTTGGATTTGTCAAAACCCAATTTGTTGCTGGAGTTTCCTATGTCATGGTCCGTGAGTGCAACGAACTTTGTCACTCTCCTAATGATCGAAGCTAAGGACCATTTGATGTCCATTAGTTCGAGCTCTTCCTCGTCTACCTGGTCATAATCTTCTGCAGTCATCTCGGGGTTTCCTATCTTGCCGGCAACAAGACATTCATAAGACTTAAGACGGTAGCGAGTAGTGACATATGTTGTTTTGCAACTTCTTCTGAAACAACATTGTTCAAGTTCACTGCTATATTGCACTTGTAAACATTCAGATCCGAACTTTGCTGTTGGTTCTGATTTGTTTGACTTTGAAATGTTGAATTTGAACCAGTGCTCGAGTAAGAATTTTGTGGACTTTTGTCATACTGAGGCTGTGAATGATTCTGGTTCTGTGGAGAAGCATTCATGATTGCACTAAAAGCATCTCCAATTTTTGGACTCAAATGTTATCCTGCATTCCGGTTTTGTAGTACAAACTGATGTCTTGAACTACATTAGCGTTCTTTGATTTTGCTATCTTGAGAAGCTCCATTTCGTGACCTTTAAGTTTATCAATAAACCTGACAACTTGAAGAAATCCCACTTATCACTATTTTTCAGAACCATCAAATACGTAGTCCATTCACCCTCGGGATAGTGCGTCAGCAAGTTTGTAGATGTATTCTTGTTTCGTCTTCTCAAGACCGTGTCTTCGCATTTGCACTTTGAGGTGACAAAAACGCTCAATCATTTGCTTAATGGTCTCATTCTTTAGCATGTTGAAAATATCAAACTCTTTCAAAATGAGAGCCTTCTTGCTTTTGATCATTTCGGCACTGCCTTGGTATTTCTTCTGTAACGACAACCAAAGCTCTCTTGTTGTACTATACTCTGGTAGCAAGATCAGAATATCTTCTTTGACTGACTGTTGGATGAGACTTATCATCTTTTTCTCAGCAATGTATTCGGCTCTCTGAGCTGTCGAGTAGTTGTACTTCTCAAGAACTTGTTGATGCTCATCTACCGGAATAGTATAGCCTCTTTCGATTGACACCTAGCCAGCGAAGTGCATGGCTTGAATCCAGTAGGTAAATTTCTCTTTCCATGCTTCGTATTTGTCCATGCTCATCTGCTTGGGCGGTTTGACGGTCGTTCCCATTTCGTTATCAAGATTGACTTGATTAATCACATTGGCATTTGACGAACTAGCTCCGGACATATAAGCTCTTAGTTGATCTTCCATTGTGAATCACGAAACGTATACGCTGAAAATCATTCAAAAACTTTGAAAACAGTTAGTCCTACTACAAGTTCGGTCAAACTTGTAGTGACAAATGAAGAATTCTTGAATTTTCTAACAAGTTCGGTCGAACTTGTTAGATTTACATTGAAAAATTTCGTTTATCTTCGGTCGAACTTATAAACTAATTAAACAGATCTTCGAGCGAACTTGTTCAAAAGAACTTTGCTGAAATACAAGCACGTTCGGGCGAACTTACTTAAAATCTTCTTGATTTTACACAAGTTCAGTCGAACTTCATGTAACATTAATGAAAATTTAGTATCTTCGAGCGAACTTGACTCAAATTTCCTCAAAAATCACCTAAGTTCGGGCGAACTTACTAAAAATCACTTGAAAAGTGATGTTTTAGTGCAAGTTCGGCCGAACATGGCCAACAAGTTCGTTCCAGAAAGTTTTCAAAAACATGGTTTTTTCAAAATTTCAACATGAATTCGGTTGAATTTGGTCTCCAATCTTTCAAGGGTTTATCTTTGTTGTATTTTACATGATATATTCAAAATCAAAAGATTTTGACCATGAATTCTTCATTTTGTGATCAAAAGTTAAAGAAAAAGAAGAATGGAGTAGAAATAGAAGTGATCTTGTCTTGATACTATCAAATCAGGCTGTTCTAGATCTGATACCACTCGTAGGACCGATCCTCCATGCTTAGGAACCTAAATTTGATATCTAACGTCCATAATAGCGGAAATATTACGTCGTGTTACCAATAGACAAGATTTAATCAGTTAATCGTCAGTTTAATTTATTAAACGTTCAGATTACAGACTGACAGAGCTTCACCTCTACAATGCCAAAGTTACTAATGAGACACACAAGCTAGGTATTTATAGGATTACAAGTTCGCTCCACATGTGTATGTTCGCCCGAACATGCTTAAACATGTCAACTCATGAGCGAACTTGGCTACAACTTTTCATAAATACTTCTTAACCTAGCCTATCCAGCTCTATAAAATATAGACTCGATATAAGACTAAGACATAGACATTCTGCACCAACAGTATCTGAAATCCTGGTCTCAGAATTAAGCATTCCATATCGTTGAAGCGTATCGTGAATTTCTTATCACATATCTGTGAGATACACAACAAGTTGTTCTCTAGCTCCGCAATATAATTCACTTTATCGAAAGAAACCACTACATTTGACAATTTCCCTTCCCCGACAATCCTTTCGCCTTGGTTTCCAGCAAAGCCAACATAACCACCACGGACAGATCTTACGTCGTATAGCAAGGCTAGCATCCCTGCCATATTCCAGGAAGCTCCACTATCCATTATCCATTTAGAAATTATTGATCTCGGGAGTCCCTGCATAATAGATCAAAATTTTATTTAAATAGAGAGATCCAAGCCTTTGTGGTCTTGGGGGGATTTCGAACAACAACCTTTGCATTTTAAATTCAATATTTTCTTTAACAACCTGTTCAACTTTTGAAGATGTTGTAACAGTTGTTTCTTTTACTTCAGATGGTGATTTAGTTTTTGCCACCCAAGTTTGTTTAGCAGTGGCTTTCTTAATATAATACTTTGAATCTTTCTGTTCATTACCATTGGATGCTTCACCAATTTCTTTTTTTGATTCTTTGAAAACTGGTGGCTTAACATTTAAAGTAGATTCTTTTCCTCCTTTAAAGATCTGATGCTGCAGAAACTTGGTGGTTTTGCTCTTTTCATCATCCGAAGATCTTGAAGCATGGTGAACAGGTTTATGTTTCAGACAATTACGAGCGATGTGTCCTACTTCGTTGCATTTAAAGTGTGTCCTACTATCAGTGATAGCGGATTTATTTGCCTTTTCTATATGCTTATTTTCAGCATAAAACTCTTTATTTGATTGTTCTTTACCCAACCTTTCCTTTTCACTTATCGTGTTTGATCCAAAAACAAAGTTTACTTCCTTTTTGAAATTAGGTTTTTGGTAACAATCATTCTTCTTTTTCACATATCCCAAACCCTTACGCTTGTTTTCCGAATAAGCTTTACCGTTGTTATTATTACTAGTTGTGGGTTTAGGTTTAGAATAGTACGATTCACTCAGATTTTCAATTTCTGGCCCACTAAGTTCCATCGTTTTGAACACTTGGTCAATTTTATCAAAATTCACGTTCTGAATCGGAAACTCTTGATAAGAATATAGTTTGTCTGATACTTTCTGTGATATCTGTGACGATCCGATCGTGTAACAATGTTAAACAAGTTTATCAATCAATGAGATTTTGTGTTTATCAATGAAATTTTGTGGTTTATTTATGAGTTTTGTTTATTTATCATGACAATTGCACATATTCGATTCTTGCACGATTCCAAACTTTCAAACGACTTCTGGAAGTGAAATCACAAACTGTTACGTTAACGTAATCCGTCTAACGCGACATACACTTCAGAACAATGACACAAGTCAAACATACCTTAAATAACCTTTACAGAGCTTAGAAAGAAGTTTTGAAGGGTTTGGTATGTCAAAAATAAGCCTATTCGATCGCAGGGACTATTTACAACAAACTACAAAAGTCTGCCGATTCTCATAGCAATGCAAACACCGGAACAAGGTCTTAAGCTAAACATACCCTAAATACCCTTAACATAGCTTAGAAATAAGTTTCAAGGGCTTCGGTATGGCAAAATCACGCTTTTGTAACTTCAGGGGCTATTTTGCAATTTCTGTGAAACTATGCCTTTTCGCGTATTTCGTTATCCGGAACATCTATGGACATCCAAAAATTTCTATAATCATTCGTTACGCTTTTATGGCCATGCACGCGTTCGTTACGATTTTCATCGTAATTAACCGAAAACCGCAACTGTACGACCAAACGAACCGACATACGAAACATTTATGAGCATTTTTCACGTTCCCAATGCTTTATCGTCATTATGGAGCTTAAAAATCAGGTTAACGGGTGTTAAAAGTGCCAAAACACGTCAAAAACAAGTGCATGGACCATTTCTGCTAATTTCTGAAAGTTGTGGCCAGCTGAAGTGGAAGCGGATCGCATCCAAGAACCAATGCGGTCCGCATGGGGGGCCCAGCTCACCAGAATTATTGAAAGCAGCTGGTTAATTTTTCTTTTACTCATCAAACGACCTTGCCACCTTCCCTTCTGCATTTGACACCTAAGGGGATACTAATCAAGTTCATGAGTGGCTCATGAACACTTGGCATGATTTGGTGAGCCCAAATTATCTATAAATAGCCATGTTCTTCATTCATGTGAACTTTTGATCAACTCATCCAGGCTATAACCTGAAGTTGCAACAATATCTGGAGTTCCTCTGAGTTTTCTTGACATTCCTTTAGTGTTGTAAGTGATCTCAATCATGTTTTGATTCAATTAAGGTAGTTTAATTGGATTAAAAGTCGAAAAGTTTGACTTTTGTTTGACTTCCAGATTTGATCATGAATTGATCAACTTAAAGTCCAATTGAACCTTGCAATATGATGGTAATTAAGATGGTTATGGTCCATAATGACCATACCTACTGATTTCCATCTTTTCAAGTCTTTGTGACGAGTCAAAGTTTGGTCAAAAGGGCGATAAATACACATATTTATGACGGAACTGATTTCGAGTATCAAAACAGTTTGTTTTTGATACCAAAACTCTTTTACAACTTAGTTAGACATATCAAAACATGTCTAACTTGTCACTTTTAGTATAATGCTGTCTAGGATCGTTTGTTGAACAGTTTTGACCACCGCTTTGACTTTCGAATATGACCCATTTGATTGAGTTTTAGACCCAATCAAATACATATTTATGTCCATAATTGTAAAGGGAATAACCCTCTGAGGTTGTACCTTATGGTCATATCATTTGATTAGTGTTATGATAATTAATTGTTATGATTTCCAATGATGGCCAAAATGCCCTTTTGGCAAATAAATCAACTAAAAGCATATGTAACATAAATTTTCACATGTAATCTGATCAATTAACATTTTCATAACACATATCTAACCATCCGAACGTATATTTACGTAAATGACACGTTAGAGTAGCGTAAACTACCTTAACGAGTCATAACGGGTCAAAAGCACTTAGGAACCTTTTCAAATCAGAATGTTAACTTTATTAAACCAATTCATATGAGTTCCAATACTCATTTGGTTTATAAGGTCTCATTCTATCCGATTCTTCGATTTCAAATCCCAATATTTACACAATTATCCGATTTTAGGACACGCTTTGATTTCTCGGACTTTTGAGCTTGTTTGATCTTCGATTCAAGGTTACAATAGCAATCACAAGTGAGTACATAGTTTCCCCTCTTTTATGTTTGCAAATATTTTGGGGTGATTCATATGTGCTAAAACATTTTCGAATTTACAAAATAAAAATGCTATGGTTTATATAAGCGATACGATTTCAATAATGTGAACGAACTTGATGGTGCGTTGTATTCCTAACAAGAATGACATTCATTAAGAATGGCCAAGCCGACCAGTAGTAAGTTACGACGCCTAGGATTGGCAATCCCGTTACCAAAATTCCCAGGGTTTGTGGGGAAGTTTGGGAAGTGACTGAAACTGTATTTGTAACAAACCCTTTGGTGGTTGTTATACGATTAAGGGACCCCATGGGTGGTCTCGAACAAGTCAACAAAGGTTTGAATTTATTCACTAAACGACCAAAAGTTTTCACAATTAAAACGATGAACGATGAATGATTATTTATAACAAGGTACGATGAACGATTGGTTTATAACAAGAACAATGAGCAATGGACGATTGGTTATGAATAGTGATTTAGATAACATATGTGTATAATGTGATAAGAGCACGGTGGATACGCCAGTGGTACTTCCTATATATAAGCGCTTTAATCGTATTACATTCGTGGCGATATTTGCATCACTTGAGCAAATGTTTTCAAACAATGACACGCAAGGATTTCAATTAAAGATATAAACCATACAAGTTATTTCAAGACGACTTACTATTACGAAATAAATGTTTTGGTCAAGATTTATGGCTACAAGACTTTTATAAACTATAACTAACTTGTTTTAGATTGGTTAGTTATCATTGCAATACCAAATACTTTTCGATAACAAGGTTTTCAATTAACGACTCTATGTACTCGCCGACATATTTTTGCTGACTTGTTTTCACATATGTTTCAGGGAACAATGCCTGATGATACTGATGCATGCTCATGTAGGATCGGACGTGGGCCTTAGTGCTTATAAAATAAGAAAGACAATAAATATGCTTGTTTGTTTGTTTAAGTTTGTTTGAAAGTTCTAAAACAATATGACAATATAATCTATGTTTAGTATCCAATGAAATATGAAATACCATGTGTTGTTGAAACAATCTGTTAACGTGACTCCCCAATTGTTTCCGCCGCATGTTGTTTTACGCGATTTGGGGTGTTACAGGTTGGTATCAGAGCACTAATTATAGGGAATTAGGTTATTAGTAATGCATTGACCTAGACTATAACCTTCCTATGACCCTAACGCGAGTTTACTTGCGGTTAGATTTAAAATACAATACAATCACCTATCCTTAGGAGATTACCAAAAAAAAAATCCACAAATTTCAAATCCATTTTCGAAAATCAATCGTCTATCCTTAGATGATTTGTTTTTGGCTTTAAGCCTTCAAAGTTTTCAAAATCTCGTCAAAGTTTGGGTTTTAATAATGTGAACATGTGCAATCTGGAAGGGTGGGTGCCTGTACCCTGAGTTTTCTGTCTAAGGCTAGAGTGTTCGTACAAATCCACTTAATCGGACCAGTCACTCTTACCTGGGAACTCTTGGGGTAAGTGTCCACTTATAGGCTAAAGCATGTCTTCGCGATACATTACAAAGACCCATTTACTTTGATTAGTCACTGTGTGTCATTTGATTGTCTTGAGAGACAAAAGAATGACCACCACCCTTATGTTACATCGATATTTTTTATGCCTCTATTAATTTTTTTCCGAATGTCAATCTCACATATCTTTCATCATGTTTCCTTTCTAGAATGCCTCCTCGACGTGATACAACTAAAAATGCCAAAGTGGCTGCTGTCACACCCCAACCGATGGCGGAATCATCGGGGTAGTGGCACTAGGCGACCAGATTGTCTCACGAGAAATTTCCATAACACTATTTAATCAACAATATTTTCACGTCTAATATCCCATACTATTAAACAATATGTCATCAACAATGTCACGAATGCATGTTTTTCCCATAAAATAATGTTCAATTTTCCCTAGATTTATTACATTTTGAACTAAGCAAAACAACTAACGAAACAAACTACGTCCAAAGCATCCAAGCTAAAATCCTTAACCTGTTACATAAGTAAAGGTGAGCATAAGGTTTAAGTAATACTAGCATAATCGAGAAAACATTCGCGAAATAGTCTAATTACATATCATGATACACCAAAACACATCACACAGATAAACATAGGCTTATGTCTCATGCTAACTACCGTGAGAAGGCTTGCGCGTCCATCGTAACTAGACCCCGTCGGGTGTTAGCCACACTATAGTACCATACTAGCTAAGGAGGCAAGTTAACGAAAATAAGTCCTAGTCACATGTTTCTAGTATCACGTATTGAGCATATATAATCAGATTATTCGCGTGTGATAAACAGTTTGATTTGTCAAGTGATTTTGATAGAGGAACATATGTAACACCCAAAAGTGCTTTAAAGCAAAAACGGGTCAAGTATACTCACCGTTGGTGCGTTTAGGTAAGATTAGGGATCTGAGAAAAGTCGCGAAGAGCGTCAGGTCAGCCTATAAACGAACATAAGCGCATCAGTCTTCCGATTTTACTTAAGTTTGGGTTGAGCGGTAGAAAAGTTCGGCCGAACTTGTTAAAGTTTTGTTGAGGTTAAGTCAAGTTCGGTCGAACTTGTAAGTTTCTTAGAGAAACTTCACAAGTTCGGGCGAACTTGTTGGTAATGTCAACAAGTAAGACAAGTTCGGCCGAACTTGTGAAGTTTCCTGAGAAACTTGACAAGTTCGAGCGAACTTGGGAGATTATGAAGGAAATTTTGTGTGTTTTACTCAAGTTCGGCCGAACTTAACCCCTTGAGGGCAAGTTCGAGCGAACTTGGCAAATGTGCTATCAAAATCAGTGTAATCTCGAGCGAACTTGATGTTTTCGGGTCTAAAATCTTGCGTTTTCACGTCGTTTGCTGAGGAAATCGAGTGCCCGTCCCTCCAACCTTAAGCCAATGAGTAAAACTTAAGCTGGAGAGGTCTTTTGGAGCGAACCTAGCCATTTTACAGAAACTCGGGCTAATCCGGCGAACTTGATGGTTCGTACGGGTTAGTCCAGCTTGTGTAAAGTGACGATTTCATCCTTGTGCTTCCGGATCTAGCTTCGATAACGCCTCATTCCACTCAAAAGTGAACGAAACTACGTCATTAGTCCGAATATTGTGTAAAAATCAAGGATTTAAAAGGTTTTGCTCAGATCTAGTATAGATCTGAGTGAAAATAGAAGTTTTTATGGAAAAAAGATGAATATTTTCGTAAACAGAAGAGATTTGATGAAAACGAAGGCAATGCCTTTTGCAAAATGGTTGTAAACGTTTGTAAAACATTGTTGAACATCATTGTAGTTGAAATTGGGTTGATTCTTAGTTAGAAAACAGAGGGTTTCGGGTTTGAGAGCTCTGGGCGAACTTACAGCAAGTTCAAATGAGAGAAAGGAGCTGAGTATTTTTAAGTGAAGGCAAAATGAGGGAGCTGGGGAGCCAAGTTCGGCCGAACTTGCATGAATTCATGCAAGTTTGCGCGAACTTAGGAGATTCTTGGAGGTGATGAGTCAAGTTCGACCGAACTTGACCTCCTTGAGGTGAAGTTCGAGCGGACTTGAGGCAATGGAGAGCTTAGTTAGGCCAGTCAAGTTCGGCCGAACTTGGTAACACCAAGTTCGAGCGAACTTGACCCAATTTGTTGGGTTTTCTTCGTTTTCACTCGTTTATCGATTGTTTAGCGATGTATTCGAGTTATAAGGTAACGTTAAGCGATTAGGCTATATATTAAGCGTTATATTTGATATAATAGTGCGATTTAGCGATTCGAGCGCGCGAGAGCGATGTGATAAAAGGATTGTAATCATAACTAGAAACACACATAACACATAAGTAATCTAAACCACATAATTAACTACGTTTTGTGATGCGATGAGATGAGCGATGAGATTTAATAAGCGATTAGATGCTATATAATGTACGTAATTGTAATTAATTATCATAAACTTTTCTTATAAACGAATCTTGGAATACAAATGGAAATACAACGGAAATAAACTAAAAACAAAGCAACAACGAAATTTAGAGTTGTTACAGTCTCCCCTACTTTAGGAAATTTTGTCCCGAAATTTAAGTAATGGCTGTAAGAAAGAGGTGCGGGTACTTGGCCTTCATGTCACTTTTCAATTCCCAAGTGAACTTGGCGCCGCGTTTGCCTTCCCATCGGACTTTCACGACATGGATGCGAGAGCGTCATAGTTTCTTGGTTTCTCGGTCCATGATCTCAACAGGCTTTTCCACGAAATGGAGACTCTCGTTGATTTGCAGATCTTTGAGAGGTATATGGAGATTCTCTTTGGCTAGGCATTTCTTGAGGTTAGACACGTGTAAAGTCGGATGTACGTTGTTAAGTTCCTCTGGTAATTCGAGGCGAAAGGCCACTTTGCCGATTCTCTCCAGAATCTTAAAGGGTCCTACGTATCGAGGCGCTAGCCTTCCTTTCTTCCCGAAGCGGACCACTCCCTTCCAAGGTGCAACCTTTAGGAGAACGTGATCTCTCACTTCGAACTGTAGGGGCTTGCAGCGTTTATCGGCGTAACTCTTTTGACGACTCCAAGCTTTCAAGAGATTGTCTCTGATTTGGAGGATCTTGTCAGTCGTTTCTTGAATTAACTCGGGACCGGTGATTTGTGCTTCTCCGATCTCGTGCCATGTAATAGGCGATCGACATTTTCTTCCATACAGTGCCTCAAAAGGAGCCATTTGAATGCTGGTATGATAACTATTATTGTACAAGAATTCGATTAAAGGTAAATGTGTATCCTAGTTACCAACGAATCTATAATGCACGCACGAAGCATGTCTTAGAGTGTGCGGATCGTGCACTCAGTCTGGCCGTCGGTTTGATTCGGGCTAACCGTTCGACCTTAAAGTCTTCTCGTATAGCAATAAAGTGCGCTGACTTAGTAACACGATCAACGATAACCCAAATGCTATCGTGACCAGAGGATGTGCGAGGAAGTTTTGTAACGAAGTCCATAGCTATACTTTCCCACTTCCACATCGGGATTTCGGGTTGTTCAAGTAAGCCAGAGGGCCTTTGATGCTCGAATTTAACCTTCGAGTAGGTTAAGCACTTTGAGACGTAAACGGCGATATCCTTTTTCATGCCCGGCCACCAGTACTTAGGACGAAGGTCCTGGTTGTAGGACCGATCCTCGATGCTAAGAAGCCTAAATTTTATATCTAACGTCCATAATAGCGGAAATATTACGTCGTGTTTACCAATAAACAAGAATTAATCAGTTTAACATCAGTTTTATTGATCAAATGTCAAGAGTACAAACTAACAGAGCTTTGCCACCAAAATGCCAAAGTTACAAATGAGAGAGGCTAGCTAGGTATATATAGAAGTACAAGTTCGCTAGAAGGAGACCTAAGTTCGCCCATAGGTTACTTGTATTGGCAAGTTCGGCCGAACTTGACTCAACATGTCAATATGGGGGAACTTGTAACATCATTACATAAATATTTCATACGACTAGCCTATTCAGCTCTATTCTATACAGACTCGATATAAGACTAAGTCATAGACATTATGCACCAATAGACTCCCCCTTGGATATCGTCTTTGTCTTGTATCAGTCTTTAAAACTCTGTCTTCATAATATACTTTAACGCACACGACTGAAGAAGTTCTTAAACGGCTTCTTTCGTCGCTCTTGTTTAGGATCTGGCATCTAGTCTGTAGGAGGCAGTTTGTTCATGTACTTAAATCTTCTAATACTTGCCTTCCTTGTTTTCTCATG
The DNA here is from genome assembly GCA_947069175.1 of Scalesia atractyloides. Lineage (NCBI taxonomy): Eukaryota > Viridiplantae > Streptophyta > Magnoliopsida > Asterales > Asteraceae > Scalesia > Scalesia atractyloides. The sequence goes on from CAMTDV010000019.1 coordinate 17,052,072, forward strand.
AATCTCTTCGAGACGCTTCTCCTCTTTCAGAAATTCAACTCTTTCTAATTCCCTCCAGTTTGTTTGCCACATCTTTCCTGAGTTTACTTCATGAGCATAGCAAACATTAACAACTTTCTGAAACTGCATCGCTTGTACCTTTTCACGTTCTTCAAATACGATTTTTCTGTAGAAAAGACATTTGATATATTCTCTTGAGCAGTTAATCAACCACATCGGATCAAGAATCCTGATTATTCTCGATAACCCCCTAATGCCTTGAGAACCAAGTATTTCAACCCTTTCCTTTGCAATATCCAAATGTTCTAAGAATCGTAGCACAATAACAGCTTCACAAGTGGTTGGATTTATCTGCCACCACTTGAACAATGGATAGAAGTTTTGTTCAATCGGCATCAATGGCATGTTTCTCATTGCCCTAGGTCGCTTCATTATCAACGTTATGTCTTTCTCCCTTGTTTTCTTGTTAGTCTTGATTCGGCGACCTGGAATGAATGGCTTCCAATATCTGAATCCTTTCACTGCTTCATATTTTATCAACTTCCACAATAATTGATCAATCACTTTCATGTGATATGTAACATTAACGGTCTGAACCAACTCTTCCACATCCAAATATGGTATGGTCTTGAAATCAGCAAGATACTTGAAGTATTGCACTCCAAATTCTATTTTGATTGCATATACGTTAAGTTCCTTTAACCAACCCCAACTTAATATATCCCCCAATGACACATCTTTGTCTCTGGTAAAGAATGCTAGAGGACGTCGAAACTTACGTTCGCGCGGCATGTCTTTAAACCAAGACTTCTTTGCTTGAGCTATCTCTTCTTTTGTCATCGGCTTTGGTACTTTACCTTCTCTAACTGATTCTTCAATCTTTTCTTTTAACATTTACTTCATCTAACTGCTTGTACATCTCTTCAAATGTAGGAAAACTATCTGTATCTGGACCAATGTACTTTGCAGTCTGATCTGTTTCATCATCAGAAGACCAACTTGACCAACTACTTGATCGAACAAATGTATGGCCCTATATCACATTGAAAAAAAAGTAATAAATAGTGAAAATTGTAACAGGTGTACCTGACGCTGTAATAGGATCACCTTTGGTAGAATTATTGCGCGGAAGTGCTAGTGTGGGATAATCCACTTTCTTCCACAATCACTCTATTATACTCGTCAGCTTCAAATCTTCTAACGTGTTAACATTCAACACGTCTTCTTCGAAATCAAATTCTAGATCTTCAGCATCAACTTCAACTAACTTTGCAAGATCTTCCTTAGTATAATTGTGCACATACTCGCCTTCCTCCACGTTATGATATAACATCAACAATAAAGGCTTAGAAGGTACTTCAGCAATCGGCTTTACAAATCTTTCAACATTAGACATATCAATCTCATCAGTTGGCCCTTTCTGCCCTGACTCCCCCTCACTTTTATCATCCATTCTGTTTGATTCGTCATCCTTAGCTTCAGTAATCTTTATACCGACACCACCCTGATCATCATCATCGTCATCCTCAGCCACATTCCAAACCTCATATGCTAAATCATCTTTCTCTTCATCATCTTTATCCTCTTTTTCAGCTTCTTCATCGTCCTTTTCTTCAGAAGCAACTATAGGATCAGAAGGCTTGACATATTCGTCAACCTTTTGAATCTCAGACTCAGAAGCTATAACAACATTCTCTTCAACAAATTTCTCTGCAGCTTCAGAAGACTTAAGAGTTTCACCTTCAACCCCTTTACACCACTCGCAGCTAACTCTTTCTCAGATCGTTCTTTAGCTTCTTGCTGATCCAGACGATCATATTCTTTAATGAAATCAATCCCCAGAGAGTTAGATAAAACTTTCTGCATCCTAGAAAATCTTCGATCATTTAGAGCTTGGATTGACTTTAGATCTGCAATCTCTGTTTGAAGCTTTTCATTTGCATCCTATAAACTCTCGATCAAAGCTTTAAAATATTCTCGTTCATTTTGCAACACTTTCACTTTATCGTCCAACATCTCTTTTCAACAATGCTTTGATTCATTTTCTGAATAAGCTCAGCTTTCTCCTCCTCATTCTTTGCCACTTTTTCTTCTAACACCTTCACACGCTTTTCCAGAAGTTCAACATTCATCTCTGGAAAGAATCATTTAGATCTTGCAGACTAATCGGATCATTATGCATATCACCAAATAGATTAGGCACTGAAGATTTTGGTGTTGACTTTGGAGTAGCAGCCTTTGGGGTAAACTTCCTTGGAGTAGAACTTTCAAGATTTGAAGTCGTTGGAGCAACCTGTGATTGAATAACAGGAACTTCTAATAAACCAGACACAGGAGGTTCTTTTGTAGCTCATGGCCTTTCAGCTTCACTTGAAACAACAACAGGAGGTTCTTGTGTGACTTCTTTCTCCTGTGCGCCAGAAGGTTCTTGTGTAACTTCTGCGCTGTTCAACTTTCCTTTGTATCTTTTACTTACAGCTTTTTGAACTTTCTTTGATTTCCTCTTGTCTTTTGTTTGAGGAGACCCTGTAGTCTTCTTTGAAATTTCTGTTGCTGAAGACTTTGTACGTTTAACTTTCTTCTTGGGTCTTTCCTCGTCAGACTCTTTCTCGAGATTTGGATCAAAATCAGCATCCATCTCTTTTTCTCTTTCGGCTCTAATCTCAGCTTCAGGCTTTTCTGACTCTTTTACAGGTTCTTCTTCAGAATCTTCATCGTTTTCGAATGTAGCAGAAATAACATCATCTTGCGTTACTTTCTCAGTCTCTTGGCTTTCGATAACGACTGCTGCGCTTGAACCAGCTTCAGCTTGAACATTTTCGGGTTCATCTTCATCGACGAGCATTGTTTCAACTTTCTTTGCAGCTTGTTTCTTCTTTGGCTTTTCCACTTCGGCCTTTAAGAACCATTCGCTTCGAGCCTTTGGTTTGAAGTCTTTAAACCATTCTTTTTCAGCATTAAGCTCTTTTTCATCATCGCTTCCGTCTTTCCTCCATTTATTCTCAGACGACACAATGTAATTTGAATCTTTGATAGCTCCGAAAACTGGCTTTGCAACAGCTGCTGAAGCTTGCTACTGGAATTTTAATAGCTTCTTCACAGTTGTTTCATCGAGATGACTCAGATATAACACATCGTTCGGATCTCATGCAATATTCGTGTACTTTTTATCTATCAGCATCTATACAAATCTCGGATAAAGACACAACCTTGAATCCTCCATATTCTTTGACATATGAGTAAAAACAAGTTTAGAAAACTTGAACGGCTTCTTCAGAATCAGTGTCGTTGCCGTACAGGCTAAATAATCTTGTACATCGTCAAGGCCCGCCTTACGGTGACTAAATTTAAGAATGATCACATGCATAAGGAGCTTGTAGGGGTTTGGCACTTCCCCTTTCTTCAACGTTGGCTTATTCACACTCCCCTTATATCGGATACGAAAGAAACAACCTCTAACCATCTTCTCGTCCAAGAATATCGGATCATCTTTATCATCGTTGAACTGTAGGATCCGTCGAATATCATCTTCAGTCACAGTGATCTTCTTTACTTCATTTCCAACTTACACCGATGAGATAATCGTCTTCTGATCATCACTAAGACTCGAATTCATCCAGAAATGATACGTGTGACTTCTATAAGATACTGTACGCTCCGTTATAGCATGATGAATAGGGCTTTCCTTCAAAAACTTCAAAATACTCTCGTATTCCTTCAAAGATGGACATATCGTCTTGTCGAGCGTAATACAAGTATTGTGAGATTTAAAAAACTCTATTATAATCACTCTCATTGGTTCTTAAGCCTGAAAAACAACGCAAAACAATTAGCATGCTTTACAAGAAAAAGTTTCAAATTTTTTCTAACACTTACATCAAGTTCGGGCGAACTTGATGTGTTATATAACATTCTGATATTGCTAAGTTCTCCCGAACATGTATTACAAACATGTTCCCCATTCAAGGGTAAGTTCGGGCGAACTTATACTCTTAACAGTTTTCAGATTTCCAAATCACAAGTTCGGGCGAACTTCCACATATTGTTTCAATAGTCAATTTTATGAAGTTCGGTCGAACATGCAATTGCTTCTCTTTATTTAGGTTTAGATAACAATTCCTTTATGCAAGTTCGGTCGAACTTGACAACAAGTTCGGCCGAAGTTGTCGTCTCCTTCAACACACCAAACTTGCTAGTGTCTAAAGTCAACCATTATTATCTAATTCAGAATAAATCCATGGTCAATTTTAGTTCATTATCAAGATTTTATGTTCAATTCTATCATAAAGCCCCTAGATCTATCATTTTTTAAGTTTTAAGACTTGGTTCATCAATTACAGTCCAAATTACGGTTCAAAATCCAAATAAATACCTCAGACATTGTAGATGGTGTGCTAATCATCAAAAACAATCCAAATTTTGGATGTATAACGTTATGATTTTGACAAAATCACAAGATCGCTCAAATGCTTACAAGTTCGCCTCAGAGAGATTAGGTAACTGATAAGTGAGTTCGGCCGAACTTGCTGAGTTTAAATACTCATGAAAGTTCGGGCGAACTTGCTGAGCCCAACAGAAAGGTCCATCAGAAGTACGGGCGAACTTGAGTTAAAACCACTAGCCATCAATTAGCAAGTTCGGTCGAACTTGCTGAAAGTTAAACTTTGATCAGTTTAGCAAGTTCGGCCGAACTTGCCAAAACCAAATCTCAAACTTTTTCAAATTTTACAGTTTAACCCCTGAAGTTTCCAACTATTACTAGATATGAAAATCCACTCAGTTGACCAAGTCCAAGCTAATGACCTTAGTTAACCGATTTGTCTGCCGTGTCCAAGTTAATGACCCCGGTTTGACCCGTTACAAACAAACTGTTGATATTTTCAAAATCAAAGTTTCAAATTAATGAACTTTTTATCGTTTTGACTTTTCAGATTTTATAGATTAGCTCCCAGCCCATTGTCAAAGAGATTCCCACCAGTTCTAGCATCTTACCAGACTTCGAAGACCCGTTCTCCAACATTGGTTTGCTGCAAACTATGTAGAAATAAAATCTTTTTGAATTTTTGTAAGTTTTATGCTAAAACACACTGAAAATCTTTTTGATTTTAATCTGTAAAGCTAATAAACTATGTACAAAACAATGTAAACTATGTACAAACATATTTATAGACATATTTTTGTGAATTCATGTCTAAAGGATCATATCAGTTGTATGAGACATATCACCAGTACCGTTGACCTTTAGATGACTTTTTAGCTTTAAACATTGTTGCTATGTTTGTCCTCTTAAACTTTACCACGTTTCTCAACTGTTTTAAGATATGTTAAGGTAAGATTTATGAAACTTGACTTATCTCTGGTTCCCACTTCTTGAATATACTCCGGTATCAAGATTCCCTAAATTACATCTTACAGGTGAATATAGCGTAATTGATATCTGTATCTGGGTTATGCGAGACCTTGAGAGCTCAGGTTAGTACTACCGTACAGACAAAGAGATGAAGGGTCGTCTTTAAGGTGTGTTCCACTTAAGGAATCTTTTTAGCACAATGATTAGATCTTTCGATACTTTTCGATTTTGCATGCAGTTTTTGGGTTTATAGCCAAAGTATTATAGAAGTTCTAGGCTATTGCTTTCGCAAAATCAGAAGAACTTGTATAATACCCGAGATATCAACTATCTATAAAAACCTCGTATCTCAGAATCAGGCAATTTCTCATACGAAATTTCGGAGTACTAAGTCCATATATCCAAGATGTGTTAATCCACAAGATTAAGCAGTTGTTAAATTTAGTTTATATCTCGAAAACAGTTTACTGAATGTTAAGCCTATCGACACATCCACAGTAAGACTCGTTTATCACTTTTTAAACTTTACATTTCTTTAGCATACTGTGATAGTCCACTGATGTACTATCATTTCCTTTTTTGTGACACCGAATTCTTTTTTGTCGTCTTTTTTCAAATTTTTTTTGTACATTTTTAAAAATTTTCATATTTTTTTGTATTTTCCCAAATATTTCTCCCCTAAAATCAAAAACATATTTTTGGATTTTAGATTTTAAGAAATACGAAAGAAGAAAGATATTTACAAACCATACACACCAATGCGGATTACGTGAATTCGTCATCCGATTCGTATTCAACCTCAGCTTCCGCACCTGTAAACAAATTTTTAATACCATTAAGCCGTATTAGATATTTAAATCTTGTTAATGGAAATGCTTTGGTATAAAAATCAGCCCTTTGTTCGTCGGTGTGGATTTTTTCTATTCGAACCAATTTCTTTTCGTAGCAATCACGAATGAAATGGTATCGAATTTCAATGTGTTTTGTACGTGACTGATGAACCGGATTTTTAGTTATATTGATGGCTGCTTTGTTATCTACGAATAAAGGCGTGTCAAGAAACTGCAGACCATAATCCCTCATCTGTTGCTGAATCCAGAGGATTTGAGAGCAACAGCTGGAAGCAGAAATGTATTCCGCTTCACAGGTTGAGAGAGAGACCGTGGTCTTTTTCTTACACTGCCACGTTACCAAACGCGTGCCAAAGAACTGGCATCCTGCAGTTGTAGATTTCGAGTTTAGCTTGTGCACTCTGAAGTCTGAATCAACGTATCCCGTTAATTCAAAATTGTCGTTTTTAGGATACCATAAGCCCGTGCTAGGACATCCTTTCAAGTAATGAAAGATTCGCTTGACTATCTGCATATGTGATATTCGAGGACTTGACTGATATCTCACACATAAGCAAGTAGGATACATGATATCTGGGCGTGATGCCGTTAGATACATCAGTGAACCTATCATCGATCGATAAAGTGTTTCATCAACTTTTGTTCCCGTCTCGTCTATACAAATCCCATGGTTCAGTGCCAGCGGTGTGGAAAGCTGCTTTGAGCTATCCATTTCAAACTTTTTGAGAATGTCGTGAACATAGTTATTCTGATGAATGAATATCCCGTCTGGAAGCTGATCCACTTGAACACCTAAGAAAAACTTCATTTCGCCCATCGAGGACATCTCAAATTTCTTCTTCATGATCTTTTCAAACTCTTTGCACAGACTGTCATCCGTAGAACTGAAAATGGTATCATCCACATAGATTTGTACAATTATCAGATGCGATCCAACTTCTGTGGTAGACAAAGTGCTATCCACTGTGCCTCGTCTAAAGCCATTTCCTACGAGATGTTGCGATAACGTCTCGTACCAAGCTCTCGGGGCTTGGTGTAAATCGTACAAGGCTTTAGCCAGGAGATATGCTTTGTTCTTGTTTAGTGGATCGACGAAACCGGTGGTTGGCCGACATACACTTGTTCATGAAGTTTACCGTAGAGAAATGCAGATTTTACATCTAACTAGTACACCTTAAATCCTTTCCAAGCTGTGACTAGGAAAATGCGGATAGATTCTAATCGCGCAACCGATGCGTATACCTCCGTGTAATCTATACCTTCCTGGTGGTGGAATCCCTTGACAACCAGCCGAGCTTTGTTTCTGACTATTATACCCTGATCGTCTCTTTTACACTTGAAGACCCACTTTGTATCAATAGCTTTCTGCTTCGGTGGCAAGTCTACAAGCTTCCAAACACCCAACTTCTTGAACTGTAACAGTTCTACTTGCATTGCTATCACCCAATTCTCGTCAGCCAGAGCCTCATTAACTGTCTTTGGCTCTATTTGAGAAATGAAACATGAGTAGTAGCAGTAGTTCTGAGTTGGTGCAACTTGGGTGTAGAAACAACTAAGTGCTTTATTGATTTCGCTTCGTGTACGCACACCAGTTTGTAGTTCTCCTATAGTATTCGTTGAAAGATGGTAAGAATATGATCGCGGAATTTCTTCTATTGGAACATCAACTGAGCTTTGCTGATTTGAAACAATCAGATCATTGTTTACATAAACATTAGGAGTACCTGATGAAGCTTCGTTCTGATTTCTCGGACTAGAAGATTGATTTAACAAGTTAGATATCTACTCAACTTCTTCATCCGATGAAGTTTCATTATCAACATCAAATGTCGGTGCTTCATCTGAGTCAGAACTCTTATTCTGTGGCATGTTGGGACCTGATGTTGTAGTTTCGGGCTCATCAGAAGCATTCACTTGAGGTGCAGCAGGTGTTACTTCTGCTTCAGAAATATTTTCAACTTGAACACCACTGCTATTGCTTGGACCTGCTCCGGAAGATGAAGAATCAAACGTGGGTTGATTAACCACAATTGGTCTAATGATTTGTTCTTGATTCGCCGACTGTTGAAGATAGTATAATGCTGCAATTTCTTCTTCAGACGATTCTTCCGGCAAGTCGAAGGACTTCCAAAGATCTTGGTAGTTAAACAGCCACCCGTCACCTCTCCTTTGAATAGGATCCGTATAGTTAAAACAATCCACGTGCTGTGCTTCAATAACCTTTCTCAACGAAGGAACATATACTCTTCTTAATGGACTCGCATATCCGACAAAGAAACCTTCAAGAGATTTAGCTCCGAATTTGCCATCTTGATCGATTACAGTACATGGCGCACCAAATGGCTCTAAGAATTTCAAATTTGGCTTCCGTCGGTTTATCATCTCAAAACATGTTTTCTTTGTTGGTTTGACAGTGAGAACTCTGTTTAGCGTGTAGCAAGCCGTAGCAACCGCTTCACTCCAGAAGCTGACTGGAAGTTTAGAATCTGCAAGCATGGTTCTTGCAGTTTCAATCAAAGTTCTGTTCTTCGTTTAGCAACACTGTTTTGCTGTGGAGTATAGGGAGCATAAAACTCGTGCAGAATTCCTTCATTTTGTTATTTTTAAACTATGTGCCATTGTCACTTCTAATGCGTCTGACCGGCAGATGATAAAGATTCCCGAGTTTCTTAAACAGAATCACCAAGTTCTCGAACGTTTCGTCTTTTGATTCCTTAAAGAACACCCACGAATATCTGGAATAATCATCTGTCACAACCAAGCAATATAAGTCTCATGAGATGCTTCGAACATTTATAGAACCAAATAAATCCATATGGAGACGTTCTAATGGAAACTTGATTAAGTGTAGAATTTTCATCGGATGAGATTTCTTGATCTGCTTTCCCTTTTTACATTCTAAGCAGTGATCAGACATATGAAAGCTCCGAAGATTTACACCTTCTACAAGATCATTATGAACCAAGAATTCATTTTTCGCAAATGAATATGCCCCATCTTTTGATGCCAAAGAATAGATTCCTTTTCAGTAGCCTTTGTCACAAAACATTATGCTGATTTTGATGAAGTGGTAGCGACGCCCATATCAAGAACATATAGATCATTCTCACGAGGTGCTCACATCAGAATCCACTCATCTAGTATTTTGAATCTCGGCTTCAAGATAATACATTCTTTTTCGTTGAAATGCACCGTGAACTTGTCGCAATCTGTGATATGCTCAGAAGATTATTCTCCAACTCTGCAATATAATTCACGCAATTGAATGAGACAACGCCATTGGAGAGTTTTCCCTCGGCGACTATTCTTCCACCCTCGTTACCCACAAATCCAACATATCCACCATTGATAGCTTTTATGTCGAATAGCAACGCTTTAATTCCCATCATATGTCTGGAAGCTCCACTATCCAGAATCCACTTAGAAAGTACGGATCTCTGGAGCCCCTGCACATTTCAACAATTAGTTAAACAGCGCAACCCCAGCCTTTTTGGTCATGGGTTGAATTGGATAACTATCATTGTAATCAAATTCACATTCATCGGCATAATCATATTCAAATTCATCATCTGAACTTTCTACGATATTTATGTTTGAAAACTTCACTTTCTTGTTATCTTTCAAACTGTTACCACTTGTAGATTTGACAATTTCAGATTTTGATTCTTTCATGCTATCACTAGTCTTAACAGGCTTAGACTTAGTGATCTCATATATTGTTGACCGTTTCTTTGCAATCTAGGCTTGAGATTCTATGTTAGCCTTTTTTATGTAAAACTTGTTTTCATTAGCTTTTGAAGATTCTCCTTTTTTGAAAGTTGAACTTTCATACTTCTTTTATATTTTAGTTTAACTTCAGGTTTTGATTCATTTCTTTTCAAAATCTTTACAGGTTTTACAAACTCTGGTTGCTTCGGTTTCACAACATTTGAACTTTCTTTTCTTCGAAGATAAGCCGGCTTTGATTTCGGACATTGGCGTGCAATATGACCAATTTCGTTGCACTTGAACCAAGTACGAGAATTATGTGGATGTCCTTTAGTGGGTTTTAGACCCACTTGTTTTGGCACAACTTGCAATTTTGGCTTTATCTCAAAGTTCTTTTTGTTTCTTGAACTCATCATTTGATTGTTTGCCAATCAAACTTTCCTCATGAACCGTGTTCGTCCAATATACAAAATTCATGTTTTTATTCTTGTATTCATGAAATGGTGACGTGTTCTTTTTAGGTTCATCTGATTCTTCTAACCCCAACCCAGCTCTTCGGTTTTCCGGATGATCACTACCACTCTTTCGGTAGTTATTTCTTTTAGGTTTGGAATAGAATTTCTTTCATTGATCTCCAGATCATCTGATGTAACTTCCACGAGTTTAAAGAATTTGTCTAACAATTCTTCCTTCATGTTCTAAATCAGAAAACTGCCATCAAAGTATAATCTATCAGATTCCTTAATCTTGTACATTACAACATTAGGATCATCACATAGATCATTCTCCGATGATGTATCGTCATCTTCCGCTCGTGAATCAGAATTCTTTGAACACGAGTCAGCGCTTTTAAAGTTGCCTTCATCAGAATCTTCCAGAACATTTTCAACCACTTTCTTAACCACAGCATTGTCATTATCAGATTTAGTATAGATTACATCAATGTTTTCTGGAAACTCAGTTTTCTTTTCAGATAACAACTCAATGTTGAGTGCCTTATCCATCCCATCAGCGGATTTGCAACAATACTTCTTGCATAGGGGTGGATGAACATTACTACTTTACCAATTTTCTTTTTAGGTTTCTCTTCCGATGGAATTGTCGGAAGGATGTGATCAATAACATATGCATTACAAGTGTAACTTATCAAAAGTTGTTGAACACGCTCTGTTTCAATTGTCATGTCCTGGAGTTGTTGCTTAGTTTCAGCAATGGTGTTAATATAGATTTTAATCGCTTTTTGTTTATCCATTACTGTCCCTTTTAGCATCCTCACAGTGTCGTGTTGTTCGACATTGTTTCGATCGAGCCTGCCATAATCATCTTTCATTTTGTAATACACTTCTTTCATTGTGCGATAATCGTATTTTAAAAGTTCATTACGCACATTGATTTCAGTGATGATCTTTGATTTTTCGGCACATTCGATACATGGTTCAGTACATTTTGTACAAGGTTTCTCAACCTCTACAACTTGTACTTTGACACTTTCATTTACCTCTGGACCTACCTTGGTTAGATTTGCCATTAAAGCTTTGTCGACAATGTCGTTGACGTTTTCGGCATTCACTTCTTGAGTAACATCAATGACTACTTCATCAGATTTCTCCTCGACAGCTTGTTCCTGAGAACTTCGATCAAAGTGTCCTGCAAAACTATCACAATAATTAGGAGATAAAATTCCTTGTTTCTGCATGTGGATATACTCCTCTTCTTCTTGTTGTTGATGCAGATACTGTTCCAGTAGAATATTCTCTAAAGCTGCTGCGTCTTCAGCATACGTATCTTCAACAATTTATGGCATCAATGCAACTCCGTTCTTCTTACCGATATAAGAATTCCAGTCGAAACCATCATCTTCGTTTGATGCAACCATTGCTTTTTCAGTGTTACTGCTATTTGGCTTCTCTTGGATTTCAACCTGAGTCTTCTTCAGGAAAGGCTTGTACTGAAGTGACTTCTTGTAATACTCGTTGCCTCCTCCGAATAGACTTTGATTTCCCGTTGCTTCAAGATTTTTGCATTCTCTCTTGAAAATATTCCTTTTGGCGACATCTGAAGCACGTTACTTTTAAGTTGTTAAAACCTAGTTTGTTGCTTGAGTTTCCGATATCTCGGCCTGTGAGAGCAACAGTCTTTGTGACTGTTCGGATAATAGATGCTAAACACCACTTGATATCCATCAACTCAAGTTCTTCTTCGTCCACCTGATCATAGTCTTCGGCGGTCATCTCGGGATTGCCGATTTTCCCAGCTATAAGACTTTCATACGATTCTAGAACAGTGGTGAGAAGTGCCATGTGTTGCTTAGCATTTTGCTCAGAAACAACATTATTCAAATTAACAGTGATGTTAAATTTAAATACATTCGAATAAGAATTTGTTTGTTGATTCTGATTTGCTTGACTTTGATAAGACGAATTTGAACCAGTGCTTTAGAATGAAGACTGTGGACTTTGATCATATTGAGGATATGATTGATTCTGATTCTGCTGCGAACTGTTCGAAGAATTCACACTTGCGTTGAATGTTGTCATAATCTTTGGGCTTGAAATGTTATCTTGCATTCCACTCTTGTAGTACAAACCAACGTCTTGAACAACATTAGCGTTCTTTGACTTTGCAATTTTCAGGAGTTCCATTTGATGTCCTTCGAGTTTATCGATAAATGTTGACATCTTGAAGAATTCCCATTTTTTGCTTTCCTTCAGAACCATTAAGTAAGTAGTCCATTCTCCATTTGGTAGAGCATCTGCAAGCTTGTCGATGTACTCTTGTTCCGTCTTCTCGAGACCGTGTTTTCGCATTTGGACTTTAAGATCACAGAAGTGTTCAATCATCTGCTTCATGGTCTCACCCTTCAGCATGTTGAAGATATCGAACTCTTTCATAATGAGAGATTTCTTGCTCTTAATCATCTCCGCGCTTCCTTGATACTTCTTTTGAAGTGAAAGCTAGAGATCTCTTGCAGTTGTGTATTCCGGTAGCAAGACGATAATATCTTCTTTGACGGATTGTTGAATAAGACTGATCATCTTTTACTCAGCAATGTATTCTTCTTTCTGTGTCATGGAGTATTTGTATTTCTCCAGAACTTGCTGATGTTCGTCCAACGGAACTGTATAACCTCTCTCGATCGACACCCAGCCTAGGATGTGCATGGCTTGAACCCAATATGTAAACTTCTCTTTCCATCCTTCATACTCGTCCATGCTCATTAGCTTTGGTGGTTTAACACTCGTGCCCATCTCGTTGTCAAGATTGACTTGTTGGATCACGATGGCATTTGATGAACTAGCTCCGGACATATAAGCTCTTTAAATATCATCCATCGTGAATAACGAGACGTGTATACTGAAAATACTCAAAAACTTTTGAAAATGCTAGTTCTACTACAAGTTTGGTCGAACTTGTAGTGGAAATGAAGAATTCTTAACTTTGTTCACAAGTTCGGTCAAATTTGTGAGTTTTTAACTTGAAAATTTTCTTTTAACAACTTGCACTTGAGATTTGATAAGTATTTCGCAAGTTCGAGTGAACTTAGTTGAAAGTTCTTTGAATTTTATCAAGTTCGGTCGAACTTGATAAAATATCAATGAAATCCTTGTAAGTTCGAGCGAACTAAGCAGAAAAACTCTCAAAATTCACTCAAGTTCGAGCGAACTTAGTAAAAAATCACCTGAAAAGTGACTTTTTAGTCCAAGTTCGGCCGAACTTGGCTAACAAGTTCGATGAACATGGTTTTGTCAAACATGGTTTTTTCAAAATTTTGACATCAATTCGGTTGAATTTGGTCTCCAATCTTTCAAGGGTTTATCTTTGTTGTATTTTACATGATATATTCAAAACTGAAAAGATTTTGACCGTGAATTATTCATTTTTGATGAAAAATTTAAGAAAAATAGAAGAATGGAGATGAAATAGAAGTGTTCTTGTCTTGATTACTATCAATCAGGTTGTTCTAGCTCTGATACCACTTGTAGGACCGATCCTCGATGCTAAGTAACCTAAATTTGATATCTAACATCCTAATAGCGGAAATATTACGTCGTGTTTACCAATAGACAAGAATTAATCAGTTTTATTGATCAAACGTCAAGAGTACAAACTGACAGAGCTTCGCCTCCAAAATGCCAAAGTTACAAATGAGAGAGGCTAGCTAGGTATATATAGATGTACAAGTTCGCTAGAAGGAGACCTAAGTTCTCCTGAACTTGTCTTAGCAAGTTCGGCCGAACTTGACTCAACATGTCAATATGGGCGAACTTGTAACATCATTACATAAATATATCATACGACTAGCCTATTCAGCTCTATTCTATAGAGACTCGATATAAGACTAAGACATAGACATTATGCACCAACACTGGTACATCTTGTCGGCTCCGGGATGAATGGAGTATCGAGATTTATGAGCTTCGGTCATTTGCAATACACGAAGATGATCACGGCTGGGAATCCAAATGCGATTGAGGTAATAATAGATACTGTTAGATATAACAACGAGTTGAGTTTCAGCACCACATTTCATTTCTTCCTCCAAGGTATTCTCCTTAAAACAAGCAAATTGAGCGGAGCGAATCATGATTTCGAGATCATTCAAAGCTTGAGATTCACGAACACTATATATATATAGCTTCGCCGATTTAGAGCATCGGCGATGACGTTTGCTTTGCCGGGGTGGTAGCGTATCTAGAAATCGTAATTGTTGAGAAGTTTAACCCATCGGCGTTGGCGCATGGTCAGTTCCTTTTGATTGAGGATATGTTGTAAGCTCTTATGGTCGCAGAAGACCTTACACTTGGTACCGTAAAGGTAGTGTCGCCATATCTTCAATGCAAAAACAACCGCACCGAGTTCGGGATCGTGGGTCGTGTAGTTCTTCTCGCGGATCTTGAGTTGTCGAGACGCGTACGCGATAACCTTGTCTCGTTGCATGAGAACACAACCAACACCAAGATTGGAGGCATCGCAATAAACAACGAAATCGTCGTTTCCGTCGGGTAAAGTGAGTACGAGAGCGTTGCATAGCATACGCTTGAGAGTTTGAAAGGCTGCCTCTTGTTTGGAATCCCAAACAAAAGGCTTGTCTTTATGAGTTAAAGCGGTAAGCGAAACAGCGATTTTTGAGAAGTCAGCGATGAATCGACGGTAGTAACCCGCCAATCCAAGAAATGAACGGATTTCAGATGCATTCTTGGGTGTTATCCAACTCTTGATGGCTTCGATCTTTGCAGGGTCGATGTGAATTCCTTGACTATTAACGATGTGGCGAGAAATTGGACTTCTTCGAGCCAGAATTCACATTTAGAAAACATAGCATAAAGGTGATTTCCTTGGAGAAGTTCGAGGACTAAATGGAGATGGCGCGTATGTTCGGCTCTCGACTTCTAGTAAATAAGGATGTCATCGATAAACACGATGACGAAACGGTCTAATAAAGATTTACACACACGGTTCATCAAATCCATGAAGACCGCGCGTGCATTGGTAAGACCAAAAGGCATGACCACGAATTCGAAATGGCCATAGCGAGTACGAAAGGCGGTTTTCGGAATATCTTCTACCAACACGCGTAGCTGATGATAACCAGAACAAAGATCGAATTTAGAAAAACAAGTAGCACCTTGAAGCTGATCAAATAAGTCGTCGATTCGAGAGAGAGGATAGCGCTTCTTTATCGTGAGTTTGTTAAGTTCACGATAATCGATGCACATTCGGAACGTCCCATCTTTCTTTTTCACAAAAAGAACGGGTGCGCCCCAAGGCGAAGTGCTCGGGCGTATGAAACCTTTATCAAGAAGCTCTTAAAGTTGGCTTGATAGCTCGCACATTTCGGAGGGTGCAAGACGATAAATAGCTTTAGCAACGGGGTAGCACCGGGAATCAAATCGATATGGAATTCAACATCTCGAGTAGAGGGGTAAACCGGGTAAGTCATCGGGAAAGACTTTAGGAAATTCACGAACAACAGGAAAGTCTTTAAATTCTTTTCTTTCTCCGGGTTCATGATATGGGCGAGGAAAGCAACACATCACTTTTGCAAGCATTAGTGTGCTCGAGTACATGACAAAAGCATCAACTTCTTTGAGGGAGTTTCACCATAGACATGGAGTTGATCACCCAGTTAGGGAGATGGAAGCGAATCATTTTATCAAAGCATACAACTTCAGCATGGTTTTCACAAAGAAAGTCCATACCTACTATGATATCAAAGCTACCTAACTACATAGGTATGAGATTGATCGAGAAGACATGGTTGTTGAGATCGAGAGAACAACCACGTAGGACGGAGGTGACGGTGACGAATTTTCCGGTGGCGACTTCCACATCGAAAGTCCTTGGGAGTTTAGCGCGCTTACAATTTAAAACCTTTTCGAATTCTAACGACAAAAAACAGTTATCGGCACCAGTATCAAATAAACAAGAAGCATAAATACCGTTGACAAGAAACGTACCATTGACAACATTATTGTCAATCTGGGCCTGGCGGTGATTCGGGTTGAAAGCTCTTCCACGTGCAGCTTGTTGTTGCTGCTGAGACTGCAGTGGTGGCTGCTGCTGGGGCTGCTGTTGCTGCGGCTCTTGCTTGACTGTAAGGTTTGGGCAGGCATTGGCAAAGTGTTTCGGATCACCACACACGTAACACACACGTGCCTTTGGAGTTGCTGCTTGTTGCTGGTTGTTCTGGGGAGTACGCTGAGGAGTTGGCAGTGCTGGCACTTGAGGTGCTTGAGGAGCTGGTTGGCGAGGACCGGTACAGCAATTAACAGTAAAATGACCATAGATATTGCAGTTTGTGCAAAAAACGGCAGTTTCCACCTACCACGTGATGATATGTGCACTTAGGGCACAGTGGGTAAGGACCTAGGTATGTACGTTTAGTTGGGGGTGCGTCCTGAGCAGGAGCCTGGTAAGGCTGAGAGTTGAGCGGTGTTGCGGTGGCGTAGTTCTTGCTAGGGTTTCCTTTTTTGCATCGCTGACGCTTTCCCTTCGGGTCACTGGATGGTTCGATAGCAGCAGTTGGTTCGGCGCTAGCTTGATTGGCAACTTTTGCATAGTTCCTGAAATAACCATCTTGAACTCGCTGATCATTGATTCAGCGGCGAGCATGTAGGTTTCCTCGATGGTTGTAGTATGAGCAACCTTCACAAAATTCGCGACACATTCAGGTAGACCACGGATATACTTGTTGAACGCTTTCTCAGTGGTATCAACTTGGCTGGGACAGATGATGCTCAAAATCTTGAATCGAGCGGTAAATCCAGCATTGTCGGGCCATCTTGCTTGATCCCCCAAAACTCATTCTCGAGCTTTTGCATCTCATGCGGAGGACAGAACTCTTTCATCATCACTTCCTTGAGTTCCTCCGAAGACAGATTGTAGGCTTCATCATTACCGCTCCTATTTCTTTTGGCGGTCCACCAGTCGAGAGCACGGGACTGGAAGACTCCTGTAGCGTTCATCGTGCGAAGGTCATCGGGGCATCCGCTTTGCCTAAAGGTGACCTCAATGGCATCAAACCAATGGAACATAGGAGTCGGTCCATCGTTGCCCGTGAAGGCGAGAGGTGCACAAGCCTTGAAATTTTTGAAGCTGAACCGTGATTGGGGTTTTCAGTTTTCGAGTCGACCGAGGAGTTACTGCTCACAGCATGAATTTCTGAGACGATTTGCGGGATGACTTTGCCACTTGTTTGGCGACTAGTGAAGCGATGCACTTGTTGTCGCTGTGGCGCTAAGCAGAACGGCGAGTATGAGATCCGATTGACGACATCTACATAAAGGATTTAGATTAGATGAGATTCGATTATAATAGAGTTATGTTTAAATATTTTTTTTATTATTCATACAAGTACAACACACATAAGCACGTATCCATGTAAGCACATAAACACGTAGGCACATAGACACGTAAGCACCTAATCACGTAGGCTTGTAAGCACATATTTTGCACGTATTCACTTCTAATTAACCAACATGTCTAGCACGACATGAGATGTGAGATATAAGCGAGATATAAGCAATATGTATATACATAAGCGAGATAAGTGAGATAGTACCATGTATGAGACACACATGGAATCATGAGCGTATGCGGGTTGAGCGATTAGTTTTGTTGGGGAATTAATTAGCGTTTTAGATTACAAGAGCTGTGCGAGTTGTGCATATATTCGATGGAGCGTAAATGCGATAAATTGAGAAATAGATAAAGGGAGAAATCGTATAAAGTTAAAATTCTCAAAATTTTAAACACATAGGTCATAATAAACTCGATGATGCGTAAATCGACGATATATGCTTAAATCAATTTGGGAGTGTCCAGGGTTTTGAGACGTTGACTACCCAAAGTGATTCGATCACCCTTTGACTTTGGACCCACGTTTTGGCCTAATAGATAGATACTCTCATCGTGAGCGGCTAACGGAATTATCCTTCCGGTTACTATGTGTTCCAAATCATTAGAATAATCGAGATTTTGGTGAGATTGAAAATCGAATTGTGTAATTTGTTATTAAGATGCGGGTTTCACCCCTAACTTAACAACATCACTCCTAGTTGTGGATATGTCCACCGATCAAATCGGGAGTTCCACTAGACAGTAATGGAGATTCTCGTCGAGGTTTGGATATCACTCCGAACTCAATGAAGGTACCTTGTGCGATAGAGAATGCGTGGAGTGAATGATCTTATCGAAAGTTCTCGGTTATCACACCTAATCTCGACTTGACCACTCGTTTGGTGTGATACGAGCATTTCGAAGCGTGTATGATGTGTTAGCCTTAGCAAAGGCACATTTAAGCTTTTATGGCAAGTAGTTTAAGCCTTTAAATCAAAGATCGATCAATCGGGTACTTAAACATGCTACTAGGCCGAATCATGGCAATTCTACCTATTATCCTAAGGTTATGGGCTCTGATACCAATCTGTCACACCCCAACCGATGGCGGAATCATCGAGGTAGTGGCACTAGGCGACCGGATTGTCTCACGAGAAACTTCCATAACACTATTTAATCAACAATATTTTCACGTCTGATATCCCATACTATTAAACAATACGTCTTCAACAATGTCACGAATACATGATTTCCCATAAAACAATAAGGTTTATATTTTTCCTAGATTTATTACATTTTGAACTAAGCAAAACAACTAACCAAACAAACTATGTCTAAAACATCCAAGCTAAAATCCTCAACCTGTTACATACGTTAAAATACAAGTCAATACATTTAAGTAAAGGTGAGCATACATGTTTAAGTAATACTAGCATAATAGAGAAAACATTTGCGAAATAGTCCAATTACATATCATGATACACCAAAACACATCAAACAAATAAACATAGGCTTATTTCATATGCTAACTATCGTGAGAAGGCTTGCGTGTCCATCCTAACTAGACCATGTCGGGTGTTAGCCACACTATAGTACCATACTAGCTAAGGAGGCAAGTTAACGAAAATAAGTCCTAGTCACATATTTCTAGTATCACGTATTGAGCATATATAATCATATTATTCGCATGTGATAAACAGTTTGATTTGTGAAGTGATTTTGATAGAGGAACATATGTAACACCCATTCGTTAAAGCGAAAACGGGTCAACTATACTCACAATTGGTGCGTTTAGGTAAGATTAGGGATCTGAGAAAAGTCACGGAGAGCGTCGGGTCAGACTGTAAACGAACAGAAGTAAATTAGTCTTCCGATTATGCTGAAATGGTTAAGTTTGGGTTGAGGAGTAGACAATTTCGGCCGAACTTGTATGTAAACATACAAGTTCGAGCGAACTTGTTAAAGTTTTGTTGAGGTTAAGTCAAGTTCTGTCGAACTTGTAAGTTTCTCAGAGAAAGTTGACAAGTCCGGGCGAACTTGTGGGTAATGTCAACAAGTAAGACAAGTTCAGCCGAACTTGTGAAGTTTCCTAAGAAACTTGACAAGTTCGAGCGAACTTGGGAGATTCTGAAGGAAATTTTGTGTGTTTTACTCAAGTTCGGCCGAACTTGACCCCTTCAGGGCAAGTTCGAGCGAACTTGGCAAATGTGCTGTCAAAATCAGTGTAATCTCGAGCAAACTTGATGCTTTCGGGTCCAAAATCTTGCGTTTTCGCGTCGTTTGCTTAGGAAATCGAGTGCCCATCCCTCCAACCTTTAGCCACTGAGTAAAACTTAAGCTATAGAGGTCTTTTGGAGCGAACTTAGCCATTTTACAGAAACTCGGGCTAATCCGGGCGAAGTTGATGGTTCGTACGGGTTAGTCCAGCTTGTGTAAAGTGACGATTTCGTCCTTGTGCTTCCGGATATGGGATCTAGCTTTGACAACGCCTCGTTCCACTCAAAAGTGAACGAAACATACGTCATTAGTCCGAATATTATGTGAAAATCAAGGATTTAAAAGGTTTTGCTCAGATCTAGGATAGATCTGAGTGAAAATAGAAGTTTGTATGGAAAAAGATGAAGATTTTCGTAAACAGAAGAGATTTGATGAAAACGAAGGCAATGCCTTGTGCAAAATCATTGTAAACGGTTGTAAAACATTGTTGAACATCATTGTAGTTGAAATCGGGTTGATTCTTACTTAGAAAACAGAGGGTTTCGGGTTTGAGAGCTCTGGGCGAACTTACAACAAGTTTAAATGAGAGAATGGAGCTGGGGAGCCAAGTTCGGCCGAAATTACATGAATTCATGCAAGTTCGCGCGAACTTAGGATATTCTTGGAGGTGGTGAGTCAAGTTCAACCGAACTTGACCTCCTTGAGGTTAAGTTCGAGCGGACTTGAGACAATGGAG
The DNA here is from genome assembly GCA_947069175.1 of Scalesia atractyloides. Taxonomy (NCBI): domain Eukaryota; kingdom Viridiplantae; phylum Streptophyta; class Magnoliopsida; order Asterales; family Asteraceae; genus Scalesia; species Scalesia atractyloides. Next base: position 17,072,773 of record CAMTDV010000019.1, read on the forward strand.
AGCTTAGTTGGGCCAGTCAAGTTCGGCCAAACTTGGTAACACCAAGTTCGAGCGAACTTGTCCCAATTTGATGGGTTTTCTTAGTTTTTTCGCTCGTTTATCGATTATGTAGCGATGTATTTAAGTTATAAGGTAACGTTAAGTGATTAAGCGATATATTAAGCGTTATATTTGATATAATAGTGCGATTTAGCGATTCGAGCGTGCGAGAGTGATGCGATAGCGATTGTAATCATAACAAAAAACACACATAACACATAAGTAATCTAAACCACATAATTAACTGTGTTTTGCGATGCGATGAGATGAGCGATGCAATTTATTAAGCGATTAGATGTTATATAACATACATAGTTGTAATTAATTCTCATAAACTTTTCTTATAAACGAATCTCGGAATACAAATGGAAATACAACGGAAATAAACTGAAAATAAAATAACACGAAATTTATAGTTTTTACAGCTGCACTTATCACTCATCAAATGGCTGCGATCCTCCCGAACCTAGTGACTCAATTAAATCAAGCGAAAACAATAACAATAACAATGCACCGGCTCCGTGCAACTACAAACAATTCTGTTTTGCTAAACCGCTTTAGCTCACTGGGTCTGAGGGAGCTACGAGACTTCTTCAATGGTTTGAGAGTCTCGAAAGCATGTTCCGTTTTTTCAGTCTCCAAATGAGCGAAAGGTCGAGTTTGCATCTAGTGTGTTCAAGAAAAGAGCTTTACATGGTGTAATGGAATTATGAGGGACTGAGGTGCCGAAGTGGCTTAGCTCAAACATGGGAAGAGGTTCGGGCTCTTATGATGAAGGAGGCCTGTCCTCGTCACGAGCAAAGCGCACTGGCGAATGAATTTCATGATCTTAAGCAAGAGAGTGGTGAGAGTCGTGCTTATATCGACCAATACGAGGAGTTGAGTTTACTTTGTCCTTCGATGGTGACGCCTTTGGATAAGGCAATCGAGAAGTGTCACACCCCGACCCGCAGCGGAAAAGGTGATCGGTTTTTTTACGGATGTTACAAGAAGTATATCGATGCTTTACCTGATCTTTTGCAAGATATCGTCACTGGTAGCAACCCAACAACCGTTAGACAAGCTATTGAGTTAGCTGCAACCTTGACCGAGTCACAAGTCAGGAAAGGCAACCTCCATCGCAAGGGTGATAAGAAATTCTCTGCTAAGTCAACTCAAGAGAAACCAAAGGGAAACAAAGTCGAGCCTTCCAAACGATCGAAGAAGCGTAAGGCTTCTCAAAACTTTGTTGTTATTGCTCAACATGCACAACCCGCTCCAACTACTCCCCAAAACCAACCAGCTCAACCTTCGGCAAAGAAACCTTATGCGGGAACTGCACCACTTTGCAACCGTTGTAATGGTCATCATCAAGTTCATATACCATGTCGCCAGTGTACTACCTGTGGAAAACTAGGTCACCTGGCAAATATTTGTCGCTTTAACCTAAACCCAGCAGTTCAGAACCCTGCTCAACCATAAGTCAATCTCACTTTCCGTCTGGTTCATGTTTTAATTGCGGTGAAATGGTTCACTATAAGAACAATTGCCCGAGACTAGCCAATGCAAACCCAGCCCGTGAACGTGCCTTTAACATCAATGCCAATGAAGCTCGTGCTGAAAACGAAGTCGTTAATGGTACGTTCTTTGTTAACAACCATCCAGCTACTATTCTTTTTGATTCGGGTGCTGATAAAAGTTTTGTGTCACTTGCCTTTGAGCCTTTGCTTTCAATTCCCAGAACTAAACTAGGAAAGCCTTTGACACTAGAAGTCGCTAGTGGTGGACCTCTTGTGCTCGATCATGTTATTCAGAATTGCCAGTTGAACCTCAACAATCATTTGTTTTCTATTGACCTTACGCCAATGCAGCTTGGGAGTTTCGACATCATTATTGGAATGGATTGGTTAACCAAGCACCATGTCGAAGTTATTTGCTTTGACAAGATAGTTCGAACACCTCTTCCTTTTAGTGAAACCTTGGAAATTCATGGAGAGAAACCCGCTAGTAACATAAAACCCATGACATGTACACAAGCCCAAAAGTACTTACAAAAGAATTATCTGGCGTTCTTGGCACAAATCGTAGAGGAGAAAGTAAAGAGCAAGAGTATTCAAGATATTCCTGTTATCCGAGACTATCCGGAGCTTTTTCCCGAAGATCTACCTGGCTTACCCCCGGCATGTCAAGTGGAATTCCGTATTGATCTTGTACCTGGTGCCAACCCAATTGCCAAATCTCCTTACCGTCTTGCACTGTCAGAAATGCAAGAGTTATCGAAACAACTACAAGAGTTATGTAACTAGGGTTCATTCGTCCGAGCTATTCTCCATGGGGTGCTCCTGTTTTATTTGTAAAAAAGAAGGATGGGTCTTTTCGAATGTGTGCCGATTATCGTGAGACCAACAAACTCACGATCAAGAATCGATATCCCCTACCTCGAATTGATGATCTGGTTGATCAGCTTCAGGGTGCTACATTTTTTTCGAAGATTGATCTGCGTTCTGGATATCATCAGCTTCGTGTTCACAAGGAATATATTCCCAAGACTTCTTTCCGCACTCGATACGACCATTATGAGTTCACCGTTATGCCTTTCGGGTTGACAAATGCTCCCGCTGTATTCATTGACTTAACGAATCGGGTTTGTAAACCTTATCTGGATAAGTTCATCATTGTTTTCATCGACGACATCCTTATTTACTCTAAGTCTCGAGCCGATCACGAGCGACATCTTCGTTTGACAATGGAACTTCTAAAGAAAGAACAACTATATGCCAAACTTTCCAAATGCGAGTTCCGGCTGAAAGAAATTCAATTTTTGGGTCACACTGTTAATGAGCAAGGTATTCATGTGGATCCTACCAAAATTGCTGCGATTAAGGATTGGAAAACACCCATTACTCCCACACAATTTCGCTCATTTCTTGGTCTTGCTGGTTACTATCAACGATTTATTGCGAACTTCTCAAGGATTGCGGTTCCCCTCATTACTTTGACTCAAAAGAATAAGCCTTTTGAGTGGGGACCTAAACAAGAGGAAGCTTTCCAAACTTTGAAACTAAAACTCTGCGATGCTCCTGTTTTGTCTTTACCCGATGGCAATGATGATTTCGTGGTTTGTTGTGACGCGTCGAATTTAGGCCTTGGTTGCGTTCTCATGCAACGAGATAAAGTCATAGCCTACGCGTCAAGACAACTGAAAGTCCACGCGAAGAATTACACAAATCATGACATTGAGTTAGGTGTTGTTGTCTTTGCTCTCAAGATCTGGAGACACTATCTTTATGGCACGAAGTGTGTGGTTTTCACGGACCACAAAAGTCTCCAACACATATTCAATCAGAATGAGCTGAACATGAGGTAACGATGTTGGGTCGAACTCCTAAACGATTACGACTGTAAAATTTGGTACCATTGTTAAAATATACACGTTTTAGTCCCCCGTTTTACCATCATTTTACGCGTTTTCGGCTATAAAACCTCGACTTTGGTACATAATCAGGTGTGTTTTGGTTTACAGGCCCTAAACAGCGTATTGGAACGAAAGATGAAGAAAAAATGGATTTTCTGAGCGAAACAGAGTAGTTACGAAGATTCTGTTAAACCGTAGATCGTTTGGCACGGCCGTGCCAAATATGGCACGACCGTGCGTATGCGAGTCAGAAGACTGGATGAGTAGTGCAGCTACCCGTGCCATCAACTTTGCCAGACATGCACAACCGTGCCAAGCCATTTAACCGAGAACATTGCCAATTCACCTGGACCATCGGACACGCACGACCATGCCGTCTCTGGACGACCTTTCACTTTTGAATTACTATTATGGATAAGTTGCGTCACCAGATTGCGAGTGCATGACCATGCACTTCTTGCACGACCGTGCCAAATTAAAAAACTCTATAAAACAGGGCAGAAGCTACTGATCGAAACATTGGGCGATTTTCCTAACTTATGGGCGATTTCTGGGGTCCGATAGAAGTCTGTAGAGGACAGTTTGAAGCCTCAAAGTTGCAAGAAGCCTATCTAGCATCCAATCCATCAAATCCTTGCTTGTTTATGGTTTGATTTCTTGTTCCTACCATGTTATTTGAGCTTAGATGCAAGCATTGAGATGATGTTATTATAATTATTGTAACCTAAGGGCAAAAACACATTGTTTACTTGCTTCATGAACAACAACTAGTTTGTTAATTATGTTGTAATGACTCTTAGCACTTTTTATGTTAATCCTTAATGATTAGTTTGCAACCTTGTTTGTTGATATTGGATTCTTGATTATGGTTAATTGTCTTGGAAGACTAGTATTTGGTTAATTAAGATATTTGCAAAAAGAAGCTTAATTAATCACCTATTAGGAAACTTTTAACTTGTTAAAATGTTTACACCACGAGCTTAGAAATGAGAATTGGTTTCATAAGAGGTAATTAATGTTAATCAAGAATGTTTTCCTTTATGGAAAAACCTTAACGGGTCGAATGGTGTCGTTATGAATTCTTGTCACAATTTGAATTTAGTTAGTAGTTTCGGCCAAAACTGCTTTCCTAAATGAGGTTGTGTTCAAGGTTTGTAAAATGCGCTCGGTTGTGATTTAATCTAGGTTATGCTTTTCTCGGTGGTCACATTGTGTTTATCGATGTTACTTTCCTTGATAAAGTGCGGTTAGAAAACTCTTAATGGATGACTAACTTATTTTTAAGGGATTTTCATAAACATTCATAAATAAGGGCGTCAAAGAACAATTTTAGGTGGTTAAAGTGTGTTTATCGTTTTAACTTTCCGAAGGGTTGTCGTATTAGGATTCCCAAAAAGGAAGCTAATTGTCTTTTTATAAATAGAAAATTGAGCGAGTGTTATAGTGCCAAAACCGACTTAGTTAACATGTTTCGGTTGTTCGTAAAGCAAGGCTATTTTTCTTTTACCTATTATGTTTATAATTTACTATTTTTCCAAAGTATATTTTTCCAAACAAAATTATCCACATCTTACTTTTACCGGTAATTTAACGATAAAAGTTTAGTACTTGCACTTCCGCCCGCATTGTCACACCCTCAATTTCCACTTGCGGAGTTTTACCGCGAGGCGTGTGAACAAACCAGAATCTGAGACACTAGTAACGTCGAACGACTCTATACGATTTGTTAATACCTTTTCCAAAATCATTTGTTTAACCATTCATAGTTAATTTTAGGTTGTCTTAGTTTGGTTTCAATGTTTAGCGGAAGCATTAGTTTTTAAAGTTGAGCGGAAGCATTAAAGTAAAGTAAAGGAACGGGCGCCAACACAAACGCCAAAACTAAAGAAAACTCAAACAATGTTCGTAAATAAGACTCGATAAAAAGATGTCTTGATCAATGCTAGTGAGTGCACCTAGAGCTCCTAGCGTCCTGAGAAACATGTAAAGAAACAAGTGTCAACATTAAAGAAGAGTGAGTTCACAGGTTTTTATAAGTTCATTTGTTCGGTTATAGGTTTGTTTCCCCCGTGATCCCTAACCCGGGATAACGATTTAGTTTCCATTATTCCCAACCCGGAATAATACTGATGGTTCCATTATTCCTTACCCGGAATAATAATGATGTTCCATTATTCCTAACCCGGAATAATAACGTAGTTGGTTCCATTATTCCTAACCCGGAATAATATTGTTGATTCGTAATTAAGCTCAATGTTAACATGTAGGTAGCTAGCCTAAAGTTATGTCACGTAAGTGTTCGCGATCGAAGCTGACTGTTGTGCCTCCGTGTTGCCAGGCCTATCACTGACCATGGCGAAAGTTAGGCCAAATTATTCACCCGTTGACCATACCCGGTCGGCTAGCGCGACTAGCTCGGGTGGGGCTTGTCGGGCCCAGTAGTACTACTTATAATTTCCCCGCTATCTAGCCCAATCGCGTTCCATTTTTCCCACCGATTCGACCTTGATGTTTTCTTCCTTAACTGCTTCTAACTGCGCGTCGCGTATATGTTTCGGGTAACCCCGAATGAATGGTGAACTGTAGTGCTCGTACCCGACGAGGTATCAAGTGCTCCTTCCTACTGAGGGCATCGGCTACCACGTTAGCTTTACCCGGGTGATACCTAATGGCACATTCGTAATCGTTCAAGAGTTCGACCCAGCGACGCTGTCGCATGTTCAACTCCTTCTGGTCAAAGATGTGTTGGAGGCTCTTGTGATCTGTATAAATTGTGCACTTCGTTCCATATAGGTAGTGTCTCCAAATCTTAAGCGCAAACACCACTGCTCCCAATTCCAGGTCATGTGTCGTGTAGTTTTTCTCGTGAACCTTCAATTGTCGGGACGCATACGCGATGACCTTATCACGTTGCATGAGTACGCATCCCAATCTCTGAATGGAAGCATAACAATATACTACAAAATCATCAGTCCCTTCCGACAAGGATAGAATGGGTGCACTGCAAAGCTTCTGCTTCAGCAATTGAAATGCCGCTTCCTGCTTGTCACCCCAAGCATACTTGATGCCTTTCTGGGTGAGGGTGGTAAGCGGTTGCGCGGTCTTTGAAAATCCCTCGATGAAACGTCTGTAATAACAGCCCAAAAATTGGCGGATCTCCGTCGGTGTCCTGGGTGCTTCCCAGTTTTTGATAGCTTCAATCTTGGCGGGGTCGACGTGGATACCCTTTTCATTCACGATATGCCCGAGGAACTGAACTTCCCGAATCCAGAAATCACACTTTGAAAGCTTGGCATATAGTTTCTCCTGTTGAAGTAATTCCAGCAGTAATCGTAGATGTTCAGCATGTTCTGCTTCACCTTTAGAGTAGATGAGTATGTCATCGATGAACACAATGGCAAACTTGTCGAGATATGGTTTACACACACGGTTCATGAGGTCCATGAACACCGCGGGTGCGTTGGTGAGACCGAAGGGCATGACCAAAAACTCATAATGGCCATACCGAGTACGAAATGCCGTCTTAGCAATATCCTCCTCCCTGACGCGTAACTGGTGATAACCGGACCGTAGATCAATCTTGGAGTAGTAGCTTGACCCTTGAAGTTGGTCGAAGAGATCGTCGATGCGAGGTATTGGGTATCGGTTCTTGACAGTAACCTTATTAAGTTCCCTGTAGTCGATGCACATGCGGAAGGTCCCGTCCTTCTTCTTGACAAAAAGGACTGGAGCTCCCCATGGCGAGGTGCTAGGTCGGATAAATCCTTTTTCTAACAGTTCCTGAAGTTGGGTAGACAGCTCCTGCAGCTCGGCTGGAGCTAGGCGGTATGGGGCCTTGGCGATAGGAGTTGCATGGTTCGTCAATTCGATTTCAAACTCCACTTGTCGATGTGGTGGAAGACCTGGTAACTCCTCTGGAAATACATCAGAAAAATCACGGACGACGGGGATATCTTCTATACGTTTCTCGTCCTTAGGCTATTCGGTAACCAGTGCGAGCAAAGCGAAGGAGTTCTTCCTCCGAAGATACTTCTGTGCTTGCATGTAAGAGATGATGTTTGTGACGGCGCCTGCCTTCTCGCCTTGCACCGTCAAGATTTCATCGTTAGAGAGCGGAATACGGATAGATTTTTCGAAGCAGAGAACTTCAGCTCGGACGTCGGATAGCCAGTCCATTCCGACTACCACGACAAAACTACCCAGGGTAGTTGTCATCAGATCGATGGTAAAGGTGTGATCCGCGAGTTTGAGTTGACAGCCGGATACTATATGGGTCACATCTACAGATTTACCATCGGCTAGTTCTATGACGTAAGGGGTCTCTAAGGGTTTAGGCTTGAGATTTAGGTTCTTCCTAAAAGACTCAGATATAAATCTCCTATCCGCACCCGTATCAAAAAGTACAGTAGCAAAATGTTCATTGAGGGGAAACTTACCGGTGACCACGTTCGAGTCGTTTCTGGCCTCTCCGCGGCCCAGCGTAAATGCACGCCCTTTGGCACCTCCTGTGCCACCATTTCCATTGTTGTTGTTGTTGTGGTTATTGTGGTTATGGTTGTTGTCGTTCCCACGATTGTTGTTGTTGGTACGAAGCTGTGGGCATTCTCGTTTGAAGTGGGAAGTGCTACCACACTGATAGCACCCCCGGTTTACACCCTGCTGCTGACCCTGGTGTTGATTTTGATTTTGTCGGGATATGACTTCCCCGCGACAATCCTTTGCCGCATGTCCCACTTTGCCACATTGTTGGCAACGATTCCCGGCACAAGGGCCGTGATGATGAAGGTTACAACGATTGCACTGCGGCTTTCGACCTACATAGCCGCTTGTGTTCTGGGTGTTGTTGGCGGGCTGATTATTGTGACCCCGGTGATTGTTGAAATTATTGAACCGTTTCTGCTTCCCTTGCTGTGATTGGGATGACGAAGACTGTCGAGCAGACGAGTCTTCAAACTTTCTTTTATTATCACGGGCCACTTCAGTTGTACCCCGAGATGGGTACACCCTCAATTTCCACTTGCGGAGTTTTACCGCGAGGCGTGTGAACAAACCAGAATCTGAGACACTAGTAACGTAGAACGACTCTATATGATTTGTAAATACGTTTTCCAAAATCATTTGTTTAACCATTCATAGTTAATTTTAGATTGTCTTAGTTTGGTTTCAATGTTTAGCGGAAGCATTAGTTTTTAAAGTTGAGTGGAAGCATTAAAGTAAAGTAAAGGAACGGGCGCCAACACAAACGCCAAAACTAAAGAAAAACCCAAACAATGTTCGTAAATGAGACTCGATAAAAAAGATGTCTTGATCAATGCAAGTGAGTGCACCTAGAGCTCCTAGCGTCCTGAGAAACATGTAAAGAAACAAGTGTCAACATTAAAAAAGAGTGAGTTCACAGGTTTTCATAAGTTCATTTGTCCGGTTATAAGTTTGTTTCCCCCGTGATCCCTAACCCGGGATAACGATTTAGTTTCCATTATTCCCAACCCGGAATAATACTGATGGTTCCATTATTCCTTACCCGGAATAATAATGATGTTCCATTATTCCTAACCCGGAATAATAACGTTGTTGGTTCCATTATTCCTAACCCGGAATAATATTGTTGATTCGTAATTAAGCTCAATGTTAACATGTAGGTAGCTAGCCTAAAGTTATGTCACGTAAGTGTTTGCGATCGAAGCTGACTGTTGTGCCTCCGTGTTGCCAGGCCTATCACTGACCATGGCGAAAGTTAGGCCAAATTATTCACCCGTTGACCATACCCGGTCGGCTAGCGCCACTAGCTCGGGTGGGGCTTGTCGGGCCCAGTAGTACTACTTATAATTTCCCCGCTATCTAGCCCAATCGCGTTCCATTTTTCCCACCGATTCGACCTTGATGTTTTCTTCCTTAACTGCTTCTAACTGCGCGTCGCGTATATGTTTCGGGTAACCCCGAATGAATGGTGAACTGTAGTGCTCGTACCCGACGAGGTATCAAGTGCTCCTTCCTACTGAGGGCATCGGCTATCACGTTAGCTTTACCCGGGTGATACCTAATGGCACATTCGTAATCGTTCAAGAGTTCGACCCAGCGACGCTGTCGCATGTTCAACTCCTTCTGGTCAAAGATGTGTTGGAGGCTCTTGTGATCTGTATAAATTGTGCACTTCGTTCCATATAGGTAGTGTCTCCAAATCTTAAGCGCAAACACCACTGCTCCCAATTCCAGGTCATGTGTCGTGTAGTTTTTCTCGTGAACCTTCAATTGTCGGGACGCATACGCGATGACCTTATCACGTTGCATGAGTACGCATCCCAATCTCTGAATGGAAGCATCACAATATACTACAAAATCATCAGTCCCTTCCGGCAAGGATAGAATGGGTGCACTGCAAAGCTTCTGCTTCAGCAATTGAAATGCCGCTACCTGCTTGTCACCCCAAGCATACTTGATGCCTTTCTGGGTGAGGGTGGTAAGCGGTTGCGCGATCTTTGAAAATCCCTCGATGAAACGTCTGTAATAACCAGCCAAACCCAAAAATTGGCGGATCTCCGTCGGTGTCCTGGGTGCTTCCCAGTTTTTGATAGCTTCAATCTTGGCGGGGTCGACGTGGATACCCTTTTCATTCACGATATGCCCGAGGAACTGAACTTCCCGAATCCTGAAATCACACTTTGAAAGCTTGGCATATAATTTCTCCTGTTGAAGTAATTCCAGCAGTAATCGTAGTTGTTCAGCATGTTCTGCTTCACCTTTAGAGTAGATGAGTATGTCATCGATGAACACAATGGCAAACTTGTCGAGATATGGTTTACACACACGGTTCATGAGGTCCATGAACACCGCGGGTGCGTTGGTGAGACCGAAGGGCATGACCAAAAACTCATAATGGCCATACCGAGTACGAAATGCCGTCTTAGCAATATCCTCCTCCCTGACGCGTAACTGGTGATAACTGGACCGTAGATCAATCTTCGAGTAGTAGCTTGACCCTTGAAGTTGGTCGAAGAGATCGTTGATGCGAGGTATTGGGTATCGGTTCTTGACGTAACCTTATTGAGTTCCCTGTAGTCGATGCACATGCAGAAGGTCCCGTCCTTCTTCTTGACAAAAAGGACTGGAGCTCCCCATGGCGAAGTGCTAGGTCGGATAAATCCTTTTTCTAACAATTCCTGAAGTTGGGTAGACAGCTCTTGCAGCTCGGCTGGAGCTAGGCGGTATGGGGCCTTGGCTATGGGAGTTGCATGGTTCGCCAATTTAATTTCAAATTCTACTTGTCGATGTGGTGGAAGACCAGGTAACTCCTCCGGAAAAACATCGGAAAAGTCACGGACGACGGGGATGTCTTCTATACGTTTCTCGTCCTTAGGCTGTTCGGTAACTAGTGCGAGCAAAGCGAAGGAGTTCTTCCTCCGAAGATACTTCTGTGCTTGCATGTAAGAGATGATGTTTGTGACGGTGCCTGCCTTCTCGCCTTGCACAGTCAAGATTTCGTCGTTAGAGAGCGGAATACGGATAGATTTTTCGAAGCAGAGAACTTCAGCTCGGACGTCGGATAGCCAGTCCATTCCGACTACCACGTCAAAACTACCCAGGGTAGTTGTCATCAGATCGATGGTAAAGGTGTGACCCGCGAGTTTGAGTTGACAGCCGGATACTATATGGGTCACATCTACAGATTTACCATCGGCTAGTTCTATGACGTAAGGGGTCTCTAGGGGTTTAGGCGTGAGATTTAGGTTCTTCCTAAAAGACTCAGATATAAAACACCTATCCGCACCCGTATCAAAAAGTACAATAGCAAAATGTTCGTTGAGGGGAAACTTTCCGGTGACCACGTTCGAGTCATTTCTGGCCTCTCCGCGGCCCAGCGTAAATGCACGCCCTTTGGCACCTCCTGTGCCACCATTTCCATTGTTGTTGTTGTTGTTGTGGTTATTGTGGTTGTGGTTGTTGTTGTTCCCACCATTGTTGTTGTTGTTACGAAGCTGTGGGCAGTCTCGTTTGAAGTGGGCAGTGCTACCACACTGATAGCACTCCCGGTTTACACCCTGCTGCTGACCCTGGTGTTGATTTTGATTTTGTCGGGACATGATTTCCCCGCGACAATCCTTTGCCGCATGTCCCACTTTGCCGCATCGTTGGCAGCGATTCCCGGAACAAGGGCCGTGATGATGAAGGTTACAGCGATTGTACTACGGCTTTCGACCTACATAGCCGCTTGTGTTCGGGGTGTTGTTGGCGGGCTGATTATTGTGACCCCGGTGATTGTTGAAATTATTGAACCGTTTCTGGTTCCCTTGCTGTGACTGGGATGACGAAGACTGTCGAGCAGACGAGTCTTCAAACTTTCTTTTATTATCAGGGGCCACTTCAGTTGTACCCCGAGATGGCAACTTCTTTTGTTCCACCGCCTTATCGGTGAGTTTGTGCGCCAACCTTATTGCTTGATGCTCAGTCACAGGGTTGCTAGCCATCACCATACCCTGGATCTCGGGGACCAGACCCCCAAGGTAAAACTCGAGTCGTTTCTCCACGGTATTGGCCAGATCGGGACATAGAAATACCAGGTCATGATGTTTCGTTGTGAATGCTTCAATTTTAGATCCCACCATCTTGTGGTTCCATAATGTTTGCTCCAACTGATGAACCTTATCTCGCGGACAGTACTCCTCTTTGATTAGGGCCTTAAACTCGGCCCAGGCCATTGCATTTGCAGCAATAAGTCCACGCGTTTGGACTTGTGCATTCCACCAAGTTACTGGCCCATCCTCCAACGTTGAGGCAGCATACTTGACCTTGTTGGCCTCCAGACAATTGCACATTTCGAACACTGATTCGGACTTTTCAATCCAGCGGACCAGTCCTATGGGTCCTTCTTCACCCGTGAATTTGCTCGGCTTCGCAGCGAGAAACATCTTGTAGGGGTTAAGACCCCCTCCTGCTGGTTGGTTTTGAACACCTGCTAGAGCAGCATTCACGTGTTCTTGGATCATTGCGGCTAATTCTTCGGGCGTCATGTTGAGGTTTCCGCGACGTCCAGTTGCCATTTTAGATCTTCGTAAGACAACATAAAACACACACCGATAAGTCTATATATCCAATATAGTTATCCTATTCCATACTTAGATAATTCCTCAAATTATGTCATCCCAAATAAATTAAACAGTCAAAAAAAATATTCGATTAAATAAAATTTCAACGTCTTACAAAATGCCAACCAAACATATCAGTTTACTATAAAATCTCAAGTTTAAACATAAGTAGGAAAATAAATAGACTGAAGAAAAGCAAATGGAATAAGGGAGACGTGTTAGTCTTCTACGTCTCCATTCCCCAAATCGCTATCGTTGCCGTCATCCTCCGCGGCGTTTCCAGCTTCTATAGCCGGGCCTTCCTCCGGATCCTCCTCTGGATCCTCTTCTTCTTCCTCTACCGGCACTGGAGGGGCCGGTGCTGGTGCGGGTACTGGTACAGGTGCCTGATTCTGTTCTAGTTCTTGAATTCTCCAGCTAGACTCAAGAACTCTGTCTTCGAGCCAGTCAGCCCTCAGCTGTTCAGCACGAAGATCTCTAGCTAAAGTGTTACGAGCTATCTTACTCGCATGTTGCTCTTCCTCGAGCGATCCAGTCTTACCTGTTAATTGTCGTATCATCTATCCCTGTGCTAGGATGGTTTCATGCATTCTCTCTAGTTGTTCTTGTTGCTTTCTTATCGTATCTCTAAGTAGGTCGTTCCCTACTTCTAACGAGTTAACCGGTTCGACCGGCATAGCGATGGTCGGGCGTGAGGACGACTCCTCCCCTAGAGCGAGCCTTTTTCTCGCAGCTGAGCGTGTCTCCACGCCATGAGGTGGTGAGGGTTCCACCATAGGTGCCTTCCCCGGCGCCCTTTGTTGCAAAAGTTTGTCGGATGATGATGATGATGACATTGCCTGTTGGGTTGGGTAGTTAGTTACGAGTTGCATTCGTTTCAATTATGCATTCATATTTTACATAACATAGTTGTGGTATAACACATAACAAGATATAACAGTTCAGTGCCAAACTAAGTCTAGTGTCGTGTAATCAGCTATAGTTTTGGTCTACTTTTAATGCAAACCTGGTTCTCTATAGCTAGAGGCTCTGATACCAATCTGTCACACCCTCAATTTCCACTTGCGGAGTTTTACCGCGAGGCGTGTGAATAAACCATAATCTGAGACACTAGTAACGTAGAACGACTCTATATGATTTGTTAATACGTTTTCCAAAATCATTTGTTTAACCATTCATAGTTAATTTTAGATTGTCTTAGTTTGGTTTCAATGTTTAGCGGAAGCATCAGTTTTTAAAGTTGAGCGGAAGCATTAAAGTAAAGTAAAGGAACGAGCGCCAACACAAACGCCAAAACTAAAGAAAAACCCAAACAATGTTTGTAAATGAGACTCGATAAAAAAAGATGTCTTGATCAATGCAAGTGAGTGCACCTAGAGCTCCTAGCGTCCTGAGAAACATGTAAAGAAACAAGTGTCAACATTAAAGAAGAGTGAGTTCACAGGTTTTCATAAGTTCATTTGTTCGGTTATAAGTTTGTTTCCCCCGTTATCCCTAACCCGGGATAACGATTTAGTTCCATTATTCCCAACTCGGAATAATACTGATGGTTCCATTATTCCTTACCCGGAATAATAATGATGTTCCATTATTCCTAACCCGGAATAATAACGTTGTTGGTTCCATTATTCCTAACCCGAAATAATATTGTTGATTCGTAATTAAGCTCAATGTTAACATGTAGGTAGCTAGCCTAACGTTATGTCACGTAAGTGGTCGCGATCGAAGCTGACAGTTGTGCCTCCGTGTTGCCAGCCTATCACTGACCATGGCGAAAGTTAGGCCAAATTATTCACCCGTTGACCATACCCGGTCGGCTAGCGCGACTAGCTCGGGTGGGGCTTGTCGGGCCCAGTAGTACTACTTATAATTTCCCCGCTATCTAACCTAATACTAACGATCCGAGATATTGTCGAGGACTTGTGTGATATAGCTGCTTAGTGACCATAATGTACGTTAACATTAACTTAGTTACCGAATAGTTTAATGACGTTAATTTCATATAACGTAAAGAGATAGAGTTGTAGAGTGTATACATGTTTCTCCCCCTGTTGTTTAAAACCGGATAAAATTAGGGGCCGTGAACTCACCTTTAGTTGCTTGGTTAGTGTAACACAGATGTAGCAAATGATGGGACCGCTAATTGCGTCCTAATAAGTCAATTGATTTAGAGTTAGTGTGTGAACACACTGATACAAACCCTACACATAACTAACACACAATGCGGTACATACAATAACAATTCCTAAAACCCAAATCATGCATGCAAGTATCATCATACCAACATAGTGATCAACCCAACCTATCATGAACACAAATCAATCCATACAACACATTGGTATACACATTCGCAAGTTATCAAGTTTCAGCTTATATACTCATAATTAGGCTGTTTTCGAGGATTTTTATAAAATAGTTCCAACGTTCCAAAAATTCCAATTATTTTACAGAAGGTGTCAACTATACTGTAGAATTTTATATAAATTCTTCAAGTCTTAACACTTTATCAATTCTTCATAAATATTAATATACTAGGCTGCAGTCAGATTCGTCGCTTTCTGACTGCAGTCCACGGGAGAATTTATTTAAAAATCACCGTTCGTCCAATTAACAAAATTCCAGTGGGAGTTCCCCGGAAATTTCCATCTCCAGTTGCTGTACAAATTTCGTGATTCGACTCTCTACAGATTATTAAATCCGACTCGATAAACAACTAACAAATTTTCAGAATTTTCACAGCTTCAGTTACTGCACTTAATTGGCCACTTAAAAATATCAAATGACCTCAGAAAAATATGAATCCAGCGCCATTAGAAGCATTTTTCAAAGATATACGTTTTAGGCTTCAGAAAATCCGTTTTTCGATAAATAATAACCAAGTTACAGCCAGTTGAAGTTGGCTGTAAACACCATTCAGCATCCTGATTTCAGCATTCTATCGCAATATAACACGCTTAAACAATCGAGACGTTAAATATAAACGATCAAGAACAGATTTATCAATCATATATCCTCATGTACATCATACTCATGCAAACCCTAATCATAATATATGGTTTTTATCACAAAACGCAGATAATGATTCTTGATTCCACTAATCATCATAATCGCAAACTAGCATAATTTATCGAACTAAACATCATACACTTTCCTAATAATGATTCTACCATTACATACAAGCATGATCAAGAGTTTATAAATCCTAGTATGACTTTGCAAACAATGATAAACCCTAACCTTTAACAATGAAGATCAATGAACCAGGAACTAGATGGGAGTTGATTCGGATGTTGAAGAAGATTGCGACCGAGAGGAAGAGTGGGAAGGCGGCTGTCGCGACTGAGAGAAGGGATGAGGAGAAGGCTGCCGTCGACTAGTTTAGAGCTAGGGTTAGTGTGTGTGTTTTGTTTTTGAAACATAACACATGCATATATAGTGCAAGAAGGAAAAGAAAAGGAAAAAAAAAGAAAAAGGGTTTGCAGTTGGGTGCTCGCGGCCGCAAGGGTTTGGGTGGGTCGGTTTGGGTCTATAACTTGATCCTCAAGTTTTGGTTAACTCCTTGAGTCGCAAGGAAGTGAGGTCCACCCGTTTCGTGACCCGGTTCGGTTCGTTTGTCTATTTACTATATCTTTTATAATTAATCACCACGAAATCAAAACATAACATAATCACTCACCAAGCTTATAAGCGTCTAATACATATAGCACGTAATTCACTTGATAAGTTCACAAGGTTAGCATAGTTATTTCGAGCGTGTAAAATAAATCTCCGAATCAATTTAGCGTAGGAATGAATAACCGTGAAGTAGTGCGTTTAAGATACCTGAAAAACTGGGATGTCACACCGTGAGGATTTCTCTGCTGACAAACTTGCCAAGATCTATGTTGATGAGATTGTGTCTCCTCATGGTGTTCCTTTGAATATCATATCTGACCGAGATGCTCGGTTCTCATCTCATTTCTGGAAGACTATGCAATCTACAATGGGAACCAAACTCAATCTGAGCACTCCTTATCATCCTCAAACGGATGGACAATCTGAGAGGGCTATTCAAACACTGGAGGATATGCTTAGAGCTTGTGTGATCGATTTTGGTGGTAGTTGGGATTCGCATCTACCATTGATCGAATTCTCTTACAACAACAGTTATCACGCCAGCATCAACACGACGCAAGCCCTTGGAATTCCAAGTTGGTGATCATGTCCTACTCAAGGTATCCCCTTGAGAAGGAGTGGTTAGATTTGGGAAGAAAGGAAAACTTGCACCACGATACGTTGGACCATTCAAGATCGTTTAAAGAATCGGAAAGGTGGCCTACTGACTTGAGCTACCTCCTAAACTCAGGAATATTCACCCAACATTCCATGTGTCCAACCTGAAGAAGTGTTTAGCCGATACAAACCTCCACATCCCTCTCGACGAGATTCACGTTGATGACACTATGCATTTTGTCGAGAAACCGGTGGAGATATTGCACCGTGAAGTCAAGAAACTCAAGCGGAGCCGAATACCGATAGTTAAAGTTCGCTGGGAATCCAAACGTGGCCCATATTTTACTTGGGAATGAGAGGATAAAATGAAAGCGAAGTACCCACACTTGTTCTCACGAGTTTCCTCCAATTAAATTTCGGGACAAAATTTCTTGAAGTATGGAAGACTGTGATATCTGTGACGATCCGATCGTGTAATAATGTTAAACAATTTTATCAATCAATGAGATTTTGTGTTTATCAATGAAATTTTGTGGTTTATTTATGAGTTTTGTTTATTTATCATGACAACTGCACATATTCGATTCTTTCACCATTCCAAACGACTTTTGGAAGTGAAATCGCAAACTGATAAGTAAACGTAATCAGTCTAATGTGACATATACTTCGGAACAATGACACAAGTTCAAACATACCTTAAATAACCCTTACATAACTTAGAAATAAGTTTTGAAGGGTTTTGTATGTCGGAAATAAGGTTATTCGATCGCAGGGACTATTTACGACAAACTACGAAAGTCTGCCGATTCTCGTAGCAATGCACACTCCAGAACAAGGTATTATGCTAAACATAGCATAAATACCCTTAACATAGCTTAGAAATAAGTTTCGAGGGCTTCGGTATGGCAAAATCACGCTTTTGTAACTTCAGGGGTTATTTTGCAATTTATGCGAAACTATGCCTTTTAGCGTATTTCGCTATCTGGAACACCTACGGCCATCCAAAAATTTTTTTAATCATTAAAATCTTGTATATCAATGATTGGAATGCAAAAATATCATTCGTTACGCTTTTACGGTCATGCACACTCGTTACGATTTTCGTCGTAATTAACCGAAAACCGCAATCGTACGACCAAACAAACCGACATCCGAAACATTTATGAGCTTTTCTAAGTTCCCTACGCTTTATCATCCTTATGGAGCTTAAAAATCATGTTAACGAGTGTTAAAAGTGCCAAAACACGTCAAAAACAAGTGCAGGGACAATTTCTACCAATTTCAGAAAGTTGTGGCCAGCTGAGGTGGATGCGGACCACATCCAAGAACCCATGCGGTCCACATGGGGGCCCAGCTCACCAGAATTGTTGGAAGCAGCTGGTTAATTCGTTCTTTGACTCATCAAACGACCTTGCCACCTTCCCTTCTGCATTTGACACCTAAGGCGACACTTATCAAGTTCATTAGTGACTCATGAACACTTGGTATGATTTGGTGAGCCCAAATTATCGATAAATAGCTATGTTCTTCATTCATGTGAACTTTTGATCAACTCATCCATACTATAACCTAAAGTTGTAACAATCTCTGGAGTTCCTCTGAGTTTTCTTGACATTCCTTAAGTGTTGTAAGTGTTCTCAATCATGTTTTGATTCAATTCTTGTAGTTTAATTGGATTAAAAGTTGAAAATTTTGACTTTTGTTTGACTTCCAGATTTGATCATGAATTGATCAACTTAAAGTCCAATTGAACCTTGCAATATGATGGTAATCAAGATGTTTATGGTCCATAATGACCATACCTACTGATTTCCATCTTTTCATGTCTTTGTGACGAGTCAAATTTTGGTCAAAAGGGCGATAAATACGCATATTTATGATGGAACTTATTTTGAGTATCAAAATAGTTTGTTTTGATACCAAAACTCTTTTACAACTTAGTTAGACATATCAAAACATGTCGAACTCGTCACTTTTAGCATAGTGCTTGTAGGATCGTTTGGTGAACGGTTTTGACCACAGATTTGACTTTCGAATCCAACCCATTTGATTGATTTTTAGACCCAATCAAATACATATCTATGACCATAATTGTAAAGGGAATAACCCTCTAAGGTTATACCTTATGGTCATATCATTTGATTAGTGGTATGATAATTAATTTTTATGATCTTCAATGATGGCCAAAATGCCCTTTTTGCAAATAAATCAACTAAAAGCATATGTAACATAAATTTTGACATGTAATCTAATCAATTAACATTCTCAAACATGTTTAAGCATTAAAAACTTATCATAACTGTTGGGATTGAACCTTTTGAAAGGAACAGATGATACAAAGTCAAAATACACCATCCGAGCTTTGGTCCAAACCATCAGATGTTCTGTCCACTGATAGGCATTTACTACATTCAATTAACACACTGTTTCCTATCCTCTGTGCCGGTGCATATTGTCTATTTCTTAGTCTTATATCGATTCTGTATATTATAGAGCTGAATAGGCTAGGTGTATGAAGTATTTATGTATAGTTTAACCAAGTTCGCCCATAGGGTGTCATATGTATACATGTTCGGCCGAACTTGCAGTAGCATTATAAATACCTAGCTAGCCTCATTCATTTGTAACTGTGGCATTTTGGAGGCGAAGCTCTGTCAGTTTGTAACCAGAACGTTTGATCAATAAAACTTACGATAACTGATTAAATCTTGTCTATTGGTAAACACGACGTAATATTTCTGCTACTATGGATGTTAGATATCAAATTTAGGTTCCTTAGCATCGAGGATCGGTCCTTCAATTGGTATCAGAGCTACGGTTATCACCTACGCTCATGATTTTGGACATTAATGGACATTAGGAGGAGTTTTAGAAGTAATCATGAAATAAACCTACAATCCACGGACAAAATCTAAAATTGAATGGATAGGATTGTTAGAAAACCAATTTCGACAAGATTTATTGTGAAATCATCTCGAAATTCGAAGAAATAAGGATTTTGGATCGAAAAATGTGAAAAATGGCTGATTTGGGAGACCAAGTTCGCCCGAACTTGACCTGTCGAGGTCAAGTTCACCCGAACTTAACATGGTTTTTCAAGACTTTTCATCAAGTTCGCCTGAACTTGACAAAGTTTTTGTTGAATTTTCATCAAGTTCGCCCGAACTTGACTGATTTTCATTGAAATTAAGCACAAGTTCAACCGAACTTGTCTATTTCATTCAAGTTCGCCCAAACTTGGTGGTGGCCAACCAAGTTCGCCCGAACTTGTCGCAATTTGACTAAGTTTGCCCGAACTTGTCTCACTAGCATATACAAGTTCGCCCGAACTTGTCAAGGAGCCTAAAAAAATTTTATTGTTCAAGACATTATGCCCGAACTTGTCAAGGCATTGAAAAAATTTATTTTTCGTTTTGATGAGACGGGTGTGTAGAAAAAAATTGGTGATTGATTTTTTTCGAAATTTTAACGTCTGATACTGACTGTTCGGGGACACCGTCAGAGGCCTTAGAGAGAGGCTGAGATGATAAGGTTATAGATGGTTGAAGATGAGAGGGTAGTCATTGAAACCAAAGCAATTTGGTGATCATTAGGGTTGAAGACTACCGATGGGCCTTAAAGTAAATTCCGGATTTGTTAAATACTGAAAATTCCGGATTTGAGGGGGAATTTCAGTAAAAATTTCAGTATGGTCAGAATTTGCAAAAATGATGGGGAATAAAAAATTTTCAATATTTGAAGATTCTGGAATTTTTGAAATTTGTGACTACTGCAACAGTATCCGAGTGGTTACCGATTGTAGATTTTCGGGAAAATGCATAGAATTGAGATTCATAGAGATTTTGTGATCATAGGAAGTTTCAATTTATCAGATCATGATACAGATTGATGCTTAAGGGTTAGAGTCCTGATCTCCGGTTAAGGAACAGTTAGCTGGATTAGCAGTCGTTAGTACTGATGAAAGAACTGAGGACATTCAAAACATTCAATGATGATCTTAGGATTAATGACTAGCTCCGAAGATGGATGGTTTCAAAATTACCAAGGAGATCTGAAGTTATCCCAGATACGCTAACTGATGATAGCCTTTGGTGGCCATTATTTTTAGTCTTCAAGCAGATAAATCATTCTTTTCTTTGGACTAACCGCCGTTGGATGATGATGTTTTGGTGATTAAGTGGCGCTGGTCTACCGGAGATAGCTATATATCTGGCATTGTGGCAGAAGAGGAAGAATGTGATTTTGATCATGGATGAGTGATTCTCATATTCAAAGCATTACCAGATTATCTGTATCCGATGAAGATTTGCTGATTGAAAAAGATTACCGATTTGCTGATCTGGAGTGATTACGGAAATCGGGATTTCCGATTTTTGCGGGTAAACATTGATTTGAAGTTTACCGGTGTGGTAATTCGAAGTTTCTAGCAATTGCTGGTTGAGTCTTGAAGATCGGAAGATCGAGCATGGGAGATATGCGCTAAACTGAACGCGGATGTGGTTAAAGTTGTAACGGAGAAGCTACATTGATGAGTTTAAATTGGTGTCTTTTCAAGATAATCTGTCGGTCAAGCAAATCAGAGGAGGTTGGAAACTGTGCAACAAATATCTGAACTGGATATTTCAGGGGGAATTAGATGTTGATAATGCAACCCCGGATCATCAATTAAGGGGGAATTTGTTGACGCGTTTTGACGACAATGGCAGATACCTTGATTGAAGTTGCAGAATATTCAAACGCGGCTCACGTTTGAAGACCAAGATTCGACAGTAACGAACAAGGGGGAATATGTCTGTGCACTTTGTGTTCGTCACTTGTTGAATAGGATAGATAGAGCATGTATTGAGTATTGTATAGGTTAGAATTGAACACACGACTGAAATACAGGTTTTCAATGTTAAAAGTAACAAGTTCGCTCGTACTTGACCTGTGGAGGTCAAGTTCGCTCGAACTTGACCTGTGAAGGTCAAGTTCGCTCATAATGGTAATGTTGATGTTAAGTTCGGCCGAACTTGACTAGATCATTTGTCATTTAAGTTTTTGGCATCCCTACCGGGAGGTGCTGCCAGATTTTCTCCCGGAATTCCGGCCGCTGGACTTAAAAAGATGTATACTCTTTCGGTATGAATGAAGACTTCGGCTGCATTCTACTTCTACTCCTTTCTGTAATAACATACTGCCGAATCACTTGTAGGACCGATCCTCGATGCTAAGAACCTAAATTTGATATCTAACGTCCATAATAGCAGAAATATTACGTTGTGTTTACCAATAGACAAGATTTAATCAGTTAATCGTCAGTTTTATTGATCAAACATTCTGGTTACAAACTGACAGAGCTTCGCCTCCAAAATGCAAAGTTACAAATGAATGAGGCTAGCAAGGTATTTATAATGCTGCAAATTCGCCCTAAGAGACTCAAGTTCGCCCGAACTTGCTACTGCAAGTTCGGCCGAACATGTATACATATGACACGCTATGGGCGAACTTGATTAAACTATACATAAATACTTCATACACCTAGCCTATTCAGCTCTGTACTATACAGACTCGATATAAGACTAAGACATAGACATTATGCACCAACAGACTCCCCCTAGGATATAGTCTTCGTCTTGTATCAGTCTCCATAACTCTGTCTTCATATGAACGTTAACGCACACGACCGAAGAAGTTATTAAACAGCTTCCTTCGTTGTTCTTGCTGTGGATCAGGCGTTTGATCAGTTGGCGGTGGTCTTTTAATATTAGCCATTCTTAGAGAACTTTGCCTTACCGCCTTTTCCATTTCTTCTTTAATCGCCTCATTTCTTTTTTCCTCCTTTAAAAACTCACTCTTTTTAACTCTCTCCACTTCGTTTGCCACATTTTTCCAGAATTGACTTCGCGTGTATAGCAAACATTCACAACTTTCTGAAACTGCATAGCTTGTACCTTTTCACGTTCCTTAAATACAATCTTGTTGTAGAAGAAGGTTTTGATATCTTCTCTCGAGTAGTTCATAAGCCACATAGAATCTAAAATCCTTATCGTCCTCCATAAACCCCTCATGCCCAGATAACCCATCTCCTCAACCTGTTCCTTGGTAATATCCAAATGTTCTTCAAACTTCAGCACAATAACAGCTTCACACGTAGCTGGATCTATTTGCCACCACTTGAACAATGGATAGAAGTTTTCTTCAATCGGCATAAGTGGCATATTTCTCATGGCTCTTGGAAGTTTCATAATTAACGTTATGTCCTTTTCTCCCGTTTTCTTGTTTGTCTTCATTCTGCGGTTAGGAATAAAAGTCTTCCAGTAATTGAATCCTTTCACCGCTTCATACTTGATCATTTCCATAATAATTGATCAGCCACCTTCATGTGGTATGTAACGTTCACAGTTTGAACCAACTCTTCCACATCCCGATACGGTAATGTCTTGAAATCAGCAAGGTATTTGAAGTATTGCACTCCAAACTCCCTCTTGATTGCATATACGTTTAGCTCCTTGAACCAATCCCAACTCAATATATCCCACAAAGAAACATTTTTGTCTCTGGTAAAGAATGCTAGTGGACGTATGAACTTTCGTTCGCGTGGCATCTCTTTGAACCAAGACTTCCTCGCTTGAGATATTTCTTCTTTGGTCATGTGCTTAGGAACTTTACCCTCTCGAACTGATCAAGCTGCTTGTACATTTCTTCAAATGTAGGAAAACTTTCTGAATTAGAACCAATGTACTTTGCTTTTTGATCAGTTTCATCATGTGAACCAATCTTCAACAATCACTCGATTGTATTCATCTGCTTCGAATCTTCTCACATACTCATAGTCATTTGGCTCGAAAGTGTTTACATTCAACACTTCTTCGAAATCAAACTCTAAATTTTCAGCTTCAACTTCAACTAATCTCGCAAGATCTTCTTTCGAGTAGTTATGCACGTACTCTACTTCTTCCACATTATGTTCTAACATCAACATTAACGGCTTCGTGGGTACTACAGTATTAGGCTTAGCAGATCGATCAACATCTGTCCCATCAATATCATCTGAAGGCCCTGTCTTCCCTGACTCCCCCTGACTTTTATCTTCCATTTTATTTGACTCATCATCCATAAGTGAAGTAAAGTTAAAATCTTCAGAGAATTTAACTTCAGTGATCTTTATACCTGTACCACCCTGATCAAAATCATCACCACCTTGATCGTAATCATCATCATCATCACCAACATTCCCATCCTCATAACCTTCTTCCTCTTCATCCTCTTTATCGTCTTTTTCAGCTTCTTCATTGTCTTTTTCTTCAGACGCAGTGATAAGATTAGAAGGCTTGACAGATTCATCAACCTTTGGAATATCAGACTCAGAAGCTTTCGAGACATCTTCAACTGGTTTCTCTATAGCATCAGAAGACTTAGAAGCTTCACCTTCAACTCCTTTACCTTTGCCACTCTCATCCAATTCTTTCTCAGATCGTTCCTTGGCTTCCTGTTGATCTAGACGATCATATTCTTTGATGAATTCAATGCCCAAAGAGTTTGATAATAGTTTCTGCAATCTGTTGAATCTTTGCTCATTTAGGGATTTAATTGCCTATACCTCTACAATCGTTGTTTGTAGTTTCTCATTCGCGTCCTGCAGACTCTCAATCAAGGCTTTAAAGTACTCTCTTTCATTCTCTAACACCTTCACCTTGTCATCCAACATTTCTTTTTCGACAGCGCTTTGATTCATCATGTTAATCATTTCAGCTTTTTCTGCTTAATTCTGTGCTACTTTTTCTTCTAACGCCTTCACGCGCTTTTCCAGAAGTTCAACGTTAGTCTCGGGAAAGAAATCATTTAGATCCTGCAAACTTATCGGATTGCTATGCATATCACCAAAAATATTAGGCCCTCTTGGAGTTTTTGGTGTTGACTTTGGAGTCGTAGCTTTTGGTGTAGACTTCTTTGGCGTAGAACTTTCAAGATTTGAAGTCGTTGGAGCAACCGGCGATTGAATAATCGGTATTTCCACAAAACTAGACACAGGAGGTTCTTGTGTAGCTCCTGGCCTTTCAGCTTCCGAAGAAATAATCACAGGAGGTTCTTATGTGACTCCTGGACGTTCAGCTTCACTTATATCAACAACAGGAGGTTCTTGTGTAACTCCTTTCTCCTATGCGCCAAAAGGTTCTTGTGTCACTTCTGTGCTTTTGAACGATCTTTCGTACCGTTTGCTTATAGCCTTTTGCTCTTTCTTTGACTTTCTCTTTCCTTTAGTCTGAGGAGACCCTGTAGTCTTTGTCGACGAAACAGTTGCAGACTTAACCCGTTTAGATTTCTTCTTGGATCTTTCCTTATCAGACTCTTTTTCCTGATTCGGATTGAAATCAGCATCCACCTCTCTTTCTTTCTCGGCTCTAATCTCAGCCTCAGATTTCTCTGGTTCTTTAACTGGAATTTCTTTATCAGAATCATCTTCTTGTTCAGAAATAGCATAAATAACATCGTCTTGAGTCGTTTTCACAGTCTCTTGACTTTCAATAACAACTACAACACTTGATCTAGCAACTTCTTCAACATTCTCTGGTTCATCTTCGTCGACCAGCATAGTTTCGACTTTCTTCGCAGCACGTTTCTTGTTAGGCTTATCAGCTTCTCCTTTAGGAACCATTCGCTTCTTTCTTTTGGTTTAAATTCCTTAAACCATTCTTTCTCAGCTTTAAGCTCTTTCTCATCGTCGCTACCATCTTTCCTCCATTTATTTTCTAGCGGCGCGATATAGTTTGGATCTTTAATAGCTCTGAATACTAGTTTTGCAACAGGAGCTGAAGCTTGCTTCTGAAACTTTATGAGCTTCTTTACTGTCAACTCATCAAGATGAACTAGATAAAGCACATCATTCGGATCCCGTGCTATATTTGTGTACTTTTCATCAATCAACAATTGCACAAACCTCGGATAGAGACATAGTCTTGAATCCTCCATATTCTTGGACATGTGAGTAAAAATTAACTTCAAGAAGTTGAACGGCTTTTTCAGAATAAGTGTCGTTGCCATGCAAGCTAAATAGTCTTGAACATCATCTAAACCCGCCTTGCGATGGCTGAATGTGTGAATTATAGCATGCATCAGAAGCTTGTAGGGATTTGGCACCTCCCCTTTCTTCAATGTTGGTTTGTTCACACTTCCCTTGTAGCCCATACGAAAGAAACACCCTCTGACCATCCTCTCATCAAGATAAATCAGATCGTCTTCTTTATCGTTGAATTGTAACACTCTGGGTATATCATCTTCCATTACGGTGATCGGTTTGTCTTCATTGCCGACTTGAACGGTTGAAGTAATTGTCTTTTGATCATCACTTAAGCTTGCATTCATCCAGAAGTGAAAGATGTGTGATCTATACGAAACTGTACGCTCTGTGATCGCTCGGTGAATAGTGCTTTCTTCTAAAAATTTCAAAATACTATCGTATTCTTTAAGCGATGGACATATCGACTTATCGATCGTAATACATGTGTTATGCGTCTTTGAAAACTGAACTGAAATTATACGCTCTGGTTCTTGAACCTGAAAAATGACGCATAACAATTAGCATGATTTTCGAGAAAAACTTTCACAACATTTTCTAACACTACTAAGGAACCTAAATTTGATATCTAACGTCCATAATAGCGGAAATATTACGTCGTGTTTACCAATAGACAATATTTGTTCAGTTAATCGTCAGTTTTATTGATCAAACATTCTGGTTACAAATTGACAGAGCTTCGCCTCAAAAATGCCAAAGTTACAAATGAATGAGGCTAGCTAGGTATTTATAATGCTGCAAGTTCGCCCGAACATGTATACATATGACGCACTACGGGCGAACTTGGCTAAACTATACATAAATACTTCATACACCTAGCCTATTCAGCTCTATACTATACAGACTCGATATAAGACTAAGACATATTGTTCAATCGCCTGTTGCTCCAATGACTTCGAATCTTGAAAGTTCTACTCCAAAGAAGTCTACACCAATGTGACATCCCGGCTTTTCAGGTATCTTAAACGCGCTACTTTACAGTTATTCATTCCTACGCTGATTTAATTCGGAGAATTAAATTATACGCTCGCAATAACTACGCTAACTTTGTGAATCTATTGGGTGAAATACGTGCTATGTGTTATTAGACGTTTGTAGATTTTGTAGATTATTGTATCAAGCCTTGATTTCGCGATTATTAGTTATAAAAAAATAATAATAATAAATAAATAGCCGAACCGAACCGAGCCACGAAACGTGTCGACCTCACCTCCTTGCGGCCCAAGGAAATAACCTAAACTTGAGGCCCAAGCCACTCAACCCAACCCCCCTTCTTTTCCCTTGTTTTATATAAATGTATGTATGCATGAGATGTGCTTAAAAAAAACAACAAAACCCTAGTCACTAAGAGAAGGCCGACGACAACCCCCCCCCACTATCGCACAAGCTCCAACTTCCGGATTGATTCCAATCTTGTCCCGGTTCGCGAATCATCATCGTTTCAAGGTTAGGGTTTAATTGTTTTGCGATTCACATTAGGGTTTGTGTAATATTGATCATGATTTTGTGTAATGGTAGGATTATTAGTATGAAAAGTGTTGTGATTTATGATTAGTTCAAATGATTGTGCGAATCTTTGCGATTGTGATGTTATGTTGAATACGAAAATCATAAGCTGCGTTTTAGAGATAAAGACCATGTTTTATAATTAGGGTTTGCATGAATATTGATATACATGATGATATTTGACAAATAAACCTGTTGTTAATCATTATTACTAAGCTTCATGATTGTTTAAGCATGTTCTAATGCGATAAAAGTCGAAAACAGTTTGCTGATTGACATTTACAGCCAATTTTAATTGGCTGTAACCGGATCATTATTCATCGAAAAGTGGATTTTCTGAAGCCTAAAACGTGTATTTTGAAAAACGGTTCTAATGGCGCTGGATTCATATTTTTCTGAGTCGTTTGCTATTTTTAAGTGGTCATTTAGTGCAGCAGCTGAAGCTTCGTAAATTCTGCAAAATTTGCTAGTTGTTTATTGAGTGGGATCTCATAGTCTGTAGGGGGTTGAGTCACGAAATTTGTACAGTAACTGGAGACAGGAATTTCCGGAAACCTCACTGGAATTTTGTTAATTGGATGAATGATGACTTTTAAATAATTTTCCCGTGGACTGCAGTCAGAAAGCGACGAATCTGACTGCAGCCTAGTATATAAATGTTTATAAATAATTGGTAAAGCGTTAGGACTTGAAAATTTTACATAAGATCCTACAGTTTAGTTGACACCTCCTGTAAAAGAATTAGAATTTTTTGGAACGTTGGAGCTATTTTATAAAAATCCTCGAAAACAGCCCAGTTATGAGCGTACAAGCTGAAACATGATAACTTGCATTTGTGTGTACCTAAGTGTTGTATGAGTTAACCTGTGTTTATGACAAGTTGGTTTGATCATTATTTTGTATGGTGATATTTTGCATGAATGATTTTGGTTTCGAATTGGTTGTTGCGTGTGCCGTACTGTGGGTTAGTTATGCTTAGGATTTTGTGTCAGTGTGTTCACACACTAACTTTAAATCGGTTGTCATGTTAGGACGCGATTAGCGGTTCCATCATTTGCTTCTTTTGTGTTATTCTAACCGAGCATTTTAAGGTGAGTTCACGGCCCCTATTTTATCCGGTTTTGAACAACAGGGGAGAAACATGTATACGCTCGAAAACTCTATCTTTTACGTTATACGAAATTAACGTCGTTAAACTATTTGGTAACTAAGTTAATGTTAATGTACGTTATGGTCACTAAGTAGCTATATCACGGAAGTCCTCAACCAACTCTCGGATCGTTAGTATTGGGTTAGATAGCGGGGAAATTATAAGTAGTACTACTGCCCGACAAGCCCCGCCCGAGCTAGTCGCGCTAGCCGACCGGGTATGGTCAACGGGTGATTAATTTGGCCTAACTT
The DNA here is from genome assembly GCA_947069175.1 of Scalesia atractyloides. Classification (NCBI taxonomy): domain Eukaryota; kingdom Viridiplantae; phylum Streptophyta; class Magnoliopsida; order Asterales; family Asteraceae; genus Scalesia; species Scalesia atractyloides. Next base: position 17,101,463 of record CAMTDV010000019.1, read on the forward strand.
TCGCCATGGTCAGTGATAGACTTGGCAACACTGAGGCAACAACAGTTAGCTTCGATCGCGAACTCTTATGTGACGTAACTTTAGGCTCGCTACCTACATGTTAACATTGAACTTACTTACGAACAAACATTATTATTCTGGGTTAGGAATAATGGAACTATATCGTTATCCTGGGTTAGGGAAAATGGGGGAAAACAAACTTTTAACCGAACTTGTGAACTTATAAAAACCTGTGAACTCACTCTTCTTTAATGTTGACACTTGTTCCTTTACATGTTTCTCTGGACGCTAGGAGCGCTAGGTGCACTCACTTGCATTTGATCAAGACATTTTTATCGAGTCTTATTTACGAATAATGTTTGGGATTTTTGGTTTTGGCGTTTATGTTGGCGCCCGTTACTAAACTTTGAAACTAATGCTTCCGCTAAACTTTGAAAGTAAGATATTTTGAAAATGACTATGAATGGTTAAACAAATGTTTTCGGAAAACGTTTAAATAAATCATATAGAGTCGTTCGATATTACTAGTGTCTCAGATTCTGGTTTGATCACACGCCTCGCGGTAAAACTCCGCAAGTGGAAATTGAGGGTGTGACAGATTGGTATCAGAGCCTCTAGCTATAGAGAACCAGGTTTGCATTAAAAGTAGACCTAAACTATAGCTGTTACACCACACTAGACTTAGTTGGCACCGAACTGTGATATCTTGTATGTGTTATACTACAATTGCTTTATGTGAGATATATACGTATATTGTGATGTACGCAACTCGTAACTAACTACACCAACCCAACAGGCAATGTCATCATCATCATCCGACAAATCTCGACAATCAAGGGCGCCGGGGAAGGCACCCATGGTCGAACCCTCACCACCTCATGGTGTGGAGACACGCTCAGCTGCTAGGAAAAGACTTGCTCTAGGAGGGGAGTCGTCCTCCCGTCCGACCACCGCTATACTAGTCGAACCAGTCAACTCGTTAGGAGTACGGGACGATCTACTTAGGGATATGTTCAGGAAACAACAGGAACAGCTAGAGAGAATGCAGGAGACTATCGAAGCACAAGGATGGATGATACGTCAAGTAACTAGAAAGCTCGAGGAAGAGCAATATGAGAATAAGAGAGTTCGAAACATTTTAGCTAAGGATCTACGTGCTGAGCAGCTGAGGGCTGACTGGCTCGAAGACAGAGTTCTTGAGTCCAGTTGGAGGATTCAAGAACTGGAGCAGAACCAAGCACCACCTGTCCCAGTACCTGCACCAGCACTGGCCCCTCCAGCGCCGGTATAGGAAGAAGAGGAGGATCCAGAGGAAGACCCAGAGGAGGATCTAGAAGAAGACCCGGAGGAGGATCCGAAGGAAGAAGAGTCGGAACAGGACCCGACTGTTGAAGCTGAAAACGCCGCAGAGGATGATGGCAATGATAGCTACTTGGGAGATGGAGACGTAGAAGACTGACTCGTCTCGCCAATCCCCGCTTTGTTTTCTTTAGTTTGTTTGTTTCCACCTATGTTTGAACTTGAAATTTTATAATTAAACAGAGATGTTTGGTTGGTATTTTGTGAGACATTGCAATTTATTTAATCGAATGTTCCTTTAGATTGTTTAAATTGTCGGGATGACATAATTTGTTTGATTATTGAAGTGTGGAATATGATAACTATATTGGACATATATACTTATCGGTGTGTATTTGTGTTGTCTTGCGAAGATCTGAAATGGCAACTGGTCGTCGCGAAAACCTCAACATGTCAACTGAAGAATATGGCCGCTCTAATCCAAGAACACGTGAATGCTGCTCTGGCAGGTGTTCCTAACCCACCAGCAGGAGAGGGTCTTAACCCCTACAAGATGTTCCTTGATGCAAAACCGAGCAAGTTCACGGGTGTTGAAGGACCCATAGGACTGGTCCTTTGGATTGAAAAGTCTGAATCGGTTTTCGAGATGTGCAATTGCCTTGAAGCTAATAAGGTCAAGTATGTTGCCTCAACGTTGGAAGATGGGGCATTGACCTGGTGGAACGCACAACTCCAAACGCGCGGACTTCATTCGGCAAACGCAATGGCCTGGACCGAATTTAAGGCCTTAATCAAGGAGGAATACTGTCCGCGGGACAGAGTTCAACAGTTGGAACAGGCTTTATGGAACCACAAGATGGTAGGGTCTTAAATTGAAGCATACACGGAAAAACATCATGATCTGGTTTTCCTGTGTCCCGATCTGGCTAACACCGTCGAAAAACGACTTGAGTTTTATCTTGGGGGTCTGGTCCCTGAGATCTAGGGCATTGTAATGTCTAGCAACCCTATGACGGAACATCAAGCGATTAGGCTGGCACATAAACTCACCGATAAAGCGGTGGAGCAAAGGAAGTTGCCACCTAGGGGTGCAACTGAAACTGTCCCGGACCACAAAAGGAAATTTGAAGATTCACATGCTCGACAGTCTTCGTCAGCCTAGCCACAACAAGGAAACCAGAAGCGGTCCAACAATTTCAACAACAATCGGGGTCACAATAATCAGTCTGCCAACAACACCCAGAACTCGAGCGGCTATGCGGGTCGAAAGCCGTAATGTAACCGTTGTAACCTCCATCATCACGGCCCTTGCGCCGGAAATCGCTGCCAACGATGTTGCAAAGCGGGACACACGGCAAAGGGTTGTCGCGGGGAAATCATGTCTTGACAAAATCAGAATCAGCACCATTGTCAATAGCAAGGTAATAATCGGGGGTGCTATCAGTGCGGTAGCACTGCCCATTTCAAGCGGGACTGCCCGCAGCTTCGCAACAACAACAATGGTGGGAACAACAACAACAACAATAAAAACAATGGCAACAATGGAAATGGTGGCACAGGAGGTGCCAAAGGTCGTGCATTCACGCTGGGCCGCGGAGAGGCTAGAAATGACTCGAATGTGGTCACTTGTAAGTTTCCCCTTAACGATCATTTTGCTACTGTACTTTTTGATACGGGTGCGGATAAGAGTTTTATATCTGAGTCTTTTAGGAAGAACCTAAATCTCATGCGTAAACCCCTAGAGACCCCTTACGTCATAGAACTAGCCGATGGTAAATCTGTAGATGTGACCCATTTAGTAACCGGCTGTCAACTTAAACTCGCGGGTCACACCTTTACCATTGATCTGATGACAACTACCTTGGGTAGTTTTGCCGTGGTAGCCGGAATGGACTGGCTATCCGACGTCCGAGCTGAAGTTCTCTGTTTTGAGAAAGCTATCCGTATTCCGCTCTCCAACGACAAAGTCTTGATGGTGCAAGGCGAGAAGGCAGGCGCCGTCACAAACATCATCTCTTACATGCAAGCTCAGAAGTATCTTCGGAGAAAGAACTCCTTTGCTTTTCTCGCACTGGTCACCGAGCAGCCTAAGGACGAGAAGCGGATTGAAGATACCCCGTCGTCCGTGACGTTTCCGATGTGTTTCCAGAGGAGTTACCAGGTCTTCCACCTCATCGACAAGTGGAGTTTGAAATCGAATTGGCGAACCATGCGGCTCCTATCGCCAAGGCCCCGTGCCGCCTAGCTCCAGCAGAGTTGCAAGTGTTGTCTACCCAACTTTAGGAATTGTTGGAAAAAGGATTTACCCGACCCAGTACTTCGCCATGGGGAGCTCCGGTCCTTTTTGTCAAGAAAAAGGACGGGACCTTCCGCATGTGCATCGACTACAGGGAACTCAATAAGGTTACCGTCAAGAACCGATACCCATTACCTCGCATCGACGATCTCTTCGACTAGCTTCAAGGTCAAGCTACTACTCCAAGATCGATCTATGGTCCGGTTATCACCAGTTACGCGTCAGGGAGGAGGATATCTCCAAGACGGCATTTCGTACTCGATATGGCCATTATGAGTTCTTGGTCATGCCCTTCGGTCTCACCAACGCACCCGCGGTGTTCATGGACCTCATGAACCGCGTGTGTAAGCCGTATCTCGACAAGTTTGTCATCGTGTTCATCGATGATATACTCGTCTACTCTAAGGGTGAAGAAGAACATGCTGAGCATCTACGATTATTGCTGGAACTACTTCAATAGGAGAAACTATATGCCAAGTTTTCGAAGTGTGATTTCTGAATTCGGGAAGTTCAGTTCCTCGGGCATATCGTGAATGAAAAGGGTATACACGTTGATCCCGCCAAGATCGATGCTATCAAGAACTGGGAAGCACCCAGGACACCGACAGAGATCCGCCAATTTTTGGGTTTGGCTGGTTACTACAGACGTTTCATCGAGGGATTTTCAAAGATCGCACAACCGCTTACCACTCTCACTCAGAAGGGCACCAAGTATGCTTGGGGTGACAAGCAGGAAGCAGCATTTCAATTGCTGAAGCAGAAACTTTACAGTGCACCCATTTTGTCCTTGCCAGAAGGGACAAATGATTTTGTGGCATATTGTGACGCTTCCATTCCGGGATTGGGATGTGTACTCATGCAACGTGATAAGGTCATCGCGTATGCATCCCGACAGTTGAAGGTTCACGAGAAAAACTACACAACACATGACCTGGAATTGGGAGCAGTTCTGTTTGCACTTAAGATTTGGAGACACTATCTACATGGAACAAAGTGCACAATCTACACGGATCAGAAGAGCCTCCAGCATATCTTTGACCAGAAGGAGTTGAACATGTGACAGCGTCGCTGGGTCGAACTCCTGAACGATTAGAATGTGCCATTCGGTATAACCCGGGTAAAGCTAACGTGGTAGCTGATGCCCTCAGTAGGAAGGAGCACTTGAAACCTTGTCGGGTACGAGCACTACAGTTCACAATTCATTCTGGGTTACCCGAACAGATACGCGACACGCAGCTAGAAGCAGTTAAGGAAGAAAACATCAAGGCCGAATCTGTGGGAAAGATGGAACGCGATTGGGAAACCCAATGGTTCCCGGTATTTCATGAATCGTATATGGGTACCTCTCTACGGAGACCTCAGGAAGCTAGTTATGGACGAAGCTCACAAATCCCGATACTCTGTCCATCCTGGTTCAGATAAGATGTATTAAGACCTTAAGGCCACGTACTGGTGGCCCAACATGAAAGCGGATATAGCCACCTACGTGAGCAAGTGTTTGACTTGTGTGAAAGTCAAGGTGGAATACAAGAAGCCATCAGGGCTACTTCAACAACCTGAGATCCCAGTGTGGAAATGGGATTAGATCTCGATGGACTTTATCACTAAACTCCCGCGAACTCCGGGTGGTTGCGATACCATCTGGGTAATCGTGGATCGTCTAACTAAGTCTGCAAACTTCCTATCGATTAAAGAAACAGATAAGATGGAGAAGTTGACTCGCATCTACGTTAAGGAAGTAGTTTCTCGGCACGGAGTGCCAACGTCCATCATCTTGGACGGAGATGCTCGTTTCACGTCCAACTTTTGGCAGTCACTTCAGAAAGCGTTGGGTACACGCTTAGATATGAGCACAACTTATCACCCACAGACGGATGGTCAAAGTGAAAGGACCATTCAGACCTTGGAAGACATGCTTAGGGCATGTGTGGTAGACTTCGGGAACAGTTGGGAAATCCATCTGCCTTTAGTGGAATTCTCGTATAACAACAGTTACCATACGGGTATTCAGGCAGCACCGTTTGAAGTATTGTACGGTCGCAAATGTAGATCACCGGTCTGTTGGGCAGAAGTCGGTGACAGTCAACTCACAGGTCCTGAGTTGATACTTGAGGCTAGCGAAAAGATTGTGCAAATTAGAAACCGCATGGCAGCGGCACGAGATCGACAGAAAAGCTACGCTGATCAACGACGCAAACCGCTCGAATTTCAAGTAGATGACCGCGTCCTACTGAAAGTGTCACCCTGGAAAGGTGTTATCCATTTTGGGAAACGAGGCAAACTAAATCCACGATACGTAGGCCCATTTGTGATTTGGAAGCGTATCGGGCCCGTAGCTTATCAGTTAGACCTTCCTACCGAACTTAGTGGAGTTCACAACGTTTTCCACGTGTCCAATCTGAAGAAGTGCCTATCAGATGAGACCCTAGTCATTCCATTGGATGAGATTCAAGTGGATGAGCAACTGCATTTTGTGGAACAACCTATCGAGATCATGGATTGTGAGATTAAGACTCGAAGGCACAACAAGATACCAATTGCCAAGGTTCGTTGGGACTCTAAGCGTGGACCAGAGTTCACGTGGGAAAGAGATGACCAAATGAAAAGCAAATATCCACACCTTTTTGCAGCCGAGCAGCAATCTGACGTTACCACCAACTAAATTTCGGGACGAAATTCTTTCAACATGGGGATGATGTGACAGCCTAGGAATTACTTGTACCATTACTAACAAACTGAATCTTTGTGCGTTGTATTCTAAACCCCGTTTACTCAATTTCGGGACGAAAATTCTTTAAACATGGGGATAATGTGACATCCTGGCTTTTCAGGTATCTTAAACGCGCTACTTTATGGTTATCCATTCCTACGCTGATTTAATTTGGAGAATTAAATTACACCCTCGCAATAACTACGCTAACTTTGTGAATCTATTGGGTGAATTACGTGCTATGTGTTATTAGACGTTTGTAGATTTTGTAGATTATTGTATCACGCCTTGATTTCGCAATTATTAGTTATAAAAAAATAATAATAAATAAATAGCCGAACCGAACCGAGCCGCGAAACATGTCGACCTCACCTCCTTGCGGCCCAAGGAAATAACCTAAACTTGAGGCCCAAGCCACTCAACCTAAACCCCCCCCCCCCCTTATTTGCGGTCGCGCCCCTCCCCCTCCCCTCCTTTTCCCTTGTTTTATATAAATGTATGTATGCATGAGATGTGTTTAAAAAAAACAACAAAACCCTAGTCACTAAGAGAAGGCCGACGGCAGCCCCCCCCCCCCCTCACGGTCGCACAAGCTCCAACTTCCGAATTGATTCCAATCTTGTCCCGGTTCGCTAATCATCATCGTTTCAAGGTCAGGGTTTAATTGTTTTGCGATTCACATTAGGGCTTGTGTAATCTTGATCATGATTATGTGTAATGGTAGGATTATTAGTATGAAAAGTGTTGTGATTTATGATTGGTTCGGATAATTGTGCTAATCTTTGCGATTGTGATGTTATGTTGAATACTAAAATCATAAACTGCGTTTTAGCGATAAAGATCATGTTATATAATTAGGGTTTGCATGAATATTGATATACATGATGATATTTGATAAATAAACCTGTTGTTAATCATTATTACTATGCGTCATGATCGTTTAAGCATGCTCTAATGCGATAAAAGTCGAAAACAGTTTGTTGATTGACATTTACAGCCAACTTCAATTGGCTGTAACCTGATTATTATTTATCGAAACGTGAATTTTCTGAAGCCTAAAACGTGTAATTTTTAAAGAACGCTTCTAATGGCGCCAGATTCACATTTTTCTGAGGTCGTTTGCTATTTTTAAGTGGTCATTTAGTGCAGCAGCTGAAGCTGCGTAAATTCTGCAAAATTTGCTAGTTTTTTATCGAGTCGGTTCTCATAGTCTGTAGGTGGTTGGGTCACGAAATTTGTACAGTAACTGGAGAGGGGAATTTCCGGAAACCTCCCACTGGAATTTTGTTAATTGGGTGAACGATGATTTTTAGATAATTTTTCCTGTGGACTGCAGTCAGAAAGCGACGAATCTGACTGCAGCCTAGTATATAAATGTTTATAAATAATTGGTAAAGCATTAGGACTTGAAAATATTACATAAAATCCTACAGTTTAGTTGACACCTCCTGTAAAAAATTGGAATATTTGGAACGTTGGAGCTATTTTATAAAAATCCTCGAAAACAGCCCAGTTATGAGCGTACAAGCTGAAACATGATAACTTGCGTTTGTGTGTACCTAAGTGTTGTATGAGTTAACCTGTGTTTTTGACAAGTTGGTTTGATCATTATTTTGTATGGTGATATTTTGCATGCATGATTTTGGTTTCGAATTGGTTGTTGCATGTGCCGTACTGTGTGTTAGTTATGCTTAGGATTTTGTGTCAGTGTATTCACACACTAACTTTAAATCGGTTGTCATGTTATGACGCGATTAGCGGTTTCATTATTTGCTTCTTTTGTGTTATTCTAACCGAGCAATTTAAGGTGAGTTTACGGCCCCTATTTTATCCGGTTTTGAACAACAGGGGGAGAAACATGTATACACTCTAAAACTCTATCTTTTACGTTATGCGAAATTAACGTCGTTAAACTTTTCGGTAACTAAGTTAATGTTAATGTACGTTATGGTTACTAAGTAGCTATATCACGGAAGTCCTCAACCAACACTCGGATCGTTAGTATTGGGTTAGATAGCGGGAAAATTATAAGTAGTACTACTGGGCCCGACAAGCCCCACCCGAGCTAGTCGCGCTAGCCGACCGGATATGGTCAACGGGTGATTAATTTGGCCTAACTTTCGCCATGGTCAGTGATAGACTTGGCAACACTGAGGCAACAACAGTCAGCTTAGATCGCGAACTCTTATGTGACGTAACTTTAGGCTCGCTACCTACGTTAACATTGAACTTAATTACGAACCAACATTATTATTCCGGGTTAGGAATAATGGAACTATATCGTTACCCCCCGGGTTAGGGATAACGGGGGAAAACAAACTTTTAACCGAACTTGTGAACTTATAAAAACCTATGAACTCACTCTTCTTTAATATTGACACTTGTTTCTTTACATGTTTCTCCGGACGCTAGGAGCGCTAGGTGCACTCACTTGCATTTGATCAAGACATTTTTATCGAGTCTTATTTACGAATAATGTTTGGGATTTTTTGTTTTGGCGTTTATGTTGGCGCCCGTTACTAAACTTTGAAACTAATGCTTCCGCTAAACTTTGAAACTAAGATATTTTGAAAATGACTATGAATGGTTAAAAAAATGTTTTCGGAAAACGTTTAAATAAATCATATAAAGTCGTTCGATATTACTAGTGTCTCAGATTCTGGTTTGATCAAACGCCTCGCGGGAAAACTCCGCAAGTGGAAATTGAGGTGTGACAACCAAAGGCTACGACTCCAAAGTCAACACCAAAACGCCAAGAGGGCCTAATATTTTTGGTGATATGCATAGCGATCCGATAAGTCTGCAGGATCTAAACGATTTCTTTCCAGAGACTAACGTTGAACTTCTGGAAAAGCGTGTGAAAACACTAGAAGACAAAGTGGCACAAAATGAAGTTGAAAAAGTAGAGCTTATTCAGAAGATGAATCAAAATGCGGTTCAGAAAGAAGTGTTGGACGACAACGTGAAGGTGTTAGTGAATGTGCGTGAGTACTTTAAATCGTTGATCGAATGTTTGCAGGATGCAATGAAAGAATGCAAACTGAGATAGCTGATCTAAAGTCTGTCCAGGCCCTAAATGATTGAAGATTCCCCAGGATGCAGAAAGTGTTATCTAATGCACTGGGTATCAACTTCATCAAAGAATATGATCGTCTAGATCAACAGGAAGCCAAAGAACGATCTGAGAAAGAATTGGCTGAGAGTGGCAAAGGTAAAGGAGTTGAAGGTGAAGCTCTTAAGTCTTCTGATGCTACAGAGAAACCTGTTGAAGATGTTTTGAAAGCTTCTGAGTCTGATATTTCTATGGTTGACGAATCTGTCAAGCCTTCTGATCCTATCACTGCTTCTGAAGAAAAAAGACGATGAAGAAGCTGAGAAAGATGATAAAGAGGATGAAGAGGAAGGAGGTTACGAGGATTGGAATGTTGGTGATGATGATGATGATTACGATCAAGGTGGAGATGATTTTGATCAGGGTGGTATAGGTATAAAGATCACTGAAGCGAAAGTCTCTGAAGAGTTTGACTTTACTTCACCTATGGATGACGAGTCAAATAAAATGGAAGATAAAAGTCAGGGGGAGTCAGAGAAGACAGGGCCTTCAGATGATATTGATGGGACAGATTTTGATCGATCTGCTAAGCCTATTACTGCAGTACCCACGAAGGTGTTAATGTTGATGTTAGAACATAATGTGGAAGAAGGGGAGTACGTGCATGTGACATCCCGGCTTTTCAGGTATCTTAAACGCGCTACTTCACGGTTATTCATTCCTACGCTAAATTGATTCGGAGAATTTAATTACACGCTCGCAATAACTACGCTAACTTTTGAATGCATTGGGCAAATTACCTGCTATGTGTCATTAGACGTTTGTGAATTTTGTGAATTATTATATCACGTTTTGATTTCGCGATTATTAGTTTTAAATATATATATATATATATATAATAAATAAATAACCAAACTGAACCACGAAACGGATCAACCTCACCTCCTTGCGGCCCAAGGAACTAGCCTAAACTTGAGGCACAAGTTACTCACCCAAACCGCCCCCCCCCCTTGCGGTCGCAAGCCCAGCCCCACCCCCTTTCTCCTTCTTTTCCTTGTTTTATAAAAATAAGGGCATGCATGGGTTATATGATAAAAAAAAAAACCAAACACAAACCCTAGCCTCTAAGAAGCCGACCCCCCCCTCTCGATCGCACAAGCCTTCAACCCGGATTGATTCCAATCTCGTTCTCGGTTCGCTAATCTTCATCGTATCAAGGTTAGGATTTTAGTTGTTTTGCAAATCACATTAGGGTTTGTGAAATCTTGATCATGATTGTATGTATTGTTTGAATCATTGTTATGAAAAGTGTTATGATTTATGTTTAGTTCGGTTGATTGTGCGAGTTTTTGCGATTGTGATGTTTGGATGAATACAAAAATCATAGGCTGCGTTTTTGTGATAAAAGTCATATCATATGATTAGGGTTTGCATGTGTATTGATGTACATGATGATATGTGACAAATAAACCTGTTCTTGATCATTGTTAATTAGAGTCTTGATCGTTTAAGCGTGTTCTATTGCGATGAAAGTCGAAAACAGGTTGCTGAATGGTATTTACAGCCAACTTCAATTGGCTGTAACCTGGCCATTATTTATCGAAAAGTGGATTTTCTGAAGCCTAAAACGTATATTTTTGAAAAACGCTTCTAATGGCGCTGGATTCATATTTTTATTAGGTCGTTTGATATTTTTAAATGGTCATTTAAGTGCAGCAGCTGAAGCTGCATAAATTCTGAAAATTTGCTAGTGGTTTATTTGGTCGGATCTCATAATCTGTAGAGGGTTGGGTCACGAAATTTTTACAGTAACTGGAGACGGGAATTTTCGGAAATCTCCCACTGGAATTTTGTTAATTGGATGAACGATGATTTTTAAATAATTTTTCCCGTGGACTGCAGTCAGAAAGCGACGAATCTGACTGCAGCCTAGTATATAAATGTTTATAAATAATTGGTAAAGTTTTAGGACTTGAAAAGTTTACATAAAATTCTACGGTTTAGTTGACATCTCCTGTAAAGAAATTGGGATTTTTAGAACGTTGGAACTATTCTATAGAAATCCTCGAAACCAGCTTAGTTATGAGCGTACAAGCTGAAACATGATAACTTGCGTATGTGTGTACCAAAGTGTTGTATGAGTTGATTTGTGTTTATGACAAGTTGGTTTGATCACTATTTTAGTATGATGATAGTTTGCATGCATGATTGTGTTTTCGAAATTGTTATTATGTGTGCCGCATTGTGTGTTAGTTATGCGTAGGGTTTGAATCAGGGTGTTCACACACTAACTTTAAATCGATTGACATGTTAGGACGCAATTAGCGGTCCCATCATTTGCTACTTCTGTGTTACACTAACCGATCAATTAAACGTGAGTTCACGGCCCCTATTTAATCCGGTTTTAAACAACAGGGGGAGAAACATGTATACATTCTATAACTCTATTTTATGCTATGCGAAATTAACGTCGTTAAACTACTCGGTAACTAAGTTAATGTTAATGTACGTTATGGTCAATAAGCAGCTATATCACGAAAGTCCTCGACAAACTCTCGGATCGTTAGTATTGGGTTAGATAGCGGGGAAATTATAAGCAGTCCTACTGGGCCCGACAAGCCCCACCCGAGCTAGTCGCGCTAGCCGACCGGGTATGGTCAACGGGTGATTAATTTGGCCTAACTTTCGCCATGGTCAGTGATAGGCCTGGCAACACGGAGGCACAACAGTCAGCTTCGATCGCGAACACTTATGTGACGTAACTTTAGGCTCGCTACCTACATGTTAACATTGAACTTAATTACGAACCAATATCATTATTATTCCGGGTTAGGAATAATAGAACCAACATTATTATTCCCGGTTAGGAATAATGGAACCAATATTATTATTCCGGGTTAGGGATAATGGAACTATATCGTTATCCCAGGTTAGGGATAACGGAGGAAACAAACCGAACTAGTGAACTTATAAAAACCTGTTAACTCACTCTTCTTTAATGTTGACACTTGTTTCTTTACATGTTTCTCAGGACGCTAGGAGAGCTAGGTGCACTCACTTGCATTGAACAAGACATATTTTTATCGAGTCTCATTTACGAATATTGTTTGGGATTTTTGGTTTTTGGCGTTTGTGTTGGTGCCCGTTACTTTACCTTACTTTACTTTAATGCTTCCGCACAACTTAGAAACTAATGCTTCCGCTAAACTTTGAAACCAAACTAAGACAAATAAATAATTATGAATGGGTAAACAAATGTTTTTGGAAAACGTTTAAATAAATCATATAGAGTCGTTCGAGATTACTAGTGTCTCAGATTCTGGTTTGTTCACACGCCTCGCGGTAAAACTCCGCAAGTGGAAATTAAGGGTGTGACAGATTGGTATCAGAGCCTCTAGCTATAGAGAACCAGGTTTGCATTAAAAGTAGACCTACACTATAGCTGATTACACGACACTGGACTTAGTTGGCACCGAACTGTGATATATTGTTATGTGTTATACTACAACTGTTTTATGTGAGATATAAATGTATATTGTGATGAACGCAACTCGTAACTAACTACACAACCCAACGGGCAATGTCATCATCATCCGACAAACCTCTACAACCAAACGCGCCGGGGAAGGCACCTATGGTCGAACCCTCACCACCTCATGGTGTGGAGACACGCTCAGCTGCTAGGAAAAGACTCGCTCTAGGAGAGGAGTCGTCCTCCCGTCCGACCACCGGTATGCCGGTCGAACCGGTCAATTCGTTAGAGGTAGGGGACGACCTACTTAGGGATATGATAAGGAAACAACAGGAACAACTAGAGAGAATGCAGGAGACTATCGAAGAACAAGGATGGATGATACGTCAACTAACTAGTAAAACTGGAGAGCTCGAGGAAGAGCAATATGAGAATAAGAAAGCTCGCAACATTTTAGCTAAGGATCTTCGTGCTGAGCAGCTGAGGGCTGACTGGCTCGAAGACATTGAGTCCAGTTGGATGATTCAAGAACTGGAGCAGAATCAAGCACCTGTCCAAGTACCTGCCCCAGCACCGGTCCCTCCAGCGCCAGTAGAGGAAGAAGAGGAGGACCCGGAGGAAGACCCGGAGGAAGAGGAGCCGGAACAGGAACCGGCGGTTGAAGCTGAAGACGCCGCAGAGGATAACGGCAACGATAGCGACTTGGGAGATGGAGACGTAGAAGACTGACTCGTCTCGCCAATTCCCGCTTTGTTTTCTTTAGTTTGTTTGTTTCCACTTATGTTTGAACTTGAAATTTTATAATTAAACTGAGCTGTTTGGTTGGTATTTTGTGAGACATTGCAATTTATTTAATCGAATGTTCCTTTTGATTGTTTAATTTGTTGGGTTGACATAACTTGTGTGATGATTGAAGTTTGGAGTATGATAACTATATTGGATCTATATACTTATCAGTGTGTGTTTGTGTTGTCTTGTAAAAATCTGAAATGGCAACTGGACGTCGTGGAAACCTCAACATGACACCTGAAGAATTAGCCGCAATAATCCAAGAAGACGTGAATGCTGCTCTGGCAGGTGTTCAAAACCCACCAGCAGGTAACCATTAGTAAATTTTCATGGGAAAATCTAATAGTTGGGCTAATAGACTTTCTCGCTGACTACCTATCCTCTGTCTTCAGGAGGGGGTCTTAACCCCTACAAGATGTTCCTCGATGCGAAACCGAGCAAATTCACGGGTGTAGAAGGACCCGTAGGACTGGTCCGTTGGATTGAAAAGTTTGAATCGGTGTTCGAGATGTGCAATTGCCTTGGGGCCAATAAGGTCAAGTATGCTGCCTCACGCTGGAAGATGGGGCATTAACCTGGTGGAACGCACAAGTCCAAACGCGTGGACTTATTGCTGCAAACGCAATGGCCTGGGCCGAGTTTAAGGCCCTAATCAAAGAGGAGTACTGTCCGCGAGACAGAGTTCAACAGCTGGAGCAAGCGCTATGGAACCATAAGATGGTAGGATCTGAAATTGAAGCGTACACGGCGAAACATCACGATCTGGTTTCCTATGTCCCGATCTGGCTAACACCATTGAAAAACGACTTGAGTTTTATCTTGCGGGTCTGGTCCCTGAGATCCAGGGCATGGTAATGTCTAGTAACCCTGCGACGGAACATCAAGCGATCAGGTTGGCGCACAAACTCATCGATAAGGCGGTGGAACAAAGGAAGTTGCCATCTCGGGGTGCAACTGAAGTTGTCCCTGATAATAAAAGAAAATTTGAAGACTCGCCTGCTCGACAGTCTTCGTCAGCCCAGCCACAACAAGGAAACCAGAAACGATTCAACAATTTCAACAACAATCGGTGTCACAATAATCAGTCCGCCAACAACACCCAGAACACAAGCGGCTATGTGGGTCGAAAGCCGCAATGTAATCGTTGTAACCTCCATCATCACGGCCCTTGTGCCGGAAATCGCTGCCAACGATGTGGCAAAACGGGACATGCGGTAAAGGATTGTCGCGGGGAAATCGTGTCTCGACAAAATCAAAATCAGCACCAAATTCAACAACAAGGTATTAACCGGGGGTGCTATCAGTGCGGTAGCACTACCCATTTCAAGCGAGACTGCCCGCAACTTCGCAACAACAACAACAATGGTGGGAACAACAACAACAACAACAACAACCACAACAACAACAACAACAACAATGGAAATGGTGGCACAGGAGGTGCCAAAGGTCGTGCATTCACGCTAGGCCGCGGAGAGGCCAGAAACGACTCGAACGTGGTCACCGGTAAGTTTCCCCTTAACGATCATTTTGCTACTGTGCTTTTTTATACGGGTGCGGATAAGAGTTTTATATCTGAGTCTTTTAGGAAGAACCTAAATCTCACGCCTAAACCCCTAGAGACCCCTTACGTCATAGAACTAGCCGATGGTAAATCTGTAGATGTGACCCATTTAGTAGCCGGCTGTCAACTTAAACTCGCGGGCCACACCTTTACCATTGATCTGATGACAACTACCCTGGGTGGTTTTGACGTAGTAGCCGGAATGGACTGGCTATCCGACGTCCGAGCTGAAGTTCTCTGTTTCGAGAAAGTTATCCGTATTCCGCTCTTTAACAACGAAGTCTTGATGGTGCAAGGCGAGAAGGCAGGCGCCGTCACAAACATCATCTCTTACATGCAAGCTCAGAAGTATCTTCGGAGGAAGAACTCCTTCGCTGCTTGCACTGGTCACCGAGCAGCCTAAGGACGAGAAGCGTATAGAAGATATCCCCGTCGTCCGTGATTTTTCCGGTGTATTTCCAGAGGAGTTACCTGGTCTTCCACCACATCGACAAGTGGAGTTTGAAATCGAATTGGCAAACCATGCAACTCCTATCGCCAAGGCCCCGTACCGCCTGGCTCCAGCAGAGCTGCAAGAGCTATCTACCCAACTTCAGGAATTGTTAGAAAAAGGATTTATCCGACCCAGTACTTCGCCATGGGGAGCTCCGGTCCTTTTGTCAAGAAAAAGGACGGGACCTTCCGCATGTGCATCGGCTACAGGGAACTCAATAAGGATACCGTCAAGAACCGATACCCATTACCTCGCATCGACGATCTCTTCGACCAACTTCAAGGGTCAAGCTACTACTCCAAGATTGATCTACGGTCCGGTTATCACCAGTTACGCGTCAGGGAGGAGGATATCTCTAAGACGGCATTTCGTACTCGGTATGGCCATTATGAGTTCTTGGTCATGCCCTTCGGTCTCACCAACTCACCCGCGGTGTTCATGGACCTCATGAACCGCGTGTGTAAGCCGTATCTTGACAAGTTTGTCATCGTGTTCATCGATGATATACTCATCTACTCTAAAGGTGAAGAAGAACATGCTGAGCATCTATGATTATTGCTGGAATTACTTCAACAGGAGAAACTATATGCCAAGCTTTCAAAGTGTGATTTCTGGATTCAGGAAGTTCAGTTCCTCGGGCATATCGTGAATGAAAAGGGTATCCACGTTGATCCCGCCAAGATCGATGCTATCAAGAACTGGGAAGCACCCAGGACACCGACAGAGATCCGCCAATTTTTGGGTTTGGCTGGTTACTACAGACGTTTCATCGAGGGATTTTCAAAGATCGTGCAACCGCTTACCACTCTCACCCAGAAAGGCACTAACTATGCTTGGGGTGACAAGCAGGAAGCAGCATTTCAATTGCTGAAGCAGAAACTTTGCAGTGCACCCATTCTGTCCTTGCCGGAAGGGACTGATGATTTTGTGGTATATTGTGACGCTTCCATTCAGGGATTGGGATGCGTACTCATGCAACGTGATAAGGTCATCGCGTATGCATCCCGACAATTGAATGTTCACGAGAAAAACTACACAACACATGACCTGGAATTGGGAGCAGTGGTGATTGTGTTTAAGATTTGGAGACACTACCTATATGGAACAAAGTGCACAATCTACACGGATCATAAGAGCCTCCAGCATATCTTTGACCAGAAGGAGTTGAACATGCGACAGCGTCGCTGGGTCGAACTCCTGAACGATTATGAATGTGCCATTCGGTATCACCCGGGTAAGGCTAATGTGGTAGCTGATGCCCTCAGTAGGAAGGGGCACATGAAACCTCGTCGGGTACGAGCATTACAATTCACCATTCATTCGGGGTTACCCGAACAGATACGAGATGCGCAGCTAGAAGCAGTTAAGGAAGAAAACATTAAGGCCAAATCTGTGGGAAAGATGGAACGCGATTGGGAAGTAAAACCCAGTGGTGCCCGGTATTTCATGAATCGTATATGGGTACCTATCTACGGAGACCTCAGAAAGCTAGTTATGGACGAAGCTCACAAATCCCGATACTCTGTCCATCCCGGTTCGGACAAGATGTATCAAGACCTTAAAGTCGCGTACTGGTGGCCCAACATGAAAGCGGATATAGCCACCTACGTTAGCAAGAGTTTGACTTGTGCGAAAGTTAAGGTGGAATACCAGAAGCCATCAGGGCTACTTCAACAACCTGAGATCCCAGTGTGGAAATGGGATCAGATCTCGATGGACTTTATCACGAAACTCCCGCGAACTCCGGATGGTTGCGATACCATCTGGGTAATCGTGGACCGTTTAACTAAGTCCGCACACTTCCTAGCGATCAAAGAAACAGATAAGATGGATAAGTTGACTCGCATCTACATTAAGGAAGTAGTTTCTCGGCACGGAGTGCCAACGTCCATCATCTCATACAGAGATGCTCGTTTCACGTCCAACTTTTGGCAGTCACTTCAAAAAGCGTTGGGTACACGCTTAGATATGAGCACAGCTTACCACCCTCAGACGGATGGTCAAAGTGAAAGGACTATTCAGACCTTGGAAGACATGCTTAGGGCATGTGTGGTAGACTTTGGGAACAGTTGGGAAATCCATCTGCCTTTAGTGGAATTCTCGTATAACAACAGTTACCATACGAGTATTCAAGCGGCACCGTTTGAAGCATTATACGGTCGCAAATGTAGATCACCGATCTGTTGGGCAGAATTCGGTGACAGTCAACTCACAGGTCCTGAGTTGATACTTGAGGCTACGGAAAAGATTGTGCAAATCAGAAACCGGATGGCAGCGGCACGAGATCGATAGAAAAGCTACGCTGATCAACGACGCAAACCGCTCGAATTTCAAGTAGGCGACCGCGTCCTACTAAAGGTGTCACCCTGGAAGGGTGTAATCCGTTTTGGGAAACGAGGCAAACTAAACCCACGGTACGTAGGCCCAGTTGTGATCTTGAAACGTATCGGGCCCGTAGCTTATCAATTAGACCTTCCTGCCGAACTCAGTGGAGTTCACAACGTTTTTCACGTGTCGAATCTGAAGAAGTGTCTATCAGATGAGACCCTAGTCATTCCATTGGATGAGATTCAAGTGGATGAACAACTGCACTTTGTGGAACAACCTATCGAGATCATGGATCATGAGATCAAGACTCGAAGGCACAGCAAGATACCGATCGTCAAGGTTCGTTGGGATTCTAAGCGTGGACCGGAGTTCACGTGGGAAAGAGAGGACCAAATGAAAAGCAAATACCCACATCTTTTTGCAGCTGAGCAGCAATCTAACGTTACCACCAACGAAATTTTCGGGACGAAAATTCTTTCAACATGGGGATGATGTGACAGCCTGGGAATTTCTTGTACCATTGCTAACAAACTGAATCTTTGTGCGTTGCATTCTAAACCGCGCTTACTCAATTTTCGGGACGAAAATTCTTTCAACATGGGGATAATGTGACATCCCGGCTTTTCAGGTATCTTAAACGCGCTACTTCACAGTTATTCATTCCTACGCTAAATTGATTCGGAGAATTTAATTACACGCTCGCAATAACTACGCTAACTTTTGAATGCATTGGGCAAATTACGTGCTATGTGTTCTTAGACGTTTGTGAATTTTGTGAATATTATATCACGTTTTGATTTCGCGATTATTAGTTTTAAAAAAAATATATATATATATAATAAATAAATAACCGAACCGAACCACGAAACGAATCAACCCCCACCCCCACCCCTTTCTCCTTCTTTTCCTTGTTTTATATAAATAAGGGCATGCATGGGTTATATGATAAAAAAACAAACACAAACCCTAGCCTCTAAGAAGCCGACCCCCCCTCTCTCGATCGCACAAGCCTTCAACCCGGATTGATTCCAATCTCGTTCCCGGTTCACTAATCTTCATCGTATCAAGGTTAGGATTTTAATTGTTTTGCAAATCACATTAGGGTTTGTGAAATCTTGATCATGATTGTATGTATTGTTTGAATCATTGTTATGAAAAGTGTTATGATTTATGTTTAGTTCGGTTGATTGTGCGAGTTTTTGCGATTGTGATGTTTGGATGAATACAAAAATCATAGGCTGCGTTTTTGTGATAAAAATCATATCATATGATTAGGGTTTGCATGGGTATTGATGTACATGATGATATGTGACAAATAAACCTGTTCTTGATCATTGTTAATTAGAGTCTTGATCGTTTAAGCGTGTTCTATTGCGATGAAAGTCGAAAACAGGTTGCTGAATGGTATTTACAGCCAACTTCAATTGGCTATAACCTTGCCATTATTTATCGAAAAGTGGATTTTATGAAGCCTAAAACGTATATTTTTGAAAAATGCTTCTAATGGCGCTGGATTCATATTTTTCTGAGGTCGTTTGCTATTTTTAAGTGGTCATTTAAGTGCAGCAGCTGAAGCTGCGTAAATTCTGAAAATTTGCTAGTTGTTTATCGGGTCGGATTTCATAATCTGTAGAGGGTTGGGTCACGAAATTTGTACAGTAACTGGAGACGGGAATTTCAGGAAAACTCCCACTGGAGTTTTGTTAATTGGATGAATGATGATTTTTAAATAATTTTTCCCGTGGACAGCAGTCAGAAAGCGACGAATCTGACTGCAGCCTAGTATATAAATGTTTATAAATATTTGGTAAAGTTTTAGGACTTCAAAAGTTTACATAAAATTCTACAGTTTAGTTGACATCTCCTGTAAAGAAATTGGAATTTTTAGAACATTGGAACTATTTTATAGAAATCCTTGAAGACAGCCTAGTTATGAGCGTACAAGCTGAAACACGATAACTTGCGTATGTGTGTACCAAAGTGTTGTATGAGTTGATTTGTTTTTATAACAAGTTGGTTTGATCACTATTTTAGTATGATGATACTTTTCATGCATGATTGTGTTTTCGAAATTGTTATTATGTGTGCCGCATTGTGTGTTAGTTATGCGTAGGGTTTGTATCAGTGTGTTCACACACTAACTTTAAATCGATTGACATGTTAGGACGAAATTAGCGGTCCCATCATTTGCTACTTTTGTGTTACACTAACCGAGCAATTAAAGGTGAGTTCACGGCCCCTATTTTATCCGGTTTTAAACAATAGGGGGAGAAACATGTATACATTCTATAACTCTATCTTTTTACACTATGCGAAATTAACGTCGTTAAACTACTCGGTAACTAAGTTAATGTTAATGTACGTTATGGTCACTAAGCAGCTATATCACGGAAGTCCTCGACAAACTCTCGGATCGTTAGTATTGGGTTAGATAGCAGGGAAATTATAAGTAGTACTACTGGGCCCGACAAGCCCCACCCGAGCTAGTCGCGCTAGCCGACCGGGTATGGTCAACGGGTGATTAATTTGGCCTAACTTTCGCCATGGTCAGTGATAGGCCTGGCAACACAGAGGCACAACAGTCAGCTTCGATCGGGAACACTTATGTGACGTAACTTTAGGCTCGCTTCCTACATGTTAACATTGAACTTAATTACGAACCAATATCATTATTATTCCGGGTTAGGAATAATAGAACCAACATTATTATTCCGGGTTAGGAATAATGGAACCAATATTATTATTCCGGGTTAGGGATAATGGAACTATATCGTTATCCCAGGTTAGGGATAACGGGGGAAACAAACTTTAAACCGAACTAGTGAACTTATAAAAACCTGTTAACTCACTCTTCTTTAATGTTGACACTTGTTTCTTTACATGTTTCTCAGGACGCTAGGAGAGCTAGTTGCACTCACTTGCATTGAACAAGACATATTTTTATCGAGTCTCATTTACGAATATTGTTTGGGATTTTTGGTTTTTGGCGTTTGTGTTGGCGCCCGTTACTTTACCTTACTTTACTTTAATGCTTCCGCACAACTTAGAAACTAATGCTTCCGCTAAACTTTGAAACCAAACTAAGACAAATTGAAAATAATTATGAATGGGTAAACAAATGTTTTTGGAAAACGTTTAAATAAATCATATAGAGTCGTTCGATATTACTAGTGTCTCAGATTCTGGTTTGTTCACACGCCTCGCGGTAAAACTCCGCAAGTGGAAATTAAGGGTGTGACAGTGCATAACTATTCGAAAGAAGATCTTGCGAGATTAGTTGAAGTTGAAGCTGAAAGCTTAGAGTTTGATTTCGAGGAAGTTTTAAATGTTAACACATTTGAACCAAATAATTATCAGTATCAAAGACGATTTGAAGCTGACGAATACAATCGAGTAATTGTGGAATATTGGTCTTCAGATTATGAAACAGATCAGAAAGCAAAGTACATTGGTTTTAATTCAGAAAGTCTTCCTACGTTTGAAGAAAAGTACAAGCAGCTTGATGAAGTCATCTGAAAGAAAAAATTGCTGAATCAGTTCGAGAGGGTAAAGTTCTGACCAAAGAAGAAATAGCTCAAGCGAAGAAGTCTTGGTTCAAAGAGATGCCACGTGAATGAAAGTTTAGACGTCCACTAGCATTCGTTACCAGAGACAAAGATGTTTCTTGGGGGATATATTGAGTTGGGGATGGTTCAAAGAGCTTAACGTTTATGCAATCAAGAGGGAGTTTGAAGTGCAATACTTCAAATACCTTGCTGATTTCAAGACATTACCGTATTGGGATGTCGAAGAGTTGGTTCAAACTGTGAACGTTACGTACCACATGAAGGTGGCTGATCAGTTATTATGGAAAATGATCAAGTATGAAGCGGTGAAAGGATTTAACTACTGCAAGCCTTTTATTCCTAGCCGCAGAAATAAGACAAACAAGAAAACGGGAGAAAAAGACATAACGTTGATCATGAAACGTCCAAGAGCCACGAGAAATATGCCGTTGATGCCGATTGAACAAGACTTCTATCCTTTGTTCAAGTGGTGGCAAATAGATCCAGCTACTTGTGAAGCAGTTATTGTTCTAAAGTTTGAAGAACACTTGGATACATCAAGGGAAAGGGTTAAGGTGATGAGTTATCAGGGCATGAGGGGTTTATGGAGGACGATAAGGATTTTAGATCCTATGTGGCTTGTGAACTGCTCAAGAGAAGATATCAAAACCTTGTTCTACAACAAGATTGTATTTGAAGAACGTGAAAAGGTACAAGCTATGCAGTTTCAGAAAGTTGTGCATGTTTGCTATGCACGCGAAGTCAATTCTGGAAAAATGTGGCAAACGAAGTGGAGAGACTTAGAAATAGTTGAGTTTTTAAAGGAGGAAAAAAAGAAATGAGGCGATTAAAGAAAGAATGGAAAAGGCGGTAAGGCAAAGTTCTCTAAGAATGGCTAATTTTAAAAGACCACCGCCAACTGATCAAATGCCTGATCTAAAGCAAGAACGATGAAGGAAGCCGTTTAAGAACTTTTTCGGTCGTGTGCGTTAACGTTTATATGAAGATAGAGTTTTGAATACTAATACAAGACGAAGACGATATCCAAGGGGGAGTCTGTTGGTGCATAATGTCTATGTCTTAGTCTTATATCGAGTCTGTATAGTATAGAGCTGAATAGGCTAGGTGTATGAAGTATTTATTTATAGTTTAGCCAAGTTCGCCCATAGTGTGTCATATGTATACATTTTCGTCCGAACTTGCAGTAGCAAGTTAGTGAAGGAAGAATTGTTAGACAAATTCTTTAAACTCGTGGAAGTCACGTCAGATGCTAGATGATCTGGAGATTAATGAAAAGAAATTCAATTCCAAACCTAAAAGAAACAACTAACGAAGGAATGGTGGTGATCATCCGGAAAAACGTAGAGCTTGGTTGGGATTAGAAGAATCAGATGAACCTAAAAAGAAAGTGTCACCATTTCATGAATACAAGAATAAAAACATGAATTTTGTATATGGGACGAATACGGTTCATGAGGAAAGTTTGACCGGGAAACAATCAAACGATGAGTTTAACAAACAAAAAGAACTTAGAGATAAAGCCAAAATTGCAAGTGGTGCCAAAACAAGTGGTGTAAAACCCACTAAATGAAATCCACATGATTCTCGGACTTGTTTCAAGTGCAACAAAATTGGTCATATTGCACGTTACTGTCCGAAATCAAAGCCGGCTTATCTTTGAAGGAAAGAAAGTTCAAATGTTGTGAAACCGAAGCAACCAGTGTTTGTAAAACCTGTAAAGATTTTGAAAAGAAATGAATCAAAAGTTGAAGTCAAACCTAAGTTTGAAAATTCAATTTTTGAAAAAGGTGAAACTTCAAAAGCTAATGAAAACAATTTTTACATTAAGAAGGCTAACATAAAATCTCAAGCCTGGATTGCAAAGAAACGGTCAGCAACATCTGAGATCACTAAGTCTGAGATTGTTAAGACTAGTGATAGCAAGAAAGAATCAAAATCTAAAATCATAATTGAAACCACATCTGAAACTGTCAAAACTACAAGTGGTAACAATTCAAAAGATAAAAAGAAAGTGAAATTTTCAAACATAAACATATCAGAAAATCCAGATTTATGAATATGAATTCGATTATGCAGATGAGTGTGGATTCAATTATGCTGATGAGTGTGAGTTTGATTTTGATGATGGTTATCCAATTCAACCCAATACCAAAAAGGCTTGGATCTCGCTTTTAAATAGATTGTTGAAATGTGCAGGGGCTCCAAAGATCCGTACTTTCTAAGTGGATTTTGGGTAGTGGAGCGTCCAGGCATATGATGGGAATGAAAGCGTT
Source organism: Scalesia atractyloides (assembly GCA_947069175.1). NCBI lineage: Eukaryota > Viridiplantae > Streptophyta > Magnoliopsida > Asterales > Asteraceae > Scalesia > Scalesia atractyloides. The sequence goes on from CAMTDV010000019.1 coordinate 17,125,302, forward strand.
GCTATTTGACATTAAAGCTATCAATGGTGGATATGTTGGATTTTCGGGTAACCAGGGTGGAAGGATAGTCGCCTAGGGAAAACTCTCAAGCGGCGTCGTTTCATTCGATCGCGTGAACTATATTGTAGAACTTGAAAACAATCTTTTGAGTATATCCCAGATTTGTGACAAGAAGTTCACGGGCATTTCAATGACAAATAGTGTGTTATCTTGAAGCCGGGATTCAAAATACCAGATGAGTGGATTCTGATGCGAGCACCACGAGGGAATGATCTATATGTTCTTGATATGGGTGTTGCTACCACATCATCAAAATCAGCACAGTGTTTTATGAAAAAGGCTACGGAAAAGGATTCTATTCTTTGTCATCGTAAGATGGGGCATATTCATTTGCAAAAAATGAATTTCTTGGTTCATAATGATCTTGTAGAAGGCGTAAATCTTCGGAGTTTTTAGATGTCTGATCATTGCTTATAATGCAAAAAGGGAAAGCAGATCAAGAAATCTCATCCGAAGAAAATTCTGAACTCAATCAAGTTGCCATTAGAACATCTCCACATGGACTTATTTGGTCCTCTAAATGTTCAAAGCATATCAGGAGACCTAAATTGCTTGGTCGTGACAGATGACTATTCGAGATATTCGTGGGTATTCTTTCAAGAATCAAAAGACGAAACGTTTGAGAACTTGGTCATTCTATTCAAGAAACTCGAGAACCTTCATCATCTGCCGGTCAGACGCATTAGAAGTGACAATGGCACAGAGTTTAAGAATAACAAAATGAAGGAATTCTGCAATGCAAAAGGGATTCTACACGAGTTTAGTGCTCCCTATACTCCACTGCAAAATGGAGTAGCTGAACGGAAAAACAGAACTTTGATTGAAACTACGAGAACCATGCTTGCAGATTCTAAACTTCCAATCAGCTTCTAGAGTGAAGTGGTTGCTGCGGCTTGCTACACGCTAAATAGGGTTCTCACTGTCAAACCAACAAAGAAAACATGTTTTGAGATGATAAACCGACGGAAGCCAAATTTGAAGTTCTTAGAGCCATTCGGTGCACCATGTACCGTAATAGACCAAGATGGCAAATTCAGAGCTAAATCTCTTGAAGGTTTCTTTGTCGGATATGCAAGTCCGTTGAGAAGAGTATATGTTCCTTCGTTGAGAAAGGTTATTGAAGCATAGCACGTGGATTGTTTCAACTATACGGATCCTATTCAAAGGAGAGGTGACGCGTGGCTGTTTAACTATCAAGACCTTTGGAAGTCATTTGACTTGCCCAAAGAACCGTCTGACGAAGAAGTTACGTTATATTATCTTCACAAGTCAGCGAGTCAAGAGCAGATTGTTCGGCCAATTGTGGTTAATCAACCCACGTTGGATCCATCTTCTTCTAGCCCAAGTTCAAGTAATAGTGGTGTTTTGGCTGAAAATGTTTCTGAAACATTAGTAACACCTACTACGCCTACAACAAATGCCTCTACTGAACCAGTGAATACAACAACGGAGCCCAGTATGCCTTAGAATTATAATTCTGACTCAGATGAAGCACCAACATTTGATGTTGATGGGAATCATCTTCTTCAGATGAGGAACTGGAGCAGATAACAAGTCTTCTTAATCAATATGCAGGCATGAGCAACAGAAATGAAGCTTCATCAAGCTCTCCAAACATTCAATTGGTCGTTGATCTCAACATCACGAATCAGCAAAACTCAGTAGATGTTCCAAGTGAAGAATTGACGCGATCATATTCCTATCATCCGTCAACAAATATTATCAGAGAACTTCAAACGGGTGTTAGAACTCGAAGTGAAATTAACAAAACACTCAGTTGTTTCTACACTCGCGTTGCTCCAACCCAGAACTATTGCTTCTATTCATGTTTCATCTCTCAGATAGAGCCAAAGACAATTAATGTAGCTTTAGCTGATGAAAATTGGGTACAAGCAATGCAAGAAGAACTATTGCAGTCTGAGAAGTTGGGAGTGTGGAAGCTTGAAGATCTACCAGAAAATCAGAAAGCGGTTGATACAAAATGGGTCTTTAAGTGTAAAAGTGATGATAGAGGGGTTATTGTTCGTAACAAAGCTAGGCTGGTTGTCAAGGGATTTCACCAGTAGGAAGGGATAGATTACACGGAAGTTTATGCACCAGTAGCTCGCTTGGAATCTATTCGAATCTTTCTAGCTTTCGCATCATGGAAAGGATTTAAGGTCTATCAATTAGATGTCAAATCGGCTTTTGTGTACGGAAAATTACGTGAGAAGGTGTACGTTGGACAACCACCGGGGTTTGTCGATCCACTCAACAAGAAGAAAGCATACGTACTGGATAAAGCTCTTTATGGTCTACACCAAGCCCCGAGATCTTGGTACGAGACGTTATCACAATATCTTGTCGGCAATGGCTTTATCAGAGGAACTGTGGATAGTAGTCTTTTCACCAGAGAAGTTGATGGTCATCTGATTATAGTTGAAATCTACGTCGACGACATCATCTTTGGGTCTACAAACGATAGTCTCTGCAAGGAGTTTGAGGGAATCACGAAAAAGAAATTCGAAATGTCCTCGATGGGAGAAATGAAGTTATTTCTTAGTTTGCAAGTTGATCAGCTTCCGGATGGTATTTTCATTCATCAGACTATATACGTTCACGACATCTTGAAGAAGTTTGGAATGGAAAGCTTGAAGCTTCTATCTACGCCTCTTGCTCTAAATCACGACATTTGCGTTGATGAGACTGGAGCCAAAGTTGATGAGACGTTATATAGATCGATGATTAGATCGCTGATGTATCTGACGACATCGCGCCCAGATATTATGTATCCAACCTGCCTCTGCGACAGATATCAGTCAAGCCCGAGGATCTTACACATGCAGATCGTGAAGCGAATCTTTAGATACCTGAAAGGATGCCCAAGCACCAGCTTGTGGTACCCGAAGAACGACAATTTCGACCTCACAGGCTATGCTGATTCTGATTTTGGTGTAGATAAGTTGAATTCAAAATCAACTACAGCGGGATGCCAGTTCTTCGGAACAAGAATGGTAACCTGGCAGTGTAAGAACAGACTACAGTCGCTCTCTCTAACTGTGAAGCTGAGTATATCTCGGCCTCCTGTTGTTGTTCACAGATTTTGTGGATTCAACAGCAGATGAGAAATATGGTCAGTAATTTCTAGACACTCCCCTGTTTATTGATAACAAGGCAGCCATAGATATAACTAAAAATCCGGTTCATCACTCACGCACAAAACACATTGAAATTCGTTATCATTTCATTTGTGATTGCTACGAAAAGAAATTGGTGCGAGTAGAAAAAATCCACACCGACGAACAAAAGTCTGATTTTTATACCAAACCATTTTGTTTGTCACGGTTTAAATACTTGTTGAGAATTAATGGTATGCAAAAATTTGCTGACATGTGTGGACGTTGAGGTTGAATACGGATCAGACGACGAGTTCGCGTGATCCACATTGGTTTATAAATATCTTTCTAGTTTAGAATTTTGTTAAAAACTAAAATCCAAAAAGATGTTTTTGATTTTACAGGGAGAAATGTTAGAGAAAATTCAAAAAACTTCCAAAACTTTTAAAATCCAAATACATTCGAAAAATTTTAAAATACAAAAACATTAAAAAATTCAAAATGTACAAAAACATTGAAAAAGACAAAAAGAATCCAGTGTCATAAAAGGAAATGATAGTACATCAGTGGACTATCACAGTATGCTAAAGAAATAAAAAGTTTAAAAGTAATAAACGAGTCTTACTGTGGATGTGTCAATAGGCTTAACACGTTCAGTAAACTGTTTTCGAGATATAAACTAAATTTAGAAACTGCTTATTCTTGTGGATTAACACATCTTGGATATATGGACTTAGTACTCCGAAATTTCGTTTGAAAGATTGACTGATTCTGAGATACGAGGTCTTTATAGATAGTTGATACCTGGGGTATTATACAAGTTCTTCTGATTTTGCGGAAGCAATGGCCTAGAACTTCTATAATACTTTCGCCAAAAATCCCCAAACTGCATGCAATATTGAAAAGAATCGAAAGATCAAATCATTTGCAGTGCTAAAAAGATTCCTTAAGTGGAACACACCATAAAGACGAGCCTTCATCTCTTTGTTTGTACGGTAGTACTAACCTGAGCTCTCAAGGTCTCGCATAACCCATATACAGATATCAATTATGCTATATTCTCCTGTAAGATGAAATCTAGGGAATCTGGATACAGGAGTATATTCAAGAAGTGGGAACCACAGAGAAGTCAAGTTTCATAATTCATACCGTAACATATCTTGAAACAGTTGATAAATGTGGTAAAGTTTAAGTGGACAAATATATCGACAATCTAGGTAAACGAATTTAAAAACTTAAAGTCATTTGAAGGACAACGGTACTGGTGATATGTCTCAATCAACTGATATTATCCTTAGACAAGAATTCACAAAAATAAGTCTGTAAATATGTTTGTACATAGTTTACATTGTCCTGTACATAGTTTATCAGCTTTAAAGATTAAAATGAAAAATATTATCAGTGTATTTTAGCATAAACTTAAAAAAATTTAAAAAGATTTTATTTCTACATTGTTTTCAACAAACCAATGTTGGAGAACGAGTCTTCGAAGTCTGGTAAGATGCTAGAACTGGTGGGAATCTCATTGACAACGGGCTGGGAGCTAATCTGTAAAATCTGAAAAGCCAAAATGATAAAAAGTTCATTAATTTGAAACCTTGTTTTGGAAAATATCAACAATTTGTTCGTAACGGTCGAAACCGGGGTCATTAACTTTGACTCGGCAGACAAATCGGTTAACCAAGGTCATTATCTTGGACTTGGTCAACTGAGTGGATTTTCATAACTGGTAAAAAGTTGGAAGGTTCAGGGGTTAAAAATGGAAATTTTGAAAAATTTGAAGTTTGTGTTTGGCAAGTTCGGCCGAACATGCTAAACAAATCAAGTTTAACAAACAGCAAGTTCGACCGAACTTGCAGATGGCTGGTTATTGATAATTGCTAAGTTCGCCCGAAGTTAGTTGGGCTTTTCAAGATGCGCTTAATAAGTTCGCTCGAACTTGACATGGTATAAATACCAATCAAGTTCGGCCGAACTCATTTAACAGCAAACCTAATCCTCTGAAGCGAACTTATCTGTGTGAGAGTTTTTGAGCGAAATTGGCAATTTAGTGTCGTTATACTACCCGATTGTTGTTTGTTTTTGGTGATTGGCACACCAACTACAATGGCCGAGGTATAATTTCGATATTAGAACTATGGTTTGAACTGAATCAGACATATTAGATCTGAAATTGTTAATATTGGTAGATATAAGTGTTTCTGGACTAAATTGAACTCAAAATTATAATCTACACTTTAAATCGACCGTATAATTGGTTTTTATTAGATTGTAATGGACATTTGCATGGTTAACAGGTTTGAAGTTGGAGAAGACGACAAGTTCGGCCGAACTTGTTGTCAACTTCGACCGAACTTGTTAACAAAACTAAATAAATACAACCAGTAGCATGTTCGACCGAACTTGATTATTGAAATGTTTTTGAAATTTCATGTTCTTCCCAACTTATGGTTATAATTGAACATGTTGATAAGGCATGTTCGGGCGAACTTGAATAAAACAATGAATGAACACTTAAAACAAGTTCGACCGAACTTGATATAAGTGTTAGAAAATATTTTGAAATTTTTCTCGAAAGGCGTGCTAAGTATTTTGCATCGTTTTTCAGGTTCAAGAACCAGAGCGTATAATTTCTGTTGAATTTTCAAAGACACACAACACATGCATTACGCTTGATAAGTCGATCTGTCCATAGTTAAAGGAATATGACAGTATCTTGAAGTTTCTAGAGGAAAGCCCTATACACATAGCTAAAACAGAGCTCACAGTGTCGTATCGATCACACACTTTTCATTTCTGGATGAACGCGAGTCTTAATAAAGATCAGAAGTCAATTGTTTCATCTGTGCAAGTCGGCAATGATGTCAAACCGATCACCGTAACGGAAGATGATATCCGCAGAATATTACAATTCAACGATAATGAAGACGATCCGATTTATCTTGATGAGAGGATGGTCAGAGGGTGTTTCTTCAGGATGGGTTACAAAGGAAGCGTGAATAAGCCAACGTTGCAGAAAGGGGAAGTGCCTAACCCCTACAAGCTCCTGATGCACACTATTATCCATACTTTTAGTCACCACAAGGCAGGTCTCGATGACGTGAAAGATTATTTATCCTGCATGGCAACAGCGCTTATTCTGAAGAAGCCGTTTAATTTCTCGAAGTTAGTTTTTACTCACATGTCCAAGAATATGGAGGATTCAAGATTATGTCTTTAGCTGAGATTTGTGTAAATGTTAATTGATGAAAAGTACACGAATATTGCACGAGATCCGAACGATGTGTTATACTTAGTTCATCTTGATGAGAAAGAGCTTAACGCTGAGAAGGAGTGGTTTAAAGATTTCAAACCAAAGGCAAGGAGCGAATGGTTCTTAAAGGCAGAAGTTGATAAGCCTAAAAAGAACGTGCTGTGAAGAAAGTCGAAACTATGCTTGTCGATGAAGATGAACCAGAGAATGTTGAAGCAGTTGCTGGATCAAGTGCTGCAGGTGTTATTCAGAGTCAAGAGACTGTGAAACCGACTCAAGATGATGTTATATCTGCTACTTCTGAAAAAGAAGATGATTCTGATGAAGAAATTCTGGTGAAAGAGCCAGAAAAGACTGAGACAAAATTTAGAGCAGAGAAAGAAAGAGAAGTGGATGCTGATTTTGATCCAAATCAGGAAAAAGAGTCTGATGAGGAAAGACCCAAGAAGAAATCCAAATGTGTTAAGTCTGCAACTGTTTCGTCGTCAAAGACTAAAGGAAAGAGAAAATCAAAGAAAGAGCAAAAGGCAGTAAGCAAAAGGTACAAAAATCGTTGTAAAGCGCATAAGTGACACAAGAACCTTCTGGCACATAGGAGAAAGGAGTTACACAAGAACCTCCTGTTGTTGATATAAGTGAAGCTGAACGTCCAGGAGTCACACAAGAACCTCCTGTGTTTGTTGCATCAGAAGCTGAAAGGCCAGGAGCAACACAAGAACCTCCTGTGTCAAGCTTTGTGGAAGTACCGGTTGTTCAATCGCCTGTTGCTCCAACGACTTCGAATATTGAAATTTCTACTACAAAGAAGTCTACACCAAAGGCTACGACTCCAAAGTCAAAACCAAAAACTCCAAGAGGACCTAATATTTTTGGTGATATGCATAGCGATCCGATAAGTCTGCAGGATCTAAACGTTTTCTTTCCAGAGACTAACGTTGAACTTATGGAAAAGCGTGTCAAAGCACTAGAAGACAAAGTGGCACAGAATGAATTTGAAAAAGCAGAGCTTATTCAGAAGATGAATCAAAATGTGGTTAAGAAAGAAATGTTTGACAACAAAGTGAAGGTGGTTAGAGAATGAGCGTGAGTACTTTAAAGCGTTGATCGAAAGTTGCAGGATGCAAATGAAAGAATGCAAACTGAGATAGCTGATCTAAAGTTTGTCCAAGCCCTAAATGATCGAAGATTCTCCAGGATGCAGAAAGTGTTATCTAATACACTAGGTATCAACTTCATCAAAGAATATCATCGTCTAGATCAACCGGAAGCTAAAGAACGATCTGAGAAAGAATTGGCTGAGAGTGGCAAAGGTAAAGGAGTTGAAGGTGAAGCTCTTAAGTCTTCTGATGCTACAGAGAAACTAGTTGAAGATGTTTCGAAAGCTTCTGAGTCTGATATTTCTAAGGTTGACGAATCTGTCAAGCCTTCTGATCCTATCACTGCTTCTGAAGAAAAAGACGATGAAGAAGCTGTGAAAGATGATAAAGAGGATGAAGAGGAAGGAGGTTACGAGGATTAGAATGTTGGTGATGATGATGATGATTACGATTGTCACACCCTCAATTTCCACTTGCGGAGTTTTACCGCGAGGCGTGTGAACAAACCAGAATCTAAAACACTAGTACGTCAAACGACTCTATATGATTTGATAATACGTTTTCCAAAATCACTTGTTGTAGATTTTATATTACCAATATTTAGCAGAAGCATCAGTTTTTAAAGTTTGAGCGGAAGCATAGATAAGTAGTGAAGCGGGCGCCAACACAAACGCCAAAACAAATGAAAAATCCCAAAACAATATTAATAAATAAGACTCGATAAAAGATTTCTTGTTCAATGCATGTGCGTGCACCTAGAGCTCCTAGCGTCCTGAGAAACATGTAAAGAAACAAGTGTCAACATTAAAGATGAGTGAGTTCACAGGTTTTCATAAATTCGTTTGTTCGGTTATAGTTTGTTTTCTCCGTTATCCCTAACCCGGGATAACGTATTGGTTCCATTATTCCAACCCGGAATAATAAGTTGTTGCTTCCAATATTCCAAACCCGGAATATTAAGTTGTTGTTTCCAATATTCCAAACCCGGAATATTAAGTTGTTGTTTCCATTATCCCCAACCCGGGATAATAAGTTGATGTTTCCAATATTCCAAACCCGGAATAATAAGTTGATTCGTAATTAAGTTCAATGTTAACATATATAGGTAGCTAACCTAAAGTCATGTCACGTAAGTGTTCGCGATCGAAGCTGACTGTTGTGCCTCCGTTTTGCCAGGCCTATCACATGACCATGGCGATGTTAGGCCAATTATTCATCCGTTGACCATAACCGGTCGGCTAGCGCGACTAGCTCGGATGGGGCTCGTCAGACCCAGTAGTACTACTTATAATTCCCCCGCTATTAAACCCAAATACTAACGATCCGAGAGATTATCGAGGACTTAAGTGATAAAGCTGCTTAGTGACCATAACATTACATTAACATTAACTTAGTTATCGATTAGTTATGTGACGTTAAATTCGTAAAACGTAAAGAGATTGAGTTTGAGAGTGTATACATGTTTCTCCCCCTGTTGTTTAAAAACCGTATAAAGTTAGGGGCCGTGAACTCACCTTTATTTGCTCGGTTAGTGTAGCAAAGAAGTTATAAGAGATGGGACTGCTAGTTGCGTCCTAACAAACCAATTAATTCCAAGTTAGTGTGTGAACACACCAATACAAATTCCACACGTAATTTACACACAAAGTGATACACACAAACAACATATCTAACATTCAAACATGCATGCAAGTATCCTCATGTGATCCAAGTGATTGAAACAACTTATCATAACCATAAACCAATTCATGCCACAATTTGGTGCACACAATCACAAGTTATCAATTTCAGCATAACACTCATAATTCAGCTGTTTTCTAGGATTTTTATAAAATAGTTCTAACATTCCAAAAATTCCAATATTTTTACAGTAGGTGACATTTATACCATAGAAATTTATATAAATTTTCCAAGTCCTAAATCTTTACCAATTAACCATAAATATTAATATACCAGGCTGTAGTCAGATTTACCGCTTTCTGACTGCAGTCCATGGAAGAATTTATTTAAAAATCACTGATCGTCCAATTAACAAAATTCTTGTTGGAGTTGCCCGGAAATTTCCATACCTAGTTGCTGTACAAAAATCATGACTCAACTCCCTACTGATTTTAAAATCCAACTCGATAAACAACTAACAAAAATTCAGGATTTTCACAGCTTTAGTTACTGAACTTATTTGGCCTTGTAAAATATCAAACGACTTCAGAAAATTATGAATCCAGCGCCATTAGATTCCTTATTCCAATCTCTACGTTCTAGACATCAGAAAATCCGTTTTTCGACTACTAATGACCAAGTTACAGCCAGATGAAGTCGGCTGTAACTATTACTCAGCAACTGTTTTCAGCATACTATTACTACAACATGCATAAATCGTTCCTATTGATCAACCTAAGCGAGCAACAACCGATTTTTAATCATAGTTTACTACTAATAACTTATCCATGCAAACCGTAGTTCTTACTTCTAGTTTTTACAAACAAAACACACTTGCAAACTTATGATATCCGCAAACAATTATACATGCAACTATGGTTAGTTCAGCCGATTACTTAACACACACACATAATCCGAAAACAAGCAAATAAATTCGTTCAAACATATACATCCGAAGCAAACTAATCAATTCCTTCAAGCATATATATCCGAACATGATTTCGTAATCAAAGATAATTCTGACCTTGAATAACTAGGCAAACAAACCGAGATTTGGACAAGAACAACTCGGCTGATCCAACTAGATCGCGACCGAGAGGACGATGATAAAGTGGGTTGTTTTGTTGATTGAGTAGAGGTGAACAAGGACTAAACTCGCGACTGAATGGAGGTGAAGATGGCGATGGTTGCTGCTGCTGCGACTGAGAGGAAAGAAAAGAGCAAGGCTAATCTGTGTTTGCGATCACAAAGGTGAGACAACGCTGCCGACGGCAGTTTTCTTTTTAGGGTTTTGTGAATTGTGAATGGAGCATGCATGTGAGTTGTATATATAGGCAAAGAGGGAGATGAGGGTTACGGTTTGGACTAGTTCTCGCGGCCAAAAGCTTGGGTGGGTTCGGTTTGGGTTTGAACTCAATAAGTTCGCGGTTTTGGGCTGATCTCGGCCGAGAGTGTTTTGGTTTAGGGTTTAGGTTTGCTCTCGGTTTGGGTTTGATCTTTGCCGAAGACTTGAGTTAAAGTTTAAAACTTTGCTACTCCTAGAGTCATAATGAATCGAAGTTGGTTCGTGTCGCGGTTCGGTTCAGTTCGTGTACATATCTACTGTAATTATTTTATAACTAAAACAATCACACAAACACTCATCACGTATTCATTTAACTCGTACACGTTCATACACATAGCATGTAATTAGTTTGACAAGTATTACGTTTAAGTTATCCGAAAAACCCGGGATATCACATTATCCCCATGTTGAAAGAATTTTCGTCGCGAAAATTAAGTAAATGCGGTTTAGCATGTAGCGTACATGTTTAGAGTGCCACGCACAAAGAGTTAGTTCATTTACAAGAAGTTCCCCAGTGTCATACACAAAGATTTCCAAGTGGCATGCACCAGAATTTAGTCAACAATAGTACACGAAAGTATAAGAAGTTTCCAGGTTGTCACATCATCCCCATGTTGAAAGAATTTTCGTCCCGAAAATTTAGTTACTGGTATCGTTAGTTTGCTGCTCAGTTGCGAAGAGATGTGGGTATTTGCTTTTCATTTGGTCCTCTCTTTCCCACGTGAACTCCGGTCCACGTTTAGAGTCCCAACGAATCTTAACGATCGGAATTTTGCTGTGCCTTCGAGTCTTGATCTCACGATCCATGATCTCGATAGGCTGTTCCACAAAGTGTAGTTGTTCATCCACTTGGATCTCATCCAATGGAATAGCTAGAGTTTCATCTGATAGACACTTCTTCAGATTTGACACGTGAAATACGTTGTGAACTCCACTGAGTTCGGCAGGAAGGTCTAATTGATAAGCTACGGGTCCAATACGTTTCAAGATTACAAACGGGCCTACGTACCGTGGGTTAAGTTTGCCCCGTTTTCCAAAGCGGATTACACCCTTCCAGGGTGACACCTTTAGTAGGACACGGTCGCCTACTTGAAATTCGAGCGGTTTGCGTCGTTGATCGGCGTAGCTTTTCTGTCGATCTCGTGCCGCTGCCATGCGATTTCTGATTTGTACAATCTTTTCAGTAGCCTCAAGTATTAACTCAGGGCCTGTGAGTTGACTATCACCGACTTCTGCCCAGCAGACCGGTGATCTACATTTACGACCGTATAATGCCTCAAACGGTGCTGCCGAAATACTCGTATGATAACTGTTGTTATATGAGAATTCTACTAGAGGCAGGTGGATTTCCCAACTATTTCCGAAGTCCACTACGCATGCCCTAAGCATGTCTTCCAAGGTCTGTATGGTCCTTTCGCTTTGACCATCAGTCTGTGGGTGATAGGCTGTGCTCATATCTAAGCGTGTTCCCAACGCTTTCTGGAGTGACTGCCAGAAGTTTGACGTGAAGCGAGCATCTCTGTCTGAGATGATGGACGTTGGCACTCCGTGCCGAGAAACTACTTCCTTAATGTAGACACGAGTCAACTTCTCCATCTTATCTGTTTCTTTAATAGCTAGGAAGTGTGCGGACTTAGTTAAACGATCCAAGATCACCCAGATGGTATCGCAACCACCCAAGGTTCGCGGGAGTTTAGTGATGAAATCCATTGAGATTTGATCCCATTTCCACACGGGGCTCAGGTTGTTGGAGTAGCCCCTGTGATATCCCGGGTTTTTCGGATAACTTAAACGTAATACTTGTCAATCTAAATACGTGCTATGTGTACGAACGTGTACGAATTAAATGAATACGTGTTGTGTGTTGTGTGATTGTTTGAGTAATTGAATCATTAGAATAGATACGTACACGAACTGAACCGAACCGCGACACGAACCAAAGTGATTCTTTGTGACTCTAGGAGTTAACAAGTTTTAAACCTTAACTCAAGTCCTCGGCCAAGATCAAATACAACACACACATCAAAACCTAAACCCTAAACCAAAACACTCTCGGCCGAGATCAAGTTCAAAACCGCGGATATATTGAGTTCAAACCACAAACCTAAACCGAGAACAAGCCCAAACATGTCTCGGCAATAAGATCAAAAACCAAACCGAAACCCATAGCATGCAACTTTAGTCCTCGGCCACATGATCAAGACCCAAACCAAATCACCCAAGCTCCCTTGCGGCCGCATACAAACCCAAACCGTAACCCTTCCCTTTTAACCCTCACCCTCCTTGCGCCTATATATACTAACACTCATGCATGCTCTATACACAACACAAAACCCTAGAGTTTCATTGCTGTCGGCTGCCTTACCCTCATCATCATCTCGGTCGCAGCAAGCAACAGCTTTCCTGCTCTTTTCTTTCGGTCGCAGCAAGCAACAGCTTTCCTGCTCTTTTCTTCCGGTCGCAGCAGCAACCATCGCCATCTTCAGTCTCGGTCGCAACTATCCAGGATCACCGGTTCCTTAACATACTTACGGTTCGATTACCTTATCATTAAAAGTCTAGAATTTATCATATGTTGCTAGATCATAGTCGGGTATATGTGTATTGATTTTGTTGTTTTCGGAATTGCATAATAGAATAGGATAGATGATTGTATTGTTTGTTCGGATATATATATATATACATGCTTGAAAGAATTGATATAAATGTTTCGGATACATGTATGCTTGAAGGGTTAGTTGTTTCGAATATATGTGTGTTGATTGTTGCTGTTCACAGACTGCATGATGGTATAGTTTCGGAGTATAAGTGCTGTTAAGTAATCGGCTGATTTGATCATTGTTCATATGCAGAATTGTTTTCGGAAATCACAAGTTACAAGTATGTTTTGGTTATAATAACTAGAAGTAAGAACTAGAGTTTGTATGGATAGGTTACTAGTATTAGTCTATGATTAAAAATCAGTTCTTGATCGCCTAGATTAATCGCATGAACGGGATTACACGAGTTTATAATAATAACATGCTGAAACAGGATGCTGAGTGAAAGTTACAGCCGATTTCATCTGGCGGTAACTTGGTCGTTAGTTGTTGAAAAACGGAATTTCTGATGTCTAGAACGTAGAAATTTGAATAAGGAATCTAATGGTGCTGGATTCATAATTTTCTGAAGTCGTTTGATATTTTTAAAGGGCTAAACAAGTTCAGTAACTAAAGCTGTGAAAATTCTGGAATTTTGTTGGTTGTTTATCAAGCTAGATTTTAAAATCAGTAGAGAGTTGAGTCATGATTTTTGTACAGCAACTAGGTATAGAAATTTCCAGGCAACTCCAACTGGAATTTTGTTAATCGGACGATCCGTGATTTTTAAATAAATTCTTCCGTGGACTGCAGTCAGAAAGCGGTAAATCTGACTGCAGCTTAATGAATTAATATTTATGGCTAATTGGTAAAGATTTAGGACTTGGAAAAATTATATAAATTTCTATGGTATAAATGTCACCTACTGTAAAAATATTGGAATTTTTGGAATGTTAGAACTATTTTATAAAATTCCTAGAAAACAGCTGAATAATTGAGTGTTAAGCAGAAAGTTGATAACTTGTGATTTTATGCATTAAAGTGTTGCATGGATTTGGAAAATGTTCATGATAAGTTGATTGTTTACTATGATCACATGAGAATACTTGCATGCATATTTGAGTGTTAGATATGTTGTTTGTGTGTATCACCTTGTGAGTAGATTGCGTGTGCAATTTGTATTGGTGTGATTACACAATGACGTGGAATTAATTGGTTTGTTAGGACGCAACTAGCGGTCCCATCTCTTATAACATCTTTGCTACACTAACCGAGCAAATAAAGGTGAGTTCACGGCCCCTAACTTTATCCGGTTTTTAAACAACAGGGGGAGAAACATGTATACACTCTCAAACTCAAACTCTTTACGTTATACGAATTTAACGTCACATAACTATACGGTAACTAAGTTAATGTTAATGTAATGTTATGGGCACTAAGCAGCTTTATCACTTAAGTCCTCGACAATCTCCTCGGATCGTTAGTATTTGGTTAAATAGCGGGGGAATTATAAGTAGTACTGGGTCTGACGAGCCCCATCCGAGCTAGTCGCGCTAGCCGACCGGGTATGGTCAACGGGTGTATGATTGGCCTAACATCGCCATGGTCATGTGATAGGCCTGGCAAAACGGAGGCACAACTGTCAGCTTCGATCGCGAACACTTAGTGACATGACTTTAGGCTAGCTACCTATATACATTAATATTGAACTTAATTACGAATCAACTTAATATTCCGGGTTTGGAATATTGGAAACATCAACTTATTATCCCGGGTTGGGGGATAATGGAAACAACAACTTAATATTCCGGGTTGGGAATATTGGAAGCAACAACTTATTATTCCGGGATTGGAATAATGGAACTGATATGTTATCCCAGGTTAGGGATAACGGAGTAACAAACTATAACCGAACAAACGAATTTATGAAAACCTGTGAACTCACTCATCTTTAATGTTGACACTTGTTTCTTTACATGTTTCTCAGGACGCTAGGAGCTCTAGGTGCACGCACATGCATTGAGCAAGACATCTTTATCTAGTCTCATTTATTAATATTGTTTTGGGATTTTTCATTTGTTTTGGCGTTTGTGTTGGCGCCCGCATCACTACATATTTATGCTTCCGCTCAAACTTTAAAAATAATGCTCTGCTAAATATTGGTAATTGATATAAAATCTACAATGAACGATTTTGCAAAACGTATAATCAAATCATGTAGAGTCGTTCGACGTACTAGTGTTTCAGATTCTGGTTTGTTCACACGCCTCGCGGTAAAACTCCGCAAGTGGAAATTGAGGGTGTGACAGATTGGTATCAGAGCCACTAGCTATAGAGAACCAGGTTTGCATTAGAAGTAGACCTAAACTATAGCTGATATCACGACACTAGACTTAGTTTGGCACCGAATTATTATATCTTGTTATGTAATATACTACAACTGTGTTTGGTAGATTATGCCTTCATAATAAGAAGTGAAAACAACTCATAACTAACTACACGACCTAACAGGCAATGTCATCATCCTCATCGTCATCATCATCCAACAGACTTACGCCACCAAGAGCACTAGGAAAGGCACCAATGGTGGAACCCATACTACCTTATGGCGTAGAGACACGCTCAGCGGCGAGGAAAAGGCTCGCTCTGGGGGAGGAGTCGTCGTTGCGCCCAACTATTGCTGTACCGGTTGAACCGGTTAATCCTGTAGAAATAGGAATCGACATGCTTAGAATCCTAGTGCATACACAACAAAAACAGTTAGAAAGAATGCAGGAAACCATCTAAGCACAAGGATGGATGATCCGACACCTTACAGGAAAGACCGACTCGCTCGAGGAAGAGCATCCTACGAGTAAGATAGCTCGTAACACCATAGCCAGAGATCTGCGTGCTGAGCAGATAAGAGCTGACTGGCTTGAGGACAGGGTCCTGGAAAATAGTTGGAACATTCAGGAACTGCAAAATCAAGCACTTGAACCAGCACCGGCCCCTCCAGTGCCGGTAGAGGAGGATCCAGAGGAAGATCCAGAGGAGGATCCTGAAGAGGATCCGGAGGAGGACTCAGCTGAGGAAGCTGGAAATGCCGCACAGGATGACGGCAACGACAGTGACTTGGGGAATGGAGACGTAGACGACTGACACGTCTCGTTTATATTATTTGTTTTCCTTCAGTTTATTATTTTCCCACTTGTATTTAAATCTGAGACTTTATAGTGAATTCGTATGTTTGATTGCACTTTTGTAAGACGTTGAAATTCTAGTTAATCAAGTATTTCTTTGACTATTTAACATATTGAGTTGACCTAACTTAATAATTATTAAAGTACGAAGTAGGATAACTATATTGGATATATAGACTTATCAGGGTGTGTTTGTGTTGTGTTTCGAAGATCTAAATGGCGACTGGAAGACGTGGAAACCTTAACTTGACGCCCGAAGAGCTAGCTGCCATGATTCAAGAGCATGTGAACGCAGCTTTAGCGGGTGTTCAGAACCAGCCGGCAGGAGGGGGCTTTAACCCCTATAAGATGTTCCTTGACGCAAAGCCTAGCAAATTCTCGGGGGCGGAAGGACCCATTGGATTGGTCCGCTGGATCGAAAAATCAGAATCCGTTTTTGAAATGTGCAACTGTCTAGAAGCAAACAAGGTCAAATACGCAGCCTCAACACTGGAAGATGGGGCACTGACATGGTGGAATGCCCAAGTCCAAACACGTGGACTGTTAGCTGCAAATGCAATGGCATGGACTGAGTTCAAGGCCCTGATTAAAGAGGAGTACTGTCCACGAGACAGAGTGCAACAGTTAGAGCAAGCTCTATGGAACCACAAGATGGTGGGATCGGAAATTGAGGCTTACACCGCAAAACACCATGACTTGGTATTTCTGTGTCCTGAATTGGCCAACACGGTGGAGAAAAGACTCGAGTTCTATCTCGGGGGTCTGGTTCCGGAAATTCAGGGTATGGTGATGTCTAGTAACCCTGTAACAGAACATCAAGCAATCCGATTGGCTCACAAACTCACCGATAAAGCGGTGGAACAGAAGAAACTGCCAGCACGGGGTACCACCGAAGTCGCTCCAGATAACAAAAGAAAATTTGAAGACTCCACTGTTCGATAGTCTTCGTCATCACATCCGCAACAAGGGAACCAGAAACGGTTCAATCATTACCACAGCCACCGGGGTCATCAAAATCATTCCAACAACAACAACAACAACAACTACAACAACAACAACCAAAATGCAGGCGGCGATGTAGGTCGAAAGCCGCAGTGCAACCGCTGCAATCTTCACCATAACGGCCCTTGTGCCGGAAATCGCTGCCAAAGATGTGGCAAGATGGGACATGCGGCAAAGGATTGTCGTGGGGAAATCGTGTCCCGACAAAATCAAAATTAGCTTCAGGGTCAGCAGCAGGGTATAAACCGGGGATGCTATCAGTGTGGTAGCACTGCTCATTTCAGAAGAGACTGCCCACAGTTGCACAACAACAATAATGGTGGAAACAACCACAACCACAACAACCACAACAATAATAACAACAACAATAATGGGAACGGTGGCACAGGAGGTGCCAAGGGTCGCGCATTTACATTGGGCCGCGGAGAGGCCAGAAACGACACGAACGTGGTCACCGGTAAGTTTCCCCTTAATGAACATTTTGCTACTGTGCTTTTTGATACGGGTGCGGATAGGAGTTTTATATCTGAGTCTTTTAGGAAGAACCTAAATCTCACGTTTAAACCATTAGAGACCCCTTATGTGATAGAATTAGCCAATGGTAAATCGGTAGATGTGACCCAAATCGTATCCGGCTGTCAACTCAAACTCGCAGGCCACACTTTTACCATTGATTTGATGACAACTACCCTGGGTAGTTTTGACGTGGTAGTCGGAATGGACTGGCTATCCGACGTCCGTGCTGAAGTTCTCTGCTTCGAAAAGTCTATCCGTATTCCACTCTCGAACGACGAAATCCTGACAGTACAAGGCGATAAGGCAAGCGCCGTCACCAACATCATCTCATACATGCAAGCGCAGAAGTATCTTCGGAAAAAGAATTCCTTCGCTTTACTCGCACTAATTACCGAACAGCCTAAAGACGAGAAACGTATAGAAGACATCCCTGTCGTCTGTGATTTTTCCGATGTATTCCCAGAAGAACTACCTGGTCTTCCACCACATCGACAATTGGAGTTCAAAATCGAATTGGCAAGCAATGCAACTCCCATCGCCAAGGCTCCATACCGCCTAGCTCCAGCCGAGCTACAGGAGCTGTCGACCCAACTTCAAGAGCTGTTGGAAAAAGGATTTATCCGACCAAGCGTTTCGCCATGGGGAGCTCCAGTCCTCTTTGTCAAGAAAAAGGACGGGACTTTCCGCATGTGCATCGACTATAGGGAACTCAACAAGGTTACTGTCAAGAACCGATACCCGTTACCTCGCATCGACGATCTATTCGACCAACTACAAGGGTCAAGCTACTACTCCAAGATTGATTTACGGTCTGGTTACTACCAGCTACGCGTCAGGGAGGAGGATATCGCTAAGACAGCATTTCGCACTCGGTATGGCCATTACGAGTTTTTGGTCATGCCATTCGGTCTCACTAACGCACCTGCGGTGTTCATGGACCTCATGAACCGCGTGTGTAAACCATACCTCGACAAATTTGTCATTGTGTTCATCGATGACATACTCATCTACTCCAAAAGTGAAGAAGAGCATGCTGAGCATCTACGATTGCTGCTAGGATTACTTCAACAGGAAAAGCTATATGCCAAGCTCTCGAAGTGTGATTTCTGGATCCGGGAAGTTCAGTTTCTCGGGCACGTCGTGAATGAAAAGGGTATCCATGTAGACCCTGCCAAGATTGAAGCCATTAAAAACTGGGAAGCACCTAAGACACCGACGGAGATCCGCCAATTCTTAGGATTGGCTGGTTATTACAGACGCTTCATCGAGGGGTTTTCAAAGATTGCACAACCGCTCACTACCCTCACCCAGAAAGGTATCAAGTATACTTGGGGTGACAAGCAAGAAGCAGCATTTCAATTGGTGAAGCAGAAACTTTGCAGTGCACCCATTCTGTCCTTGCCGGAAGGGACAGATGACTTCGTAGTGTATTGTGATGCTTCCATTCAGGGATTGGGATGCGTACTCATGCAACGCGATAAGGTCATCGCGTATGCGTCGCGACAGCTGAAGGTTCACGAGAAAAACTACACGACACATGACCTGGAATTGGGAGCAGTAGTGTTTGCACTTAAGATTTGGAGACACTACCTCTATGGAACGAAGTGCACAATCTTTACTGACCACAAAAGCCTCCAACACATCTTTGATCAGAAGGAGTTGAACATGCGACAGCGTCGCTGGGTCGAACTCTTGAACGATTATGAGTGTGCCATTCGGTATCACCCGGGTAAAGCTAACGTGGTAGCTGATGCCCTCAGTAGGAAAGAACACTTGAAACCTCGTCGTGTACGAGCACTACAACTCACTATTCATTCGGGGCTACCCGATCAAATACGCGACGCCCAGTTAGAAGCAGTTAAGGAGGAAAACATCAAAGCCGAATCAGTGGGAAAAATGGAACGCGATTGGGAAGTAAAGCCCAATGGAGCCCGGTATTTCATGAATCGCATATGGGTACCTCTCTACGGAAACCTCAGAGAGCTAGTCATGAATGAAGCTCACAAATCTCGATACTCCGTTCATCCGGGTTCAGATAAGATGTATCAAGACCTTAAAGCTGCGTATTGGTGGCCCAACATGAAAGCCGATATAGCCACCTACGTGAGTAAATGTTTGACTTGTGCAAAAGTCAAGGTGGAGTATCAAAAGCCATCGGGGCTACTCCAACAACCTGAGATCCCAGTGTGGAAATGGGATCAGATCTCCATGGACTTTATCACTAAACTCCCGCGAACCTTCGGTGGTTGCGATACCATCTGGGTGATCGTGGATCGTTTAACTAAGTCCGCACACTTCCTAGCTATTAAAGAAACAGATAAGATGGAGAAGTTGACTCGCATCTACATTAAGGAAGTAGTTTCTCGGCACGGAGTGCCAACGTCCATTATCTCAGATAGAGATGCTCGTTTCACGTCAAACTTCTGGCAGTCACTCCAGAAAGCGTTGGGAACACGCTTGGATATGAGCACAGCTTATCACCCTCAGACTGATGGTCAAAGCGAAAGGACCATACAGACCTTGGAAGACATGCTTAGGGCATGCGTAGTGGACTTCGGAAGTAATTGGGAAATTCACCTGCCTCTAGTAGAATTCTCATATAACAACAGCTATCACACGAGTATTTCGACAGCACCGTTTGAGGGATTATACGGTCGTAAATGTAGATCACCGGTCTGCTGGGCAGAAGTCGGTGACAGTCAACTCACAGGCCCTGAGTTAATACTTGAGGCTACTGAAAAGATTGTACAAATCAGAAACTGCATGGCGGCGGCACGAGATCGACAGAAAAGCTACGCTGATCAACGACGCAAACCGCTCGAATTTCAAGTAGGAGATCGCGTCCTACTAAAGGTGGGGCAAACTTAACCCACGGTACGTAGGCCCGTTTGTAATCTTGAAACGAATCGGACCCGTAGCATACCAATTAGACCTTCCTGCCGAACTCAGTGGAGTTCACAACGTATTTCACGTGTCTAATCTGAAGAAGTGTCTATGAGATGAAACTTTAGTTATTCCATTGGATGAGATCCAAGTGGATGAACAACTACACTTCGTGGAAAAGCCTATTGAGATCATGGATCGTGAGATCAAGACTCGAAGGCACAGCAAGATTCCAATCGTTAAAGTTCGTTGGGACTCTAAGCGTGGACCGGAGTTCACGTGGGAAAGAGAGGACCAAATGAAAAGCAAATACCCACATCTCTTCGCAACTGAACAGCAAACTAATGATACCACTAACTAAATTTTCGGGACGAAAATTCTTTCAACATGGGGATGATGTGACAACCTGGAAATTTCTCATACTTTCGTGTACTATTGTTGACTAAATTCTTGTGCATGGCACTTGGAAATCTTTGTGTATGACACTTGGGAATTTCTTGTAACGTTGCGTACCATTATAAACGAACTAACTCTTTGTGCGTGGCACTCTAAACATGTACGTTACATGCTAAACCGCGTTTACTCAATTTTCGGGACGAAAATTCTTTCAACATGGGGATAATGTGATATCCCGGGTTTTTCGGATAACTTAAACGTAATACTTGTCAATCTAAATACGTGCTATGTGTACGAACGTGTACGAATTAAATGAATACGTGTTGTGTGTTGTGTGATTGTTTGAGTAATTGAATCATTAGAATAGATACGTACACGAACTGAACCGAACCGCGACACGAACCAAAGTGATTCTTTGTGACTCTAGGAGTTAACAAGTTTTAAACCTTAACTCAAGTCCTCGGCCAAGATCAAATCCAACACACACATCAAAACCTAAACCCTAAACCAAAACACTCTCGGCCGAGATCAAGTTCAAAACCGCGGATATATTGAGTTCAAACCACAAACCTAAACCGAGAACAAGCCCAAACATGTCTCGGCAATAAGATCAAAAACCAAACCGAAACCCATAGCATGCAACTTTAGTCCTCGGCCACATGATCAAGACCCAAACCAAATCACCCAAGCTCCCTTGCGGCCGCATACAAACCCAAACCGTAACCCTTCCCTTTTAACCCTCACCCTCCTTGCGCCTATATACTAACACTCATGCATGCTCTATACACAACACAAAACCCTAGAGTTTCATTGCCGTCGGCTGCCTTACCCTCATCATCATCTCGGTCGCAGCAAGCAACAGCTTTCCTGCTCTTTTCTTTCGGTCGCAGCAAGCAACAGCTTTGCTGCTCTTTTCTTCCGGTCGCAGCAGCAACCATCGCCATCTTCAGTCTCGGTCGCAACTATCCAGGATCACCGGTTCCTTAACATACTTACGGTTCGATTACCTTATCATTAAAAGTCTAGAATTTATCATATGTTGCTAGATCATAGTCGGGTATATGTGTATTGATTTTGTTGTTTTCGGAATTGCATAATAGAATAGGATAGATGATTGTATTGTTTCGGATATATATTATATATACATGCTTGAAAGAATTGATATAAATGTTTCGGATACATGTATGCTTGAAGGGTTAGTTGTTTCGAATATATGTGTGTTGATTGTTGCTGTTCACAGACTGCATGATGGTATAGTTTCGGAGTATAAGTGCTGTTAAGTAATCGGCTGATTTGATCATTGTTCATATGCAGAATTGTTTTCGGAAATCACAAGTTACAAGTATGTTTTGGTTATAATAACTAGAAGTAAGAACTAGAGTTTGTATGGATAGGTTACTAGTATTAGTCTATGATTAAAAATCAGTTCTTGATCGCCTAGATTAATCGCATGAACGGGATTACACGAGTTTATAATAATAACATGCTGAAACAGGATGCTGAGTGAAAGTTACAGCCGATTTCATCTGGCTGTAACTTGGTCGTTAGTTGTCGAAAAACGGAATTTCTGATGTTTAGAACGTAGAAATTTGAATAAGGAATCTAATGGTGCTGGATTCATAATTTTCTGAAGTCGTTTGATATTTTTAAAGGGCTAAACAAGTTCAGTAACTAAAGCTGTGAAAATTCTGGAATTTTGTTGGTTGTTTATCAAGCTAGATTTTAAAATCAGTAGAGAGTTGAGTCATGATTGTTGTACAGAAACTAGGTGTAGAAATTTTCGGGCAACTCCAACTGGAATTTTGTTAATCGGACGATCAGTGATTTTTAAATAAATTCTTCCGTGGACTGCAGTCAGAAAGCGGTAAATCTGACTGCATCTTAATGAATTAATATTTATGGCTAATTGGTAAAGATTTAGGACTTGGAAAAATTATATAAATTTCTATGGTATAAATGTCACCTACTGTAAAAATATTGGAATTTTTGGAATGTTAGAACTATTTTATAAAAATCCTAGAAAACAGCTGAATAATTGAGTGTTAAGCAGAAAGTTGATAACTTGTGATTTTATGCATTAAAGTGTTGCATGGATTTGGAATATGTTCATGATAAGTTGATTGTTTACTATGATCACATGAGAATACTTGCATGCATATTTGTGTGTTAGATATGTTGTTTGTGTGTATCACCTTGTGAGTAGATTGCGTGTGGAATTTGTATTGGTGTGATTACACACTGACGTGGAATTAATTGGTTTGTTAGGACGCAACTAGCGGTCCCATCTCTTATAACATCTTTGCTACACTAACCGAGCAAATAAAGGTGAGTTCACGGCCCCTAACTTTATCCGGTTTTTAAACAACAGGGGGAGAAACATGTATACACTCTCAAACTCAAACTCTTTACGTTATACGAATTTAACGTCACATAACTATACGGTAACTAAGTTAATGTTAATGTAATGTTATGGGCACTAAGCAGCTTTATCACTTAAGTCCTCGACAATCTCCTCGGATCGTTAGTATTTGGGTTAAATATCGGGGGAATTATAAGTAGTACTGGGTCTGACGAGCCCCATCCGAGCTAGTCGCGCTAGCCGACCGGGTATGGTCAACGGGTGTATGATTGGCCTAACATCGCCATGGTCATGTGATAGGCCTGGCAAACGGAGGCACAACTGTCAGCTTCGATCGCGAACACTTAGTGACATGACTTTAGGCTAGCTACCTATATACATTAATATTGAACTTAATTACGAATCAACTTAATATTCCGGGTTTGGAATATTGGAAACATCAACTTATTATCCCGGGTTAGGGGATAATGGAAACAACAACTTAATATTCCGGGTTGGGAATATTGGAAGCAACAACTTATTATTCCAGGATTGGAAAAATGGAACTGATATGTTATCCCAGGTTGGGGATAACGGAGTAACAAACTATAACCGAACAAACGAATTTATGAAAACCTGTGAACTCACTCATCTTTAATGTTGACACTTGTTTCTTTACATGTTTCTCAGGACGCTAGGAGCTCTAGGTGCACGCACATGCATTGAGCAAGACATCTTTATCGAGTCTCATTTATTAATATTGTTTTGGGATTTTTCATTTGTTTTGGCGTTTGTGTTGGCGCCCGCATCACTACATATTTATGCTTCCGCTCAAACTTTAAAAATAATGCTCTGCTAAATATTGGTAATTGATATAAAATCTACAATGAACGATTTTGCAAAACGTATAATCAAATCATGTAGAGTCGTTCGACGTACTAGTGTTTCAGATTCTGGTTTGTTCACACGCCTCGCGGTAAAACTCCGCAAGTGGAAATTGAGGGTGTGACAGCCCCGATGGCTTTTGGTACTCCACCTTGACTTTTGCACAAGTCAAACATTTACTCACGTAGGTGGCTATATCGGCTTTCATGTTGGGCCACCAATACGCAGCTTTAAGGTCTTGATACATCTTATCCGAACCCGGATGGACAGAGTATCGGGATTTGTGAGCTTCATCCATGACTAGCTCTCTGAGATTCCCGTAGAGAGGTACCCATATGCGATTCATAAAATACCGGGCTCCATTGGGCTTTACTTCCCAATCGCGTTCCATTTTTCCCACTGATTCGGCTTTGATGTTTTCCTCCTTAACTGCTTCTAACTGGGCGTCGCGTATTTGTTCGGGTAGCCCCGAATGAATAGTGAGTTGTAGTGCTCGTACGCGACGAGGTTTCAAGTGTTCCTTCCTACTGAGGGCATCAGCTACCACGTTAGCTTTACCCGGGTGGTACCGAATGGCACACTCATAATCGTTCAAGAGTTCGACCCAGCGACGCTGTCGCATGTTCAACTCCTTCTGATCAAAGATGTGTTGGAGGCTTTTGTGGTCAGTAAAGATTGTGCACTTCGTTCCATAGAGGTAGTGTCTCCAAATCTTAAGTGCAAACACTACTGCTCCCAATTCCAGGTCATGCGTCGTGTAGTTTTTCTCGTGAACCTTCAGTTGTCGCGACGCATACGCGATGACCTTATCGCGTTGCATCAGTACGCATCCCAATCCCTGAATGGAAGCATCACAATACACTACAAAATCATCTGTCCCTTCCGGCAAGGACAGAATGGGTGCACTGCAAAGTTTCTGTTTCAGCAGTTGAAATGCTGCTTCTTGCTTGTCACCCCGAGCATACTTGATGCCTTTCTGGGTGAGGGTAGTAAGCGGTTGTGCGATCTTCGAAAACCCCTCGATGAAACGTCTGTAGTAGCTAGCCAATCCCAAAAATTGGCGGATCTCCGTCGGTGTCTTAGGTGCTTCCCAGTTTTTGATGGCTTCAATCTTGGCAGGGTCTACGTGGATACCCCTTTCATTCACGATATGCCCGAGAAACTGAACTTCCCGAATCCAGAAATCACACTTCGAAAGCTAGGCATATAGCTTTTCCTGTTGGAGTAATCCTAGTAGTAATCGTAGATGTTCAGCATGCTCTTCTTCACTTTTGGAGTAGATGAGTATGTCATCGATGAACACGATGACAAATTTGTCGAGGTATGGTTTACACATGCGGTTCATGAGGTCCATGAATACTGCGGGTGCGTTGGTGAGACCGAAGGGCATGACCAAGAACTCGTAATGGCCATACCGAGTGCGAAATGCCGTCTTGGCGATATCCTCCTCCCTGACGCGTAGCTTGTGGTAACCGGACCGTAAATCAATCTTAGAGTAGTAGCTTGACCCTTGAAGTTGGTCGAAGAGATCGTCGATGCGAGGTAACGGGTATCGGTTCTTGACGGTAACCTTGTTGAGTTACCTATAGTCGATGCACATGCGGAAAGTCCCGTCCTTTTTCTTGACAAAAAGGACTGGAGCTCCCCATAGCGAAACGCTTGGTCGGATAAATCCTTTCTCTAAAAGTTCCTGAAGTTGGGTGGACAGCTCCTGCAGCTCGGCTGGAGCTAGGCGATATGGAGCCTTGGCGATAGGAGTTGCATTGCTTGCCAATTCGATTTCAAACTCCAATTGTCGATGTGGTGGAAGACCAGGTAGTTCTTTTGGGAATACATCGGAAAAAATCACGGACGACAGGGATGTCTTCTATACGTTTCTCGTCCTTAGGCTATTCGGTAATTAGTGCGAGTAAGGCGAAGGTGTTCTTTCTCCGAAGATACTTCTGCGCTTGCATGTACGAGATGATGTTGGTGACGACGCTTGCCTTATCGCCTTGTACCGTCAGGATTTCGTCGTTCCAGAGTGGAATGCGGATAGATTTTTCGAAGCAGAGGACTTCAGCCCGGACATCGGATAGCCAGTCCATTCCGACTACCACGTCAAAGCTACCCAGGGTAGTTGTCATCAGATCAATGGTAAAGGTGTGGCCCGCGAGTTTGAGTTGACAGCCGGATACGATTTGGGTCACATCTACAGATTTACCATAGGCTAATTCTATAACATAAGGGGTTTCTAATGGTTTAAGCGTGAGATTTAGGTTCCTCCTAAAAGACTCAGATATAAAGCTCCTATCCGCACCCGTATCAAAAAGCACAGAAGCAAAATGTTCATTAAGGGGAAACTTACCGGTGACCACGTTCGAGTCGTTTCTGGCTTCTCCGCGGCCCAATGTAAATGCACGACCTTTGGCACCTCCTGTGCCACCGTTCCCATTGTTGTTGTTGTTATTATTGTTGTTGTGGTTGTTGTGGTTGTTTCCACCATTATTGTTGTTATTACGCAGCTGTGGGCAGTCTCTTCTGAAGTGAGCAGTGCTACCACACTGATAGCATCCCCGGTTTATACCCTGCGGCTGACCCTGGGGCTGATTTTGATTTTGTCGGGACATAATTTCCCCGCGACAATCCTTTGCCGCATGTCCCACCTTGCCACATCGTTGGCAGCGGTTTCCGGCACAAGGGCCGTTATGGTGGAGATTACAGCGGTTGCACTGTGGCTTTCGACCCGCATATCCGCTTGCATTCGGGTTGTTGTTGTTGTTGTTGTTGTGGTTGTTGGCGGGCTGATTTTGATGACCCCGGTGGCTGTTGTAGTGATTGAACCGTTTCTGGTTCCCTTGCTGCGGATGAGATGACGAAGACTGTCGAATAGTTGAGTCTTCAAACTTTCTTTTGTTATCCGGGGCAACTTCAGTTGTACCCCGTGCTGGCAGCTTCTTCTGTTCCACCGCCTTATCGGTGAGTTTGTGAGCCAATCGGATTGCTTGATGTTCAGTTACAGGGTTACTAGCCATTACCATACCCTGAATTTCCGGAACCAAACCCCCGAGATAGAACTCGAGTCTCTTCTCCACCGTGTTGCCAATTCGGGACACAGAAATGCTAGGTCATGGTGTTTCGCGGTGTAAGCTTCAATTTCCGATCCCACCATCTTGTGGTTCCATAAAGCTTGCTCTAACTGTTGCACTCTGTCTCGAGGACAGTACTCCTCTTTAATTAGGGCCTTGAACTCAGCCCATGCGATTGCATTCGCAGCTAGAAGTCCACGTGTTTGGACTTGTGCATTCCACCATGTCAGTGCCCCATCTTCCAGTGTTGAGGCTGCGTATTTGACCTTGTTGGCCTCGAGACAGTTGCACATTTCAAAAACGGATTTCGATTTTTCGATACAGCGGACCAATCCAATGGGTCCTTCCGCCCCCGAGAATTTGCTTGGCTTGGCGTCAAGGAACATCTTGTAGGGGTTAAAACCCCCTCCTGCTGACAGAGAACAGGAAGTCAGCAAGGAATTTTACTAGCCTCACTATTAGATTTTTACGCGAAAATTTAATAATGGTTACCTGCCGGTTGGTTCTGAACACCCGCTAAAGCTGCGTTCACGTGCTCTTGAATCATGGCAGCTAGCTCTTCGGGCGTCAAGTTAAGGTTTCCACGTCTTCCAGTCGCCATTTAGATCTTCGAAACACAACACAAACACACCCCGATAAGTCTATATATCCAATATAGTTATCCTACTTCGTACTTTAATAATTATTAAGTTATGTCAACTCAATATGTTAAATAGTCAAAAGAAATACTTGATTAACCGAAATTTCAACGTCTTACAAAAGTGCAAATCAAACATACGAATTTACTATAAAGTCTCAAGTTTAAACACAAGTGGGAAAATAAACTGAAGGAAAACAAATAAAATAAATGAGACGTGTCAGTCGTCTACGTCTCCATTCCCCAAGTCACTGTCGTTGCCGTCATCCTGTGCGGCATTTCCAGCTTCATCAGCTGGGTCCTCCTCCGGATCCTCCTCTGGATCCTCCTCAGGGTCCTCCTCTGGATCCTCTTCTGGATCCTCCTCTACCGGCTCTGGAGGGGCCGGTGCTAGTGCAAGTGCTTGGTTTTGCAGTTCCTGAATGCTCCAACTATTTTCCAGGACTCTGTCCTCAAGCCAGTCGTCTCTTATCTGCTCAGTACGCAGATCTCTGGCTATGGTGTTACGAGCTATCTTGCTCGTACGATGCTCTTCCTCGAGCGAGTCAGTCTTACCTGTAAGGTGTCGAATCATCCATCCTTGTGCTAGGATGGTTTCCTGCATTCTTTCTAACTGTTTTTGTTGTGTATGTACCAGGATTCTAAGCATGTCAATTCCTATTTCTACAGGATTAACCGGTTCAGCTGGTACAACAATAGTTGGGCGTAACGACGACTCCTCCCCCA
Organism: Scalesia atractyloides; assembly: GCA_947069175.1. Taxonomy (NCBI): domain Eukaryota; kingdom Viridiplantae; phylum Streptophyta; class Magnoliopsida; order Asterales; family Asteraceae; genus Scalesia; species Scalesia atractyloides. Next base: position 17,154,023 of record CAMTDV010000019.1, read on the forward strand.
GAGCGAGCCTTTTCCTCGCCGCTGAGCGTGTCTCCACGCCATAAGGTGGTATGGGTTCCACCATTGGTGCCTTTCCTGGTGCCCTTGGTGGCGTAAGTCTGTCGGATGATGATGACGATGAGGATGATGACATTGCCTGTTAGGTCGTGTAGTTAGTTATGAGTTGTTTTCACTTCTTATTATGAAGGCATGATCTACCAAACACAGTTGTGATATCTTACATAACAAGATATAATAATTCGGTGCCAAACTAAGTCTAGTGTCGTGATATCAGCTATACTTTAGGTCTACTTCTAATGCAAACCTGGTTCTCTATAGCTAGTGGCTCTGATACCAATCTGTCACACCCTCAATTTCCACTTGCGGAGTTTTACCGCGAGGCGTGTGAACAAACCAGAATCTAAAACACTAGTACGTCGAACGACTCTATATGATTTGATAATACGTTTTCCAAAATCACTTGTTGTAGATTTTATATTACCAATATTTAGCAGAAGCATCAGTTTTTAAAGTTTGAGCGGAAGCATAGATAAGTAGTGAAGCGGGCGCCAACACAAACGCCAAAACAAATGAAAAATCCCAAAACAATATTAATAAATAAGACTCGATAAAAGATGTCTTGTTCAATGCATGTGCGTGCACCTAGAGCTCCTAGCGTCCTGAGAAACATGTAAAGAAACAAGTGTCAACATTAAAGATGAGTGAGTTCACAGGTTTTCATAAATTCGTTTGTTCGGTTATAGTTTGTTTTCTCCGTTATCCCTAACCCGGGATAACGTATTGGTTCCATTATTCCAACCCGGAATAATAAGTTGTTGCTTCCAATATTCCAAACCCGGAATATTAAGTTGTTGTTTCCAATATTCCAAACCCGGAATATTAAGTTGTTGTTTCCATTATCCCCAACCCGGGATAATAAGTTGATGTTTCCAATATTCCAAACCCGGAATATTAACTTGATTCGTAATTAAGTTCAGTGTTAACATATATAGGTAGCTAACCTAAAGTCATGTCACGTAAGTGTTCGCGATCGAAGCTGACTGTTGTGCCTCCGTTTTGCCAGGCCTATCACATGACCATGGCGATGTTAGGCCAATTATTCATCCGTTGACCATACCCGGTCGGCTAGCGCGACTAGCTCGGATGGGGCTCGTCAGACCCAGTAGTACTACTTATAATTCCCCCGCTATTAAACCCAAATACTAACGATCCGAGAGATTGTCGAGGACTTAAGTGATAAAGCTGCTTAGTGACCATAACATTACATTAACATTAACTTAGTTATCGATTAGTTATGTCACGTTAAATTCGTATAACGTAAAGAGATTGAGTTTGAGAGTGTATACATGTTTCTCCCCCTGTTGTTTAAAAACCGTATAAAGTTAGGGGCCGTGAACTCACCTTTATTTGCTCGGTTAGTGTAGCAAAGAAGTTATAAGAGATGGGACTGCTAGTTGCGTCCTAACAAACTAATTAATTCCAAGTTAGTGTGTGAACACACCAATACAAATTCCACACGTAATTTACACACAAAGTGATACACACAAACAACATATCTAACATTCAAACATGCATGCAAGTATCCTCATGTGATCCAAGTGATTGAAACAACTTATCATAACCATAAACCAATTCATGCCACAATTTGGTGCACACAATCACAAGTTATCAATTTCAGCTTAACACTCATAATTCAGCTGTTTTCTAGGATTTTTATAAAATAGTTATAACATTCCAAAAATTCCAATATTTTTACAGTAGGTGACATTTATACCATAGAAATTTATATAAATTTTCCAAGTCCTAAATCTTTACCAATTAACCATAAATATTAATATACCAGGCTGCAGTAAGATTTACCGCTTTCTGACTGAAGTCCATGGAAGAATTTATTTAAAAATCACTGATCGTCCAATTAACAAAATTCCAGTTGGAGTTGCCCGAAAATTTCCATACCTAGTTGCTGTACAAAAATCATGACTCAACTCCCTACTGATTTTAAAATCCAACTCGATAAACAACTAACAAAAATTCAGGATTTTCACAGCTTTAGTTACTGAACTTATTTGGCCCTTTAAAATATCAAACAACTTCAGAAAATTATGAATCCAGCGCCATTAGATTCCTTATTCCAATCTCTACGTTCTAGACATCAGAAAATCCGTTTTTCGACTACTAATGACCAAGTTACAGCCAGGTGAAGTCAGCTGTAACTATTACTCAGCAACTGTTTTCAGCATACTATTACTACAACATGCATAAATCGTTCCTATTGATCAACCTAAGCGAGCAAGAACCGATTTTTAATCATAGTTTACTACTAATAACTTATCCATGCAAACCCTAGTTCTTACTTCTAGTTTTTACAAACAAAACACACTTGCAAACTTATGATATCCGCAAACAATTATACATGCAACTATGGTTAGTTCAGCCGATTACTTAACACACACACATAATCCGAAAACAAGCAAATAAATTCGTTCAAACATATACATCCGAAGCAAACTAATCAATTCATTCAAGCATATATATCCGAACATGATTTCGTAATCAAAGATAATTCTGACCTTGAATAACTAGGCAAACAAACCGAGATTTGGACAAGAACAACTCGGCTGATCCAACTAGATCGCGACCGAGAGGACGATGATAAAGTGGGCTGTTTTGTTGATTGAGTAGAGGTGAACAAGGACTGAACTCGCGACTGAATGGAGGTGAAGATGGCGATGGTTGCTGCTGCTGCGACTGAGAGGAAAGAAAAGAGCAAGGCTGATCCGTGTTTGCGATCACAAAGGTGAGACAAGGCTGCCGACGGCAGTTTTCTTTTTAGGGTTTTGTGAATTGTGAATGGAGCATGCATGTGAGTTGTATATATAGGCAAAGAGGGAGATGAGGGTTACGGTTTGGACTAGTTCTCGCGGCCAAAAGCTTGGGTGGGTTTGGTTTGGGTTTGAACTCAATAAGTTCGCGGTTTTGGGCTGATCTCGGCCGAGAGTGTTTTGGTTTAGGGTTTAAGTTTGCTCTCGGTTTGGGTTTGATCTTTGCCGAAGACTTGAGTTAAAGTTTAAAACTTTGCTACTCCTAGAGTCACAATGAATCGAAGTTGGTTCGTGTCGCGGTTCGGTTCAGTTCGTGTACATATCTACTGTAATTATTTTATAACTAAAACAATAACACAAACACTCATCACGTATTCATTTAACTCGTACACGTTTATACACATAGCACGTAATTAGTTTGACAAGTATTATGTTTAAGTTATCCGAAAAACCCGGGATATCACATTATCCCCATGTTGAAAGAATTTTCGTCCCGAAAATTGAGTAAACGCGGTTTAGCATGTAGCGTACATGTTTAGAGTGCCACGCACAAAGAGTTAGTTCATTTACAAGAAGTTCCCCAGTTTCATACACAAAGATTTCCAAGTGCCATGCACCAGAATTTAGTCAACAATAGTACACGAAAGTATAAGAAGTTTCCAGGTTGTCACATCATCCCCATGTTGAAAGAATTTTCGTCCCGAAAATTTAGTTACTGAACTTATTTGGCCCTTTAAAATATCAAACGACTTCAGAAAATTATGAATCCAGCGCCATTAGATTCCTTATTCCAATCTCTACGTTCTAGACATCAGAAAATCCGTTTTTCGACTACTAATGACCAAGTTACAGCCAGATGAAGTCGGCTGTAACTATTACTCAGCAACTGTTTTCAGCATACTATTACTACAACATGCATAAATCGTTCCTATTGATCAACCTAAGCGAGCAAGAACCGATTTTTAATCATAGTTTACTACTAATAACTTATCCATGCAAACCCTAGTTCTTACTTCTAGTTTTTACAAACAAAACACACTTGCAAACTTATGATATCCGCAAACAATTATACATGCAACTATGGTTAGTTCAGCCGATTACTTAACACACACACATAATCCGAAAACAAGCAAATAAATTCGTTCAAACATATACATCCGAAGCAAACTAATCAATTCATTCAAGCATATATATCCGAACATGATTTCGTAATCAAAGATAATTCTGACCTTGAATAACTAGGCAAACAAACCGAGATTTGGACAAGAACAACTCGGCTGATCCAACTAGATCGCGACCGGGAGGACGATGATAAAGTGGGCTGTTTTGTTGATTGAGTAGAGGTGAACAAGGACTGAACTCGCGACTGAATGGAGGTGAAGATGGCGATGGTTGCTGCTGCTGCGACTGAGAGGAAAGAAAAGAGCAAGGCTGATCCGTGTTTGCGATCACAAAGGTGAGACAAGGCTGCCGACGGCAGTTTTCTTTTTAGGGTTTTGTGAATTGTGAATGGAGCATGCATGTGAGTTGTATATATAGGCAAAGAGGGAGATGAGGGTTACGGTTTGGACTAGTTCTCACGGCCAAAAGCTTGGGTGGTTCGGTTTGGGTTTGAACTCAATAAGTTCGCGGTTTTGGGCTGATCTCGGCCGAGAGTGTTTTGGTTTAGGGTTTAGGTTTGCTCTCGGTTTGGGTTTGATCTTTGCCGAAGACTTGAGTTAAAGTTTAAAACTTTGCTACTCCTAGAGTCACAATGAATCGAAGTTGGTTCGTGTCGCGGTTCGGTTCAGTTCGTGTACATATCTACTGTAATTATTTTATAACTAAAACAATAACACAAACACTCATCACGTATTCATTTAACTCGTACACGTTTATACACATAGAACGTAATTAGTTTGACAAGTATTACGTTTAAGTTATCCGAAAAACCCGGGATATCACAACGATCAAGGTGGTGATGATTTTGATCAGGGTGGTACAGGTATAAAGATCACTGAAGCGAAACTCTCTGAAGATTTTGACTTTACTTCACTTATGGATGATGAGTCAAATAAAATGGAAGATAAAAGTTAGGGGGAGTTAGGGATGACAGGGCCTTCAGATGATATTGATGGGACAGATGTTGATCGATCTGGTAAGCCTATTACTACAGTACCCATGAAGCCATTAATGTTGATGTTAGAACATAATGTGGAAGAAGGGGTGTACGTGCATAACTACTAAAAAGAAGATGTTGCGAGATTAGTTGAAGTTGAAGCTGAAAGCTTAGAGTTTGATTTCGAGGAAGTTTTAAATGTTAACACATTTGAACCAAATAATTATCAGTATCAAAGATGATTTGAAGCTGACGAATACAATCGAGTAATTGTGGAAGATTGGTCTTCAGATGATGAAACAGATCAGAAAGCAAAGTACATTGGTTTTAATTCAGAAAGTTTTTCTACGTTTGAAGAAATGTACAAGCAGCTTGATGAAGACACCTGAAAGAAAAATTGTTGAATCAGTTCGAGAGGGTAAAGTTCTGACCAAAGAAGAAATTGCTCAAGCGAGGAAGTCTTGGTTCAAAGAGATGGCACGTGAATGAGAGTTTAGACGTCCACTAGCATTCTTTACCAGAGACAAAGATGTTTCTTTGGGGATATATTGAGTACGGGATGGTTCAAAGAGCTTAACGTTTATGCAATCAAGAGGGAGTTTGGAGTGCAATACTTCAAATACCTTGCTGATTTCAAGACATTACCGTATTGGGATGTGGAAGAGTTCATTCAAACTGTGAACGTTACATACCACATGAAGGTGGCTGATCAGTTATTATGGAAAATGATCAAGTATGAAGCTGTGAAAGGATTTAACTACTGGAAGCCTTTTATTCCGAGCCACAGTATTAAGACAAACAAGAAAATGGGAGAAAAAGAAATAACGTTGATCATGAAACGTCCAACAGCCATGAGAAATATGCCGCTAATGCCGATTGAACAAGACTTCTATCCTTTGTTCAAGTGGTGGCAAATAGATCCAACTACTTGTGAAGCAGTTATTGTTCTAAAGTTTGAAGAACACTTGGATATATCAAAGGAAAGGGTTGAGGTGATGGGTTATCAGGGCATGAGGGGTTTATGGAGGACGATAAGGATTCTAGATCCTATGTGGTCTGTGAACTACTCGAGAGAAGACATAAAAACCTTGTTTTATAGCAAGATTGTTTTTTAAGAACGAGAAAAGGTACAAGCGATGCAGTTTCAGAGAGTTGTAAACGTTTGCTATGCGCGCGAAGTCAATTCTTGAAAAATGTGGCAAACGAAGTGGAGAGAGTTAGAAAGAGTTGAATTTTTAAAGGAGAAAAAAAGAAATGAGGCGATTAAAGAAAGAATGGAAAAAGCGGTAAGGCAAAGTTCTCTAAGAATGGCTAATTTTAAAAGACCACCGCCAACTGATCAAACGCCAGATCCAAAGCAAGAACGACGAAGGAAGCCATACAAGAACTTCTTCGGTCGTGTGCGTTAACGTTTATATGACTGAGTTTTGAAAACTGATACAAGACGAAGACGATATCCAAGGGGGAGTCTGTTGGTGCACAACGTCTATATCTTAGTCTTATATCGAGTCTGTATGGTATAGAGCTGAATAGGCTTGGTGTATGAAGTATTTATGTATAGTTTAGCCAAGTTCGCCCATAGTGTGTCATATGTATTCCTGTTCGGCTGAACTTGCAGTAGCAAGTTCGGGCGAACTTGAGTCTCTAAGGGCGAACTTGCAGCATTATAAATACCTAGCTAGCCTCATTCATTTGTAACTTTGACATCTTGGAGGTGAAGCTCTGTCAGTTTGTAACCAGAACGTTTGATCAATAAAACTGACGATTAACTGATTAAATCTTGTCTATTGGTAAACACGACGTAATATTCCGCTATTATGGACGTTAGATATGAAATTTAGGTTCCTTAGCATCGAGGATCGGTCCTATACTCTGATAGAAGGAACTCTCAACCGCTGATAGAAGATTACAAGAACAGATGATAGCAAGCAGTGCTTGTTCGAGTGTTAGGTTAATCAATGTAACAGTGCTATGCACTGATAATTTTAGTTTAAGCAGTGTTTGTAGTTAGTTACGTTTGTTAGCTGTCACTATCAACCCTAACGTCATTGAAAGGCGATCAGTGGTTAGATAATTTGTATAAATAGGCGCTCAATGTAATAGTTTTTACTTGTCTTCTTAAAAAGATCAATTTCGCATATCTTCTTCTTTTCTTACTATCAAACGATCATGATTGGGCTAAGGGGGAGTTTGTGAATCACATGCAATAGTTTAATTACTTGAAAGCATGATGGTGATGAAAACAAACGACCAATTGATTGTTGTAAAAGTTTTCTATTAATTCGCTGCACTTATTCCCTGTTCTTCAATCATTTTCCATTATTTGAAACAAAAACAACAATCAATTCAAACTTAGATCATGAAAATTGGTATCAGATCTTGGTTAATCGATTTTTATTTAAACATCAAATTGATTTGAACAGATCAGCTCTTTGTTGCTAATTCGTTTGATAAATTTTGCTTGAAAACAGAGTTTTATTACTACAAAAGTTTTTAAAACACAAATATTGGATCCATGTTCAAACCACCTATGTTGAAACGACATGAGTATTTTATTTGGGAACGAAGGATGGGTCATATTCTCGCCCAACAGAACCCCGGATGCTGGAGATCCGTTGTGTTTAGGCCCCATGTTCCCATGGTTCCAAGCACAGAGGATCCCCACACTCAAGTTCCTAAAAAACTTGAAAATTACTCTGAACAGGATTTCCTCATAATCGAATTGGATGCAAAGGCTTTTAGCGTCGTTGCTTCAGCTTTGCCCAATGAGATTTATGCGGGATTACTTCATTGTAATAGTGCTAAAGAGTTATCGGATGCTCTTAAAGAGCAATTTGGTGGTACTGAAGAGGTGATCGAGAATAATAGAGAAGTCTTGAATCAGCAGTATGAAACATTTTGCCATGTAAAAGGTGAGTCACTAACCCAACAATTCGAGCGATTTAGCTGTCTCATAAGCGAATTGAAACTGGTAGATGTGAAACTTCCTTATTCGACTATTAATAGTCGTTTCTTAAGATCACTACCAGTAAAATGGGAGACAATAGCTTAGGTTACTCGAACATCTGTTGGTTACAAAGAAATGACTCTCGCACAGCTTCATGGTCGACTTCTCACTTATGAGAGAGAGTTAAACCTGAAAAAGAAGCTTCAAGAGTCTGGGAAAGTAACTGATGACTATACACTGGGAAACACTGCTCTCTATAGTCATGAAGAGGGGTTTGGTAGTGGAAAGGATCAGAGTTTTGTTCTTTAAATTGACATAACTTCTGGAAACAATTTCAACTCTGACCCTGTACACCCAATTTTGCTTTTGCTGAAAATTGTGAAAGCCAAACTTCTGACAATCTAAGTTTTGAGATAAATGACTTACAACTCTTTGAACCCACAGATTTGGAAGAGATGGACATCCTACACTAGTTGGCACTTTTGAGTTTCAGGGCTAATAAGTTTTACAAAAGAACTGGTAGGAGGTTTCCAGGATTCCATTGGGGATTAAAAGTTGGGTTAGACAAATCAAAGATAAAATGCTTTAAGTGCAATAGAATGGGACATTTTGCCAGGGAATGCAGAACTCAAACTGCAGGACCAATTGTTACCCATCCTGGCCCCAGGTCTCAAAGCACTTTCCAATATTCCCAGTTTGCCCCTGCACAACAAATGCAAAACACTTCTCATTTTGCAAATCCTGTAACAACTGTCCCCATTCATTATGTCCAAACCTCTGCTCCATAGATTCAATATGTTCAAGCACCACCTTAAGTGCATGTGTAACAAGCTCCACATGTCACTCAAACTACTCAAACCACTGCTACACCAGCAGAGGTTACACAACAAAGCTTCTTTACCCAAGGTTTTGTTGACTGGAGTAGTTTGCCTATAGATTTAACTGATGAAAACTTTGCTCTCATAGCCAAAAATGATTTTGAATATGAAAACTTATGTCTTATGGCTCTTGAGACCATAGTTGAAAGTGATGAGTCTGTGGAACAGGAGTCAAAATCTGATGTGGTTGAATATTGTGAAGCAGTGGTTACGCCAGAAGTTACACCTGAGGTTGAAATGAATGATGCTGATGTTGAAAAACACAATCTATCTGACCCATGGGTCACAAAGGAGTGTGAAGAAGAATGTGATTGTGCTCTTATGGCTGCTTCGAAGGTATCACCTCAGATCCTAAAAGATTTATGTTCGAAAAAATGCATTATTGCTTTTGCAAACATAAAACAGGTGAATGAAAGCCTGAGAAACAAAATTTTGGAAGATTAACTTAAATTTGAAAACCTTGTTAAATAGTTGAAAACAAAATTAAGTGAAAAAGATTATGAAATGAGTAGCCTAAGGCATGAATCAAGCATAACCAAAGACCATCTGCAAACCATGGTAGAAAAATACCAAGTTTGCAAATAGGAGTTAGAATCTACCCTGATCACTTGTGAAAAATGGGTAGAGTCTTGCAAAGGTATGAGCTTATGCTTGATGCTCAAGTCAAGAGCAACAAAAAGTTTGGTTTAGGCTTTAGGGAATATGACCATACTTGTGAAAATGTTGCAAAAATTGACTCTGAGCTGGTTGAAATAGTTCTAACAAATTTGGCTGGTGAAGGAATTAAAATCACTGATAAAGAAGGAAACAAAATTGTTCTTGAAAAACCAGAGGTTTCACCAGAAGAAAAAGCAGTTGAAAAATATCATTTTAAACCAGATGAGTGTGATATTTTGGAAAACTTCAAGCCAATGGACTTTTCAACTCTCGATGGTATAAAAGCACCAAAAGCATTGGTGATCCCTATCAAAGACTTGCCAGCATAGGTTACATCATCTGCTCTCAAAAAGTCTGATAGGAAAGGGAAGGAAAAGGTTAAACACTTGTTTTGTAAATTTTGTGAAAAAAGGAATCATCATACAGCAGACTGTTTTCTTTTGAAAGCTAATGATATAAACAAAACGTGCGTTATACAAAAATCTCCTGGACGCACCATTTGCAACAAAACAAATCTTCTAACTCAAGAGTGTGTCTATCTCAAAACCTACCACCAAAAGGTAAAAGAGATTAGAGAAAAAGCTCTAGAAAGAGAAAATTCAAATCTCGCCAAACAGAAATTTAAATCATGTGAAACATCTATCACAAAAGCTTTAAATCAAACCTCTGTTCACAGAGAAATTCAAGTAACAGATGCACCTCCATCAAACCAGTTTCAAAGAGGTAAAAGCCAACCTATTTACCAAAAGGTGCCTGTGACTTATGAGACCTACAAAAAGCCTTCTAAGCCAAGGGTAAATAGGCATCCTCATGGTTATCAACAGTTGATAGGAGGTAGCTCATAGCAGTGGTTACAAAAGTGTGATCTAACCACTGCTCCTCAATCTGAACTCAAGAGTGTGTCTATCTCAAAACCTACCACCAAAAGGTAAAAGAGATTAGAGAAAAAGCTCTAGAAAGAGAAAATTCAAATCTTGCCAAACAGAAATTTAAATCATGTGAAACATCTATCACAAAAGCTTTAAATCAAACCTCTGTTCACAGAGAAATTCAAGTAACAGATGCACCTCCATCAAACCAGTTTCCAAGAGGTAAAAGCCAACCTATTTACCAAAAGGTGCCTATGACTTATGAGACCTACAAAAAGCCTTCTAAGCCAAGGGTAAATAGGCATCCTCATGGTTATCAACAGTTGATAGGAGGTAGCTCACAGTAGTGGTTACAAAAGTGTGATCTAACCACTGCTCCTCAATCTGAACTTGAGTCTGGATCACCTGATACCCCATCCAAAGCAATTTTGGCGTTGGAGACTCACCTGAACTAATTATTTCAAAACATGTGCAAGGAGCTTCTACTTGCCTAGACAGTCTTTGGTATGTTTATAGTGGAGGCTCTAGGCACATGACAGGATGTAAAGCCCTGCTCAGAGATTTTAAAGCTCATGGAGGGGGTGATATATCTTTTGAAATAATTCAAAAGGGAAGGTGTTAGGGTCAGGATGTGTCTCAGCAGGAAAACTCAAGTTTGAAAATGTGAATCTCATTGACAATCTAAAATTTAATCTCTTAAGTGTTTCACAGATGAGTGACAAAGGTTATGATTCATTTTTCACAAAGAAAACTTGCTAGATAGTAGGGCCAAAGGTTGTCAAAAAGATTGATCAAATCATTGCAAAGAGCAAAGCATAGTTGACTGCTCATAGAGTAGGAAATGTGTATGTGGTTGATATGGTAAAAGATAATCCTATGTCAAGCATGCCTGTTTTCAGTTGCCTCTAGCAAAGAGACAGAGCTATGGCATAAAAGGCTAGGGCACACAAATCTAAAAACCATCTCCACTCTCTCAAACAAAGTCTGGTTAGAGGTCTGGCCCAAAAAAAATTTACTTGTGAAGAGCTATGTGTTTCCTGTTTAAAAGGTAAACAACATAAAAGCTCTTACAAGTCAATTGAGGAGTCCAAAACAAGTCAGTGTTACAGTTGCTTCATATGGACTTGTTTAGACCTTCAAAAATCATGAGCTTAAAACACAAAAGATATTGTGTGGTAGTTGATGATTTTTCTTGGTTCACATGGACCTTCTTTTTACACTCTAAGGATGAAACAGTAAACATTTTGCAAAACTTTGTTAAACAAGTTGAAAAGCAATTTGATCTTCCTGTAAAAATCTTTAGGAGTTATAATGGGACAGAGTTTAGGAACAAGGAGTTGGATGCCTTCTATGAGTAAAAAGGATTGTTAGACTATACAACATCCCTAGAACTCCAGAACAAAATGGGGTTGTTGAAAGGAAAAACAGAACTTTAATTTAATCAACAAGGACTATGCTTGCAGACTCAGGTTTACCCTTGTCTTTTTGGGCAGAGGCTGTAAACACTGCTTGCTATGTCCAAAACAGAGTTTTGATAAACCCTAGGCATCAAAAGACTTCCTATGAATTGCTTTACAAAATCAAACGTCTGATCTCTTATTTCAAAGTCTTTGGTTGCCCATGCTTCATTTTAAACATCAAGGATTCAATATCCAAGTTTGCAGCCAAAGTTGATTGTGGTTATTTTCTGGGATACTCAACCACTGCCAAAGCCTACAGATTTTTTAACTCTAGGACCAAATGTGTTGAGGAAACTCTAAATATGAAGTTCAATGAACTCTCATCTTTGAAAATCCCAGCAAATGGACATGCTGAATTGTTTGATTCATCTAAATTTACATTTGAAGATGTGTCTGTCAAGACTAACCCTGCAGGTACCCCACAATCATCATTTGAAGAGTAAGGATATGATTGCATTCTTCCAAGTTTCAAAATCAATCCTATTAGCAGAGGAGCAGATATTAGTAGCAATGGTGAAAGCTTTGCCAGGTTAACAGTGGTTAATACTCAAAACTCTGCCGGCTCTCAAAACCAAACATCTGTTGATAAAAGTCCACAACAAATTGACAAAAATCAACCCACTTTCACATCCATATCACCAATTCCTCCACCACCATTCCAATCAGAGGCTGGACCATCAAATTCACCAGTAGATGTTAGTTCAGATGATACACATTTGCAAGTTTCACCTCAAAATGCCATTGTTCCATATCAAGGTGATTTGATCTTCCTCAAAAGCCATCCATTGGATCAAGTTATTGGAAACATCAATAAGGGTATGCTCACAAGAAGCCAAGCCCAAAACATTTGTCTTTTTGCTTGTTTTCTATCACTCACACAGCCTGTCAAGTACCAAGAGGCACTGAAAGATAACAGCTGGGTAGAGGCCATGCAAGAAGAGCTCCTACAGTTCAAAAGACAACAAGTATGGGAACTTGTACCACTGCCAAAAGATGTGAGTCCCATCGGCACAAATTCGGTCTTCAAGAACAAAACTGATGAAAGGGGTATTGTTGTCAAGAACAAAGCAAGACTCGTGGTTCAAGGCTACAGACAGGAAGAAGGGATTGACTACGATGAAACTTTTGCTCCAATAGCAAGATTAGAAGCCATTCGCCTGTTCTTAGCTTTTGCTGCTAACCACAACATCAAGGTGTATCAATTGGACAACAAGAGTGCATTCATGTATGGAAAGATCAAGAAAGAAGTATATGTTTGTCAACCTCCTGGTTTTGAAGATCCCTTTCATCCTGATCATGTTTACCGGTTAAACAAAGCTCTGTATGGTCTAAAACAAGCACCAAGAGCCTGGTATGAAACTCTATCCACTTTTCTCTTATCCATTGGTTTTACCAGAGGTAGGATTGACAAAAAACAGAAAGGAAAAGATTTGATGCTTGTCCAGATTTATGTGGATGACATCATTTTTGGATCCACAAGCCCTACCATGTGTGAAGAGTTCAGAAAACTCATGGCAGCAGAGTTTGAGATGAGTGCAATGGGTGAGTTGCAATGTTTTCTTGGTTTACAAGTCAAACAAATGCAAAAAGCACTTTCATTCATCAAAATAAGTATGTGAAAGAACTACTTAAGAAATTTGATATGAATGACTGTAAACCTTGCAGCACACCCATGACCACATCTAAGCTAGTCACTATAGATGGCAGAGATGACCTTGTTGATCAAACATTATATAGAAGCATGCTTGGGTCTTTATTGTACCTAACTGCATCAAGGCCAGACATTATGTTTGCCACATGTGTCTGTGCCAGGTCACATTCAATGCCAAGAAAATCAGATCTTATTGCTGTAAAAAGGATATTCAGATACATAAAAGGTGCTCCCATACTTGGTATCTGGTATCCAGCTAATGGTAACATTGAGCTTGCAGGATATTCTGATAGTGACTTTGCTGGATGTAAAACAACAAGGAAGTCCACATCTGGGGGAGCCCAATTCCTAGGAGACTGCCTAGTGTCTCGGCAATGCAAAAAGCAAGTTGCAGTATCCACATCCACTGCTGAAGCAGAATATATAGCTGCTGCAAGTTGCTCTGCTCAAATTTTGTAGCTTCAAAATCAACTTCTGGATGTTGGTGTGACTGCCTTGAGGACTCCTCTCAAAATTGATAGTCAAGCAGCAGAAAACATCATCAAATATCAAGTTTCACATTCTACCACCAAACGCAATGACATCAGACATCATTTTGTGAGGGATTGCTATGAAAAAAAGTCTGATTTCTTTACAACATGTCCATACCAAGGATCAACTAGCAGATGTGTTGACAAAAGCACTTGATGCTTCCACATTTGACAGTTTTATATCTAGGGTTGGAATGCTAAACATGGATTAAAAACAACTTTTCTTGTGATTCATGTGTAAATAACAATAAAATGTTTTTAGAAAATCAGAAATTCAACCTTAAAAATAGTTAAAATTGAATTTTTCAATAAAATCCTTAGAGTCTGTTCAAAGCTCTGATAGCACAAAAACACTGTTGTTTAGAAAAATCTATCCATTGATGCAAACCTCTGATAGTGTTTAAATTTGTCACAACCACTGGTCGTTTTGCTCTAACAGTGGTTAGCCAAAAAACTGTTTTCCATTGTCAAACAGAGGTTACACGTGGATAGATGTTATTCGACATATGTTGCATCAGATGCCACGTCAAGTGCACTTTTTTGAAAAACCCTATAAAACCCTGGTCTATCCCCAAACAGAGGTTTCACTTTTCTTGTGCGATTTCAAAATTTTCAAAGCCTTTCTTTCAAAAAACTTCCAAAATCATGGCTCCTAAAACCATATCGAAGAAGAAATCAACACAAGAACAACCCCCATTTATCCTAATCATCAAAACACCACAGAATTACACCGCAATTCTTGAAGAAACTGACGCAAACACTCGCTATCATCCAATGATCCGGATTCTGAAAGAATCAAAATTTAAGCACATGTTGGAAGTAAAAGCCCCAGTTTACATCGACTCTTTAAGAAAATTTTGGGCAAAGGCGAAAGTAAACTCATCCGCTGATGGTGTGCCCTATTCTATCAATTCCAAAGTTGGTGGCACACTACTGAAAATAAGCCCACAATCTATCTCCCAAGTCTTCATGTTAAATGATGCAACATCCAGTATCATTTCCTTTGAGGGAGATGCAGCATGAGTTTGTTGAAAAAGGTTACACCGGGCAGTTGAAAGGTATGACAATCTTCAAACCCAATTTTCCAGCAGAGATGAAATTCTTTTTCCATACTTTACTTACATGTATCTCTGCAAAAACCACTGCTTTCAACAAGATTCCATTGAACATGCAGTATCTGAGATTTGCAATACTAACTGATTCTGATTTTAACCTATCCCAGGTGTTGTTCATTGACCTTGTAAACAATTTTAATAATATTCCAAAAAGAAAAGCTTTCTTGATGCATCCAAGATTCATGAGTGTTTACTTGCAATATCAGATCAAATCAAACATAAGTAAACAAGGCGCTGTTACAAACTCTTGCAGCTTAAATCATGAAACGTTTACACGAACAAATCAAGACAAAGTTTCCAAAACAGAAGCAGGGGAGGCTGAGCCTATTTTACAAGAACAAAATGTTCAAGCTCAACCTCCGGCTGCTGAGCCTACTTCTCTAGGTGATCAGGGCATCACAACCGCTGCTCTGAAACCCACACCTAAAATCTCCAAAAAGAAACCATCCAGAGCATCCCGAAAACCCACCAAACCCAAAAAGGGTCATCTGGAAGATGAGATCCCAGAGGTAAACCCGGTGACACCATCAAAGTCACCAACCACTGCTGCTACTTCTTCACACCAGATGGTAGAAAAATCTCAAAATGGCTTTCAAACTCCTACAGCATCCTCACAAAAGGATCAGGTTGTAGGCATAGGGACACCAAATTATTAAGCTCTAGGATCACTTGGTTCTATCTTCCACAGCCCCTCTCCCAGGGCAATGTTGCTTTCTACACAACCACTCTCACCAATGCCATCACTACCACCTACCATGTTACCCCTACTGAATGCAATAGATATTGAGCAGACATTATCCAGCACTTCTCAACAACTCATCCGTGAGAATATACTTCAACCAGAAGCTGGGTCTGACTTATTTCTAATTGCTTGCCCATCAGCAAATGAAGAGGCTACATCCCTTGGGTTACATGTAACCCTTGGTGATAGTTCAACAATGGCAGCCACTACAATTGTTGAACGCCCAAGTTCTCAATTGGACAGTGGTTACATAGCTAAGTGGGAAGTCCCCAGAACCAAGACAAAGGGGCATCTAAGATTGAAGCAAGTGGAAATCCACTTGCTCATGATATCTTAGGTAAAACTACCACATCTGGTAGGAGTTCAGATGATCCTATTAAATTAGGTGATGAGCTAAAATACTAAGAATTGACGAAGAGGGTTACCAATGTTGAAACCACTGTTGATGAAATTAAAGATCTTTTGAAAAAGTTGATTACTATTCAGAGTCAACCCCCTGTTCCAACCATTGCTGAGCTCAAATCTGCAATAAATCCAATCTTTCAACAAGAAAAACATAGCTCAAATCTACAAGAAATCCAATCTTTCAACAAGAAAAACATTTCCTGGAGCAAAAACATAAGCATCAGATGATGGAACTCAGGAATATGGTTGATGCAAGAAAATCAATGATACTGCTGCAGATATCAAGGCAATCAAAGCCCACTTGCTAACCACCACTGGTAAATCTCCTCCTACTGGCATTTTTGTGAGTCTAGATGAAGCCAATAAGGGGGAGAAACCTTGGGAAACAAAAAGTTGAAGATGGATGATGCCAAGGCAAGGCCTACAGTGAATATCCCTAAGCCAGATGGCTCAAAGAAACTAGATTTAACTAAAGATATCTTGGCAAGGGCAAAGAAGTCTCATAAGAAGACTGTGTTTGATGATGGCAAGGTGTTGGTTGAAAAAGATTGATCAGCAGTTATAAAAGGGAGAGACTGGTACCTCAACAAAGAGGAGATCTTCTTCAAAAGCAAGATAACAAGAAGCCACACCTCTCAAAACTAAAGTTGCCACCAATCCAACCACAAAAATCTCTGTCATCTCAAAATCAACCACATCTTCTCCCACAATTCCCATATCCACCCTAACAGATGTTGTAGCAACTGTTGTGCCAACATCTGTTGACACAGCAGAGGTTGTAGAAGATGCTATCACAACCACTTCCATCATCACCTTTCCTACTTCCACACAAAGACTACCAATACCACCCAGAATTCCAAGCCATCCATCATCACCATCAATCAGTTTTAAGAGGAGGAAAGTTACTAAGGTCATAAATGAAGAAAAGATCCCTGCTCCTATGCCTCTTGCATCTGCACCAATGTTAAACCTAACCTCTGCTTCCCCAACTACATCATCTGCTCCTTCAAAAGATTTGGTTCTTGCAGCTATAAAGTTTCCTATTGATTTGCCTGCAGTTAAGAACGAAATCATATCCTTCTATGCTAAAGACTATCCAGATAAAAGACAAATTCTATCTTTTTAAGGTTATCCAAAGCCTGCAAATATTGATCAGTATCTGGAACTCAAAGAAAAACAGGCAGAGGATATTGCTAAGATGTTTCTAAAGGCCAAAGTGATAGAGAAGTGCAAAACCAACTCCAGTTCCAGCTGAGCAAAATCCAATCACTGGAAAGATTTTCAAAGAATCTATCAAATAAGATTTCTGAAGCAGATGATAAATTCTTGAAAGAAAAGTACATCTCTCACATCATGGAATACAAGAAATATGAAGCAACTAGGGCACATTTCAAAGAATGGTCTGTGAGTGAGCTTCAAGAAGAAATTGCAAGAATGCAAGAACAACTAAAAGATCCTCACAACAAACCTACATGCCCAGATTGGAACAAATATAAAAAGAATGTACCTGAAAAGGCCCTAAAGCTCAGAAGAATGAAAGAAGAGCTAATTAAGAATCATTATGGGTCAAAGAACCAGGTAATGAGATGGGGGAGATACGAGTGTTGGATACTTACAAAATGCTTGACGCTAGAAGAAAGAAGGATCCATCAATGCCTCCTAAACCTGATTATACCAAAGAAGATGCTGCTCTCAAAGCCCAACTTTCTAAAAAGCCCAGCTCAGCATCTGCCCTATCCACACTTGCCTTGCTAAAGCGAGAAAGGCAAGAGGAGATGTCAGAGAAGGTTGACAGAGAGTTTGAGGAAGTATCATCAAGGAAGGTATCAAAAATATGATGGAATATCCAACAGCTGATAGAAGTACCAAGTTGGCAAAAGACCTAACAAGAATAGCTCCTTTTCTAGCCTCGGGAATAAAGGCTCCTTCAAGAAAGCCTTCAGACCCAAAAATTCTAAAGTGGAAGGTCGACAAAGACTCCTACGAATTGACTCTGCTCAAGTCTGATAGTAAAGCCACTAAACTATCCATGGAAGCTTCTTATGGGCTTATCGTAGAAGACTTCCACGAACTATTAAGTTTAGAGCTTGAGAAGGATACCGATGACTTAAATCTCTTAACTTTGAACTACAATTCAAGGGTCAAATAAGAGAATTCTTTCTGAGGAATAAAGATCAAGAATAAGGTGTTTTTGGCATCATCTGTTCCAGGGGGTGATTGTTGGGATTGAACCTTTGGAAAGGAACAGATGATACAAAGTCAAAATACACCATCCGAGCTTTGGTCCAAACCATCAGATGTTCTATCCACTGATGGGCATTTACTACATTCACTTAACACACTGTTTCCTATCCTCTGACAGAAGGAACTCTCAACTTCTGATAGAAGATTACAAGAACAGAGGATAGCCAACAGTGCTTGTTCTAGTGTTAGGTTAATCAATGTAACAGTTATTTGCACTGATAGTTTTAGTTGAAGTAGTGTTTGTAGTTAGTTACGTTTGTTAGTTGTCACTATCAACGCTAACGTCATTGAAAGACGATCAGTGGTTAGATAGTTAGTATAAATAGGCGCTCAATGTAACAGTTTTTACTTGTCTTATCAATTTCTCATATCTACTTCATTTCTTAATTTCAAACGACTGTGATTGGGCTAAGGGGGATTTTGGGAATCACATGCAATAGTTTAATTACTTGAAAGCATGATGGTGATGTAAACAAACGACTGATTGATTGTTGTAAAAGTTTTCCATTAATCCGCTGCACTTATTCTCTGTTCTTCAATCATTTTCCAAACAAAAACAACAATCAATTCAAACTTAGATCCTGACAATAACACATATCTAACCCTCCAAACGTATATTTACGTAAATGACACGTTAAAGTAGCGTAAACTACCTTAACGAGTCATAATGGGTTAAAAGCACGTAGGAACCTTTCCAAATCAGAATGTTAACTTTATTAAACCAATTCATATGAGTTCTAATACTCATTTGTTTTATAAGCTCTCATTCAATCCGATTCTCCGATTTTAAATCCTGATATTTACACAATTATCCGATTTTAGGACACGCTTGATTTCTTGGACTTTTGAGCTTGTTTGATCTTCGATCCAAGGTTACAATAGCAACCACAAGTGAGTACATAGTTTCCCCTCTTTTATGTTTTGCAAATATTTTGCGGTGATTCATATGTGCTAAAACATTTTCGAATTTACAAAATACAAATGCTATGGTTTATATAAGCAATATGATTCCAATAATGTGAACGAACTTGTTGGTGCGTTGTATTCATAACAAGGATGACATTCATTAACATTGGCCAAGCCGACTAGTAGTAAGTTACGGCGCCTATGACTGACAATCCCGTTACCAAAATTCTTGTGGTTTATGGGGAAGTTTGGGAAGCGACTGAAACTGTATTTGTAACAAACCCTTTGGTGGTTGTTATATGATTAAGAGACCCCATAGGTGGTCTCGAACAAGTCAACAAAGGTTTGAATGTATTCACGAAATGACCAAAAGTTTTCACAATTAAAACTACGAACGATGAACAATGGTTTATAACAAGGAAAGATGAACGATTGGTTTATAACAAGAACAATGAACAATGGACGATTGGTTATGAATAGTGATTTAGATAACGGTACGTGTATAATGTGATAAAAGCATGGTGGATACACCGTTGGTACTTCCTATATATAAGTGCTTTAATCGTATTAATTCGTGGTGATATTTGCATCACTTGAACAAATGTTTTCAAACGATCACATGCAAGGATTTCAATTAAAGATTTAAACCATACAAGTTATTTCAAGACGATTTACTACTCGGATTTACCAAACAAGTATTTGGTCAAGATTGGCTACAAGTCTTTTATAAACTATAACTAACTTGTTTTAGATTGGTTAGTTATCATTGCAATACCAGATACTTTTCGATAGCAAGGTTTTCAATTAACGACTCTAGTAGTCTGTCGAGGTATTGTAATACGTATTCGAGGCCATAAATTTGACATACTCACAATACCTATGTACTCACCGGCATATTTTTGCTGACTCGTTTTCACATATGTTTCAGGGAACAATGCTTGATGATACTGATGCATGCTCATGTAGGATCGGACGTGGACCTTAGTGCTTATAAAATAAGAAGACAATAAATATGCTTGTTTGTTTGTTTAAGTTTGTTTGAAAGTCCTAAAACAACATGACAATACAATCTATGTTTAATATCCAATAAAACGAAATACGAAATACCATATGTTGTTGAAACAATCTGTTACGCGATTTGGGGTGTTACAGGTTGGTATCAGAGCACTGGTTATAGGGAATTAGGTTATTAGTTATGCATTGACCTAGACTATAACCTTCCTAGGAACCTAACGCGAATTACTTGTGGTTAGATTTAAAATACAATACAATCACCTATCGTTAGGTGATTACCAAAACTAATCCACAAATTTCAAATCCGTTTTTGAAAATCAATCATCTATCCTTAGATGATTTGTTTTTGGCTTTAAGCCTTCAATGTTTTCAAAATGTCGTCAAAGTTTGGGTTTTAATAATGTGAACACGTGCAATCTTGAAGGGTGGGTGCCTGTACCCTGAGTTTTCTGTCTAAGGCTAGATTGTTCGTACAAATCCACTTAATCGGACCAGTCACTCATACCTGGGAACTCTTGGGGTGAGTTTCCACTTATAGGCTAAAGCATGTCTTCGCGATACATTATAAAGACCCATTTACTTTGATTAGTCACTATGTGTCATATGATTGTCTTGAGAGAAAAGATTGACCACCACCCTTATGTTTCGTCGATATTTTTGATGCCTCTATCGATTTTTTCCGAATGTCAATCTCACATATCTTTCATCATGTTTCTTTTCTATAATGCCTTCCCGATGTGATGCAACTAAAAATGCCGAAATGGTTGCACTTATTGCTCAATAAATGGTTGTGATCCTCCCGAACCTAGTGACTCAATTAAATTAAGCGAACAACAATAACAATAACAATTTACCAACTCCGTGCAACTACAAACAATTCTATTCAGCTAAACCGCTTCAGTTCACTGGGTCTGAGGGAGCTACAGGACTTCTTCAAGGGTTTGAGAGTCTCGAAAGCACGTTCCATTTTGTTCAGTGTCCAAATGAGCGAAAGGTCGAGTTTGTATCTAGTACGTTCAAAAAAGAGATTTGACATGGTGGAATGGTATTATGAGGGACAGAGGTGCCGAAGTGGCCTTAGCTCAAACATGGGAAGAGCTTCGGGCTCTTATGATGAAGGATTTTTGTCCTCGTCACGAGCAAAGGGCACTAGAGAATGAATTTGGATAAGACATTGGTGAGAGTCGTGCTTATACCGACCGATACGAGGAGTTGAGTTTACTTTGTCCTTCGATGGTGATGCCTTTGGATAAGGCAATCGAGATGTATATTGATGGTTTACCTGATCCTGTGCAAGATATCGCCACTGGTAGCAACCCTACCATCGTTCGACAAGCTATTGAGTTAGCTGCAACCTTGACCGATTCACAAGTCAGGAGAGGTAACCCCCATCGCAAGGGTGATAAGAAATTATTTGATATGTCAACTCAAGAGAAACCAAAGGGAAACAATGTTTTCAATTATCGACTCTAGTAGTCTGTCGAGGTATTATAATACGTATTCAAGGCCATAAATTTTATAGGACCGATCCTCGATGCTAAGGAACCTAAATTTGATATCTAACGTCCATAATAGCGGAAATATTACGTCGTGTTTACCAATAGACAATAGTTAATCAGTTTAACATCAGTTTTATTGATCAAACGTCAAGAGTTCAAACTGACAGAGCTTCGCCTCCAAAATGCCAAAGTTACAAATGAGAGAGGCAAGGTGTAAGTTCGCCCGAACTTGCCTTAGCAAGTTCGGCTGAACTTGTCTACACATGACAATGATGAGCGAACTTGCCTCTTTAATACATAAATACTACTTTCAGCTAGCCTATTCAGCTGTATTCTATACAGACTCGATATAAGACTAAGACATAGACATTATGCACCAACAGACTCCCCCTTGGATATAGTCTTCGTATTGTATCAGTCTCCAAAACTATATCTTCATAATATACTTTAACGCACGCGACCGAAGAAGTTCTAGTACGGCTTCCTTCGTCGTTCTTGCTTAGGATCTACCGTCTGATCTGTAGAAAGCACTTTTTTCAAATGCTGAAATCTCCTAACACTTGCCTTTCTTGTTCTTTCATTAATCGCTTCAAGACGCTTCTCCTCTTTTAAAAACTCTACTCTTTCTAGATCTCTCCACTTTGTTTGCCACATCTTTCCTGAATTAACTTCGTGTGAATAGCAAACATTCACCACTTTCTGAAACTGCATCGCTTGTACCTTTTCACGTTCTTCAAACACAATCTTGTTGTAGAACAAGGTTTTAATATCTTCTCTTGAGCAGTTAATCAACCACATAGGATCAAGCATCCTGATTGTCCTCCATAACCCCCTAATGCCCTGAGAACCAAGTATTTAAACTCGTTCCTTCGTAATATCCAAATGTTCCTTAAACTTCAAAACAATAACTGCTTCACAAGTGGATGGATCTATCTGCCACCACTTGAACAATGGATAGATGTTTTGCTCAATCGGAATCAGTGGCATGTTTCTCATTGCCTCGGTCGCTTCATTATCAACGTGATGTCTTTTTCACCCGTCTTTTTATTTGTCTTGATTCTACGACCAGGAATAAATGGCTTCCAATATTTGAATCCTTTCACCACTTCAAACTTTATCAATTTCCACAACAATTGATCAATCACCTTCATGTGATATGTAACGTTAACTTTCTGAACTAACTCTTCCACATCCCAATAAGGTAATGTCTTGAAATCCGAAAGATACTTGAAGTATTGCACGCCAAATTCTCTTTTGATTGCATATACGTTAAGTTCTTTAAACCAACCCCAACTCAAGATATCTCCCAAAGAAACATCTTTGTCTCTGGTAAAGAATGCTAGAGGACGTCGAAACTTACGTTCGCGAGGCATTTCTTTAAACCAGGACTTCTTCGCCTGAGCAATTTCTTCTTTACTCATTGGCTTTTGTACTTTTCCTTCACGTAAAGATTCTTCAATCTTTTCTTTAATCATGTCTTGGTCTAACTGCTTATACATCTCCTCAAAAGTAGGAAAACTTTCAGAATTAGGACCGACGTACTTCGCAGTTTGATCTATTTCATCATCAGAAGACCAATCTTCCACAATCACTCTATTATACTCGTCAGCCTCAAATCTTCTAACATACTGATAATCATTCGGCTCGAAAGTGTTAACATTCAACACATCTTCTTCGAAATCAAACTCTTGATCCGCAGCATCAACTTCAACTAACTTTGCAAGATCTTCCTTTGTATAGCTGTGTATAAACTCGCCTTCCTCCATGTTATGTTCAAGCATTAACAATAAAGGCTTCATGGGGACTGCAGCAACTCGCTTAGCAAATCTTTCAACATTCAACAGATCAATCTCATCGGTTGGCCCTTTCTGCCCTTACTCCCCCTCAATCTTATCATCCATCTTGCTCGATTCATCATTCATAAGATCAGAGAAATCAAAATCATCAGTAACTTTTGCTTCAGTAATTTTCATTCCAACACCACCCTGATCATCATCATCGTCATCATCTGCAACATTCCAATCTTCATATTCCGAATCATCTTTCTCTTCATCATCATCTTTATCCTCCTTTTCAGCTTCTTCATCGTCCTTTTCAGAAGTAACTATAGGATCAGAAGGCAACCTTTGGAATATCGGACTCAGAAGCTTTAGAAACATCTTCAACAGATTTCTCAGCAGCTTTAGAAGATTTAGGGGCTTCACCCTCAACATTCTTTCCTTTACCACTCACTGCTAGTTCTTTCTCACACCTTTCTTTGGCTTCTTGTTGATCCTGACGATCATATTCTTTGATGAAATCTATTCCCAGAGAGTTAGATAAAACTTTCTGCAACCTGGTGAATCTTCTATCAACAAGAAGCCAAAGAAAGGTGTGAGAAACAACTAAGTGCTTTATTGATTTGATTTCGTGTACACACACCAGTTTGTAGTTCTCCTATAATATTTGTTGAAGGATGGTATGAACATAATCGCGACATTTCTTCTGTTGGAACATCAACTGAGCTTTGCTGATTTGAAACAATCAGATCACTGTTCACATCAACATTAGGAGTACTTGTTGAAGCTTCATTCTGATTTCTTGGACTCGCAGATTGATTCAACAAGTTAGATAGCTGCTCAACTTCTTCGTCCGATGAAGTTTCATCATCAGCATCAAATGTTGGTGCTTCATCTGAGTTAAAATTCTGATTATGAGGCGTACTGGGCACTGTTGGGTTTTATGGTTCATTAGAAGCATGCACTGGAGGTGTAGCAGGTGTTACTTCTGCTTCAGAAGTATTTTCAACTTGAACACCACTGCTATTGCTTGGACCTGCTCCGGAAGATGAAGAATCCACCATGGGTTGATTAACCATAATTGGTCTAATGATTTGATCTTGATTCGCTGACTGGTGAAGATAATATAATGCTGCAACTTCTTCGTCAGGCGGTTCTTCCGGCAAGTTCAATGACTTCCAAAGATCTTGATAGTTAAACAGCCATGCGTCACCTCTCCTTTGAATAGGATCCGTATAGTTGAAACAATCCACGTGCTGTGCTTCAATAACCTTTCTCAACGAAGGAACATATACTCTTCTCAGCGGACTCGCATATCCGACAAAGAAACCTTCAAGAGATTTAGCTCCAAATTTGCCATCTTGGTCGATTACAGTGCATGGCGCACCAAAAGGTTCTAAGAATTTCAAATTTGGCTTCCGTCAGTATATCATCTCAAAACAGTTTTATTTGTTCGTTTGACAGTGAGAACTCTGTTTAGCGTGTAGCCAGCCGCAACAACCGCTTCACTCCAGAAGCTGACTGAAAGTTTAGAATCTGCAAACATGGTTCTCGCAATTTCAATCAGTGTTATGTTTTTCCGTTCAGCTACTCCGTTTTGCTGTGGAGTATAGGGAGCACTAAACTCGTGTAGTATCCCTTTTGCGTTGCAGAATTCCTTCATTTTGTTATTCTTGAACTCTATGCCGTTGTCACCTCTAATGCGTCTGACCAGCAGATGATAAAGATTCTCGAGTTTCTTGAATAGAATAACCAAGTTCTCGAACATTTCGTCTTTTGATTCCTTAAAGAATACCCACGAATATCTTGAGTAGTCATCTGTCACGACCAAGTAGTATAAGTCTCCTGAGATGCTTCGAACATTTACAGGACCAAATAAGTCCATGTGGAGACGTTCTAATGGCAACTTGATTGAGTTCAGAATTTTCTTCGGATGAGATTTCTTGATCTGCTTTCCCTTTTACAATCTAAGCAGTGATCAGACATATGAAAGCTCTGAAGAGTTACACCTTCTACAAGATCATTATGAACCAAGTAATTAATTTTTCTTAAATAAATATGCCCCATCTTACGATGCCAAAGAATGGAATCCTTTTAAGTAGCCTTTGTCACAAAACATTGCACTGATTTTTATGAAGTGGTAGCGACGCCCATATCAAGAACATATAGATCATTCTCTCGAGGTGCTCGCATCAGAATCCACTCATCTGGTATTTTAAATCTCCGCTTCAAGATAATACACTATTTGTCGTTGAAATGCACCGTGAACTTCTTGTCACAAATTTGCAATATGCTCAGAAGATTATTTTCCAACTCTACAATATAATTCACGCGATCGAATGAAACAACGCCATTGGAGAGTTTTCCCTCGGCGACTATCCTTCCACCCTGGTTACCCGCAAATCCAATATATCCACCATTGATAGCTTTTATGTCGAATAGCAACGCTTTCATTCCCGTCATATGCCTGGACGCTCCACTATCCAAAATCCACTTAGAAAGTCCGGATCTCTGGAGCCCCTGCACATTTCAACAATCTATTTAAAAAGCAAGACCCAAGCCTTTTTGGTCTTGGGTTGAATTGGATAACCATCGTCAAAATCAAACTCACACTCATCAGCATAATCGAATCCACACTCATCTGCATAATCAAATTCACATTTATCATCTGGATTTTCTATGATGTATATGTTTGAAAACTTTACTGTCTTTTTATCTTTTGAATTGTTACCACTTGTAGTTTTGACATTTTCATATGTGGTTTCAATTATGATTTCAGATTTTGATTCTTTCATGCTATCACTAGTCTTAACAAGCTCAGACTTAGTGATCTCAGATGTTGTTGAACGTTTCTTTGCAATCCAAGCTTGAGATTTTATGTTAGCCTTCTTGATGTAAAACTTGTTTTCATTAGCTTTTGAAGACTCACCTTTTTCAAAAGTTGAATTCTCAAATTTCTTTTCAAAAACCTGTTTCATTTCATTTTTGTTAACATTTCTTTTTAGAATTCTTATTTGCCCAAACTCTGGTTGCTTCGGTTTCACAACATTTGAACTCTCTTTCCTTCGAAGATAAGCCGGCTTTGATTTCGGACAGTAACGTGCAATATGACCAATTTCATTGCACTTGAAACAAGTCGGATAATCATGTGGATGTCCTTTTGTGGGTTTTACACCACTTGTTTTGGGACCACTTGCAAATTTGGCTTTATCTCGAAGTTCTATCTGTTTCTTGAACTCATTGTTTGATTGTTTCCCGATCAAACTTTCCTCATGAACCGTGTTCGTCCCATATACAAAATTCATGTTTTTATTTTTGTATTCATGAAATGGTGACGTTTTCTTTTCAGGTTCGTCTGATTCCTCTAATCCCAACCCAGCTCTCCGGTTTTCCGGATGATCACCACCATTCCTTCGGTAGTTATTTCTTTTAGGTTTGGAATAGAACTTCTTTTCATTGATCTCCAGATCATCTGATGTGACTTCCACGAGTTTTAAGAATTTTCTAACAATTATTCCTTCATGTTCTGAATCGGAAAACTGTCATCAAAGTATAATCTATCAGATTCCTTAATCTTGTACATGACAACATTAGGATCATCACATAGATCATTCTCCGATGATGTATCGTCATCTTCGTACTGTGAATCAGAATTCTTTGAGCTCGAGTCGGCGTTTTTAAAGCTGCCTTCATCAGAATCGTTCAAAACATTTTCAACAACCTTTTTAACCACATCATTGCCATCATCTGTTTTAGTATAGATTACATCAATGTTCTCTGGAAACTCAGTTTTCTTTTCAGATAACAACTCAATATTGAGTGCCTTATCCATCCCATCAGCGGATTTGCGACAATACTTCTCGCATAGGGGTGGAGGAACATTGTTGTATTCTTTACCAATTTTCTTTTTAGGTTTCTCTTCGGATGGAATTGTCGGAAGAATGTGATCAATGACATATGCGTTACAGGTGTAACTTCTCAAAAGTTTTTGAACATGCTCTGTTTCAATTTTCATGTTCTGAAGTTGTTGCTTAGTTTCAGCAATGGTGTTAATATAGATATTAATCGCTTTTTGCTTATCCCTTACTGTTCCTTTTAACATCCTTATGGTATCATGTTGTTCGATATTATTTCTATCGAGCCTACCATAATCATTTTTCATTTTGTCATACGCTTCCTTCATTGTGCGATAATCGTATTTCAAAAGTTCATTATGCACATTGTTTTCAGCGATGATCTTCGATTTTTTGGCATATTCAGAACATGGTTCGGTACATTTTGTACAAGGTTTCTCAAACTCTACAACTTGTACTTTGACAACTTCATTTCCCTCTGGACCTACCTTAGTTAGATTTGCCATCAAGGCTTTGTCCGCAATATCCTTGAGGTTTTCGGCATTCACTTCTTGAGTAACATTATTGACCACTTCATCAGTTGATTCTTCTCGGGAACTTGCTCCTGAGAACTTCCATCAAAGTGGCCTGCAAAATTTTCACAAGAATTAGGAGATAAAATTCCTTGCTTCTGCATGTGGATATACTCCTCTTCTTCACGTTGTTGTTGCAAATATTGTTCCAGCAGAATATTCTCCAAAGCCACTGCTTCTTCTGCAGAAGTATCTTCAACAATTTCAGCCACTAATGCAACTCCGGTCTTCTTACCGATGTAGGAATTCCAGTCGAAACCGTCATATTCGTTTGATGCAACCATAGCCTTCTCAGTATTACTGCTATTCGGTTTCTCTTGAATTTCAACTTGAGTATTCTTCGGGAAAGGATTGTACTGAAGTGACTTCTTGTAATACTCGTTGCCTCCTACGAATGGACTTTGATTTCCCGTTGCTTCAGGATTTTTGCATTCTCTCTTGTAATGTCCCTTTGGGCGACATCTGAAGCACGTGACTTTGGTCTTGTCAAAACCCAGTTTGTTGCTCGAATTTCTGATATCTTGGCCAGTGCGAGCAATGAACTTTGTAACCCTTCGAATAATTGAAGCTAAACTCCACTTAATATCCATCAACTCCAGTTCTTCTTCATCCACTTGGTCATAATCTTCTACCGTCATTTCGGGATTTCAAATTTTACCGGCTACAAGACTTTCGTATGACTCCAGAACAGTGACAAGAAGCGACATATGCTGTTTAGCGACTTGTTCCGAAACAACATTTTTCAAATTCACTGTGATGTTGCAATTTTACACATTTGAATAAGAATGTGTTTGTTGGTTCTGATTTGCTTGACTCTGATAAGACGAATTTGAACCAGTACTTGAGAATGAAGACTGTGGACTTTGATCATGTTGAGGATATGACTGATTTTGATTCTGCTGCGAATTGTTCGAAGAATTCACACTTGCGTTGAATGCTGTCTGAATCTTTGGGCTTGAAATGTTATCTTGCATTCCACTCTTGTAGTACAAACCAACGTCTTGAACAACATTAGCATTCTTTGACTTTGCAATCTTCAAGAGTTCCATTTCATGGCCTTCGAGTTTATTGATAAATGTTGACAGCTTGAAGAATTCCCATTTATCGCTTTCCTTCAGAACCATTAGATAAGTAGTCCATTCTCCATCTGGTAGAGCATCAGCAAGCTTGTCGATGTACTCTTGTTCTGTCTTCTCGAGACCGTGTCTTCGCATTTGGACTTTAAGATGACAAAAGTGTTCGATCATCTGCTTCATGGTCTCACCCTTAAGCATGTTGAAGATATCGAACTCTTTCATAATGAGCGCCTTCTTGCTCTTGATCATCTCCGCGCTTCCTTGATACTTCTTCTGAATAGAAAGCAAGAGATCTCTTGCAATTGTGTATTCCAGTAGCAAAACGAGAATATCTTCTTTAACAGATTGTTGGATAAGACTGGTCATCTTTTTCTCAGCAATGTATTCTTCTTTCTGTACGGTCGTGTAATTGTACTTTTCAAACAATTGTTGATGTTCATCCACTGGAACAGTGTAACCTCTTTTAATCGACACCCAGCCTGCAAAGTGCATGGCTGGAACCCAATATGTAAATTTCTCTTTCCATTCTTCATACTCATCCATCCTCATTAGCTTGGGCGGTTTAACACTCGTGCCCATTTCGTTATCAAGATTGACTTGATGGTTCACGTTGGCATTTGACGAACTAGCTCCAGACATAAAAACTCTTTGAATATCATCCATTGTGAATAACGAGACGTGTACACTGAAAATAATCAAAAACTTTTGAAAATGTTAGTTCTACTACAAGTTCGGTCGAACTTGTAGTTGGAATGAAGAATTCAGAGATTAGTCACAAGTTCGGTCGAACTTGTTGATGGATCTTGTAAAGATTTTGTAAATTCGAGCGAACTTAGCAAATGACTTTGATGAGAAACTAGCAAGTTCGGGCGAACTTAGCTAAAAATCTTTGAAATTTATCATGTTCGGTCGAACTTGATAAAAATTCAATAAAAATCTAGCAACTTCGAGCGAACTTAACCATTTTTCTTCCAAAATTCACTCAAGTTCGAGCGAACTTGGCAAAATTTTCTTGAAAACACCTCAAGTTCGAGCGAACTTGGTAAAAAAAATCACTGAAAAAGTGAGTTTTTAGCACAAGTTCGATGAACATGATTTTGGAAAACATGGTTTTTTCAAAATTTTGACATCAATTCGATTTATTTTGGTCTCCAATCTTTCAAGGGTTTATCTTTGTTGTATTTTACATGATATATTCAAAATTGAAAAGATTTTGACCGTGAATTATTCATTTTTGATGAAAAAGCTAAGAAAAATAGAAGAATGGAGATGAAATAGAAGTGTTCTTGTCTTGATACTATCAAATTAGGTTGTTCTAGCTCTGATACCACTTGTAGGACCAATCCTCGATGCTAAGGAACCTAAATTGGATATCTAACGTCCATAATAGCCGAAATATTATGTCGTGTTTACCAATAGACAAGAATTAATCAGTTTAACATCAGTTTTATTGATCAAACGTCAAGAGTACAAACTGACAGAGCTCCGCCTCCAAAATGCCGAAGTTACAAATGAGAGAGGCAAGCTAGCTATTTATAGAGTTACAAGTTCTCTACAAGGAGGTGTAAGTTCGCCCAAACTTGCCTTAGCAAGTTCGCCCGAACTTGTCTACACATGACAATGATGAGCCAACTTGCCTGTTTAATACATAAATACTACTTTTAGCTAGCCTATTCAGCTCTATTCTATACAGACTCGATGTAAGACTAATACATAGACATTATGCACCAACAAATTTGACATACTCACAAAACCTATGTACTCGCCAGCCTATTTTTGCTGACTCGTTTTCACATATGTTTCAGGGAACAATGCTTGATGATACTGATGCATGCTCATGTAGGATCGGATGTGGACCTTAGTGCTTATAAAATAAGAAAGACAATAAATATGCTTGTTTGTTTTTTTAAGTTGTTTGAAAGTTCTAAAACAATATGACAATATAATCTATGTTTAATATCCAATAAAACGAAATATGAAATACCATGTGTTGTTGAAACAATCTGTTAACGTGACTCCCCAAGTGTTTCCGCCGCACGTTGTTTTACGTGATTTAGGGTGTTACACTTTCATTGTATATGCTACCAATGATGAATCATCCTCCAAACTACAACTTGATTTCTCAAGATACTTCTTGTGAAAGCTCTCCTCATTTTCAGAACTTGAACTTGTTTTCAAATTAGATTCATTAGACTCAGCACTTTCAAAATCATTGCTATCAGTTTCACTTTTTAAAACATTTTCAACCACAGTTTTTACCACTTCCGATTCACAGTCATCATCAGTTTTTGTGAAAGTTACATCAATGTTCTCAGGCAACTCGTTTTTTTTTTTCAAATTTTGATTTTATATTGAGCACCTTTTCCACCCCATATGGTTTTTATTAACTATAACTTTCCCACATTGGTGGAGGAACTTTGTTGTAACTGACACCTTTTGATTTACCTTTTTATCACTTTCTCCCTTTTCAGTTTTCGGAAGAATGTGATCGATGACATATGAACTGGTAGAGTAGCTAATAAGTAGTTTGTTACCCGTTCAGTTTCAATTTTAGTTTTCTCAAGCGCATTTTTAGCTCAGCAATGGTATTCAAATGGATGCTTATGGTCATTTGCTTATCCATAAGAGTTGCCCGAAGCAATGAAAGTGTTGCAGCATCTTCTCTTGCAACTTTTTCATATTGTTTAATTGATCTTGATAATCTGTCATATGACTCTTTTACTTCGTTATATTCAAATGACACATCGTTAGAAGCACGTCTTAATTCATCTGTTGGTGTAGAATATCTATGTCTTAGTCTTATATCGAGTCTGTATAGATTAAACGTGAATAGGCTAGCGAAATCGAGTATTTATGTATCAGGTTGTCAAGTTCGCTGGTGAATGTTTGTGTGAAGTCAAGTTCGGCCGAACTTGAGTATGTCAAGTTCGGACGAACTCCTATCCACTCCAGCCGACTTACACCTCTATATATAGCTAGCTTGCCTCATTCATTTGTAACTTTGCACACTTTGAGGTGAATCTCTGTGAAATTGGAGACTTGATGTTATATCAACAAAATTTGATGTTTAACTGATTAATTCTTGTTGTTTGGTAATCATGTCGTAATATTTCCACTATTATTGACATTAGATATCAAATCTAGGTTCCTATGCTATCAGGATCGGTCCTACAAGTGGTATCAGAGCTAGAATAGCCTGATTTGATTGATATCAAGACAATAACACTTCTAATTCTACTCCATTCTTCTATTTTTCTTAACTTTTACACTAAAATGAAGAATTCACGGTCAAATTCTGTCCAATTTTGAATATGACATGTTAAATACATCATAGATAAACCCCTAAGAGTTTGGAGACTAAAATCAAACGAATTGGTGTCAAATTATTGCAAAAACCATGTTTTCCAAACTCATGTTGATCGAACTTGTAACCTAAGTTCTGCCGAACTTGCCTTAGAAACACACTTTTTGAGTGTTTTTCTATCAAGTTCGCTCGAACTTGAGGAATTTTTGAAAGATTTATAGCTAAGTTCGCCGAACTTACTAAAGAATCATTGATATTTATCAAGTTCGACCGAACTTGATAAAAATCAGGAAAGCTTTAGTTAAGTTCGCCCGTACTTGAAAAATTCTTATAAAATCCATATTGAAAGTTCGCTCGAAGTCTAAAAAGAAAACTGGTAAAGAATACAGCAATGTTCCTCCACCGCTATGCGAGAAGTATTGTCGCAAAACTGTTGATGGGATGGATAAGGCACTCAGCATTGAGTTATTATCTGAAAACAAATATGAGTTGTCGGAGAACATTGATGTAGTCTTTACTAAATCAGATGATGACAATGCGGTAGTAAAAAAGGTGGTTGAAAAAGTTCTGAAAGATTCTGATGATGGCAGCTTTGAGAGCGCCACCTCGAGTTTGAACAGTTCTAACACAAATTTTGAAGATGACGATACATCGTCGGAAGATGATCTATGTGATTATCCTAACGTTGTAATGTACAAGGTTAAGGAATCTTATAGATTATAGTTTGATGACAGTTTTCCGATTCGGAATGTCAAAGAAGATCAATTGGATAAACTGTTCAAGCTAGTTGAAGATACATCAGATGACCTGGAGAAAAATGAAAAGAAATTCTATTCAAAACCCAAAATAAATTATAATAACTACCGAAGGAATGGTGGTGATCATCCGGAAACCAGAGAGCTGGGTTGCGATTAGAGGAATCTGATGAACCTAAAAAGAAAAGGTCATCATTTCATGAGTATAAAGATAAAATCATGAAATTCGTTTATGGGACGAACACGGTTCATGATGAGAGTTTGATTGGGAAGCAATCAAACGATGAATTTAAGAAACATAGAGAACTTCGAGATAAGGCGAAAGACACAAGTGGTGTAAAATCAACTAGTGGACAATCACATGATAATCGGACTTGCTTCAAGTGCAATGAAGTTCGTCATATTGCACGCAAGTGTCCAAAATCTAAGCCGAACTATCTTCGAAGGAAAGAAAGTTCAGATGTTGTGAAACCAAAGCAACCAAAGTTTGTAAAACCTATAACAATTTTGAAAAGAAATGAATCAAACCCTGAAGTGAAACCTAAAACTGAAAAGAAATTTGAAAAATCAACTTTCAAAATAGGTGAAACTTCTAGGGCAAACGAATCACGGTTTTACATCAAGAAGGCTAATAAAAAAGCTCAAGCCTGCCTAAGAAGAAGTCAACAACATCCGAGGTTATTAAATTTGAGCCTGTAAAGACTGATAACACGAAAGAATGAAAACCTGAAATCAAATCCGAAACTGTCAAATTAGAAGTTGTAACAATTCAAAAGGTAAAAAGAAAGTAATTTTTGAAAACGTAAACGATAGTGAAGGTTCAGGTGGAGATTATGAAGATGATTACCAAGCTTTCTATCCGAAACACAAGACCAAAAAGGCTTGGGTCACGCTCTTTAACTAGATTTTAACATGTGTAGGGGCTCCAAAGATCCGTTCTTTCAAAGTGGATTTTGGATAGTGGAACGTCCAGGCATATGACGGGAATGAAAGCTCTTTTGTTCGACATAAAGCTATCAACGGCGGATATGTTGGATTTGCTGGTAATCAGGGTGGAAGGATAGTCGTTGAAGAAAAACTTTCTAATGGCGTTGTATCATTTGATCGCGTGAACTACATTGCAGTGTTGGAAAATAATCTTCTGAGCATATCGCAAATTTGTGACAAACAGTTCACGGTGCATTTCAACGACAAAGAATGTATTATTCTGAAGCCTTGTTTCAAAATACCTGATGAGTGGATTCTGATGCGAGCTCCACGCGAGAATGTTCTATATGTCTTAGATATGGGCGTCGCTACCACATCATCAAAATCAGCGCAATGTTTTGTAACGAAGGCTATTGAGAAAGATTCTATTCTTTGGCATCGAAAAATGGGGCATATTCATTTGCAAAAAATGAATTTCTTGGTTCATAATGATCTGGTAGAAGGTGTAAATTACCAAAGCTTTAATATGTCTGATCATTGCTTAGAATGTAAAAAGGGAAAGCAGATCAAGAAATAACATCCAAAGAAAATTTTGAACTCAATTAAGTTGTCGCTTGAACGTCTCCACATGGATTTATTTGGTCCTGTCAACGTTCGAAGTATTTCAGGAGACTTATACTGATTGGTCATAACAGATGACTATTCGAGTTACTCATGGGTTTTCTTCCAAGAATCAAAAGATGAAACATTCAAAAACTCGATGATTCTTTTCTAGAAGCTAGAAAATCTTTATCAACTCCCAGTACGACGCACTCACAATGACAATGGCACAGAGTTTAAGAATAACAAAATGAGAGAATTTTGCAACTCAAAAGGGATTCTGCAAGAGTTCAGTGCGCCCTATACTCTGCAAGAAAACGGTGTCGCGGAAAGGAAGAACATAACTTAAATTGAACTTGCAAGAACCATGCTTGAAGACTCAAAGCTTCCAGTCAGCTTCTGGAGTGAAGCGGTTGCTGCGGCTTGCTTCACGCTAAACAGAGTTTTAACTGTTAAACCAATGAAGAAAACTTGTTTTGAGATGATTAACCGATGGAAGCCGAATTTGAAGTTTCTAGAGCCATTGGAGCTCCAT
The DNA here is from genome assembly GCA_947069175.1 of Scalesia atractyloides. Lineage (NCBI taxonomy): Eukaryota > Viridiplantae > Streptophyta > Magnoliopsida > Asterales > Asteraceae > Scalesia > Scalesia atractyloides. Next base: position 17,189,261 of record CAMTDV010000019.1, read on the forward strand.
GTACTGTAATCGATCAAGATGGTAAATTCGGAGCCAAATCTCTTGAAGGTTTCTTTGTCGGATATGCGAGTCCCCTAAGACGTGTATATATTCCCTCGTTGAGACAGGTAATTGGGTACAACATGTAGATTACTTTAACTATACGGATCCTATCCAAAGAAGAGGCGACGCATGGTTGTTCAACTATCAAGACCTTTGGAAGTCATTCGACTTGCTGGAAGAAGAGTCTGAAGAAAAAATTGCAGCGTTATACTATCTTCAACAGTCAGTGAATCAAGAACAAATCAATAGACCATTTGTGGTTAATCAACCCACGTTGGATTCTTCGTCTTCCGAAGAAGCTCCAAGTAATAGTGGTGCTCAAGTTGAAAACGTTTTTGAAGCAGAAGTAACATCGGCTATAACTCCATTGAATGCATCTTCTCAACCATGAAATACAACAACAGTGCCAAGTATGCCTCAGAATCAGAATTCTGATTCAGATGAAGCACCGACATTTGATGCTAATAATGAATCCTCATCAGATGAAGAAGTTGAGTAGATATCCAACATGTTGAATCAATCTGCTAACTCGAGAAATCCGAACGAACCTTCATCAAGTGCACCTAACGTTGAATTGAACATTGATCTGAATGTCTCGAATCAACAAAGCTCAGTTGATGTTCCTACCGAAGAAATCCCGCGATCATATTCTTACCATCATTCAGCGAATATCATTGGTGAATTACAAACTGGTGTGCACACACGAAGCCAAATCAATAAAGCACTAAGTTGTTTCTACACCCAAGTTGCTCCAACTCAAAACTACTGCTACTACTCATGTTTCATTTCTCAAATAGAGCCGAAAACTGTTAATGAAGCTCTGGGTGATAGCTGTCACACCCCGACCGCGTAAAACAACAAACCGCAATGGAAACGTCAGGGAGTGTCGTAACAGAAGTATTGGTTCAACAACCATGGCAATTAAAGTTTTTGTATTATTGGATGAAATTTGATTACAATGTCTTGGAATAAAAGAAAATAAACAAAAGTGTAATTGTCTTGTAGATTTGAAGTCACTAAAGCCCAAGTCCGTCCTAAGTGTCGCATGAATCAACCTTAAGCATTAGCTCCTGAAACACATGTGAAATAGGTACGTTAGCATAAAAATGCCTGTGAGATACATAGGTTTTGTTGATGAGGATTCATGACTTGAAGTTAAACTAATAGTTTAACGAAAAGTAGTCATGAACCTTATAAAATGTTTTCTTTTATAAAATCATATGAAAAATAAATATGAAAAATCAATGATATAAAAGCAGGATGTATACTTAAATAATTAACCGGATGAAAATGAAATGTATAAAATATGCCATTTGTAAAACAATGTCTGTATAAAAAATGTTTTTGTACCAAATGTGTCATGTCTTTGTCTTTGTTGAAGTGGTTTAAATAACGCTACGATATGTAATATCATGAAGGCATTTATATATAGGAAGTACTAGTGGCGTATCCACCGTGCTTTAATCATATTACACACATCTCTTTATTTAAATCACTTATCAAATAACCACCAAAAATGTCTTGTCTAACAAAGGTCTTGTATGGCAAGTAAAAAGACTTTACTCAAACCACATGTGTAATGCCGTGTATATCCAAATGTCTTGTATAACCAAATGTCGTGTTCAAAACAATGTCTTGAATAAACCATAGTTTAGATCAAAAGTCATGTTTTGCAAAACCAATGCTTTATTTGATATGAACATTTATGTAGTTATGTTTATCGCATACATTCAAGCCTTGAGACTGTTGGATAAACCCTTATCAAGTCAAAGGTTTATCAAAAATGTATTCGGATTCTGTCATTCCCTACTTCCAAACAAACCTAGGAAGCGGGGAACGGGATTTGTCAAATCCTATGGTACCATTACATACTACCAGGCAGCGTGATCAATGTTAATGAATGTATTATGTCCCGTTAAACAAACCAAATTTCACAGTCAATGTAAGCAATGTCATGAAAAATGTCTTTAAACCACATACTAAGTATGCTAAGTTAACATAAGAAGTAGAAATGTCCATAAAATCGATGTGCTAGCATGCTCAGTCAACATACATAGAAAAATGTAACGTAAATCAATGTGCTCATATGCTAAGTCAACATATGCCGCAAAAGATGTCTTTAAAATCAATGTGCTAGCATGCTCAGTCAACATACATAGCAACACATAATGGAGATCATGTACTATATATTGTACTAGTTGAACATAGCAAGTATACGTCATGAAAGCGTGAAAACATGAAAATATCGAGTAGTCACATGTGTTTCACCCCAAAATATTTGAAAAATATAAAAGAGAGGTCTACGTACTCACTTGGGGTTGCAAAAGTATCCTTGTTCAAGAAGAATAATAAAGCGCAAGAGTCCGAAGAAGTCTTTAGGAACACCCAAGATATCAAAGAACTCAGTAGGAGGCCTCCAAAAAGGATGGAAGCAAACTCCAAGAGTATGGGAGAAAGAAGATGGAAATGAAGAAGTTGTGAAGTGAAAATGAGGGTCTATTTATACTTGTGGATGATGCACAAGATCATTCCAAGTGTTAGGCACTTGGTCTAGGATCGTTACAAGTGTATAATGAGGTGTTGAAACCAGAAGGAGTGTGGCAATTTCATTTGTTTAGTGTTCATGAGGTTAAACAAGAAGCTGCCATGAAACTGCTGAGCTGGGGGGTCCTTATGGACCGTAAGGGTTATGGGTTTATGGTTCGTAAGCCCCTTAGCTGAAAGCAACTTTCAAAAGTTGGCTAGAACATGCCCCTGAACTCGTTTCGTCACGATTTGGCACTTTTAACACCGTTAACCTAATTTTTAAGCTCTATAAAGACGATAAAGCTTAAGGAACTTGAGATGTGTCCAAAAATGTCCCGGGTGTTGGTTCTTTCAGTCATACGGTTGCGGTTTTTGGTTAATTACGACGAAAATCATAACGAACGCGCAAATGACCGTTAATGCGCAACGAACGACATTTTTGTATTCCAATCATCAAAATACTAGATTTTAATGATTACAAAAATCTTTGGATGCGCGTACATGTTCCGGATTAGGAAATACGCGTAACAGCATAGTTTCGCCGAATTTGCAAAATAGCCCCTGAAGTTGCGTAAGCATGTTTTTGCCATACCGAAGCCCTCAAAACTTATTTCTAAGTTATGTAAAGGGTATTTAGGTTATGTTTAGATCATGCCATTGTTCCAGAGTGTACGTCACTTTAAACTGATTACGTTTGCGTAACGGTTTACGATTTCACTTCCCGAAGAGGTTTGGAAGATCGAAATTGAACAAGGATCGAAAATATGAAATGTCCTAAGTATTAAAATAAATCTCTGAATAAAACGCAATGTTATAAAATTACAAAATTGTTTCGGAATCGTACGATGATTAAAATAAACATATGTCACAGTCTCCGCTACTTTTGGAAATTTTGTCCCGAATTTCAACTAGAGGAAACTTGTGAGAATAGATATGGATATTTCGCCTTTATTTGGTCCTCTCATTCCAATGTTAACTCAGGGCCACGTTTGGACTCCCAACGAACTTTAACAATTGGTATACATCTACGCTTGAGCTTTTTGACTTCACGGTCCAATATTTCCACAGGTTTCTCAACAAAGTGCATCGTGTTATCAACACAAATTTCATCAAGAGGGATGTGGAGGTTTTCATCAGCCAAACACTTTTTATGATTGGACAAGTGGAAGGTTGGATGAACATTTCCAAGTTCAGGAGGCAGGTCAAGTTTGTAAGCCACCTTTCCGATTTTCTCAATGATCTTGAACGGTCCAACATATCTAGGTGCAAATTTTCCTTTCTTCCCAAATCTAACATTGCCTTTCCAAGGGGATAACTTGAGTAGGACATGATCACCGAATTGGAATTCCAAGAGCTTGCGTCGTTTGTACGCATAACTCTTTTGACGGCTTCTAGCTGTCAAAAGATTATCACGGATTATCTTGACTTTGTCTATCGTGTCTTGAATGAGTTCAGGTCCAGTGAATTGAGATTCACCGATTTCATTCCAACAGACTGGTGAACGACATTTTCGACCATAGAGAGCTTCGAAAGGAGCCATGTCAATGCTGGTATGATAACTGTTGTTGTAGGAGAATTCGATCAATGGTATATGCGAATCCCAACTACCACCAAAGTGAATCACACAAGCTCTAAGCATATCCTCCAGTGTCTGGATCGTTCTTTCGGACTGTCCACCTATTTGAGGATTATAGGCAGTGCTTGGATTAAGTTTGGTTCCCATGGCAGATTGCATGGTCCTCCAAAAATAAGATGAGAATCGAGCATCACTATCAGATATGATGTCCAAAGGGACACCATGACGAGATACAATTTCATCCACATAGATTTTAGCAAGTTTGTTAGTAGGGAAATCCTCACGGGTTGCTATAAAGTGTGCTGACTTGGTTAGACGATCAACGATTACCCAAATGGCATCATAACCTCTAGATGTATGCCGTAATTTGGAAATGAGATCCATTGCAATCCTTTCCAATTTCCAAACTGGAATTTCTGGTTGTTCAAGCAAGCCAGAGGGACATTGATGCTCAACCTTAACTTTGAGACAAGTAAGACATTTAGATACGTACAAGGCAATGTCTTTCTTCATACCCGGCCACCAAAACTGGGTACGAAGATCCTTATACATTTTGTCTGCACCTAGATGAATTGAATAAAGAGACTTATGAGTTTCATCCATTATTAAGGTGCGGAGATTTTCTTGACTTGGAACCCAAAAACGACTCAGATAATATAACAACCCATTGTCTTTCGTTTCAAGTTGAAGCTCAAGATGATGTTGTAATTAATCACTCATCATACCTTGTGTAACACAAGTTCGTTGAGCTTGGAAGATACGGTTTTGAATATCAGATCGAACTTGAACACAATGTAGCTTGACTCGTTCTTTACGACTAAGAGCATCGGCTTCGACATTCGCCTTACCAAGGTGGTTGCGAATTTCACAGTCATAGTCGTTCAGAAGTTCAACCCATCGTCGCTGTCTCATGTTTAGTTCTTTCTGATTGAAAATGTGCTGGAGACTTTTGTGGTCGGTGAAAACCACGCATTTTGACCGTATAGATAACGTCACCAAATTTTCAGAGCGAAAACAACAGTGCCCAACTAAAGATCATGAGTGGTGTAATTCTTTTCATGAATCTTTAACTATCTTGATGCATAGGCTATAACTTTGTTCTTTTGAATGAGAAGGCAACCAAGGCCTAAGTTCGATGCATCACATTATACGACAAAGTCGTCATTACCTTCAGGTAAGGATAAAATAGGAGCATTACAAAGCTTCTGTTTCAAGGTCTGAAAAGCTTCTTCTTGTTTAGGTCCCCACTAAAAAGGTTTATTCTTATGGGCCAAAGCAGTGAGGGGAACCACAATCTTTGAGAAGTTTGCGATAAAGCGACGGTAGTAACCCGCGAGACCAAGAAATGAACGAACTTCGGTAGGAGTAGCAGGTAAATCCCATTCCTTAATCGCACTGATTTTGGCGGGATCTACATAAATACCTTGTTCGTTAACAACATGTCCCAAGAGTTGAACTTCCTTAAGCCAAAATTCACACTTGGAGAATTTTGCATAGAGTTATTCTTTCTTTAGGAGTTGAATCGTTAAACAAAGGTGTTGCTCGTAGATCGGCTCGAGACTTTGAATAGATCAAAATGTCATCAATGAAAACAATGATGAACTTGTCCAAATAAGGCTTACAAACCCTATTCATCAAGTCCATAAAAACGGCAGGAGCATTTTTCAGATCAAACGGCATAACAGTGAACTCATAATGACCGTATCGAGTGCGGAAAGCAGTTTTTGGAATATCTTCTTCGAGAACACGAAGCTGATGATACCTTGAACATAGATCAATCTTTGAGAAGCAAGTCGCACCTTTTAGCCGGTCAAAGAGATCATCAATACAGGGTAGGGGATATCCATTCCTGATTGTGAGTTTGTTGAGCTCACGGTAATCAATACACATACGGAAGGATCCATCTTTCTTTTTCACAAATAGGACTGGAGCGCCCCAAGGTGAAAAGCTTGGACGAATGAATCCTTTGTCAGACAACTCCTGAAGCTGTTTAGATAACTCTTGTATCTCGGACGGTGCAAGACGGTATGGGGATTTGGCTATAGGGTTGGAACCAGTTACAAGATCTATACGAAACTCGACTTGGCATGCTGGGTGTAAACTAGGTAGATCTTCAGGGAATACCTCGGGATAATCCCGAACAATGGGGATGTCCTTAATAGATTTGCCCTTGCCTTTCTCCTCTACGATATGCGCCAAGAAAGCATCATAATTCTTTCGTAGGTATTTATGGGCTTGGATGCATGTCATGAGTTTAAGGCTACTGACAGGTTTTTCTCCTCGAACCTCTAGGATTTCACCAAACGGGAGACGTATACGAACAATCTTATCAAAGCAAACCACCTCAGCATGATGTTTAGATAACCAGTCCATCCCTACTATGACATCAAACCTCCCAAGTTGCATTGGCGTGAGGTCAATGGGAAAAAGATGGTTGTTAAGGTTCAATTGGCAATCACGGATGAAAGAATCAAGAACAAGGTGTTCACCACTAGCTATTTCGATTGTCAAGGGCTTTCCTAGTTTTGTTCTAGGCATTAAAAGCAAAGGTTCAAAAGCTAGGGATACAAAACTCTTATCAGCACCTGAATCGAAAAGAATTGAAGCAGGATGGTTGTTAACAAAGAACGTACCGTTGACTACTTCATTGTCAGCCCGAGCCTCAGTTGCATTGATGTTAAATGCTCGTCCACGAGCCGGGTTTGCATTTGCCAACTTCGGGCAGTTATTTCTGTAGTGGGTAAGGTCCCCATAGTTGTAGCAAGACCCAGGTGGATAGTGAGATCGTGCAGGCTGCTGAGCAGGGTTCTGGGCTACTGGATTCTGGGTAGGAGCAAAATGACAAGTGTTGGCAAGATGACAAGATTTCCCACAGTTAGTGCAAATGCGGCACTGTAAATGGTTGATGGTGACTGTTACATTTGTTGCACAAAGGTGCATTGCCAACATATTGTTTCTTGGCCGGTGGCTGAGCAGGTTTATTGGGAACAGTTTGGTTAGGTTGTGTAGTGAGAGCAAAGTTCTTAGAAGCCTTGCGCTTCCTCGACTTCTTGGAGTTCAGCTTTGTTTCCTTTTTGCTTCTCAGACTTAACAGACGGTTTCTTGTCACCCTTTCGATGAAGTTTACCCTTTTTGACTTGTGATTCAGTAAGGGTTGCATCTAGCTCAATGGCTTGACGGACAGATATAGGGTTACTGCCAGTGACGATGTCCTGGACAGGATCTGGCAGACCATCTATGTACTTTTCAATCATCTTATCCAAAGGCGTAACCATCTCAGGACACAACAAGCTCAACTCCTCATACCGATTGGTATATGCACGGTGCTCACCACTGTCCTGCTTTATTTATGGAACTCATTCTCAAGCGCCCTCTTTTCATGACGGGGGCAGAACTCTTTCATCATTAGAGCTCTAAGTTCCTCCCAAGCCTGACCCATAGAAACATCTGCACCCCTATCTCTCACCACTCTGTTCCACCACGTGAGCGCCCTCTTTTGGAACACGCTCGAAGCAAACTCGACCTTACGATTATCAGGACACTGAAAATGGCGAAAAGTATTCTCAAGACTCTCAAACCACTGTAGGAGCGCAGTTTCTCCTTCATAATCACTAAACTTGAGTGGTTTAGCCGAGTTAAATTGTTTAAAGTTACACACAGCATGTGCATTGTTATTTTTGTTGGCTTGGTTGATTTGAGTAATGAGATTTGGTAGCATAGCAGCCATTTGTTGTGCTATGATAGTTGCCAGTTCGGTGTTAGGTGGAGGTACGTTTCATCAACGAGGCATTCTAAAATGGGAAAACATGAGAGAAAACGAGTGAGATGAATGTTCGGGAAATGAGATGTCATAAAAATCGACGATGGTGGTCATTCGTTCGTTTACTTACAACAAACAAACGACACACAGTGACTAATCAAAGTAAATGGGTTTTTATAATGTATTGCAAAGACATGCTTTAGCCTATAGGTGGAAACTCACCCCAAGAGTTCCCAGGAAAGAGTGACTTGTCCGATTAAGTGGATTTGTACGAACACTCTAGCCTTAGACTAGAAAACTCAGGGTATGTGTTCACATTATTAAAACCCAAACTTTGACAAGATTTTGAAAACTTTGAAGGCGAAAAGCGCCGATGATTTGCTTTGGCTTTTAAAATGAATTATACTTTGTTTTTGGTAAGGATAGGTGATGGTATTGTTTTAAGATCGAAACACCTGATAACTTGTGTTAGGTCCTAGAAAGGTTATAGTCTTGGTCAAAGCATTATTAATAACCTAATTCCCTCTAACCATTGGCTCTGATACCAATCTTTCTGTCACACCCCGACCGCGTAAAACAACAAACCGCGACAGAAACGCCGGGGAGTGTCGTAACAGAAGTATAGTTTCAACAACCATGGCAATTAAATTTTTGTATTACTGGATGAAATTTTATTACAATGTCTTGGAATAAAAGAAAATAAAAGTCTAATTGTCTTGTAGATTTTAAGTCACTAAAGCCCAAGTCCGTCCTAAGTGTCGCACGAATCAACCTTAAGCATTAGCTCCTGAAATAGATGTGAAAATAGGTACGTCAGCATAAAAATGCATGTGAGATACATAGGTTTTGTTGATGAGGATTCATGACTTGAAGTTATATTAATAGTTAAACAAAAAGTAGTCATGAACCTTATAAAATGTTTTCTTTTATAATATCATATGAAAAATCAAATGATATAAAAGAAGGATGTAAGGTTAAATAATTAACCGGATTAAAATGAAATGTATAAAATATGCCATTTGTAAAACAATGTCTTGTAAAAAAGATGTTTTTGTACCAAATGTGTCATGTCTTTGTCTTTGTCTTTGTCGAAGTGGTTTAAATAACGCTACGATATGTAATATCATGAAAGCATTTAAATAGGAAGTACCAGCGGCGTATCCACCGTGCTTTAATCATATTACACACATCTCGTTATTTAAATCACTTATCAAATAAACACCAAAAATGTCTTGTCTAATAAAGGTCTTGTATGGCAAGTAAAAAGACTTTACTCAAACCACATGTGTAATGTCGTGTATATCCAAATGTCTTGTATAACCAAATGTCATGTTCAAAACAGTGTCTTGAATAAACCAAAGTTTAGATCAAAAGTCATGTTTTGCAAAACCAATGCATTATTTGATATGAACATTTATGTAGTTATGTTTATCGCATACATTCAAGCCTTGAGACTGTCGGATAAACCCTTATCAAGTCAAAGGTTTATCAAAAATGTATTCGGATTCTGTCATTCCCAACTTCCAATCAAACCTAGGAAGCGGGGAACAGGATTTGTCAAATCCTATGGTACCATTACATACTACCAGGCGGCGTGATCAATGTTAATGAATGTATTATGTCACGTTAAACAAACCAAATGTCACATTCAATGTAAGCAATGTAATGAAAATGTAACGTAAATCAATGTGCTCATATGCTAAGTCAACATATGCCGCAAAAGATGTCTTTGAAATCAATGTGCTAGCATGCTCAGTCAACATACATAGCAAAACATAATGGAGATCATGTACTATATATTGTACTAGTTGAACATAGCAAGTATACGTCATGAAAGCGTGAAAACATGAAAATATCGAGTAGGCACATGTGTTTCACCCAAAAATATTTGAAAAAATATAAAAGAGGGGTCTATGTACTCACTTGGGGTTGCAAAAGTATCCTTGTTCAAGAAGATTAATAAACCACAAGAGTCCGAGGAAATCAAATGGTTCTTGTGTTTAGGAACACCCAAGATCTCAAAGAACTCAGTAGGAGGCCTCCAAAAAGGATGGAAGCAAACTCCAAGAGTATGGGAGGAAGAAGAAGGAAATGAGCAAGTTTTGAAGTGAAAATGAGGGTCTATTTATACTTGTGGATGATGCACAAGATCATTCCAAGTGTTACGCACTTGGTCTAGGATCATTACAAGTGTATAATGAGGTGTTGAAACCAGAAGGAGAGTGGCAATTTCGTTTGCTTAGTGTCCAAGAGGTTAAACAAGAAGCTACCATGAAACTGCTAAGATGGGGGGTCCTTACGGACCGTAAGGGGTATGGGCTTACGGTCCATAAGCCCCTTAGCTGACAGCAACTTTCAAAATTTGGCAGAACATGCCCCTGAACATGTTTCGTCGTGTTTTTGCACTTTTAACACCCGTTAACCTCATTTTTAAGCTATATGAACACGATAAAGCTTAGAAAACTTGAAATGTGTCCAAAAATGTCCCGGGTGTTGGTTCGTTCGGTCATACGGTTGCGGTTTTCGGTTAATTACGACGAAAATCATAACGAACGCGCAAATGACCGTTAATGCGCAACAAACGACATTTTTGCATTTCAATCATCAAAATACGAGATTTTAATGATTACAAAAATTTTTTGATGTGCGTACATGTTCCGGATTAGGAAATACGCGTAACGGCATAGTTTCACAGAATTAGCAAAATAGCCCCTGAAGTTGCATAAGCATGTTTTTGCCATACCGAAGCCCTCAAACTTCTAAGTCATGTAAAGGGTTTTAGGATATGTTTAGCTTATGCCATTGTTCCAGAGTGTACGTCGCGTTAAACTGATTACGTTTGTGTAACGTTGTGCGATTTCACTTCTAGAAGAGGTATGGAAGATCGAAATTGAACAATGATTGAAAATATGAAATGTCATAAGTATTAAAATAAATCTCGGAATAAAACACAATGTTATAAAATTACAAAATTGTTTCGGAATTGTACGATGATTAAAATACACAGATGTCACAATAGCAATGCTAGAGGAATTGTTACAGTTCGAGAAATTGGGGGTTTGGAAGCTTGTAGACTTACCACTAGAGCAGAAAGCTATTGATACTAAGTGGGTCTTCAAGTGCAAAAGAGACGATCGGGGTGTAATAGTCAGAAACAAATCTCGGTTGGTTGTCAAAGGATTCCACCAGCAAGAGGGTATTGATTACACAGAAGTATATGCACCGGTTGCACGATTAGAGTCTATCCGCATTTTCCTCGCATTCGCAGCTTGGAAAGGATTTAAGGTGTACCAGTTGGATGTAAAATCTACATTTCTCTACAGTAAACTTCGACAACAAGTGTACGTCGGCCAACCACCAGGGTTCGTCAATCCGCTGAACAAGAACAAAGCTTATCTCCTAGACAAAGCCTTATACGGATTACACCAAGCCCCGAGAGCTTGGTACGAGACGTTATCTCAACATCTCATTGGAAACGGCTTTACAAGAGGCACAGTGGACAGTACATTGTTTACCAGAGAAGTCGGATCTCATCTAATCATTTTACAAATCTATGTGGATGATATCATGTTCGGTTCTACAGATGATAGTCTTTGTAAAGAGTTTGAAAAGATTATGAAGAAGAAATTCGAGATGTCCTCCATGGGTGAAATGAAATTCTTTCTCGGGTTACAAGTCGATCAATTACCAGACGGCATATTCATTAATCAGACAAAGTATGTTCACGACATTCTCAAGAAGTTTGAAATGGATAGCTCGAAGCCGCTTTCGACTCTGCTGGCACTGAACCATGGGATTTGCATTGATGAGACGGGAACTAAAGTTGATGACACACTCTATCGATCTATGATAGGATCTCTAATGTATCTGATGACATCTCGCCCAGACGTCATGTATCCTTCCTGCTTATGTGCGAGATATCGGTCTAGTCCTCGAGTGTCACACATGCAGATAGTCAAGCGAATCTTCCGTTACTTGAAAGGATGTCCAAGCACCGGCTTGTGGTATACAAAAAACGACAATTTTGATCTAACAGGATACACTTACTCAGACTTCAAAGTAGACAAGCTGAACTCGAAATCTACAACGGCAGGATGCCAGTTCTTTGGAACACGTTTGGTAACGTGGTAGTGCAATAAACAGACCACTGTCTCTCTCTCAACCTGTGAGGCAGAATACATATCTGCTTCCAGCTGTTGTTCTCAAATCCTCTGGATTCAACAACAGATGAGGGATTATGGTCTGCAATTTCTTGATGCCTTTATTCATAGATAACAAAGCAGCTCCCGATATAACCAAAAATCCGGTTCATCACTCACGTACTAAACATATTGAAATTTGTTACCATTTCATTCGTGACTGTTACGAAAAGAAATTGGTGCGGATAGAAAAAATCCACACCGACGAACAAACGGCTGATTTTTATACCAAAGCACTCCCTTTAACAAGATTTAAATATCTAATGAGGCTTAACCGTATTAATAATTTGCTGAAAGATGCAGAAGCTGAGGTTGAATATGGATCGGACAACGAGTTCATGTGATCCACATTGGTTTGTCTATCTTTCTAGATTAGTATTTCTTAAAATCTAAAATCCAAAAATATGTTTTTGATTTCAGGGGGAGATATATTTGAGAAAATACAAAAACATATGAAAATTTTTAAAAATGTACAAAAACATTGAAAAAGACAAAAAGAATTTGGTGTCACAAAAAGGAAATGATAGTACATCAGTGGACTATCACAGTATGCTAAAGAAATGTAAACTTTAAAAGTGATAAACAAGTGTTACTATGGATGTGTCGATAAGCTTAACACGTTCAGTAAACTATTTTCGAGATATAAACTAAATTTTACAACTGCTTAATCTCGTGGATTAACACATGTTGGATATATGGACTTAGTAAAATATTTCGTTTGAGAGATTGCTTGATTCTGAGATACGAGGTCTTTATAAATGATTGATACCTGGGGTATTATACAAATTCTTCTGATTTTGCGGAAGCAATAGCCTAGAACTTCGATAATACTTTGGCTGTAAACCCCTAAACTGCATGCAATCTTGAAAAGTATCGAAAGATCTAATCATTCGCAGTGGTTAAAAGATTCCTTAAATGGAACACACCTTAATTTGAGCCTTCATCTCTTTGTCTGTACGGTAGTACTAACCTGAGCTCTCAAGGTCTCGCACAACCCAGATACATATATCAATTACGCTATATTCACCAGTAAGATGAAATCTAGGGAATCTTGATACGGTAGTATATTCAATAGTAGGAACCATAGATAAGTCAAGTTTCATAAATCATACCGTAACATGTCTTGGAACAGTTGAGAAACGTGGTAAAGTTTAAGTGGACAAACATATCGACAATCTAGGTAAACGAGCTTAAAACTCAAAGTCATCTAAAGGTCAACGGTATTAGTGATATGTCTCAATTAACTGATATGATCCTTAGACACGAATTCAAAAATATATGTCTGTAAATATGTTTGTACAAAGTTTACATTGTTCTGTACATAGTTTAAATGATTTACATATTAAATCCAAAAAGATTTTCAATGTGTTTTAGCATAAACTTACAAAAATACAAAAAGATTTTGTTTCTATATTGTTTTCAGCAAACCAATGTTGGAGAACGGGTGTTCGAAGTCTCGTAAGGTGTTAAACTTGTGAGAATATCATTGACAATGGGTTGGGAGCTAATCTGTAAAATATGAAAAGCCTAAATGAAGAAAGGTTCATTAATTTGAAACTTTAATTTTGAAAATATCAACAGTTTGTTCGTAACGGGTCAAACCAGGGTCATTAACTTGGACTCGGCAGACAAATCGGTTAACCAAGGTCATTAGCTTGAACTTGGTCAACTGAGTGGATTATCAAAACTGGTAAATTCTGAAAAGTTCATGGGCTAAATTGCAAAAACTTGAAAAATTGAAAATTGGGTTTAGGCAAGTTCGGTAGAACTTGCAAAACTAATTAAAGTCTCTCTTTGAAACAAGTTTCACCGAACTTCTTTGATGGCTGGTTGTGAAAGTACAAGTTCGCTCGGACTTGAAATGGGCTTTCTCTTATTGGGCTCTCAAGTTCGCCCGAACTTGCTTAGGTATATATACCTTGCAAGTTCAGCCGAACTTCATATCAAGCGAATCAGATCCTCTGAGCGAACTTAACTCACTTGTGCGATTTTTTGAAATTGGCTTGAATACACCGTTACTCTGCTAAAATTTCGTTTGATTGTGGTGATTTTCACACCATTCTTAATGGCTGAGGTGTGTAATTACCTTTTTATCCATGAATTGAACATAGTCGTTTTATCTAGATCTGAAACATTAAAATCTGATAGAACTAGCGTCTTAAAGGTTAAATTGAATTTAAATCATTGATAATCAATCTAAATTGACCATAGATATGAGTTGGATTCTTTCAGAATGTTAAAAATTTGGTTTTGTAGGATTTTGGTGAAAGGGATAACAAGTTCGACCGAACTTGTTATCAAGTTCGCCCGAACTTGCTTCATAAAATCAATAAATTCCACGGTTGATCACTGAGTTCGATCGAACTTAAAAATCAGAAATAGTTTATGATATGTGAAGTCGCTCGAACTTAGATTGTGAAAAGTTGAGTTGTTAATCATAAGTTCGCCCGAACTTATGACATTATTGTTGAACATGTGTTTGACATGTTCGGGCGAACTTGACACAAATCAGTTTGTTATATCCACATGAAGTTCGCCCGAACTTGATGAAAATGGTTGAAAAATTTTGTAACTTTTCTCGAAATGTGTGCTAAGTGTTTTGCATCGATTTTCAGGTTCACTCTCGATAAGGCGTTGTGTCTGTCGCTAAAAGAATAAGAAAGCATCTTGAAGTGTCACACCCTCAATTTCCACTTGCGGAGTTTTACCGCGAGGCGTGTGAATAAACCGGAATCTGAAACACTAGTACGTCGAACGACTCTATATGATTTGATAATACGTTTTCAAAAATCATTTGTCGTAGATTTTATATTGTCTTGATTAGTTACCAATATTTAGCATAAGCATCAGTTTTTAAAGTTTGAGCGGAAGCATAAATAAGTAGTGAAGCGGGCGCCAACACAAACGCCAAAACAAATGAAAAACCCCCAAAACAATATTTATAAATAAGACTCGATAAAAGATGTCTTGTTCAATGCATGTGCGTGCACCTAGAGCTCCTAGCGTCCTGAGAAACATGTAAAGAAACAAGTGTCAACATTAAAGATGAGTGAGTTCACAGGTTTTCATAAATTCGTTTGTTCGGTTATAGTTTGTTTTCCCCGTTACCCCTAACCCGGGATAACGTGTTGGTTCCATTATTCCAATCCCGGAATAATAAGTTGTTGCTTCCATTATCCTCAACCCGGGATAATATAGTTGTTGTTTCCATTATTCCAACCCGGAATAATAAATTGTTGTTTCCATTATCCTCAACCCGGGATAATATAGTTGTTTCGTAATTAAGTTCAATGTTAACATATATAGGTAGCTAGCCTAAAGTTATGTCACGTAAGTGTTCGCGATCGAAGCTGACTGTTGTGCCTCGTGTTGCCAGGCCTATCACTGACCATGGCGAAGTTAGGCCGAATTATTCACCCGTTGACCATACCCGGTCGGCTAGCGCGACTAGCTCGGATGGGGCTTGTCGGGCCCAGTGGTACTACTTATAACTCCCCCGCTATATAAACCCAATACTAACGATTCGAGAGATTGACGAGGACTTAAGTGATAAAGCTGCTTAGTGACCATAACATTACATTAACATTAACTTAGTTACCGAATAGTTATGTGACGTTAAATTCGTATAACGTAAAGAGATTGAGTTTGAAGAGTGTATACATGTTTCTCCCCTGTTGTTTAAAAACCGGATAAAGTTAGGGGCCGTGACCTCACCTTTATTTGCTCGGTTAGTGTAGCAAAGAAGTTGTAAAGGATGGGACCGCTAATCACGTCCTAACAAACCAATTGATTTCAAGTCAGTGTGTGATCACACCAATACAATTTCTACACTTAATTTACGCACAAAGTGATACACACAAACAACATATCTAACACTCAAACATGCATGCCAATATACTCATGTGAACATAGTAATCAAAACAGTTTATCATGAACATAATCCAATCCATCCAACACCTTGGTGCACACAATCACAAGTTATCAATTTTCAGCTTAATACTCATAATTCAGCTGTTTTCTACGATTTTTATAAAATTGTTCCAACGTTTCAAAAATTCCAATATTTTTACAGTAGGTGACATTTATACTGTAGAAATTTATATAAATTTTCCAAGTCCTAAATCTTTACCAATTAACCATAAATATTAATATACTAGGCTGCAGTCAGATTTATCGCTTTCTGACTGCAGTCCACGGAAGAATTTATTTAAAAATCACCGATCGTCCAATTAACAAAATTCCAGTTTGAGTTGCCCGGAAATTTCCATACCTAATTGCTGTACAAAATTCATGACTCAACTCCCTACTGATTTTAAAATCCAACTCGATAAACGACTAACAAAATTTCAGGATTTTCACAGCTTTAGTTACTGAACTTATTTGGCCCTTTAAAAATATCAAACGACTTCAGAAAATTATGAATCCAGCGCCATTAGATTCGTTATTCAAATCTCTACGTTTTAGACATCAGAAAATCCGTTTTTCGACAACTAATGACCAAGTTACAGCCAGATGAAGTCGGCTGTAACTATTACTCAGCAAACTGTTTTCAGCATATTATTACCATAACTTGCATAAACCGTTCCTATGATCAACCTAGGCGAGCAAGAACCGATTTCTAATCATAGATCAATACTAATAACATATCCATGCAAACCCTAGTTCATACTTCTAGTTTTTACAAACAAACATACTCGCAAACTTACAAGTTCCGCAAACAATCATTCATGTAAACAATGATAATTCAGCCGCTTACTTTCAAACACATATAATCTGAAAACAAACCAATTAATCATTCAAGCACATATATCCGAACATGATCTTGTAGCATATGACAAATTCTAATCTTTTAATGACAAGGTAAACGAACCGTGAGTAAGATAAGGGGCCGGTGATCAAAGATTGCTTGCGACCGAGGATGAAGATGGCGAGGGCTGCTGCTGCGACCGGAAGAAAAGAGAAGAAAAAGCTGTTCTCGCGACCGAATGGAGTGTAACAAGGGCTGATCAGATCAAGGTGATGAAGGCAGAGGTTGCTCGCGATCAATGGGAGTGCAAGGGGGCTGTTTGCGGTCGAGGGAATGGAATGATTCGCTGCCGTCGGCTGTTAGCTCTTTAGGGTTTTGTGTTTTTGAGAGATGCATGCATGGTTGGTATATATAGGCGCAAAAGAGATAAGGGTTACGGTTTGGCTTGAGCTTGTGGCCGAGAAACTTGGGTTGGTTCGGTTTGGGTTTGAACACAATAACTTGATCTCGGCCGAGAGTGATTTGGGTTGTTCGCAAAGGGGTTTGCGGTTTGGGTTTGATCCTTGTTCTCGGCCGAAGACTTGGGTTTAAAGTTTAAAACTTTGTTAACTCCTAGAGTCACAAGGAATCAAAGTTGGTTCGTGTCGCGGTTCGGTTCGGTTCGTGTACATATCTACCATAATTTTTTATAACTAAAATAATCACATAATGGCACATCACGTATTCACTAACTCGTACACGTTTAATACGGGGCAGACAATTTATTCGACAAGTATTGCGTTTAAGTTATCCGAAAAACCTGGGATGTCACATTATCCCCATGTTGAAAGAATTTTCGTCCCAAAAATTGAGTAAACGCGGTTTAGAATGTAGCGTACATGTTTAGAGTGCCACGCACAAAGAGTTAGTTCGTTTATGATAGTACGCGGAGTTACAAGAAGTTCCCAAGTGCCATGCACAAAGATTCTCAAGTGCCATGCACAAGGACTTAGTTAACAATAGTACGCAAAAGTATGAGAAATTTCCAGGTTGTCACATCATCCCCATGTCGAAAGAATTTTCGTCCCGAAAATTTGGTTACTGGTATCGTTAGATTGCTGCTCAGTTGCGAAGAGGTGTGGGTATTTGCTTTTCATTTGGTCCTCTCTTTCCCACATGAACTCCGGTCCACGCTTAGAGTCCCAACGAACCTTAACGATAGGAATCTTGCTGTGCCTTCGAGTCTTGATCTCACGATCCATGATCTCGATAGGCTGTTCCACGAAGTGTAGTTGCTCATCCACTTGGATCTCTTCCAATGGAATGACTAGAGTTTCGTCTGATAGACACTTCTTCAGATTTGATACGTGAAAAACGTTGTGAACTCCACTGAGTTCGGCAGGAAGGTCTAATTGATAAGCTACGGGTCCGATACGTTTCAAGATTACAAACGGGCCTACGTACCGTGGGTTTAGTTTGCCCCGTTTTCCAAAGCGGATTACACCCTTCCAGGGTGACACCTTTAGTAGGACGCGGTCGCCTACTTGAAATTCGAGCGGTTTGCGTCGTTGATCAGCGTAGCTTTTCTGTCGATCTCGTGCCGCCGCCATGCGGTTTCTGATTTGTACAATCTTTTTAGTAGCCTCAAGTATTAACTCAGGGCCTGTGAGTTGACTGTCACCGACTTCTGCCCAGCAGACCGGTGATCTACATTTACGACCGTATAATGCCTCAAACGGTGCTGCCGAAATACTCGTATGATAGCTGTGGTTATATGAGAATTATACTAGAGGCAGGTGGATTTCCCAACTATTTCCGAAGTCTATGACGCATGCCCTAAGCATGTCTTCCAAGGTTTGTATGGTCCTTTCACTTTGACCATCAGTCTGGGGGTGATAGGCTGTGCTCATATCCAAGCGTGTTCCCAACGCTTTCTGGAGTGACTGCCAGAAGTTGGACGTGAAGCGAGCATCTCTGTCTGAGATGATGGATGTTGGCACTCCGTGCCGAGAAACTACTTCCTTAATGTAGATACGAGTCAACTTCTCCATCTTATCTGTTTCTTTAATAGCTAGGAAGTGTGCGGACTTAGTTAAACAATCCACAATTACCCAGATGGTATCGCAACCACCCAAAGTTCGCGGGAGTTTAGTGATGAAATCCATCGAGATCTGATCCCATTTCCACACTGGGATCTCAGGTTGTTGGAGTAGCCCCGATGGCTTTTGATACTCCACCTTGACTTTTGCACAAGTCAGACATTTACTCACGTAGGTGGCTATATCGGCTTTCATGTTGGTCCACCAATACGCAGCTTTAAGGTCTTGATACATCTTATCCGAACCCGGATGGACAGAGTATCGGGATTTGTGAGCTTCGTCCATGACTAGCTCTCTGAGGTTTCCGTAGAGAGGTACCCATATGCGATTCATGAAATACCGGGCTCCATTGGGTTTTACTTCCCAATCGCGTCCCATTTTTCCCACAGATTCGGCTTTGATGTTTTCCTCCTTAACTGCTTCTAACTGGGCGTCGCGTATTTGTTCGGGTAGCCCTGAATGAATAGTGAGTTGTAATGCTCGTACACGACGTGGTTTCAAGTGTTCCTTCCTACTGAGGGCATCAGCTACCACGTTAGCTTTACCCGGGTGATACCGAATGGCACACTCATAATCGTTCAAGAGTTCGACCCAGCGACGCTGTCGCATGTTCAACTCCTTCTGATCAAAGATGTGTTGGAGGCTTGTGGTCCGTAAAGATTGTGCACCTCGTTCCATAGAGGTAGTGTCTCCAAATCTTAAGTGCAAACACTACTGCTCCCAATTCCAGGTCATGCGTCGTGTAGTTTTTCTCGTGAACCTTCAGTTGTCGTGACGCATACGCGATGACCTTATCGCGTTGCATGAGTACGCATCCCAATCCCTGAATGGAAGCATCACAATATACTACAAAGTCATCTGTCCCTTCCGGCAAGGACAGAATGGGTGCACTGCAAAGTTTCTGTTTCAGCAATTGAAATGCTGCTTCTTGCTTGTTACCCCAAGTATACTTGATACCTTTCTGGGTGAGGGTAGTAAGCGGTTGTGCAATCTTTGAAAACCCCTCGATGAAACGTCTGTAGTAACCATCCAATCCCAAAAATTGGCGGATCTCCGTCGGTGTCTTGGGTGCTTCCCAGTTTTTGATGGCTTCAATCTTGGCAGGGTCCACGTGGATTCCCCTTTCATTCACGATATGCCCGAGAAACTGAACTTCCCGAATCCAGAAATCACACTTTGAAAGCTTGGCATATAGCTTTTCCTGTTGGAGTAATCCTAGCAGTAATCGTAGATGTTCAGCATGTTCTTCTTCACTTTTGGAGTAGATGAGTATGTCATCGATGAACACAATGATAAATTTGTCGAGGTATGGTTTACACACGCGGTTCATGAGGTCCATGAACACCGCAGGTGCGTTGGTGAGACCGAAGGGCATGACCAAAAACTCGTAATGGCCATACCGAGTGCGAAATGCCGTCTTGGCGATATCCTCCTCCCTGACGCGTAGCTGGTGGTAACCGGACCGTAAATCGATCTTGGAGTAGTAACTTGACCTTGAAGTTGGTCGAAGAGATCGTCGATGCGAGGTAACGGGTATCGGTTCTTGACAGTAACCTTGTTGAGTTCCCTGTAGTCGATGCACATGCGGAAAGTCCCGTCCTTCTTCTTGACAAAAAGGACTGGAGCTCCCCATGGCGAAACGCTTGGTCAGATAAACCCTTTCTCTAATAGTTCCTGAAGTTGGGTAGACAGCTCCTGCAGCTCGGCTGGAGCTAGGCGGTATGGAGCCTTGGCGATAGGAGTCGCATTGTTCGCCAATTCGATTTCAAACTCCAATTGTCGATGGGGTGGAAGACCAGGTAATTCCTCTGGGAATACATCGGAAAAATCACGGACGACCGGGATGTCTTCTATACGTTTCTCGTCCTTAGGCTGTTCGGTAATCAGTACGAGTAAAGTGAAGGAGTTCTTCCTCCGAAGATACTTCTGCGCTTGCATGTAAGAGATGATGTTGGTGACGGCGCTTGCCTTATCGCCTTGTACCGTCAGGATTTCGTCGTTAGAGAGCGGAATACGAATAAATTTTTCGAAGCAGAGAACTTCAGCCTGGACGTCGGATAGCCAGTCCATTCCGACTACCACGTCAAAACTACCCAGGGTAGTTGTCATCAGATCAATGGTAAAAGTGTGGCCCGCGAGTTTGAGTTGACAGCCGGATACTATTTGGGTCACATCTACAGATTTACCATCGGCTAATTCTATAACATATGGGGTTTCTAATGGTTTAAGCGTGAGATTTAGGTTCTTCCTAAAAGACTCAGATATAAAGCTCCTATCCGCACCCATATCAAAAAGCACAGTAGTGCTACTTTTTTTTTAAGGGGAAACCTACCGGTGACCACGTTCGAGTCGTTTCTGGCCTCTCCGCGGCCCAATGTAAATGCGCGACCTTTGGCACCTCCTATGCCACCGATTCCATTATTGTTGTTCTGGTTATTGTGGTTGTTGTTGTTTCCACCATTATTGTTGTTGTTACGCAGCTGTGGGCAGTCTCTTTTGAAGTGAGCAGTGCTACCACACTGATAGCATCCCCGGTTAATACCCTGCTGCTGACCCAGGGGTTGATTTTGATTTTGTCGGGACATGATTTCCCCACGACAATCCTTTGCCGCATGTCCCACCTTGCCACATCGTTGGCAGCGATTTCCGGCACAAGGGCCGTGATGATGAAGATTACAGCGACTTCACTGCGGCTTTCGACCTACATAGCCGCCTGCATTCTGGTTATTGTTGTTGTTGTTGGCGGACTGATTTTGGTGACCCCGGTGGCTGTTGTAATGATTGAACCGTTTCTGGTTCCCCTGCTGCGGCTGGGATGATGAAGACTGTCGAGCAGACGTGTCTTCAAACTTTCTTTTGTTATCCGGGGCAACTTCAGTTGTACCCCGTGCTGGCAACTTCTTTTGCTCCACCGCCTTATCGGTGAGTTTGTGAGCCAATCGGATTGCTTGATGTTCAGTTGCAGGGTTACTAGCCATTACCATACCCTGAATCTCCGGAACCAGACCCCCAAGATAGAACTCGAGTCTTTTCTCCACAGTGTTGGCCAAATCGGGACATAGAAATACCAAGTCATGGTGTTTTGCGGTGTAAGCTTCAATTTCCGATCCCACCATCTTGTGGTTCCATAAGGCTTGCTCCAACTGTTGCACTCTGTCTCGTGGACAGTACTCCTCTTTGATTAGGGCCTTGAACTCGGCCCAGGCCATTGCATTCGCAGCTATAAGTCCACGTGTTTGGACTTGTGCATTCCACCATGTCAGTGCCCCATCTTCCAGTGTTGAGGCTGCGTACTTGACCTTGTTGGCCTCTAGACAGTTGCACATTTCAAAAACGGATTCAGATTTTTCGTTCCAGCGGACCACTCCAATGGGTCCTTCCGCCCCCGAGAATTTGCTTGGTTTCGCGTCGAGGAACATCTTGTAGGGGTTAAAGCCCCCTCCTGCTGACAGAGAATAGGTAGTCAGCGAGGAATCCTACTAGCCCAACTATTAGATTTTCACACGAAAATTTAATAATGGTTACCTGCCGGTTGGTTCTGAGCACCTGCTAAAGCTGCGTTCACGTGCTCTTGAATCATAGCAGCTAGCTCTTCGGGCGTTAAGTTAAGGTTTCCACGTCGTCCAGTTGCCATTTAGATCTTAGAAACACAACACAAACACACCCCGATAAGTCTATATATCCAATATAGTTATCCTACTTCGTACTTTAATAATTATCAAGTTATGTCAACTTAATATGTTAAATAGTCAAAAGAAATACTTGATTAACTGAAATTTCAACATCTTACAAAAGTGCAAATCAAACATATGAATTCACTATAAAGTCTCAAGTTTAAACACAAGTGGGAAAATGAATAGACTGAAGGAAAATAAATAAAATAAGCGAGACGTGTCAGTCGTCTACGTCTCCATCCCCCAAGTCACTGTCGTTGCCGTCATCCTGCGCGGCATTTCCAGCTTCTACAGCTGGGTCCTCCTCCGGATCCTCCTCTGGATCCTCCTCAGGGTCCTCCTCTGGATCCTCTTCCGGATCCTCCTCTACCGGCACTGGAGGGGCCGGTGCTGGTGCAAGTGCTTGATTTTGCAGTTCCTGAATGTTCCAACTATTTTCCAGGACTCTGTCCTCAAGCCAGTCGGCTCTTATCCGCTCAGCACGCAGATCTCTGGCTATGGTGTTACGAGCTATCTTACTCGTATGATGCTCTTCCTCGAGCGAGTCGGTTTTACCGGTCAGTTGTCGGATCATCCATCCTTGTACTAGGATGGTTTCCTGCATTCTTTCTATCTGTGCTTGTTGTTTATGTAATATGATTCTAAGTAGGTCAATTCCTACTTCTACAGGGTTAACCGGCACAGCAATGGTTGGGCGTGATGACGACTCCTCCCCCAGAGCGAGCCTTTTCCTCACAGCTGAGTATGTCTCCACGCCATAAGATGGTAAGGGTTCCATCATAGGTGCCTTTCCTGGCGCTCTTGGTGGCGTAAGTTTGTCGGATGATGATGACGATGATGATGATGACATTGCCTGTTAGGTCGTGTAGTTAGTTACGAGTTGTTTTCATTTCTTATTATTAAGTCATAATCTACATAACACAGTTGTGGTACATCGCATCAATATAATAGTTCGGTGCCAAACTAAGTCTAGTGTCATGAAATCAGCTATAGTTTAGGTCTACTTCTAATGCAAACCTGGTTCTCTATAGCTAGTGGCTCTGATACCAATCTGTCACACCCTCAATTTCCACTTGCGGAGTTTTACCGCGAGGCGTGTGAACAAACCAGAATCTGAAACACTAGTACGTCGAACGACTCTATATGATTTGATAATACGTTTTCAAAAATCATTTGTCATAGATTTTATATTGTCTTGATTAGTTACCAATATTTAGCAGAAGCATCAGTTTTTAAAGTTTGAGCGGAAGCATAAATAAGTAGTGAAGCGGGCGCCAACACAAACGCCAAAACAAATGAAAAACCCCCAAAACAATATTTATAAATAAGACTCGATAAAAGATGTCTTGTTCAATGCATGTGCGTGCACCTAGAGCTCCTAGCGTCCTAAGAAACATGTAAAGAAACAAGTGTCAACATTAAAGATGAGTGAGTTCACAGGTTTTCATAAATTCGTTTGTTCGGTTATAGTTTGTTTTCCCCGTTACCCCTAACCCGGGATAACATGTTGGTTCCATTATTCCAATCCCGGAATAATAAGTTGTTGCTTCCATTATCCTCAACCCGGGATAATATAGTTGTTGTTTCCATTATTCCAACCCAGAATAGTAAGTTGTTGTTTCCATTATCCTCAACCCGGGATAATATAGTTGTTTCGTAATTAAGTTCAATGTTAACATATATAGGTAGCTAGCCTAAAGTTATGTCACGTAAGTGTTCGCGATCGAAGCTGACTGTTGTGCCTCCGTGTTGCCAGGCCTATCACTGACCATGGCGAAGTTAGGCCGAATTATTCACCCGTTGACCATACCCGGTCGGCTAGCGCGACTAGCTCGGATGGGGCCTGTCGGGCCCAGTAGTACTACTTATAACTCCCCCGCTATTAAACCCAATACTAACGATTCGAGAGATTGACGAGGACTTAAGTGATAAAGCTGCTTAGTGACCATAACATTACATTAACTTAGTTACCGAATAGTTATGTGACGTTAAATTCGTATAACTTAAAGAGATTGAGTTTGAAGAGTGTATACATGTTTCTCCCCTTGTTGTTTAAAAACCGGATAAAGTTAGGGGCCGTGAACTCACCTTTATTTGCTCGGTTAGTGTAGCAAAGAAGTTGTAAAGGATGGGACGCTAATCGCGTCCTAACAAACCAATTGATTTCAAGTCAGTGTGTGATCACACCATTACAATTTCTACACTTAATTTACGCACAAAGTGATACACACAAACAACATATCTAACACTCAAACATACATGCCAATATACTCATGTGAACATAGTAATCAAAACAGTTTATCATGAACATAATCCAATCCATGCAACACCTTGGTGCACACAATCACATGTTATCAATTTTCAGCTTAATACTCATAATTCAGCTGTTTTCTATGATTTTTATAAAATAGTTCCAACGTTCCAAAAATTCCAATATTTTTACAGTAGGTGACATTTATACTGTAGAAATTTATATAAATTTTGCAAGTCCTAAATCTTTACCAATTAACCATAAATATTAATATACTAGGCTGCAGTCAGATTTATCGCTTTCTGACTGCAGTCCACGGAAGAATTTATTTAAAAATCACCGATCGTCCAATTAACAAAATTCCAGTTGGAGTTGCCCGGAAATTTCCATACCTAGTTGCTGTACAAAATTCATGACTCAACTCCCTACTGATTTTAAAATCCAACTCGATAAACGACTAACAAAATTTCAGGATTTTCACAGCTTTAGTTACTGAACTTATTTGGCCCTTTAAAAATATCAAACGACTTCAGAAAATTATGAATCCAGCGCCATTAGAGCGTACAATATCTTATAGAACACACACATATCACTTCTGGATGAACGCAAGCCTTAGTGCAGATAAGAAGACTATTACATCATCTGTTCAAGTCGAAAACAAAGTGAAAAAGCAAACTGTCATAGAGGATGATATTCGCAGGATCTTGCAATTCAACGATGACAAAGATGATCCTATTTTCTTTGACGAAAAGATGGTACTAGGTTGTTTCTATCGTATGGGCTACAAGGGGTGCGTAAACAAGCCTACATTGAAGAAAGGGGAAGTTCCAAACCCTTATAAGCTCCTAATGCACGCTATTATTCATACTTTCAGTTACCATAAAGCGGGTCTTGATGATGTTCAGGATTATATGGCATGTATGGCAACGATGTTGATTCTGAAGAATCCGTATAACTACTCAAAGCTTGTATTCACGGACATGTCGAAGAATATGGAAGATACAAGATTATGTCTTTATCTGAGGTTCGTGCAGATCCTAATCGATGAAAAGTTTACAGACATTGCACGTGATCCAAACGACATTCTATATTTCAGTCACCTCGATGAAACCATGGTGAAGAAGTTGTTAAAGTTCCAAAAGCAAGATTCAGCACCGGTAACAAAACCAGTATTTGGAGCAATAAAATATGAGAATTATGTTGCACCGGCTGATAACAAGTGGAGGAACGATGGTAGTGGAGATGAGAAAGAGTTGAATGCTGAGAAAGAATGGTTCAAGACGTTTAAACCTAAAGCTATCAGTGAATGGTTTGTTAAAGCTAAAGTCCAAAAGAAAAAGAAGCGTGCGACAATGAAAGCTGACACAATGTTGATTGATGAAGATGAACAAGAAAATGTGCTAACTGAGGCTGGTTCTAGGGCAGCAGTTGTTACTGAAAGCCAAGAGGTTGAAAAGACGACTCCAGAAGACGATGTTATTTCTGATACTTCCGAGAACGATGATGATTCTGATGATTCTCGCCAGAAGGAAACAAAGAAGGCTGTCACACCCCGACCCGCAGCGGAATAAGAGTCGGGGCATAATTGGGTTATCACCAAAGCTCATGATGTTTACTAATATGTTTCATATTTATTAAATTCAAATTACATCTCAAATGTTCAAGTCAAATTCATACAATACAAGGAAAGGAAAATTAAATAAACAATCCAAAATCTAAACTGATTTATTCTTCTAGGCCGTCCAATATGTTTCTTGCTTCAACTGGATCACCTGTATCATGTGTAAAAATGGGGGTTTTTGGGTCAACAAAAGTTGGCGAGTGAACCTTGTTAGAAGATATTTATTATTGATTTCTTATTGTATTTAATATGGAAAAATTATGCAATAATCATATGTGAGCAAACGTAAATAAACATACAATAACAAACCACTTTGCATGAATATATGACATGAATGATATTGTATATGTTGGCAACGTCACGTTCCACTCATAGGTAATGGGGAACGGACGGCCTATGATGATGTATGTGCGATCAAGGCTCAATCAAACGGAGCCGATCGTATGTTGGCAACGCCACGTTCCGCTCATAGGTAATGGGGAACGCTTCCGCTCATAGGTAATGGGGAACAGACGAGCCTATGATGATATATGTACTGAAAATGATAAATTTAATCTAAACATTAACCACACAAACAATTGATACGTATTGGATACACATTTGATCATGGATACGATGGATGCACAAGTGTTTAAATGTAATAAAAATAAGACACATGATACACCCCAAAAAGTGATTAAAACGGGGAATTTGTAGAGATTCACTCATATTGGGTGCGTTCTTTTGATGATGTTGAATGCGCACGAGTTTAGAGAGTTGATCGACGAGGATTAACTAGCCTAAATAATAACGAAAAGGTACGATAAATAAGTGGATTTTATTAACAATTTTAATAGGATTTTTACATTTATTTTTGTGAGTTTAAGGTCATTTTGTAACTTTAAAAATATTATTTTTAAGTATTTTTAATTGATTTTTAAATTAAATAAATAAATAAAAATATAAAAAAATGTTCACTTTTTGGGTTGACCGTTGACCGTTGACTTTGACTGTTGACCGGTTCGGACTTGTGTTTGTTTGCGCTGAGTGAGGTTCGAACTTGTGACCTCTCGTACGCGTGCACGCAGCTCTACCAACTGAGCTACGTGTCTAACCCGAAATATTCTAAGTTTTAATTATATATATATATACTAATTAAATGTTTTAATTTATTCGATTTATACTAAAAGAATTTAAATGATTGAACCGGTTGCAGGGAAACCGAATCGAACTCGGATCCCTTGGTTTGTAAGCGCACAGCCCAACCAGTTGGGCTGTGTGACTTATCTGTTAAACTTACAATTTAAATTAATCTTAAGAACATCCTGGGTCCTACTCTAATTCAGTAACAAAAAAATTGGTTTTAATTCGGAAAGCCGGTGCGTTTGTAAGATTCGAACTCGTGACGTGCGCTATGTGTTTGCACACAGTCCACCGCTGGACTGTGTGTCTAACCCGGTTTTATATCTTGTTTTAATTAAACTTATACTTAGTGTTCGACTTCATCTTTTTCGTTCAAAGACACAGACAACGATATTCGACAGTTCTTGATTAATTCGATTAACGAACATATAAATGATTAAAATGTAATGGACAAAGAAGGTTTTGGAAATGAATGTACCGGAAAGATGATTTTCTCAGAACTCCGGCAAAGGTCGTCGGCTCGGTTTTATGAATTCCGTGTGAGCGGACCAATTAACAGTTTTGATTAACTAATTGTGAAATTAAATGACTAAACAAGAATTATCAAAGAGTTTAGATGTTCGTACCGATTCACAGCGTGATTTCGGAATTTTCAGAAATTTTCCGGCGAGTGCTGAATATCCGGTAACGTCGTCTGGGACCGATTCTGGTTGAAGGATTTAAGTTATTATAAATCTAACATGGATAGAAGATGAAAGAATTGAGAAATTTACCGATTCGATGAATGTCACGGTTTTCCGGCGAAAGTCCGGCGATATCAGAAAACCTTTCCGACGAACAGAAATTAGAGCGAAAGTGAAATTGGAGGTTCTGTGAGTGTTTCCGAATTATGAGACGATGATATTGTTAGAGTAAATTAGGAAGTAAATGATTTCGGTTTTTAACTCCCAAAATCATATGAATCGAGACAATTGATGACCGAATTGATTAAGAACGTGTGCAGCAATTGATCTATCGGTTATAATCAGTAATAGCGATCACTCAACAGTCTGGACAGTTGAAAGCCGATGAGCGGTTTCAGTTTTGGCGCAAACAGATGAGTTCACGGGTAGAGTTATGTTTTATTTGTTTCCTTGTTTACACAAACAAACCAAGTGGCGGAGTGGTTAAGTTGTGTGCTGGTTGTGTCTTCCGGCTGACCCGGGTTCGAAACCCGGCAGCATATTTTCATTTTTATTTACTTTATTTTTACTTTTTAACAATTTTAGTTTCCATATTCTAAAATGTTTATTAGTTATGTATTGTTTAAAATTAAAATGAGCATTAAATAAGTAACGAAAATTTGAAACTGACTATTCGATTAATAAACGAAGCGGGTTTTGAAAACCCGTCTTTTGAAGGATGTTACAGTATCCCCTACTTTTAGAAATTTCGTCCCGAAATTTAAGTAGTAGTGGTAACAGTAAAAAGATGCGGGTATTTTTCGCGCATTGAGTCTTCACGTTCCCAAGTAAACTCAGGTCCTCGTTTCGACTCCCAGCGTACCCTAACAATTGGAATATGACTCCGTCTTAAATGTTTTTTCTCCGAAGTCCATGATCTCTATTGGTCTTTCAATGAAATGCATAGATTCATCGATCTGAATATCTTCCAGGGGAATATGGAGGTTTTAATCGGCGAGGCACTTCTTCAAGTTTGATACGTGAAACGTGGGGTGAATTCTGTTGAGCTCTTCTGGTAGATCAAGCTTGTATGCTACAGGTCCTACTCTTTCGAGTATCTTGAAAGGTCCTACGTAGCGTGGTGCTAGCTTGCCCTTCCGACCAAAACGAACTACTCCTTTCCACGGTGATACTTTTAAAAGTACATGATCACCAATGTTAAACTCCAAGGGCTTTCGTCGTTTGTCTGCATAACTCTTTTGACGACTTTGTGCCGCTAGAAGACTGTTTCGAATCTGATGGATCTTGTCTGTTGTTTCCTGAATCAATTCTGGACCGGTGATTTGAGCTTCTCCAATTTCGTGCCAACATACTGGAGATCGGCACTTACGACCATATAAAGCTTCGAAAGGTGCCATGCCGATACTTGAATGATAGCTGTTGTTGTACGAAAATTCAACTAATGGTAGATGAGCGTCCCAATTTCCCTTGAAGTCTATGACACATGCTCGAAGCATGTCTTCAAGTGTTTGGATGGTGCGTTCAGATTGTCCATCAGTTTGAGGATGATAAGCGGTACTGAGGTCTAATCGTGTACCCAAAGCGGCTTGTATGGCTTTCCATGTTCGTGAAGTGAAACGACCATCACGGTCTGAAATTATGCTTAAAGGTACACCATGACGGCTTACGATCTCGCTGATGTAGATACGAGCTAACTTCTCGTTCTTGAAGTCATCGCGAATCGGAATGAAGTGAGCTGATTTTGTAAGACGATCAATGATTACCCATATAGTGTCATACCCACTGGAGGTGCGAGGTAACCCGGTAATGAAGTCCATGGTTATGTTTTCCCACTTCCATACAAGTATTTCAGGTTGGACTAGAAGTCCTGAGGGTCTTTGATGTTCAGCTTTTACTTTGGAACATGTAAGGCACTTGGAAACAAAAACAACGATATCTTTCTTCATGCCAGGCCACCAGTAGGTGTATCGAAGGTCTTGATACATCTTGTCGGCTCCTGGGTGTACAGAGTATCGTGTTTTGTGCGCCTCATTCATAAGGAAATCACGAAGGTTATTGTGATCGGGGATCCATATGCGATCTAGATAGTACAGAATACCGTCGGATTTAGTTTCGATTTTAAGTTCTGCTCCACAAGACAGCTCATTGCGTACGTCGTTTTCTGTTATAGAAACATGTTGGGCTTCTCGGATTTGATCTTTGATGTCGGTTATGATTTGTGAACATAGAAGACGAATGGAGTTCGCATAACCCTTTCGACTGAGCGCATCGGCCACCACGTTTGCCTTGCTAGGATGATACCGAATTTCACAGTCGTAGTCATTAAGAAGTTCGACCCATCTTCGTTGCCTCATGTTTAACTCCTTTTGGTTGAAGATATGTTAGAGGCTCTTGTGGTCAGTGTATATCTCACACTTAGTACCGTAGAGGTAATGTCTCCATATCTTAAGAGCGAACACAACGGCTCCAAGTTCCAGGTCGTGGGTGGTGTAGTTCTTCTCATGAATTTTGAGTTGTCTAGAAGCATAAGCTATCACTTTTCCTCTTTGC
Source organism: Scalesia atractyloides (assembly GCA_947069175.1). NCBI lineage: Eukaryota > Viridiplantae > Streptophyta > Magnoliopsida > Asterales > Asteraceae > Scalesia > Scalesia atractyloides. The sequence continues at coordinate 17,220,090 of CAMTDV010000019.1, forward strand.
ATCAGTACACAGCCTAGTCCCTGCCCTGACGCATCGCAATAAACCACAAAGTCATCACAACCTTCAGGAAGTGTGAGGATAGGTGCGTCACAAAGCTTTTGCTTAAGGGTTTGGAAGGCTTCTTCTTGTTTGGGACCCCATATGAAAGGTTTTCCTTTATGTGTTAAAGTCGTGAGTGGTACAGCAATACGGGAGAAATTTGCAATGAAACGGCGATAATAACCAGCCAAACCAAGAAATGATCTTACTTCGGTAGGTGTACGTGGCGCTTGCCATTCCTGTACTGCCTTGATTTTTGAGGGATCAACATGAATTCCCTTGTCATTGACGACGTGTCCAAGGAATTGTACTTCCCTTAACCAGAATTCACATTTCGAAAACTTAGCGTACAGCTTTTCTGTCCTTAAGAGTGTAAGGATGAGTCGAAGGTGTCGTTCATGATCAGACTTAGACTTTGAGTAGATGGGATGTCGTCGATGAAGACTATAACAAAACGGTCGAGATAAGGTTTGCAGACTCTGTTCATTAGATCCATGAAGACAGCTGGGGCGTTGGTTAAACCAAATGGCATGACCATTAATTCATAATGACCATAACGAGTTCGGAAGGCGGTCTTTGGGACGTCTTCTTCATGTACTCTGAGTTGATGATAACCAGAACGAAGGTCGATTTTTGAAAAATAGGTGGCGCCTTGAAGTTGGTCTAGAAGATCATCGATGCGAGGTAATGGGTAGCGGTTCTTGACCGTTAACTTGTTGAGTTCTCTGTAGTCGATACACATGCGAAACGTTCCATCTTTCTTCTTCACAAAAAGGACAGGTGCACCCCAAGGCGATGAGCTAGGACGTATAAATCCTTTGTCAGTCAGCTCTTGCAGTTGACTGGCTAGCTCTTGCATTTCGGATGGGGCTAACCTATAAGGAGATTTTGCAACTGGTGTAGCTCCAGGTATAAGATGACTTCTCTCACGGGAGGAAGTCCTGAAATGTCTTCAGGAAAAACTTGCGGAAAATCTTTTACTACTGGGATGTCTTCGAGTTTCTTCTCCTTGATTCCCTTTTTGACGACATGAGTTAGGAATGCGACATAATTCTTGCGGAGATATTTTCGGGCTTGAAGACAGGACATTAATTTGAGTCCTTTCGAAGGGGTTTCTCCAAAGATTCGTAGAGTCTGACCGTTTGCAAGAAGAATTCCAATGAACTTTTCGTGGCATACAAATTCAACATGATGTTGGCTGAGCCAGTCCATACCAATTATATTGTCGAAACTTCCCAACTTCATAGGTATGAGGTCAACTGGAAATCGTGATCGTTTAGGGTGAGAGTACAATTGCGTATAATAGAGTTTAATGAGATCGGTTTTCCGTCAGCAACTTCTACCGTTATGGATTCCATGAGTTTATCACGAGTTTGGTTCAGGATGGGTTCAAATTCTAAGGACACAAAACTCTTATCCGCGCCAGTATCAAATAACATGGATGCATAACTACCATTGATGAGAAACGTACCGTTAACCACATTGTTGTCAGCCCTAGCTTGATTTGCGATGATGTTGAAAGCTCTTCCTTTTGCAGGTGGAGGAGCTTGGTTAGCCTGGTTTACTGGATTAGCTTGAGCTTGGGCATGGATGATGTTCACCAAGCGTGGACAGGTGTTCCTGAAGTGGTTCGGGTCTCCACAGTTGTAACAAGCCCGCATAGGTTGCATCATGGTATAGTTGGGTTGGTAGTAGGATTCGGCTACATGTTGGGCAGGTGGTAAGAGTAAAGGTTGTTGGGCTTGACCCACTATCTGATGGTGGGTTTGGGTTGAGGGTTGATTGCGGTTCGTTCGCTGAAGCTTACGACAGGTTTGAATGCTGTGACCTGCGCGGCCACAGCCGGTGCAATGTTGGCAGGGATGATCAGGAAAGTGATGGTATTGGCAACGGTTGCATTTTGGGTATGGGCCGGAGTATGGCTTTTTATATGGTGCAGGTGATGGGGCAACTTGGGTGATGGGTGCAGCAGGGATAGGGAAATTTGTTTGTGTGACAGCAAAGTTTCTAGTGTTTCGTTTCCTCTTAATAGCAAACTTTGAGGAGGAGGTGGAATGGTTTGAAGTTTGGCCCTCAATGGGGGCTTTCTTTTTCTCGTCCTTAAATTTTCCGTTACGGATACGATTCTCGGTAAGCTCGGTAGCTAGTTCCATAGCAGCTTCAAGTGTTGCAGGCGAAGTGCTTAGAACTGAGTCTTGAATTTTCGAGGGGAGGCCTCGAATATAGTGTTCGACTAAGCGGTATACTGGGGTGAACAAGTTGGGGATCATTTGGTTCAACTCTAGAAACCTTTTGTTGTAGGAAGTATGATCTCCTTCCTTTTGCTTTAACGAGTGGAATTCATCCTCTAACTTTTTGATCTCGCTTCTTGGACAGAAGCGTCTCGTCATGATTTCCCTTAACTCCTCCCATGTTAAGGCCATTGCATCTTCGATTCCTCTCTTACCTTTTTCTGTATTCCACCAGGTAAGAGCTACTCCAAATAGTCTCCCGGTTGCATAACGTACCTTGCGATCCTCGGGACAATCGCAATTGAGGAAGGTGTTTTCCATTTCCTCAAACCAGTGGAGGAGAGCAGTGACACCTTCGGTCCCTTCAAATTTCGGGGGATCGCAAGACTTGAAGTGTTTGTAAGAGCACTTTTTGGAGGGAGGGTTGTCGACGTTCTGGTCTTCTTGATGGGGAGGATTGATGGGATTTGCGGCGAGAGCTTGTTGGACTTGAATTACGATGTCAGGACGCACCGCGGCCATTTGTTTTGCGATTTGGGTGGCCAAGCGTTCGTTTAACCTTCCTGACCTTCTACCCCCACGTTGTTGCCTAGCCGACATCTACAGGAACATACATAAGAAGATTGTGAGTTTAAGGAGTCTTTTTAGGTGTCATGTGTCATAAAAAAAATAACATAAACATCAATAATGCAACTACATCCATAGGATGTCTTGGGTTTGCTCATGTTTGGGCCTCCAATGTCCCCCATACCATCACCTGTATAGTCATGTGGGCCCCAATGACTATTGGCTTAGTAGGATTCACATTGGTGTTGGCGGTTTAACACTCGCATCACCCGAATGAAAACCATGAAATATGTTTGCGAGATGTATGGTCGGAGGGTGTCCAGGTGTAGGCACAATGACAACTCAAAGTGGGGTTAGCTCACACGACGTTTGGTATAGCATGCTTTGGCCTAATAGGTACTTCGTACTCTCATCGTTAGTCCCCAGGTAGGCAAACTGGTCCTTTATTTTGGATTTATACGAATGCCAAGCCTAGACAGGACGTTCCGACTACCGGCACTTGTACCCTTCCAGTTACTACATGCCCGTCATGAGAACTCACTTTGATGTGATTTGAAAAAATACAAAAATCGTTGCAAAAATCATGGAAATTGTGTGGTGTGTCCTCTCATGGATATGATATGTTATGAGGATATGATTCATGTTGAGCATTGTATAGTAATATGTACTTATGAACATGCTTGCATAACATTGAATGTAACAATAAACATAAAGCATATAAACATCATGAATTATGTATGTAACACAATAAACAATTTAAACATTTCTAATCAACTATAGTATAGGCTCTAAGGGTCTAATAACGTATCCTATATCCCTATAGTCATGGCTCTGATACCAATCTGTCACACCCTGACCCGCAGCGGAATAAGAGTCGGGGCATAATTGGGTTATCACCAAAGCTCATGATGTTTACTAATATGTTTCATATTTACTAAATTCAAATTACATATCAAATGTTCAAGTCAAATTCATACAATACAAGGAAAGGAAAATTAAATAAACAATCCAAAATCTAAACTGATTTATTCTTCTAGGCCGTCCTATATGTTTCTTGCTTCAACTGGATCGCCTGTATCATGTGTAAAAATGAGGGTTTTTGGGTCAACAAAAGTTGGCGAGTGAACCTTGTTAGAAGACATTTATTATTGATTTCTTGTTGTATTTAATATGGAAAAATTGTGCAATAATCATATGTGAGCAAACGTAAATAAACATAGAATAACAAACAATAACAAACCACCTTGCATGAATATATGACATGAATGATATTGTATATGTTGGCAACGTCACATTCCGCTCATAGGTAATGGGGAACGGACGGCCTATGATGATGTATGTGCTATCAAGGCTCAATCAAACGGAGCCGATCGTATGTTGGCAACGCCACGTTCCGCTCATAGGTAATGGGGAACGGTTCCGCTCATAGGTAATGGGGAATAGACGAGCCTATGATGATGTATGTACTGAAAATGATAAATTTAATCTAAACATTAACCACACAAACAATTGATACATATTGGATACACATTTGATCATGGATATGATGGATGCACAAGTGTTTAAATGTAATAAAAATAAGACACATGATACACCCCAAAAAGTGATTAAAAGGGGGAATTTGTAGAGATTCACTCACATTGGGTACGTTCATTTGATGATGTTGAATGCGCACGAGTTTAGAGAGTTGATCGACGAGGAATAACTAGCCTAAATAATAACGAAAAGGTACGGTAAATAGGTGGATTTTATTAACAATTTTAATAGGATTTTTAGATTTATTTTTGTGAGTTTAAGGTCATTTTCTAACTTTAAAAATATTATTTTTAAGTATTTTTAATTGATTTTTAAATTAAATAAATAAATAAAAATATAAAAAAATGTTGACTTTTTGGGTTGACCGTTGACCGTTGACTTTGACTGTTGACCGGTTCGGACTTGTGTTTGTTTGCGCTGAGTGAGGTTCGAACTTGTGACCTCTCGTATGCGTGCACGCAGCTCTACCAACTGAGCTACGTGTCTAACCCGAAATATTCTAAGTTTTAATTATATATAAATATACTAATTAAATGTTTTAATTTATTCGATTTATACTAAAAGAATTTACATGATTGAACCGGTTGCAGGGAAACCGAATCGAACTCGGATCCCTTGGTTTGTAAGCGCACAGCCCAACCAGTTGGGCTGTGTGACTTATCTGTTAAACTTACAATTTAAATTAATCTTAAGAACATCCTCGGTCCTACTCTAATTCAGTAACAAAAAAATTGGTTTTAATTCGGAAAGCCGGTGCGTTTGTAAGATTCGAACTCGTGACGTGCGCTATGTGTTTGCACACAGTCCACCGCTGGACTGTGTGTCGAACCCGGTTTTATATCTTGTTTTAATTAAACTTATACTTATTGTTCGACTTCGTCTTCTTCGTTCAAAGACACAGACAACGATATTCGACAGTTCTTGATTAATTCGATTAACGAACATATAAATGATTAAAATGTAATGGACAAAGAAGGTTTTGGAAATGAATGTACCGGAAAGATGATTTTCTCAGAACTCAGGCAAAGGTCGTCGGCTCTGTTTTATGAATTCCGTCTGAGCGGACCAATTAACAGTTTTGATTAACTAATTGTAAAATTAAATGACTAAACAAGAAATATCAAAGAGTTTAGATGTTCGTACCGATTCACAGCGTGATTTCGGAATTTTCAGAAATTTTCCGGCGAGTGCTGAATATCCGGTAACGTCGTCTAGGACCGATTCTGGTTGAAGGATTTAAGTTAGTATAAGTCTAACAATGGATAGAAGATGAAAGAATTGAGAAATTTACCGATTCGATGAATGTCACGGTTTTCCGGCGGAAGTCCGGCGATATCAGAAAACGTTTCCGACAAACAGAAATTAGAGCGAAAGTGAAATTGGAGGTTCTGTGAGTGTTTCCGAATTATGAGACGATGATATTGTTAGAGTAAATCAGGAAGTAAATGATTTCGGTTTTCAACTCCCAAAATCATATGAATCGAGACAATTGATGACCGAATTGATTAAGAATGTGTGCAGCAATTGATCTATCAGTTATAATCAGTAATAGCGATCACTCAACAGTCTGGACAGTTGAAAGCCGATGAGCGGTTTCAGTTTTGGCACAAACAGATGAGTTCACGGGTAGAGTTAAGTTTTATTTGTTTCCTTATTTACACAAACGAACCAAGTGGCGGAGTGGTTAAGTTGTGTGCTGGTTGTGTCTTCCAGCTGACCCGGGTTCGAAACCCGGCAGCCTATTTTCATTTTTATTTACTTTATTTTTACTTTTTAACAATTTTAGTTTCCATATTCTAAAATGTTTATTAGTTATGTATTGTTTAAAACTAAAATGAGCATTAAATAAGTAAGAAAATTTGAAACTGACTATTCGATTAATAAACGAAGCGGGTTTTGAAAACCCGTTTTTTGACGGATGTTACAAAGGCTATGGCTGAAAAGGAAGCTGAAAAGATCAAAGAGGCTGATGCTGATTTTGATCCGAATCTTGAAAAGGAGTCTGACGAGGAGAGACCCAAGAAAAGGGCTAAGTGTGTGAAGTCTGCGACAATATCAATGACAAAAACTACAGGGTCTCCGAAAGCTAAAGGCAAGAAAACAAAGAAAGCTCAAAAACATGCTAGTCGTCGATACATGGAAAGCCAAAGAGCACATAAGTAACACAAGAACCTTCTGGTGCACAGGAGAGAGGAGTTACACAAGAACTTTCTATTGTTATTTCATCTGAAGTTGAACGTCAATGAGTTACATAAGAACCTCCTGTGATCATTTCTTCTGAGGCAGAAAGGCCAGGAGTTACACAAGAACTAATTTACTTGAAATACCGGTGATACAATCTCCTGATCCTAAAGGTGTTCAACTTGAAAGCTCTACTCCAAAGAAGACTACACCAAAGGCTGCTACTCCTAAATCAACACCCAAAACTTCAAAGTCAAAGATATTTTGTGATATTCTGAATGTGCCGGTGGATCTTCAATATCTGGATGATTTCTTTCCTGCATCATATGTTGACATTCTAGAAAAGCGTGTCAAGATTATAGAAGATAAAGTACAAAAGAATGAGGAAGAGAAAGCTGAGCTAATCAAGAAGGTGAATCAAAGCTCTGTTGAAAAAGAAATGATGGATGATAAAATCAAGGTGTTAGAAAGTGAACGCGAATTATTCAAGGCTTTGATTGAGAGTTTGCAAGATGCGAATGAAAAGCTGTAGACAGAAATTGCTGATCTAAAGAAGATTCAAGCCCTAAACGATAGAAGATTTTCAAGGATGAAGAAAGTGTTATCTAATACACTTGGTATTGATTTCATTACTAAGTATGATCTGAGAAAGAGCTTGCAGCTAGTGGCAAAGGCAAAGGTGTTGAAGGTGATGCACCTAAATCTTCTGAAACAATTGAAGAGCCTATTGATGAGAATATCGAGAAAGCTTCTGAGTCCGAGATTGCTAAGGTTGACGAATCTATCAAGCCTTCTGATCCTGTAATTGCTTCTGAAGAAAAGGACAATGATGAAGCAGAAGATGAAGATAAGGATGATGAACCACCAAAAGATGATTCAAAAGATGATTTTGACCACGACGGAGGTAATGATGATGATCCAAGTGGTACAGGTATAAAGGTGGTTGATGAAGCAAATGCAATGAATGAAAGAAAGCTTCGATTTCACAAGTCTTCTGAATGATGAAGTAAATGCAATGAATGATCAAATTCAGGGGAGTCAGGGCAAACAGGGCCATTTGATGATATAGATATGATTAATATTGATATGTTTGCAAAGCCTCTTGCGGTACCGACAAAGCCTTTGATGTTGATGCTTGAACAGAATGTTGAAGAAGGCGAGTACGTTCACAACTATACTAAAGAAGATCTTGCCAAGTTGATTGAAGTTGATGCAGAAACACTTGATTCTGATTTTGAGCAAGTGTTGAACGTGAATACTTTTGAGCCGAATGAGTATCAATATCAACGCAGATTTGAAGCAGATGAATACAATAGAGTGATAGTGGAAGATTGGTCTTCAGATGACGAAAAGGATGAAGCTGCAAAGTACATCGGTCCTAATACTGATAGTTTTCCTACCTATGAGGAAATGTACAAGCAATCGGATGAAGATATGTTCAAAAATAAGATTGAGGAATCAATTCGTGAAGGAAAAGTTCTGAAACCAATGACAAAGGAGGAAATAGCTCAAGCTAAGAAGTCCTTGTTCAAAGAGATGCCGCGTGAACGTAAGTTTCAACGTCCTCTAGCATTCTTTACAAGAGATAAAGATGTATCACTGGGAGATATTCTCAGTTGGGGTTGGTTCAAGGAGTTGAATGTTTATGCAACAAAAAGGGAATTTGGGGTGCAATACTTCTAATATCTGGCTGATTTCAAGACTCTACCGTACTGGGATGTTGAAGAGCTTGTTCAAACCGTAAATGTCACATACCACATGAAGTACAGAGATCAATTATTACGGAAAATGATTAAGTTTGAAGCGACAAAGGGATTTATGTATTGGAAGCCGTTTATTCCAGGTCGTCGCATCAAAATGAATAAGAAGATAGGGGAAAAAGATATAACGTTGATCATGAAACGACCGAGAGGAATGAGAAACATACCTTTGATGCCTATCGAACTGAATTTTTATCCAGTGTTTAAGTGGTGGCAGATTGATCCTAACACGTGTGAAGCAGTGATAGTATTGCGATTTGAAGAACATCTGGATATCACAAAGGAAAGGGTGGAGGTATTAGGGTTTCAAGGTATGAGAGGTCTGTGGAGAATGATCAGGATTCTAGATCCTATGTGTTGGTAAATTGCTCAAGAGAAGATACCAAATGTTTGTTCTACAGTAAGATTGTATTTGAAGAATGTGAAAGGGAGCAAGCATTGCAATATCAGAGGGTTGTTAACGTTTGCTATGCTCGTGAAGTTAATTCTGGTAAGATGTGGAATACGAGCTGGAGGGATCTTGAACATGTTGGATTCTTAAAGGAAGAAAAGCGTCTCAAGGAGATACATGAGAAAGGTAGGGCGGCAAGGCTCAAAAGGTTTCAGTTTATGAACAAAGTGCCTCCTACAGATCCGACGCTAGATCCAAAGCAGGAAAGACGAAATAAGCCGTATAAGAACTTCTTTGGTCATGTACGTTAAAGTTTTATTTGAAGACAGAGTTTTGAAGACTGATAAAAGACGAAGATGATATCCAAGGGGGAGTCTGTTGGTGCAGAATGTCTGTCTTAGTCTATATCAAGTCTGTATAGATTAGACGTGAATAGGCTAGCGAAATCGAGTATTTATGTATCAGGTTGTCAAGTTCGCTGGTGAATGTTTGTGTGAAGTCATGTTCGGGCGAACTCCTATCCACTCCAGGGAACTTACACCTCTATATATAGCTAGCTTGACTCATTCATTTGTAACTGTTGATGCACTATTGTGTTCGTCACTTATCGAATAGGCTAGATTGAGCGTGTGTTGAATATTGTATAGGTTAGAATCGAACACACGACCGAAATACGGAGTTTTCAGTGTAAAAGGGAACAAGTTAGCTCGAACTTGACTTGTGTAGGTCAAGTTCGCTCGAACTTGACATGTGGCAGACAAGTTCGGCCGAACTTGTCATATGATAGACAAGTTCGCCCGAACTTGACCTCATATGCACATGTCAAGCGAACTTGGATGTTACCCTATAAATAGGTGGTGTGGGTTCATTTATCATTTGAGTTTTTGCCATCCCTACGGGGAGGTGCTGCCGGATTCTCTCCAGGAACTCCGGCAGCTGGACTTATAAAGATGTATACTCTTTCGGTATGAATGAAGACTTCCGCTACATTCTACTTCTACTCCTTTCTGTAATAACATTCTACCAAATCGGTTTACGTTTTGGCACTAACTTCCGTTTAGAACCGCCTGATCACGGACCTTCAGTAACTTTGCACACTTTGAGGCGGAGCTTTGTCAAATTGGAGACTTGATGTTATATCAATAAAATTTGATGTTTAACTTATTAGTTCTTGTTGTTTGGTGATCATGTCGTAATATTTCTGCTATTATGGAGATTAGATATCAAATCTAGGTTCCAATGCTATCAGGATCGGTCATACATCATCAAATTTTTAGTCTTTTATGACACACTCCTTGCAAGATTCCTCACATTTCTTGCAAGGTTTTTCAACCTCAACTATTATTTCTTTTACCACTTCCCTAATTTTAACACCATTCACTGACTCGTCGGGTTTCTGGTCATCTTCAGAAACTACCTCTTTAAGTTTGCCGTCAATGCTTGGTCAGCAATTTCTTTCAGGTTTTCAGCAGTCACCTCTTTTGAAACATCAATCACTTCAATTACCTCGGGCTTCACCTCTTCCTCAGGTTTAGCTTGATAACTTGGAAGAAAATATCCTGCAAAAGAAGGAAACATATCAGCATGGATTAAGTTTCTAAAAAGCACTATGTAAGATATTCTCTTCCTCTGCACGGTTCTCCAAATATTGAGCTAAAACTGCTTCTTCCAACCATGCTTTAGAATATTCTTCAGTTTCTGGTTCTCGTTCTTCACCTTCTTTTTTTGAGATATACTTGCTCCAGTTGAATCCTTCATGTAACACCCCAAATCGCGTATAACAACACACACGGCGAAAACACTTGGGGAGTCACGTTACAAATTGTTTCACAACACCTGATATTTCAAGTTTTGTTTTATTGAATAACAAATTAATTGTCTTGGAATATGAAAACGAAATACAATCAAATTGTCTTTCAAATTTTTAAGTCACTAAGGCCCGAGTCCATCCTATGTGTAGCACGCAGCAACAATCATCACATAGATAAACCTGAAACAAATGTGAAAATAGGTACGTCAGCATAAAAATGCCTGAGTAACATATGTTTTCTTGTTTAAATGATTTCAAAATATCCATGAATCCAAATAAAATGTTTTTCTTTTATAAATTATATGAAAATCAATGATGTAAAAAAAGTAATGTAGGTTATGTTAATAACCAAAAAGTGTCATGAAGAAGCCATTGTTTTGTGTAAATCAAATCATCAAGTATAAATCAAATGTCAAGTAACTCAATGTCAAGTAACCAAGGTCGAGTAAACCATTTTCATATAAATCATTGTCAAATAACCAATGTCAAGTAAACCAAAGTCATGTAAATCATTGTCAAGTAACCAATGTCTCGTATAGTCAAAATGTCTTGTATAAAACAACGTCATTGAATAAACAAAAGTTTTGTTCAAATCAAAGTTATATTTTATAAGTCGTTGCTTTTTATTGTTAAAACATATCTTATGGTTTGTTGGCGAATACATTCAAACCTTGTTAATTATTGGATAAACCTTTATAAAGACAAAGGTTTACCAATGTTCATCGGATTCAGTAATTCCCTAATAGATACTTCCCAAACTACGAAGCGGAAATGAGGTGTCAAACCTATGGTACCATTACATACTACCGGTCGGTCATAAATGTTAATGAATGTATCATTGTCGAAATCAACGCACCAATATGTGAATAATAATGCAAACATGTATGAAAATGTTTTGAAACCATGTACTAGGATGCTCAGTCAACATAAATAGTAAGAAATGTCTTTGATAATCAAGGTGCTAAATATGCTAAGACAACATATGAAGCAAATGCAATTGAAATCATGTACTATATGTACTATGTAATCAAAGCATGTATTGTGTCATGAAAACACGAAAGTAGATATATGCACATATGTTTCACCCTAAAACATTTGAAAATGTAAAAGAGGGGACTATGTACTCACTTGGGATTGCAAGAAAGTCCTTGTTCAAGAAGATAAACCAAAGCTCTAGAGTCCGAGAAATTATGTATGTCCTAATATCGGACAACTATGTTAATATCGAGACTTTAATCGGAGGATTTGGATAAAATGAAGCCTTATAAACCAAACGAGTATTGGAGCTCATATGAAATGGTTTCATAAAGTTTACATTCTGGCTTGGAAAGGATCCTAAGTGCCTTTTGACCCATAATGGCTCGTTAAGGTAGTTTACGCTACTTTAATGTATCATTTGCGTAAACGCGTGATCGGATGGTTAGATATGCCCTATGATAAGTCTTATATGCCAAAACAAGTTTCATATAGTTGTAACATCAGTCTATATGGCAAAACATTGGTTACATAAGCTTAGAATCAATTTATGCGCAGAAAGGGCATTTTGGTCATTTATAAAGGCATACTAGGCGACTTAACATAATGCTAACCAAAGGACGTGATGATAAGGTATAACGTCAGAGGGTTATTCCCTACACAACTATGGTCCCTAATATGAGTTTGGCCGAATCCTAAGATCGACTAAACAGTTCGGATTCGAAAGTCGAAGCGGTGGTCGAGAACGCTCGACTTACGACCCTAAGCAAGCACTAAACTAAAAGTGACGAGTTAGACATGTTAAGCATGCCTAACCTAGTTTATAAAACTGATTTGGTATCAAAACAAAGTGTTTTCATACCCGAAAATAGTTTTGTCATATAATGTGCAAAAGTGCGCATTATTGACCAAAACTTTGACTCGTCACTACAACTTACAAATGTGGTAATCAGTAGGTATGGTCGCTATGGATCATAACCATCGTGATTACGATCACGTTGCAAAGTACAATTGGACTTTAACTTGACCAATTAATGGTCAAAGCTCAAAGTCAAACTCAGTTTGACTTTTAGCTTGAAATAGCAAAACAAATGAAACAAGACAAGGATAGAGCACTTACTTGTGTTGTAGAACACCCAAGAGCTGCAAGAAGACAAGAACAACTCAGGTAGGAGGTATCCAACAATGTGGTAGCCTCCACTTAGAGTGTTTGAGAGAAAGAAAAGAATTGAGCAAGGAATAAGGTGAACTTTGATGGGTATTTATACTGTTCTTGGATCAACAAGATCATTCCAAGTGTCCCATGTGTTGGCATGATCTTATGGAAGTACTAACAAGTGTCAAATGTAGGTGAATTGGTGGCAAAATTGATTTGCTTAGTGTCCAAGGAGTAAACAAGAAGCTGCCACCTGTTTGCAACAAGTCTGATGAGCTGGGGGACCCCTTACGGACCCTATGGGGTTTTGCCTTACGGTCCGTAAGGCCCTTGCAGGGCTGAAGTTTCAAATTTGGTAGAAATGGCCCCTGAACTTGATTTTGACGCGTTTTGGCACTTTTAACACCCGTTAACCCCATTTTCAAGCTCTATAAGGACAATAATGCATAGGGAACTTGAAATGTGCTAAAAAATATTCTGGATATCGGTTCGTTTGGTCGTACGGTGGCGGTTTTTGGTTAAATACCACGAAAAGCGTAACGAACGCGCAAATGGCCGTACATCGTTAAAGTACAAGATTTTAATGATTACAAGAATTTTTGGATGTGCGTAGATGTTCCAAATTAAGAAATACGCGAATTGGCATAGTTTCGCAAAATTTGTAAAATAGCCCTGAAGTTACAAAAACATGTTTTTGCCATACGAAGCCCTCTAAACTTATTTCTAAGCTATGTTAAGGGTATTTAGGGTATGTTTAGATTATGACCTTGTTCCGGAGTGTGCGTTGCTACGAGAATCGACAGACTTTCGTAGTTGGTCATAAATAGTCCCTATGATCGAATAGGCTTGTTTTTGACATACCAAACCCTTCAAAACTTAATTCTAAGTTATGTAAAGGTTATTTAAGGTATTTTAAGCTTGTGTCATTGTTCCGGAGTGTATGTCACGTTAAACTAATTATGTTTGCGTAACGGTTTGCGATTTAACTTCTAGAAGCTGTTCGAGAGTTTGTTATCGCGTAATAATCGAATATGTACAATTGTTATCGATAAGTTCCATAATTCAGTGAATAAAACACAATGTTTTATTGCTTATGAAATTGTTCGAGATATGATAATGACAACTGGAGGCACAGTTGTCACACTTCATCATCTTGTGCCACCGTTAGTGCCTTATCTTTTGTTGTCTTTGTTGAACTACCATACCATTCTTGCATTTGGCTTAGGTGGTAACGGATGATGATAAATTACTTTCATGTAGTAGTCATCCTTGAAAGGATTCTAGTTAGTGTTGACATGTTGATTTGTGCATTAATGCTTGAAGTGCCCTGTTTATTTGCATCGAAAATAAGTGATCTTTGATTTATCAAAACCAAGTTTACCATCCAGCCCTCCGAGACACTCTCTTCCTTTAATCTCCATGAATTTTTGCGCTCTACAAACAATTGAAGCCATGCACCACTTAATGTCTATTAATTCAAGTTCTTTTGGGTCAATTTGATCATAATCCTTTTTTGTCATATTTGGATTGCCAATCTTCCCAGCAACTAAACTTTCATAAGATTCTAGAATTGAAGCCAATAGTGCCATGTATTGTTTAGCAGTATGTTCAATTAGATCCTGAGCATTCTCAAGATTCACTGCTATGTTGTACTGTAAGATTCTCTGATTCGGATTGGCTTGATCCGTCTATGTATTAGGAAGATTTGATCCTTGAGATGATCCCCGAGATGTATTTGAAGCTTGTGGTGTGTTCGATTCATAGCTTGGAAAAGATTGAAAACAACTTGGTGTTGTTGAAGAGCTTGATGATGTATTTGCACTAAAAGGCGTCTGAAGTTTCGGGCTTTGTGTATTAGCATAATGGTTCTTGTAATACAGACTGACATCTTGTTGCACTGAATCACTCTTCGTTTTTTCAATTTTTTGCATTTCCAATTCATGGCTTTCCAGCTTCTTGATGAATCTTGGTAGAGAGAAACCACAGTATTAGTTGTTCTTCAGAATGGTTAGATATGTGGTCCATTCTCCATCTGGTAATGCATCTGCTAGTTTATCAACAAGTTCCTCGTCTGTCTTTCGAATTCTCATTCTCTTTAACTGAAGGACTAGATGACAGTAGCGTTCAATCAACTAGTTCACTAATTCACCTTTCAATGGTCCAAAGATATCAAACTCCTTTCGCAGTAATGCCTTCTTGCTCTTTCTCATCTCTAAGCTTCTTACATATTTCACTCGAAGTGCATTCATAGTGATTGTGCATCATCATCGTGATGTAACAAAATCAAAATGTCTTCTTTCACTGATTGTTGCAAAATGCTCACCATTTTCTTTTCTGCTACAAACTTGTCTCTCTCTGGTATTAAAAATGTTGCCAAGGTCTTCCCCAAACCATTCTCTCCAACGGGTATTGTATACTTTTCTTCTACCGCGCACCAACAAAGAAAATGATTTGCTTCTACCCAGGTTTTAAACTTCTCACTCCAGCTATCATACTCTTCCAGATTGAATAGTTTTGGTGCCTTCACCATGGTGCCCATATCGTTCTCCATTTTAATGTTCTGGGCTACTTCAGCTGAATTGTTCACCTATGAAGTAGTAAAAGTGTTGTAAAAAACGTTGTCCATTGTTCTCGTATTTGCTGAAATTACACGAAACTTGAAAAAAATTAATCACTTGCCACTTCGTACAAATTGATCTAGGTCAGTTCGTACGAACTGGTGTTTGAAATTTAATCTGAATTGAATGTAGCAATTCATACGAATTGTAAGTGCACTTCGTACAAACTTTCTTCAACAGTTCGTGAGAATTATGTTTACAATCGAGGGTCCGTTGTACGAATTGTTCGGGTCCTAATTTGGCAAACATAAGGTAAACGCGCGGAATCCGTTTGCATAGGCGACATTGGATACAAGTTCTTACTGTTTAACACCATTTCATTAATGTGTAGACGTTACAGATCCTGGAAACACTTGGACAGAGCTTCGCCTCTGTCATGACAAAATCTCTAAATCTTACAAATGAGAAACCAAAGTCTCCTATATATAGTAGTATAAGTTCGCTCGTAATGAGACATGTCCAAGTTCGGGCGAACTTGTTCTTCACAGGAAAAGTTCAGGCGAACTTGTTCATGTGCTCTACAAGTTCGAGTGAACTTGACTTATATCACACATAAACATAACGTTTCGCACTGAAACACAGACTTGACGTAATACAATGATGTAGGCAACAGATATATGCATCAACAGACTCCCCCTTGGATGTTGCCGTAGTTATCATTCTTCAATTAATTTCCTGAGTCTTTAAAGTTCTTTAAATCTTTATTTCTTGAATAACTATAACTTCGTTCTTCATAGCATCTACAATCATTTTCTCTTTTCTTTACGAGCTTGTCTTGATAAAACTTTAATCACCTGCTCCCCCTTGCGTTGAGCTTTCTGGAATCTTCAATCAACGTTTTTATCTAATTCCCCCTTAAAATCTACTTCTTGTTTCAAAGTTCCTCAAACATTCAAATAAGCATTTTAGATTCAAACTTTGAAATTTCTAAACACAACCATTTCAAATTTAATTTTCTTATCAGTTTTAAACCCTCTTAGTTAATCAAGTCCAAATTAATGACCTTGAATATCTGATTTATGTATCAAGTTCAACTTAATGATCTTGATTAAACATTTCTAAACTGATGCATTTACTCAAATTTAAATTTCAACTTAATGAATTTTTAAACTTTTCAGATAAATTTTCAAAAAGTTTTAAATTCTATTCAGCAACTTTAGATTTTGAATGCCAGCTTTTCATCATCAGTGGTCGAAACTAAAAGATAATATAATCTTTTGTTTTATGAAATGAATATCAAACACTAAGTATGAACAAACATATATACAAGAATATTTTTTGTTGAGTTTATGTCAAAGGATCATATCAGTTTCTGAGACATATCACTAGTACCATTGACCTTTTCGTGACATTAAGTTTTAAACAAATTTACCTAGATTATCCATATGTTTGTCCTCTTAAACTTCAACACATTTCTTAATTGTTCCAAGATTCATTATGTAGATTTAAGAAACATGACTTAACTATGTTTCCCATCTCAGAATATACTTCCGTATCAAGAATCCCTAGATTTCATCTTACATGTGAGTATAGCGTAATTAATATCTGTATTTGGGTTGTGCGAGACCTTGAGAGCTCAGGTTAGTACCACCATACCGACAAAGAGATGAAGGCTCGACTTAAAGTAGTGTTCCAATCAAGGAATCTTTTAAGCACTGCAAATGATTAGATCTTTTGATTCTTTTCAAATTTGCATGCAGTTTTGGGGTTTTTAGCAAAAGCATTATAGAAGTTCTAGGCTATTGCTTTCGCAAAATCAGAAGAACTTGTATAATACCCCAGATATCAACTATCTATAAAGACCTCGTATCTCAGAATCAGGCAATCACTAAAACGAAATTTTTGAGTACTAAGTCCATATATCCGATAGATGTTAATCCACAAGATTAAGCAGTTGTAAAATTTAGTTTATATCTCGGAAACAATCTACTGAACATGTAAAGCCTATCGACACATCCACAGTAAGACTTGTTTATCATACTGTGATAGTCCACTAGTGTACTATCATTTCCTTTATACACACAAAACTCTTTTTGCCTATTTCATGTTAATGTACTTTTTGTATTTAATATGTTTTTGGATTTTTTGAAAATCTGGAACTTTTTCTCACCTAAAATTCAAGAACATATTTTTGAAATTTTTTATTTATAGAAAAATATTGACCAACTGATGAGAATCAAATCAATTCTCCATCCATTACTGCTTCACAATTATCTTTTAAGCACACTCCCCCTCATGATAACAAAAACCTTGACACTTTTGTGTTTATAACAATTTACTGAACATGAGTTTTGTCTTGTTCAATAGTGAGGGTTCTGTGAAAATTTTTAAATTTTTCTGTAGGAAAGTCCACGATTAGCACGGGAAACTAAATTTGTTATCTATTGTCGATTAGGCGGAAACTAATGACAAGTTAACCAAATAACAAGAATTATTCTTTTAATTGTTTTTTTCATTGATCTAAAGTTCAATACATTCGAGATCCGGATCCGACAGAGCTTCGCCGTCTCTGTGGCAAAATATCTCCTCGTTACAAATGAAATCACAAGGCATCTATTTATAGGATCATAAGTTCACTGGTTTGGTGTTGAAGTTCAGGCGAACTTGACTTAGTCAAGTTCGGCCGAACTTGACTTCCCCATTACCATCTCAAGCGAACTTCTCCTAAAACACTCTTAAATACGCCTCGTTTCATCTATACTATACAGACTCGATACAAAACTATTCTATAGACATTATGCACCAATAGACTCCCTCTTGGATATCTACTTTGTCTTGTTCGGTCTTCAGAAACTCTCGTTTATTCCAGACTCGTTCTCGTGTAATGACGAAGGCAACATACATAAGCACCAACAGACTCCCCCTTTGATGTTGCCGCAGTCATCTTCTTTCATAGACATCTTTTACAATAATCATCCCCGTTAGTGTTCAAGTGTTATAGTCTTCTTTGAATGTCCCGTAATCATCATACTTCAAGTAAGTTCCTGAGTCTTTATCTTTATCCTTGAATAAGCATTAAACTTTATGAACTTCAAACGTTCTCTTTTCTTAAATTTAACTTGATAAAACTTTAATCTCCAAGCTCCCTCTTGCTATGAGCTGTGCTCCCCCTAGCTTTGAGCTTTATCTTCAATTAAGTTTCATCCTGCTCCCCTAAAAACTTTACTTCCTATTTCAAAGTTCTTAGGTATTCAAATAACCATTTCAGATTCAAACTTTGAAATTTTGTATCACTTGTATTACATACCACCTTTACAATACTTGTACTTCAAATTTTAATCTTCATTTTTTAGTTATTTAAAGTTCAAACTAATGACCTGGAAACATTCTACGTTTAAAACCTTCAATTACACATTTTTATCATTTGGTTTGTGAAAATCCACTTAGCTGATCAAGTCCAAGTTAATAACCTTGATTAACAAAAAATGTCAACCAAGTCCAAGTTAATGACCTTGGCTAAACCCGTTGTGAACACCAGGATTATCTTCAATTTTAATGTTTCAAATTAATGAACTTTTCCTTACCAGACTTCGATATCCGTTCTCCAACTTTGGCTCGTTGAAAATCTTTTTGGATTTAAAAAGTTTATGCTAAAACACACAGAAAATCTTTTTGGTTTTTATCTTGAAAAGCAAGTAAAGTATTTACAGAACTTTTAACAAATAAAGTAAACTATGTACAAACATATTTATAGACATGTTTTTGTGAATTTGCGTCTAAGGATCACATCAGTTTTATTGAGACATATCACCAGTACCGTTGATCTTTTTGAGACTTTAAGTTCTAAACTTGTTTACCTAGATTGTCGATATGTTTTTCCTCTTAAACTTCATCACGTTTCTCAAATGTTCCAAGATATGTTAGGTAAAAATTATGAAACTTGACTTAACTATGGTTCCCACCTCTTTAATATACTCCCGTATCAAGATTCCCTAGATTTCATCTTACAGGTGAGTATAGCGTAATTGATATCTGTATTCGGGTTGTGCGAGACCTTGAGAGCTCAGGTTAGTACTGCCGTACAGACAAAGAGATGAAGGCTCGTCTTTCAGGTGTATTCCACTTAAGGAATCTTTTCAGCATTGCAAATGATTAGATCATTCGATTTTTTCAAATTTGCATGCTATTTTGGGTTTTTAGCAAAAAGCATTATAGAAGTTCTAGGCTATTGCTTCTACAAAATCAGAAGAACTTGTATAATACCCCAGATATCAACTATCTATAAAGATCTCGTATATCTGACTCAGGCAATCCTTCAATCGAAATTTCGCAGTACTGAGTCCATATATCCAAGATGTGTTAATCCACCAGATTAAGCAGTTGTAAAATTTAGTTTATATCCCGGAAACAATCTACTGAACGTGTAAAGCCTATCGACACATCCACAGTAAGACTTGTTTATCACTTTTAAACTTTACATTTCTTTAGCATACTATGATAGTCCACTGATGTACTATCGTTTCCTTTTTTACAACAAATTCTTTTTGTCTTTTTCATGTGTTTGTACTTTTTGAATTTTTTAAATATTTTTGAATTTTCAACTTTTTCATATGTTTTTGGTTTTTCAACAATTTTTAAAATTTTCTTACTCCCCTAAAATCAAAAACATATTTTTGGATTTTAGATTTTTTTTTAAATTCTATTTGAAAAATATAACCAACCGCGGCTTCACGGACTCCATTTCGTTTTCCAAATTTATCTGTCATTCAAAAACACTTGAAAAATGATTAGCAAACAGACAATTTTAGTAAAATTTTACTTCTTAATCGACAATATTAACGTATCGGTTCACTAAAAACGTTTAAATTTTCTCGGAAAACTAGTTTTACTAGATTTTTTCTCGTCAATACGAACTCAACGATGTATAATGTCCGAGACGTTTTTCTGAATTTTCATGCCTTAGACAAGTTCGGGCGAACTTGTCACAGCTTGTGAAAATCAGCTAATTAACAAGTTTGAGCGAACTTGTATGGAATTTCAAGAGATTTAACAAGTTCGGGCGAACTTGTAATAAACTTTCAACAAAGTTTGATCAAGTTTGGGCGAACTTGATGAAACTTGAAGAAATGTTAAGCAAGTTCGAGCGGACTTGTGTAAAATCACTGAAAAATCAATCAAGTTCGGGCGAACTTGATGAAAATCACTCAAAAAGTGAATTTTTAAGTCAAGTTCGAGCGAACTTGATGATAAGTTCGAGCAAACATGTGTTTTCAAACATGGTTTTTTCAAATTTTCGACATGGATTCGTTTGTTTGAAGCTCTCATCTTTTCAAGGGTTTTACTATTATTGATTTTACGTATTATACTTGAAAATTAGTCCATTTTGTCCGTGTAATGTCCAAGAAAAGTTTAAAAAGAATGAAATGAGTAGAAGATGAGATGTTCTATGTCCAATGTCTTCAAATTAGGCCAATCCTGCTCTGATACCAATTGAGGGTGTTGCATAGGCGACATTGGATACAAGTTCTTACTGTTTAACACCATTTCATTAATGTGTAGACGTTACAGATCCTGGAATCACTTGGACAGAGCTTCGCCTCTGTCGTGACAAAATCTCTGAATCTTACAAAAGAGAAACAAAAGACTCCTATCGGGCGAACTTGAGTTATATCACACATAAACTTAATGTTTCGCTCCGAAACACAGACTCGATGTAATACGACGATGTAGGCAACAAACATATGCATCAACAATAATTTGATGAATTTTGCCATTTTCGACCTGAATTCGTTTGTTTTAGATATGAAACTTTCAAGGGTTTATCTTTATGTGATTTTACATGACATATTTGAAAATTAGTCCATTTTGTCCATAAGTTCATTTTAAATGTGAAAAAGAAGAAGAACGGAGCAGAAATAATAGTCTTCTTGTGTTTATGGCGACAAATCAGGCTCCCTGAGCTCTGATACCAATTGTAGGTCTTGATTAGGTGGTTCTAGACGGAAGTTTGTGCGTAATAAAACAATTTCGGTAAAATTTTATTAAGAAACGAGTAGAAACAGAATTAGCGGAAGCTTCATTCATTCATTCTGAAAGAGTATACATCTTGTCAAGCTGGGATTTGGCCAACACCTCCCCGTCTGGGAGCGCAAAAATTTACATTACAATGAACACACAACGCTATTTATAGGCAACACTGGCAACTCGTACAAACTGTTTATAATTCATACGAAGTGGCTACACTTCGTACAAACTAACATGACTTCGTATGTACTGACACTATTGTAGGACCGATCCTCGATGCTTAGGAACCTAAATTTGAAATCTAACGTCCATAATAGCGGAAATATTACGTTGTGTTACCAATAGACAAGAATTAATAAGTTAATCGTCAGTTTCATTGATTAAATGTTCAGATTACAGACTGACAGAGCTTCGCCTCTACAATGCCAAAGTTACAAATGAGACACACAAGCTAGGTATTTATAGGATTACGAGTTCGCTCCACATGTACAAGTTCGCCCGAACTTGCCTATTTAAGTTCGGCCGAAGATGCTTAAACATGTCAACTCATGAGCGAACTTGACTACAACTTTTCATAAATACTTCTTAACCTAGCCTATCCATCTCTATACAATACAAACTCGATGTAAGACTAAGACATAGACATTCTGCACCAACAGACTCCCCCTTGGATATTGTCTTCGTCTTTTATCAGTCTTCAAAACTCTGTCTTCATATATACATTAACGT
The DNA here is from genome assembly GCA_947069175.1 of Scalesia atractyloides. Lineage (NCBI taxonomy): Eukaryota > Viridiplantae > Streptophyta > Magnoliopsida > Asterales > Asteraceae > Scalesia > Scalesia atractyloides. The sequence goes on from CAMTDV010000019.1 coordinate 17,242,047, forward strand.
ACCCGACCAAAGAAGTTCTTGTAGGGCTTCTTTCGTCTCTCTTGTTTCGGATCCGGCGTTTGATCAGTTGGCGGTGGTCTTTTGAAGTTAGCCATCTTGAGCGAACTTTCTCTTACCGCTTTTTCCATCTTCTCTTTAATCGCCTCACTTCTGGTTTCTTCCTTTAATAATTCAACTATTTCCAGATCCCTCCACTTTGTTTGCCACATCTTCCCTGAATTCACATTAGTGCATAGCAAACGTTGATAACTTTCTGATACTACATCGCCTGTACCTTTTCTCTTTCTTAAAAAACAATCTTGCTGTAGAAAAGGCATTTTATATCTTCTCTTGAGCAGTTTACCAACCACATAGGATCTAGAATCCTTATCGTCCTCCACAATCCTCTCATACCCTGATAACCCATCACTTCAACCAGTTCCTTAGCAATATCTATGTGATCTTCAAACTTTAAAACAATTACTGCTTCATAAGTAGATGAATGAATCTGCCACCACTTGAATAAAGGATAAAAGTTATGTTCAATCGGCATAAGCGGCATATTCCTCATGGCTCTAGGACATTTCATAATCAACGTTATGTCCCTTTCTCCTTTAACCTTGTTAATCTTTATTCTGCGTCTCGGAATAAACGGCTTCCAGTGATTCCAACCTTTTTCAGCTTCATACTTTATCATCTTCCATAACAATTGAACAACCGTCTTCATCTGATAAGTAACATTCACTTTTTGCACCAGCTCTTCCATATCCCAATACGGTAATGTCTTTAAATCAGCAAGATATTTGAAGTATTGCACTCCAAACTCTCTTTTGATTGCATAAACGTTGAGCTCCTTAAACCATCCCCAACTCAATATATCTCCCAAAGAAACATTTTTATCTCTGGTGAAGAATGCTAGTGGACGTTGAAACTTACGTTCACGAGGAATCTCCTTGAACCAGGTCTTTCTCGCTTCAGCAATTTCCTCTTTGGTCATTGGCCTAGGATTTTTTCCTTCACGTAGTTCTTCAGCAATCCTATCTTTTAACATGTCTTCATTCAACTGTTTATACATTTTTTCGAATGTAGGAATGCTTTCTGAGTCCTTACCAACATATTTATCTTTCTTTTCTGTCTCATCATATGAGGACAAGCCTTCAACAATCACACGGTTGTATTCATCAGCTTTGAATCTTCTTTCGTTGATACTCTTTTGGCTCAAATGTATCGACATTCATTATCTCCTCAAAATCAAACTCCAAGTTTTCAACCTCAGCTTCAACTAGCTTCGCCAGATATTCTTTTGAATAATTATGTACAAACTCACCTTCTTCAACATTGTGTTCCAACATCAGTATCAAAGGCTTCGTAGGTACTGCACTCATAGGCTTCACAAACCGATCAACATCTAACATATCAATATCATCTGAAGGCCCTTTTTGCCCAGACTCCCCCTGGCTTTTATCTTCCATTTGATTCGATTCATCGTTCATCAAATCAGAGAAATCAAATTCATCATAAACTTTAGCTTCATTGATCTTTAAGCCAGTACCACCTTGATCAAAATCATCATCACCCTGATCAAAATCGTCATCATCCTCCCTTCCATTCCAATCTTCATATCCTTCCTCTTCTTCATCCTCATTCTTATCCTCTTTCTCGGCTTCAACATCGTCTTTTTCTTCAGCAACGACAATAGGATCAGAAGGCTTGACAGATTCGTCAACCTTTTAGATATCAGACTCAAAAGCTTTTGAAGCATCTTCAGTAGATTTCTCGGGGACATCAAAAGATATCTCTGTAGTAGATTAAGGGGCTTCTCCCTCTACCTACTTCCATTTACCACCCTCAGCCAATTCTTTTTCAACATGCTCCTTGGCTTCTTGACGATCCAGACGATCGTATTCGACGATAAAATCAACATTCAGATTATTGGATAACACCTTTTGTAATATGATGAATCTTCGATCATTCAAAGTTTAAATTTTCTTTAACTCTGCAATCTCTGTTTGTAATTTTTCATTGGCGTCCTGCAAACTCTCTATCAACACCTTGTAATATTCTCTTTCATTTTCAAGCACCTTCACTCTATCATCAAGAATTTCCTTTTTGACTTCGCTTTTATTCACCTTCTTTTCGAGCTCAGCCTTTTCTAACTCAATCTTCGCAACTTTATCTTCCAAAACCTTCACACGCTTCTCTAACATCTCAGCATTCGTTTCAGGGAAAAATTCATCCAATTCTTCAAGACTTATAGGACCATGTGGCATATCACCAAACATACTTCCCCCCGGTGTCTTTGGTGTTGAGTCTTTTGGTGTTGCAGTTTTTGGTGTAGATTTCTTTGGCGTAGAGCTTTTAGGAGCCGAAGTCTTTTGATCACTCGGCGGTTCAACGATCAGAACTTCAATAAATTCAGACACAGGAGGTTCTTGTGTAACTCCTTACCTTTCTGCTTCAGCATGAATGATAACAGGAGGTTCTTGTGTAGGAGATTCTTGTGTTGCTCCTGTCTCCTAAGCACCAGAAGGTTCTTGTGTGGCTTCTGTGCTTTGTATCTTGCTTTATATCTTTTACTCACGGCTTTCTGAGCTTTCTTGGCCTTTCGTTTCCCTTTCGTGTGAGGTGACCCTGTAGTTTTCTTAGAAATTTTGATTGCAGGCGACTTTGTTCTTTTCGTCTTTTTCTTTGGCCTGTCCTCGTCAAAATCTATTTTTGCATTCGGTTCAAAATCTGCATCAAGTCTCTTTTCCTTTCTGCTCTTATTTCAGCTTCTGTCTTCCAGGCTCTTTATCAGATGTAGCAGAAATTACTTCTTCTTGAGTCGACTTCATTGTTTCTTGACTCTCATTAACGACTGCAGCGCTAGATCCAGCCACTGTTTCAACATTCTCAGTCTCCTCCTCATCGACAAGAAAAGTTTCAGCTTTCTTTGATGCTCGCTTATTCTTTGGTTTATCAGCTTCATCTTTCAAAAACCTTTCACTTCTTGCCTTTGGTTTAAATTCTTTAAACCACTCTCGTTCAGCTTTAATCTCATTCTCATCATCACTACCTTCTTTTCTACATTTTCTTCCAGGTGGCGATACATAATCTGAATCTTTAATTGCTCCGAATACTGGTTTGACGAGATGAACCAGATAAAGAACATCATTAGGATCTCGAGCAATGTTGGGATACTTCTCATCGATCAACATTTGAATAAATCTTGGATATAAACATAGTCTTGAATCCCCCATATTCTTTGACATGTGAACGAATACCATCTTAGAAACATTGAACGAATTCTTCAAAATAAGCGTTGTTGCCATGCTAGCCAAATAATCTTGAACATCATCTAAACCGGCTTTGCGATGGCTGAACGAGTGAATTATAGCATGCATCAAAAGTTTATAGGCGTTTGGCACTTCCCCTTTACTCAGTGTTGGTTTATTCACACTCCCTTTATATCCCATGCGGAAGAAACATCCGCGAACCATCTTCTCATCTAGATGAATCGGATCATCTTCTTTATCTTTAAGCTCTAAGATTCTTCGAATATCACCTTGAGTAACTGTAATCGGCTTTATCTCATCACCAACCTATATTGTAGAAGAGATTGTCTTCTCATCAGCACTTAGATTTGCGTTCATCCATAAGTGAATAACATGAGATCGATAAGATACAGTACGCTCAGTAATAGCTCGGCGAATATGACTATAGTCAAGAAACTTCAAAATGCTATCATATTCCTTCAGCGACGAACAAATAGACTTGTCAAGCGTGATACATGTGTTGTGAGTTTTAGAAAACTCAAATGAGACGACACGCGCTGGAATCTGTGCATGAAAAATGACATAAAACAATTAGCACGCTTTTCGAGGAAAAATCAGAAAAATTTTTCTAAAAATTTTCTAACACTTTAATCAAGTTCGGGCGAACTTGATTAGTGTTAAACACACTGATTTTAATAAGTTCGTCCGAACATGTAACATACATGTTCAATTTTCCTAATGCAAGTTCGGGCGAACTTACAGCTTTTATTAATGATTTTTTTCTAAGTTCGGCCGAACATGTATGAGACACAAGTCTTTATTAAAGAACAAGTTCGGTCGAACTTACACTACAAACAAATCATTTTTTGTTAACACAAGTTCGGTCGAACATGTTTAGAACAAAAATATTTCAACACTCAAGTTCGGTCGAACATGTTTCAGAATCATTCAGTTGTGTTTTGGACAAGTCCGGTCGAACTTGACAACAAGTTCGGCCAAACTTGTCATCTTCTTGAATTAGACCAAACAAGTTTCAGCATGCAAACATGTATTTCAGTTCAATCAAAAACAGTTTTTCGGTCGTTTTTAACTATAGATCAAAGATCTATGTTCTATTTTGTCCAATAACACCTTAAACTATCAGATTTTAAGTTTTTAGATTTGGTTTTGTTTGTTATCAGTTCAATCAAGGTTTAGTTTCAAATAATTACCTCTGCCATAGTAGTTGGTGTGCTAATCACCAAAAACTATCTTCAAATGGACAGTATAACGGCTTAAAATTGACAAATTCTCACAAATTCTCTCAATAAGCTCAAGTTCACTCAAAACTACTGATAACAAGTAAATGAGTTCGGCCGAACTTGAATGGTATTTATACCATGTCATGTTCGGGCGAACTTGTTAAGCCCATCCTGAGGCCCAGAGAAGTTTGGGCGAACTTATCGCAAAACTAACAATCAGCCATCTGCAAGTTCGGTCGAACTTGCTGATTATTAAACTCGAATTGTTTAGCAAGTTCGGCCGAACTTGCCAAACCTTAAAATTTTCAAAATTTTTAAAATTTTTCATTTTTAACCCTGAACTTTCCAACTTTTTAGCAGTTATGAAAACCCACTCAGTTGACCAAGTCCAAGCTAATGACCTTGGTTAACCGATTTGTCTGTCGAGTCCAAGTTAATGACCCCGATTTGACCCGTTACGAACAAACTGTTGATATTTCAAAATCAAAGTTTCAAATTTATGAACATTTCATCGTTTTATCTTTTCAGTTTTAACCGATTAGCTCCCAGCCCGTTGTCAAAGAGATTCCCACAAATTCTAGCATCTTACCAGACTTCAAAGATTCGTTCTCCAACTTTAGTTTGCTGAAAACAATGTAGAAACAAAAACTTTTTGTATTTTTGTAAGTTTATACTAAAACACATCGAAAATCTTTTTGATTTTAATCTGTAAAGCTAAAATATAATGAAATAAGCAATGTAAACTATGTACAAACATATTTACAGACATATTTTTGTGAATTCGTATCTAAGGATCGTATCAGTTGATTGAGACATATCACCAGTACCGTTGACCTTTATATGACTTTAAGTTTTAAACTCGTTTACCTAGATTGTCGATATGTTTGTCCACTTAAAGTTTACCACATTTCTCAACTGTTTCAAGATATGTTAAGATAGAATTCATGAAACTTGACTTATGTTTGGTTCCCACTTCTTGAATATACTTCCCTATCCAGATTCCCTAAATTTCATCTTACAGGTGAATATAGCGTAAATGATATCTATATCTGGGTTGTGCGAGACCTTGAGAGCTCAGGTTAGTACTATCGTACAGACAAAGAGATGAAGGCTCGTCTTTAAGGTGTGTTCCACTTAAGGAATCTTTTCAGCATTGCATATGATTATATCTTTCGATACTTTTCAATATTGCATGCAATTTGGGGTTTAAAGCGAAAGTATTATAGAAGTTCTAGGCCATTGCTTTCGCAAAATCAGAAGAACTTGTATAATACCCCAGATATCAACTATCTATAAAGACCTCGTATCTCAAAATCAGACAATCTTTCAGACGAAATTTCGGAGTACTAAGTCCATATATCCAAGATATGATAATCCACAAGATTAAGCAGTTGTAAAATTTAGTTTATATCTCGAAAACAGTTTACTGAACGTGTTAAGCCTATCGACACATCCGCAGTAAGACTCGTTTATTACTTTTAAAACTTTTCATTTATTTAGCATATTGTGATAGTCCACTGATGTACTATCATTTCCTTTTTTGACACTAAATTCTTTTTATCTTTTTCAATGTTTTTGAACATTTTGAATTTTAAAATTTTTCAAATGTTTTTGTATTTTCTCTAACATTTCTCCCCCTAAAATCAAAAACATCTTTTTGAAATTTAGGTTTTAATAAAATTCTAAGCTAGAAAAGTATTTACAAACCAATGTTGATCACGCGAACTCGTCGTCCGATCCGTATTCAACCTCAGCGTCCGCACCTGTCAGCAAATTTTTCATACCGTTAATTCTCAACAAGTATTTAAACCGTGATAATGAAAATGGTTTGGTATAAAAAATCATCCTTTTGTTCGTCGGTGTGGATTTTTTCTATTCGTACCAATTTCTTTTCGTAGCAATCACGAATGAAATGATAACGAATTTCAATGTGTTTTGTGCGTGAGTGATGAACCGGATGTTTAGTTATATCGATGGCTACCTTATTATCAACATACAGCGGAGTGTCTAGAAATTGCAGACCATAGTCTCTCATCTGCTGTTGAATCCACAGAATCTGTGAACAACAGCTGGAGGCCGAGATATACTCTGCTTCATAGGTAGAGAGAGCGACCGTAGTCTGTTTCTTACACAGCCAGGTTACCATTCTTGTTCCGAAGAACTGGCATCCCGCTGAAGTTGATTTAGAGTTCAACTTATCTACACCAAAATCGGAATCAGCATAGCCTGTGAGGTCAAAATTGTCGTTCTTCGGGTACCACAAGCCAGTGCTTGGGCATCCTTTCAGATATCTGAAGATACGCTTCACGATCTGCATGTGTAAGATCCTCGGGCTTGACCGATATCTGGCGCATAGGCAAGTTGGATACATAATATCTAGGCGTGATGCCGTCAGATACATCAGCGATCCAATCATCAATCTGTATAACTTCTCGTCAACTTTGGCTCCAGTCTCGTCAATGCAAATGCCGTGATTGAGAGCAAGAGACGTAGATAGAGGCTTCAAGCTTTGCATTCCAAACTTCTTCAAGATGTCGTAACATACTTAGTCTGGTGAATGAAAATACCATCCGAAAGCTGATCTACTTGCAAACCAAGAAAGAACTTCATTTCGCCCATTGAGGACATTTCGAATTTCTTTTTCATGATTCCCTCAAACTCTTTGCAGAGACTATCATTTGTAGATCCAAAGATGATGTCGTCAACGTAGATTTGAACTATAATCAGATGACCATCAACTGCTCTGGTGAAAAGAGTACTATCCACAGTTCCTCTGATAAAGCCGTTTCTGACGAGATGTTGTGATAACGTCTCGTACCAAGCTCTCGGGGCTTGGTGTAAACCGTAGAGTACTTTATCCAGCAGGTACGCTTTCTTCTTGTTAAGTGGATCGACAAACCCTGGTGGTTGTTCAACGTACACCTTCTCGCGTAATTTGCCATACAGAAAAGCTGATTTGACATCCAATTGATAGACCTTAAATCCTTTCCATGATGCGAAAGATAGAAATATTCGAATAGATTCCAATCGAGCTACTAGTGCATAGACTTTCGTGTAGTCTAGATCTTCCTGCTGGTGAAATCCCTTGACAACAAGCCTAGCTTTGTTACGAACAATAACTCCTCTATCGTCACGTTTACACTTAAAGACCCATTTTGTATCAATTGCTTTCTGATTTTCTGGTAGGTCTTCAAGCTTGCACACTCCCAACTTTTCAAACTGCAATAATTCTTCTTGCATTGCTTGTACCCAGTTTTCATCTGCTAAAGCTTCATTAACGGTTTTAGGCTCAATCTGAGAGATTAAACATGAATGGAAACAATAGTTCTGGGTTGTAGCAACATGTGTATAGAAACCACTGAGTACTTTATTAATTTGCCCTCGAGTTCTAACACCAGTTTGAAGTTCTCCGATAACATTTGTTGACGGATGATAGGAATATGATCGCGGCAATTCTTCACTTGGAACTTCTACTGAGTTTTGCTGATTCGTGATGTTGAGATCAACAACCAATTCAATATTTTGTGAACCTTCAATTCTGTTGTTCAGGACTGCAGATTGATTAAAAAGACTTGTTATCTGCTCCAGTTCTTCATCTGAAGAAGATGATTCCCCATCAGAATCAAATGTTGGTGCTTCATCTGAATCAGAATCTTGATTCTGAGGCATACTGGGCTCCGTTGCTGTATTCATTGGTTCGATAGAGGCATTCGTTGGAAGAGTACTGGATGAAGATAATGTTTCAGAAACATTTTCAGCCGGAACACCACTATTGTTTTGAACTTGCGCTAGAAGATGATGGATCCAACGTGGGTTGATTAACAACAATTAGTCGAACAATTTGCTCTTTATTCGCTGACTGGTGAAGATAATATAACGTTGCAACTTCTTCGTCAGTTGGTTCTTTGGGCAAGTCAAATGACTTCCATAGGTCTTGATAGTTAAACAGCCACGCGTCACCCTTCCTTTGAATATGATCCATGTAATTGAAACAATCCACGTGTTGTGCTTCAATAACCTTTCGCAATGAAAGATCATATACTCTTCTCAACGGACTCGTATATCCGACAAAGAAACCTTCGAGAGATTTAGCTCCGAATTTGCCATCTTGGTCTATTACGGTACAGGGTGCATCGAATGGTTCTAAGAACTTCAAATTTGGCTTCCGTCGATTTATCATCTCAAAACATGTTTTCTTTGTTGGTTTGACAGTGAGAACCCTGTTTAGCATGTAGGAAGCCGCAACAACTGCTTCACTCTAGAAACTGATTGGAAGTTTAGAATCTGCAAGCATGGTTCTTGCAGTTTCAATCAAAGTTCAATTCTTCCGTTCAGCAACTCTGTTTTGCTGTGGAGTATAGGGAGCACTAAACTCATGTTGAATCCCTTTTCCGTTGCAGAATTCCTTCATTTTGTTATTCTTAAACTCTGTGCTGTTGTCACTTCTAATGCGTCTGACCGGCAGATGATAAATGTTCTCGAGTTTCTTGAATAGAATAACCAAGTTCTCGAACGTTTCGTCTTTCGATTCTTGAAAGAATACCCACGAATATCTCGAATAGTCATCTATCAGGACCAAGCAATATAAATCTCCGGATATGCTTCGAACATTTACAGGACCAAATAAATCCATTTGGAGACGTTCTACTGGCAACTTGATTGAGTTTAGAATTTTCTTCAGATGTGATTTCTTGATCTGTTTTCCCTTCTTGCATAACAAACAATGATCAGACATCTGAAAACTTCGAAGATTTACGCCTTCTACAAGATCATTATGAACCAAGAAATTCATTTTTCGCAAATGAATATGCCCCATCTTTCGATGCCAAAGAATATAATCTTTTTCAGTAGCCTTTGATACAAAACATTATGCTGATTGTGATGAAGTGGTAGCAACACCTATATCAAGAATATATAAATCATTCTCTCGTGGTGCTCGCATCAGAATCCACTCATCTGGAATTTTGAATCCCGGCTTCAAGATAATACTCTCTCTATCGTTGAAATGAATAGTGAATTTCTTGTCACAAATCTGTGATATACTAAGAAGATTGTTTTCAAGTTCTGCAATATAGTTCACGTGATCAAATAAAACTACGCCATTAGAGAGTTTTCCCTCGGCGATAATCCTTCCACCTTGATTTCCTATAAATCCAACATATCCACCATTGATAGCTTTAATGTAGAATAGCAATGCCTTCATTCCTGTCATATGCCTTGACGCTCCACTATCCAAAATCCACTTTGAAAGTACGGATCTTTGGAGCCCCTGCAAAATTCAGAAATTAGGTGAAAAGCTCTACCCAAGCCTTCATGGTCTTGGGTTTTATAGGATAACCATCAACAAAAGCATATTCAAACTCATCAACATCATCAAAATCAAATTCATCATCTGTTTCAACAATGTTAATGTTTGAAAATTTTACTTTTTTCTTATATTTTACAGATTTGACATTGTCGTTTTTAATTTCTTTCACATTCTCACTAGTCTTTACCTGCTCAGACTTAGTGATTTCAGTCTTTGATTCTTTAGTGATGTTAGTCTTTACTAGCTCAGACTTAACAACACCAGATGTTGTTAACCTTTTCTTGGCAATCCAGGTTTGAGATTTGATATTAGCCTTTTTGATGTAAAACTTGTTTTCATTAGACCTAGAAGTTTCACCTTTTTCGAAAATGGAATTTTCAAAAATCTTTTCAGACTTTGGTTTAACTTCTGGTTTTGATTCATTTCGTTTCAAAATCTTTACAGGTTTTACAAACACTGGTTGCTTTGGTTTCACAACATTAGAATCTCTTCTTTGATGATAAGCCGGTTTTGATTTCGGACAATGTCGTGCCACATGACCAATTTCATTGCACTTGAAACATGTTAACCAGTGGTTTTACCCTACTAGAGGTTTTGGCACCACTTGTAACCTTGGCTTTATCTCGAATTTCTTTCTCCTTTTTGAACTCATCATTTGATTGCTTACCAATCAAATTTGTGACAACCTGGAAATTTCTCATACTTTCGCGTACCATTGTTAACTAAATCCTTGTGCATGGCAATTGGAAATCTTTGTGCATGGCACTTGGGAACTTCTTGTAACTTCGCGTACCATCGTTAACGACTAACTCTTTGTGCGTGGCACTCTAAAATGTACGCTGCATTCTAAACCGCGCTTACTCAATTTTCGGGACGAAAATTCTTTCAACATGGGGATAATGTGACATCCCGGTTTTTCAGATATCTTAAACGCACTACTTCACGATTATTTGTTCCTACGTTAATTTGGTTCGGAGAACTTAAATTGCACGCTCGAAAGAATTACGATAATTTCGTGTACTTGTCAAATAAATTATGTGCTACGTATTAAACGTTTATAAGTTGGTGCGTTATTATGTGATATCCGAGTTCGTGTGTTATGTTAGTTATAAAGTATAGACGTAGGAAATAAACAAATGAAGCGAATCGAGCCGCGACACGAGCCAACTTCACTTCCTTGCGACTCAAGTAGTTAATCTAAACTTGAGGACCAAGTTTTAAACCCAAACCGACCCACCCAAACCCCTCGGCCGCGAATGAACCCAAACCGTAAACCCTCCCCTTGTTTCTTCTACTCTTTGCACTATATATACACACACATGCATAAGCCTTCTTCACAAAAACAAAACACAAAACCCTAGTGGAGAAATCAGCCGACGGCAGCCTTCCTTTCAGTCTCTCGACCGCAAACAGCTGGTTACAACTTCATCTTGATCGCGGCAGTCCCCTCACCGTTCTTCTCTTCTCGGTCGCAAGTCCTCGCCAACATCCGATTCAGTCCCATCTAGTTCTTGGCTCTTGTCCAAGTCTCGGCTCATTGATCTTGTTATTAAAGGTTAGGATTATCATGGTTTGCTAGATCATATTCGGATTATATGTTTGAATGTAGTGTTATGGTAGCCGATTTATTGATGATGTTTGTAAGTTGATGTTTGTTCGAAATCTGGAAACATAGGCTGTGTTTTGTTGATAAAAGCTACAGATTATGATTAGGGTTTGCATGGATATGATATATATGTTGATATATGATTGGAAAATCTGTTCTTGATCGCATATGTTCAATATATTAACGGTTTATGCGAGTTAGTTGTGATAAAGTGCTGAAACGGGTTGCTGAATGATGGTTACAGCCGACTTCAACTGGCTGTAACTCGGTCATTAGTTGTCGAAAAACGGATTTTCTGAAGTCTAAAACGTATAGTTTTGAATAACGAATCTAATGGCGCTGGATTCATATTATTCTGAAGTCGTTTGATATTTTTAAGTGGCCAATTAAGTTCAGTAACTAAAGCTGTGAAAATCCTGAAATTTTGTTAGTTGTTTATCGAGTTGGATTTAATGAGTCGAATCATGAAATTTGTACAGAAAGTAGGTATGGAAATTTCCGGGCAACTCCCACTGGAATTTTTTTAATTGGACGAACAGTGATTTTTAAATAAATTCTTCCGTGGACTGCAGTCAGAAAGTGACGAATCTGACTGCAGCCTAGTATATTAATATTTATGGATAATTGGTAAAGTATTAGGACTTGAAAAATTTATATAAATTTCTACAGTATAGTTGTCACCTGTTGTAAAATAATTGGAATTTTTGGAAGGTTGGAACTATTTTATAAAAATCCTCGAAAACAGTCGAATTATGAGTATGTAAGCTGAAACCTGATAACTTGTGAATGTGTGCACCAAAGTGTTGCATGGATTGGATTATGTTCATGATAAATTGTTTTGATTACTATGTTCACATGAGGATACTTGCATGCATGTTTGAGCGTTAGGAATTTTGATTGTGTGTATCACTTTGTGCGTAAATTATGTGTAGAATTTGTATTGGTGTGTTCACACACTGACTTGATATCAATTGGTTTGTTAGGACGCAATTAGCGGTCCCATCATTTGCAACTTCTGTGCTACACTAACCGAGCTACTAAAGGTGAGTTCACGGCCCCTAATTTTATCCGGTTTTAAACAACAGGGGGAGAAACATGTATACACTCTTCAACTCAATCTCTTTACGTTATACGAAATCAACGTCACATAACTATTCGGTAACTAAGTTAATGTTAATGTAACGTTATGGTCACTAAGCAGCTATATCACATAAGTCCTTGACAATCTCTCGGATCGTTAGTATTGGGTTTAAATAGCGGGGAAATTATAAGTAGTACTACTGGGCCCGACAAGCCCCATCCGAGCTAGTCGCGCTAGCCGACCGGGTATGGTCAACGGGTGAATAATTTGGCCTAACTTCGCCATGGTCAGTGATAGGCCTGGCAACACGGAGGCACAACAGTCAGCTTCGATCGGGAACACTTACGTGACATAACTTTAGGCTAGCTACCTATATATGTTAACATTGAACTTAATTACGAATCAACAATATTATTCCGGGTTAGGAATAATGGAACAAACAACAATATTATTCCGGGTTAGGAATAATGGAACCATCAGCAATATTATCCCAAGTTAGGGATAATGGAACCAACAACGTTATTATTCTGGGTTAGGAATAATGGAACTATCGGTATTATTCCGGGTAAGGAATAATGGAACTATCAGTATTATTCCGGGATTGGGAATAAGGGAACTAAATCGTTGTCCCGGGATAGGGATAACAGGGGAAACAAACTCATAACCGAACAAACGAATTTATGAAAACCTGTGAACTCACTCATCTTTAATGTTGACACTTGTTTCTTTACATGTTTCTCCGGACGCTAGGAGCTCTAGGTGCACTCACTTGCATTGATCAAGACATATTTTATCGAGTCTCATTTAAAAACATTGTTTTGGGTTTTTCTTTGGTTTTGGAGTTTATGTTGGCGCCCGTTCCGTTACTTTACTTTATGCTTCCGCTCAACTTTAAAAACTAATGCTTCCGCTAAACATTGGTAACAAACTAAGACAATATAAAATCTACGACGAATGGTTAAACAAATGATTTTTGGAAAACGTATTATCAAATCATATAGAGTCGTTTGATGTACTAGTGTTTCAGATTCTGGTTTGTTCACACGCCTCGCGGTAAAACTCCGCAAGTGGAAATTGAGGGTGTGACAGATTGGTATCAGAGCCACTAGCTATAGAGAACCAGGTTTGCATTAAAAGTAGACCTAAACTATAGCTGATTACACGACACTAGACGTAGTTTGGCACCGAACTGATTATATCTTATTATGTAATGTACCACAACTGTGTATGTAGATTATATCTTCATAATAAGAAATGAAAACAACTCGTAACTAACTACACGACCTAACAGGCAATGTCATCATCATCATCATCATCCGACAAACTTTCGCACCCAAGGGCGCCAGGAAAGGCACCTATGGTGGAACCTTTAACATCTTATGGCGTGGAGACACGTTCAGCTGCGAGAAAAAGGCTCGCTCTGGGGAGGAGTCGTCATCACGCCCAACCATCGCTGTGCCGGTTGAACCGGTTAACTCGGTAGAAGTAGAGAATGACCTACTTAGAAATATGATACGGAAACAACAAGAACAAATAGAAAGAATGCATGAAACCATCCTAGCACAGGGATGGATGATACGACAATTGACAGGTAAAACCGACTCGCTCGAGGAAGAGCAACATACAAGTAAGATAGCTCGTAACACCATAGCCAGAGATCTGCGTGCTGAGCAGATAAGAGCCAACTGGCTCGAAGACAGAGTCCTGGAAAATAGTTGGAGAATTCAGGAGCTAGAGCAAAAATCAAGCACCTGCACCAGCACCTGCCCCTCCAGTGCCGGTAGAGGAGGATCCGGAAGAGGATCCGGAAGAGGACCCAGAGGAGGATCCAGAGGAGGATCCAGAAGAGGACCCAGAGGAGGATCCAGAGGAGGATCCGGAGGAGGACTCAGCTGCAGAAGCTGGGAATGCCGCGCAGGATGACGGCAACGATAGTGATTTGGGGGATGGAGAGGTAGACGACTGACACGTCTCGCTTATTTTGTTTATTTTCCTTCAGTCTATTTATTTTCCCACTTATGTTCAAACTTGAGACTTTATAGCAAACTGATACGTTTGGTTGGCACTTTGTAAGACGTTGAAACTTTATTTAATCAAGTATTTCTTTTGACTATTTAATATATTTGAGCTGACATAACTTGAGAATTATTTAAGTACGAAGTAGGATAACTATATTGGATATATAGACTGATCGGGGTGTGTTTATGTTGTCTTTCGAAGATCTAAATGGCAACTGGACGACGCGGAGACCTTAACATGACGCCCGAAGAACTAGCTGCAATGATTCAAGAGCACGTGAACGCAGTTCTAGCGGGTGTTCAGAACCAACCGGCAGGTAACCATTATTAAATTTTCAGGAGAAAATCTAATAGTTGGGCTAGTAGAATTCCTCACTGACTACCTGTCCTCTATCAGCAGGAGGGGGTTTTAACCCCTACAAGATGTTCCTCGACGCGAAACCAAGCAAATTCTCGGGGGCAGAAGGACCCATAGGACTTGTCCGCTGGATCGAAAATTCTGAATCGGTATTTGAAATGTGCAACTGTCTCTAGGCCAACAAGGTCAAGTATGCAGCCTCGACACTGGAAGATGGGGCACTAACTTGGTGGAATGCACAAGTCCAAACGCGTGGACTTATTGCTCAAATGCAATGGTATGGGCCGAGTTTAAGGCCCTAATCAAAGAAGAGTACTGTCCGCGAGACAGAGTTCAACAGTTGGAGCAAACATTATGGAACCACAAGATGGTGGGATCTGAAATCGAAGCATACACAGCGAAACATCACGACTTGGTATTTCTGTGTCCCGATCTGGCCAACACTGTGGAGAAACGACTCGAGTTTTACCTTGGGGGTCTGGTTCCGGAGATTCAGGGTATGGTAATGGCTAGTAACCCTACAACGGAACATCGAGCAATTAGATTGGGGCACAAACTCACCGATAAGGCAGTGGAACAAAAGAAGTTGCCAGCTCGGGGTACCACTGAAGTTGCCCCTGATAATAAAAGAAAGTTTGAAGACTCGTCTGTTCGACAGTCTTCGTCATCCCAGCCACAACAGGGGAACCAGAAACGGTTCAACCATTACAACAGCCACCGGGGTCACCAAAATCAGCCCGCCAACAACAACTAGAACGCAAGCGGCTATGTAGGTCGAAAGCCGCAGTGCAATCGCTGTAATCTTCATCATCACGGCCCTTGTGCCGGGAATCGCTGCCAACGATGTGGCAAAGTGGGGCATGCGGCAAAGGATTGTCACGGGGAAATCATGTCCCGACAAAATCAAAATCAACCCCAGGGTCAGCAGCAGGGTATTAACCGGGGATGCTATCAGTGTGGTAGCACTGCCCACTTCAAAAGAGACTGCCCATAGCTGCGTAACAACAACAACAATGGTGGGAACAACCACAACAACAATAATAACAACAATAATGGAAATGGTGGCATAGGAGGTGCCAAAGGTCGCGCATTTACCTTGGGCCGCGGAGAGGCTAGAAACGACTCGAACGTGGTCACCGGTAAGTTTCCCCTTAATGAACATTTTGCTACTGTGCTTTTTGATACGGGTGCGGATAGGAGCTTTATATCTGAGTCTGTTAGGAAGAACCTAAATCTCACGCCTAAACCCTTAGAGACCCCTTATGTCATAGAACTAGCAGATGGTAAATCCGTAGATGTGACCCATATAGTATCCGGCTATCAACTCAAACTCGCAGGTCACACCTTTACCATTGATCTGATGACAACTACCCTGGGTAGTTTTGACGTGGTAGTCGGAATGGACTGGCTATCCGACGTCCGAGCTGAAGTTCTCTGCTTCGAAAAATCTACCCGTATTCCGCTCTCTAACGACGAAATCCTGACGGTGCAAGGCGAGAAGGCAGGCGCCGTCACAAACATCATCTCTTACATGCAAGTGCAGAAGTATCTTCGGAGAAAGAACTCCTTCGCTTTACTCGCACTGGTTACCGAACTGCCTAAGGACGAGAAACGTATAGAAGACATCCCTGTCGTCCGTGATTTTTCAGATGTTTCCCAGAGGAATTACCTGGTCTTCCACCCCATCGACAATTGGAGTTTGAAATTGAATTGGCGAACCATGCAACTCCTATCGCCAAAGCCCCATACCGCCTAGCTCCAGCCGAGCTACAGGAGCTGTCTACCCAACTTCAGGAGCTGTTAGAAAAGGGATTTATCTGACCAAGCGCTTCGCCATGGGGAGCTCCGGTCCTTTTTGTCAAGAAGAAGGACGGGACCTTCCGCATGTGCATCGATTACAGGGAACTCAACAAGGTTACTGTCAAGAACCGATACCCGTTACCTCGCATCGACGATCTCTTCGATCAACTTCAAGGGTCAAGCTACTACTCCAAGATTGATCTACGGTCTGGTTACCATTAGCTACGCGTCAGGGAGGAGGATATCGCTAAGACGGCATTTCGTACTCGGTATGGCCATTATGAGTTCTTGGTCATGCCCTTCGGTCTCACCAACGCACCCACGGTGTTCAGGGATCTCATGAACCATGTGTGTAAACCATATTGTGTTCATCGATGACATACTCATCTACTCTAAAAGTGAAGAAGAACATGCTGAACATCTACGATTACTGCTAGGATTACTTCAATAGGAGAAACTATATGCCAAGCTTTCGAAGTGTGATTTCTGGATTCGGGAAGTTCAGTTTCTCGGGCATATCGTAAATGAAAAGGGTATCCATGTCGACCCTGCCAAGATAGAAGCTATCAAAAACTGGGAAGCACCCAGGACACCGACGGAGATCCGCCAATTTTTGGGTTTGGCTGGTTACTACAGACGTTTCATCGAGGGATTTTCAAAGATCGCACAACCGCTTACTACCCTCACCCAGAAAGGCATCAAGTATGCTTGGGGTGACAAGCAGGAAGCGGCATTTCAATTGCTGAAACAGAAACTTTGCAGTGCACCCATTCTGTCCTTGCCGGAAGGGACAGATGACTTTGTAGTATATTGTGATGCTTCCATTCAGGGGTTGGGATGCTTACTCATGCAACGCGATAAGGTCATCGCGTATGCGTCGCGACAACTGAAGGTTCACGAGAAAAACTACACAACGCATGACCTGGAATTGGGAGCAGTAGTGTTTGCACTTAAGATTTGGAGACACTACCTCTATGGAACGAAGTGCACAATCTTTACAGACCACAAGAGCCTCCAACACATCTTTGATCAGAAGGAGTTGAACATGCGACAGCGTCGCTGGGTCGAACTCTTGAACGATTATGAGTGTGCCATTCGGTATCACCCGGGTAAAGGTAACGTGGTAGCTGATGCCCTCAGTAGGAAGTAACATTAGAAACCTCGTCGAGTACGAGCACTACAGCTCACTATTCATTCGGGGTTACCCGAACAGATACGCGACGTGCAGTTAGAAGCAGTTAAGAAAGAAAACATCAAGGCCGAATCGGTGGGAAAAATGGAACGCGATTGGGAAGTAAAACCCAATGGAGCCCGGTATTTCATGAATCGCATATGGGTACCTCTCTACGGAAATCTCAGAGCTAGTCATGGATGAAGCTCACAAATCCCGATACTCTGTCCATCCGGGTTCGGATAAGATGTATGAAGATCTTAAAGTTGCGTATTGGTGGCCCAACATGAAAGCCGATATAGCCACCTACGTGAGTAAGTGTTTGACTTGTGCAAAAGTCAAGGTAGAGTATCAAAAGCCATCGGGGCTACTCCAACAACCTGAGATCCCAGTGTGGAAATGGGATCAGATCTCGATGGACTTCATTACTAAACTCCCGCGAACTTTGGGTGGTTGCGATACCATCTGGGTAATTGTGGATCGTTTAACTAAGTCCGCACACTTCCTAGCTATTAAAGAAACAGATAAGATGGAGAAGTTGACTCGCATCTACATTAAGGAAGTAGTTTCTCGACACGGAGTGCCAACGTCCATCATCTCAGACAAAGATGCTTGCTTCACGTCCAACTTTTGGCAGTCACTTCAGAAAGCGTTGGGCACACGCTTAGATATGAGCACTGCTTATCACCCTCAGACTGATGGTCAAAGCGAAAGGACCATACAGACCTTGGAAGACATGCTTAGGGCATGCGTAGTAGACTTTGGAAATAGTTGGGAAATCCACTTGCCTTTAGTGGAATTCTCGTATAACAACAGTTACCATACAAGTATATCGGCAGTACCGTTTGAGGCGTTATACGGTCGTAAATGTAGATCACCGGTCTGTTGGGCAGAAGTCGGTGACAGCCAACTTACAGGCCCTGAGTTGATACTTGAGGCTACTGAAAAGATTGTACAAATCAGAAACCGCATGGCGGCCGCACGAGATCGACAGAAAAGCTACGCTGATCAACGACGCAAATCGCTCGAATTTCAAGTAGGCCACCGCGTCCTACTAAAGGTGTCACCCTGGAAGGGTGTAATCCGCTTCGGAAAACGGAGCAAACTAAACCCACGGTACGTAGGTCCGTTTGTGATCTTGAAACGTATTGGACCCGTAGCTTATCAATTAGACCTTCCTACCGAACTCAGTGGAGTTCACAACGTTTTTCACGTGTCAAATCTGAAGAAGTGTCTATCAGATGAAACCCTAGCCATTCCATTGGATGAGATCCAAGTGGATGAACAACTGCACTTTGTGGAACAACCTATCGAGATCATGGATCGTGAGATCAGTGGAGTTCACAACGTTTTTCACGTGGCAAAGAGAGGAGCAAATGAAAAGCAAATACCCACACCTCTTTGCAGCTGAGCAGCAAACTAACGATACCAACAACTAAATTTTCGGGACGAAAATTCTTTCAACATGGGGATGATGTGACAACCTGGAAATTTCTCATACTTTCGCGTACCATTGTTAACTAAATCCTTGTGCATGGCAATTGGAAATCTTTGTGCATGGCACTTGGGAACTTCTTGTAACTTCGCGTACCATCGTTAACGACTAACTCTTTGTGCGTGGTACTCTAAACATGTACGCTGCATTCTAAACCGCGCTTACTCAATTTTCGGGACGAAAATTCTTTCAACATGGGTATAATGTGACATCCCGGTTTTTCAAATATCTTAAACGCACTACTTCACGATTATTTGTTCCTACGTTAATTTGGTTCGGAAAACTTAAATTGCACGCTCGAAAGAATTACGATAATTTCGTGTACTTGTCAAATAAATTATGTGCTACGTATTAACGTTTATAAGTTGGTGCGTTATTATGTGATATCCGAGTTCGTGTGTTATGTTAGTTATAAAGTATAGACGTAGGAAATAAACAAATGAATCGAATCGAGCCGCGACACGAGCCAACTTCACTTCCTTGCGACTCAAGTAGTTAATCTAAACTTGAGGACCAAGTTTTAAACCCAAACCGACCCACCCAAACCCCTCGGCCGCGAATGAACCCAAACCGTAAACCCTCCCCTTGTTTCTTCTACTCTTTGCGCTATATATACACACACATGCATAAGCCTTCTTCACAAAAACAAAACACAAAACCCTAGTGGAGAAATCAGCCGACGGCAGCCTTCCTTTTAGTCTCTCGACCGCAAACAGCTGGTTACAACTTCATCTTGATCGCGGCAGTCCCCTCACCGTTCTTCTCTTCTCGGTCGCAAGTCCTCGCCAACATCCGATTCAGTCCCATCTAGTTCTCGGCTCTTGTCCAAGTCTCGGCTCATTGATCTTGTTGTTAAAGGTTAGGATTATCATGGTTTGCTAGATCATATTCGGATTATATGTTTGAATGTAGTGTTATGTTAGCCGATTTATTGATGATGTTTGTAAGTTGATGTTTGTTCGAAATCTGGAAACATAGGCTGTGTTTTGTTGATAAAAACTAGAGATTATGATTAGGGTTTGCATCGATATGATATATATGTTGATATATGATTGGAAAATCTGTTCTTGATCGCATATGTTCAATATATTAACGGTTTATGCGAGTTAGTTGTGATAAAGTGCTGAAACGGGTTGCTGAATGATGGTTACAGCCGACTTCAACTGGCTGTAACTCGGTCATTAGTTGTCGAAAAACGGATTTTCTGAAGTCTAAAACGTAGAGTTTTGAATAAGGAATCTAATGGCGCTGGATTCATATTTTTCTGAAGTCGTTTGATATTTTTAAGTGGCCAATTAAATTCAGTAACTAAAGCTGTGAAAATCCTGAAATTTTGTTAGTTGTTTATCGAGTTGGATTTAATAATCTGTAGGGAGTCGAATCATGAAATTTGTACAGTAACTAGGTATGGAAATTTCCGGGCAACTCCCACTGGAATTTTGTTAATTGGACGAACAGTGATTTTTCAATAAATTCTTCCGTGGACTGCAGTCAGAAAGTGACGAATCTGACTGCAGCCTAGTATATTAATATTTATGGATAATTGGTAAAGTATTAGGACTTGAAAAATTTATATAAATTTCTACAGTATAGTTTTCACCTGCTGTAAAATAATTGGAATTTTTGGAACATTGGAACTATTTTATAAAAATCCTCGAAAACAGTCGAATTATAAGTATGTAAGCTGAAACCTGATAACTTGTGAATGTGTGCACCAAAGTGTTGCATGGATTGGATTATGTTCGTGATAAATTGTTTTGATTATTATGTTGACATGAGGATACTTGCATGCATGTTTGAGTGTTAGGAATTTTGATTGTGTGTATCACTTTGTGCGTAAATTATGTGTAGAATTTGTATTGGTGTGTTCACATACTGACTTGAATCAATTGGTTTGTTAGGACGCAATTAGCGGTCCCATCATTTGCAACTTCTGTGCTACACTAACCGAGCAACTAAAGGTGAGTTCACGGCCCCTAAATTTATCCGGTTTTAAATAACAGGGGAGAAACATGTATACACTCTTCAACTCAATCTCTTTACGTTATACGAAATCAACGTCACATAACTATTCGGTAACTAAGTTAATGTTAATGTAACGTTATGGTCACTAAGCAGCTATATCACATAAGTCCTCGACAATCTCTCGGATTGTTAGTATTGGGTTTAAATAGCGGGGAAATTATAAGTAGTACTACTGGGCCCGACAAGCCCCATCCGAGCTAGTCGCGCTAGCCGACCGGGTATGGTCAACGGGTGAATAATTTGGCCTAACTTCGCCATGGTCAGTGATAGGCCTGGCAACACGGAGGCACAACAGTCAGCTTCGATCGCGAACACTTACGTGACATAACTTTAGGCTAGCTACCTATATATGTTAACATTGAACTTAATTACGAATCAACAATATTATTCCGGGTTAGGAATAATGGAACAAACAACAATATTATTCCGGGTTAGGAATAATGGAACCATCAGCAATATTATCCCAGGTTAGGGATAATGGAACCAACAACGTTATTATTCCGGGTTAGGAATAATGGAACTATCGGTATTATTCCGGGTAAGGAATAATGGAACTATCAGTATTATTCCGGGATTGGGAATAAGGGAACTAAATCGTTGTCCCGAGATAGGTATAACGGGGGAAACAAACTCATAACCGAACAAACGAATTTATGAAAACCTGTGAACTCACTCATCTTTAATGTTGACACTTGTTTCTTTACATGTTTCTCAGGACGCTAGGAGCTCTAGGTGCACTCACTTGCATTGATCAAGACATATTTTATCGAGTCTCATTTACAAACATTGTTTTGGGTTTTTCTTTGGTTTTGGCGTTTATGTTGGCGCCCGTTCCGTTACTTTACTTTATGCTTCCGCTCAGCTTTAAAAACTAATGCTTCCGCTAAACATTGGTAACAAACTAAGACAATATAAAATCTACGACGAATGGTTAAACAAATGATTTTTGGAAAACGTATTATCAAATCATATAGAGTCGTTTGATGTACTAGTGTTTCAGATTCTGGTTTGTTCACACGCCTCGCGGTAAAACTCCGCATGTGGAAATTGAGGGTGTGACAAAATTCACTTTATGAACTGTATTCGTCCCATATACAAACTTCATGTTTTTGTTTTTATATTCATGAAATGGTGACGGTTTCTTTACATATTCATCTGATTCTTCTTCTAAACCCAACCATGCCCTTCGGTTTTCCGGATGATCACCACCATTTCTTCGGTAATTGTTTCTTTTAGGTTTGGAATAGAATTTAGTTCATTTATTACCAATTCCTCTGATGTAACTTCCACGAGTTTAAAGAATTTAGCAAGCAATTCTTCTTTCACATTCTTAATCGGGAAGCTATCATCAAAGTATAGTCTATCCGAATCCTTAATTTTGTACATTACAATATAGGATCTTCACTTAGACCATCTTCTGACCACTTATCATCATTTTCAGATTGTGAATCAGAATTCTTTGAACTCGAGTTGGCACTTTTGAAGATGCCATCATCAGAATCACTTAAAACATTTTCAACAACTTTGTTAACCACAGCGTTGTTATCATCATCAGATTTAGCATAGACTATATCAATGTTCTCTGGCAACTCATTTTTCTTTTAAGAAAGTAATTCAACATTGAGTGCCTTGCCCATCCCGTCTGCAGTTTTAACACAGTATTTTTCGCAAAGGGGTGGAGGAACATTGCTATATTCTTTGCCCGTTTTCTTTTTAGGTTTTTCTTCCGATAAGATTGTTGGAAGAATGTGATCAATAACATACGCGTTAGTGGTATAACTCTTAACAATTGTCGAATTCTTTTCAGTTTCAATTGTCATATCTTGAAGTTGTCGTTTGTATTTCATCAATGGTGTTGATATAAATGTTAATTGCTCTTTGTTTATCCATTACTGTACCACTCAACATTCTTATATTATCATGTTGTTCGGTGTTATTTCTGTCGAGTCTGCCATAATCATTTTTCATTTTGTCATATGATTCTTTCATTGTGCGATAATCATATTTTAACAAATCGTTATGCACATTGTTTTCAGCGATGATCTTTGATTTTTCGGCACATTCGACACATGGTTTAGTACATTTTGTACTTGGTTTCTCAACCTCTACAACTTGTACTTTGACAACTTCTTTCTCAATAATATTTACCTCTAGATTTACCTTGGTTAGATTTGCCATTAAACTTTTTCTGCCATGTCCTTGAGGTCTTCGACTTTCATTTCTTGAGTGATATCAACAATCACTTAATCATTCTTTTTCTCTTCAATCACTTGTTCTTTCGTGCTTCCATCAAAGTGACCTGCAAAACTGTCACAAGAATTAGAGGATAAAATTCCTTGTCTCTGCATATGGATATATTCCTCTTCTTCCCGCTGTTGATGCAAGTATTGTTCCAGAATAGCTTGTTCGAAAGCTGCTGCTTCTGCTGCTGCCGCTGCTTCCTCTGCAGAATTATCTTCAACTATCTCTGCCATCAACTCCCGTCTTTTTCCCAATATAAGAATTCCAGTCAAAACCGTCATCTTCTGTAGATGCAACCATGGCTTTCTCCGTGGTAGTACTATTTAGCTTTTCTTGGATCTCAATCTGAGTTTTCTTCGAGAATGGTTTATATTGAAGCGCCTTCTTGTAATATTCATTCCCTCCACCGAAAGGACTTTGATTTCCGGTTGCATCGGTGTTCTTACACTCTCTTTTAAAATGTCCCTTCTGCCGACATCTAAAACACGTGACTTTGGATTTGTCAAAACCCAATTTGTTGCTGGAGTTTCCTATGTCATGGCCCGTGAGTGCAACGAACTTTGTCACTCTCCTGATGATCGAAGCTAAGGACCATTTGATGTCCATTAGTTCGAGCTCTTCCTCGTCAACCTGGTCATAATCTTCTGCGGTCATGTCGAGGTTTCCGATCTTACCGGCAACAAGACATTCATAAGATTCTAAGACGATAGGGAGTAGTGACATATGTTGTTTTGCAACTTCTTCTGAAACAACATTGTTCAAATTCCCTGCGATGTTGCACTTGTAAACATTCGTATCAGAACTTTGCTGTTGGTTCTGATTTGTTTGACTTTGGAATGTTGAATTTGAACCAGTGCTCAAGTAAGAATTTTATGGACTTTGGTCATACAAAGGCTGTGAATGATTCTGGTTATGTGGAGAAGCATTCATGTTTGCACTAAAAGCAGTTCCAATTTTTGGACTCGAAATGTTATCTTGCATTCCGGTTTTGTAGTACAAACCGATGTCTTGAACTACATTAGCGTTTTTTTATTTGCTATCTACAGAAGCTCCATTTCATGGCCTTCGAGTTTATCAATAAACATTAACAACCTAAAGAAATCCCACTTATCACTATTCTTCAGAACCATCAAATACGTCCATGCACCCTTTGGTAGTGCGTCAGCAAATTTGTTGATGTATTCTTGTTCCGTCCTCTCAGGACCGTGTCTTCGCTTTTGCACTTTTAGGTGACAGAAACGCTCAATCATTTTCTTAATAGTCTCATTCTTTTATCGAATTCTTTCAAAATGAAAGCCTTCTTGCTTTTGATCATTTCGGCACTGCCTTGGTATTTGACAGAATCAGAATATCTTCTTTGACAGAATACAGAATCAGAATATCTTCTTTGACAGACTGTTGGATGAGACTGATCATCTTTTCTCTGCAATGTATTCGTCCCTCTAAGCTGTCGAGTAGTTGTACTTCTCAAGAACTTGTTGATGCTCCTCTACCGGAATAGTGTAGCCTCTTTCAATTGACACCCAGCCAGCGAAGTGCATGGCTTGAACCCAATAGGTAAATTTCTCTTTCCATGCTTCGTATTCGTCCATGTTCATCAGCTTGGGAGGTTTGACGGTCGTCCCATTTCGTTATCAAGATTGACTTGATTAATCACATTGGCATTTGACGAACTAGCTCAAGACATATAAGCTCTTAATTGATCTTCCATTGTGAATTACGAAACGTATTCGCTGAAAATTTTTCAAAAACTATGAAAACAGTTAGTCCTACTACAAGTTCGGTCGAACTTGTAGTGACAAATGAAGAATTCTTGAATTTTCTAACAAGTTCGGTCGAACTTGTTAGATTTACTTTGAAAATTTTCAATTATCTTCGGTCGACCTTATAACCCAATTAAACAGATCTTTGAGCGAACTTGTTTAAAAGAACTTTGATGAAATACAAGCAAGTTTGGGATAACTTACTTAAAAACTTCTTCATTTTACACAAGTTCGGTCGAACTTGATGTAAAATAAATGAAAATTTAGTATCTTCGGGCGAACTTGACTCAAATTTCCTCAAAAATCACCTAAGTTCGGGCGAACTTACTAAAAAATCACTTGAAAAGTGATGTTTTAGTGCAAGTTCGGCCGAACATGGCCAACAAGTTCGTTCCAGAAAGTTTTCAAAATCATGGTTTTTTCAAAATTTGGACATGAATTCGGTTGAATTTGGTCTCCAATCTTTCAAGGGTTTATCTTTGTTGTATTTTACATGATATATTCAAAATTCAAAAGATTTTGACCATGAATTCTTCAATTTGTGATCAAATGTTAAAGAAAAAGAAGAATGGAGTAGAAATAGAAGTGTTCTTGTCTTGATACTATCAAATCAAGCTGTTCTAGCTCTGATACCACTTGTAGGACCGATCCTCGATACTTAGGAACCTAATTTGATATCTAACGTCCATAATAGCGGAAATATTACGTTGTGTTACCAATAGACAAGAATTAATCAGTTAATCGTCAGTTTCATTGATTAAACGTTCAGATTACAGACAGACAGAGCTTCGCCTCTACAATGCCAAAGGTACAAATGAGACACAGAAGCTAGGTATTTATAGGATTACAAGTTCGCTCCACATGTACAAGTCCGCCCGAACTTGCCTATGCAAGTTCGGCCGAACATGCTTAAACATGTCAACTCATGAGCGAACTTGGCTACAACTTTTCAGAAATACTTCTTAACCTAGCCTATCCAGCTCTATACAATACAGACTCGATATAAGACTAAGACATAGACATTCTACACCAACAACTATAATCCCCGTTCAGTTCGTACTTGAGTCGCGTGTTCGTATCTAATCTAAACAATATTCAACGCACATTCTATCTAGCCTATTCCAACAATGACGGATACATAAAGTGCAACAACACAGGAGTACTCTTACAGTTTCTTAAAATATTGTTTTTTTATATTGGGCATTTCAATAAACGTTTTCATTATATTTAAATACGCCAGGCATATACCATCGACAAAATAGTCTCCATGCATGTAGTCATTTCCATTTGCATGAAACCCGAATTTCGGTATCGTACCCGAAATGTAACCCTCTAGCAATGGTGAACACTCGAAAGTATTTGTGCCATTCTTACACCCAGCGACACCATAGAAGGCTGACAAAACCCAAAGATCATATGAGGCAACCGCTTGTAAAATCAACGTTGGACTTTCTGGTCACCAGGTGAATAACCTCACCATGCGGTTAGAAAATTATACCACCGCCATTGACGACAGTCTAAACTACCAATCATGCAGGGTATTCCATGTTTTTTTCTAAATGCAATTCCTAAATCTGTTGAAGGTCGTTCCAAGTCGGGTTTCTCAAGTGACGTTTTCCATTGGGATATACATAAAAAGTAAAATAAGATACATACGCGTAAATAATCTTTTTCAATTTATTGTTCCATAAGTTAAAATTATATACATAAGCATAAATAAATATACCATAGAAGAAATGTTCCAAGGTTGACACACCCCAACCGATGGTGGAAGCATCGGAGTGAGACGAACAAGATTGCTCAAAACATCATAACTACTTCTGCCAATATAATTAATAATTCAAAATTTCCATTTCATTCATGTTAGGACCGTCCTCCTCAACTCGGGAACATAAGTTGTATCTAATGTCCAATATAAGCGGAAATTGTATGACATGTTAATCAAATACACAAGAATTACTGTTTAATTGTCTGTTTATTAAGTCCAAAAGTGTTACAATTGAGTTTCCAAACTGACAGAGCTTCGCCGTCAATGTTGCAACGTTCTTACAATGGAGGAACCATGAAACCTATATATAGAGGCAGAAGTTCGCTCGAAGATAGTCCTGGATAGATCAAGTTTGGCCCAACTTGATCCGCCGACTAAAACTTCGGCCGAACTTGTTGTTTACATATAAATACATTTCAAGTTCTAACATATTCAAGCTCTAAACATACAGACTCGATCCAAGACCTAGACAATAGACATCATGTATCAAGAAACTCCACCTTCGATATTGTCGCAGTGTCTTGACCAGTCTTCAATCTCTAATATCTTCCGAAGAAGTTCTTGTACGGTTTCTTTCTACGTTCTTGCTTTGTGATAGGCGTTTGGTCAGTAGGAGGTGCCCACTTCATAAACTGAAGACGTCTAATCCTTGCCTCTCTACCCCTTTCGTGTATCTTCACAAGTCGCTTTTCTTGTTTTAAGAACACTTCTCTTTCTAGATCTCTCCATCTCGATTCCCACATATGACCAGAATTAATACCATGTGCATAGCAAACATTAATCACACCTTGGTATTGCTTCACTTGGACTTCTTCACGCATATCAAAACATATATTGTTGAAGAATAAGCATTTCACATCTTACTTTGAACAGTTAACTAGCCACATCGGGTTTAGTATTCGAATTGTTCTCCAAAGCTCCCAAATCCTTCTTCGATTAATAGGTTCTGGATCCTTTTCCTTCGTGAAATCCCAATTCTCATTAGCACACAACACAATCACTGCTTCGCTAGTTTCTAGATCCATTTGCCACCACAAAAAGTAAGGATGAAAATCCGGTTCAATGGGCTTTAGTGGCATATTCTTCATAGCTCGAGGACGTTTCATTGTCAACGTAACATCGTTTTCTCCCGTCTTTTTTGTTAATTTTTACTCTACGTTTAGGAATAAATGGTTTCCATCATTGGCTGTTGAAAACAATGTAGAAATAAAATCTTTTTGTATTTTCTAAAGTTTATACTAAAACACACTGAAAATCTTTTTGTGTTTAAATCTGAATTCAAATAAGCTATGTACAAACATATTTACAGAAATATTTTTGTAATTTCGTGTCTATGGATCATATCAGTTGATTGAGATGTACCACCAGTACCGTTGACTTTTTGCTGACTTTAAGTTCTAAACTCGTTTACCTAGATTGTCGATATGTTTCTCCACTTAAACTTTGACACATTTCTCAATTGTTCCAATATATCTTAGTTAGAATTATGAAACTTGACTTAACTATGGTTCCCATCTCAGAATATACTCCCGTATCAAGATTCCCTAGATTTCATCTTACAGGTGAGTATAGCCTATTTGATATTTGTATCTGGGTTATGCGAAGCCTTGAGAGCTCAAGTTAATACCATCGTATCGACAAAGAGATGAAGCCTCAACTTTAACGTGTGTTCCAATTAAGGAATCTTTTAAGCACTACAATTAATTAGATCTTTCAATTCTTTCAATTTTGCTTCAGTTTAGGGGTTTTTAGCAAAAGCATTATAGAAGTTCTAGGCTATTGCTTCCGCAAAATAAGAAGAACTTGTATAATACCCCAGCTACCAATAATCTATAAAGACCTCGTATCTCAGAATCAGGAAATCTCTTAAAGGTAATTTCAAAGTACTAAGTCCATATATCCGAGAGATGTTAATCCACAAGTTTAAGCAGTTGTAAAATTTAGTTTATATCCTGGAAAGAATTTACTGAACGTGTAGAGCCTATCGACACATCCACAGTAAGACTTGTTTATCACTTTTTAAACTTTACAAATCCTTAGCATACTGTGATAGTCAACTGATGTACTATCATTTCCTTTTTAACACAAAATTGTTTTTGTCTTTTTCATGTTTTTGTACTTTTTGGTTTTTCATATGTTTTTGTATCTTATCGTAGTATTTCTCCCCCTAAAATCAAAATCATATTTTTGTATTTTAGTTTTTAAGGAAATCTAATCCTAAAATGTAACAAACCAATGAGAATTATGAGAATTCATCGTCCGATCCATATTCAACCTCTGCATCCGCACCTGTCAAAAGATATTTTTCTACCGTTAAGCCTCATTAAGTATTTAAACCGTGAAAGATTAAATGGTTTGGTTTAAAAATCAGCTTTTTTGTTCACCGGTGTGGATTTTCTCAAATTTTCCATTTCATTCATGTTAGGACCGTCCTCCTCAGCTCGGGAACCTAATTTGTATCTATTGTCCAATGTAAGCGGAAATTGTATGACATATTAATCAAAGACACAAGAATTACTGTTTAATTTTCTGTTTATTTAGTCCAAAAGTGTTACAATTGAGTTTCCAAACAGACAGAGCTTCGCCATCAATGTTGCAAAGTTCTTACAATTAATGAACCATGACACCTATATATAGAGGCAGTAGTTCGCTCGAAGATAGTCCTGGATAGATCAAGTTTGGCCAACTTGATCTGCCGACTATAACTTCGGCCGAACTTGCTGTTTACATATAAATACATTTCAAGTTCTAACATATTCAAGCTCTAAACATATAGACTCGATCGAAGACCTAGACAATAGACATCATGTATCAAGAAACTCCCCCTTGGATATTGTCGCAGTGTCTTGATCAGTCTTCAATCTCTAACATCTCCGAAGAAGTTCTTGTACGGTTTCTTTCTACGTTCTTGCTTTGGGATAGGCGTTTGGTCAGTAGGAGGCGCCCACTTCATAAACTGAAAACGTCTGATCCTTGCCTCTCTACCCCTTTCGTGTATCTTCACAAGTCGCTTTTCCTGTTTTAAAAACACTTCTCTTTCTAGATCTCTCCATCTCGATTCCCACATATGACCTGAATTAATACCATGTGCATAGCAAACATTAATCACACCGTGGTATTGCTTCACTTGGACTTCTTCACGCTTATCAAAACATATATTGTTGAAGAATAAGCATTTCACATCTTCCTTTGAACAGTTAACTAGCCACATCGGGTCTAGTATTCGAATTGTTCTCCAAAGCCCCCAATCCTTCTTTGACCAATAGGTTCTGGATCCTTTTCCTTCGTTAAATCCCAATTCTCATTAGCACACAACACAATCACTGCTTCGCTAGTTTCTGGATCCATTTGCCACCACAAAAAGTAAGGATGAAAATCCAGTTCAATGGGCATTAGTGGCATATTCTTCATAGCTCGAGGACGTTTCATTGTCAATGTAACATCCTTTTCTCCTGTCTTTTTGTTAATTTTTACTCTACGTTTAGGAATAAACGGTTTCCATCATTGGCTGTTGAAAACAATGTAAAAATAAAATCTTTTTGTATTTTCTAAAGTTTATGCTAAAACACACTAAAAATCTTTTTGGGTTTAAATCGGAAATCAAAAAAGCTATGTACAAACATATTTACAAACATATTTTTGTAATTTCGTGTCTAAGGATCATATCAGTTGATTGAGATGTATCACCAGTACCGTTGAATTTTTTATAACTTTAAGTTCTAAACTCGTTTACCTAGATTGTCTATATGTTTCTCCACTTAAACTTTGACACATTTCTCAATTGTTCCAATATATCTTAGTTAGAATTATGAAACTTGACTTAACTATGGTTCCCATCTCAGAATATACTCCCGTATCAAGATTCCCTAGATTTCATCTTACAGGTGAGTATAGCCTAATTGTATTTGTATCTGGGTTATGCGAAGCCTTGACAGCTCAAGTTAATACCATCGTATCGACAAAGAGATGAAGCCTCAACTTTAAGGTGTGTTCCAATTAAGGAATCTTTTAAGCACTGCAATTAATTAGATCTTTCGATTATTTCAATTTTGCTTCAGTTTAGGGGATTTTAGCAAAAGCATTATAGAAGTTCTAGGCTATTGCTTCTGAGAAATAAGAAGAACTTGTATAATACCCAGCTATCAATAATCTATAAAGACCTCGTATCTCAGAATCAAGAAATCTCTTAAAGGTAATTTCGAAGTACTAAGTCCATATATCCGAGAGATAATAATCTACAAGTTTAAGCAGTTGTAAAATTTAGTTTATATCCTGGAAACAATTTACTGAACGTGTAGAGCCTATCGACACATCCACAGTAAGACTTGTTTATCACTTTTTAAACTTTACAAATCCTTAGCATACTGTGATAGTCAACAGATGTACTATCATTTCCTTTTTAACACAAAATTGTTTTTGTCTTTTTCATGTTTTTGTACTTTTAGGTTTTTCATATGTTTTTGTATTTTCTCGTAGTATTTCTCCCCCTAAAATCAAAAACATATTTTTGTATTTTAGTTTTTAAGGAAATCTAATCCTAAAAGGTAACAAACCAATGAGGATCTTGAGAATTCGTCATCAGATCCATATTCAACCTCTGCATCCACACCTGTCAAAAGATTTTTCATACCGTTAAGCCTCATTAAGTATTTAAACCGTGAAAGAGTAAATGGTTTGGTTTAAAAATCAGCTTTTTGTTCACCGGTGTGTTTTTTCTCAATTGGTACCAACTTCTTTTCGTAGCAATCACGAATAAAGTGGTATCAAATCTCGATAAGTTTAGTTCGAGAGTGATGAGCATGATTTTTTGTAATTTCGATTGCTGCCTTATTGTCTACATATATTGGAGTGTCAAGAAATTGCAATCCATAGTCTCTCATCTGTTATTGTATCCACAAGATCTGTGAACAACAACTAGAAGCTGAGATATACTCTGCCTCGCAAGTAGAGAGACCGACTGTGGTGTGTTTCATGCACTGCCAAGTTACTAAACGTGTTCCGAAGAACTGGCAACCGGCCGTCGTAGACTTTAAGTTCAACTTGTCAACACCGAAATCAGAGTCTGCATATCCCGTCAGATCGAAGTTGTCATTCTTTGGGTACTACAAGCCGGTGCTTAGACATCCCTTCAAGTATCTTAAAATTCGCTTCACGATCTGCATGTGAGATATTCTGGGATTTGACTGATAACATGCACAAAGGCAGGTAGGATACATGATATCTGGGTGAGATGACGTCAGCTACATCAAAGATCCTATCATCAACCTGTAAAGTGTATCATCAACTTTAGTCCGGTTTCGTAAATGCAAATTCCGTGATTGAGTGCCAGAGGAGTAGATAACGGCTTCGTGCTTTCCATCTTAAACTTCTTCAAGATATCATGAACGTACTTGGTTTGATGAATGAAGATACCGTCTGGCAACTGATCAACTTGTAATCCGAGAATGAATGTCATTTCGCCCATGGAACTCATCTCGAATTTCTTCTTCATGATAGCCTCAAACTCATTGCAAAGATCGTCATTTGTCGAACCAAATATGGCGTCATCCACATATATCTGTACGATCAGATGATTTCCAACTTCTCTGGTAAAGAACGTACTATCCACTGTTCCTCTAATAAAGCCGTTGCCGACGAGATTTTGAGATAACGTCTCGTACCAGGCTCTCGGAGCCTGATGCAAACCGTATAGTGCTTTATCCAGGAGATAAGCTTTCTTCTTGTTCAGCGGATCAATAAAACCGGGTGGTTGGCCGACGTACACTTGCTCTCGTAGCTTACCGTATAGAAAAGTGGATTTCACATCTAACTGGTACACTTTAAGACGTACACTTGCTCTCGTAGCTTACCGTATAGAAAAGTGGATTTCACATCTAACTGGTACACTTTAAATCCTTTCCAAGCAGCAAATGCAATGAAAATGTGAATGGACTGCAATCTAGCAACTGGTGCATATACTTCTTTATAATCAATTCCTTCATGTTGATGGAATCCTTTGACAACGAGCCGAGCTTTGTTGCGTACTATAACTCCATGATCATCGCGTTTGCACTTGAAGACCCATTTAGTATCTATTGCCTTTTGATTCTCTGGTAGGTCAACAAGCTTCCATACTCCCAACTTTTCGAACTGTGACAATTCTTCTTGCATCGCTTGTACCCAGTTCTCGTCGACTAAAGCTTCAGAAACATTCCTCGGCTCAATTGGGATATGAAACATGAATAATAGCAATAATCTTGAATCAGAGCTACTCGAGTATAAAAACAACTCAAAGCCTTGTTAATCTGGCTCCTTGTTCGCACACCAACTTGCAATTCACCAATTATGGAATTTTATGGGTGGTAAGAATAAGATCTCCTGATTAGTAATATTCTGATCGACCACCGTTTCAACTGTCAGGGCACTAAAAGACATTTCAATTTGATTACTCGGGCCAGCAGATTGATTTAACATGCTGGTGATCTGCTCAGATTCTTCATCAGAAGAAGATTCTCCATGATCATCAAACGTCGGAGTCTTGTCAGAGTCGGAACTATGTGCTTGAGAAAGATTGGGTTCCACTGTAGCATTCACTGGTTCTGTAGCAGGTGTCACTGATTCTGGTTGAGTTTCTTGAACATCGCTAGTACCCGGACCTGCACCAGAAGAAGATAATGAACCAACAGTTGGTTGATTAACAACTATTGGTCTGACAATTTGTTCTTGATTAGCCGACTGGTGCGGATAGTATAACACTACAATGTCTTCTTCAGAAGGCTCTTCTGGCAAGTCAAATGATTTCCACAATTCTCTATAATTGAACATCCAAGCATCGCCTGCTCTTTGAATAGGAGTTGTATATCGAAAATACTCGACGTGATGTGCTTCTACCACTCTTCTCAAACTTGGAAGATGTTAGGATCTGAGTTTGAATTACTTATAGTTTTTGTTTCAAAGATGAAAAATGATTGAGTTTTTAAAGAGATTTACAGCGGAAATAGATGGAAAACTTTTACTACAAGCAATGGTCGTTTGTTTTCATCATCATCATGCTTTCAAGTTGGTAAACTCGCATGTGATTCACAAACTCCCCCTCAGCCTTTGCAATTGAAGTTTGGTAGTAAGAAAATGCAGAGAAGATGATATGCGAAAGTTGATCTCTTAATAGACGAGTTAAACTGTTACACAAGTTACCTATTTATACAAAACTATCTAACCACTGAGCATCTTTGATGACGTCAGGGTTGATAGTGACGGGAAACTATATGTAACTAACTACAAACACTGCGAATACTAACTATCAGTGCTTAGCACTGTTACATTGATTATCTATCTAATGACTAAGCTCTGATCTCTATCCTCTGATCCTTATAAGTCTGGCAGACCTTTGCAACTTTGTGAAGTCAGATGATAGGAGAGCTGTGTATGTACAACAGAGGTTGTAACCTCTGATAGTTTAACCAAAGCTCGGATAGTGTTATTTGGCTTTGTATCATCTACTCCTTTCATAGGGTTCAATCCCAACAATCTCCCTCTGAAACAGATGATGCCAAAAACACTTTATTCTTGGTCTTTATTTCTCAGGAAGAATTCTCTTATTTGACCTTTGAATTGAAGTTCAAAGTTAAGAGATTCTATGTCATCAGCATCCTTCTCCTGCTCTAAACATAATAATTCTTGGAAGTCTTCTACTGTAAGCCCATAAGTAGCTTCCATGGATAGTTTAGTGGCATTACCATCAGACTTGTGAAGTGTTAATTCATGGGTGTCTTTGTCGACCTTCCACTTTAGAATTTTTGGGTCTGAAGGTTTTCTTGAAGGAGCTTTTACTGCTGAGGATTGAGAAGGAGCTATTGTGATAAATCTTTAGGCAGCTTGGCACTTGAATCATCTGTTGGATAATCAATAATGTTTTATATACCTTCTTTGATAAATGTATCCTCAAACTCGGTCAGTCTTTTCAAACATCTCCCCTTGCCTTTTTCTGTGTAACATGGAAAGTGTTGAATGGGCAGATGTTGTGTTGGTCTTTGAGAATAGCATCTTCTTTTGAATAATCCGGTTTATGAGGCATGGATGGATCCTTTTTCCTCCTTTCTTCCAACTTTTCGTAAGTGTCTATCACTCTGACCTCACCCCATCTCATCACTTGGTTCTTTGAACCATAATGATTCTGAATTAGTTACCTTAAGTCTCTCTCAGGCATATCTTTCTTGTGTAAATCCCAGTTGGGAGGAGTTGGCTTTTAAAGAGGATATTTCAACATTTCTTGCATTCTGTTGATTTCTTCTGTCAGCTCATCTATGCTCCAATCCCTGAATTGTGCCCTTGTTGCCTTATACAACTTCTTCTCCGTGATATACTTAATGAGTTCACTTTTGAGTAGCTTATCTTCCCTTTCTGACAACTGGTTGCTCAGGGTCTTGACAAAGTCTTGTAAAATGTGGGCTTTACTTAATTGAAAGGACACGACAATCTGTATTTCTCTATCATCTTTACCAGCTGATTCTATTTTGGCAATATCCTCTGCTTGCTTCCGTTTCAATTCCAGATAATCATCAACATTTGCAGGTCTTGGATAGCCATCAAGGGATAGGATTGTTCTTTTGTTAGGGTCATCCTCTAAAAAGAAACTTAGGATCTCTTCCCTGACTGCTGGTAAATCAAGAAGATACAGCTTTGCTGCAGGAGTAACTTCAAGAGTTGAAGATGTTGTAGGCACTGATGTGGAGGTCACTGGTTTTGATGATAGTGGAAGAGGCGCATGAATCTCATCATCATTGATCACTTTCGTGATTTTTCTCCTTTTGAACCTTAAAGTGGGTGATGGTGGTAGTGGGATCTTAGGTGGTGTGGATAATGGATGAGCTGATGTGGGAAAAGTGATCATGGCAGTGGATAGAGTTGCATCTGTTGCAACCTCTGTTGTTTCAAAAAATGTTGACACAACAGGTGCTGTAACATCTGCTTGTGTGGATGTGGGTTGTCATTTTGAAGATGTGATAGGTTTTGGAGAGGCAGAGGTTTTAATAGTTTGTTTGGTTGCAGGCTTAGTTTTAGGAGGTGTGGATGTTGGTTGACTGGCTTTTCTAGCAGGTATCCTCTTTGATGAAGTACCAACCTCTCTTTTTCTTTTTACTGTTCAATCTTTTTCTCAACCAACACTCTGCTCTCCTTGATCACTGTCTTCTTGTGACTAGCCCTTGCCTTGGCCACAATTTCATCAGTTAAATCTATCTTCTTTGAACCATCAGGCCTTGGAATATTTAAAGTAGGTCTGGCCTTATCATCAGCTACTTTCAGCTTTTTGTTTCCCAAAGGTTTCTCCCACTTTTTGGCTTCATCTGTTGTAACAAAGATAACCGTTGGAGGTGCATTGCCAGTGGTTGTGAGTAGATGAGCTTTGATGGCTTTAATGTCTGTTGCAGTGTCTTGATACCTTGATTCAACCATGTTTCTAACATTATTCATCTTGTGTTTGTGTTGTAGATCCAAATAATGTTGTTGATGTTGAAACAGAGGGTTAAAAGCTTCTTTGAGATCAGCAGTGGATAGAATAGAGGGTTAACTTTTTGTAGCTATCATCTGCTTTAGTAAACTTTTGATTTCATAAACAGAATTTTCTATCCTTGTCACTTTTACCGTCAAATCCTGGTATTTTATCTCATCACCTATGTTAATAGGATCATCTTAACTCCTACCTGAGTGGTAGTTGTATCTATGGTATCATTGGCAGTAGTGTTAGTACCAGCTTCAACCATAGATGCCCCTTTGTCTTGGAACTTGGGACTTCCCACAACAGAGGTAACAGTTGTTGCCTCAACAGTGATTGCCTTCAACCAAGTCTTGGTAATGAAACCACTGTCCAACAGAGAACTTGGGAGTTCAGCAATTGTGGTGGCTGCTTGAGTTGAACTATCACCAAGGGTTACATGTAACCCAAGGGATGTATCCTCTTCATGTGTTGATGGGCTAGCAATGAATAAAGAGTCAGACCCAGCCTCTTGATGAAGTATATTCTCAATAATGGGTTGTTGGGAAGTGCTGGTTTGTGTCTGGACTAATTAAATTACATTCAGCAATGGTAAAATAGTAGGTGGAAGTGTGGTTATTGGTGAAGGTGGCTGTGTAGAAAGTGACAGTGCCCTAGGAGAGGAGCTATGGAAGATAGAACCAAGGGGATCTAGAGCTTCATAATTTGGTGTCCCTGTGTCTACTACATTTTCCTTTTGTGAGGAAGAAGGAGGAGTTACAAAGCTGGTTGGAGATCTTTGAACCATCTGCTGTGAAGAAGTAGCAGTAGTGGTTTGTGACTTTGGTACTGTCACTGGGTTAACTCTGGGATCTCATCTTCCAGAGGACCCTTTTTGGGTTTGGGGGTCTTTTTGGTAAGTGTTTTGGTTTTCTTTTTGAGAATTTTTTTTGTGGGCTTCAGAGCATCGGTTGTGGTGCCCTGATCCCCAGAGTAGTGGGCTCAGTAGCAATAGGTTGAATTTGAACATCTTGTTCAGGTAAAACTTGCTCAGCCTCCTCTACTTGTGTTTTCGCAACTTTATCTCGGTTTGTTATTCTGGTGAAGGTTTCATGAGTGAGGCAGCCTGGTTTAGTCACAGCGCCTTTTTTACTTTCAGAACCTTTGATTTGATCTTGTAAGTAAACACTCAGAAAATGTGGATGAATCAAAAAAGCTTTTCTTTTTGCAATATTTTGAAAATTATTCACAAGATGATTGAACAGTATCTGGGAGTAGTTAAAATCAATGTCAATTAAAATTGCATACCCCATATATTGCATGTTCAATGGAATTTCTGTTGGGGTTTTATCATGTTTATCAAAGCTATTTTATCCATATAAAATGAAAAACGGAGCGTAATAATTATTTAAAAACATGTTACTTTTAAGATATAAAACCCATTTTATATGTAAAATCAAAACCCGGATCCATATATGAATATGCATGCTATCAAAAACACAACCATATGGGGTTTTAAGAAACGACCATTCAAGGAGCTAGGAGATGGAAGATGATGATTCTTGAATGACAATCTTCAAAGGAAAAGACCTCAAGCTTGTATACCCCAAGGCTTCCAACGAACACCTTATGTTGCTAGGATTTTCACTTATGAACACCTCCCGATCAACCAACCTTTGGCCGATATTTTAGAGAGAATTTGAGAGTGTTCTTGCACTTTAAATCTTAATGTGTGTGTAAGAATTACAACTACTTGAATAATGAATCAAATCCACTACATATAATCTCTTGCAAGATCTTACTTGGATATTGTGAGATTTGTAAAGATCTCACAAAATCTTCCAAGATATCCATATATCTCTTGTAAGATCTTTTTGGAATTTTATGAGATCTTGTAAGATTTGCAAGATATCCATATAACTTACATAATCTTATCTTGGATTGTGTGAGATCTTGTAAGATTTGCAAGATATCCATATATCTTACATAATCTTTTATTGGATTGTATGAGATCTTGTAAGATTTGCAACATATCCATATATCTTACGTAATCTTTTCTTAGATTGTGTAAGTCTTGTAAGATTTGCAATATATCAATATATCTTACATAATCTTTTATAATGTTATTTAAACCAATTAAATAACAAAATAAAATATACTCTCAAAATAAATTATCCATATAATTTTTAGTTCCTTAAGTGTAATTATTTAGAAAAACAATTTCTATATATTCTAAGTGTTAATATTTATTTGTTTTATCATATCATAAATAAATATTATAAGTGTTTGTCTAGCTTGTTATTGGGTATGACCCGACTTGGATCATAACGTACTAGTCACATCAATTTAATTTGTGTCTTGGGCATACCGATTACAACAATCTCCCACTTCCACAAGACACATAGAAGATTGATGCAAGTAGTAAATGCCGCCTAACAATGGTTTACTACCCCTAATACGTATGACGAAGTGCCATTCAATAACATCATCCCCTTCAAGTCCCTTACTTAAACATGATTTAGGTGAATCTATCATTTATCCTTTCGTTACAGATGTCATGTCAAATCTAGAGACATAGAGTGATCATTCTCTGTTGATTTAACTTAGCAGGCCTTAGACATCTTACTCTCAATGAATAAGAGGAACAAATCCCATCTTGAATAGATAGTCTCTCACAATCTCCATGTACCACACCTGAGCTTAGCCTTATGTACTGCCATGTTTGAGAACAGCGAAGAACTAAGTCAAAGTATAATATTTGGCGAATATCAATATGTATCTCAGGTCAGAGGATACTATGATATTCGCCTTTACTCAAAATTACTTATGATCAATCACAAAGATTCCATGTAGTAATATTTGAGAGCGGGTCAGTCCAATATTTGTATCCCACAAATATCTATGAACTTTGGCAGCAACACTTTGCTCTATATTCATACCCAATGAATATCCACCAATCCGAGTTCATAATAGTCTTACCTTCATATTTGTTCCCACAAATATGATCGACTACAAACATTTAGAATAATTAACTTATTCATGGATTTAAACATGCTAAAATGGAACATAACTAAAAATGCCATAATCATTAAATGAGTCATAATAACAATTGTTCCCGATATCCAAATACTAAATATTTCAAATCCAATCACTAGAATATCGAAGTCCTAAGGCACAAGTATGACCCTCATGCTTTGGCCGTTCATGGAGATTCGTGAGAGGATCCACAATGTTTTGATGAGTGTGAACTTTCGAATACATATCTTTTCCTTTTCAACTTCATCCCTTATGTAGTTGAATCTCCGCTCAATGTGCCTAGTCTTTTGATGTGCACAAGGTTCTTTAATTTGTGCAATCGCACCCTCGTTGTCACAAAAGATTTCTAGGGGATCCTGAATGGTAGGGACTACCCCTAGGTCGGTGATGAATTTCTTCAACCATGCAGCTTCTTGCACTGGCAATGAAGCGGCGATGTATTCTGATTCTGTAGTGGACAATGCTACAACATCCTGCTTCGAGCTCTTCCAAGAGACTGCAGCTCCATTCAAAATAAAGACATACCCAGATTGTGATCGAGAATCATCTCGATCAGTTTGGAAACTCGCATCCATGTAACCCTTTACAATGAGTTCCTCTTCACCAGATCCAAATATTAGAAACATATCCTTAGTCCTTCTAAGGTATTTCAGTATGCTTTTAACAGCCATCCAATCACTGTTACTTGGATTTTGCTGGTATCTACTTGTCATGCTTAAGGTGCATGACTCGTCCGGTCTAGTGCATATCATTGCATACATGATGGATCCTATAGCAGACGCATATGGGACTCCTTTCATTCTTTCTTGCTCATCCTTTGAGCTTGGACATTGAGACGCATTCAATATCGTTCCCTTTTGAATATGTACCAAACCTTTCTTAGAGTTTCCATCTTGAACCTTTTCAAGACTTTGTCAATGTATGCACTTTGGTTCAAACCTATCAAGCGCCTTGATCTATCCCTATAGACCTTTATTCCCAAAATACAGGCGACTTCACCAAGATCCTTAATGGAAAAACAACTTCCAAGCCAGGTTTTTACACCTT
Source organism: Scalesia atractyloides (assembly GCA_947069175.1). NCBI lineage: Eukaryota > Viridiplantae > Streptophyta > Magnoliopsida > Asterales > Asteraceae > Scalesia > Scalesia atractyloides. The sequence continues at coordinate 17,282,689 of CAMTDV010000019.1, forward strand.
CCATGGTTGGAATATCATTTCCAAATAGTAGAATGTCATCAACATACAGTACTAGGAATGTGATGATGCTCCCACTAGCCTTCTTATACACACAAGCTTCATCAGCGTTCTTGATGGATCCAAAATTCCTAATTTCTTCACCAAAACGGTGATTCCAACTTCTAGATGCTTGTTTCAATCCATAGATTGATCTATTTAACTTGCATAACTTGTTAGGATGTTTTGGATCGACAAAACCTTCAGGCTGAACCATATAGACATCTTCATCAAGATATCTATTAAGGAAAGCAGTTTTGACATCCATTTGCTAAATCTCATAGTCATAATATGCAGCTATGGAAAATAATATCCTAATTGACTTTAGCATCATGACGGGCGAGATGGTTTCATCATAATCAACCCCTTGAGTTTGAGTGACGCATTTTGCTACAAGTCTCGCTTTATAAGTATCCAAGTTACCATGCATATCGGTTTTCTTCTTGAAAACCCACTTACTTCCAACTACTTTGGAGTTAAGAGGTGGTACAACTAATTCCCATACTTTGTTGTCATACATGGATTGTATCTCTACGTTCATGGCTTCAAGCCATTTGTCACAATCAGATTGTGACATTGCATCATGGTATGTGGTTGGTTCATCAGAATTTACCACATAGCATCCATCCATGAAAAATCCATATATTTCAGGTGGACTACTAATTCTACCAGATCTGCAAGCGTTTTGTATGTATTGATCAACCACTTGATCCTCTTCAACAACCTCTTGTTGAGTGCTAGTATCAACCAAACATGTATCGGCTTGTGGTTTTTGATCCTCATCAAGTTCCACTGTTCTACTACTAGTTCCTTCCATAAGGAACTTAGCCTCCAAGAACTTACCCTTTCGAGCAACAAATACCTTTTGCTCAGTTGGATCGTAAAAGTAACATCCTATATCATCTTTAGGATATCCTACAAAGATACACTTAGTGGATCGTACTTCCAATTTGTTTGGGGTGTATTGCTTCACATAAGCTTCATAACCCCATACCTTTAAAATGATAATGATGGAGCCTTTCGATTCCGTTTTTCAAAAGGTATCTTATCCACTTTCTTTGTTGGGGCCATATTCAGTATACGGGCCGCGGAGAGCAAAGCGTAACCCCAAAATGATAGAGGTAATGTGCTTCTAGTCATCATAGATCGAACCAATCCAATAGAGTTCGATTCCTCCTTTCAGACACACCATTATGTTGTGGTGTTCCGGGTGGAGTAAGTTGTGAGATAATTCCATAACTCCTAAGATGATCTTGAAAAGCATCACTAAGGTATTCACCTCCTCTATCGGTGTGAAGGACTTTGATTGTTTTCTTGAGTTGATTTTCTACGTCACTTTTGAAGTCTTTGAACATTTCAAATGCTTCATCCTTGTGTCTTAGTAAATACACATAACCCTAACGACTATAGTTATGAACTGTAACATGAACGGATGGGACAAGAGCATTGGTGAACTTCATGCAATGCTTAAAACTGCCAAGGCGGGCATGGGTAAAAAGGCTTTACCTGTTCTAACGATCAATGAGGGAGGCAAAAAGAAGAGGCCCCACCCCGACTCCAAGGCAAGTTTTGCCAAAAGGAAGGGCCATGTCAAAGGGAAAGGGAAAGGAAAGGTTAAAGCGGAACCCACGAAACCAAAGGAAAAGAAGCAAAAGGTTTCCTCCATTCGACATGCGTGAAGCGCCCGAACCGTTTCGAAGCGTTCTCCCTAGTTTGTTGAAGGAACATTTCTTTCAATTGGGTAATCACGCCGTACGCCCCGTGATGTTCAAAATCCTTTTGAATCTCGGGAATCATAGTTCCCAACATGAGGCAAGAGGCTTGCATGGAGTCCTCGGTATACTTAACCCAATCATTATAGGCTTCCATATCTTCCACGTTAGTTTCATCGGGACTAGGGTCGTCCAACACATATGATATCTTTTCTTGCTTGAGAACGATTCTCAAGCTTCGATACCAATCCATGAAGTTGTTATGGTTGAGACGATCCTTTTCAAGGATGGTTCTTAGTGATAGGTTACAGACGGTTGGGTAATTGTGTTTGCGTTGTTAGCGGCCATCTACAAAATTTTAACAAAGTTTAATTCTAGTATTTTCGATATTGTTAATTTTTTTTAATCATTAATACCCTTTTATATCTCATGGACAATTAACAATTAAAATATAGAATCCAACGTTACATTTAAATATTGGTTAGGTGACCTTATCCCATTATTTAAATTAACAATGTAGTCAACGTTTGACAATTGCAACCCTTTGCAATTTCTAGCCATATGGGATCGGATAAACATCTTTATGTTTAGTTGGCATGTTTAATCCCATCAACACCTTTGTACGCCATGCTTCGATGACCCTAATCATATGGTTTCCAAATCAAGTCGTCCTACTTACACACACATGTAAGTTTACACATGCAAGTGGTTAGGTGACCTTTATCCCACAAATATGGTAAGCCTACCTCAAACACACAAGTTCCTTCAAATGTGGTTAGGTGACCTTTAACCCACAAAGAATTCCCAAGTGATTCCAGTGTTGTGTAAAAGGATGGTGTTCCATTCGTTTTATAAAAGGGATTTAAGTTTTAAAAAAATTCTATGTACCATACATTTGCATGCATTCAAATTCATGGTACCTTAGTGAAAAACAATTTTCAAGGTTCTTTTAATAAAACCCATTTTATTTTAAAATCATAAATTTTTAATAAAACCTTTTTTATTAATTACCTTAATGATTTTTAAAGAACCAATTTTAAGCTTGTTGTTGTTTATTAGTTTGTTAAGCATCCATATCCACATATCATCCAAACAACATAATAAAATAAGCATACAATCATAACACACAAAACAATAGGTGCATAACCATAGCTAACTATTTTTCACAACACTTGTTAGCCAAAACAAGTGTGTCAAAAGGTCCTTCCTAAAGGGTGAATATTGACACAAGAAATATGTCGTTGAACTCCCACTTGAACCCGCATCCAAATGCTTCAAGTCTTCCTTTTGTGTTGTGATTTCTTCACTTTCTTTGGGCTTCCAAATGATCTTTAAATTCAGCTCCAAACTCCTTTGGGCTTCAAAAATGTGGTTTGGTTATTGGGCTAAAATCCCGTTAAGAACTATGAAGTCCTTTAGGCCCAAAATTGGCCAAAACCAAAAAGGCATTTTGTGCCGATCTTCTTTTACAATAAAGTATCCTAATACATTTTTCTAGTAAAAGAAATGCAACTAATCTATTTACTTACATACCAAATGAAAATAAATAAATTACACATTTTTCAAATGGAAGAACAAAGACATTAATTATTACAAACAACTGAAATAATTAAATATAAATCACAAACACAATCATTCAACATATTCAAACACAAGGTCATGGCTAGGTTATGAACACCAAAATATACATCCACATATGTATATTATTCAAGAGCAAAAATGGTTCCCTTTTATAACCCATTTTTTGGCTAAGAATGAAAAACCGAAAACTGTGGGTTTTTGTCCAAACAAACAAATCATCCATATGATATAATTTTTCAAGATTCCTTTATGCATGCAAGAAAATAATCTTGAAAAACAAAGAGAAAACCATGTTAAAATTTCGACCATAGGGTTTCTCCAAACCCAAACACCCGAAATTTTTAAATCCTATGAAGCATATATTCATATAAGCGGCTCTGATACCACTGTTGGGGTTTTGTCATGTTTATCAAAGCCACTTTATCCATATAAAATGAAAATCACAGCAGAATAATTATTTAAAAACATGTTACTTTTAAGATATAAAACCCATTTTATATGTAAAATCAAAACCCGGATCCTTATATGAATATGCATGCTATCAAAAACACAACCATAGGGTGTTTTAAGAAACGACCTTTCAAGGAGCTAGGAGATGGAAGATGATCATTCTTGAATGACAATATTCAAAGGAGAAGACCTCAAGCTTGTATACCCCAAGGCTTCCAACAAACACCTTATGTTGCTAGGATTTTCACTTATGAACACCTCCCGATCAACCAACCTTTGGCGGATATTCTAGAGAGAATTTGAGAGTGTTCTTGTACTTTAAATCTTAATGTGTGTGTAAGAATTACAGTACTTGAATAATGAATCAAATCCACTACATATAATCTCTTGCCAGATCTTACATGGATATTGTGAGATTTGTAAAGATCTCACAAAATCTTCCAAGATATCCGTATATCTCTTATAAGATCTTTTTGGGATTTTATGAGATCTCGTAAGATTTGCAAGATATCCATATATCTTACATAATCTTATCTTGAATTGTGTGAGATCTTGTAATATTTGCAAGATATCCATATATCTTACATAATCTTTTATTGGATTGTGTGAGATCTTGTAAGATTTGCAAGATATCCATATATCTTTCGTAATCTTTTCTTAGATTGTGTGAGATCTTGTAAGATTTGCAACATATCAATATATCTTACAGAATCTTTTATAATGTTATTTAAACCCATTAAATAACAAAATAAAATATACTCTCAAAATAAATTATCCATATAATTTATTAGTTCTTCAAGTGCAATTATTTAGAAAAACAATTTCTAAATATTCTAAGTGTTAATATTTATTTGTTTGATCATATCATAAATAAATATTATAAGGGTTTGTCTAGCTTGTTATTGGGTATGACCCGACTTGGATCATAACATACTAGCCACATCAATTTAATATGTGTCTTGGGCATACCGATTCCAACAATTTCATTGAAAGCGGTGGTTTTTGCTGAGAGACAAGTTAGAATTGTGTGAAAGAAAAATCTCATCTCAGCAGGAAAGTTAGGTTTAAAGATGGCCATAGCTTTCATCTGGCCTACATAGCCTCTTTCCAAAAACTCTGCTTGGATCTCATTTTGGGGAAATGACACAGGGTGTTCTATGTCATTTAACTTAAAAACTCGAGAGATTGATTGGGGGCTAATTTGCATTACCACTCCCCCTACTCTTGATATTATCGTATAATGAACACCAGTAGCAGTTGAGTGAACCTTAGCATTATTCCAGAAGTCACGAAGAGAATCAATGTAAATTAGGGCTTTGACTTCTAACATGTACTTGAATTTCGACTTTTGTAAAATTCGAATAATTGGATGATATCGAGTATTTGCGTCGTTTGCTTCAAGTATGGCGGTGTAATTATGTGGGGTTTTTATTATGAGAGTGTAGGGTAGAAGTGCTTGTGTAGATTTCTTTGAAGATTTTGATTTGGGAGCCATTGTGTTAGAGAGAAAAACTGTTTTGAGATTTTTGAAATCGACACAGTTAGGGTAAACACTAAACAGGGTTTTTATAGGGTTTTGAAAAAGTGAACATGACGTGGCATCTGATGCAAGGTCTGATGGCTAACATCTGGCCACGTGTAACCTCTGATGAGAAAAGTACTGATTTTTAACACTATTAGTGGATAACTATCAGTGTTTTGAAAAAGTGGTAAAAATGGAAGTCAGAGGATACACTTTATCAGAGGTTTTGAGCAAACATATGTTATGAGCAGACTTTTAAAGATTTATTAAAAATTTAAATTTTAACTATTTTTAAGGATGTGTTTTTGATTTTCTGAACACATTTTGCTGCTATGTACGCATGGATTTACAAGAAAACTTGTTTTTAATCCATGTTTAGCATTCCAATTCTTGAGATCAAGTTTTCAAAGGTAGATGTATCCAATGCCTTGGTTAAAACATCTGCCAACTGATCTGAAGTATGGACATGATGCAAAGAAATCAAACCTTTTTCATAGCGATCTCTCACAAAGTGATGTCTGATGTCAATGTGCTTTGTAGTTGAATGAGAAACTGGATTTTTAATGATTTTTCAGCAGCTTGACTGTCCAATCTGAGTGGAGTCCTTAGTGCAGTTACAACAAAATCTAGCAATTGGTTTTGAAGCCACAAGAGTTGAGCAGTGTAGCTAGCAGCAGCAATATACTCTGCCTTAGCAGTGGATGTTGAAACTGCAACATGCTTTTTGCTTTGCCAAGACACTAGACAATCACCTAGGAATTGACAACCTCCTGATGTGGACTTCCTTGTAGTTTTGCAACCAGCAAATTCACTATCTGAAAAACCTGAAAGCTTAATATTCCCATTAGTTGGATACCAGATACCAAGTGTGGGAGCACCTTTTATGTATCTGAATATCCTTTTTACAGCAATTAGATGAGACTTTCTAGGTTATGCTTGTGATCTGGCACAAACACATGTTGCAAACATGATGTCTGGCCTTGATGCAGTTAGGTACAATAAAGACCCAAGCATGCTTCTATAAAGAGTTTGATCAACAAGGTCATCTTTATCATCAGTGGTGACTAGCTTGGTGGTTGCCATGGGTGTGTTACACGGTTTACAATCATCCATATCAAACTTTTTAAGCAATTCTTTCACATACTTGTTTTGATGGATAAATGTACCATTTTGCAATTGTTTAACTTGGAGACCAATAAAACATTGGAGCTCACCCATTGCACTCATCTCAAACTCTGCTGCCATGAGTTTTCGAAACTCTTCACACATACTAGTGCTTGTGGATCCAAAAATGATGTCATCCACATAAATTTGGACAAGCATCAAATCTTTTCCTTTCCATTTTAAGAATAAGGTTTTATCTATTTTACTTCTAGTAAACCCTATGGATAAGAGAAAAGTGGATAGAGTTTCATACCAGGCTCTTGGTGCTTGCTTGAAGCCATACAATGCTTTGTTGAGCTTGTAGACATGATAAGGATGGAATGCATCTTCAAAACCTGGAGGTTGACAGACATACACCTCTTCATTGATTTTTCCATACAAAAATGCACTCTTATATCCATATGATACACCTTAATGTTGTGGTTAGCAGGAAAAGCTAAGAACAGGCGAATAACTTCCAACCTTGCTACAGGAGCAAAAGTCTCATCATAATCTATACCTTATTCCTTTCTGTAGCCTTGAACCACGAGCCTTGCTTTATTTTTGACAACAATACCCCTTTCATCAGTTTGTTCTTGAAGACCCACTTTGTGCCAATTGGGCTTGCATCTTTTGGCAGTGGCACAAGTTCCCAAACTTATCGTCTCTTGAATAGAAGGAGTTCTTCTTGCATGGCTTCTACCCAGCTATTGTCTTTCAGTGCCTCTTGGTACTTGACTGGCTGTGTGAGTGATAGAAAACTAGCAAAAAGACAAATATTTTGGGATTGGCTCCGTGTGAGCACCCCAGATTTGATGTTGCCAATAACTTGATTTACTGGACAGCTTTTGAGATAAATCAAATCACCTTGGTATGGAACAATAGCATTTTAAGGTGATGGCTGCAAATGTGTATCATCTGAGCTAACCTCTGCTGGTGAATTTGAAGTATCAGCCGCTGATGGAAATGGAGGTGGTGGTATTGGGGGTATAGAGGTAACATTCTGATGATTTTGTTTCCCAATCATAGGACTTTTATTAACAGATGTTTGATTCTCTGAACTGGCAGAGGTTTGAGGATCAACCACTGTTGACCCAGAAGTGGCAGAGTTTACACAAGAGCTTGTGGCACCTGATCCTCTGTTGGAAGAATTGACTTTTGTTTGTGGAAGCACATAGTCATATTCTTGATCTTGATCTTCTCTAGATGATTGTGGTGTACCTACATTGTCTAGCTTGATAGAAACATCAGCAAATGTGAATTTATCTAAATCAAAAAGCTCTGTAGGATTTGCTGGGATTTTCAGTGATGAGAGTTCATTGAACTTCACATTCAAAGTTTCTTCAACACTTGGTCCTAGAGTTAAAAACTTTGTAGGCTTTAGTAGTGGTTGAGTATCCCCGAAAATAACCACAGTCAATTTTGGCTGCAAACTTCGACATAGAATCTTTTAAGTTCAAAATGAAGCATGAACAGCCAAAAACTTTAAAATAGGAAATCAGAGGTTTGATTTTATACATAATCTCATAGGCAGTCTTTTGAAGCCTGGGGTTAATCAAAACTCTATTTTGAACATAGCAAGCAGTGTTTACAGCCTCTGCCCAGAAAGACAAGGGTAAACCAGAGTCTGGAAGCATAGTTCTTGCTTATTCAATTAAAGTTCTATTTTTCCTTTCAACCACCCTATTTTGCTCTGGAGTTCTTGGAATACTATATTGTATAACAATTCCTTTTGACTCACAAAAAGCATCCAACTCCCTATTTTAAAACTTCCATTGTCACTCTTAAAGATTTTTACTGGAATATCAAATTGCTTTTCTACTTATTTAACAAAGTTCTGCAAAATGCCTGCAGTTTCATCCTTAGAGTGGAGAAAAAAGGTCCATATAAACCTAGAGAAATCATCAACTATTAGGAAATACCTTTTGTGTTTTAAGCTCATGATTTGCACTGAGCCAAACATGTCCATGTGAAGCAATTGTAAACACTGGCTTGTTTTGGACTCTTCAATTGATTTGAAAGAACTTTTATGTTGTTTTCCTTTTAAGCAGGAAACACAATGTACATCACAAGAAAATTGCTTGTGATGAAAACCTCTTACAAGACTTTGTTTTGAGAGTGTGGTGATAGTTTTAAGATTTGTGTGTCCAAGTCTTCGATGCCATAACTCAGTCTCTTTGCTAGAAGCAACTGAGAATAAGCATGTTCCAGACATAGGATTATCTTTTAGCATATCTACCACATACATATTCCCACTTCTGTGTGCAGTGAGTTGTGCTTTGCTCTCAGCAATGATTTGATTAATCTTTTTAGCAACCTCTGGTCCAACAATTTGACAAGTTTTCTTAGTGAAGAAGGATCCATACCCTCTGTCACTCATTTGTGAGACACTCAACAGGTTAAATTTTAGATTATCAATTAAATTCACATTTTCAAACTTGAGTTTACCAGCCAGAACCGACCCAGAACCTAAAACCTTTCCCTTTGAGTTATTACCAAAAGATATATCACCCCCCATGAGCCATGAAGTCCTTAAGAAGGGCTCTACATCCTGTCATGTGCCTAGAACCTCCACTATCTACATACCATAAGCTATCAACCCAAGTAGAGGGTCCCTGCACATCAAGTAAATAGATCAGTTAAGATAGTTCTCCAAAGCCAAAATGGCTTTGGATGGGGTCACAGATGGTCCAGCCTCAAGTCTAGGACAATGTCAGTGGTTTGGATATTTTCTTGTAACATCTGCACTTGACCATTTCCTATCAGATGATTGTATCCATAGGGATGCTTATTCACTCTTTGCTTTGAAGGCTTTTTTGTATCCTTCATAAGTAAGAGGAACCCTTTTATAGGCTGGTTGGCCTTACCATCTTGGAAATAAATTTGATGGTGGGGCATCTGTCACTTGCACCTCTCTAGGAACAGAGGTTTTGTTTAAAGCTTTTGTAACAGATGTTTCAGTTGGTTCAAAACTCTGCTTAGATTTATTTCCAACAGAACTTGAACCCTCTCTTTCTAGTGCTTTTGCCTCGATCTCTTTTACCTTTTGCTCATAGTTTTTGAGATAGGCACACTCGTGAGTTAAGTGATTTGTTTTGTTGCAAATGGTGCATCTTGAGGAATTTTTGATAACCCAAGTTTTGTTAATGTCATAGGCTTTTAAAAGAAAACAATCTGCAGCCACATGATTTCTTTTTTCACAAAATTCACAAAACAAGTTTTTAATCTTTACTCTTCTTTTCCTATTAGGCTTTTTATCAACAGTGGTTGTAACCTCTGCTGGTACATCATTGATAGGATTCACCAGTGCTTTTGGGGCTTTAATACCATCAGAGGTTGTAAAGTCCATTGGCTTAAAGGTTTTCTAAAATATCACATTCATCTAACCAGGTTGGTTTAAACTGATATATTTCAATTTCTTTATCTTTTGTTGAAACCTCTGATTTTTCCAAAACAATTTTGTTTCCAGATTTTTCTGTGATCTTTATTTCTTCATCAGCCAAATTTGTTGGGACAATTTCAACCAACTCAGAATCAATTTCAGCAACATTATTCTCATTTTGGTCATAGGTTCTAAAATCTACACCAAACTTAATGTTGCTCTTAATCTGAGCATCAAGCATAATTTCATAACCTTTACAGGACTCAACACATTTTTCACAAGTGATTTGGGTTTCTTCTAACTCCTTTTTACACACTTGGTATTTTTCTACCATAGTTTGGAGTTGGTCCTTGGTTATGCTTGATTCATGTCTCAGGCTAGTCATTTCAGAATCTTTTTCACTTAACTTTGATTTTAACTCTTTAATCAGTTTTTCAAAATTAAGTTCATCTTCTAAAATTTTTTTCCTCAGCTTTTCATTCACTTGCTTAATGTTTGCAAAAGCAATGATGCATTTGTCAGAACATAGATCTTTAAGGATCTGAGGTGATACCTTTGTAGCAGCCATGAGAGCACAATCACACTCATCTTTACACACATCAACATTCCATGGGTCAGCATGAGAGTTCTTTTCCTTATCAGCAGCATTTTTCTTTTCTTCCGTTGAAGCCACTGTTTCATCACAAACTTGAACTTCATCAATTTTTGATACTAACTCCACAGATTCAACACCTTCAGCAATTGTCTCTAAGGCCATTAAACAAACTTCTTGTTCAACATCATTATTGGCCATTAAAGCAAAGTTCTCATCAGTCAAATCCTCAGGCAAGCTACTCCAGTCAACATAACTTTGTGTGAAAAAGCTCTGTTGACCAACCTCTGCTGGAATAACAATGGTTTGAGCAGGTTGTGTGATAATAGGTGCTTGTTGTACATGCACTTGAGGATGTGATGGTGCCTGAACATATTGAATTTGTGGAGTAGTGGATTGAACATAATGCACTGGAACAGTAGTAGCAGGATATGCAAAGTGGGAAGTGTTTTGAACATGTTGAGCAGGGGTATATTGGGAATAATGAACAGTGTTTTGTGTGTGCTGAGGTCTAGGGCCAGGATGAGTAACTATTGGTCCAGAATTTTGAGACCTGCATTCTCTGGCAAAGTGTCCTAACCTATTACACTTATAACACTTGACTTTTGATTCATCCAGCCCAACCTTCAATCCCCCATGCAATCCTGGGAATTTTCTACCAGTTCTCTTATAGAATTTACTAGCCCTAGCACTTAATAAGGCTAGTTGGTGCAAAATATCCATTTCTTAAAGATCAGAAGGTTCAAAATGTTGCAAGTCATTCAGCTCAAAGGATAGATTATCAGAGGTTTGGCTTTCCCCACTAGCAGTGAAAGCATAGTTGGGTGCATATGTTTCAGATCCAAAGTTCCCACCGGAAGTAATATCTATATGGTGATCATAACTTTGGTCCTTATGATGCCAGATCCCTCTTCTTGGCCAAAAAGAGCTGTGTTACCCAATGAGTAATCATCAGTCATTTTGCTAGAGGACCGATCCTTGATGCTTAGGAACTTAAATTTGATGTCTAACGTCCATAATAACAGAAATATTACGTCGTGTTTACCAATAGACAAGAATTAATCAGTTTAACATCAGTTTTATTGATCAAACGTCAAGAGTACAAACTGACAGAGCTTCGCCTCTAAAATGCCAAACTTACAAATGAGAGAGGCTAGCTAGATGTTTATAGACAATCAAGTTCGCCCTTGGGAGACTCAAATTCGCCCGAACTTGCCTTAGCAAGTTCGCCCGAACTTGCCTTAGCAAGTTCGCCCGAACTTGGCTATACATGAAGATTATGAGCGAACTTGTTATAACTTTACATAAATACTTCATACGACTAACCTATTCAGCTCTATACTATACAGACTCGATATAAGACTAAGACATCGACATTATGCCCCAACAGACTCCCCCTTGCATATAGTCTTCGTCTTTTATCAGTCTTCAAAACAATGTCTTCATAATATACTTTAACGCACACGGCCGAAGAAGTTCTTGTACGGCTTCCTTCTTCGTTCTTGCTTAGGATCTGGCGTCTGATCTGTAGGAGGCACTTTGTTCAAGTGCTGAAATCTCCTAACACTTGCCTTTCTTGTTCTTTCATTAATTGCTTCAAGTCGCTTCTCCTCTTTTAAAAACTCTACTCTTTCTAGATCTCTCCACTTTGTTTGCCACATCTTTCCTTAATTAACTTCGCGTGCATAGCAAACATTAACAACTTTCTGAAACTGCCTCGCTTGTACCTTCTCATGTTCTTCAAAAACAATTTTGTTGCAGAACAAGGTTTTGATGCCTTCTCTGGAGCAGTTAACCAACCACATAGGATCAAGAATCCTGATTGTCCTCCATAACCCCCTCATACCCTGATATCCCAATACTTGAACTCTTTCCTTTGAAATATCCAAGTGTTCTTCAAACTTTAAAACAATAACTGCTTCACAAGTCGATGGATCTATCTGCCACCACTTGAACAATGGATAGAAGTCTTGCTCAATCGGCATCAGTGGCATGTTTCTCATTGCCCTTGGTCGTTTCATTATCAACGTGATGTCTTTTTCACCCGTCTTTTTGTTTGTTTTGATTCTACGACCATGAATAAATGGCTTCAAATATCTGAATACTTTAACCGCTTCATACTTGATCAATTTCCACAACAGTTGATCAATCACTTTCATGTGGTATGTAACATTCATAGTCTGAACCAGCTCTTCCACATCCCAATACGGTAATATCTTGAAATCAGCATGGTATTTGAAGTAATGCACTCCAAATTCCCTCTTGATTGCATAAACGTTTAGCTCCTTGAACCAACCCCAACTCAAGATATCTCCCAATGAAACGTCTTTATCTCTTGTAAAGAAAGCTAGAGGACGTCGAAACTTATGTTCGCGTGGCATCTCTTTAAACCAAGACTTCTTCGCTTGAGCAATTTCTTCTTTAGTCATTGGCTTTGGTACTTTTCCTTCACGCAAAGATTCTTCAATCTTTTCTTTCAGCATGTCTTCACCTAGCTGCTTGTACATCTCCTTGAAAGTAGGAAAACTTTCAGAATTAAGACCGACGTACTTCGTAGTTTGGTTAGTTTCATCATCAGAAGACCAATCTTCCACAATCACTCTATTAACTCGTCAGCCTCAAATTTTCTAACATACTGATAATCGTTTGGCTCGAAAGTGTTAATATTCAACACATCCTCTTCAAAATCAAACTGTAGATCTGCAGCATCAATTTCGACTAACTTTGCAAGATCTTCCATATTATAGTTGTGTATAAATTCACCTTCCTCCACGTTATGTTCTAACATTAACAATAAAGGCTTCGTGGGTACTGCAGCAACTGGCTTAGCAAATCTTTCAATATTCAACAAAGCAACCTCATCAGCTGGCTATTTCTGCCCTGACTCCCCCTCACTTTTATCATCCATGTTGTTCGATTCATCATCCATTAGCGAGGAAAAATCAAATCTTTACATATTAGCTCCCAGCCCGTTGTCAAAGAGATTCCCACCAGTTCTAGCATCTTACCAGACTTCAAAGACCGGTTCTCCAACATTGGTTTGCTGAAAAACAATGTAGAAATAAAATCTTTTTGAATTTTGAAAGTTTATGCTAAAACACACTGAAAATCTTTTTGATTTTAATCTGTAAAACTGATAAACTATGTACAGGACAATATAAACTATGTACAAATATATTTACAAACAAATATTTTTGTGAATTCGTGTCTAAAGGATCATATCAGTTAATTGAGACATATCACCAGTACCATTGACCTTTAGATGACTTTAAGTTTTAAAATCGTTTTCCTAGATTGTCGATATGTTTGTCCACTTATGCTTTACCATATTTCTCACCTGTTTCAAGATATGTTAAGGTATCAATTATGAAACTTGACTTATCTGTGGTTCGCACTTCTTGAATATACTCTAGTATCAAGATTCCCTAGATTTCATCTTACAGGTGAATATAGCGTAATTGATATCTGTATCTGGGTAATGCGAGACCTTGAGAGCTCAGGTTAGTACTATCGTACAGACAAAGAGATGATGGCTCGTCTTTAAGGTGTGTTCCACTTATGGAATCTTTTCAGCACTGCAAATGATTATATCCTTCGATACTTTTCAAGTGTTACATGCAGTTTAGGTTTTATAGCAAAAACATTATAGAAGTTCTAGACTATTTCTTCCACAAAATCAGAAGAACTTGTATAATCCGCAGATATCAACTATCTATAAAGACCTCGTATCTTAGAATCAGGCAATCTCTCAAACGAAATTTCGGAGTACTAAGTCCATATATCCAAGATGTGTTAATCCACAATATTAAGCAATTGTTAAATTTAGTTTATATCTCGAAAACAGTTTACTGAACGTGTTAAACCTATCGACGCATCCACAGTAAGACTCGTTTATTACTTTTAAATTTTACATTTCTTTAGCATTTTGTGATAGTCCACTGATGTACTAACATTTCCTTTTTGTGACATCGAATTCTTTTTGTCTTTTTCAATATTTTTGTACATTTTTGAAAATTTTTATATGTTTTTGTATTTTCCCAAATATTTCTCCCCCTAAAATCAAAAACATATTTTTGGATTTTAGATTTTTAAGATATACTAAACTAGAAAGATATTTACAAACCAATGCGGATTACGTGAATTCGTCATCCGATGCGTATTCAACCTCAGCTTTCACACCTGTAAGCAAATTTTTAATACTGTTAAGTCGCATTAGATATTTAAATCTTGTTAATGGAAATGCTTTGGTATAAAAATCAGCCCTTTGTTCGTCGGTGTAGATTTTTTCTATTCGAACCAATTTCTCTTCGTAACAATCATGAATGAAATGGTAACGAATTTCAATGTGTTTTGTACGTGAGTGATGAACCGGATTTTTAGTTATATCGATGGATGCTTTGTTATCTACAAATAAAGGCGTGTCAAGAAACTGCAGACCATAATCCCTCATCTTTTGCAGAATCCAGAGGATTTGAGAGCAACAGCTGGAAGTAGAAATGTATTCCGCTTCACAGGTTGAGAGAGAGACCGTGGTCTGTTTCTTACACTGCAACGTTACCAAACGTGTGCCAAAGATCTGGCATCCTGCAGTTGTAGATTTCGAGTTCAGTTTGTCCACTCTGAAGTCTGAGTTAGCGTATCCAGTGAGATCAAAATTGTCGTTCTTGGGGTACCATATTCAGGTGTTTGGGCAACCTTTCAAGTAACGGAAGATTCGCTTGACTATTTGTATGTGTGATATTCGATGACTTGATTGATATCTCGCACATAAGCATGTAGGATACATAATGTCCGGGCGCGATGTCGTAAGATACATCAATGAACCGATCATCGATCGATACCGTGTTTTATCAACTATCGTTCCCGTCTCGTCTACGCAAATCCCATGGTTCAGTGCCATCAGTGTTGAAAGCGGCTTCGAGCTATCCATTTCAAACTTTTTGCAAATGTCGTGAACATACTTAGTATGATGAATGAATATCCCGTCTGGAAGCTGATCCACTTGAAGACCTAAGAAGAACTTCATTTCGCCCATCGAGGACATCTGAAATTTCTTCTTCATGATCTTTTCGAACTCTTTGCACAGACTGTCATCCGTAGAACCGAATATGATATCGTCCACATAAATTTGTACTATAATCAAATGCGATCCAACTTCTCTGGTAAACAAAGGGTTGTCCACTGTGCCTCGTGTAAAGCCATTTCTGACGAGATGTTGCGATAACGTCTCGTACCAAGCTCTCGAGGCTTGGTGTAAACGGTACAAGGCTTTGTCCAGGAGATATGCTTTGTTCTTGTTCAGTGGATCGACAAACCCCGGTGGTTGGCCGACATACACTTGTTCATGAAGTTTACTGTAGAGAAATGCAGATTTTACATCCAACTGGTACACCTTAAATCCTTTCCATGCTGCGAACGCTAGGAAAATGCGGATAGATTCTAATCGCGCAACTGGTGCGTATACCTCCGTATATTCTATACCTTCTTGCTGGTGGAATCTCTTTACAACCAGCCGAGCTTTGTTTCTGATTATAACCCCCCGATCGTCTCTTTTACACTTGAAGACCCACTTTGTATCAATAGCTTTCTGCTTCGGTGGCAAGTCGACAGGCCTCCAAACACCCAACTTCTCGAACAGTAAAAGTTCCTCTTGCATTGCTATCACCCAATTCTCGTCTGCCAGAGCCTCATTAACTTTCTTTGGCTCTATTTGAGAAATGAAACATGAGTAGTAGCAGTAATTCTGAGTTGGTGCAACTCGGGTGTAGAAACAACTAAGTGCTTTGGTGATTTGGTTTCGTGTACGCACACCAGTTTGTAGTTCTCCTATAATATTCGTTGAAGGATGGTACGAATATGATTGCGGCATTTCTTCTGTTGGAACATCAACTGAGCTTTGCTGATTTGAAATAATCAGATCATTGTTCACATCAACATTAGGAGTACTTGTTGAAGCTTCGTCTGATTTCTTGGACTAGTAGATTGATTCAACAAGTTAGATATCTGCTCAACTTCTTCGTCCGATGAAGTTTCATCATAAGCATCAAATGGCGGTGCTTCATCTTAGTCAGAATTCTGATTCTAAGGCGTACTGGGCACTGTTGTGTTTTCTTGTTCATTAGTAGCATTCACTGGAGGTGTAGCAGTTGTTACTTCTGCTTCAGAAGTATTTTCAACTTGAACACCACTATTATTGCTTGGACCTGCTCCGGAAGTTGAAGAATCCAACATGGGTTGATTAACCACAATTGGTCTAATGAGTTTATCTTGATTCGCTGACTGGAAGATAATATAACGCTGCAACTTCTTCGTCAGACGGTTCTTCCGGTAAGTCGAATGACTTCCAAAGATCTTGATAGTTAAACAGCCACGCGTCACCTTTCCTTTGAATAGGATCCATATAGTTGAAACAATCCACGTGATGTGCTTCAATAACCTTTCTCAACGAACGAACATATACTCTTCTCAGCGGACTCGCATATCCGACAAAGAAACCTTCGAGAGATTTAGCTCCGAATTTGCCATCTTGGTCGATTACAGTGCATGGTGCACCAAAAGGTTCTAAGAATTTCAAATTTGGCTTCCGTCGGTTTATCATCTCAAAACATGTTTTCTTTTTTTGTTTGATAGTGAGAACTCTGTTTAGCGTGTAGCAAGCCGCAGCAACCGCTTCACTCCAGAAGCTGACTGGAAGTTTAGAATCTGCAAACATGGTTCTCGTAGTTTCAATCAAAATTCTGTTTTTCCGTTCAGCTACTCCGTTTTGCTGTGGAGTATAGGGAGCACTAAACTCGTGCAGTATCCCTTTTGGGTTGCAGAATTCCTTCATTTTGTTATTCTTAAACTCTGTGCCGTTGTCACTTCTAATGCGTCTGACCAGCAGATGATAAAGATTCTCGAGTTTCTTGAATAAAATAACCAAGTTCTCGAACGTTTCATCTTTTGATTCCTGAAAGAATACCCACGAATATCTTGAATAGTCATCTGTCATGACCAAGCAATATAAGTCTCTTGAGATGCTTCGAACATTTACTGAACCAAATAAGTCCATGTGGAGACGTTCTAATGGCAACTTGATTGAGTTCAGAATTTTCTTCGGACGAGATTTCTTGATCTGCTTTCCCTTTTTACAATCTAAGCAGTGATCAGTCATATGAAAGCTCTGAAGATTTACACCCTCTACAAGATCATTATGAACCAAGTAATTCATTTTTCTTAGAATTTTCTTGGATGAGATTTCTTGATTTGCTTTACCTTTTTGCATTCTAAGCAATGATCAGACATATTAAAACTCCAAAGATTTATGCCTTCTACAAGATCATTATAAACCAAGAAATTCATTTTTTCAAATGAATATGCCCCATCTTACGATGCCAAAGAATAGAATCCTTTTCAGTAGCCTTTGTCATAAAACATTGCGCTGATTTTGATGAAGTGGTAGCGACGCCCATATCAAGAACATATAGATCATTCTCTCGAGGTGCTCGCATCAGAATCCACTCATCTGGTATTTTGAATCCCGGCTTCAAGATAATACACTCTTTGTCTTTGAAATGCACCGTGAACTTCTTGTCACAAATTTGCAATATGCTCAGAAGATTATTTTCCAACTCTGTAATATAATTCACGCGATCGAATGAAACGACGCCATTGGAGAACTTTCCCTCGGCGACTATCCTTCCACCCTGGTTACCCGCAAATCCAACATATCCACCATTAAAAGCTTTTATGTCGAATAGTAACGCTTTCATTCCCGTCATATGCCTGGACGCTCCACTATCCAAAATCCACTTAGAAAGTACAGATCTCTGGAGCCCCTGCACATTTCAACAATCTATTTAAAAAGCGAGACCTAAGCCTTTTTGGTCTTGGGTTGAATTGGATAACCATCGTCAAAATCAAACTCACACTCATCAGCATAATCAAATCCACACTCATCTGCATAATCAAATTCACATTCATTATCTGAACAATGATGTTTATGTTTGAAAACTTTACTGTCTTTTTATCTTTTGAATTGTTACCACTTGTACTTTTGACATTTTCAGATGTGGTTTCAATTATGATTTCAGATTTTGATTCTTTCATGCTATCACTAGTCTTAACAAGCTCAGACTTAGTGATATTAGATGTTGTTGACCGTTTCTTGGCAATCCAGGCTTGAGATTTTATGTTAGCCTTCTTGATGTAAAAATTGTTTTCATTAGCCTTTGAAGTTTCACCTTTTTCAAAAATTGAATTTTTAAACTTAGGTTTGACTTCAGCTTTTGATTCATTTCTTTTCAAAATCTTTACAGGTTTTACAAACACTGGTTGCTTCTGTTTCACAACATTTGAACTTTCTTTCCTTCGAAGATAAGCCAGCTTTGATTTCGGACATTGGCGTGCAATATAACCAATTTCGTTGCACTTGAAACAAGTCCGAGAATCATATGGCTGACCTTTTGTGGGTTTTACACAACTGTTTTGGCACCACTTGCAATTTTGGCTTTATCTCGATGTCCTTTATGTTTCTTGAACTCATCGTTTGATTGTTTTCCAATCAAACTTTCCTCATGAACCGTGTTCGTCCCATATACAAAATTCATGTTTTTATTTTTGTATTCATGAAATGGTGACGTTTTTTTTAGGTTCATCTGATTCCTCTAATCCCAACCCAGCTCTTCGGTTTTCCAGATGATCACCATCATTCCTTCGGTAGTTATTTCTTTTAGGTTTGGAATAGAATTTCTTTTGATTGATCTCCAGATCATCTGATGTGACTTCCACGAGTTTAAAGAATTTGTCTAACAATTCTTCGTTCAAGTTCTGAATCGAAAAACTGTCATCAAAGTATAATCTATCAGATTCCTTAATCTTGTACATGACAACATTAGGATCATCACATAGATCATTCTCCGATGATGTATCGTCATCTTCGGACTGTGAATCAGAATTCTTTGAGCTCAAGTCGGCGCTTTTAAAGCTGCCTTCATCAGAATCGTTCAAAACATTTTCAACAACCTTTTTAACCACAACATTGTCATCAAAAGTTTTAGTATAGATTACATCAATGTTCTCTGGCAACTCAGTTTTCTTTTCAGATAACAACTCAATATTGAGTGCCTTATCCATCCCATCAGCAGATTTGCGACAAAACTTCTCGCATAGAGGTGGAGGAACATTACTGTATTCTTTACCAATTTTCTTTTTAGGTTTCTCTTCCAATGGAATTGTCCGAAGTATGTGATCAATGACATATGCGTTACAGGTGTAACTTCTCAAAAGTTGTTGAACACGCTCTGTTTCAATTTTCATGTCCTGGAGTTGTTGCTTAGTTTCAGCAATGGTGTTAATATAGATATTAATCGCTTTTTGCTTATCCATTACTGTTCCTTTAAACATCCTTGTGGTATCATGTTATTCGATATTATTTCTATCGAGCCTACCATAATCATTTTTCATTTTGTCATACACTTCCTTCATTGTGCGATAATCGTATTTCAAAAGTTCATTATGCACATTGTTTTTTGCGATGATCTTTGATTTTTCGGCACATTCAGAACATGGTCCGGTACATTTTGTACAAGGTTTCTCAACCTCAAGAACTTGTACTTTGACAACTTCATTTACCTCTGGCACTACCTTGGTTAGATTTGCCATTAATGCTTTGTCGGCAACGTACTTGAGGTTTTCGGCATTCACTTCTTAAGTAACATCAATGACTACTTCATCAGGTGATTTCTTCTCGGGAATTTGTTCCTGAGAACTTCCATCAAAATGACCTGCAAAATTATCACACGAATTACGAGATAAAATTCCTTGCTTCTTCAAGTGGATATACTCCTCTTCTTCACGTTGTTGTTGCAGATATTGTTCCAGCAGAATATTCTCCAGAGCCGCTGCTTCTTCTGCAGAAGTATCTTCAACAATTTCAACCATTAATGCAACTCTTGTCTTTTTACCGATGTAGGAATTCCAATCGAAGCCGTCATCTTCGTTTGATGCAACCATAGCCTTCTCAGTATTACTGTTATTCGGTTTCTCTTGAATTTCAACTTGAGTCTTCTTCGGGAAAGGCTTGTACTGAAGTGACTTCTTGTTATACTCGTTGCCTCCTCCGAATGGACTTTGATTTCCCGTTGCTTCAGGGTTTTTACACTCTCTCTTAAAATGTCCCTTTTGGCGACGTCTCAAGCACGTCACTTTTGTCTTGTCGAAACCCAGTTTATTTCTAGAATTTCCGATGTCTTGGCCTGTTAACGCAACAAACTTGGTAGCCCTTTGGATAATCGAAGCTAAACTCCACTTATTATCCATCAACTCAAGTTCTTCTTCATCCATTTGGTCATAATCTTCTGCCGTCATTTCGGGATTTCCAATTTTACCGGCACAAGACTTTCGTATGACTCCAGTACAGTGGCCAGAAGCGACATATGCTGTTTAGCGACTTGTTCCGAAACAACATTGTTCAAATTCACTACGATGTTGCACTTGTACACATTTGAATCAGAATGTGTTTGTTGGTTCTGATTTTCTTGACTCTGATAAGACGAATTTGAACCAGTACTCGAGAATGAAGACTATGGACTTTGATCATATTGAGGATATCACTGATTCTGATTCTGCTGCGAATTGTTCGAAGAATTCACACTTGCGTTGAATGTTGTCTGAATCTTTGGACTTGAACTGTTACCTTGCATTCCACTCTTGTAGTACAAACCAACGTCTTGAACAACATTAGCAATCTTTGACTTTGCAATCTTCAAGAGTTCCATTTCATGTCCTTCGAGTTTATCGATAAATGTTGACAGCTTGAAGAATTCCCATTTATCGCTTTCCTTCAGAACCATTAGATAAGTAGTCCACTCTCCATCTGGTAGAGCATCTGCAAGCTTGTCGATGTACTCTTGTTTCGTCTTTTCAAGACCGTGTCTTCTGTATGACCGATCCTCGATGCTTAGGAACCTAAATGTGATATCTAACGTCCATATGTGACATCTCGGTTATTTTTCGGATAACTTAAACGCACTACTTCATGGTTATTAATTCGGATACTTGAATTTGCACGCTCGAAATAGTTACGATAATTTAGTGAACTTGTCAAACTAATTACGTGCTATGTGTATAAACGTTTGTGAGTTGGTGAATATGTGATGTTCGATTACGTGATTTGTTTTAGTTACGA
Source organism: Scalesia atractyloides (assembly GCA_947069175.1). NCBI lineage: Eukaryota > Viridiplantae > Streptophyta > Magnoliopsida > Asterales > Asteraceae > Scalesia > Scalesia atractyloides. The sequence goes on from CAMTDV010000019.1 coordinate 17,304,274, forward strand.
AACATATATATAATAAATATATAAACGAATTGAGCCGAACCGTGACACGAGCCGGCCTCTTTTCTTGCGACTCAAGGAACCAAACTTGGGGATCAAGTCTTAAACCCAAACCGCCCCACCCAAACCTTTCGGCCGTGAACAACAACCCAAACCGTAAACCTTCCTTGTACCCTTCATCCCTTGCGCTAGTATACATACACATGCATGAGCTTTTCCTCACCAACAAAAACACAAAAACCCTAGTGAGAAAAACAGCCGGACGGCGCCTTTTCCTTCATCATCTCGATCGCGATCAGCCTCTACATCTCTTCTCGGTCGCAAACAAGCCTCTCTTCTCGGTCGCGATCTACGTTGAAGCCGAATCCATTCCTTTCCAAGTCTCGGCTAATTAATCTTGTTATTAAAGGTTAGGATTTATCATTGTTACAAGATCATATTCGGATATATGTGTTTGAATGTAGTGATTGTGTTGTTTTCGGATTGATTATGCTAGTTTGAAAGTTTGATGTTTTCGGAAATCATGTAACATAGGCTGCGTTTTGATCGATAAAAACTAGAGATTATGATTAGGGTTTGCATGGGTATGATATATATAATGATATATGATTGGAAAAATCTGTTCTTGATCGCATATGTTCAATATATAAACGGTTTAAGCGAGTTAGTTTGTGATAAAGTGCTGAATCAGGCTGCTGAATGATGGTTACAGCCGACTTCAACTGGCTGTAACTCGGTCATTAGTTGTCGAAAAACGGATTTTCTTAAGTCTAAAACGTAGAGTTTTAAATAACGAATCTAATGGCACTGGATTCATATTTTTCTGAAGTCGTTTGATATTTTTAAGTGGCCAATTAAGTTCAGTAACTAAAGCTGTGAAAATCCTGAAATTTTGTTAGTTGTTTATCGAGTTGGATTTAATAATCTGTAGGGAGTCGAATCATGAAATTTGTACAGCAACTAGGTATGGAAATTTCCGGGCAACTCCCACTGGAATTTTGTTAATTGGACGAACAGTGATTTTTAAATAAATTCTTCCGTGGACTGCAATCAGAAAGTGACGAATCTGACTGCAGCCTAGTATATTAATATTTATGGATAATTGGTAAAGTATTAGTACTTGAAAAATTTATATAAATTTCTACAGTATATTTGTCACCTGCTGTAAAATAATTGGAATTTTTGGAACGTTGGAACTATTATATAAAAATCATAGAAAACAGCCGAATTATGAGTATGTAAGCTGAAACTTGATAACTTGTGAATGTGTGCACCAAAGTGTTGCATGGATTGGATTATGTTCATGATAAATTGTTTTGATTACTATGTTCACATGAGGATATTTGCATGCATGTTTGAATGTAGGAATTTTGATTGTGTGTATCACTTCGTGCGTAAATTATGTGTAGAATTTGTATTGGCGTGTTCACACACTAACTTGAAATCAATTGGTTTATTAGGACGCAATTAGCGGTCCCATCAATTGCAACTTCTGTGTTACACTAACCAAGCAACTAAAGGTGAGTTCACGGCCCCTAATTTTATTCCGGTTTTAAACAACAGGGGGAGAAACATGTATACACTCTTCAACTCAATCTCTTTACGTTATACGAAATCAACGTCACATAACTATTCGGTAACTAAGTTAATGTTAATGTAACGTTATGGTCACTAAGCAGCTATATCACATAAGTCCTCGACAATCTCTCGGATCGTTAGTATTGGGTTTAAATAGCGGGGAAATTATAAGTAGTACTACTGGGCCCGACAAGCCCCATCCGAGCTAGTCGCGCTAGCCGATCGGGTATGGTCAACGGGTGAATAATTTGGCCTAACTTCGCCATGGTCAGTGATAGGTCTGGCAACACGGAGGCACAACAGTCAGCTTCGATCGCGAACACTTACGTGACATAACTTTAGGCTAGCTACCTATATATATTAACATTGAACTTAATTACGAATCAACAATATTATTCCGGGTTAGGAATAATGGAACAAACAACAATATTATTCCGGGTTAGGAATAATGGAACCATCAGCAATATTATCCCAGGTTAGGGATAATGGAACCAACAACGTTATTATTCCGGGTTAGGAATAATGGAAATATCGGTATTATTCCGGGTAAGGAATAATGGAACTATCAGTATTATTCCGGGTTGGGAATAATGGAGCTAAATCGTTATCCCGGGTTAGGGATAACGGGGGAAACAAACTCATAACCGAACAAACGAATTTATGAAAACCTGTGAACTCACTCATCTTTAATGTTGACACTTGTTTCTTTACATGTTTCTCAGGACGCTAGGAGCTCTAGGTGCACTCACTTGCATTGATCAAGACATCTTTTATCGAGTCTCATTTACAAACATTGTTTTGGGTTTTTCTTTGGTTTTGGCGTTTATGTTGGCGCCCGTTCCTTTACTTTACTTTATGCTTCCGCTCAACTTTAAAAACTAATGCTTCCGCTAAACATTGGTAACTAACTAAGACAATATAAAATCTACGACGAATGGTTAAACAAATGATTTTTGGAAAACGTATTATCAAATCATATAGAGTCGTTCGACGTTCTAGTGTTTCAGATTCTGGTTTGCTCACACGCCTCGCGGTAAAACTCCGCAAGTGGAAATTGAGGGTGTGACAGATTGGTATCAGAGCCACTAGCTATAGAGAACCAGGGTTGCATTAAAAGTAGACCTAAACTATAGCTGATTACACGACACTAGACGTAGTTTGGCACCGAACTGATTAAATCTTATTTTGTGATGTACCACAACTGTGTATGTAGATTATGACTTCCTAATAAGAAATGAAAACAACTCGTAACTAACTACACGACCTAACAGGCAATGTCATCATCATCATCCGACAAACTTTCGCACCCAAGGGCGCCAGGAAAGGCACCTATGGTGGAACCCTTACCATCTTATGGCGTGGAGACACGCTCAGCTGCGAGGAAAAGGCTCGCTCTGGGGGAGGAGTCGTCATCACGCCCAATCATCGCTGTGCCGGTTGAACCGGTTAACTCGGTAGAAGTAGGGAATGACCTACTTAGAAATATGATACAGAAACAACAAGAACAATTAGAAAGAATGCAGGAAACCATCCTAGCACACGGATGGATGATACGACAATTGACAGGTAAAACCGACTCGCTCGAGGAAGAGCAACATACGAGTAAGATAGCTCGTAACACCTTAGCCAGAGATCTGCGTGCTAAGCAGATAAGAGCCGACTGGCTCGAAGACAGAGTCCTGGAATCTAGTTGGAGAATTCAGGAGCTAGAGCAAAATCAAGCACCTGCACCAGCACCGGCCCCTCCAGTGCCGGTAGAGGAGGATCCGGAAGAAGATCCAGAGGAGGATCCTGAAGAGGATCCAGAGGAGGATCCAGAGGAGGATCCGGAGGAGGACCCAGCTGTAGAAGCCGGGAATGTCGCGCAGGATGACGGCAACGACAGTGATTTGGGGGATGGAGACGTAGACGACTAACACGTCTCGCTTATTTTATTTACTTTCCTTCAGTCTATTTATTTTCCCACTTGTGTTTAAACTTGAGACTTTATAGTGAATTCATATGTTTGGTTGGCACTTTGTAAGACGTTGAAACTTTATTTAATCAAGTACTTCTTTAGACTATTTAATATATTTGAGCTGACATAACTTGAGAATTATTTAAGTACGAAGTAGGATAACTATATTGGATATATAGACTTATCGGGGTGTGTTTATGTTGTTTTTTTCGAAGATCTAAATGGCAACTGGACGACGCGGAAACCTTAACATGACGCCCGAAGAGCTAGCTGCAATGATTCAAGAGCACGTGTACGCAGCTCTAGCGGGTGTTCAAAACCAACCGGCAGGAGGGGGTTTTAACCCCTATAAGATGTTCCTCGACGCGAAACCAAGCAAATTCTCGGGGGCAGAAGGACCCATAGGACTTGTCCACTGGATCGAAAAAATCCGAATCGGTATTTGGAATGTGCAACTGTCTGGAGGCCAACAAGGTCAAGTATGCAGCCTCAACACTGGAAGATGGGGCACTAACTTGGTGGAATGCACAAGTCCAAACGCGTGGACTTATTGCTGCAAATGCAATGGCCTGGGTCGAGTTTAAGGCCCTAATCAAAGAGGAGTACTGTCCACGAGACAGAGTGCAACAGTTGGAGCAAGCCTTATGGAACCACAAGATGGTGGGATCTGAAATCGAAGCATACACAGCAAAACATCACGACTTGGTATTTCTATGTCCCGATCTGGCCAACACTGTGGAAAAACGACTCGAGTTCTACCTTGGGGGTCTGGTCCCGGAGATTCAGGGTATGGTGATGGCTAGCAACCCTGCAACTGAACATCAAGCAATTAGATTGGCGCACAAACTCACCGATAAGGCGGTGGAACAAAAGAAGTTGCCAGCTCGGGGTACAACTGAAGTTGCCCCTGATAATAAAAGAAAGTTTGAAGACTCGTCTGTTCGACAGTCTTCGTCATCCCAGCCACAACAGGGGAACCAGAAATGGTTCAACGATTACAACAGCCACCGGGGTCACCAAAATCAGCCCGCCAACAACAACAACAACAACAACAACCAGAACGCAAGCGGCTATGTAGGTCGAAAGCCGCAGTGCAATCGCTGTAATCTCCATCATCACGGCCCTTGTGCCGGGAATCGCTGCCAATGATGTGGCAAAGTGGGGCATGCGGCAAAGGATTGTCGCGGGGAAATCATGTCCCGACAAAATCAAAATCAACCCCAGGGTCAGCAGCAGGGTATTAACCGGGGATGCTATCAGTGTGGTAGCACTTGTAACCTCCGTCAAAAAACGGATTTTACCAAACCCGCTCCGTTTATTAACCGAACAATCAGTTAAAAATTTCGTTGCGAATTTAATGCCCAAAATAATTTTAAACGATACATAATCAATTATTATATGGGAATATATAATTAGTTTTTGAAAAACTATTAAAAATATGAAAATAAAAATGTTTTGTTCCTGCCGGGTTTCGAACCCGGGTCAGTCGCCGAGTCAGCCGGTTCAGCAACTTAACACACGCGCACTAAACCACTGCGCCACTGATGTTCCTTGTTAAATGTTAGGATCATTTAATTGATATCATGACTTTCCAAATTCAAAACTGGCGCCCAAAAGTTCAGTCGTCGGAAATCCCGGTAATCTCGTGAAACTTAACGATTCTTTCCGTTATAACGTAAACTTTAACTACACATAGGTTATAACAGACGTCTGAGTCCGCGACACAAATTATAACCGTCGGAGAAATTCAAACCGACGAATCAAGTCGGAAATCGGAGCAAATCCATCGACGACTTGCCCTATAAATACCCCCTCGAACCTCTGCAAACATTTTCGCTCAAAACCGCACCCTTTCTCGGCGAAAAATCACTCGCCGGAATATTTCTGCTCATCATCGGAAAACCGGGTTCTTAACTTCCAAGCCTTACTAAACCCTCTGAACTTATACCGAAGTCACCCACATACTTTGTAAGCTTTCTGAAGACTCTCTGCTGCAAGACACTCGTCGCCGGAAGTGATTGCTGTCGCCGGAGTTCTGCCGGAAAACAGAGGAAGCTAGTCGGTATACCTCACGCCTAATTTCTTCATTCTTTTTACTTAATCTCATCTGTAATTAACTAAAAAACGCTTAAGAAACTGATTTAATCATTGAACCAGTCAGTCATCATTATGGATAAAACTCAGCGAAGAAGACGATGTATCTGTAACATATAAGTATAATTAAAATCAAGTTATAACTGGGGTTAGACACACATCCAGCGGTGGACTGTGTGCACATTAAACATACAAACGTCTCGAGTTCGAATCCTGTTTCACACACGCTGCCTTAATAAAAATATTTTTTGTTAACCGAACCGGAGTCGCCACTGGTATATGTTAAGTATATTAATAATCGGAATAATAACCAAGTTAGACACACAGTCCAGTGGTGGACTGTGTGTATGTTTAATCACAACGCACGAGTTCGAGTCCGGTCTTCTGCATCGACCCGGACAATTATTTACCTTTTTAAATAAGTCAGAAATAAAAACACTTAGTTTGTATTTAAGTATAATAAAAATTGGATTATATAACAAGTTAAACACACAGTCCAGCGGTGGACTGTGTGTTACGCAACCCACAGGTCCCCGGGTTCGAGACCTGTGGAGCGCACCGGTCCGATTCAATTAAATCGTTTCTAAAATAAAAGGATTTTATGTTTAACTTAATTAATATATAAATATAATTAAAAACAGATATATGACGGGTTAGACACGTAGCTCAGTTGGTAGAGCTGCGTGCACGCGTACGGGAGGTCTCGGGTTCGAGCCTCACTCAGCGCACAATTACACGATTCGAACCGGTCAAAGTCAACGGTCAACGGTCAAAGTCAACGGTCAACTGTAGCAAAAAAATCAAATTTTTTATTTCTTATTTATTTATTTTAATTAAAAATTAATTAAAAATACTTAAAAATAACATTTTTAAGGTTAAAAAATAGCCTTAAACTCACCAAAATACACCCAACAATCCTACTAAAATAGATTAATAAAATCCGTTTACTTACCGAACCATAATGATATTTATCTAGGTTAATTTCACTCGTGGTTAAAACCACTTCGCGTGCATTCAACATCATCAACCGAACGCACCCACTGTGAGTGAATCTTACAACTTCCCCTTTTTAAATTACATGTTTTGGGGTGTGTCATGTGTCACAAATTAATTAACTCGTTTATTTAAACTTGTGCCATACCATATCGTGATCTAAACTTAGATTGTTTATATTGTTGTGATTACTTATTTCATTTTGTCAAAGCATATGAAATTCATTCATTAAGCCCATCAGTTCCTCGTGGGAGACGAGTTGAACAACGCGTGCCTCAAAACCAATCCATTATTGTTCATGTGTGTATCATTGAGTTTATATTGTTTATAGTTATGTCTTTCATATTATCATGTTTATGCAATTCATTCATTAGGCCCCTCAGTTCCTCGTGAGAGACGAGTTGAGCAACGCGTGCCTCTAAACATTCCATTATTGTTCATGTGTGCTTTATTTAATATCTAATGATTGATTGAATAAGTTTACATCTATTTTTACTCATGTGTGGTTGTGCACTCATTTCATAATCAATTAAATAAACTTGTTCAAATGTTTTCCATAGGATTCACTCGCCCACTTTATGTTGATCCAAAAACCTTTTTTTTACACATGATACAGGTGAACAGGTTGAAGCAAAGAAAACATAGGAAATGCCTTAGAAGAGAACAAAGAAGCTTAGATTGATAGTTAGAACATGTTGTAATATTTATTGTAAATTTCCATTAAATTGTATTTAATGAATATGAAACGCATAATAAATGTCATGAGCTTTGATGATAACCCAATCATGCCCCGATCACCTTTTCCGCTGCGGGTCGGGGTGTGACAGATTGGTATCAGAGCCATGACTATAGGGATATAGGATAGGTTATTAGACCCTTAGAGCCTATACTATAGTCTGCCTAAATTTTAATTGATTAGGTGGTTACATACAAACTTGTGATATTTATTTGTTTCATATTTGTTTACATTTACAGTCAAACATACATGCTTATATACATATTCATTATACATATATCGATGTTCATGTATTCAATTTATTTTCATACTCTCATTATTCCAAGATTTTGTTGCAATTTTCAAATCTCATCAAAGTAAGTTCTGCGACGGCCATCTAGTAACTTGAAGGGTACAAGTACCGGTAGTCGGAACGTCCTGTCTAGGTTGGCATTCGTATGAATCCAATATAACGGACCAGTTTGCCTACCTTGGGACTAACGATGAGAGTACGAAGGACCTATTAGGCCAAAGCATGCCACACCAAACGTCGTTCGAACTAACCTACTTTGAGGTGTCACCGTGTCTACACCTGGACACAATCCGAATATCACACGTTGTATACATATTTCTCGATTTTCTCCGGGTTTTAGTGTACGCAACCTGGCAAACCCGTGCGAACCATATGAAAAACCGGTATTCATGGGGGCCCACATGATTACAAAGGTAAAGTATGGCGGCATGTAGGGCCTAATGGCGAGCAAAGCCTAAGACATCCTATGGATGTAGTAGATTTATTTTCCTATAATTATTTTATGAATGTTCATTCCTAATGCGACCCATGATCCCAAAAGCATCCAACTCATACTCTTGACATGTATTCCTTGTAGATGTCTTCTAACCACGCCCGTAGGAAGACGAGAGCAGGAAAAGCCCGCGAACGCATGGGTGCCCTAATCGCTCAACAAATGGCTGCCGTAATACCCAACATTGTAATCCAAGTTCAACAAGCACTTACCGCTAATCCTGTCAATCAAGCAAACCAAAACGTTACCAACTCTTCCCCAAATACCACTAAATGCACCTACAAGCATTTCAAATCATGCGACCCTCCGAAATACAAAGGGACTGAAGGCGTCACCGCTCTTCTCCATTGATTTGAAGAAATGGAGAACACCTTTCTAAATTGCGATTGCCCTGATGATCGCAAAGTGCGATATGCTACCGGTCGATTATATGGGATAGCACTTACTTGGTGGAATACAGAGAAAGCCAAACGAGGCGTCGACGATGCTATGACTTTAACTTGGAACGAATTGAAGGAAATCATGACCAGACGATTTTGCCCAAGGAGCGAAATCAAGAAATTAGAAGATGACTTTTATTCGTTGAAGCAAAAGGAAGGAGACCACACCACATACAACAAAAGATTCCTCGAACTACATCAAATGGTTCCCAACATGTTCACTCCCCTCTACCGTTTGATCGAGCATTACATTCATGGTCTTCCGTCAAAGATTCAAGACCCTGTAATAAGTACTGCGCCTGCAACTTTGGAAGCAGCAATGGAGCTAGCAACAGAGCTCACCGAGAACCGAATCCGGAACAAAGACTTCAAGGAGGAGAAGAAGAAGGATAAAGAATCGACTGAAACCTCCGACTCCACCCAAACCGAATCCCCTTCTCAACCCAATTCTAAGAGAAAAAGAGATGGGCAACTTTTCGCTGCTATCCAAAGAAATCAACCAATTTCACACGCCATACCCATCCAAGCTATCCCAATCACCCAAGTGGCACCCAACTCAACTTACCAAAATAAGAAACCATATCTTGGACCTCACCCTCGATGCAACAACTGTTTTTATCACCATCCCCATACCTTACCTTGTCGTCTATGTGCAACTTGTGGACGCTATGGTCATTTGAGCAAGGTTTGCCGCACCTTTCAAAACCAAACCTCTCCCCCTACTCAAACCATAAACCAAACCTATCAACAACCCCAATACCCCATGTTCCCATATGCTCGAGCTTGTTTCAATTGTGGCGACCCTACCCACTTTAGAAACACATGCCCTCAACTGGTTAACGTCATCAACACTCAAGCCCAATCAAACCCAGTTAACCAAGTAAACCCAGAAAACCCAACCACTAGGCCACCAGCAAGAGGAAGAGTCTTCAATATCAACGCCAATCCTGTCGAAGATAACGACGGCCCAAACGAAGATACCCAACTAGTCCTCTTCACCGAAGATCCAGATTCAACTCCTATCGTTTAGTTTTATGTTTTTCTTTATCACATAGAACCAAACATAACTTAAGGATAAAGCCAATGAAACTTTGACAAGAATACGGTGGATACGCCGCTGGTACTTCCTATATATAAGTATTCTTGTCAAAGGATCAGAAGCATTATCTGGCGGTTATGAGAGGTTCCATGAGTAGACTGTTAGAGTAATTTTTGTTTATTATTTTCAGTATATGCAATTGCCGAGGCCGCCGCTCCCCATTTTATTATGTGGTTGAGCCTGCTCCCCATTTATGAGCGTTGAGCCTGTTCCCCATTTTATTATGCGGTTGAACCTGGCGTGCCCGCATACGATCAGCTCCGTTTGATTGAGCCTTGATCGCACAGTTCATTTTACATTTTCATTACATGCAATACGCTCGGCTCCGTTTGATTAAGCCTTGAGCGCACAGACATTTCATTTTCAGTACATGCAATACGATCGGCTCCGTTTGATTGAGCCTTGATCGCACAGACATTTTCATTATCAGTATCTTGTGGTTGTGGTTGTGGTGTTTGTTGTAGAGTCGCGTAGAACTAATCATAACTTGCGGATAAAGTCAATGAGAATTTGACAAGAATATGGTGGATACGCCGCTGGTACTTCCTATATATAAGTATTCTTGTCAAAGGATCAGAGGCATTATCAGGCGGTTATGAGAGGTTCCATGCATAGGCTGTTTGTGTGATTGTTGTTTAGAGTAAGTTATTCATTTTCAGTACATGCAATACGCTCGGCTCCGTTTGATTGAGCCTTGAGTGCACAGACATTTTCATTTTCAATACGATCGGCTCCGTTTGATTGAGCCTTGATCGCACAGACATTTACATTATCAGTATCATGTGGTTGTTGAGTTTGTTGTAGAGTCGCATATAACTAATCATAACTTGCGGATAAAGTCAATGAGAATTTGACAAGAATATGGTGGATACGCCGCTGGTACTTCCTATATATAAGTATTCTTGTCAAATGATCGGAGGCATTATCAGGCGGTTATGAGAGGTTCCATGCATAGGCTGTTTGTGTGATTGTTGTTTAGATTAAGTTATTCATTTTCAGTACACGCAATACGCTCGGCTCCGTTTGATTGAGCCTTGAGCGCACAAACAATTTCATTTTCAGTACATGCAATACGATCGGCTCCGTTTGATTGAGCCTTGATCGCACAGATATTTTTCATTTCAGTATTTTATGTTTGTTGTATTGGTTGTAGAGTTATATAGGACTAATCATAATTCACTGATAAAACCAATGAAAATTTGACAAGAATATGGTGGATACGCCGCTGGTACTTCCTATATATAAGTATTCTTGTCAAAGGATCAGAGGCATTGTTAGATGGTTATGAGAAGTTCTATATAGGATTTATTAGTTTCTTGGTAACTAATCATAACTTGTGGATAAAACCAATGAAAATTTGGCAAGAATATGGTGGATACGCCGCTGGTACTTCCTATATATATGTATTCTTGCCAAAGGATCAGAGGCATCATCAGGCGGTTATGAGAAGTTCCATGTAGGATTTAGTATTGCCTTGGTTGGAATTTGTGTTACATTTATATCATCTTGCTATTTAAAGAGATTGGATTGTGTTCCATTTCTACATAAACTAACCTCTCCATCATAACAAACGAGAGAGGAATTTCCACCATTTAAACATATATGCTATCAGAATGTGGATTCAAATATTAGCTGTTGTGTTTATTTAGGTTCAAATATTAGCTGTTATGTTTATTTATGTTCCATGTAGGTTGTAGTATTAGAAGTTTTGCCTTAGGATATAACTATACCCTTCCAAACATATTCAAACTTTTATGCATGATATCATAGTTAGCGGATAAATTCAGCTTATCAATATTTTACAGTAGGCAACAAAAAGCGATTCCTGTAATAGGGTACTTAACCCTTACAAGGAACGTTACCGCCTCGAACAAAAACTTAAACCCTTACTTTTTCTAAGTATGTAACTGTCAAACTAAACACCATCATTCTTTTAGTCAAATATATCACAATTTAAAGTTCGGGACGAAATTTCTAAAAAGCAGGGGATACTGTAACCTCCGTCAAAAAACGGATTTTACCAAACCCGCTCCGTTTATTAACCGAACAATCAGTTAAAAATTTCGTTGCGAATTTAATGCCCAAAATAATTTTAAACGATACATAATCAATTATTATATGGGAATATATAATTAGTTTTTGAAAAACTGTTAAAAATATGAAAATAAAAATGTTTTGTTCCTGCCGGGTTTCGAACCCGGGTTAGTCGCCGAGTCAGCCGGTTCAGCAACTTAACACACGCGCACTAAACCACTGCGCCACTGATGTTCCTTGTTAAATGTTAGGATCATTTAATTCATATCATGACTTTCTGAATTCAAAACCGGCGCCCAAAAGTTCAGTCGTCGGAAATCCCGGTAATCTCGCGAAACTTAACGATTCTTTCCGTTATAACGTAAACTTTAACTACACATCGGTTATAACCGACGTCTGAGTCCGCGACACAAATTATAACCGCCGGAGAAATTCAAACCGACGAATCAAGTCGGAAATCGGACCAAATCCATCGACGACTTGCCCTATAAATACCCCCTCGAACCTCTACAAACATTTTCGCTCAAAACCGCACCCTTTCTCGGCGAAAAATCACTCGCCGGAATATTTCTGCTCATCACCGGAAAACCGGGTTCTTAACTTCTAAGCCTTACTAAACCCTCTGAACTTATACCGAAGTCACCCACATACTTTGTAAGCTTTCTGAAGACTCTCTGCTGCAAGACACTCGTCGCCGGAAGTGATTGCTGTCGCCGGAGTTCTGCCGGAAAACAGAGGAAGCTAGTCGGTATACCTCACGCCTAATTTCTTCATTCTTTTTACTTAATCTCATCTGTAATTAACTAAAAAACGCTTAAGAAACTGATTTAATCATTGAACCAGTCAGTCATCATTCTGGATAAAACTCAGCGAAGAAGACGATGTATCTGTAACATATAAGTATAATTAAAATCAAGTTATAACTCGGGTTAGACACACAGTCCAGCGGTGGACTGTGTGCACATTAAACATACAAACGTCTCGAGTTCGAATCCTGTTTCACACACGCTGCCTTAATAAAAATATTTTTTGTTAACCGAACCGGAGTCGCCACTGGTATATGTTAAGTATATTAATAATTGGAATAATAACCAAGTTAGACACACAATCCAGTGGTGGACTGTGTGTATGTTTAATCACAGCGCACGAGTTCGAGTCCGGTCTTCTGCATCGACCCGGACAATTATATACCTTTTTAAATAAGTCAGAAATAAAAACACTTAGTTTGTATTTAAGTATAATAAAAATTGGATTATATAACATGTTAAACACACAGTCCAGCGGTGGACTGTGTGTTACGCAACCCACAGGTCCCGGGTTCGAGACCTGTGGAGCGCACCGGTCCGATTCAATTAAATCGTTTTTAAAATAAAAGGATTTTCTGTTTAACTTAATTAATATATAAATATCATGAAAAACAGATATACGATGGGTTAGACACGTAGCTCAGTTGGTAGAGCTGCGTGCACGCGTACGGGAGGTCTCGGGTTCGAGCCTCACTCAGCGCACAATTACACGATTCGAACCGGTCAAAGTCAACGGTCAACGGTCAAAGTCAACGGTCAACTGTAGCAAAAAAATCAATTTTTTTTAATTTTTATTTATTTATTTTAATTAAAAATACTTAAAAATAACATTTTTAAGGTTAGAAAATAGCCTTAAACTCACAAAAATACACCCAACAATCCTACTAAAATACATTAATAAAATCCGTTTACTTACCGAACCATAATGATATTTATCTAGGTTAATTTCACTCGTGGTTAAAACCACTTCGCGTGCATTCAACATCATCAACCGAACGCACACCACTGTGAGTGAATCTTACAACTTCCCCTTTTTAAATTACACGTTTTGGGGTGTGTCATGTGTCACAAATTAATTAACTCGTTTATTTAAACTTGTGCCATACCATAGCGTGATTTAAACTTAGATTGTTTATATTGTTGTGATTACTTATTTCATTTTGTCAAAGCATATGAAATTCATTCATTAAGCCCATCAGTTCCTCGTGGGAGACGAGTTGAACAACGCGTGCCTCAAAACCAATCCATTATTGTTCATGTGTGTATCATTGAGTTTATATTGTTTATAGTTATGTCTTTCATATTATCATGTTTATGCAATTCATTCATTAGGCCCCTCAGTTCCTCGTGAGAGACGAGTTGAGCAACGCGTGCCTCTAAACATTCCATTATTGTTCATGTGTGCTTTATTTAATATCTAATGATTGATTGAATAAGTTTACATCTATTTTTACTCATGTGTGGTTGTGCACTCATTTCATAATCAATTAAATAAACTTGTTCAAATGTTTTCCATAGGATTCACTCGCCAACTTTATGTTGATCCAAAAACCTTTTTTTTTACACATGATACAGGTGAACAGGTTGAAGCAAAGAAAACATAGGAAATGCCTTATAAGAGAACAAAGAAGCTTAGATTGATAGTTAGAACATGTTGTAATATTTATTGTAAATTTCCATTAAATTGTATTTAATGAATATGAAACGCATAATAAATGTCATGAGCTTTGATGATAACCCAATCATGCCCCGATCACCTTTTCTGCTGCGGGTCGGGGTGTGACAGCACTGCCCACTTCAAAAGAGACTGCCCACAGCTGCGTAACAACAACAACAATGGTGGGAACAACCACAACCACAATAACAACAACAACAATAACAACAACAATAATGGAAATGGTGGCACAGGAGGTGCCAAAGGTCGCGCACTTACGCTGGGCCGCGGAGAGGCCAGAAACGACTCGAACGTGGTCACCGATAAGTTTCCCCTTAATGAACATTTTGCTACTGTGCTTTTTGATACGGGGGCGGATAGGAGCTTTATATCTGAGTCTTTTAGGAAGAACCTAAATCTCACACCTAAACCCTTAGAGACCCCTTATGTCATAGAACTAGCAGATGGTAAATCCGTAGATGTGACCCATATAGTATCCGGCTGTCAACTCAAACTTGCGGGTCACACCTTTACCATTGATCTGATGACAACTACCCTGAGTAGTTTTGACGTGGTAGTCGGAATGGACTGGCTATCCGACGTCCGAGTTGAAGTTCTCTGCTTCGAAAAATCTATCCGTATTCCGCTGTCTAACGACGAAATCTTGACGGTGCAAGGCGAGAAGGCAGGCGCCGTCACAAACATCATCTCTTACATGCAAGCGCAGAAGTATCTTCGGAAAAGAACTCCTTCGCTTTACTCGCACTGGTTACCGAACAGCCTAAGGACGAGAAACGTATAGAAGACATCCCTGTCGTCCGGGATTTTTCCGATGTATTCCCAGAGGAATTACCTGGTCTTCCCACCCATCGACAATTGGAGTTTGAAATCGAATTGGCGAACCATGCAACTCCTATCGCCAAGGCTCCATACCGCCTAGCTCCAGCCGAGCTGCAGGAGCTGTCTACCCAACTTCAGGAGCTGTTAGAAAAGGGATTTATCCGACCAAGCGCTTCGCCATGGGGAGCTCCAGTCCTTTTTGTCAGGAAGAAGGACGGGACCTTCCGCATGTGCATCGACTATAGGGAACTCAACAAGGTTACTGTCAAGAACCGATACCCGTTACCTCGCATCGACGATCTCTTCGACCAACTGCAAGGGTCAAGCTACTATTCCAAGATTGATCTACGGTCCGGTTACCATCAGCTACGCGTCAGGGAGGAGGATATCGCTAAGACGGCATTTCGTACTCGGTATGGCCAGTATGAGTTCTTGGTCATGCCCTTCGGTCTCACCAACGCACCCGCGGTGTTTATGGACCTCATGAACCGTGTGTGTAAACCATACCTCGACAAGTTTGTCATTGTATTCATCGATGACATACTCATCTACTCTAAAAGTGAAGAAGAACATGCTGAACATCTACGATTACTGCTGGGATTACTTCAACAGGAGAAACTATGTGCCAAGCTTTCGAAGTGCGATTTCTGGATTCGGGAAGTTCAGTTCCTTGGGCATATCGTAAATGAAAAGGGTATCCACGTCGACCCTGCCAAGATTGAAGCTATCAAAAACTGGGAAGCACCCAGGACACCGACAGAGATCCGCCAATTTTTGGGTTTGGCTGGTTACTACAGACGTTTCATCGAGGGATTTTCAAAGATCGCACAACCGCTTACTACCCTCACCCAGAAAGGCATCAAGTATGCGTGGGGTGACAAGCAGGAAGATGCATTTCAATTGCTAAAACAGAAACTTTGCAGTGCACCCATTCTGTCCTTGCCGGAAGGGACAGATGACTTTGTAGTATATTGTGATGCTTCCATTCAGGGGTTGGGATGCGTACTCATGCAACGCGATAAGGTCATCGCGTATGCGTCCCGACAACTGAAGGTTCACGAGAAAAACTACACAACGCATGACCTGGAATTGGGAGCAGTAGTGTTTGCACTTAAGATTTGGAGACACTACCTCTATGGAACGAAGTGCACAATCTTTACAGACCACAAGAGCCTTCAACACATCTTTGATCAGAAGGAGTTGAACATGCGACAGCGTCGCTGGGTCGAACTCTTAAACGATTATGAGTGTGCCATTCGGTATCACCCGGGTAAAGCTAACGTGGTAGCTGATGCCCTCAGTAGGAAGGAACACTTGAAACCTCGTCGAGTACGAGCACTACAGCTCACTATTCATTCGGGGTTACCCGAACAGATACGCGACGCGCAGTTAGAAGCAGTTAAGGAAGAAAACATCAAGGCCGAATCGGTGGGAAAAATGGAACGCGATTGGGAAGTAAAACCCAATGGAGCCCGGTATTTCATGAATCGCATATGGGTACCTCTCTACGGAAACCTCAGAGAGCTAGTCATGGACGAAGCTCACAAATCCCGATACTGTGTCCATCCTGGTTCGGATAAGATGTATCAAGACCTTAAAGCTGCGTATTGGTGGCCCAACATGAAAGCTGATATAGCCACCTACGTGAGTAAGTGTTTGACTTGTGCAAAAGTCAAGGTAGAGTATCAAAAGCCATCGGGCTACTTCAACAACCGGAGATCCCAGTGTGGAAATGGGATCAGATCTCGATGGATTTCATCACTAAACTCCCGCGAACTTTGGGTGGTTGCGATACCATCTGGGTGATTGTGGATCGTTTAACTAAGTCCGCACACTTCCTAGCTATTAAAGAAACAGATAAGATGGAGAAGTTGACTCGCATCTACATTAAGGAAGTAGTTTCTCGGCACGGAGTGCCAACGTCCATCATCTCAGACAGAGATGCTCGCTTCACGTCCAACTTTTGGCAGTCACTTCAGAAAGCGTTGGGAACACGCTTAGATATGAGCACAGCCTATCACCCTCAGACTGATGGTCAAAGCGAAAGGACCATACAGACCTTGGAAAACATGCTTAGGGCATGCGTAGTAGACTTTGGAAATAGTTGGGAAATCCACCTGCCTTTAGTGGAATTCTCGTATAACAACAGTTACCATACAAGTATATCGGCAGCACCGTTTGAGGCATTATACGGTCGTAAATGTAGATCACCGGTCTGTTGGGCAGAAGTCGGTGACAGCCAACTTACAGGCCCTGAGTTGATACTTGAGGCTACTGAAAAGATTGTACAAATCAGAAACCGCATGGCGGCGGCACGAGATCGACAGAAAAGCTACGCTGATCAACGACGCAAACCGCTCGAATTTCAAGTAGGCGACCGCGTCCTACTGAAGGTGTCACCCTGGAAGGGTGTAATCCGCTTCGGAAAACGGGGCAAACTAAACCCACGGTACGTAGGTCCGTTTCTGATATTGAAACGTATTGGACCCGTAGCTTATCAATTAGACCTTCCTGCCGAACTCAGTGGAGTTCACAACGTTTTTCACGTGTCAAATCTGAAGAAGTGTCTATCAGATGAAACCCTAGTCATTCCATTGGAGGAGATCCAAGTGGATGAACAACTGCACTTTGTGGAACAACCTATCGAGATCATGGATCGTGAGATCAAGACTCGAAGGCATAGCAAGATTCCGATCGTTAAGATTCGTTGGGACTCTAAGCGTGGACCGGAGTTCACGTGGGAAAGAGAGGACCAAATGAAAAGCAAATACCCACACCTCTTTGCAGCTGAGCAGCAAACTAACGATACCAGCAACTAAATTTTCGGGACGAAAATTCTTTCAACATGGGGATGATGTGACAACCTGGAAATTTCTCATACTTTCGCGTACCATTGTTAACTAAATCCTTGTGCATGGCACTTGGGAACTTCTTGTAACTTCGCGTACCATCGTTAACGAACTAACTCTTTGTGCGTGGCACTCTAAACATGTACGCTGCATTCTAAACCGCGTTTACTCAATTTTCGGGACGAAAATTCTTTCAACATGGGGATAATGTGACATCCCGGTTTTTTTTCGGATAACTTAAACGCACTACTTCACGGTTATTAATTCGGAGACTTGAATTTGCACGCTCGAAATAGTTATGATAATTTAGTGAACTTGTCAAACTAATTACGTGCTATGTGTATAAACGTTTGTGAGTTGGTGAATATGTGATGTTCGATTACGTGATTTGTTTTAGTTACGAAATATATAAACGAATTGAGCCGAACCGTGACACGAGCCGGCCTCTTTTCTTGCGAATCAAGGAACCAAACTTGGGGATCAAGTCTTAAACCCAAACCGCCCCACCCAAACCTTTCGGCCGCGAGCAAACAACCAAAACCGTAAACCCTTCCCTTGTACCCTTCATCCCTTGCGCTATATATACATACACATGCATGAGCTTTTCTTCACAAAACAAAAACACAAAAACCCTAGTGAGAAAAAACAGCCGACGGCAGCCTTTTCCTTCATCATCTCGATCGCGATCAGCCTCTACATCTCTTCTCGGTCGCAAACAAGCCTCTCTTCTCGGTCGCGATCTACCTTCAAGCCGAATCCATTCCTATCCAAGTCTCGGCTCATTAATCTTGTTATTAAAGGTTAGGATTTATCATTGTTACAAGATCATATTCGGATATATGTGTTTGAATGTAGTGATTGTGTTGTTTTCGGATTGATTATGCTAGTTTGAAAGTTTGATGTTTTCGGAAATCATGTAACATAGGCTGCGTTTTGATCGATAAAAACTAGAGATTATGATTAGGGTTTGCATGGGTATGATATATATAATGATATATGATTGGAAAAATCTGTTCTTGATCGCATATGTTCAATATATAAACGGTTTAAGCGAGTTAGTTTGTGATAAAGTGCTGAATCAGGCTGCTGAATGATGGTTACAGCTGACTTCAACTGGCTGTAACTCGGTCATTAGTTGTCGAAAAACGGATTTTCTAAAGTCTAAAACGTAGAGTTTTAAATAACGAATCCAATGGCACTGGATTCATATTTTTCTGAAGTCGTTTGATATTTTTAAGTGGCCAATTAAATTCAGTAACTAAAGCTGTGAAAATCCTGAAATTTTGTTAGTTGTTTATCGTGTTGGATTTAATAATCTGTAGCGAGTCGAATCATGAAATTTGTACAGCAACTAGGTATGGAAATTTCCGGGCAACTCCCACTGGAATTTTGTTAATTGGACAAACAGTGATTTTTAAATAAATTCTTCCGTGGACTGCAGTCAGAAAGTGACGAATCTGACTGCAGCCTAGTATATTAATATTTATGGATAATTGGTAAAGTATTAGTACTTGAAAAATTTATATAAATTTCTACAGTATAGTTGTCACCTGCTGTAAAATAATTGGAATTTTTGGAACGTTGGAACTATTATATAAAAATCCTATAAAACAGCCGAATTATGAGTATGTAAGCTGAAACTTGATAACTTGTGAATGTGTGCACCAAAGTGTTGCATGGATTGGATTATGTTCATGATAAATTGTTTTGATTACTATGTTCACATGAGGATATTTGCATGCATGTTTGAATGTTAGGAATTTTGATTGTGTGTATCACTTTGTGCGTAAATTATGTGTAGAATTTGTATTGGTGTGTTCACACACTAACTTGAAATCAATTGGTTTATTAGGACGCAATTAGCGGTGCCATCAATTGCAACTTCTGTGTTACACTAACCGAGCAACTAAAGGTGAGTTCACGGCCCCTAATTTTATTCCGGTTTTAAACAACAGGGGGAGAAACATGTATACACTCTTCAACTCAATCTCTTTACGTTATACGAAATCAACGTCACATAACTATTCGGTAACTAAGTTAATGTTAATGTAACGTTATGGTCACTAAGCAGCTATATCACATAAGTCCTCGACAATCTCTCGGATCGTTAGTATTGGGTTTAAATAGCGGGGAAATTATAAGTAGTACTACTGGGCCCGACAAGCCCCATCCGAGCTAGTCGCGCTAGCCGACCGGGTATGGTCAACGGGTGAATAATTTGGCCTAACTTCGCCATGGTCAGTGATAGGCCTGGCAACACGGAGGCACAACAGTCAGCTTCGATCGCGAACACTTACGTGACATAACTTTAGGCTAGCTACCTATATATATTAACATTGAACTTAATTACGAATCAACAATATTATTCCGGGTTAGGAATAATGGAACAAACAACAATATTATTCCGGGTTAGGAATAATGGAACCATCAACAATATTATCCCAGGTTAGGGATAATGGAACCAACAACGTTATTATTCCGGGTTAGGAATAATGGAACTATCGGTATTATTCCGGGTAAGGAATAATGGAACTATCAGTATTATTCCGGGTTGGGAATAATGGAGCTAAATCGTTATCCCGGGTTAGGGATAACGGGGGAAACAAACTCATAACCGAACAAACGAATTGATGAAAACCTGTGAACTCACTCATCTTTAATGTTGACACTTGTTTCTTTACATGTTTCTCAGGACGCTAGGAGCTCTAGGTGCACTCACTTGCATTGATCAAGACATCTTTTATCGAGTCTCATTTACAAACATTGTTTTGGGTTTTTCTTTGGTTTTGGCGTTTATGTTGGCGCCTGTTCCGTTACTTTACTTTATGCTTCCGCTCAACTTTAAAAACTAATGCTTCCGCTAAACATTGGTAACTAACTAAGACAATATAAAATCTACGACGAATGGTTAAACAAATGATTTTTGGAAAACGTATTATCAAATCATATATTGTCGTTCGACGTTCTAGTGTTTCAGATTCTGGTTTGCTCACACGCCTCGCGGTAAAACTCCGCAAGTGGAAATTGAGGGTGTGACACCATAATAGCGGAAATATTACGTCGTGTTTACCAATAGACAAGATTTAACCAGTTAATCGTCAGTTTTATTGATCAAACGTTCTGGTTACAAACTGATAGGGCTTCGCCTCTGAAATGCCAAGGTTACAAATGAAGTAGGCTAGCTAGGTATTTATAGAGATGGAAGTTCGCTCATGAGATGCCTAAGTTCGCCCGAACTTGCCTAAGGAAGTTCGGCCGAACTTGGCTAGACATGATGTCATGTTCAAACACCTAGCCTATTCAGCTCTATACTCTACAGACTCAATATAAGACTAAGACATAGACATTATGCACCAACAGACTCCCCCTTGGATATCGTCTTCGTCTTGTAGTAGTCTTCAAAACCCCTGTCTTCATATAAACGTTAACGTACACGACCGAAGAAGTTCTTGAACGGCTTCCTTCGTCGTTCTTGCTTTGGATCAGGCGTTTGATCAGTTGGCGGTGGTCTTTTAAAGTTAGCCATTCTTAGAGAACTTTTCCTTACCGCTTTTTCCATTCTTTCTTTAATCGCCTCATTTCTATTTTCCTCCTTTAAAAACTCAACTCTCTCTAGACCCTCCACTTCGTTTGCCACATCACTCCAGAATTGACTTCATGCGCATAACAAACGTTCACAACCTTTTGAAACTGCAGAGCTTGTACCTTTTCACATTCTTCAAAAACAATCTTGTTGTAGAACAAGGTTTTGATATCTTCTCTCGAGCAGTTCACAAGCCACATAGGATCTGGAATCCTTATCGTCCTCCATAAACTCTCATGCCCTGATAACCCATCACTTCAACCCGTTCCTTGGTAATATCTAGATGTTCTTCAAACTTTAGCACAATCACAGCTTCACACGTTGCTGGATCAATCTGCCACCATTTGAACAAAGGATAGAAGTCTTGTTCAATCGGTATTAACTTCATATTTCTCATGGTTCTTGGACGTTTCATTATTGACGTTATGTCCTTTTCTCCAGTTACCTTGTTTATCTTCAGTCTGCGACTAGGAATAAAAGGCTTCCAATAATTCCAACCTTTAACCGCTTCATACTTAATCATTCTTCACAATAATTCATCAATCGACTTCATGTAATATGTAACATTCACCATTTGTTCCAACTCTTCTACATCCCAATGCGGTAATGTCTTCAAATTAGCAAGGTACTTGAAGTATTTGTAGGACCGATCCTCGATGCTTAGGAACCTAAATTTGATATCTAACGTCCATAATAGCAGAAAATATTACGTCGTGCTACCAATAGACAAGAATTAATCAGTTAATAGTCAGTTTCATTGATTAAAGGTTCAGATTACAGACTGACAGAGCTTCGCCTCTACAATGCCAAAGTTACAAATGAGACACACAAGCTAGGTATTTATAGAACAACAAGTTCGCTCATCCTATGTAAGTTCGCCCGAACTTGCCTATGCAAGTTCGGCCGAACATGCTCAAACATGTCATTTCTGGAGCGAACTTGGCTAAGACTCTTCATAAATACTTCTTAGCCTAGCCTATCCAGCTCTATACGATACAGACTCGATATAAGACTAAGACATAGACATTCTGCACCAACAGACTCCCCATTGGATATCGTCTTCGTCTTTTATCAGTCTTCAAAACTCTGTCTTCATATAAACGTTAACGTACCCGACCAAAGAAATTCTTGTAGGACTTCTTTCGTCTCTCTTGTTTTGGATCCGGCGTTTGATAAGTTGGCGGTGGTCTTTTGAAGTTAGTCATCTTGAGCGAACTTTGCCTTACCGCTTTTTCCATCTTCTCTTTAATCGCCTCACTTGTTGTTTCTTCCTTCAAGAATTCAACTCTTTCCAGATCCCTCCACTTTGTCTGCCACATCTTTTCACATTACGTGCATAGCAAACATTGACAACTTTCTGATATTGCATCGCCTGTACCTTTTCTCTTTCTTCAAAAACAATTTTGCTGTAGAAAAGGCATTTTATATCTTCTCTCGAGCAGTTTACCAACCACATAGGATCCAGAATCCTTAGGTCCTCCACAATCCTCTCATACCTTGATAACCCATCACTTCAACCCGTTCTTTAACAATGTCTTAGTGATCTTCAAACTTTAAAACAATTACTGCTTCACAAGTAGCTGAATCAATCTGCCACCACTTGAATAAAGGATAAAAGTCATGTTCAATCGGCATAAGCGGCATATTCCTCTTTGGTCTAGAACGTTTCATAATCAACGTTATGTCCTTTTCTCTTGTAACCTTGTTAATCTTTATTCTGCGTCTCGGAATAAACGACTTCCAGCGATTCCAACCTTTTTAAGCTTCGTACTTTATCATTTTCCATAACAATTGATCAACCGTCTTCATCTGATAAGTAACGTTCACTGTTTGCACCAGCTCTTCCATATCCCAATACGGCAAACTCTTTAAATCAGCAAGATATCTGAAGTATTGTACTCCAAACTCTCTTTAGATTGCATAAACCATGAGCTCCTTAAACCATCCCCAACTCAATATATCTCCCAAAGAAACATTTTTATCTCTGGTGAAGAATGCTAGTGGACGTCGAGACTTACATTCACGAGGCATCTCCTTGAACCAGGTCTTTCTCGCTTCAGCTATCTCCTCTTTGGTCATTGGCCTAGGAATTTTTTCTTCACGTAGCTCTTCAGCAATTCTATCTTTTAACATGTCTTCATTCAGCTGTTTATACATTTCTTCGAATGTAGGAAAGCTTTCTGAATCTTGACCAACATACTTATCTTTCTTTTCTGTTTCTTTATCTGAGGACCAGTCTTCAACAATCACACGGTTGTATTCATCAGGTTTGAATCTTCATTCGTACTGATACTCTTTTGGCTCAAATGTATCGACATTCATTATCTCCTCAAAATCAAACTCAAAGTTTTCAACCTCAGCTTCAACTAGCTTCGCCAAATCTTCTTTTGAATAATTATGTACAAACTCACCTTCTTCAACATTATGTTCCAACATCAATATCAAAGGTTTTGTAGGTACTGCAGTCATAGGCTTCACAAACCGATCAACATCTAATAATTCAATATCATTTGAAGGCCCTTTTTTCCCTGATTCCCCCTGGCTTTTATCTTCCATTTGATTCGATTCATCGTTCATCAGATCAGAGAAATCAAATTCATCAGAGACTTTACCTTCATTGATCTTTAAGCCAGTACCACCTTGGTCAAAATCATCATCACCCTGATCAAAATCGTCATCATCCTCCCCTACATTCTAATCTTCATATCCTTCCTCTTCTTCATCCTCAATCTTATCCTCTTTCTCGGCTTCATCATCGTCTTTTTCTTCAGTCAGGACAATAGGATCAGAAGGCTTGACAGATTCGTCAACCTTTTGGATATCAGACTCAGAGGCTTTTGAAACATCTTCAGCAGACTTCTCAAGGACATCAGAAGATTTCTTTGTAGTAGATTTAGGGGCTTCTCCCTCTACCTGCTTCCCTTTACCACCCTCAGCCAATTATTTTTCAGCACGCTCCTTGGCTTCTTGACTATCCAGACGATCATATTCGGTGATAAAATCAATATTCAGATTATTGGATAACACCTTTTGTAATCTGATGAATCTCCGATCATTCAGAGTTTGAATTTTCTTTAATTCTGCAATCTCTGTTTGTAATTTTTCATTGGCGTCCTGTAGACTCTCTATCAATGCTTTGTAATATTCATGTTCATTTTCGAGCACTTTCACTTTATCATCCAGAATTTCCTTTTCGACTTCGCTTTTATTCACCTTCTTTACGAGCTCAGCCTTTTCTAACTCAACCTTCACAATTTTATCTTCCAAAACCTTCACACGCTTCTCTAACATCTCAGCATTCGTTTCAGGGAAAAATTCATGTAAATCTTCAAGACTTATAGGACCATGTGGCATATCACCAAACATACTTCCCCTCGGCGTCTTTGGTGTTGAGTCTTTTGGTGTTGCAGTTTTTGGTGTAGACTTCTTTGGCGTAGAGCTTTAAGGAATAGAAGTCTTTGAGCACTCGGCGATTCAACGATCGGAATTTCAACAAACTCAGACACAGGAGGTTCTTGTGTAACTCCTTGCCTTTCTGTTTCATAATGAATGATAACAGGAGGTTCTTGTGTTGCTCCTTTCTCCTGAGCATCGGAAGGCTCTTGTGTGGCTTCTGTGCTTTGTATCTTGCTTTTATATCTTTTGCTCACCGCTTTCTGAGCTTTCTTGGCCTTTCGTTTAGCTTTCGTGTGAGGTGACCCTGTCGTTTTCTTAGAAATTTCGATTGCAGGCGACGTTGTTATTTTAGTCTTTTTTTTTTTGGCCTCTCCTCATCAGATTCAATTTCTGCATTCGGATCAAAATCTGCATCAAGTCTCATTTCCTTTTCTGCTCTTATTTCGGCCTCTTTTAAGGCTCTTAATCAGATTCTTCATTATCAGATGTAGCAGAAATTACTTCTTCTTGAGTCGACTTCATTGTTTCTTGACTCTCATTAACGACTGCGGTGCTAGATCCAGCCACTGCTTCAACATTCTCAGTCTCCTCTTCATCAACAAGCAATGTCTCAACTTTCTTTGACCCTCGCTTCTTCTTTGGTTTATCAGCTTCATCTTTCAAAAACCATTCACTTCTTGCCTTTGGTTTAAACTCTTTAAACCATTCTCGTTCAGCTTTTAGCTCATTCTCATCGTCGCTACCTTCCTTTCTCCATTTATTTCCAGGTGGCGATACATAATCTGAATCTTTAATTGCTCAGAAAACTGGTTTGGCAATAGGAGCTGAAGCTTGTTTCTGAAACTTGATAAGCTTCTTCACAGTGGTTTCGTCGAGATGAACCAAATAAATAACGTCATTTGGATCTCGAGCAATGTTGTGATACTTTTCATCTATCAGCATCTAAATAAATCTAGGATATAAACACAGTCTTGAATCCTCCATATTCTTCAACATGTGAACAAACACCATCTTAGAAACGTTGAACGACTTCTTCAAAATAAGTGCCGTTGCCATGCTAGCCAAATAATCTTGAACATCATCTAACCCGGCTTTGTGATGGCTGAACGTGTGAATTAGAGCATGCATCAAAAGCTTCTAGGGGTTTGGCACTTCCCCTTTCTTCAGTGTTGGTTTATTCACACTTCCTTTATATCCCATGCGGAAGAAACATCCGCAAACCATCTTCTCATCTAGATGAATCGGATCATCTTCTTTATCTTTAAGCTCTAAAATTCTTCGAATATCGCCTTCAGTAACTGTAATCGGCTTAATCTCATCACCAACCTGTACTGTATAAGAGATTGTCTTCTCATCAGCTCTTAGATTCGCGTTCATCCAGAAGTGAATAACATGAGATCGATAAGAAACAGTGCGCTCAGTAATAGCTCGTCGAATATGACTATCTTCAAGAAACTTCAAAATGCTGTCATATTCCTTCAGCGACAGACAAATAGACTTGTCAAGCGTGATACATGTGTTGTGAGTTTTAGAAAACTTAACTGAGACAACACGCGCTGGAATCTGTGCATGAAAAATGACATAAAACAATTAGCCTGCTTTTCGAGGAAAAATTATAAAAAATTTTCTAACACTTTAATCAAGTTCGGGCGAACTTGATTAGTGTCAAACACACTGATTTAAACAAGTTTGCCCGAACATGTAACACACATGTTCAGATTTTTCCTTAATGCAAGTTCGGGCGAACTTACTGTTTTAGTATACAATTTTTTCTTAATGCAAGTTCGGGCGAACTTACAGCTTTTATTAATCAATTTTTTCTATGTTCAGCCGAACATGTATGAGACACATGTTTCATGTTAAAGAACAAGTTCGGTCGAACTTACACTACAAACAAATCATTTTTTGCTAACAGAAGTTCGATCGAACATGTATGATCAAAAAATATTTCAACACTCAAGTTCGGTCGAACATGTTACTGATTCATTCAATTGTGTTTTGGACAAGTCCGGTCGAACTTGACAACAAGTTCGGTCAAACATGTTTTTGATTTGTTCAGGTGTGTTTCGGACAAGTCCGGTCGAACTTGACAACAAGTTCGGCCGAACTTATCGTCTTTTTCAATCAGATCAAACAAGTTTCTGCATGTAAACATTGATTTTAGTTCAATCAAAAAGAGTTTCTCCGTCGTTTTTAAGTGTAGATCAAAGATCTATGTTCAATTTTGTCCAATAACACCTAAAACTATCAGATTTTAAGTTTTTAGATTTTGTTTTGTTTGTTAACAGTTCAAACATGGTTTATTATCAATTAATTACCTCTGCCATAGTAGTTGGTGTGCTAATCACCAAAAACTATCTTCAAATTGATAGTGTAACGGCTTAAAATTGACAATTTCACACAAATTCTCTCAAAACACTCAAGTTTGCTCAAAAAGTTCAGATATCAAGTGAATGAGTTTGGCCGAACTTGAATGGTATTTATACCATGTCAAGTTCGGGCGAACTTGTTAAGCCCAACCTGAAGCCCAGAGAAGTTCGGGCGAACTTATCATAAAACTAACAATCAGCCATCTGCAAGTTCGGTTGAACTTGCTGATTGTTAAACTCGAATTGTTTAGCAAGTTCGGCCGAACTTGCCAAACCTCAAAAATTTCAAACTTTTTCAAATTTTTCATTTTTAACCTTGAACTTTCCAACTTTTTACCAGTTATGAAAATCCACTCAGTTGACCAAGTCCAAGCTAATGACCTTGGTTAACCGATTTGTCTGCCGAGTCCAAGTTCATGACCCCAGTTTGACCCGTTATGAACAAACTGTTGATATTTTCAAAAATCAAAGTTTCAAATTAATGAACTTTTCATTGTTTTAACTTTTAAGATTTTAACAGATTAGCTACCAGCCCATTGTCAAAGAGATTCCCACCAGTTCTAGCATCTTACCAGACTTTGAAGATCCGTTCTTCAACATTGGTTTGCTGAAAACAATGTAAAAATAAAATCTTTTTGTATTTTTGTAAGTTTATGCTAAAACACACCAAAAATCTTTTGATTTTAATCTGAAAAGCTGAAATATAATGAAATAAGCATTGTAAACTATGTACAAACATATTTACAGACATATTTTTGTGAATTCGTGTCTAAGGATCATATCAGTTGATTGAGACATATCACCAGTACCGTTGACCTTTATATGACTTTAAGTTTTACACTCGTTTACCTAGATTGTCGATATATTTGTCCACTTAAACTTTACCACATTTCTCAACTATTTAAAGATATGTTAAGATAGAATTCATGAAACTTGACTTATCTATGGTTCCCACTTCTTGAATATACTCCCGTATCCAGATTCCCTATATTTCATCTTACAAGTGAATATAGCATAATTGATATCTGTATCTGGGTTGTGCGAGACCTTCAGAGCTCAAGTTAGTACTACCATACAGACAAAGAGATGAATGCTCGTCTTTGAGGAGTAGTCCACTTAAGGAATCTTTTCAGCATTGCATATGATTATATCTTTTGATACTTTTCAATATTGCATGCCATTTAAGGGTTTAAAGTGAAAGTATTATTGAAGTTCTAGGCCATTGCTTCCGCAAAATCAGAAGAACTTATATAATACCCCAGATATCAACTATCGATAAAGACCTCGTATCTCATAATCAGGCAATCTTTCAAACGAAATTTCGGAGTACTAAGTCCATATATCCAAGATGTGTTAATCCACAAGATTAAGCAGTTGTAAAATTTAGTTTATATCTCGAAAACAGTTTACTGAACGTGTTAAGCCTATCGACACATCCGTAGTAAGACTCGCTTATTACTTTTTAAGACTTTACATTTCTTTAGCATACTGTGATAGTCCACTGATGTACTATCATTTCCTTTTATGACATTGAATTCTTTTTGTTCTTTTTTAATGTTTTTGAACATTTTGAATTTTTATATGTCTTTGGATTTGAAAATTTTTCGAATATTTTTGTATTTTCTCTAAAATTTCTCCCCCTAAAATCAAAAACATCTTTTTGGATTTTAGTTTTTAATAAAATTCTAAACTAGAAAGATTTACAAACCAATGTGGATCACGCGAACTCGTCGTCCGATCCGTATTCAACCTCAGCATCCACACCTGTCAGCAAGTTTTGATACCGTTAATTCTCAACAAGTATCTAAACCGTGATAATGAAAATGGTTTGGTATAAAAATCAGCCTTTTGTTCGTCGGTGTGGATTTTTTATTTTCATACCAATTTTTTTTCATAGCAATCACGAATGAAATTGATGGCTGCCTTGTTATCAACATATAGTGGAGTGTCTAGAAATTGCATACCATAGTCTCTCATGTGTTGTTGAATCCACATAATCTGTGAACAACAACTGGAGGCCGAGATATACTCAGCTTCACAGGTAGAGATAGTGACCGTAGTCTGTTTCTTACGCTGCCAGGTTACCATTCTTGTTCTGAAGAACTAGCATCCCGCTGTAGTTGTTTTAGAGCTCAACTTATCTACACCATAATCGGAATCAGCATAGCCTGTGAGGTCGAAATTGTCGTTCTTCGGGTACCACAAGCCGGTGCTTGGGCATCCTTTTAGATATCTGAAGATACGCTTCACGATCTGCATGTGTAAGATCCTCGGGCTTTACTGATATCTGGTGCATAGGCAGGTGGGATACATAATATCTGGGCGCGATGCCGTCAGATACATCAGTGATCCAATCATCGGTCTGTATAACGTGTCGTCAACTTTGGCTCCAATCTCGTCAACGCAAATGTCGTGGTTGAGAGCAAGAGGCTTAGATAGAGGCTTCAAGCTTTCCATTCCAAAGTTCTTCAAAATGTCGTGAACATACTTAGTCTGATGAATTAAAATACCATCCGGAAGCTGATCTACTTGCAAACCAAGAAAAAGCTTCATTTCGCCCATCGAGGACATTTCGAATTTCTTTTTCATGATTTCCTCAAACTCTTTGCAGAGACTATCATTTGTAGATCCAAAGATGATGTCGTCAACGTAGATTTGAACTATAATCAGATGGCCATCAACTATTCTGGTGAAAAGAGTACTATCCACAGTTCCTCTGATAAAGCCGTTTCTGACGAGATGTTGCGACAACATCTAATACCACGCTCTCGGGGCTTGATGTAGACCGTAGAGTGCTTTATCCAGTGGGTATACTTTCTTTTTGTTAAGTGGATGGACAAACCCCGGTGGTTGTCCAACGTATACCTTCTCGCGTAATTTGCCATACAGTAAAACTGATTTGACATCCAATTGATAGACTTTAAATCCTTTCCATGATGCGAAAGCTAGAAATTTTCGTATAGATTCCAATCGAGCTACTGGTACATAGACTTCCGTTTAGTCTATACCTTTCCGCTGGTGAAATTCCTTGACAACAAGCCTAGCTTTGTTACGAACAATAACTCCTCTATCATCATGTTTACACTTAATGACCCATTTTGAATCAATTGCTTTCTGATTTTCTGGTAGGTCTTCAAGCTTCCACACACCCAACTTCTCAAACTGTAATAATTCTTCTTGCAATGCTTGTACCTAGTTTTCATCTGCTAAAGCTTCATTAACTGTCTTAGGCTCAATCTGAGAGATGAAACATGAATGGAAACAATAGTTCTGGGTTATAGCAACACGTGTGTAGAAACCACTGAGTGCTTTATTATTTTACCCTCGAGTTCTAACATTAGTGTGAAGTTCTCCGATAATATTTGTTGACGGATGATAGGAATATGATCGCGACACTTCTTCACTTGGAACTTCTACTGAGTTTTGCTGATTAGTGATGTTGAGATCAACAATCAATTCAATGTTTGGAGAGCTTGATAAAGCTTCATTTCTGTTGTTCGGGACTACAGATTGATTTAGAAGACTTGTTTTCTGCTCCACCTCTTCATCTGAAGAAGATGATTCCCCATCAGCATCAAATGTTGGTGCTTCATCAGAATCAGAATCTTGATACTGAGGCATACCGGGCTCCGTTGTTGTATTCATTGGTTCAGTAGAGGCATTCGTTGGAAGAGTAGTGGGTGATGATAATGTTTCAGAAATATTTTCAGCCGGAACACCACTATTGTTTGAACTTGCGCAACAAGAAGATGGATCCAACGTGGGTTGATTAACCACAATTGGTCGAACAATTTGCTCTTGATTCGCTGACTGGTGAAGATATTATAACGTTGCAACTTCTTTGTCAGTTGGTTCTTTGGGCAAGTCAAATGACTTCCATAGCTCTTGATAGTTAAACAACCATGCGTCCCCTTTCCTTTGAATAGGATCCGTGTAATTGAAACAATCCACATGTTGTGCTTCAATAACCTTTTGCAATGAAGGAACATATACTCTTCTCAATGGACTCGTATATCCGACAAAGAAACCTTCGAGAGATTTAGCTCCGAATTTGCCATCTTGGTCTATTACGGTTCAAGGAGCACCGAATGGTTCTAAGAACTTCAAATTTGACTTTCATCGGTTTATCATCTCGAAACATGTTTTCTTTGTTGGTTTGACAGTGAGAAACTTGTTTAGCGTGTAGTAAGCCGCAACAACTGCTTCACTCCAGAAACCGATTAGAAGTTTAGAATCTGCAAGCATAGTTCTCGCAGTTTCAATTAAAGTTCGATTCTTCCGTTCAGCAACTCCGTTTTGCTGTGGAGTATAGGGAGCACTAAACTTGTGCAGAATCCCTTTTGCGTTGCAGAATTCCTTCATTTTGTTTTTCTTAAAATCTGTGCCGTTGTCACTTCTAATGCTTCTAACCGGTAGATGATAAATGTTCTCGAGTTTCTTGAATAGAATAACCAAGTTCTCGAATGTTTCGTCTTTCGATTCTTGAAAGAATACCCACGAATATCTCGAATAGTCATCTGTCACGACCAAGCAATATAAGTCTCCTGATATGCTTCGTACATTTACAGGATCAAATAAATCCATGTGGAGACGTTCTATAGGCAACTTGATTGAGTTTAGAATTTTCTTCGGATGAGATTTCTTGATCTGCTTTCCCTTCTTGCATTCCAAGCAATGATCAGACATCTGAAAACTTCAAAGATTTACGCCTTCTACAAGATCATTATGAACCAAGAAATTCAACTTTTGCAAATGAATATGCCCCATCTTTCGATGCCAAAGAATAGAATCTTTTTTTGTATCCTTTGATACAAAACATTGTGCTAATTGTGATGAAGTGGTAGCAACACCCATGTCAAGAACATATAAATCATTCTCACGCGGTGCTCGCATCAGAATCCACTCATCCGGAATTTTGAATCCCGGCTTCAAGATAATACACTCCATATCATTGAAATAAACACTGAATTTCTTGTCACAAATCTGCGATATACTCAGAAGATTGTTCTCAAGCTCTGCAATATAGTTCACACGATCAAAAGAAACTACGCCATTAGAGAGTTTTCCCTCGGCGATTATTCTTCGACCTTGATTTCATGCAAATCCAGTGTATCCACCATTGATTGCTTTAATGTCGAATAGCAATGCCTTCATTCCTGTCATATGCAAGGACGCTCCACTATCCAAAATCCACTTTGAAAGTATGGATCTTTGGAGCCCCTGCAAAATTCAGAAATTAGGTGAAAAGCTCTACCCAAGCCTTCTTGGTCTTAGGTTTTATAGGATAACCATCAACAAAAGCATATTCAAACTCATCAACATCATCAAAATCAAATTCGTCATTTGTTTCAACAATGTTTATGTTTGAAAATTTCACTTTCTTCTTATCTTTTACAGATTTGACATTATCATTTTTAATTTCTGTTTTAATTTCTTTCACATTCTCACTAGTCTTTACTTGCTCAGACTTAGTGATTTCAGTCTTTGATTCTTTAGTGATGTCAGTCTTTACTAGCTCAGACTTAACAACACCAGATGTTGTTGACCATTTCTTGGCAATCCAGGTTTGAGATTTGATATTAGACTTTTTGATGTAAAACTTGTTTTCATTAGACCTAGAAGTTTCACCTTTTTCGAAAATGGAATTTTCAAAAATCTTTTCAGACATTGGTTTAACTTCTGGTTTTGGTTCATTTCGTTTCAAAATCTTTACATGTTTTACAAACACTAGTTGCTTTGGTTTAACAACATTAGAATTTCTTCTTTGATGATAAGCCGATTTTGATTTCGAACAATGTCATGCCACATGACCAATTTCATTGCACTTGAAACATGTTCGATTATCAAGTGGATGTCCTTTAATTTGTGGTTTAACACAACTTGAGGTTTTGGCACCACTTGTAACCTTGGCTTTATCTCGAAGTTCTTTTTCCTTCTTGAACTCATCATTTGATTGCTTACCAATCAAATTCTCCTCATGAACTGTATTCGTCCCATATACAAACTTCATGTTTTTGTTTTTATATTCATGAAATGGTGACGGTTTCTTTACAGATTCATCAGTTTCTTCTAGACCCAACCCTGCTCTCTGGTTTTCTGGATGATCATCACCGTTTCTTTGGTAATTGTTTCTTTTAGGTTTGGAATAGAACTTTCGTTCATTGATTACCAATTCCTCTGATGTGACTTCCACGAGTTTAAAGAATTTATCAAGCAATTCTACTTTCACATTCTGAATCGGGAAGCTATCATCAAAGTATAGTCAATCAGAATCCTTAATTTTGTACATTACAACATTAGGATCGTCACTTAGACCATCTTCTGACGACTTATCGTCATTTTCAGATTGTGAATCAGAATTCTTTGAACTCGAGTTGGCGCTTTTGAAGCTGCCATCATCAGAATCACTTAAAACAATTTCAACAACTTTGTTAACCACAACGTTGTTATCATGATCAGATTTAGCATAGATTATATTAATGTTCTCTGGCAACTCGTTTTTCTTTTCAGAAAGTAATTCAACATTGAGTGCCTTGTCTATCCCGTCTGCAGATTTAACACAATATTTTTCTCAAAGGGGTGGAGGAACATTGCTATATTCTTTGCCTACTTTCGTTTTAGGTTTTTCTTTCGATGAGAATGTTGGAAGAATGTGATCGATAACATACGCGTTAGTGGTATAACTTCTTAACAATTAACTCTTTCAGTTTCAGTTGTGATATCTTAAAGTTGTTGTTCGATTTCAGCAATGGTGTTGATATAAATGTTAATTGCTCTTTGTTTATCCATTACCGTACAACTCAACATTCTTATATTATCATGTTGTTCGGTGATATTTCTGTCGAGTCTGCCATAATCATTTCTCATTTTGTCATACCCTTCTTTCATTGTGCGATAATCATATTTTAACAAATCGTTATGCCCATTGTTTTCAGCGATGATCTTTGATTTTTCGGCACATTCGACACATGGTTTAGTACATTTTGTACAAGGTTTCACAACATCTATGTAACATTTGTCAAAAACAGGTTGTCCAAACCCGCTTCGTTTGTAATCGAATATCAAGTTATAAATGTTTCGTTGCGTATTTATGTCAATTTTAATTTTTAATGATGCATAATTAATAAACAAACTAGAATATAAAAGTTATAATTGATAAAAAGTAAAAATAAAATAAATAAAAAGAAAAATAGGCTGCCGGGACTCGAACCCGGGTCAGCCGGGTTTAAGCTCAAAGACTTATCATACACACATATAACCACTCCGCCACTTGATGTTTTCTGTAAATTCTAGGAAACAATTAAATTTTATGCTCAAACATAAATCAATCTGGTTACACCAACTGTAACCAAAATCGGTCACCAAATGTCCAAAAACGTTTGATTGTTCGCGGTTTACCGATTATAACCGCTACACCGACACCTCTAATCAATTTAGCTTTGAATGGACTTGAATTCAACAGTGGATCGGTTTTAATAACCGAAAACTTTAAATTCCTGAATTACTCCAATCATAGACCCCTCTCGCGACTCAAACACATTCTGCAAACCTTCAATTTCATTTTCGCACAACTTTCAGTTCGTCGGAGCAGCTATTTGAACTCGCCGGATTTTCGCTGAAAAACCGTGTTTTCTATCAAATCAGTGAGTCACTAAATTCTTTCATCGTCTATCAGTTGTTAAGCTGTTGCTAACTCAAACCCTTCAATCGGAACCAATTTCAGACGTCGATATCGGATAATTCACTCTCGCCAGAAAACTGCTGAAAATTCTCAATTCTCGCTGTGAAACGGTATAGCCTTATAAACCTCCTGGTAACTCTTGTTTAGTACTTCAATTCCCCACTTAGCTAATCAAAACTGTTAATTTGTTCGCTCAGTCGAAGTTCATAAAAAACAGAGCTGACGACTTGCCGGAATTCTGAGATAAATCGTTCTCCGATATTTTTACTTCCAAAATCGTCTCGGCCATTTCATTTTAGTCTTTTGTACATTTGTTAATCGTTTTAAAGCAAGAAACAGTTGAGTAAATCATTGTCTGTAAATTTAGCGAAGAAGATGAAGTATGTTAAGATTATAAGATTAATTAAAATCGGTATTATAAACGGGTTAGACACACAGTCCAGGGGTGGACTGTGTGCAAACAATACGCATACGTCCCGAGTTTGAACCTTGATACATACACACTCTCTGTAATTAAAATGTTCTTTTTTTGACTGAACCGGATCCTTTCGCAATTAGATGTTAAGTATAATAAAAATCTGTATATTAACCAAGTTACACACACAGTCCAGCGGTGGACTGTGTGTAACATTAAATCACAGGTCCCGGGTTCGAGACCTGTTGCACGCGCCGGTTCGATGATTTAAAACACTTTTTGAAAATAAAAGAATTTTGAATAAACCGAATTAGTATATAAATATAAAACAGAATTATTTCGGGTTAGACACGTAGCTCAGTTGGTAGAGCTGCTTGCACGCGTACGGGAGGTCTCGGGTTCGAGTCCTGCCCGGCGCATACATTCACACAATAAAACCGGTCAAACAGTCAATGGTCAATGGTCAACGCAAAAGTCAACATATTTTTTTATACTTTTATTTATTTAATTTAATTCAAAAATCAATTAAAAATACTTAAAAATAATGTTTTTAAAGATAGGAAATAGCCTTAAACTCACAAAAATATATCTAAAAATCCTATTAAAATTATTAATAAAATCCACTCATTAACTATACTTTCCGTTATTATTTAGGTTAGTTAATTCTCATTGTCAATCCTTCAAACTCGTGCGCATCTCATCATCTCCAACCGAACGCACCCAATGTGAGTGAATCCCTACAAATTCCCCGTTTTAATCACTTTTTGGGGTGTATCATGTGTGTTACCAATTATTATATTTAAATCATTGTGCATATATCATATCATGAACAAATGTGTATTCAGCCTGTATCAACTGTTGCGTGGTTATTGTTTAGATTTAATTTATTATTTTCAGTACATGCAATTTCAGAGGCCGCCGCTCCCCATTACATTATGACCGTTGAGCAGTTCCCCATTACATTATGAGGGTGAACCTGGCGTTACCAACATACGATCGGCTCCGTTTGATTGAGCCTTGATCGCACAGACAATCATCATAGGCCGTCCGTTCCCCATTACATTATGAGCGTGAACGTGACGTTGCCAACATATACAGTTTCATTCATGTTATATATTCATGCAAGTTCATATGTTATTGTATGTTATTGTATGTTATAGTTTGTGGTTGTTATTGCTATTGTTTGATTATGTACATTTGCTCACATATGACTATTGCACAATTTTTCCTTGATAAAAATAACAAGAAATCAATAATAAATGTTTAACTAACAAGGTTCACTCGCCAACTTATGTTGACCCAAAATCCCCCATTTTTACACATGATACAGGTGAACCAGCTGCAGCAAGAAACACATAGGATTGGCTTAGAAGAATAAACTGGTTTAGAGCTTGGATTGTTTAGTTGGTTATTTTTCTTTGTATTTGTATGGACATGTTTGGATTATTGAGAATGTAATTTTGACTTTAATAAATATGAAACATATTAGCAAATATCATGAGCTTTGGTGATAACCCAATTATGCCCCGACTCTTATTCCGCTGCCGGTCGGGGTGTGACAGATTGGTATCAGAGCCATGACTATAGGGATATAGGATAGGTTATTAGACACTTGGAGCCTATACTATAGTTGATTAGAAATTTTTAAGATTTTTGTGTGTTACATGCAAAATTCATGATGTTTATATGTTTTATGTTTAATGTTACATTCAATGTTATGCAAGCATGTTCATAAGTACATATTAGTATGTAATTCCTATCATGAATCATATTCTCATAACATATCATATCCATGAAAGCACACATCACATCATTTTATGATTGTTTTTACAATGATTTTTGTATTTTCAAATCACATCAAAGTGAGTTCTCATGACGGGCATGTAGTAACTGGAAGGGTACAAGTACCGGTAGTCGGAACGTCCTGTCTAGGCTGGCATTCGTATAAATCCAAAATAAAGGATCAGTTTGCCTACCTGGGGACTAACGATGAGAGTACGAAATACCTATTAGGCCAAAGCATGCTATACCAAACGTCGTGTGAGCTAACCCCACTTTGAGTTGTCATTGTGTCTACACCTGGACACATTCCGACCATACATCTCGTAAACATATTTCGTGGTTTTCATTTGGGTGATGCGAGTGTTAAATCGCCAATACTAATGTGAATCCTACCAAGCCAATAGCCATGGGGGCCCACATGACTATACAGGTGAAGGTATGGTGGACATTTGAGGCCCAACATGAGCAAACCCAAGACATCCTATGGATGTAGTTGCATTATTGATATTTATGTTATTTTCATTTTCTTTAAGACACATGACACCTAAAAAGACTCCATAAACTCACAATCTTCTTATGTATGTTCCTGTAGATGTCGGCTAGACAACAACGAGGGGGTAAAAGATCAGGAAGGTCTCACGAACGCTTGGCCACTCAAATCGCAAAACAAATGGCCGCGGTGCTTCCGGACATTGTGGATCAAGTACAACAAGCTCTCGCCACAAATCCCACCAATCCTCCCCAGCAAGAAGACCAGAATATCGGCAACCCTCCTACCAAAAAGTGCTCATATAAACATTTCAAGTCTTGCGATCCTCCTAAATTTGAAGGGACCGAAGGTGTCACTGCTCTCCTCCACTGGTTTGAGGAAATGGAAAACACCTTCCTCAACTGCGATTGTCCCGAGGATCGCAAGGTACGATACGCAACCGGGAGACTATTTGGGGTAGCTCTTACCTGGTGGAATACTGAAAAGGGTAAGAGAGGGATCGAGGATGCAATGGCCTTAACGTTGGAGGAGTTAAGGGAAATCATGACGAGGCGATTATGTCCTAGAAGTGAGATTAAAAAGTTAGAGGACGAATTTCATTCTTTGAAGCAAAAGGAGGGAGATCATACTTCCACAACAAGAGGTTCTTAGAGTTGAACCAAATGGTCCCTAACTTGTTCACCCCGGTTTACCGCTTAATCGAGCATTATATTCGAGGTCTTCCCTCGAAAATTCAAGATTCAGTTCTCAGCACTTCACCAGCAACACTTGAAGCTGCTATGGAACTAGCTACTGAACTGACCGAGAATCGAATTCGCAACGGTAAGTTTAAAGAGGAGAAAAAGACAGCCCCCGTTGAGGGCCAAACTTCAAATCATTCCACTTCCTCCTCTAAGTTTGCTAACAAGAGGAAACGTAACACCAGAAACTTCGCTGTCACAAACCAATTTCCCTATCCCTGCTGCACCCATTACCCAAGTTGCCCCCTCTCCTGCACCATACAAAAGGCCATACTCTGGCCCATTACCAAAATGCAACCATTGCTAATACCACCATTTTCCTGATCATCCCTGCCAACATTGCACCGGCTGCGGTCGCGCAGGTCATACTGTTCAAACTTGTCACTTACCTCAGCGAACGAACCGCCACCAGCCTTCAACCCAAACCCACCAACAAATAATGGGCCAAGCCCAACAACCCCTACTACTACCACCTACCCAACATTTAGCCCAATCATACTACCAACCCAACTATCCCATGGTACAACCTATGCGGGCTTGCTACAATTGTGGAGACCCAAGCCACTTTAGAAACACTTGTCCACGGTTGGTGAACATTATTCATGCTCAAGCCCAAGCCAATCCGGTGAATCAAGCTAACCAAGCTCCTCCACCTGCAAGAGGAAGAGCTTTCAACATCAACGCTAATCAGGCTAGAGCTGACAGCAATGTGGTTAACGGTACATTTCTTATCAACGGTAGTTATGCATCCATGTTGTTTGATACTTGCGCGGATAAAAGTTTTGTGTCTTTAGAGTTTGAACCCATCCTAAACCAAATTCGTGAGAAGCTCATGGAATCCATAACAGTAGAAGTTGCTGACGGAAAACCGGTCTCATTAAACTCTATATTACGCAATTGTACCCTCACCTTAAACGACCACGATTTTCCAGTTGACCTTATTCCTATGAAGTTGGGAAGCTTTGACATTATAATTGGTATGGACTGGCTCAGCCAACATCAGGCTGAAGTTGTATGCCACGAGAAGTTTATACGCATTCCTCTTCCAAACGGTCAGACTCTACGAATCTTTGGAGAAACCCCATCGAAAGGGCTCAGATTAATGTCCTGTCTTCAAGCCCAAAAATATCTTCGCAAGAATTCTGTCGCATTTTTAACTCATGTCGTCAAAAAGGGAACCATGGAGAAGAAACTCGAAGACATCCCAGTAGTAAAAGATTTCCTGCAAGTTTTTCCTTACGACATTTCAGGACTTCCTCCCGTGAGAGAAGTCGAATTCCGCATTGATCTTATATCTGGTGCTACACCCGTTGCAAAGTCTCCTTATAGGTTAGCCCCCTCTAAAATGCAAGCGCTAGCCAGTCAATTGCAAGAGTTGACTGACAAAGGATTCATACGTCCTAGCTCCTCGCCTTGGGTGCACCTGTCCTTTTTGTGAAGAAGAAAGATGGAACGTTCGCATGTGCATCGACTACAGAGACTCAACAAGTTAACGATTAAGAATCGCTATCCATTACCTCGCATTGATGATCTTCTTGACCAACTTCAAGGCGCCAGCTGTTTTTCAATAATCGACCTTCGTTCTGGTTATCATCAACTTAGAGTACATGAAGAAGACATCCCAAAGACCGCCTTCCGAACTCGTTATGGTCATTATGAATTCATGGTCATGCCATTTGGTTTAACCAAAGCTCCAGCTGTCTTCATGGATCTAATGAACAGAGTCTGCAAACCCTATCTCGATCGTTTTGTTATAGTCTTCATCGACGACATCCTCATTTGTTCAAAGTCTAAGTCTGATCATGAACGGCATCTTCGACTCATCCTTACACTCCTAGAGAATGAAAAGGTTTACGCCAAATTCTCCAAATGCGAATTCTGGTTAAAAGAGGTACAATTCCTTGGACATGTAGTCAATGACAAGGGAATACATGTCGACCCCTCAAAGATCAAAGCGGTACAAGAATGGCAAGCGCCACGTACACCAACTGAAGTAAGATCATTCCTTGGTTTGGCTGGTTATTATCGCCGTTTCATCTCAAACTTCTCTCGCATTGCTGTACCACTCACGGCTTTAACTCATAAGGGAAAACCTTTCATATGGGGACCCAAACAAAAAGAAGCCTTCCAAACCCTTAAACAAAAACTCTATGATGCACCAATCCTCACTCTTCCTGAAGGTTGTGATGACTTTGTGGTTTATTGCGACGCGTCAGGGCAAGGACTAGGCTGTGTTCTAATGCAAAGAGGAAAGGTTATAGCTTATGCTTCGAGACAACTCAAGACTCATGAGAAGAACTACACCACCCATGACCTAGAACTTGGAGCCGTTGTGTTCGCTCTTAAGATATGGAGACATTATCTCTACGGTACTAAGTGTGAAATATACACTGACCACAAGAGTCTTCAACATATCTTCAACCAAAAGGAGTTAAACATGAGGCAACGAAGATGGGTCGAACTTCTAAATGACTACGACTGTGAAATTCGGTACCACCCTGGCAAGGCAAATGTGGTGGCTGATGCACTCAGTCGAAAGGGTTATGCGAACTCCATTAGTCTTCTATGTTCGCAAATCATAACTGACATTAAAGATCAAATTCGAGAAGCCCAACATGTTTCAGTAACGGAAGATGATGTACGAAAGGAGCTGTCCTGTGGAGCTGAACTTAAAATTGAAACTAAATCTGATGGTATTTTGTACTATCTAGATCGCATATGGATTCCTGACCGCAACAACCTTCGTGAATTTCTTATGAATGAGGCTCACAAAACACGATACTCTATACACCCGGGAGCCGATAAGATGTATCAAGACCTTCGATACACCTATTGGTGGCCTGGAATGAAAAAGGATATTGCTGTTTTTGTTTCCAAGTGCCTTACATGTTCCAAGGTGAAAGTTGAACTCCAAAGACCCTCAGGACTGCTGGTCCAACCTGAAATACCTGTACGGAAGTGGGAAAACATAACCATGGACTTCATTACCGGGTTACCTCGCACTTCTGGTGGGTATGACACTATATGGGTAATCATTGATCGTCTTACAAAATTAGCTCACTTTATTCCTATCCACGAAGATTTCAAGAACGAAAAGCTAGCCCGTATTTACATCAGCGAAATCGTAAGCCGACATGGTGTACCGTTAAGCATTATTTCAGATCGTGATGGTCGTTTCACTTCACGAACATGGCAAGCTGTACAAACCGCTTTGGGTACACGATTAGATCTCAGTACCGCGTATCATCCTCAAACTGATGGGCAATCTGAACGCACCATTCAAACTCTTGAAGATATGCTTCGAGCATGTGTCATAGACTTCAAGGGAAATTGGGACGCTCATCTACCATTAGTTGAATTTTCGTACAACAACAGCTATCATTCAAGTATCGGCATGGCACCTTTTGAAGCTTTATATGGTCGTAAGTGCCGATCTCCAGTATGTTGGCATGAAATTGGGGAAGCTCAAATCACCGGTCCAGAATTGATTCAAGAAACCACAGACAAGATCCATCAGATTCGAAACAATCTTCTAGCGGCTCAAAGTCTTCAAAAGAGCTATGCAGATAAACGACGAAAGCCTTTGGAGTTCAACATTGGTGATCATGTACTTTTAAAAGTATCACCGTGGAAGGGGGTAGTTCGTTTTGGTCAAAAAGGCAAGCTAGCACCACGCTACGTAGGACCTTTCAAGATACTCGAAAGAGTAGGACCTGTAGCATACAAGCTTGATCTACCAGAAGAACTCAACAGGATTCATCCCACATTCCACGTATCAAACTTGAAGAAGTGCCTCGCTGATGAAAACCTCCATATTCCTCTGGAAGATATTCAGATTGATGAATCTATGCATTTTATTGAAAGACCAGTAGAGATCATGGACTTCGGAGAAAAACGTCTACGACGAAGTCGCATTCCAATTGTTAGGGTACACTGGGAGTCGAAACGGGGACCTGAGTTTACTTGGGAACGTGAAGACTCAATGCGCGAAAAATACCCGCATCTTTTTCCTACTACTACTTAAATTTCGAGACGAAATTCCTAAAAGTAGGGGATACTGTAACATTTGTC
Organism: Scalesia atractyloides; assembly: GCA_947069175.1. Classification (NCBI taxonomy): domain Eukaryota; kingdom Viridiplantae; phylum Streptophyta; class Magnoliopsida; order Asterales; family Asteraceae; genus Scalesia; species Scalesia atractyloides. Next base: position 17,346,663 of record CAMTDV010000019.1, read on the forward strand.
AAAAACGGTTGTCCAAACCCGCTTCGTTTGTAATCGAATATCAAGTTATAAACGTTTCGTTGCGTATTTATGTCAATTTTAATTTTTAATGATGCATAATTAATAAACAAACTAGAATATAAAAGTTATAATTGATAAAAAGTAAAAATAAAAATAAAAAGAAAAATAGGCTGCCGGGACTCGAACCCGGGTCAGTCGGGTTTCAGCTCAAAGACTTATCACACACACATATAACCACTCCGCCACTTGATGTTTTCTGTAAATTCTAGGAAACAATTAAATTTTATGGTCAATCATAAATCAATCTGGTTACGCCAACTGTAACCGAAATCGGTCACCAAACGTCCAAAAACGTTTGATTGTTCGCGGTTTACCGATTATAACCGCTACACAGACACCTCCAATCAATTTAGCTTTGAATGGACTTGAATTCAAGAGTGGATCGGTTTTAATAACCGAAAACTTTCAATTCCTGAATTACTCCAATCATAGACCCCTCTCGTGACTCAAACACATTCTGCAAACCTTCAATTTCATTTTCGCACAACTTTCAGTTCGTCGGAGCAGCTATTTGAACTCGCCGGACTTTCGCCGGAAAATCGTGTTTTCTATCAAATCAGTGAGTCACTCAATTCTTTCATCGTCTATCAGTTGTTAAGCTGTTGCTAACTCAAACCCTTCAATCGGAACCAATTTCAGACGTGGATATCGGATAATTCACTCTCGCTGGAAAACTGCTGAAAATTCTCAATTCTCGCTGTGAAACGGTATAGCCTTCTAAACCTCCTGGTAACTCTTGTTTAGTACTTCAATTCCACACTTAGCTAATCAAAACTGTTAATTTGTTCGCTCAGTCGAAGTTCATAAAAAACAGAGCCGACGACTTGCCGGAATTCTGAGATAAATCGTTCTCCGGTATGTTTACTTCCAAAATCGTCTCTGCCATTTCATTTTAGTCTTTTGTACATTTGTTAATTGTTTTAAAGCAAGAAACAGTTGAGCAAATCATTGTCTGTAAATTTAGCGAAGAAGATGAAGTATGTTAAGATTATAAGATTAATTAAAATCGGTATTATAAACGGGTTAGACACACAGTCCAGCGGTGGACTGTGTGCAAACAATACGCATACGTCCCGAGTTCGATCCTTGATACATACACACTCTCTGTAATTAAAATGTTCTTTTTTTGACTGAACCGGATCCTTTCGCAATTAGATGTTAAGTATAATAAAAATCTGTATATTAACCAAGTTAGACACACAGTCCAGCGGTGGACTGTGTGTAACATTAAATCACAGGTCCCGGGTTCGAGACCTGTTGCACGCCCTGGTTCGATGATTTAAAACACTTTTTGAAAATAAAAGAATTTTGAATAAACCGAATTAGTATATAAATATAATTAAAAACAGAATTATTTCGGGTTAGACACGTAGCTCAGTTGGTAGAGCTGCGTGCACGCGTATGGGAGGTCTCGGGTTCGAGTCCTGCCCGGCGCATACATTCACACAATAAAACCGGTCAAACAGTCAAACAGTAAATGGTCAATGGTCAACGCAAAAGTCAACATATTTTTTTATACTTTTATTTATTTAATTTAATTCAAAAATCAATTAAAAATACTTAAAAATAATGTTTTTAAAGATAGGAAATAGCCTTAAATTCACAAAAATATATCTAAAAATCCTATTAAAATTATTAATAAAATCCACTCGTTAACTATACTTTCCGTTATTATTTAGGTTAGTTAATTCTCATTGTCAATCCTTCAAACTTGTGCGCATCTCATCATCTCCAACCGAACACACCCAATGTGAGTGAATCTCTACAAATTCCCCGTTTTAATCACGTTTTTGGGGTGTATCATGTGTCTTACCAATTATTATATTTAAATCATTGTGCATACATCATATCATGAACAAATGTGTATTCAGCCTGTATCAACTGTTGCGTGTTTATTATTTAGATTTAATTTATTATTTTCAGTACATGCAATTTCATAGGCCGCCGCTCCCCATTACATTATGAGCTTTGAGCAGTTCCCCATTACATTATGAGCGTGAACCTGGCGTTGCCAACATACGATTGGCTCTGTTTGATTGAGCCTTGATCGCACAGACATTCATCATAGGCCGTCCGTTCCCCATTACATTATGAGCGTGAACGTGACGTTGCCAACGTATACAGTTTCATTCATGTTATATGTTCATGCAAGTTCATATGTTATTGTATGTTATAGTTTGTGGTTGTTATTGCTATTGTTTGATTATTTACATTTGCTCACATATGACTATTGCACAATTTTTCCTTGATAAAAATAACAAGAAATCAATAATAAATGTTTAACTAACAAGGTTCACTCGCCAACTTATGTTGACCCAAAATCCCCCATTTTTACACATGATACAGGTGAACCAGCTGCAGCAAGAAACACATAGGATTGGATTAGAAGAATAAACTGGTTTAAAGCTTGTATTGTTTAGTTGGTTATTTTTCTTTGTATTTGTATGGACATGTTTGGATTATTGAGAATGTAATTTTGACTTTAATAAATATGAAACATATTAGTAAATATCATGAGCTTTGTTGATAACCCAATTATGCCATGACTCTTATTCCGCTGCGGGTCGGGGTGTGACAATCTACAACTTGTACATTAAGAACTTCTTTCTCGACAATCTTTTCCTCTGGACCTACCTTAGTTAGATTTGCCACTAAAGCTTTATCTGCCATTTCCTTGAGGTCTTCAACTTTCGTTTCTTGAGTAATATCAACAATCACTTCATCATTCTTTTTCTCTTCAACCACTTGTTATTTCGTGCTTCCATCAAAGTGTCCTACAAAACTTTCACAAGAATTAGAGGATAAAATTCCTTGTCTCTGCATATGGATATATTCCTCTTCTTCCTGCTGTTGATGCAAGTATTATTCCAGAATAGCTTGTTCGAAAGCTGCTACTTCTGCTGCTGCCGGTGCCTCCTCTGCAGAATTATCTTCAACTATCTCTGCCATCAAAGCAACTCCGGTCTTTTTCCCAATATAAGAATTCCAGTCAAAACTGTCATCTTTTGTGGATGCAACCATTGCTTTCTCCGTGGTACTACTGTTTGGCTTTTCTTGGATCTCAATCTAAGTCTTCTTCGAGAAAGGTTTATATTGAAGCACCTTCTTGTAATATTCATTCCCTCCTCCAAAAGGACTTTGATTTCCGGCTGCCTCGGTGTTCTTACACTCTCTTTTAGAATGTCCCTTCTGCCGACATCTTAAATACGTGACATTGGATTTGTCAAAACCCAATTTGTTGCTTGAGTTTCCTATGTCACGGCCCGTGAGTGCAACGAACTTTGTCACTCTCCTGATAATCGAAGCTAAGGACCATTTGATGTCCATTTGTTCGAGCTCTTCCTTGTCTACCTGGTCATAATCTTCTCCAGTCATCTCGGGATTTCCTATCTTGCCGGCAACAAGACATTCATTAGATTCTAAGACGGTAGCGAGTAGTGATATATGTTGTTTTGCAACTTCTTTTGAAACAACATTGTTCAAATTCACAGCGATATTGCACTTGTAAACGTTCTGATCAGAATGTTGATTCTGATTTGCTTGACTTTGGAATGTTGAATTTGAACCAGTGCTCAAGTAAGAATTTTGTGGACTTTGGTCATACTAAGGCTGTGAATGATTCTGGTTCCATGGAGAAGCATTCATGTTTGCACTAAAAGCAGTTCCAATTTTTGGACTCGAAATGTTATCTCGCATTCCGGTTTTGTAGTACAAACCGATGTCTTGAACTAAGTTAACGTTCTTTGATTTTGCTATCTTCAGAAGCTCCATTTCATGGCCTTCGTGTTTATCGATAAACGTTGACAATTTGAAGAAATCCCACTTATCACTATTCTTCAGAACCATCAAATACGTTGACAATTCACCCTCTGGTAGTGCGTCAGCAAGTTTTTTGATGTATTCTTGTTCCATCTTCTCAAGACCGTGTCTTCGCATTTGCACTTTGAGGTGATAGAAACGCTCAATCATTTGCTTAATGGTTTCATTCTTTAGCATGCTGAAAATATCAAATTCTTTCAGAATGAGAGCCTTCTTGCTTTTGATCATTTCGGCACTTGTAGGACTGATCCTTGATGCTTAGGAACCTAAATTTGATATCTAACATCCATAATAGCGGAAATATTACGTCGTGTTACCAATAGACAAGAATTAATCAGTTAATCGTCAGTTTCATTGATTAAACGTTCAGATTACAGACTGGCAGAGCTTCACCTCTACAATGCCAAAGTTACAAATGAGACACACAAGCTAGGTATTTATAGCACAATAAGTTCGCTCATCCTATGTAAGTTTGCCCGAACTTGCCTATGAAAGTTCGGCCGAACATGCTCAAACATGTCTTTTCTAGAGCGAACTTGGCTAAGACTCTTCATAAATACTTCTTAACCTAGCCTATCCAGCTCTATACAATACAGAATCGATATAAGACTAAGACATAGACATTCTGCACCAACAGTATTGCATTCCAAACTCCCTCTTGATTGCATATACGTTAAGCTCTTTAAACCATCCGCAGCTTAAAATATCTCCCAAAGAAACGTCTTTGTCTCTGGTAAAGAATGCAAGAGGACGTCGACACTTGCGTTCGCGTGGCATTTCTTTAAACTAAGGCTTTCTCGCTTGAGCTATCTCTTCGTTGGTCATGGGCTTAGGTACTTTACCTACTCGAACTGATTCAGCAATCCATTCCTTCAACATATCTTCATCAAGCTGCTTGTACATCTCTTCAAAAGTAGGAAAATATCTGAATTAGAACTGACATACTTTGCTTTCTGATCTGATTTGTCATCTGAAGACCAATCTTCCACAATTACTCGATTGTATTCATCAGCTTTGAATCGTCTTTGATATTGATAATCATTTGGCTCGAAAGGATTTACAGTCATCACATCGTCCTCAAAATCAAACTCTAATGATTCAACTTCAACTTCGATCAATCTAACTAAATCCTCCTTCGTGTAGTTATGTACATATTCACCTTCCTCCACGTTGTGTTCTAACACTAACATTAAAGGCTTCGCGGGAATAGCAGCAACTAGCTTTGCAGAACGATCAACACTTGCCATATCTATATCATCAGCTGGCCTTTTCTGTCCTGACTCCCCCTGAATTTTATCTTCCATTCTATTTGATTCATCGTCCATTAGGGCAGTAAAATAAAAATCATCAGAGATTTTGGCTTCAGAAACTCTAATACCAACATTACCCTTATCATCATAATCATCATCATCATCACCAACATTCCAATCCTCGTAACTTCCTTCCTCTGCACCCTCTTTATCATCTTTCTCAGCTTCTTCATCCTCTTTTTCTTCAGAAGCAGTGATAGGATCAGAAGGCTTGACAAATTCTAAACCTTAGGAATATCAGACTCAGAAGCTATGACAATATTTTATTCAACAGGTTTCTCTGGAACATCAGAAGACTTAGGAGCTTCACCTTCAACCCCTTTTCCTTTGCCACTCTCAGCTAATTCTTTTTCAGCTTGTTCCTTAGCTTCCTGTTGATCTAGACGATCATATTTAGCGATGAACTCGATACCCAGTGTATTAGATAACACTTTCTGCATCTTGAAGAATCTTCGATCATTTAGGACTTAGACAGACTTTAACTCTGAAATTTAGGTCTGCATTTTCTCATTAGCATCTTGCAGACTTTCGATCAACGCTTTAAGATACTCTCTTTCATTATCTAACACCTTTACCTTGTCATCGAACATTTCTTTTTCAACAGCGCTTTGATTCATCTTGTTGATAAGCTCTGCTTTTTCTTCTAACACCTTCACACGCTTTTCCAGAAGTTCAACATTTGTTTCTGGGTAGAAATCGTTTAGATCCTGCAAACTTATAGGATCATTGTGCATATCACCAAACACATTAGGCCCTCCTGCAGTCTTCGGTGTTGACTTCGGTGTTGCATATTTTTGTGTTGACTTCCTTGGCGTAGAACATTCAGGAAAAGAAGTCGTTGGAGCAACAGGAGATACATTGATAGGAACTTCAACAAAGCCAGACACAGGAGGTTCTTGTGTAACTCCTGGCCTTTCAGCTTCAGCATGAATAATAACAGGAGGTTCTTGTGGAGGAGGTTATTGTGTGACTCCTTTCTCCTGAGCACCAGAAGGTTCTTGTGGGGCTTCTGTGCTTTTCAACGATATTTTGCGTCTCTTACTTACAGTCTTTTGCTCTTTCTTGGATTTTCTATTTCCTTTGGTCTGAGGAGACCCTAGAGTCTTTGTTGACGAAACACTCGCAGACTTAACACGTTTAGATTTCTTAGGCCTATCCTCATCGGACTCTTTTTCTGCATTAGGATCAAAATCAGCATCCAGTTCTCTTTCTTTCTCTGCTCTAATCTCTGCCTCAGTCTTTTCTGGCTCTTTAGCAGGAATTTCTTTATCAGAATCATCTTCATTTTCAGAAGTAGCAGATATAACATCGTCTTGAGTTGATTTCACTATTTCTTGGCTTTCAATAACACCTGCAGCACTTGATCCAGCAACTGCTTCAACATTTTCAGGTTCATCCTGATCGACGAGCATCGTTTCAACTTTCATAGCTACTCGTTTCTTCTTAGACTTATCAGTTTCTGCCTTGAAGAACCATTCATTCCTTGCCTTAGGTTTGAACTCCTTAAACCGCTCTTTCTCAGCGTTAAGCTCTTTCTCATCGTCACTGCCATCTTTTCTCCATTTGTTGTTTGGCGGCACAATATAATTAGAATCTTTAATCACTCCAAATACAAGCTTTGCAACAGGAGCCGAAGCTTGCTTCTGAAATTTGATTAGCTTCTTTACCGTGATCTCATCAAGATGCACTAAGTATAAAACATCGTTCGGATCTCGTGCAATATTAGAATACTTCTCGTCAATCAACATTTGAACAAATCTCGGATATAAGCACAGTCTTGAATCTTCCATGTTTTTCGACATGTGAGTGAAAACTAACTCTGAGAAGTTAAACAGCTTCTTCAGAATAAGCGCTGTTGCCATGCAAGCTAAGTAATCTTGAACATCATCTAAACCGACCTTGCGATGGCTGAATGTATGAATTATGGCGTGCATCAGGAGCTTGTAGGGGTTTGGCACTTCCCTTTTCTTCAGCGTCGGCTTGTTCACGCTTCCTTTGTAACCCATCCTGAAGAAACAACCACGCACCATCCTCTCATCAAGATAAATAGGATCATCTTCTTTATCGTTGAACTGTAATACCCTGGGAATATCATCTTCCGTTATAGTAATTGGCTTAACTTCATTACCAGCTTACACGGTAGAAGTAATTGTCTTCTCATCAGCACACAAACTTGCATTCATCCAGAAATGAACAATGTGTGATCGATACGATACTGTGCGCTTTGTAATAGCTCTGCGAATAGTGCTTTCTTCCATAAACTTCAATATACTATCGTATTCTTTATTGATGGACATATCGTTTTATCGAGCGTGATGCACGTGTTGTGAGTCTTCGAGAACTCTACTGAAATTACACGTGCTGGAACCTGTGCCTGAAAAATGACACAAGACAATTATCACGTTTATCGAGAAAGAAAAAATCACAAAATTTTCTAATACTTTATCAAGTTCGGGCGAACTTGATTAGGTGTTACAACTTTCTGTTTTGTTCCAGTTCGCCCGAACATGTAACCATCACATGTTCATTGTTTATCAATAAGTTCGGGCGAACTTGTATTCTAAACAATTAAGATTTCATTAACATAAGTTCGATCGAACATGTAATTCATTCTTTCAAACACAAATTATCAAGTTCGGTTGAAGATGTTTAGTTTTTATTTATTCATATTTTTAGACAAGTCCGGTCGAACTTGACAACAAGTTCGGCCGAACATGTCGTCTTCTCCAAAAACCAAACTTGTTCAAACACTCATTCAAGCATGTTAATCTAATGTGTAGATTATTGATTTATGTTCAATTTTATCTAGCATATTTTAAGTTTTTAGATATTTTTTCGTTCATTAATGGTCCGAACACCGATCAATCTCCAATTCTCACCTCAGCCATGGTAATTGGTGTGCTAATCACCAAAAAACGACTTAATTTGGGCAGCATAACGGTGTGAAATTGCCAATTTCGTTCAAGTTCTATCAAAGGTTAAGTTCGTTCAGAGAGTGTGTGATTGCTGATAAGTGAGTTCGGCCGAACTTAATTGGTATTTATACCAAGTCAAGTTCGGGCGGACTTAACTTATAAAACAACACAATCGTTCCTTAGCAAGTTCGGTCGAAGTTGCTTAGATGTTAAACTTGAATTAGTTTAGCAAGTTCGGCCGAACTTGCCAAACCACAATTTTAAGCTTTTTCAATTTTAACCCCTGAACTTTCCCACTTTTTACCAGTTATGAAAATCCACTCAGTTGACCAAGTCCAAGCTAATGACCTTGGTTAACCGATTTGTCTGCCGAGTCCAAGTTAATGACCCCGGTTTGACCCGTTACGAACAAACTGTTGATATTTTCAAAATCAAAGTTTAAAATTAATGAACTTTTTATCGTTTTAATTTTTCAGATTAACAGATTAGCTCCCAGCCCGTTGTCTAAGAGATTCCCACCAGTTCTAGCATCTTACCAGACTTCGAAGATCCGTTCTCCAACATTGGTTTGCTGAAAACAATTTAGAATTAAAATCTTTTTGTATTTTTGCAAGATTATGCTATAATACACCGGAAATCTTTTTGATTTTAATCTGTAAAGCTGAAATACTATGTATAGAACAATGTAAACTATGTACAAACATATTTATAGAATTTTTGTGATGTCGTGTCTAAGGATTATATCAGTTAATTGAGACATATCACGAGTACCGTTGACCTTTAAAAGACTTTAAGTTTTAGACTTGTTTACCTAGATTGTCGATATGTTTGTCCATTTAAGCTTTACCACATTTCTCAACTATTTCAAGATATGTTAAGGTATGATTTATGAAAATTGACTTAACTGTGGTTTCCACTTCTTGAATATACTCCCGTATCCAGATTCCCTAGATTTCATCTTACAGGTGAATATAGCGTAATTGATATCTATATCTTGGTTGTGCGAGACCTTGAGAGCTCAGGTTAGTACTACCGTACAGACAAAGAGATGAAGGCTCGTCTTTAAGGTGTGTTCCACTTAAGGAATCTTTTTAGCACTGCAATTGATTAGATCCTTCGATTCGTTTCAATATTGGATGCAGTTTGGGGATTTTTGACGAAAGTATTATAAAAGTTCTAGGCCATTGCTTCTGCAAAATCAGAAGAACTTGTATAATACCCCAAATATCAACTATCTATAAAGACCTCATATCTCAGAATATGGCAATCTTTCAAACGAAATTTCGGAGTACTAAGTCCACATATCCTAGATATGTTTAATCCACAAGTTTAAGCAGTTGCTAAATTTAGTTTATATCTTGAAAATAGTTTACTGAACGTGTTAAGCCTATCGACATATCCACAGTAAGACTTGTTTATCACTTTTTAAACTTTACAATTCTTTAGCATACTGTGAGAGTCCACTGATGTACTATCATTTCCTTTTATGACACTGAACTCTTTTTGTCTTTTTCAATGTTTTTGTATATTTTGAATTTTTTTATATGTTTTTGGATTTTAAAATTTTTCGAATGTTTTCGTATTTTCTCTAACATTTCTCCCCTTAAAATTAAAAACATCTTTTTGGATTTATTTTTTTTAACAAAATTCTAAATTAGAAAGTTATTCACAAACCCATGTGGATCACGCGAACTCGTCGTCCGATCCGTATTCAACCTCAGCGTCCGCACCTGTCAGTAAATTTTCCATACCGTTAGTTCTCAGCAAATATTTAAACCGTGACAAAGAAAATGGTTTGGTATAAAAATCAGCCTTTTGTTCATTGGTGTGGATTTTTTCTATTCGCACCAATTTCTTTTCATAGCAATCACGAATGAAATGATAATGAATTTCAATGTGTTTTTGTGCGTGAGAGATGAACCGGATTTTTAGTTATATTTATGGCTGCCTTATTATCAACATACAGCGGAGTGTCTAGAAATTACAGACAATAGTCTCTCATCTGCTGTTGAATCCACAGAATCTGTGAACAACAGCTGGAGGCCGAGATATACTCAGCTTCACAGGTAGAGAGAGTGATCGTAGTCTGTTTCTTACAGTGCCAGGTTATCATTCTTGTTTCGAAGAACTGGCATCCCGCTGTAGTTGATTTTGAGTTAAACTTATCTACACCAAAATCAGAATCAGCATAGCCTGTGTGGTCAAAATTTTCGTTCTTCGGGTACCACAAGCCAGTGCTTGGGCATCCTTTCAGGTATCTGAAGATTTGCTTCATGATCTGCATCTGTAAGATCCTCGGGCTTGACTGATATCTGGCACATAGGCAGGTTGGATACATAATAACTGGGCGCGATGCCGTCAGATACATCAGCAATCCAATCATTGATATGTATAACGTCTCGTCAACTTTTGCTCAAGTCTCGTCAATGCAAATGTCGTGATTTAGAGCAAGAGGCGTAGATAGAGGCTTCAAGCTTTCCATTCCAAATTTCTTCAAGATGTCATGAACATACTTAGTCTGATGAATGAAAATTCCATCCGGAAACTGATCTACTTGCAAACGAAGAAAGAACTTCATTTCGCCCATCGAGGACATTTCAAATTTCTTTTTCATGTTCACTCAAACTCCTTGCAGAGACTATCGTTTGTAGATCCAAAGATGATGTCGTCAACGTAGATTTCAACTATAATCAGATGACCATCAACTTCTTTGGTGAAAAGAGTACTATCCACAGTTCCTCTGATAAAGCCATTTCCGACGAGATGTTGCGATAACGTCTCGTACCAAGCTCTCGGGGCTTGGTGTAGACCATAAAGAGCTTTATCTAGTAGGTACGCTTTCTTCTTGTTGAGTGGATCGACAAACCCTGGTGGTTGTCCAACGTACACCTTCTCGCGTAATTTTCCATACAGAAAAGCCGATTTGACATCCAATTGATAGACCTTAAATCCTTTCCATGATGCGAAAGCTAGAAAGATTCGAATAGATTCCAAGCGAGCTACTGGTGCGTAGATTTCTATGTAACCTATCCCTTCCTGCTGGTGAAATCTGTCACACCCTCAATTTCCACTTGCGGAGTTTTACCGCGATGCGTGTGAACAAACCAGGATCTGAACACTAGTACGTCGAACGACTCTACATGATTTGATTATACGTTTTACAAAATCGTTCTTTGTAGATTTTATATCAATTACCCATATTTAGCAGAGCATTGGTTTTAAAGTTTGAGCGGAAGCATAAATAAGTAGTGATGCGGGCGCCAACACAAACGCCAAAACAAATGAAAAATCCCAAAACAATATTAATAAATAAGACTCGATAATGATGTCTTGTTCAATGCATGTGCGTGCACCTAGAGCTCCTAGCGTCCTGAGAAACATGTAAAGAAACAAGTGTCAACATTAAAGATGAGTGAGTTCACAGGTTTTCATAAATTCGTTTGTTCAGTCATAGTTCGTTACTTCGTTATCCCCAACCCGGGATAACATATCAGTTCCATTATTCCAAACCCGGAATAATAAGTTGTTGCTTCCAATATTCCCATCCCGGAATATTAAGTTGTTATTTCCATTATCCCCAACCCGGGATAATAAGTTGATGTTTCCAATATTCCAAACCCGGAATATTAAGTTGTCCGTAATTAAGTTCAATATTAATGTATATAGGTAGCTAGCCTAAAGTCATGTCACTAAGTGTTCGCGATCGAAGCTGACAGTTGTGCCTCCGTTTTGCCAGGTCTATCACATGACCATGGCGATGTTAGGCCAATCATACACCCGTTGACCATACCCGGTCAGCTAGCGCGACTAGCTCGGATGGGGCTCGTCAGACCCAGTAGTACTACTTATAATTCCCCCGCTATTTAACCCAAATACTAACGATCCGAGGAGATTGTCGAGGACTTAAGTGATAAAGCTGCATAGTGACCATAACATTACATTAACATTAACTTAGTTACCGTATAGTTATGTGACGTTAAATTCGTATAACGTAAAGAGATTGAGTTTGAGAGTGTATACATGTTTCTCCCCCTGTTGTTTAAAAACCGTATAAAGTTAGGGGCCGTGAACTCACCTTTATTGCTCGGTTAGTGTGGAATAGATGTTATAAGAGATGGGACCGCTAGTTGCGTCCTAACAAACCAATTAATTCCACGTCAGTGTGTAATCACACCAATACAAATTCCACACGCAATTTACTCACAAACTGATACACACAAACAACCTATCTAACACTCAAACATGCATGCAAGTATTCTCATGTGATCATAGTAATCAAATAACTTATCATGAACATATTCCAAATCCATGCAACACTTTAATGCATAAAATCACAAGTTATCAACTTTCTGCTTAACACTCATTATTCAGCTGTTTTCTAGGATTTTTATAAAATAGTTCTAACATTCCAAAAATTCCCATATTTTTACAGTAGGTGACATTTACACCATAGAAATTTATATAATTTTTACAAGTCCTAAATCTTTACCAATTAACCATAAATATTAATTCATTAAGCTGCAGTCAGATTTACCGCTTTCTGACTGCAGTCCACGGAATAATTTATTTAAAAATCAATGATTGTCCGATTAACGAAATTCTAGTTGGAGTTGCCCGGAAATTTCTATACCTAGTTGCTGTACAAAAATCATGACTCAACTCTCTACTGATTTTAAAATCTAGCTTGATAAACAACCAACAAAATTCCAGAATTTTAACAGCTTTACCTACTGAACTTGTTTAACCCTTTAAAAATATCAAACGATTTCAGAAAATTATGAATCCAGCGCCATTAGGTTCCTTATTCAAATCTCTACGTTCTAGACATCAGAAAATCCGTTTTTCGACAACTAACGACCAAGTTACAGCCTGATGAAGTCGGCTGTAACTATGACTCAGCATCCTGTTTCAGCATTATTGTTATTACAACTTATCTACACCGTTCCTATTGATCGACCTAAGCGAGCAAAAACCGATTTTTGATCCTAGTTTACTACTAACGACTTATCCATGCAGGCCCTACTCAATAACTATAATCTTTATAAACAAATCACAGTTGTAAGCTATTGATTCCGAAAACAGTCATGTATACCCACACAATCAATTCAGCCGATTACTTGCAAGCACATATAATCCGAAGACAATACAATCAATTCATTCAAGCACTTAGGGTTTCCGCAAACAATTATTCACAAGCACATGATCAAAACAGCCTATTACTTATCCAACACATAAGACCCGAAACAACTAGACATTCAAACATGCATATTTATCCGAAACAACTAGACATTCAAACATGCATATTTATCCGAAACAACTAGACATTCAAACATATACATAATCCGAACATGATCTTGTAATCAGAGATAACCTCTAATCTTTTAATAACAATGTAAACGAACCGTGATTAAGCTAGGGGATCCGGTGATCAAGGCTGCTTGCGGCCGAGAGGAAAGAAAGCAAGGCTGATCCGCGACCGGGCGAGTGAACCAGCTGATTAGATCAAGGGCTGTTTGCGGTTGAATGGAATGAACAAAGGCTGATCAGATCTAGATGAAAGCTGCTCGCGATCACAAGGTGAAGACTTGGCTGCCGACGGCTGATTTCTTGAACTAGGGTTTTGTGAATTGTGAATGAGTGCATGGGTTTGTATTTATAGGCGCAAGATGCTAAGGTTCACGGTTTGGGATAAGTGTTGTTGGCCGAGAATCTTGAGTTGTTTGGTTTGGGTCTTGCGGCCGAGTGATTAGAGTATTAGAGTTTAGGTTTGATCTTTGATTCTTGTTCTCTTTTGGCCGAAGACTAAAGTTGCATGCTATAGGTTTCGGTTTGGTTTTGATCTTATGGCCGAGACATGTTTGGTTTAGGGTTTAGGTTTTCGATGTGTGTTGGATTTGATCTTGGCCGAGGACTTGACTTGAACTAGAGTTTAAAACTTGTTACTCCTAGAGTCGCAATGAACCAAGATTTAGAACGTGTCGCGGTTCGGTTAAGTTCGTGCACGTATTAAATCTAAATATTCAATCACTAAAACAATCACACAACACACAACACGTATTCATTTAATTCGTACACGTACGTACACATAGCACGTAATTAGATTGACACGTATTACGTTTAAGTTATCCTAAAAACCCGGGATATCACATTATCCCCATGTTGAAAGAATTTTCGTCCCGAAAATTGAGTAAACGCGGTTTAGCATGTAACGTACATGTTTAGAGTGCCACGCACAAAGAGTTAGTTCGTTTACAATGGTACGCAACGTTACAAGAAGTTCCCCAAGTGTCATACACAAAGATTTCCAAGTGCCATGCACAAGAATTTAATCAACAATAGTACACGAAAGTATGAGAAATTTCCAGGTTGTCACATCATCCCCTTGTTGAAAGAATTTTCGTCCCGAAAATTTAGGTACTGTCATCGTTAGTTTGCTGCTCAGTTGCGAAGAGATGTGGGTATTTGCTTTTCATTTGGTCCTCCCTTTCCCACGTGAACTCCGGTCCACGCTTAGAGTCCCAACGAACTTTAACGATTGGAATCTTGCTGTGCCTTCGAGTCTTGATCTCACGATCCATGATCTCAATCGGCTTTTCTACGAAGTGTAGTTGTTCATCCACTTGGATCTCATCCAATGGAATAACTAAAGTTTCATCTGATAGACACTTCTTCAGATTTGACACGTGAAATACGTTGTGAACTCCACTGAGTTCGGCAGGAAGGTCTAATTGGTATGCTACGGGTCCGATACGTTTCAAGATTACAAACGGGCCTACGTACCGTGGGTTAAGTTTGCCCCGTTTCCAAAGCGGATTACACCCTTCCAGGGTGACACCTTTAGTAGGACGCGGTCGCCTACTTGAAATTCGAGCGGTTTGCGTCGTTGATCCGCGTAGCTTTTCTGTCGATCTCGTGCCGCTGCCATGCGGTTTCTGATTTGTACAATCTTTTCAGTAGCCTCAAGTATTAACTCAGGGCCTGTGAGTTGACTGTCACCGACTTCTGCCCAGCAGACCGGTGATCTACATTTACGACCATATAATGCCTCAAATGGTGCTGCCGAAATACTCGTGTGATAGCTGTTGTTATATGAGAATTCTACTAGAGGCAGGTGAATTTCCCAATTATTTCCGAAGTCCACCACGCATGCCCTAAGCATGTCTTCCAAGGTTTGTATGGTCCTTTCGCTTTGACCATCAGTCTGAGGGTGATAAGCTGTGCTCATATCCAAGCGTGTTCCCAACGCTTTCTGGAGTGACTGCCAGAAGTTTGACGTGAAGCGAGCATCTCTATCTGAGATGATGGACGTTGGCACTCCGTGCCGAGAAACTACTTCCTTAATGTAGATGCGAGTCAACTTCTCCATCTTATCTGTTTCTTTAATAGCTAGGAAGTGTGCGGACTTAGTTAAACGATCCATAATCACCCAGATGGTGTCGCAACCACCCAAGGTTCGCGGGAGTTTAGTGATAAAATCCATGGAGATCTGATCCCATTTCCACACTGGGATCTCAGGTTGTTGGAGTAGCCCCGATGGCTTTTGATACTCCACCTTGACTTTTGCACAAGTCAAACATCTACTCACGTAGGTGGCTATATCGGTTTTCATGTTGGGCCACCAATACGCAACTTTAAGGTCTTGATACATCTTATCCGAACCCTGATGGATAGAGTATCGAGATTTGTGAGCTTCATCCATGACTAGCTCTCTGAGGTTCCCGTAGAGAGGTACCCATATGCGATTCATGAAATACCGGGCTCCATTGGGCTTTACTTCCCAATCGCGTTCCATTTTTCCCACTGATTCGGCTTTGATGTTTTCCTCCTTAACTGCTTCTAACTGGGCGTCGCGTATTTGTTCGGGTAGCCCCGAATGAATAGTGAGTTGTAGTGCTCGTACGCGACGAGGTTTCAAGTGTTCCTTCCTGCTGAGGGCATCAGCTACTACGTTAGCTTTACCCGGGTGATACCGAATGGCACACTCATAATCGTTCAAGAGTTCAACCCAGCGACGCTGTCGCATGTTCAACTCCTTCTGATCAAAGATGTGCTGGAGGCTTTTGTGGTCAGTGAAGATTGTGCACTTCGTTCCATAAAGGTAGTGTCTCCAAATCTTAAGTGCAAACACTACTGCTCCCAATTCTAGGTCATGCGTCGTGTAGTTTTTCTCGTGAACCTTCAGCTGTCGCGACGCATACGCGATGACCTTATCGCGTTGCATGAGTACGCATCCCAATCCCTGAATGGAAGCATCACAATACACTACAAAGTCATCTGTCCCTTCCGGCAAGGACAGAATGGGTGCACTGCAAAGTTTCTGCTTCAGCAATTGAAATGCTGCTTCTTGCTTGTCACCCCAAGTATACTTGATACTTTTCTGGGTGTGGGTAGTGAGCGGTTGTGCAATCTTTGAAAACCCCTCGATGAAGCGTCTGTAATAACCAGCCAATCCTAAGAATTGGCGGATTTCCGTCGGAGTCTTAGGTGCTTCCCAGCTTTTGATGGCTTCAATCTTGGCAGGGTCTACGTGGATACCCTTTTCATTCACGACGTGCCCGAGAAACTGAACTTCCCGGATCCAGAAATCACACTTCGAAAGCTTGGCATATAGCTTTTCCTGTTGAAGTAATCCTAGCAGTAATCGTAGATGCTCGGCATGCTCTTCTTCACTTTTGGAGTAGATGAGTATGTCATCGATGAACACAATGACAAATTTGTCGAGGTATGGTTTACACACGCGGTTCATGAGGTCCATGAACACCGCAGGTGCGTTAGTGAGACCGAATGGCATGACCAAGAACTCGTAGTGGCCATACCGAGTGCGAAATGCTGTCTTAGCGATATCCTCCTCCCTGACGCGTAGCTGATGATAACCGGACCGTAAATCAATCTTAGAGTAGTAACTTGACCCTTGCAGTTGGTCGAATAGATCGTCGATGCGAGGTAACGGGTATCGGTTCTTGACTGTAACCTTGTTGAGTTCCCTATAGTCGATGCACATGCGGAAAGTCCCGTCCTTTTTCTTGACAAACAGGACTGGAGCTCCCCATGGCGAAACGCTTGGTCGGATAAATCCTTTTTCTAGCAGCTCTTGAAGTTGGGTAGACAGCTCCTGCAGCTCGGCTGGAGCTAGGCGGTATGGAGCTTTGGCGATGGGAGTTGCATTGCTTGCCAATTCGATTTCAAACTCCAATTGTCGATGTGGTGGAAGACCAGGTAGTTCTTCTGGGAATACATCGGAAAAATCACGGACGACAGGGATGTCTTCTATACGTTTCTCGTCCTTAGGCTGTTCGGTACTTAGTGCGAGTAAAGCGAAAGTGTTCTTTCTCCGAAGATACTTCTGCGCTTGCATAAATGAGATAATGTTGGTGATGGCGCTTGCCTTGTCGCCTTCTACCGTCAGGATTTCGTCGTTCGTGAGTGGAACACGGATAGACTTTTCGAAGCAGAGAACTTCAGCCCGGACGTCGGATAGCCAGTCCATTCCGACTACCACGTCAAAACTACCCAGGGTAGTTGTCATCAGATCAATGGTAAAAGTGTGACCCGCGAGTTTGAGTTGACAGCCGGATACTATTTGGGTCACATCTACAGATTTACCATCGGCTAATTCTATAACATAAGGGGTCTCTAATGGTTTAAGCGTGAGATTTAGGTTTTTCCTAAAAGACTCAGATATAAAGCTCCTATCCGCACCCGTATCAAAAAGCACAGAAGCAAAATGTTCATTAAGGGGAAACTTACCGGTGACCACGTTCGTGTCGTTTCTGGCCTCTCCGCGGCCCAATGTGAATGCACGACCTTTGGCACCTCCTGTGCCACCGTTCCCATTGTTGTTGTTGTTATTATTGTTGTGGTTGTGGTTGTTTCCACCATTATTGTTGTTGTTGCGCAACTGTGGGCAGTCTTTTCTGAAATGAGCGGTGCTACCACACTGATAGCATCCCCGGTTTATACCCTGCTGCTGACCTTGGGGCTGATTCTGATTTTGTCGGGACATAATTTCCCCACGACAATCCCTTGCCGCATGTCCCATCTTGCCACATCTTTGGCAGCGATTTCCGGCACAAGGGCCGTTATGATGGAGATTACAGCGGTTGCACTGCGGCTTTCGACCTACATAACCGCCTGCATTCTGGTTGTTGTTGTTGTAGTTGCTGTTGTTGTTGGAACGATTTTGATGACCCCGGTGGCTGTGGTAGTGATTGAACCGTTTCTGGTTCCCTTGCTGTGGATGAGGTGACGAAGACTGTCGAATGGTGGAGTCTTCAAACTTTCTTTTGTTATCTGGGGCAACTTCAGTGGTACCCCGTGCTGGCAGTTTCTTCTGTTCCACCGCTTTATCGGTGAGTTTGTGAGCCAATCGGATTGCTTGATGTTCTGTTACAGGGTTACTAGCCATTACCATACCCTGAATTTCCGGAACCAGACCCCCGAGATAGAACTCGAGTCTTTTCTCCACCGTGTTAGCCAAATCAGGACACAGAAATACCAAGTCATGGTGTTTTGCAGTATAAGCCTCAATTTCCGATCCCACCATCTTGTGGTTCCATAGAGCTTGCTCTAACTGTTGCACTCTGTCTCGTAGATAGTACTCCTCTTTAATCAGGGCCTTGAACTCAGTCCATGCCATTGCATTTACAGCTAACAGTCCACGTGTTTGGACTTGGGCATTCCACCATGTCAGTGCCCCCTCTTCCAGTGTTGAGGCGGCGTATTTGACCTTGTTGGCCTCCAAGCAGTTGCACATTTCAAAAACGGATTCCGACTTTTCGATCCAGCGGACCAGTCCAATGGGTCCTTCTGCCCCCGAGAATTTGCTTGGCTTTGCGTCAAGGAACATCTTGTAGGGGTTAAAGCCCCCTCCTGCTGACAGAGAACAGGAAGTCAGCAAGGAATTGTACTAGCCTCACTATTAGATTTTCACGCGAAAACTTAATAATGGTTACCTGCCGGCTGGTTCTGAACACCCGCTAAAGCTGCGTTCACATGCTCCTGAATCATGGCAGCTAGCTCTTCGGGCGTTAAGTTAAGGTTTCCACGTCTTCCAGTCGCCATTTAGATCTTCGAAACACAACACAAACACACCTGATAAGTCTATATATCCAATATAGTTATCCTTCTTCGTACTTTAATAATTATTAAGTTATGTCAACTCAATATGTTAAATAGTCAAAAGAAATACTTGATTAACTGCAATCTCAACGTCTTACAAAAGTGCAAATCAAACATACGAATTCACTATAAAGTCTCAAGTTTAAATACAAGTGGAAAATAATAAACTGAAGGAAAACAAATAATATAAACGAGACGTGTCAGTCGTCTACGTCTCCATCCCCCAAGTCACTGTCGTTGCCGTCATCCTGTGTGGCATTTCCAGCTTCCTCAGCTGGGTCCTCCTCCTGATCCTCTTCAGGATCCTCCTCTGGATCCTCTTCTGGATCCTCCTCTACCGGCACTGGAGGGGCCGGTGCTGGTGCAAGTGCTTGATTTTGCAGTTCCTGAATGTTCCAACTATTTTCCAGGACTCTGTCCTCAAGCCAGTCAGCTCTTATCTGCTCAGCACGCAGATCTCTGGCTATGGTGTTACGAGCTATCTTACTCGTACGATGCTCTTCCTCGAGCGAGTCGGTCTTTCCCGTAAGGTGTCGGATCATCCATCCTTGTGCTAAGATGGTTTCCTACATTCTTTCTAACTGCTTTTGTTGTGTATGTACCAGGATTCTAAGCATGTCAAGTCCTATTTCTACAGGATTAACCGGTTCAACCGGTACAGCAATAGTTGGGCGCAACGATGACTCCTCCCCCAGAGCGAGCCTTTTCCTCGCTGCTGAGCGTGTCTCCACGCCATAAGGTGGTATGGGTTCCACCATTGGTGCCTTTCCTGGTGCTCTTGGTGGCGTAAGTCTGTCGGACGATGAGGACGATGAGGATGATGACATTGCCTGTTAGGTCGTGTAGTTAGTTACGAGTTGTTTTCATTTCTTATTATGAAGGTATAACCTACCAAACACGTTTGTAGCATATTGCATAACAAGATATAATAATTCGGCGCCAAACTAAGTCTAGTGTCGTGATAGCAGCTATAGTTTAGGTCTACTTCTAATGCAAACCTGGTTCTCTATAGCTAGTGGCTCTGATACCAATCTGTCACACCCTCAATTTCCACTTGCGGAGTTTTACCGCGAGGCGTGTGAACAAACCAGGATCTGAACACTAGTACGTCGAACGACTCTACATGATTTGATTATACGTTTTACAAAATCGTTCTTTGTAGATTTTATATCAATTACCCATATTTAGCAGAGCATTGGTTTTAAAGTTTGAGCGGAAGCATAAATAAGTAGTGATGCGGGCGCCAACACAAACGCCAAAACAAATGAAAAATCCCAAAAAAATATTAATAAATAAGACTCGATAATGATGTCTTGTTCAATGCATGTGCGTGCACCTAGAGCTCCTAGCGTCCTGAGAAACATGTAAAGAAACAAGTGTCAACATTAAAGATGAGTGAGTTCACAGGTTTTCATAAATTCGTTTGTTCAGTCATAGTTCGTTACTTCGTTATCCCCAACCCGGGATAACATATCAGTTCCATTATTCCAAACCCGGAATAATAAGTTGTTGCTTCCAATATTCCCATCCCGGAATATTAAGTTGTTATTTCCATTATCCCCAACCCGGGATAATAAGTTGATGTTTCCAATATTCCAAACCCGGAATATTAAGTTGTCCGTAATTAAGTTCAATATTAATGTATATAGGTAGCTAGCCTAAAGTCATGTCACTAAGTGTTCGCGATCGAAGCTGACAGTTGTGCCTCCGTTTTGCCAGGTCTATCACATGACCATGGCGATGTTAGGCCAATCATACACCCGTTGACCATACACCCGGTCAGCTAGCGCGACTAGCTCGGATGGGGCTCGTCAGACCCAGTAGTACTACTTATAATTCCCCCGCTATTTAACCCAAATACTAACGATCCGAGGAGATTGTCGAGGACTTAAGTGATAAAGCTGCATAGTGACCATAACATTACATTAACATTAACTTAGTTACCGTATAGTTATGTGACGTTAAATTCGTATAACGTAAAGAGATTGAGTTTGAGAGTGTATACATGTTTCTCCCCCTGTTGTTTAAAAACCGTATAAAGTTAGGGGCCGTGAACTCACCTTTATTGCTCGGTTAGTGTGGAATAGATGTTATAAGAGATGGGACCGCTAGTTGCGTCCTAACAAACCAATTAATTCCACGTCAGTGTGTAATCACACCAATACAAATTCCACACGCAATTTACTCACAAACTGATACACACAAACAACCTATCTAACACTCAAACATGCATGCAAGTATTCTCATGTGATCATAGTAATCAAATAACTTATCATGAACATATTCCAAATCCATGCAACACTTTAATGCATAAAATCACAAGTTATCAACTTTCTGCTTAACACTCATTATTCAGCTGTTTTCTAGGATTTTTATAAAATAGTTCTAACATTCCAAAAATTCCCATATTTTTACAGTAGGTGACATTTACACCATAGAAATTTATATAATTTTTACAAGTCCTAAATCTTTACCAATTAACCATAAATATTAATTCATTAAGCTGCAGTCAGATTTACCGCTTTCTGACTGCAGTCCACGGAATAATTTATTTAAAAATCAATGATTGTCCGATTAACGAAATTCCAGTTGGAGTTGCCCGGAAATTTCTATACCTAGTTGCTGTACAAAAATCATGACTCAACTCTCTACTGATTTTAAAATCTAGCTTGATAAACAACCAACAAAATTCCAGAATTTTAACAGCTTTACCTACTGAACTTGTTTAACCCTTTAAAAATATCAAACGATTTCAGAAAATTATGAATCCAGCGCCATTAGGTTCCTTATTCAAATCTCTACGTTCTAGACATCAGAAAATCCGTTTTTCGACAACTAACGACCAAGTTACAGCCTGATGAAGTCGGCTGTAACTATGACTCAGCATCCTGTTTCAGCATTATTGTTATTACAACTTATCTACACCGTTCCTATTGATCGACCTAAGCGAGCAAAAACCGATTTTTGATCCTAGTTTACTACTAACGACTTATCCATGCAGGACCTACTCAATAACTATAATCTTTATAAACAAATCACAGTTGTAAGCTATTGATTCCGAAAACAGTCATGTATACCCACACAATCAATTCAGCCGATTACTTGCAAGCACATATAATCCGAAGACAATACAATCAATTCATTCAAGCACTTAGGGTTTCCGCAAACAATTATTCACAAGCACATGATCAAAACAGCCTATTACTTATCCAACACATAAGACCCGAAACAACTAGACATTCAAACATGCATATTTATCCGAAACAACTAGACATTCAAACATGCATATTTATCCGAAACAACTAGACATTCAAACATATACATAATCCGAACATGATCTTGTAATCAGAGATAACCTCTAATCTTTTAATAACAATGTAAACGAACCGTGATTAAGCTAGGGGATCCGGTGATCAAGGCTGCTTGCGGCCGAGAGGAAAGAAAGCAAGGCTGATCCGCGACCGGGCGAGTGAACCAGCTGATTAGATCAAGGGCTGTTTGCGGTTGAATGGAATGAACAAAGGCTGATCAGATCTAGATGAAAGCTGCTCGCGATCACAAGGTGAAGACTTGGCTGCCGACGGCTGATTTCTTGAACTAGGGTTTTGTGAATTGTTAATGAGTGCATGGGTTTGTATTTATAGGCGCAAGATGCTAAGGTTCACGGTTTGGGATAAGTGTTGTTGGCCGAGAATCTTGAGTTGTTTGGTTTGGGTCTTGCGGCCGAGTGATTAGAGTATTAGAGTTTAGGTTTGATCTTTGATTCTTGTTCTCTTTTGGCCGAAGACTAAAGTTGCATGCTATAGGTTTCGGTTTGGTTTTGATCTTATGGCCGAGACATGTTTGGTTTAGGGTTTAGGTTTTCGATGTGTGTTGGATTTGATCTTGGCCGAGGACTTGACTTGAACTAGAGTTTAAAACTTGTTACTCCTAGAGTCGCAATGAACCAAGGTTTAGAACGTGTCGCGGTTCGGTTAAGTTCGTGCACGTATTAAATCTAAATATTCAATCACTAAAACAATCACACAACACACAACACGTATTCATTTAATTCGTACACGTTCGTACACATAGCACGTAATTAGATTGACACGTATTACGTTTAAGTTATCCGAAAAACCCGGATATCACAAAATCCCTTGACAACAAGCCTAGCTTTGTTACAAACAATAACCCCTCTCTCATCACGTTTACACTTAAAGACCCATTTTGTATCAATTGCTTTTTGATTTTCTGGTAGGTCTTCGAGCTTCCACACTCCCAACTTCTCAAACTGCAATAGTTCTTCTTGCATTGCTTGTACCCAGTTTTCATCGGCTAAAGCTTCATTAATTGTCTTTGGCTCGATCTGAGAGATGAAACATGAATAGAAGCAATAGTTCTAGGTTGGAGCAACAAGAGTGTAGAAACAACTAAGTGCTTTGTTAATTTGCCCTCGAGTTCTAACACAAGTTTGAAGTTCTCCGATTATATTTGTTGACGGATGATAGGAATATGATCGCGGCAATTCTTCACTTAGAACATCTACTGAGTTTTGCTGATTCGTGATGTTGAAATCAACAACCAATTCAACGTTTGGAAAGCTTGATGAAGCTTCATTTCTATTGTTCGGGACTGCAGATTGATTAAGAAAACTTGTTATCTCCTCCACTTCTTCTTCTGAAGAAGATGATTCCCCACCAGCATCAAATGTTGGTGCTTCATTTGAGTCAGAATTTTGATTCTGAGGCATACTGGGCTCCGTTGTTGTATTCACTGGTTCAGTAGAGGCATTCGTTGGAAGAGTAGCAGGTGTTGTTAATATTTCAGAAACATTTTCAGCCGGAACACCACTATTGCTTGAACTTGCTCCAGAAGAAGATGGATCCAACGTGGGTTGATTAACCACAATTGGTCGAACAATTTGTTCTTGATTCGCTGACAGGTGAAGGTAGTATAACGCTGCAATTTCTTCGTCAGTCAGTACTTCGGGCAAGTCAAATGACTTCCAAAGGTCTTGATAGTTAAACAGCCACACCTCACCTTTCCTTTGAATATGATCTGTATAATTGAAACAATCCACGTGTTGTGCTTCAATAACCTTTCTTAATGAAGGAACATAAACTCTTCTCAACGGACTCGCATATCCGACAAAGAAACCTTCAAGTGATTTAGCTCCGATTTTGCCATCTTGATCTTTAGCTTACATGGTGTACCGAATGGCTCTAAGAACTTCAAATTCGGCTTCCGTCGGTTTATCATCACAAAGAATGTTTTCTTTGTTGGTTTGACAGTAAGAACCCTGTTTAGCGTGTAGCATGGTTCTCGTAGTTTCAATAAAAATTCTGTTTTTCCGTTCAGCGACTCCATTTTGCTGTGGAGTATAAGGAGCACTAAACTCGTGCAGAATCCCTTTTGCATTGCAGAATTCCTTCATTTTGTTATTCTTAAACTCTGTGCCGTTGTCACTTCTAATGCGTCTGACCGGCAGAAGATAAAGGTTCTCAAGTTTCTTGAATAGAATAACCAAGTTCTCGAACATTTCGTCTTTTGATTCTTGAAAGAATTCCCACGGATATCTCGAATAGTTATCTGTCATGACCAAGCAATATAAGTCTCCTGAGATGCTTCGAACATTTACAGGACCAAATAAGTCCATATGGAGACGTTTTAAAGGCAACTTGATTGAGTTTAGAATTTTCTTCGGATGAGATTTCTTGATCTGCTTTACCTTTTTGCATTCTAAGCAATGATCAGACATCTGAAAACTCCGAAGATTTATGCCTTCTACAAGATCATTATGAACCAAGAAATTCATTTTTGCAAATAAGTATGTCCCATCTTACGATGCCAAAGAATAGAATCCTTTTGAGTATCCTTTGACACAAAACATTGTGCTGATTTTGATGAAGTGGTAGCGACACCCATATCAAGAACATATACATCATTCTCCTGAGGTGCTCGCATCAGAATCCACTCATCTGGTATTTGAATCCCGGCTTCAAGATAATACACTCCTTGTCGTTGAAATGGACCATGATTTTCTTGTCACAAATATGCGATATACACAGAAGATTGTTCTCAAGTTCTGCGATATAGTTCACGCGATCGAATGAAAAGACGCCATTGGAGAGTTTTCCCTCGGGGAATATCCTTCCACCCTGGTTTCCTACAAATCCAACATATCCACCATTGATAGCTTTAATGTCGAATAGCAACGCCTTCATTCCCGTCATATGCCTGGATGCTCCACTATCCAAAATCCACTTAGAAAGTACGGATCTCTGGAGCCCCTGCACATTTTAACAATCTATTTAAAAAGCGAGACCCAAGCCTTTTTGGTCTTGGGTTGAATTGGATAACCATCATCAAAATCAAATTCACATTCATCAGCATAATCGAATCCACAAGCATCTACAGAATAAACTTCCCATTCTTCATCTGAATTTCCTATGATGTTTATGTTTGAAAACTTTACCGTCTTTTATCTTTTGAATTGTTACCACTTGTAGTTTTGAAATTTTCAGATGTGGTTTCAATTATAATTTCAGGTTTTGATTCTTTCTTGCTATCACTAGTCTTAACAAGCTCAGACTTAGTGTTCTCAGATGTTGCTGACCGTTTCTTTGCAATCCGGGCTTGAGATTTTATGTTAGCCTTCTTGATGTAAAAATTGATTCCATTAGCCTTTGAAGTTTCACCTTTTTTGAAAATTGAATTTTCAAACTTAGGTTTCGCTTCAGCTTTTGATTCATTTCTTTTCAAAATCTTTACAGGTTTTACAAACACTGGTTGCTTTGGTTTCACAACATTTAAACTTTCTTTCCTTCAAAGATAAGCCGGCTTTGATTTCGGACAGTAACGTGCAATATGACTAATTTTGTTGCACTTGAAACAAGTCCGAGAATCATGTGGATGTCCTGTAGTGGGTTTTACACCACTTGTTTTGGCACCACTTGCAATTTTGGCTTTATCTTGAAGTTCTTTTTTTTCTTGAACTCATCATTTGATTGTTTCCCATCAAACTTTCCTCATGAACCGTGTTCGTCCCATATACAAAATTCATGTTTTTATTCTTGTATTCATAAATGGTGACGTTTTCCTTTTAGGTTCATTTGATTCCTCTAATCCTAACCCAACTCTCTTGTTTTCCGGATGATCACCACCATTCCTTCGGTAGTTGTTCTTTTAGGTTTGCAATATAATTTCTTTTCATTGATCTCCAGATCATCTGATGTGACTTCCACGAGTTTAAAGAATTTGTCTAATAATTCTTCCTTCACATTCTGAATCGGAAAACTGTCATCAAAGTATAATCTATCGGATTCCTTAATCTTGTACATGACAATATTAAGATCATCACTTAGATCATTTTCCGATGATGTATCGTCATCTTAGGACTGTGAATCTGAATTCTTTGAGCTCGAGTCAGCGCTTTTAAAGCTGCCTTCATCAGAATCGTTCAAAACATTTTCAACAACCTTTTTAACCACAACATTGTCATCAAAAGTTTTAGTATAGATTACATCAATGTTCTCTGGCAAGTCAGTTTTCTTTTCAGATAACAACTCAATGTTAAGTGCCTTATCCATCCCATCAGCGGATTTGCGACAATACTTCTCGCAAGGGGGTGGAGGAACATTGATGTATTCTTTACCAATTTTCTTTTTAGGTTTCTCTTCCGATGGAATTGTTGGAAGGATATGATCAACGACATATGCATTACATGTGTAACTTCTCAAAAGTTGTTGAACACGTTCAGTTTCAATTGTCATGTCCTTGAGTTGCTGCTTAGTTTCAGCAATGGTGTTAATATAGGTATTAATCGCTTTTTGCTTATCCATTACGGTTCATTTTAACATTCTTATGGTATCATGTTGTTCGATGTTATTTCTATCAAGTCTACCAGAATCATTTTTCATTTTATCATACTCTTCTTTCATTGTGTGATAATAGTATTTCAAAAGTTCATTATGCACATTGTTTTCACCGATGATTTTTGATTATTCAGCATACTCAGAACATCAGTCGGCACATTTTGTACAAGGTTTTTCAACTTCTTTTACCTCTGGACCTACCTTGGTTAGATTTGCCATTAAAGCTTTATCTGCCATGTCCTTGAGGTTTTTGGCATTCTCTTCTTGTGTAACATTGATGATCTATTCATCAATTGTTTTCTCCTCCACCACTTGTTCTTTGGAGCTTCCATCAAAATGACCTGCAAAATTATCACACGAGTTAGGAGATAAAATTCCTTGTTTCTGCATGTGGATATACTCCTTTTCTTCTCGTTGTTGATGCAAGTATTTCTCCAGTAGAATTTGTTCTACAGCCGCTACTTCTGCCGCTGCTTCCTCTACAGAAGTATCTTCAACTATCTCAGCCATCAACGCAACTCCGGTCTTTTTACCAAGGTAAGAGTTCTAGTCGAAACCATCAAGTTCGTCTGATCCTACCATAGCTTTCTCATTGCTGCTGTTATTTTGTTTCTCTTGGATTTCAACCTGAGTCTTCTTTGGAAATGTCTTGTATTGAAGTGACTTCTTATAATACTCGTTGCCTCTTCCGAAAGGATTCTGATTTCCCGTTGCTTCAGGATTCTTGCACTCTCTCTTGAAATGTCCCTTTTGGTGACATCTGAAGCACGTCACTTTTGATTTGTCGAAGCCCAACTTGTTGCTTGAATTTCCGATCTCTCGGCCAGTAAGAGCAACAAACTTTGTGACTCTTTGGATAATAGATGCTAAACACCACTTGATATCCATCAACTCGAGTTCTTCTTCATCCACTTGGTCATAATCTTCTGCCGTCATTTCGGGATTTCAAATTTTACCGGCTACAAGACTTTCATGACTCCAGAACAGTAGCGAGAAAAGACATATGTTGTTTATCAACTTGTTCTGAAACAACATTGTTCAAATTCACTGTGATGTTGCACTTGTATACATTCGAATTAGAATTTGTTTGTTGATTCTGATTTGCTTGACTTTGATAAGATGAATTTGAACCAGTGCTTGAGTACGAACTCTGTGGACTCTTATCATAATGCGGTTGTGATTGACTCTAGTTCTGTGAAGAAGCATTCATGTTTACACTAAACGCTGTCCCAATTTTCGGACTTGAAATGTTGTCTGGCATTCCACTTTTGTAGTACAACCCAACGTCTTGAACAACATTAGCGTTCTTTGACTTTGCAAACTTCAGAAGATCCATTTCGTGGTCTTCGAGTTTGTCGATAAACATTGACAACTTGAAGAATTCCCACTTATCACTATTCTTCAGAACCATCAAATAAGTAGCCCATTCACCATCTGGTAATGCGTCAACAATCTTGTTGATGTATTCTTGTTCAGTCTTCTCGAGACCGTGTCTTCGCATTTGAACTTTAAGATGACAGAAGCGCTCGATCATTTGTTTCATGGTCTCATTATTTAGCATGGTGAAGATATCGAATTCTTTCAGAATAAGTGCCTTTTTACTTTTGATCATTTCGGCACTACCTTGATACTTCTTCTGTAATGACAACCAAAGATCTCTTGCAGTAGTATACTCTGGTAGCAAAATAAGGATAACTTATTTGACAGACTGTTGGATGAGACTGATCATCTTTTTCTCAGCAATGTATTTGTCTCTTTGTACTGTCGAATAGTTGTACTTTTCAAGGACTTGCTGATGTTCATCTACTGGAACAGTGTAGCCTCTTTCAATCGACACCCAACCAGCAAAGTGCATGGCTTGAACCCAATAGGTAAACTTTTCCTTCCATGCTTCATATTCATCCATGCTCATCAGCTTGGGCGGTTTAACAGTCGTTCCAATATCGTTATTAAGATTGACTTGATGAATCATGTTGGCATTCAAAGAACTAGCTCCGGACATAAAAGCTCTTTGCATATCATCCATTGTGAATAACGAGACATGTACACTGAAAATATTCAAAAACTTTGAAAACAATTAGCACTACTAGAAGTTCGGTCGAACTTGTAGTAACAATGAAGAATTCTTGAGTTTATCATAAGTTCGGTTGAACTTGTGATATTTGTTTTTGAAAAAATTTGTTATCTTCGGTCGAACTTATAACAAATCTAGTGTATCTTCGAGCGAACTTACTATCAGAATTCAATGAAACACAAGCAAGTTCGGGCGAACTTACTCAATAATTCCTTGATATTACACAAGTTTGGTCGAACTTGCTATAAAATCAGTGGAAAATTGATAACTTGGAGCGAACTTGGCTAGAATTTCCTCAAAAACACCTCAAGTTCGAGCGAACTTGCTAAAAAATCACTTGAAAAGCGATGTTTTAGACCAAGTTCGGCCGAACATGCTTAACAAGTTCGATCTTGATGGTTTTCCAAAACATGGTTTTTTCAAAATTTTGACATGAATTCAGTTGAATTTGGTCTTCAATCTTTCAAGGGTTTATCTTTGTTGTATTTTACATGATATACTCAAATTTGAAAAGATTTTGACTGTGAATTCTTCATTTTATGTTCAAAAGTTAAGAAAAACAGAAGAATGGAGATGAAATAGAAGTGATCTTGTCTTGATACTATCAATCAGGCTGTTCTAGCTCTGATACCAATTGTAGGACCGATCCTTGATGTTTAGGAACCTAAATTTGATATCTAACGTCCATAATAGCGAAAATATTACGTCGTGTTTACCCATAGACAAGATTTAATCAGTTAATCGTCAGTTTTATTGATCACATGTTCTGGTTACAAACTGACAGAGCTTCGCCTCTGAAATGCCAAAGTTACAAATGAAGTAGGCTAGCTAGGTATTTATAGAGATGGAAGTTCGCTCATGAGGTGCCTAAGTTCGCCCGAACTTGCCTAAGCAAGTTCGCCCGAACTTGGCTAGACATGATGTCATGGGCGAACTTGCTACAATATAACATAAATACTTCAAAAACCTAGCCTATTCACCTATATACTATACAGACTCCATATAAGACTAAGACATAGACATTATGCACCAACATCTTCGCATTGGGACGTTAAGATGACAGAAGCGTTCAATCATCTGCTTCATGGTCTCACCCTTCAGCATGTTGAAGATATCGAACTCTTTCATAATGAGCGCCTTCTTGCTCTTGATCACCTCTTCGCTTCCTTGATACTTCTTCTGAAGTGAAAGCCAGAGATCTCTTGCAGTTGCGTATTCTGGTAGCAAGACGAGAATATCTTCTTTAACAGATTGTTGGATAAGACTGATCATCTTTTTCTCAGCAATGTATTCATCTTTCTGTACAGTCGTGTAATTATACTTTTCCAACACTTGCTGGTGTTCATCCACCGGAACAGTGTTAGCTCTTTCAATCGACACCCAGCCTGCAAAGTGCATGCCTTGAACCCAATATGTAAATTTCTCTTTCCATGCTTCATACTCGTCCATGCTCATTAGCTTGGGCGGTTTAACAGTCATGCCCATCTCTTTATCAAGATTGACTTGATGGATCACGTTGGCATTTGACGAACTAGCTCCAGACATAAAAGCTCTTTTGATATCATCCATCGTGAATAACGATACGTGTACACTGAAAATACTCAAAAACTTTTGAAAATATTAGTTCAACTACAAGTTCGGTCGAACTTGTAGTAGAAATGAAGAATTCTCAGTTTTGATCACAAGTTCGGTCAAACTTGTGATTTTTGTTTTGAAAAAATTTCCTTTTAACAACCTCGGTCGAACTTGTTGATAATTTTGTAAAGGTTTTGGAAGTTCGAGTGAACTTAGCAAATGCCTTTGATGAGAAACTAGCAAGTTCGGGCGAACTTAGCTAAAAATATTTGAAATTTATCAAGTACGGTCGAACTTGACAAAAATTCAATAAAATTCTAGCAACTTCGAGCGAACTTAACCAAAATTCCTCAAAAATTCACTCAAGTTCCAGCGAAGTTGGTAAAAACTCACTGAAAAAGTGTGTTTTTAGCACAAGTTCGGTCGAACTTGACTAACAAGTTTGATGAACAATGTTTTGGAAAACATGGTTTTTTCAAAATTTTGACATCAATTCAATTGATTTTGGTCTCCAATCTTTCAAGGGTTTATCTTTGTTGTATTTTACATGATATATTCTAAATTGAAAAGATTTTGATCGTGAATTCTTCTTTAAAAGTTAAGAAAAATAGAAGAATGGAGATGAAATAGAAGTGTTCTTGTCTTGATACTATCAAATCAGGTTGTTCTAGCTCTTATACCACTTGTAGGACCGACCCTCGATGCTTAGGAACCTAAATTAGATATCTAACGTCCATAATAGCGGAAATATTACGTAGTGTTTACCAATAGGCAAGAATTAATCAGTTTAACATCAGTTTTATGGATCAAACGTCAAGAGTACAAACTGATAGAGCTTCGCCTCTAAAATGCCAAAATTACAAATGAGAGAGGCAAGCTAGCTATTTATAGAGTTACAAGTTCGCTACAAGGAGGTGTAAATTCGCCCGAACTTGCCTTAGAAAGTTTCCCTAAACTTGTCTACACATGACAATGATGAGCGAACTTGCCTCTTTAATATATATATACTACTTCCAGCTAGCCTATTCAGCTCTATTCTATACAGGCTCGATATAAGACTAAGACATACACATTATGAACCAACAAAACCTAACAGACTTTCGTGTTACATAAGCTACAGTCTCCCACTTATCTGGTAACGATCTAAGAAAACGACTATTGACAGTCGAATTAGGAAAAACCACGTTAACCAGTCTAAGTTGACTGATGAGACAGCTGTAACGTTCGAACTGTTGTCTTAGAGACTCTCGTTTCAAGTGACAAAAAGTTTCATACTGCTTATTTAGAACTTCTCTGTTAATTTCAATCACTTCCTCAGTCCCACCGAATTGCTCTTTCAGTGCATCCCATAACTCCTTTGCACTATTGCAATGGAGTAGACCAGCATAAATCTCATTGGGTAAGGCCGAAGCAACTATGCTAAAAGCCTTAGCAAGCAATTCAATTTCCTGGAAATCCTGCTCCGAAAAGTTTTCAGGATTTTTTGGCACTTGTTTAGTTGGATCCTCTGTGCTTGGAACCATCGGAACGTGAGGTCCATAAGTAACAGATCTCCAGCAACCGGTGTTTTGCTGAGTAAGGATATGACCCATTCGTCATTGCCAAATGAAATATTCATTTCTTTTGAGCATCAGCAGTTTGAATAAGGATCCAGAATTGGCATCATGTGTCTTTTGCGACATTTTCAGTTGATTTTACACAGATTTATGTTTTCAAAACTTTGAATGTAATAAAACTCTGTTTATCAATCAAAATCAACCAAACTAAATAGGAGAGAGCTGATCTATTAGAATCAAATCGATTGTTAGATCGAATTTGATGAATCAAGCTCGGATACCAATTGTTAGGATCTGAGTTTGAATTACTTGTAGTTTTTGTTTCAAAAATGGAAAATGATTGAGTTTTAAAAGAGATTTACAGCGGAATAGATGGAAAACTTTTACTACAAGCAATGGTCGTTTGTTTTCATCATCATCATGCTTTCAAGTTGGTAAACTCGCATGTGATTCACAAACTCCCCCTCAGCCTTTGCAATTGAAGTTTGGTAGTAAGAAAATGCAGAGATGATGATACGCGAAAGTTGATCTTTTAATAGACGAGTTCAACTGTTACACAAGTTACCTATTTATACTAAACTATCTAACCACTTAGCATCTTTGATGACGTCAGGGTTGATAGTGACAGGAAACTATATGTAACTAACTACAAACACTGCTAATACTAACTATCAGTGCTTAGCACTTTTACATTGATTATCTATCTAATGACTAAGCTCTGATCTCTATCCTCTGATCCTTGTAACTCTGGCAGACCTTTGCAACATTGTGACGTCAGATGATAGGATAGCAGTCTTTAGGGAAAGCAGTGTATGTACAACATAGGTTGTAACCTCTGATAATTTAACCAAAGCTCGGATAGTGTTATTTGGCTTTGTATCATCTGTTCCTTTCATAGGGTTCAATCCCAACAGAAGATATACTCTCTTGAGTGGAGTTGTGTAACCGACCAAGAAACCATCTATTGATTTAGCACCAAACTTTCCGTCTGAATCAATAATAGTACAAGGTGCGGCAAACGATTCTAAGTACTTCAGACTGGGTTTCCTTCGGTTTAGCATTTCAAAGAAAATCTTCTTGGTAGGTTTGACCGTTAAGACCTTGTTCAATGTATAGCATGCTGCTGCGACTGCTTCACTCCAGAAGCTGACCAGAAGTTTTGAATCAGCAAGCATAGTTCTCGCTGTTTCTATTAACGTTTGGTTCTTCCTCTCAGCTACACCATTCTGTTGTGGAGTGTATGGAGCACTGAATTCGTGTAAGATGCCTTTGCCGTTACAAAATTCTTTCATTCGAGCGTTATTTAATTCTGTATCGTTGTCACTTCGAATTCGTCTAATAGGGAGATGGTACAGATTTTCAATCTTCCTGAAGAGAATCATGAGATTATCGAACGTTTCGTCTTTGCTCTCTTGGAAGAAGACCCATGAAAACCTTGAATAATCATCGTTGACGACAAGACAACAAAAATCCATATGCATTCTTTCGAGCGGCAGCTTAATGGACCGAAAAGATCCATATGCAGTCTTTTGAGCGGCAGCTTGATGGAGTTAAGAATCTTTTTTGGATGAGACTTCTTAACTTGCTTTCCTTTTTTACATTCTAGACAACTATCGGTCATGTGAAAGCTTTTAAGATTCACTCCTTCAACCAAATCATTGTGAACCAAATGATTCATCTTTCTGAGGTGTATATGACCCATCTTTCTGTGCCAAAGTATTGACTCCTTCTCTGTGGCCTTCGTTATGAAACATTGAGCCGACTTTGAAGTAGTAGTAGCAACGTTCATATCTAGCACATAAATATCATTCTCGCGAGGAGCACGCATGAGAATCCACTCTTCTAGAATCTTGAAGCCCAGTTTAATGATCATGCACTCCTTATCGTTGAAATGGGTTGTAAATTGCTTATCACAGATCTGAGAGATACTGAAAAGATTTTTCTCTAGCTCGGTGATATAATTGACCTTATCAAATGACACCACACCGTAAGATAATTTTCCTTCGGCAACGATTCTACCTCCCAGATTACCCGTGAATCCCACGTGCCCTCCATTGATTGCTTTGACCTTGGTGATATAATTGACCTTATCGTGAAGCTCTGCTATGTTGGTGCATATTTTGTGACAACAGCTTAATAGTTAAATAGTTTAGTCTTTGGATATTTTATATTGGGCATAGCATTTGTGTTTAGCTTGTTTAGAGTTATAATGGGCTTGGAGAATGGCCTAGCCTAGTCGAAAGCCCAGTATGCTAACATGTGGTATATAAACAAGTTTTGCATTAGGGTTTCAGCTAACCTTGACAGATAGAGTTTTCAGTAACACAGAGAGAGGCCGTGAGACTGAGTGCGAAATCTACAGAGAGAGGCTGAGAGATTTCTTGTATGTCTTGAATTGATTATAAACATTCGTGTTGGATAATCAATAGAAGTCGGATTGAAAGTGATTGTTCGTGTTCTTCATCTAATATTCTTGTTTCTGTGTTCCTTTGATCCATCAAGGGATTTTGCACCCTTGGTTGATTGTCAATCTCGTTACGATCCACATGAGATAGGGACCTACAATTGGAATCAGAGCTTTTGCTCTTATTGTTGGTTCGAGATTGATATACAGGATTAAAGGGTTGGTTGAAGAAGCTTTGTTCAGCCGTCATCATCTGTGGTATTAGGGTTTCTTAAAGTTTGTGGGTAAACACGTACTACTGTGAAGTCACAGTAGTCTGATTTGCCAAAAACACACAAATTTGGGAAACACGGAAGGATAGGTTCTGAATTTTGGCACAAACTCCGGATTTGTTAGTCTGAGTTTATAGCAATTCGGGATTTGTCACTCTGTCTGAGTTAGCATAATTCTAGATTTGAGAGATACCGAATTAACGTCTCAGGATTTACTAAGTAGATAACAGTCCGAGTTTAATTGTGAGGATTTACAAGACTCCGAGTTTGTTCTGTCCGGACTTGGAATTACATAAGGTCCGAGTTTATCAGTTCCGAGTTTTGTCTTCAGATTTAATTAGAAAAGTCTGTCCGAATTTAACTTTTGAATTTGCACTATCTTCCGAGTTTGGGTGTTCCAGCTTTGTTGAGAATCCGGGTTTGAGGTTTATCTGTTCCGAATTTATTGGGAATTCTGAATTTGTGAAGGATAGAGCTTGTCCAAGTTTGTTACTCCGGGTTTAAGAGAAATCCGAAGTTACTCAGGCTTACAATTTCTGAATTTGTGACTTTGTTCAAAAGGTGGAGAGTTAATCAGCTGATGTAATCGGTTTTAAACGTATCTATGTCTAGATTCAGTTTGTGCCCAATCTTTACAAACAGGTTGCACCATTAGATTTAGTTGAGTTTTAGGGCAAAAAAAAAGGTTTTAGACATTATATATCATTGGATTCGTATCGTCAAGACGAGTCTAACGGTATAATTTGGTAAAAATAGTTTTCGAATAAATTTTTGTACGGTTTTACCAGTACGGTTACGGTTAAACTTGACAAGGACAAGTAGAGAAGTTAGA
The DNA here is from genome assembly GCA_947069175.1 of Scalesia atractyloides. Classification (NCBI taxonomy): domain Eukaryota; kingdom Viridiplantae; phylum Streptophyta; class Magnoliopsida; order Asterales; family Asteraceae; genus Scalesia; species Scalesia atractyloides. The sequence goes on from CAMTDV010000019.1 coordinate 17,382,454, forward strand.
TTTGGATTTTAACACAGGTATACAAAAATCCATTTAAACTTTTAAGCTGTGGCAAAAATAGATAAGCAGAGTGGAGCTGTTAAGAACTGGCCAAAACTGATTCATGTTGAACAATTTGCTGATTGGAAGGAGAAGCTTAAGGCTGTAGTTAAAGGTGAAGATATTAGAATGTGGAGTTGTATGATTTATGGGTATATTGCTCCTACACGTAAAGTTGATTGAAGAATATTAGTGATGAGATATGAGGAGATGGATGAATCTGAGAAAGGGGTGTATAATGCTAAAAAGTGGGGTTAGCAGCACTACAGTAATCCTTACGTGAGAAGATTCAGTATAGTTTTAATGGGTATAGGTCTTCTAGAGAGTTGTGGGAAGCTTTAGAAAAACATTACCAAAGTTCTTCAAAACATAGTACATGTGTAGCTGAGATTGTAGCTGTGAAGATTGGAGATGCTGGTGCTGTGGTAGAAGAGAAGAAGGATACTAAAGAGAAATTGAAAGTCAAGGACGCAGGAGTCACAAGGTGCATGGATGATGCAGATGAACTTACAGCAGAGGTGCAGGTACAATCAGAATCTGTGAGTCATACATGTCATAATTGCATCGAACTACAAGGTAAAGTTGACAGACTATCGGAGCAAAACAAAATCTTGTTAACAAATCTAGAAAAGCAAAAAGAGTCAAATGTTCTTTTGATAAAAGGTGGGATGGATTGTCTTAGTAAAATAAAATCAAATGAACAAGAAATTAGCAGTTTAACATGAAAAGTCAATGAATTGTCCCAAGTCATTGGTTTGGCTCGTGAAACTGTGAAAGAGAAAACAAACGAACAGTTTGAAAAGTGCACGGAATTGGCCGATGCACTGGCCAAAATTCTTGAGCTTCAAGGGAAGTTAGACATATTTGGTAACTCTTCGTTAGTTAGGACTCATATGCAAGAAAGGTTGAAAAAGAGTAATGATAAAACAGGAGTGGGGTTTTGGTAAACCTTCACCCTCTGATGATCAAGATTACTCCTTTTTACCAAATGAATTTAAGTTAACTGATTTTGTGCCCACTACACCAGCTGTATCGGATCTGATAACTGTGCACTTGCTTGCTAGTCCAGTTTCTTTGAAATAATTTGTTGGGTCTAACAGTACACCTCATAAATTGGATGAGGATACTGAAGACAAAACGGTCAAGACATTTAAAAAGGAATCAAACAAAAAGAAAGTTTTTAAGAAAAGATCCTGTTTTAAATGTCACAACAAAGGACATGTGGCTAGTTGTTGTCCTTTTAAGAAGGATAAGAAAGTGGATGTTGAAGTTGAGGTTAAGGATGGGAATCATGTTGGTTCAAATAACAATGTAAAACCAAGTAGTCAAACAAATAAACCGAAATTTCAATCTAAACCTTCAACATCAGAAAGATTTGATAGACCAAGAAGTATTTCTCAACAATTTAGTTATATAATGGTGAATAAGATCGGTCTCAAGGTAAAAATTTTGGATATCTAAATCGATACCAAGCTTTTGGTGATCGAAATTTTCAACGAAGAAATGGATATACGAGTTTTTGTAACTCAAATATTCAACATAATCCAAATTTTTTTCCAAAGTTCAGGTTATATTGATCGGAGAAGAAGGTTTCGAGATAATAGTATTCGAAGGTCTAAAAATCAGAGAGTTTATTGGAACTCTCGCGATCATAGACCTGTTGAAAATTATAAATGTTGTTCAACAACTGGTAAGACATCCAAGACACCAGTAAAGTGTGATGGATATTGGTCAGAAGTGAGGTATATTGATTTGAATGGTCAACCCAAAACCGGTAGGGTTTGGGTTATCCAGTCTAACTGAGTTGTTGAGTGAGTGTAGGATGGCCAATAAGGACTGTTGATGTGTTCGACAGTGGTTATTCCTGTAAAGCATCTGAATAGTAAGTTACCCATGGTAACGAATTATTTACTTGTACGTTTGATAATGATTATTAAAAATTTCAAAGCTGAAAAATCTTTTGTCAGATTGAAGTGGGAGTCTATTAGTATTTTAAATTTTTATTTTTGAAACTTACTCGATAAAAAAAATTAGGGGGAGAAATTTTCTGAAGCAAAAAGAGTTTAGTTAGTGCGTGAGTTTAGGGGGAGTAAGTAAGTTTAAAAATTAAAAAAAATCCAAAAACATTGAAAATTTGAAAAATTAAAAATGAGATTTCATGGTGTGAAAAAGAAGAAATGATAGTACATCAGTAAGTTAGTCTGTCACACTGAAACTGAAATTAAATGCTCAAGTGTGATAGCAGCTTCATCATATAATGTACCAGTAGGCAAAAGCATGAAATAATCAACACACCAATGTGATATAAACTTTACGAACTGAATATGAGTGGGTAACATATAAGTGGCGTATGGTTTAATGACCTTAAATATTGCGTTGAGAGATTGCCAAAATCTGAAGTTTTGGGTCTTTATGCTGTTATTTAATCCGGGATATCAGGGTCCTTCTGCTGCATCCAGATATAGACCTAGGCACAACCAGGATATCTTGAAAGAGCTAAAAATGCCAAAACCCAGAATGAAGAAGCTCTCCTAGAGAGTTATTCACATGTGCAAAATGCATAATTCGTACCAAAATTTGTGGTATTTGTCCTAACCCTCGTTGAATATTGGTCTCATTGCTATACGGAAGTACTGACCTGATCACCAACTATCTTACGTTGTAAAACAAAAGGATGAAACTCGGTATACTCACCTACTATGATGAATCTTTGTGCATACCTTGATCGTGGGGGTATGTCCTGAAGTGGGACACACTAGTATATCAGTATACTACTACCTTAACATATTATACGGTAATGGCACTTGATATGTTCATGCATTTTGTTTAAGCGGACAAACATAATGGTAATCGTCTTGAACTGCTTTTCACCAAAGTTACTTACAGAATTATCTAAAAGTGTGAAAACAGTTTGATTTTGTTGACATGATCTTCTTGCACATGATTCTCACAAAAAGATGTATTGTATATGTAGGACTGATCCTCAAAGCATAGGAACCTAGATTTGATCTCTATTGTCCGTTATAGCGGAAATATTATGACAAGTTTACCAAATAACAAGAATTAGTCAATTAAACGTTAATTTTATTGATATAACATCGATTTTCCAAATTGACAGAGCTCCGCCTCAAAGATGTCAAAGTTACAAATGAGGATGAGAAGCTAGCTATTTATAGAGTTGCAAGTTCGTTGGTGGAGGGATGAGTTCGGGCGAACTTGCCTAAGCAAGTTCGACCGAACTTCACATTCCAAGTTCAATCACCAGCGAACTTGACTCAGACTATCATAAATACTTCGATTTGCTAGCCTATTCAACTCTAATCTATACAGACTAAATATAAGACTAAGACATAGACATTCTGCACCAAGACACTCCCCCTTGGATATCGTCTTCGTCTTGTATCAGTCTTCAAATAAACATTAACGAACACAACCGAAGAAGTTCTTGTAAGGATTCCTTCGTCGTTCTTTCTTCGGATTTGGCGTCTGATCTGTAGGAGGCACTTTGTTCATGTACTAAAACCTTCTCAGCCTTGTCGCCCTACCTTTCTCGTGCATAACTTCTAGATGCTTTTCTTCCTTAAGAAATTCAACTCGCTCTAGCTCTCTTTAATTAGTTTCCCACATTCTTCCATAGTTTACTTCTCGAGCGTAGCATACATTAACGACTCTTTGATATTGCAAGGCTTGTTCTTTCTCACGTTCTTCAAACACTATCTTGCTGTAGAACAAGCACTTGATGTCTTCTCTTGAGCAATTCACTAGCCACATCGGGTCTAGTATCCTGATTGTTCTCCACAACCCCCTCATACCCTGTAACCACAATATCTCAACCCTTTCCTTTGTGATATCCAAATGTTCTTCAAATCATAAAACAATAACCGCTTCACATGTAGTTGGATTATCTGCCACCACTTAAACAATGGATAGAAGTTCTGTTCGATTGGCATTAAGGGCATGTTCCTCATTACTCTTGGTCGTTTCATAATGAACGTTATATCTTTTTCCCCTGTTTTCTTGTTTGTTTTAATGCGACTACCTGGAATAAACAGCTTCCAGTATCTGAATCCCTTTGTCGCTTCAAACTTGATCATTTTCCACAGTAACTGATCAATATACTTCATATGATAAGTAACATTCACGGTTTGAACAAGCTCCTCCACATATATGGTAAAGTCTTGAAGTCAGCCAGATATTTGAAGTATTGCACCCCAAATTCCCTTTTGATTGCATAAACATTCAGCTTCTTGAACCAACCCCAACTCAGGATATCTCCCAATGACACGTCTTTATCTCTAGTAAAGAATGCTAAAGGACGTCCAAACTTACGTTCACGCGTCATCTCTTTAAACTAGGACTTCTTAGCTTTAGCTATTTCCTCCTTCGTCATTGGTTTCGGAACTTTGCCTTCTCGAATCGATTTTTCGATTTTCTCTTTCAACATATCTTCATCAAGTTGCATGTACATCTCCTCATAAGTAGGAAAACTATATGTGTTAGGACCAACGTACTTCACAGTTTCATTACTTTCATCATTAGTAGACCAATCCTCTACAATCACTCTGTTGTACTCGTCAGCTTCAAACCTTCGTATATACTGATAATCATTCAGCTCAAATGTGTTAACATTCATCACTTGCTCCTCGAAATCAAAATCAAGTGATTCAACATCAACTTCGATCAACTTAGCCAAATCCTCTTTCGTATAGTTGTGCACATACTCGCCTTCCTCTACATTATGTTCCAACATGAGTATTAAAGGCATTGTAGGTACTGCAGCAACAGGCTTCACAAATCTATCAACATCAGACATATCAATCTCTTCAGTTGGCCCTGTTTGCCCTGACTCCCGCTCAATTTGATCATTCATCTTGTTCGATTCATCATCCATCAGAGAAGAAAAATCAACATCATTAGGGACTTTTGTTTCACTAATTCTCAGACCAACTCCTCCCTGATCATCATCATCGTCATCAGCATTATTCCAATCTTCATAATCAGAATCGTCTTTCTTATCGTCATCATTTTTATCCTCATCTTCTGCTTCTTCATCGTCCTTTTCTTCAGAAGCAATTACTGGATCAGAAGGCTTGACAGATTCGTCAACCTTAGTAATATAAGACTAAGAAGCTTTTTCAATATCATCAACAAACTTTCCGGCAGCTTCAGATGATTTAGGAGCTTCACCTCCAACCCCTTTACGTTTATCACTATTTGCAAGCTCTTTTTCAGCTCTTTCTTTCGCCTCTTGCCTATCCAGACGATCATACTAAGAAATGAATCAGTACCCAGAGTATTTGATAATACTTTCTGCATCCTCATAAACCTTCGATCATTTAGGGCTTGAATCGTCTTTAACTCAGCAATTTCTGTCTGCAGTTTCTCGTTTGTGTCTTACAGACTTCCAATCAAAGCTTTGAAAAATTCACGTTCACTTTCTAACAATTTAACTTTATCATCCAACATCTCTTTCTCAACTGCACTTTGATTCATTCTTTTGATCAACTCAGCTTTTTCTTCTTCATTCTTGGCTACTTTATCTTCCAAGATCTTTACACGCTTTTCGAGAAGATCAACATTAGTATCTGGAAAGAAATCATTCAGATCTTGAAGACTTATTGGCTCATTCTGCATATCACCAAAAAAAAAAGGCCCTGGAGTTTTTGGTGTTGACTTTTGAGTAGCAGCCTTTGGTGTAGACTTCTTTGGCGTGGAACTTTCAAAATGAGAAGTCGTTGGAGCAATCGGAGATGTAATAATTGGTACTTCGAGTAATTCAGTCTCAGGAGGTTCTTGTGTGACTCCTGGACGTTCAGCTTCAGTAGTAATGTCAATAGGAGGTTCTTGTGTGACTCCTCTCTCCTGTGCGCCAGAAGGTTCTTGTGTAACTTCTGCGCTTTTTAGCTTCCCAATATATCTCCTACTTTGTTGCTTTAGGGTTTCTTTGTCTTTTTACCCGTTGTCTTTGGAGATCCTAGGGTTTTTGCTATAGAAACCACTGCAGACTTTAAACGTTTAGCCGTTTTCTTCGGCCTTTCTTCATCAGACTCCTTTTCCTGATAAGGATCAAAATCAACATCAAATTCTTTTTCCTTTTCAGCTTCTATTTCTGCTGTTGACTTTTCTAGTTCTTTCTCCGGAGTTTCATCAGAATCATCATCCTTTTCAGAGATATAACATCATCTTCTTGAGTCGTTTTCTCAACTTCTTGACTCTCTATAACTATAGCAGCACTAAAACCAGCTTCAGCTTGAACATTTTCGGGTTCATCTTCATCAACAAGCATCGTTTCAACTTTCTTTGTTGCTCGCTTCTTTTTAGGGTTTTCAACTTCAGCCTTTAGAAACCATTCACTTCGAGCTTTTGGCTTAAGCTTCAAACCATTCTTTCTCAGCGTTTATCTCATTCTCGTCACCACTACCGTCTTTCCTCCACTTGTTGTCAGCCGGCGCTGTATAATTTTCATCTTTAATCGCCCCAAATACTGGCTTTGCCACCGGTGCTGAATCTTGCTTTTGGAATTTGATCAACTTTTTCACCGTTGTATCATCGAGGTGACTGAGATAATAGACGTCATTTGGATCACATGCAATGTTTGTGAATTTCTCATCAATTAGCATCTACACAAACCTCGGGTATAATCTCGAATCATCCATATTCTTCGACATATGTGTAAACACAAGCTTTGAATAATTGAACGGCTTCTTCAGAATCAACACCGTTGCCATACAGGCCATGTAATCTTGAACATCGTTAAGGCCCGCCTTTCTATGGCTAAAAGTATGAATAATAGCATGCATCAGGAGCTTATAGGGGTTAGGAACTTCCCCTTTCTTCAGAGTCGGCTTATTCACACTGCCCTTGTAACCCATCCTGTACAAAGAACCTCGAACCATCTTCTCGTTTAAGAATATCGGATCATCTTTGTTATCATTGAATTGCAAAATCCTTCGAATATCCTCCTCTGTAACAGTGATTGCTTTGGTTTCGTCTCCAACTTGTACTGACGATGTAATGGTCTCCTTATCATCGCTGAGACTCGCGTTCATCCAAAAGTGATAAGTATGAGATCTATACAACACTGTACGATCCATGATAGCTCTGTGAATCGGACATTCCTTTAAAACTTCAATATGCTATCGTACTCCTTCAGTGACGGACATAACGTCTTATCGAGTGTGATACAAGTAATATGGAATTTAGAGAAATCCATATAAATAACTCGCGCCAGTACTTGAGCCTGAAAAACGACGTAAAACACTTAGCACGCATTAATAGAAAAATTTACAAAATTTTCCAACACTTTTTCATCAAGTTTGGGCGAACTTGATGTGGATGTTACAAACTAATTTTAGTCAAGTTCGCCCGAACATGTATAACAACATGTTCAATAATCAATCATAAGTTCGGGCGAACTTATAGTTATCAAATTTCAAATTTTAAACACTAAGTTCGGTCGAACTTCCAAATCAATATCAATTATGTTTTTCATAGATGTTCGGTCGAACTTATGTTTTGTTCAACTTTATTTTGATTTGTTAACAAGTTCGGTCGAACATGTCAACAAGTTCGGCCGAACTTGTTGTCATCTTCAACACAAAGTTGCAACATTCAATCAATGCTCATTTTAATCAAATTAAACATAATTATATGATCGATTTATGTCAATAAACATGATTTCAGTTTCAATTTGCCCAACAAACCCTTAGTTCTATCATTTCTTAACATTTCAGATCTGAGATTATCAATTCATGTCCAAATCATGGTTCAATAGACAACAACACACCTCTTCCATTGTAATAAGTGTGTGGATCACTTAAAACAATATAAATTTTGGGAGCAATTCGTCTCTAGAATGACAATCTCACAAAAATCGCTCAAACACAATAAGTTCACTTCAGAGAGAAAGTTTCAGTGATAATGAGTTCGGCCGAACTTGCCTAAAACTCATTTCAAATTTTCAACTTTTTTTTACAATTTAGACCCTGAACTTTCCACTTTTTACCAGTTATGAAAATCCACTCAGTTGACCAAGTCCAAGCTAATGACCTTGGTTAACCGATTTATCTGCCGAGTCCAAGTTAATGACCTCGGTTTGACACGTTACAAACAAACTGTTGATATTTTCAAAATCAAAGTTTCAAATTAATGAACTGTTCCGTCGTTTTGTATTTTCAGATTTTACAGATTAGCTCCTAGCCCGTTGTCAATGAGATTCCCACCAGTTTAGCACCTTACCATACTTCGAAGACCCATTCTCCAACATTGGTTTGCTGAAAACAATGTAGAAACGAAATCTTTTTGAATTTTTGTAAGTTTATGCTAAAACAGACTGAAAATCTTTTTGGTTTTAATCTGTAAAGCTGATAAACTATGTACAGAACAATGTAAACTATGTACAAACATATTTACAAACATATTTTTGTGAATTTGTGTCTAAGGATTATATCAGTTAATTGAGATATGTCACCAGTACCGTTGACCTTTAGATGACTTTAAGTTTTAAACTCGTTTACCTAGATTGTCGATATGTTTGTCCACCTAAACTTTACCATGTTTCTCAACTGTTTCAAGATATGTTAAGGTATGATTTATGAAACTTTACTTATCTACGGTTCCCACTTCTTGAATATACTCATGTATCAAAATTCCCTAGATTTCATCTTACAGGTGAATATAGCGTAATTGATATTTGTATCTGGGTTTTGCGAGACCATGAGAGCTCAGGTTAGTACTACCGTACAGATAGAGAGATGAAGGCTCGTCTTTAGGTGTGTTCCAATTAAGGAATCTTTTCAGGACTGCAAATGATTAGATCCTTCGATACTTCTCAAGATTGTATGCAGTTTAGGGGTTTAATAGCTAAAGTATTATAGAAGTTCTAGGCTATTGCTTTCGCAAAATCAGAAGAACTTAAAGACCTCGTATCTCAGAATCAGGCAATCTATCAAACGAAATTTCGGATTACTAAGTCCATATATCCAAGATGTGGTAATCCACAAGATTAAGCAGTTGTAAAATTTAGTTTATAACTCGAAAACAGTTTACTGAACGTGTTATGCCTATCGACACATCCACAGTAAGACTTGTTTATCACTTTTAAACTTTACATTACTTTAGCATACTTTGATAGTCCACTGATGTACTATCATTTCCTTTTTGTGACACTGAATTCCTTTTTTTAAAATGTTTTTGTACTTTTTGCATTTTTCGTATGTTTTTTAATTTTAAAATCTTCAAATGTTTTTGTATTTTCTCTAACATTTCTCCCCTTAAAATCAAAAACATATTTTTATATTTTAGTTTTTAATAAAATTTTAGAATGATATAGACAAACCAATGTGGATCAGTGAACTCATCTTCCGATCCGTATTCAACCTCAGTGTCCGCACCTGTCAGAAAATTTTTCATACCATTAATTCTCAACAAGTATTTTAACCAGAATAAAGAAAATGGTTTGGTATAAAAATCAGCCTTTTGTTCGTCGGTGTGGATTTTTTCTATTCGCACCAATTTCTTTTCGTAACAATCACGAATGAAATGGTATTCAATGTGTTTAGTGCATGAGTGATGAACCGGATTTTTGGTTATATCAATGGCTGCCTTATTATCAACATACAGCGGAGTGTCGAGAAATTGCAGATCATAGTCTCTCATCTGATGTTGTATCCACAGAATCTGTGAACAACAGCTGGAGGCAGAGATATACTAAGCTTCACAGGTAGAGAGAACGACCGTAGTCTGTTTCTTACACTGCCGGGTTACCATTCTTGTTTCGAAGAACTGGCATCCCGTTGTAGTCGATTTTGAATTCAACTTATCTACACCAAAATCAGAATCAGCATATCCTACAAAATCAAAATTATCATTCTTTGGGTACCACAAGCCGGTTCTTGGACACCCCTTCAAGTATCTGAAGATTCCCTTCACGATCTGCATGTGTGATATTCTCGGGCTGGACTGATATCTGGCGCATAGGCAGGTAGGATACATGATATCTGGGTGCGATGTTGTCAGATACATCAGCGATCCTATCATTAATCTGTAGAGCGTCTCATCAACTTTGGTTCCAGTTTCGTCAATGCAAATCCTGTGATTAAGAGCAAGAGGAGAGATAACGGCTTCGAGCTTTCCATATCAAACTTCTTCAAGATGTCGTGCACTACTTGGTTTGATGAATGAAAATACCATCTGGATGTTGATCTACTTGCAATCCGAGAAAGAATTTCATTTCGCCCATCGAAGACATTTCGAATTTCTTCTTCATGATGCCCTCAAACTCCTTGCAAAGACTATCATTCGTTGATCCAAAGATGATGTCGTCCACATAGATTTGAACTATAATTAGATGACTACCAACTTTTCTGGTGAAAAGAGTACTATCCACAGTTCCTCTGACAAAGCCGTTTCCCATGAGATGTTACGATAACGTCTCGTATCAAGCTATCGGGGCTTGGTGTAAACCGTAAAGAGCTTTATCAAAAAGATATGCTTTCTTTTTGTTGAGTGGATCGACAAACCCCGGTGGTTGTACGACGTACACCTTCTCGCGTAATTTTCCGTATAGAAAAGGTGATTTGACATCCAACTGATAGACTATAAATCCTTCCCATGCTGTAAAAGCAAGAAATATTCGAATAGATTCTAAGCGAGCTACTGGTGCGTAGACTTCTGCGTAGTCTATCCCTTCCTGTTGGTGAAATCCCTTGACAACAAGCCTAGCTTTGTTTCGAACTATAACCCCTCGATCGTCTCACTTGCATTTAAAGACCCATTTAGTATCAATCGCTTTCTGATTTTCAGGTAGGTCTACAAGCTTGCACACTCCTCACTTCTCGAACTGTAACAGTTCTTCTTGCATTGCTTGCACCCAGTTTTCATCCCCTAAAGCTTCAGAAACAGTCTTTGGCTCTATCTGGGATATGAAACATGAATAGTAGCAATACTCTTGAATTGAAGCAACACGAGTATAGAAACAGCTCAAAGCTTTGTTTATTTGACTCCATGTTCTCACACCAGCTTGTAATTCGCCTATTATAGAATTTGACGGATGATAAGAATTTGATCTTGGCATCACTTCGCCTGGAATAACCACAGTATTCTCTTGATTTGTGATATTTTGATCTACCACCACTTCAACTTCAGGAGCACTACTCGGGCCTACAGATTCATTCATTAAACTTGTAATCTGCTCTGCTTCTTCATCTGAAGAAGATTCTCCATCGGACTCGAATGTTGGAGCCTCGTCCGAGTCGGAACTATGTGCTTCAGAAAGATTAGGAACCACTATAGTATTGACTGGTTCTGTAGTCGGGGTCACTTGTTCTGTTTGAGTTTCTTGCACCGCTATTACTTGAACTAGCACTAGAAGAAGATGATCCCAACGTGGGTTGATTAACCACAATTGGTATGACGATTTGTCTTGATTTGCTGATTGATGAAGATAATATAACGCTGCAATTTCTTCATCGGATGGTTCTTTAGTCAAATCGAATGATTTCCAAAGATCTTGATAGTTGAACAACCATGCGTCGTCTTTTCTCTGAATAGGATCCGTATAGTTAAAACAATCCACATGTTGTGCTTCAATAACCTTTCTCAACGAGGGAACATATACACGTCTTAACAGACTCTCATATCCGACAAAGAAACCATCAAGAGATTTGGCTCCGAATTTACCATCTTGATCGATTACAGTACATGGCGCACCAAATGGCTCTAAAACTTCAAGTTTGGCTTCTGTCAGTTAATCATCTCAAAACATTTATTCTTTGTTGGTTTGACAGTAAGAACTCTGTTTAGTGTGTAGCAAGCCGTTGCAACTGCTTCACTCCAGAAGCTGACTGGAAGCTTTGAGTCAGCAAGCATGGTTCTTGCCGTTTCAATCAAGGTCTCGTTCTTCTGTTCAGCGACTCCATTTTGTTGCAAAGTGTAGGGAGCACTAAATTCATGTAGAATCCCTTTAGCATTGCAGAATTCCCTCATTTTGGTGTTTTTGAACTCAGTACTATTGTCACTTCTAATGCGTCTCACCGGAAGATGGTACAGGTTCTCAAGTTTCTTGAAAAGCATCACTATGTTTTCAAACGACTTATCTTTTGATTCTTGGAAGAATACCCACGAGTACCGGGAATAATCGTCTGTGACTACCAAGCAGTAGAGATCTCTAGAGATGCTTCGGACATTCACTGGACCGAAGAGATCCATATGATGTCTTTCAAGTGGCAACTTTATCGAATTAAGAATCTTTTTCGGGTGAGATTTCTTGATCTACTTTCCCTTTTTACACTCGAGGCAATTATCTAACATATGAAAACTTTTCAGATTCACACCTTCCACCAAATTGTTATGCTCCAAATGATTCATTTTCTTAGGTGAATGTGACCCATCATTCTGTGCCGTAAGATTGACTCCCTCTTAGTAGCTTTCGAAACAAAACATTGTGCTGTTTTTGAAGAAGTATTAGCATTTCCCATGTCAAGAACATACAAATCATATTCTCTCGGTGCACGCATGAGTATCCACTCATCTGGTATTTTGAAACCCGGTTTGATGATCATGCATTCTTTATCATTAAAGTGGAATGTAAACATCTTATCACAAATTTGAGAAATACTCAGAAGATTGTTTTCAAGCTCCGCAATGTAGTTCACTCGATCAAATGAAACAACTCCGTTTGAGAGCTTTCCCTCGGCGACAATCCTTCCACCTTGGTTTCCAGCAAATCCAACATATCCGCCGTTGATACCACAATTCACCTGGAAAATACGGATCTATGGAGCCCCTGCACATTTCAACAACTAATTAAACAGCGCGACCCAAGCCTTTTTGGTCTTGGGTTGAATTGGATAACCATCGTCGTAATCAAACTCGCACTCGTCAGCATAATCAAATTCATATTCATCATCTGGATTTTCTACGATGTTTATGTTTGAAAACTTCACTTTCTTTTTATCTTTCAAACATTTGACATTTTCAATTTTGATTTCAGATTTTGATTCTTTCATGTTATCACTAGTCTTAACAGACTCAGACTTAGTGATTTCAGATGTTGGAAACTTCCTTTTTGCAACCCAGGCTTGTGATTTTATGTTAGCCTTTTTGATGTAAAACTTTGTTTTGTTTGCTTTTGAAGATTCACCGTTTTTGAAAATTGAATTTGCAAACTTCTTTTCAGATTTAGGTTTATTTTCAGGTTTTGATTCGTTTCTTTTCAAAATCATGACCGGTTTTACAAACTCTGGTTGCTTTGGTTTCACAACCTCTGAACTTTCTCTCCTTCGAAGATAAGCCGGTTTTGATTTCGGACACTTGCGTGCAATATGACCAACTTCATTGCACTTGAAGCAAGTCCGATTATCATGTGAGTGTCCACTAGTGGATTTTACACCACTTGTGGCTTTCGCCTTATATAGAAGTTCTTTCTGTTTCTTAAACCCGTCATTTGATTGTTTCCCAATCAAACATTTCTCATGAACCGTGTTCGTCCATAGACAAATTTCATGTTTTTATCTTTATACTCATGAAATGGTGACGTTTTCTTTTTAGGTTCATCAGATTCTTCTAAACCCAACCTAGCTCTCTAGTTTTCCGGGTGATCACCACCATTCCTACGGTAGTTATTGTAACTTCTTGTGGGTTATGAATAGAATTTCTTTTCATTTTTCTCCAGGTCTTCTGATGTAACTTCAACCGGTTTGAACAGTTTATCCAATTGATCTTCTTTGACATTCCAAATGGGAAAACTGTCATCAAAGTATAATCTATCAGATTCCTTAACCTTGTACATGACAACGTTAGGATCATCACATAGATCATCTTCCGATGATGTATCGTCATCTTCAGAATTTGTGTCAGAACTGTTCAAACTCGAGGTGGCGCTATCAAAGCTGCCATCATCAGAATCATTCAGAACATTTTCAACAATCTTTTTTACTACCGCATTGTCATCATCTGATTTAGTATAGACTACATCAATGTTCTCTGGCAACTCATTTTTATTTTCAGATAACAACTCAATGTTGAGTGCCTTATCCATCCCATCAACAGTTTTGCGACAATACTTCTCGCATAGGGGTGGAGGAAAATTGCTATATTCTTTACGAGTTTTCTTTTTAGACTTATTAACATTTTCTTCCGACGAGATCGTGGGAAGTATGTGATCGATGACATAAGCGTTAGTTGTGTAACTTCTTAAAAGTTGTTGAACACGTTCAGTTTCAATTTTCATGTCCTGGAGTTGTTGTTTGGTTTCAGTAATGGTGTTGATATAAATGTTTATTGCTTTTTGTTTATCCATTACTGTACCTTTCAACATCCTTATGGTATCATGTTGTTCAATATTATTCCTATCAAGCCTGCCATAATCATCTTTCATTTTGTCATACGCTTCCTTCATTGTACGATAATCATATTTGAAATGTTCGTTATGTACATTCAGTTCAGCGATGATTTGTGATTTTCCGATGCATTTAGCACATGGCTCACTACATTTTGTGCAAAGTTTTACAACCTCCACAACTTGTACTTTGACAACTTCCTTTACCTCTAGACCTACCTTGGTTAGATTTGCCATCATAGCTTTATCGGCAAAGTCCTTGAGGTTTTCAGCATATACTTCTTGAACAACATATGTAACTTCTTCATTCGATTTCTCCTCAATCATTTTCTCTTGAGAACTTCCATCAAAGTGACCTACAAAACTATCACATGAGTTAGAAGATAATACGCCTTGGTTCTTCATGTGAAGATACTCCTCTTCCTCTTGCTGTTGCAGATACTGTTCCAATAGAATATTTTGTAGAGCTACTGCTTCTTCGACAGATGTATCTTCAACAATCTCAGCCATCAATGCAACTCCGGTCTTCTTACCGATATAAGAATTCCAATCGAAGCCATCATCCTCGTTTGAAGCAACCATTGTCTTTTGAGTAGTGTTACTGTTTGGTTTCTCTTGGATTTCAACCTGTGTCTTCTTTGGAAAGGCGTGTACTGAAGTGACTTCTTGTAATATTCGTTGCCTCCTATAAATGGACTCTGATTGCCCGTCGCTTCAGGATTTTTGCATTCACTCTTAAAATGCCATTTCTGTCGGCATCTGAAACAAGTGACATTCAATTTGTCGAACCCTAGCTTGTTGCTTGAATTCCGATATCTCAGCCAGTGAGAGCAACAAACTTTGTCACTCTTCGAATGATAGAAGCTAGTGACCACTTGATATCCATCAGTTCAAGCTCTTCTTCGTCCACCTGAGCGTAGTGTTCGACGGTCATTTCGGGATTGCCGATCTTTCCGGCTACAAGACTTTCGTACGACTCTAGAACAGTGACGAGAAGTGACATATGTTGTTTTGCAACTTGCTCAGAAACAACATTGTTTAGATTGACAGCAATGTTACACTTGTACACATTCGGATCAGAATTCGTTTTCTGATTCTGATTTGCTTGACTTTGGTATAAAGCATTTGAACCAGTGCTCGAAAACGAAGAACTCTGTGGACTTTATCATATTGTGGATATGATTGGTTCTGTTTCTTTGGAGAAGAGTTCATGTTCGCAATAAATGTTGTCTGAATCTTTGGACCTGAATTGTTATCTTGTATTCCGGTTTTGTAATACAGGCCAACATCTTGAACAATGTTAGCATTCTTCGACTTCGTGATCTTTAGAAGTTCCATCTCATGACCTTCGAGTTTGTCAATGAATCTAGACAGCTTCAAGAATTCCCAATTTGAAATTTCTTTCAGAACCATCAAGTAAATAGTCCACTCTCCGTCCATTAGCGTATCTGCAAGCTTATCAATGTACTCTTATTCCGTCTTCTCGAGACCGTGTCTTCTCATTTGGACTTTCAGATGGACAGAAACGCTCAATCATCTATTTCATTATCTCGCCCTTCAACATGTTAAAGATGTCGAATTCCTTCCTGATGAGAGCTTTCTTACTCTTGATCATCTATGTGCTTCCTTGGTATTTCTTTTGAAGTGATAGCCAGAGATCTCTCGCAGTAGTATACTCGGGTAACAAGACCAGAATATCCTCTTTAACAGATTGTTGAATGAGGCTTATCATCTTTTTTCTCAGCAATATACTCATCTTTCTGTGTTGTAGTATACTTGTACTTCTCCAGAACTTGCTGAGGTTCGTCCAACGGAACAGTATAACCTTTCTTAATCGACACCCAGCCTTAGAAATGCATGGCCTGAACCCGATATGTAAATTTCTCCTTCCATCCTTCATACTTGTCCATGCTCATTAACTTCGGCGGTTTAACAGACATGCCCATCTCGTTGTCAAGATTGACTTGTTGAATTATGTTACCATTGGATGTACCCACTGTTGTCATATATGCTCTCTGTAGATCATCCATCGTGAATATCGAGACACGTACGCTGAAAACATGTTAAAACTTTTGAAAAGTTAGTTTTACTACAAGTTCGGTCGAACTTGTAGTTGTGAATGAAGAATTTCAGATTTTATCACAAGTTCGGTTGAACTTCTGATTTGTATTGAAAATTCCCTGAGTTTATAACTTCGAGCGAACTTGCAATTGGATTTTGTGAGAAATTGACAAGTTCGGGCGAACATAGCCTAAAGTTTCATGATTTTTATCAAGTTCGGTCGAACTTGAAAAAAAGTCAAAGAATTCTTAGTAAGTTCGAGCGAACTTAGCAAAATAACAGTAAAAAACCTTCAAGTTCGAGCGAACTTGGTAAAAACTCACTGAAAAAGTGACTTTTTAGCTCAAGTTCGGCCGAACTTGGCTAACAAGTTCGATGGAAGTGTGTTTAAAAAACGTGGTTTTTGCAACAATTTGACACCAATTCTTTTGATTTTAGACTCGAAACTCTCAGGGGTTTTCTATGATATATTGAACATGTCATATTCAAAATTGGACAAAATTTGACCGTGAATTCTTCATTTTTGGGTAAAAATTAAGAAAAATAGAAGAATGGAGTAGAATTAGAAGTTGTCTTGATATCAATCAAATCAGGCTATTCTAGCTCTGATACCACTTGTAGGACCGATCCTCAATGCATAGGAACCTAGATTTGATCTCTATTGTACATAATAGCGGAAATATTATGACAAGTTTACCAAATAACAAGAATTAGTCAATTAAACTTCGATTTTATTGATATAACATCGAGTATCCAAATTGACAGAGCTCCGCCTCAAAGATGCCATGGTTACAAATGACATTCCAAGTTCAATCACTAGCGAACTTGACTCAAACTATCATAAATACTTCGATTTGCTAGCCTATTCAACTCTAATCTATACAGACTCGATATAAGACTAAGACATAGACATTCTGCACCAACAGTATATATTTTTTAGTTTTGTTTAGTTAGTGTTTGGAAAATATCAAAAATACCAAAAAGATTTACTTTTTAAAAGACTTCCATTTTGAACTGACAGATTGTTGTTTTTGCATGGCTAGATAAAATATTGGTTTATCTTGAGTATGAAAAAGCTAATGGCTTTTCGAGATACTTGCTTGTGTTTCTAAGTAGATTGATGAAGTTATCAAAATGAAGTGCAGAACACAAGTGAAGTGCAGTTAGACAGAGAAGTGCAGATTAAGAGTGAAGTGTAGAATGTGTGAAGATGCATGGTAGGTGTAACACCCCAAATCGCGTAAAACAACACGCGGCGAAACACTTGGGGAGTCACGTTAACTGATTGTTTCAACAACACATGTTATTATATGTTTCGTTTTATTTAAATATTAAACATAGATTACATTGTTATAATTGTCTTGAGGATTACACAAAACAAATAAACAAACAAACATAGTTATTTTCTTTCTTATTTTAAAGGCACTAAGTCCACGTCCATTCCTACATGTGCAAGCATCAGTATCATCAAGCATTGACATCAAACTTGATTTCCGGAAACATATGTGAAAACGAGTCAGTAAAAATATGCCGGCAAGTACATAGGTTTTGTGAGTGTGTCAAGTTCATGGCTTTGTATATATTGCAATATATAATCCGACTTCTAGAGTCGTAGTTGAAAATTTAGTTTTGAAAGCAGTTGATATTTCAATAGTTTGGTCGACTAAAACAAAAGGTTAAAAGTTTATAAATTCTCGTATCCATGAACCTTGACTCGAAAACATTTGTTTTGTAAACCCAAGTTGTAAATCGTATTAAAATGACTCGTATGGTTTATATCTTTAATCGAAAATCGTTGTGTGTCATTGTTTGAAATCATTTGTCCAAGTAATGTAAATAACCGCATGTATGTAATATGATAAAAGTGCTTATATATAGGAAGTACCAATGGCGAATCCACCATGCTTTTATTACATTACACGCGTTCTGTTATCTAAATCACTTATCATGAACCATTTGTCATAAATCAATTGTTCATCGTTCATTATTTCCTTCTTATAAGCCATTGTTCATCGTTCGTTGTTATAAACCATCGTTCAATCGTTCATTGTTTTAAATGTGAAAACTTTTGGTTGTTTCGTGAATACATTCAAACCTTTGTTGACTTGTTCGAGACCACCCATGGTGTCGCTTAATCGTATAACAAACCACCAAAGGGTTTGTTACATACAGTTTAGTCGCTTCCCAAATTTCCCCACAAACCCCGAGAATTTTGGTAACGGGATTGTCAGTCCTAGGCGCCTTAACTTACTTCTGGTCGGCTTGGCCATTGTTAATGAATGTCATTCTTTTTATAAATACATTGCACCAACAATTTTGTTCACATTATTAAAATCGTTTTGTTTATATAAACCATAGTATTTGCATTTGAAACTTGTAAACCATAACAATTGTAACTTGAAAACTTGTAAACTTTTTGGCACATATGAATCACCCCAAAACAATTGAAAACATAAAAATAGGGGAACTGTGTACTCACTTGTGGTAGCAAAATAATTCATGGATCAATAAGAAAACCGAAGCTTAAAGATCCAAGAAATCACACGTGTCCTAAAAAAGAATAATTGTGTAAATATCGGGACTTTAATCGGTGGATCGGATAGAATGAGGTCTTGTAAACCAAATGAGTATTGGGACTCATATGAAATGGTTTAACAAAGTTAATATTCTGAATTGGAAAGGTTCCTAAGTGCTTTTGACCCATTATGACTCGTTAAGGTAGTTTACGCTACTTTAACGGTTCATTTGCATAAATACGTGTTCGGATGGTTAGATATGATATATGATAAGTCTATATGCCCAAATATGTTTAATAATGTTGTTATATCAGTTCATATGTAAAAATTTTGATTACATATGCTTAAAGTTGATTTATGCGCAAAAAGCGCGTTTTGGTCAATATTAAAGTACATAGAATCGACTTACCGAAATACTAACCAAACAATGTGACCATAAGGTATAACCACAGAGGGTTATTCCCTATACAACTATGGTCATAACTATGTGTTTGGTTGGGTCTAAAGATCCACCAAATGGGTCAGATTCGGAAGTCAAAGCGGTTGTCAAACCGTTCAACTTACGAGTCTAAACAAGCACGAAAATAAGAGTGACGATTTAGATATGTTTTGACATGTCTAATTAAGTTTATAAAAGAGTTTTGGAATCAAAACAACCTGTTTTGATATCCGGAAATTGAAACGTTGCAAAATGCGTAAAAATTCGCATTTTGACCGAAGCTTTGACTTGTCTAAAAGACTAGAAATGGTGATAATCAGTAGGCATGATTTTTATAGATCATAACCACCTTGATTACTATCATAATGCAAGTTTTAATTGGACTTTATGTTGATCAATCCATGATCAATTCTGGAAGTCAAACAAAAGTCAAACTTTTGAGTTTTAGCCCAAAATATGAAGGAATTACTTACAAACACCAAAGGAATGTCAAGGAATCACAGAGGAATCTTCAGGATGGTTGCAAATCAGATTTGTAGCAGATGGATCAAGAATATGGTTGCAAAAGTTCAAAAACTGAAGAACACCATAGTATTTATACTTGAATTGAGTTATTATGATCAAGACAAGTGACCATGAATCACCACTAAACTTGATTAGTGTCCTAACACATGTTAGAAGCAGGAAGAAATGTGGCAATTTCGAGTTATAGGAGTCCAAGCAATGAAACAAGGGGCTGTCATGTTTCAGCTGAAAAACCTACTCCGTCATGCCACGTGCCAGGACAATATTGTCCTCTCGCGTGGCGCGAGGAGCCACTAAAATCAGAATTTTCAAAAATGGCAGATCAGGCCCCTACACTCGTTTCGTCGCGTTTCGGGCACTTCTAACACCCGTTAACCTCATTTCTAAGCTCCATAAGGACGATAAAGTGTAGGGAACTTGAAATATGTTCAAAAATGTTCCAGAGGTCGGTTCGTTTGGTCATACGGTCGCGGTTTTTGGTTAATTACGACGAAAATCGTGTAAGAATCGAATGTGTGCAATTGTCATAGTAAATAAAAAAATTCATATATAAAACATAAAATTTCCATTCATTGATAACTTGTTTGTCATTGTTACATGCTTGGATTTCATCAGATATCACAGTCTCCCCTACTTCCGGAAATTTGGTCCCGAAATTTAATTAGAGGAAACTTGTGAGAATAAGTGTGGATACATCGCTTTCATTTAATCCTCTCGTTCAAAAGTAAATTCTGGGCCACGTTTGGATTCCGAGCGAACTTTGACTATCGAGATTCGTCTTCGTTTCAGTTTCTTGACTTCATGGTCCATTATATCCACCGGTTTCTCGACAAAATGCATAGTATCATCAATGTGAATCTCGTCGAGTGGAATATGGAGATTTGTATCGGCTAAACATTTCTTCAAGTTGGACACGTGGAATGTTGGGTGAATATTCCCGAGTTTAGGAGGTAGCTCAAGTCAGTATGCCACCTTTCCGATTCTTTCAACGATCTTAAATGGTCCAACATATCGTGGTGCATGTTTTCCTTTTTTCCAAATCTGACCACTCCTTTCCAAGGGGATACCTTAAGTAGGACGTGATCACCAACTTGGAATTCCAAGGGCTTGCGTCGCTTGTCCGCATAACTCTTTTGACGCCTTCTAGCTGTCAGAAGGTTATCGCATATTTTCTTGACTTTCTCGGTTGTGTCATGGATGAGTTCAGGTCCAGTGGGCTGTGTCTCACCGATCTCATTCCAACAGACAGGTGAACGACATTTTCGACCGTATAAAGCTTCGAAAGGCGCCATGTTGATACTGGTGTGATAACTGTTGTTATAGGAGAATTCAATCAACGGTAGATGCGAATCCCAACTACCACCAAAATCGATAACGCAAGCTCAGAGCATGTCCTCCAGTGTTTGAACCGTCCTCTCAGATTGTCCATCCGTTTGAGGACGATAAGCAGTACCCAGATTGAGTTTGGTTCCCATAGTAGATTGCAAGGTCGTCCAAAAGCGAGATGAAAATCAAGCATCTCTGTCAGATATGATGTTTAAAGGAACACCATGACGAGACACAATCTCATCAACATAGATCTTGGCAAGTTTGTCAGTAGAGTAGTCTTCACGAATTGCTATAAAGTGTGCTAACTTTGTTAGACGATCAATGATCACCCAAATTGCATCATGACCTCTAGATGTGCATGGTAACTTAGTGATGAGATCCATCGCAATGTTCTCCCACTTCCATACCGGTATTTCCGGTTGTTCAAGCAAACAAGACGGACATTGATGTTCGGCCTTGACTTTGAGACAAGCAAGGCATTTCGATACATACAAGCTAATGTCATTCTTCATACCCGGCCACTAGTACTGGGTACAAAGATCCTTGTACATTTTTGTAGCACCAGGATGAATTGAGTAACGGGACTTATGAGCTTCATCCATCAATAGAATACAGAGAGCGTGTTGATTCAGAACCCACAAACGGTTCATGTAGTATAGTAATCCATCGTCTCTCGTTTCAAGTTGAAGTTCGAGTTGGTGAGGTAGTTCATCTTTCAAGAAACCTTGTGTTACACAAGTGCGTTGGGCTTTAAGAATACGTGCTTGGATATCGGATCGAACTCGAACACAATGAAGCTTGACACGCTCCTTACGACTAAGCGCGTCAGCCACAACATTCGCCTTACAAGGATGGTAACGAATTTCACAGTCGTAATCGTTTAGTAGTTCAACCTAACGTTGTTGCCTCATGTTCAGCTCTTTCTGATTGAAAATATGTTGGAGATTTTTGTGGTCTGTGAAAACCACACACTTCGTGCCATAAAGATAATGTCTCCAGATTTTGAGAGCAAAGACAACATCTCCTAACTCAAGATCATGAGTTGTATAATTCTTCTCGTGGGTTTTCAATTGTCTTGACGCGTAGGCGATGACCTTATCCCGTTGCATTAGAACACAACCAAGGCCTAGATTCGACGCGTCACAATAAACCACAAAATCAGCATTGCCATTGGGTAAAGATAGAATAGGAGCATCACAGAGTTTCTGTTTCAAGGTTTAGAAAGCTTCCTCTTGTTTGGGACCCCACTCAAAAGGCTTATTCTTTTGAGTCAAAGCAGTGAGGGGAACCGCGATCTTTGAGAAGTTCACAATAAATCGTCAATAGTAACCAGCAAGACCAAGAAATGAGCGAACTTCTGTGGGAATAGTGGGTGTTTCCCAATCCTTAATCATAGCGATTTTGGAAGGATCCACATGAATACCTTGCTCATTGACAATGTGACCCAAGAATTGAACTTCTTTCAGCCAGAATTCACACTTGGAGAATTTGGCGTAAAGTTGCTCTTTCTTTAGACGTTCCATAGTCAAACGAAGACGTTGCTCGTGCTCTGCTCGAGACTTTGAATAAATAAGAATGTCGTCAGTGAACACAATCATGAACTTGTCTAAATAAGGCTTACAGACCCTATTCATCAAGTCCATGAATACGGTTGGAGCATTTGTCAAACCGAAAGGCATAACTGTGAACTCATAGTGACCGTATCGTGTGCGAAAAGCAGTCTTGGGAATATCTTCCTCGTGAACACAAAGCTGATGATACCCAGAATGCAGATCGGTCTTTGAAAAACATGTGGCACCTTGTAGTTGATCAAACAGATCATCAATGCAAGGTTGGTGATATCGATTCTTGATCGTGAGTTTGTTGAGCTCACGGTAATCGATACACATCCGGAAAGATCCATCCTTCTTTTTCACAAATAAGATAGGAGCACCCCAGGAGAATAGCTCGGATGAATGAAACCTTTGTCAGATAACTATTGCATCTCTGACGGTGCAAGACGGTAAGGAGATTTGGCTATTGGGTTAGCACTTGGTACCAGATCAATTCGAAACTCAACCTGACGTATCGGGGGTAAACCAGGTAGTTCTTTGGGAAATACCTCAGGGAAATCTCGAATAACAGGAATGTCTCGAATATTCTTGCTCTTGTCTGTCTGCTCCACAATATGTGCCAAGAAGGCCACATAATTCTTTCGCAAATATTTCTGATCTTGGGTACATGTCATAAATTTAATGCTACTAACGGGTTTCTCTCCACGAACTTCTAGAATTTCACCATACGGAAGAGGTACTCGAACAATCTTGTCAAAACAAATAACTTCAGAATGGTACTTGGTTAACCAATCCATTCCAATGATAATATCGAAGCTTCCAAGTTGCATCGGTGTGAGGTCGATAGAAAATAAATGGTTGTTGAGGTTCAACTGGCAGTTACGAATGACAGAATCAAGCACAAGAGGTTCACCATTGGCAATCTCGACTGAAAAGGCTTTTCCTAGTTTAGTTCTAGGCTTCGAAAACAAAGGCTCAAAGGCAAGTGACACAAAACTTCTATCAGCATCCGAATCGAAAAGAACTGAAGCAGGACAATAGTTAACAAAGAACGTACCATTTACGACTTCATTATCAGCACGGGCTTCGTTGGCGTTGATATTAAATGCTCGACCACGAGCTGGGTTTGCATTGGCTAGTCTCGGGCAATTATTCTTATAGTGACCCATTTCACCGCAGTTAAACACATGAACCAGGCGGAAAGTGAGGTCGAGCAGGATTGACTTGTGGTTGAGTAGGGTTCTGAACCGCTAGATTTGGGTTAAAGCGACAAATATTTGCTAGGTAACCAAGTTTTCCACAGGTAGTACACTGTCAACACGGTATCTGAACTTGATGGTGAGCATTACATCGGTTGCAAAGCGGTGCAGGTCCCGCATAAGGTTTCTTTGCCGGAGGTTGGGCTGGTTGGTTTTGGGGAGCAGTTGTAGTGGGTTGTGAAGTCATAGCAAATTTTTGAGAAGCCTTACGCTTCTTCGATCGTTTAGAAGGCTTGGCTTTGTTTCCCTTTGGTTTCTCTTGAGTTGACTTAGCAGAGGATTTCTTATCGCCCTTGCGATGAAGGTTACCTTTCCTGACTTGTGAATCAGTTAAGGTTGCGGCTAACTCAATAGCTTGTTGAACAGTGGTAGGGTTGCTACCAGTTACAATATCTTGCACAGGATCAGGTAAACCATCGATATACTTCTCGATCGCCTTATCCAAAGGCGTTACCATCGAAGGACAAAGTAAACTCAACTCCTCAAATCGGTCGGTATAAGCACGACTCTCACCACTGTCTTGCTTAAGGTCATGTAATTTGTTTTCAAGCACCCTCTACTCGTGGCGAGGACATAATTCCTTCATCATCAAAGCTCGAAGCTCTCCCCAAGTTTGTGCCAATGCCACATCGGCCCCCCTATCTCTCATAATACCATTCCACCATGTCAAAGCCCGTTTCTTGAACACACTAGATGCAAACTTGACCTTTCGCTCATCTGGTCATTGAACAAATCAGAACGTGCTTTTGAGACTCTCAAACCATTGGAGAAGTCCCGTAGCTCCCTCAGACCAAGAAAATGCAAGTGGTTTAGCTGAAAAATTGTTTGTAGTTGCACGGAGCTGGTGCATTGTTATTATTGTTGTTAGTGTTGTTCGCTTGATTCATTTGAGTTACTAGGTTCGGGAGTACGGCAGCAATTTGTTGAGCGATAAGTGTTGCCATTGTAGCATCTTCAGTTTGATCGCGTCTAGGAGGCATTCTAGAAAAGAAACATGATGAAAGATGTGTGAGATTGACATTTGAAATAAAATCAATAGACGCATCAAAAATATCGACGAAACATAAGGATTGCGAGCATTCGTTTGTTTCTCAAAACAAACAAACGACACACCATGACTAATCAAAGTAAATGGGTCTTTATAATGTATCGCGAAGACATGCTTTAGCCTATAAGTGGACACTCACCCCAAGAGTTCCCAGGTAAGAGTGACTGGTCCGATTAAGTGGATTTGTACGAACACTCTAGCCTTAGACAGAAAACTCATGGTACAGGCACCCACCCTTCATGATTGCACGTGTTCACATTATTAGAACCCAAACTTTGACGAGATTTTGCAAACTTTTAAGGCTTACACCAAAAACAAATCATCTAAGGATAGATGAATGATTTCCGAAAACATATTTGAAATTTTGTGGAATTGTTTTGGTATTCAACTAAGGATAGGTGATCGTAATGTATTTTAAATCTAAACGCATGTAAAATTGCGTTAGGGTCCTAGGAAGGTTATAGTCTAGGTCAAAGCATTTCTAATAATCTAATTCCGTATAACCAGTGCTCTGATACCAAGCTGTAACACCCCAAATGGCGTAAAACAACACGCGGCGGAAATACCTGAGGAGTCACGTTAACAAATTATTTCAACAACACATGGTATTTGATGTTTCGTTATATTTAAATATTAAACAAAGATTACATTGTTATAATTGTCTTAAGGATTACACAAAACAAACAAACAAACATAGTTATTTTCTTTCATATTTTAAAGGCACTAAGTCCACGTCCATTCCTACATGTGCACGCATCAGTATCATCTAGCATCGACATCAAACTTGATTTCCCGAAACATATGTGAAAACGAGTTAGAAAAAATATTCCGGCTAGTACATAGGTTTTGTGAGTGTGTCAAGTTCATGGCTTTGTAAATATTGCAATATATAATCCGACTTCTAGAGTCGTAGTTGAAAATTTAGTTTTGAAAGTAGTTTATATTTCAATAGTTTGGTCGACTAAAACAAAAGGTTAAAAGTTTATAAATTCTCGTAGCTATGAACCTTGACTCGATAACATTTGTTTTGTAAACCCAAGTTGTAAATCGTATTAAAATGACTCGTATGGTTTATATCTTTAATAAAAAATCATTGTGTGTCATTGTTTGAAATTATTTGTCCAAGTAATGTAAATAACGACACGTATGTAATATGATAAAAGAACACATATATAGGAAGTACCAACAGCGTATCCACCATGCTTTTATTACATTACACGCGTTCCGTTATCTAAATCACTTATCATGAACCCTTTGTCATAAATCAATTATTCATCGTTCATTATTTCTTTGTTGTAAACCATTGTTCATCGTTTGTTGTTCATCGTTCGTTGTTATAAACCATCGTTCAATCGTTCATTGTTTTAAATGTGAAAACTTTTGGTCGTTTCGTGAATATATTCAAACCTTTGTTGAGTTGTTCGAGACCACCCACGGTGTCCCTTAATCGTATAACAAACCACCAAAGGGTTTGTTACATACAGTTTCAGTCGCTTCCCAAATTTCCCCACAAACCCCGGGAATTTTTGTAATGGGATTGTCAGTCCTAGGCGCCTTAACTTACTTTTGGTCGGCTTGGCCAGTGTTAATGAATGTCATTCTTGTTATAAATACATCGCAGCAGCAAGTTTGTTCACATTATTGAAATCGTTTTGTTTATATAAACCATAGTATTTGCATTTGGAACTTGTAAACCATAACAATTGTAACTTGAAAACTTATAAACTTTTTGGCACATATGAATCACTCCAAAACAATTGAAAACATAAAAATAGGGGAACTATGTACTCATTTGTGTTAGCAAAATAATTCGTGGATCAATAAGAAAACCGAAGCTCAAAGATCCAAAAAATCACGCGTGTCCTAAAATGAATAATTGTGTAAATATCGGTACTTTAATCGGCGGATCGGATAGAATGAGGTCTTGTAAACCAAATGAGTGTTGTGACTCATATAAAAGTTAATATTTTGAGTTGGAAAGGTTCCTAAGTGCTTTTGACCCATCATGACTCGTTAAGGTAGTTTACACTACTTTAACGGTTCATTTGCGCAAATACGTGTTAGAATGGTTAGATATGTTATATGATAAGTCTATATGCCCAAATATGTTTAATAATGTTGTTATATCAGTTTATATGTCAAAAGTTTGATTACATATGGTTAAAGTTGATTTATGTGCAAAAAGGGCGTTTTGGTCAATATTAAAGTACATAGAATCGACTTATCGAAATACTAACCAAACGATGTGACCATAAGGTATAACCTCAGAGGGTTATTCCCTATACAACTATGGTCACAAATATGTGTTTGGTTGGGTCTAAAGATCCACAAAACGGGTCAGATTCGAAAGTCAAAGAGGTGGTCAAACCGTTCAATTTACGAGTCTAAACAAGCACGAAAATAAGTGTGATGATTTAGACATGTTTTGACATGTCTAATTAAGTTATAAAATAGTTTTGGCATCAAAACAACCTGTTTTGATACCCGGAAATAGATCCGTTGCAAAATGCGGAAACAATCACATTTTGACCGAAGCTTTGACTTGTCTAAAAGACTAGAAATGGTGATAATCAGTAGGCATGACTTTTATAGATCATAACCACCTTGATTACCATCATAAAGCAAGTTTTTATTGGACTTTTTGTTGATCAATTCATGATCAATTCGGAAGTCAAACAAAAGTCAAACTTTTGAGTTTTAGCCCAATTAAACTAAGAAACTTGAATCAAAATATGAAGGAATTACTTACAAACACCAAAGGAATGTCAAGGAATCACAGAGGAGTCTTCAAGATGGTTGCAAATTCGGATTTGTAGCAGATGGATCAAGAATATGGTTGCAAAAGTTTTTGAAGAACACCATGGTATTTATACTTGAATTGAGTTAATATGATCAAGACAAATGTCCATGAATCACCACTAAACTTGATTAGTGTCCTAACACATGTTAGAAGCAGGAAGAAAGGTGGCAATTTCGAGTTATAGGTGTCCAAGCAATGAAACAAGGGGCTGCCATGTTTCAGCTGAAAAACCTACTCCGTCATGCCACGCACCAGGACAATATTGTCCTCTCACGTGGCGCGAGGAGCCACTAAAATCAGAATTTCAAAAATGCCAGAACAGGCCCCTGCACTTGTTTCGTCGCGTTTCGGGCACTTCTAACACCCGTTAACCTCATTTATAAGCTCCATAAGGACGTTAAAGTATAGGGAACTTTAAATATGTTCAAAAATGTTCCAGAGGTCAGTTCGTTTGGTCGTACGGTCGCGATTTTTTGTTAATTACGACGAAAATCGTAACGAACGCGTGTGTGACCGTAAATGCGTAACAAACGGATTTTGAGCATTACATTCACTAAAATACAATATTTTTATGATTATAAATTTTTTTTGAATGTCCGTACGTGTTCCGGATAGCGAAATACGCAAAAAAGCATAGTTTCACGAAATTTGCAAAATAGCCCCTGAAGTCACAAAAGTGTGATTTTGCCATACCGAAGCCTTCAAAACTTATTTGTAAGTTATTTAAAGGATATTTAAGGTATTTTAGGCTTGTGTTCTTGTTCCGGAGTGTACGTCACTGCGAGAAACGGTAGACTTTTGCAGTTTGTCATAATTAGTCCCTGTGATCGAATAAAATTGTTTTTGACATACCAAACCCTCCAAAACTTATTTCTAAGTTATGAAAAGGTTATTTAAGGTACTTTTAGCTTGTGACATTATTCCATTACATACATTGAGTTAAATTGGTTTTGTTTGCATATCGGTTCCCCGGTTTATCTCATAGAAGCGATTCAAGAGTTCGAAATTGTGCAAGAATCGAATGTGTGCAATTGTCATAGTAAATAAACAAAATTCATATATAAAACATAAAGTTTCCATTCATTGGTAACTTGTTTGTCATTGTTACATGCTCGGATTTCCACAGATATCACAGTAGGATCCTTCTACTACATTGCAAAGATATTTGGAGATACGAGCTTAACCAGAGAATGCTAGCACACTGATCTAAATTGAATGAATGTTTTGGAGATTGGAAGCATCAGCTAATGGATAATGTAACACCCCGACCGCGTAAAAACAACAAACCGTGACGGAAACGTCGGGGAGTCACGTTAACAGATTGTTTCAACAACACGTGGTAATTAAAGTTATGTTTTATTAAATATTGAAATTTCATAGTTACATTGTCTTGGAGTTTAAAACAAACTAAATAAACTATTGTCTTTCATATTTTAAGGCACTAAGTCCGCGTCCAATCCTACGTGAGCGTGCATCGACATCAAACTTGGTTTCCAGAAACATATGTGAAAATGAGTCAGCAAAAATATGTCGGCGAGTACATAGGTTTTGTGAGTGTGTCAAATTCATGGCCTTGTATATGTATTGCAATACCACACTGACTACTAGAGTCGTTAATTGAAAACCTTGTTATCAAAAAGTATTTGGTATTGCAATAATAACTAACCAACTAAAACAAGTTAGTTAAAGTTTATAAAAGACTTGTAGCCATGAATCTTGACCAAAACATTTATTTTGTAAATTCGAGTTAGAAAATTGTCTTGAAGAAACCTTGTATGGTTTATACTTTTAATTGAAAATCGTTGCGTGTCATTTGTTTGAAAACCTTTGTTCTAAGTGATGCAAATAACGCCACGAATGTAATACGATAAAAGCAGTTATATATAGGAAGTACCAGCAGCGTATCCACCATGCTTTTATCACTTTACACATGTACCGTTATCTAAATCACTTACCATAAACCAATCGTCCATTGTTCGTGTCATAAACCATTCGTCCATTGTTCGTGTCATAAACCCATTGTTCATCGTCCGTGTAAACAAATCGTCCTTGTTTTAATTGTGAAAACTTTAGGTGTTTTGGTGAATACATTCAAACCTGTGTTGACTCATCTATACCACCTTTAAATTGCAATATCAAACCACCAAAGGGTTTGTTAGAGTAAACAGTTTCGGTCGTTCCCCAAACTTCCCTACAAACACCGGGAACCTTGGTAACGGGATTGTCAGTCCTATGTACCATAACTTACTACTGGTCGGCTTGGTCAAAGCTAATGAATGTTATTCGTGTCATTTGTATAACGCACCAACAAGTTCGTTCACATTATTGAAATCGTCTTGTTTATATAAACCATAGCATTTGTAATTTGAAAACTTGAAAAAAATTTAGCACATATGAATCACCGTAAAATATTTGAAAATGTAAAAGAGGGGAGATATGTACTCACTTGGGGTTGCAAAATAACCTTGAATCAAAGATTAAACAAGCACAAACGTCCGAGAAATCAAGCGTGTCCTAAAATCGGATAACTATGTAAATGTCGGGACTTTAATCGGCGGATCGGATAGAATGAGTTCTTGTAAACCAAATGAGTGTTGGAACTCATATGAAATGGTTTAACAAAGTTAAAATTCTGATTTGGAAAGATTCCTAAGTGCTTTTGACCCGTTTTGACTCGTTAAGGTAGTTTACGCTACTTTAACGGACCATTTACGTAAAAACGTGTTCGGATGGTTAGATATGTGTTATGATAAGTCTAATATGCCAAAACATGTTTAATAATGTTGTAACATCAGATTATATGTCAAAACATTGGTTACATAGGCTTAAAATCGATTTATGCGCAAAATGGGTGTTTTGGTCATTTATAAAGGCATAACTAGCGACTTAACATAATACTAACCAAACGATGTTACCATAAGGTATAGCCTCAGAGGGTTATTCCCTATACACCTATGGTCACAAATATGTGTTTGGTCGGATCCTAAGTTTGACCAAACGGGTCAGATTCGAAAGTTAAAGCGGTGGTCAAGACCCTCGACTTACGAACCTAAAGAAGCACTAAACTAAAAGTGACGAGTTAAACATGTTAGGGCATGTTTAACTAAGTTAGAAAACTGATTTGATATCAAAACAAAGTGTTTTGAGATCTAAAAATGTTTTTGTCGTAAAATGCACATAATGCGCACTTTTGACCGAAACTTTGACTCGTCACTTTGACTAGTAACGTGGTAAATCAGTAGGTATGATCGCTAAGGATCATAACCATCGTGATTACGATCACGTTGCAAAGTTCAATTGAACTTTGATTTGACCAATTAATAGTCAAAGCCAAAAGTCAAACAATGTTTGACTTTTAGCTTGAAATAGCTAAAAGCAATGAAAAAGGCTAAGGATGAGATCTGACTTGTTTTTAGGAACACCCAAGATCTCAGACAACTCAGTAGGAGGCCTCCAAAAGGATGGAAGCAAGCTCCAAGAGTATAGGGGAAGAAGAGGGAAATGAGCAAGGAGAAATGGTGAAGATCAAGCCTATTTATACTAATCTTGGAGCTCCCAAATCATGACAAGTGTTGATCCAGGTGTTAAGGTATGGATTAGTGTCCCTCCAGGTGTCTAATGTCGGTTAAAGGTGGCATAGATCGCGACTTGGTGGCCAAGGAAGTTAACAAGAAGCTGTCACCTTGATTTTAGGAAGGTTCTGAGCTGGGGACCCCTTACGGACTATATGGAGTTTTGCCTTACGGTACGTAAGGCCCTTCCAGGGGTAGAAGTTTCAAAAATTGGAAGAAATGGCCCCTGACTTGTTTTCGTCGCGTTTTGGCACTTTTAACCCTCGTTAACCCCATTTTTAAGCTCCATAAGGATGAATAAACATAGGGAACTTGAAAATATGTTCAAAAATGTCCCGGGTGAAAACGTCGGCGAGTACATAGGTTTTGTGAGTGTGTCAAATTCATGGCCTTGTATATGTATTGCAATACCACGCCGACTACTAGAGTCGTTAATTGAAAACCTTGTTATCAAAAAGTATTTGGTATTACAATAATAACAAACCAACTAAAACAAGTTAGTTATAGTTTATAAAAGACTTGTAGCCATGAATCTTGACCAAAACATTTATTTTGTAAATATGAGTCAGAAAATAGTCTTGAAGAAACCTTGTATGGTTTATATCTTTAATTGAAAATCGTTGTGTGTCATTTGTTTGAAAACCTTTGTTCTAAGTGATGCAAATAAAACCATGAATGTAATACGATAAAAGCACTTATATATAGGAAGTACCAACGGCGTATTCACCATGCTTTTATCACTTTACACACGTACCGTTATCTAAATCACTTACCATAAACCAATCGTCCATTGTTCGTGTCATAAACCATTCGTCCATTGTTCGCGTCATAAACCAATTGTTCATCATCCGTGTAAACAAATCGACCTTGTTTTAATTGTGAAAACTTTTGGTCGTTTTGGTGAATACATTCAAACCTGTGTTGACTCGTCTATACCACCAAAGGGTATCTTTAAATTGCGATAACAAACCACCAAAGGGTTTGTTAAAGTAAACAGTTTCGGTCGTTCCCCAAACTTCCCCACAAACACCGGGAACCTTGGTAACGGGATTGTCAGTCCTATGGTACCATAACTTACTACTGGTCGGCTTGGTCAAAGCTAATGAATGTTGTTCGTGTCATTTGTATAACGCACCAACTAGTTCGTTCACATTATTGAAATCGTCTTGTTTATATAAACCATAGCATTTGTAATTAGAAAACTTGAAAACAATTTAGCACATATGAATCACCCAAAATATTTGAAAACCTAAAAGAGGGGAGCTATGTACTCACTTGGGGTTGCAAAATAACCTTGAATCAAAGATTAAACAAGCACAAACGTACGAGAAATCAAGCGTGTCCTAAAATCGGATAACTATGTAAATGTCGGGACTTTAATCGGCGGATCAGATAGAATAAGGTCTTGTAAACCAAATCAGTGTTGGAACTCATATGAAATGGTTTAACAAAGTTAACATTCTGATTTGTAAAGATTCCTAAGTGCTTTTGACCCGTTATGACTCGTTAAGGTAGTTTACGCTACTTTAACGGATCATTTACGTAAAAACGTGTTCGGATGGTTAGATATGTCTTATGATAAGTCTAATATGCCAAAACATGTTTAATAATGTTGTAACATCAGATTATATGTCAAAACATTTGTTACATAGGCTTAAATTGGATTTATGCGCAAAATGGGCGTTTTGGTCATTTATAAAGGCATAACTAGCGACTTAACATAATACTAACCAAACGACGTTACTATACGGTATAACCTCAGAGGTTATTCCCTATACAACTATGGTCACAAATATGTGTTTGGTCGGATCCTAAGATTGACCAAACGGGTCGGATTCGAAAGTCAAAGCGGTGGTCAAGACCGCTCGACTTATGAACCGAAACAAGCGCTAAACTAAAAGTGACGAGTTAAACATGTTAGAACTTGTTTAACTAAGATAGAAAACTGATTTGATATCAAAACAAAGTGTTTTGATATCTAAAAATGTTCCGTCGTAAAATGCACATAATGCGCACTTTTGACCGAAACTTTGACTCGTCACTTTGACTTGTAACGTGGTAAATGATCGCTAAGGATCATAACCATCGTGATGACGACCACGTTGAAAAGTTCAATTGAACTTTGATTTGACCAATTAATGGTCAAAGCCTGTTTGACTTTTAGCTTGAAATAACTAAAAGCAATGAAAAAGACTAAGGATGAGATCTTACTTGTGTTTAGGAACACCCAAGATCTTAGAGAACTCAGTAGGAGGCATCCAAAAGGATGGAAGCAAGCTCCAAGAGTATAGGAGGAAGAAGATGGAAATGAGCTAGGAGAAATGGTGAAGATCAAGCCTATTTATACTAATCTTGGAGCTCCCAAATCATGCCAAGTGTTGATCTAGGTGTTAAGGCATGGATTAGTGTCCCTCCAGGTGTCTAATGCAGATTAAAGGTGGCATCGATCGCGACTTGGTGGCCAAGGAAGTTAACAGGAAGCTGATTTTAAGGAGGTTCTAAGCTGGGGACCCCTTACGGACCGTATGGGGTTTTGCCTTACGGTCCGTAAGACCCTTGTAGGGGCAGAAGTTTAAAAAATTGGCAGAAATGGCCCCTGAACTTGTTTTCGTTGCGTTTTGACACTTTTAACATAGGGAACTTGCAATATGTTCAAAAATGACCCGGGTGTCGGCTCGTTCGGTCGTACGGTTGCAGTTTTTGGTTAATTACCACGGAAATCGTAACGAACGCGCAAATGACCGTAAACGCGTAACGATTGATATTTTTGCATTCCAATCATTAAAATACTAGATTTTAATGATTACAAAATTTTTGGATGTGCGTACATGTTCTGGATAACGTTATACGCGAATCGGCATAGTTTCGCAGAATTTCCAAAATAGCCCCTGAAGTTGCAAAAGCATGATTTTGCCATACCGAAGCCCTCGAAACTTATTTCTGAGTTATGTAAAGAGTATTTAGGGTATGTTTAGCTTATTTCATCATTCAAGAGTGTATGTCATGTTAAACTGATTATGTTTGCGTAACAGGTTTGCGATTTCACTTCAGTAGTTGTTTAAGAGTTCGGAATCACGCAAGAATTGAATACGTGCAAGTGTCAAGATAAAAATACAAATCTCGTAAATAAAACACAAAAATTTCATTGATTGATAATTCATTCGGAATCGTTACACGGTCGAACCACCACAAATGTCACAGGGAGTCTGTTGATGTCAGAGTTTGTGCGTAGATGACGTTATCCAAAGAACAAAAAGAGCACAAGATGTTTGAAGACAAAGTTACACTATGAAGCTATTGTCAAGGGAGAGTCTGTTGGTGCATATTTTGTGACAGCAACTTAATAGTTAAATAGTTTAGTCTTTGGATATTTTATATTGGGCTTAGCATTTGTGTTTAGCTTGTTTAGAGTTGTAATGGGCTTGGAGAATGGCCTAGCTCAGTCCAAAGCCCAGTATGCAAACATGTGGTATATAAACAAGTTTTGCATTAGGGTTCGGGCCAACCTTGAGAGATATAGTTTTCAGTAACATAGAGAGAGGCTGTAAGACTGAGTGAGAAATCTACATAGAGAGGCTGAGAGATTTCTTCTGTGTCTTGAATTGATTGTAAACATTCGTGTTGGATAATCAATAGAAGACGGATTGAAAGTGATTGTTCGTGTTCTTCATCTAATATTCTTGTTTCTGTGTTCGTTTAATCCATCAAGGGGATTCCACACCCTTGGTTGATTATCACTCTCGTTACGATCCACGTGAGACAGGGACCTACACGCTATCCATAATCCACTTCGACAATATGGATCTTTGGAGCCCCTGCACATGTAAAGAACTCATTTAAAGAGGGAAACTCAAGCCTTTCCGGTCTTGGGTGGAATTGGAATATCGTAAGTAGGAACTTGCAATTCAACATTTGATACTTTCTGATCAGTCTTTGTGTCATTGAGAGTTTAATTTTTTGACTAATGTAGAAGTTATCTTTGAACCTTCAGACGATGATGAAGATTTCTTAGCAACCATGATTGAGATTTCATTCTAGCTTTCTTAATGTAGAATTTTGAATCTTTGTTTGCATTTGATTTAGAAGTTTCACCTTTTTCAAAAAATGATTTCTCAGTTTTAGGTTTCACTTTGATTTTAGATTCATTGTTTTGTTTTAAGATCGTGATTGGTTTTACAATCTCTAGTTGCTTAAGTTTCTCAACATCTGAACTTGTTTTCCAACGTTGATATATAGGCTTTGATTTTGAACACTTGCGAGCAATGTGACCAACTTCATTGCATTTGAAGCAAGTCCGAGTATCAGAATGTCCATTCATGGGTTTTATTCCACTTGTGGATTTAGCCTTATCACAAAGTTCCTTCTCCTTTTTAAACTCATCATTTGATTGCTTCCCAATAAAATTATCTTCCTGAACCGTGTATATCCAATAAATGAAACTCATGTTTTTATTCTTGTATTCATGAAACGGTGACTTTTTTCCTTTTCGGTTCATCTTCTACCACCAAACCCAATCCCGCTCTCTTGTGCTCAGGAATGTCACCACCATTCCTTCGATAGTTGTTAAAAACTTTCTTGGGTTTTGAATAGAACTTTTTTTTCATTCTTCTCTAGATCATCTGATGATACTTCAACAAGTTTGAACAGTTTATCGATTTAATCTTCTTTCACATTCCGAATCAGAAAACTATCATCAAAATATAGTCTATCAGAATCCTTAACTTTGTACATCACAACGTTAGGATCATCACTTAGGCTATCTTCTGAAGATGTATCATCATTTTTAGATTGTGATTGCGAACTGTTCGAACTTGAGTTGGCGCTATCAAAGCTGCCATCATCAGAATCATTTCCCAAAAATTTTCTACCACATTTTTCACAACCTCTTCACTGTCATCATTTGATGTTGTGTAGACTAAATGAATGTTCTCAGGCAACTTATCATTTGTTTCTGATAAAAGTATTATGTTAGTTGCCTTTTCAATCCCATCCACTTTGTTGTGACAATTGTTGGTGCATATGTTTGTTGGCTACGTCATTATGTATCGAGTCTGAGTGAATAGGGCTTAATCTGTTAGAATCTAGGCGTAACTATGTGGTTTAGGGCCAATTTCGCTTGAGATAAGTTTGGTGTTGTCAAGTTCGGCCAAACTTGACTAAGTCAAGTTCGGGCGAACTCCTCCTATCAAGAGCTAACTTCTACTACTATATATAGGTGCCTTGTGATTTCATTAGAGATTTTGGCACAAAGACGGCGAAGCTCTGTCGGACCCGGTTCTCGAATGTATTGAACTTTAGATCAATGAAAACAACCTTTAAATGAGTAATTCTTGTTATTTGGTTAACTTGTCATTAGTTTCCGCCTAATCGGAGAATAGATAACAAATTTCGGTTCCCGTGCTAATCGTGGACGTTCCTACAAGTGGTATTAAAGCCTGGATACCTAAATTTGCTGGAATCAAGTCAAGAATTTCTCTACTTCATCTCCATTCTAACATTTTCTTAACATTTTCACAACATTTTCACATACTTAATGATTTCATGGACAAAATCAGCTAAAAATTGAATATGTCATGTAAAATTCATCATAGATAAACCCCTGGGAGTTTGGACATTAAATTCAATCGAATTGATATCAAAACGTTGAACAAACCATGTTTTCAAAACCCTCTTTGATCGAACTTGTTACCCAAGTTCGACCGAACTTGTCTTAGAAACTCATTTTTTGAGTGAATTTCTATCAAGTTCGCTCGAACTTGAAAGATTTTGCGGAAATTTTTAGTGAAGTCCGACCGAACTTGTAGTATTTTCTTTGATTTTCCTCAAGTTCGCTCGAACTTGAGAAATTTCTTTGGTCAATATATCAAGTCCGACCGAACTTGAAAATTTCTTATAAAATTTGAGTGTAAGTTTGCTCGAGGATAAACTAAGTGACCCAGGTTCCACCTAACTTAAGTGTCCTTCTTGAGATCATTTTCAAGTTCGCTCGAAGTGAAAAATGTATTCTTAACTCACATCACGTTCGACCGAACTTGAGTTAGTGTGATAAAAATTTGAATCTTGTCATCTAAGTTCGACCGAACTTGTGAAAATCTGAAATCAAAAGCTGGTTTCACACAAGTTTGACCGAACTTGCCTGTTTCTAATCAAATTTCAAGTGTTTTTTATCGTATTCTCAGATAAGTCATCAGATTGACAAAATGGAAGATTTCCACAACGTGTTCGTCTCTCAAATGGCTTCTTCATCAAATGTTCTAGCGGTGAACCAGATAAATATCGACAACGAAATGGGTGCTACATCGAAACCGCAAAAGCTAATGAGCATGGATGAATTTGAAGGATGGAAAGAAAAGTTTGTGAATTGGATACAAGCGAATCAATTCAACAGCTGGGTTGCAGTTGAAGATGGGTACAAATGGCCAAAAGATGAGCTTGATCAAGATCTTCTACTGAATAAGTTTTCAAATACCGACAAAAATAACTATGTGTGGAGAAGAAAATGATCAACTTGATACAACAATCAGTGAAGGAAGATATCTTGATACTATTGCCAGAATATGACACTTCGCAAGAATTATGGAATTCTTTTTGTGAGAAATTTAAAGGAAGTGATGAAATGATCAAAAGCAAAAATCTTTAATCAAGAAAGAACTCAAAATCTTCACAATGATTAAAGTTGAAACAATGAAGCAGATGATCGATAAATACTGTCACCACATGGTCCAAATGCGGAGACATGATATCAGAAAATCTGATGAAGAGCAAATCGAGAAGCTGGCTGATGCACTTCCAGAAGAATAGTCCATCTTGGAGACATTTCAAATTGTCATCCTTTATAGACAAATTGGAAGGACATGAAATGGAATTGATGAAGATTGCAAAATCGAAGAATGCTAATGTTGTTCAAGATGTTGGTGTCTATTACAAAGGAGGTATTCCAGATACTTCGATTCAAAGCCCGAAAATTCAAACAACATTTAGTGCAAATACAAATTCTTCTCCAAATCAAAGTTCTCCATATGCTGGATACACAAGTGCAAGTTCAAGCTCATCATTCCAAAATCAGACAAACCAAGCTAGTTATGATTCAACTATTTTCCAATGCAACATAACAGTTGATTTGAAGAATGTATTTCCAGAAAAAGTTGCTAAACAGCACATAGCACTTCTTGTTACCATTCTCGAATCATATGAAAGTCTCATTGCTGGAAAGATCGGTAATCCAGAGATGACCGCTGAAGATTATGATCAGGTGGACGAAGAAGAATTGGAGCTGATGAATATTAAATGGAGTCTGGCATCTATCATCAGAAGAGTTTCCAAATTTGTGGTGCTCACTGGAACGGATATTGGTAACTCAAGCAACATGCTTGGATTTGACAAGACTAAAGTCACTACTAGAGTCGTTAATTTAAAAACCTTGTTATCAAAAGTATTTGGTATTGCAATGATAACTAACCAACTAAAACAAGTTAGTTATAGTTTATAGAAGACTTGTAGCCATGAATCTTGACCAAAATATTTGTTTTGTAAATTCGAGTAGTAAATCGCCTTGAATAAACTTTGTATGGTTTATATCTTTAATTGAAAATCGTTGCGTGTCATTGTTTGAAAACCTTTGTTCCAAGTGATGCAAATAGCGGCACGAATGTACTATGATAAAGGAACTTATATATAGGAAGCACCAGCGGCGAATCCACCATGCTTTTATCACATTACACACGTTTCGTTATCTAAATCACTTACCATAAACAAATCGTTCATTGTCCGTGTCATTAACCAATCATCCATTGTTCGTGTCATAAACCAATTGTTCATCTTCCGTGTAAACAAATCGTCCTTGTTTTAATTGTGAAAACTTTTGGTCGTTTTGGTAAATACATTCAAACCTGTGTTGACTCGTCTATACCACCAAAGGATATCTTTAAATTGCAATAACAAACCACCAAAGGGTTTGTTAAAGTAAACAGTTTCAGTCGTTCCCCAAACTTCCCCACAAACACCAAGAAACTTGGTAACTGGATTGGAAGTCCTATGGTACCATAACTTACTACTGGTCGGCTTGGCCAAAGCTAATGAATGTCATTCGTGTCATGTATATAACGCACCAACAAATTCGTTCACATTACTGAAATCGTCATGTTTATATAAACCATAGCATTTGTAATTTGAAAACTTGAAAACAATTTAGCACATATGAATCACCCGAAAATATTTGAAAATCGTAAAAGAGGGGAGCTATGTACTCACTTGGGGTTGCAAATTAACCTTGAATCAAAGATTAAACAAGCTCAAATGTCCGAGAAATCAAACGTGTCCTAAAATTGGATAACTATGTAAATGTCGGGACTTTAATCGGCAGATCGAATAGAATGAGGTCCTGTAAACCAAATGAGTATTGGAACTCATATGAAATGGTTTAACAAAGTTAACATTCGGATTTGGAAAGATTCCTAAGTGCTTTTGACCCGTTATGACTCGTTAAGGTAGTTTCATGCTACTTTAACAGATCATTTACGTAAAAACATGTTCGGATGGTTAGATATGTGTTATGATAAGTCTAGTATGTCAAATTAAGTTTAATATAGTTGCAACATCAGTTTATATGTCAAAACATGGGTCACATATGCTTAAAGTTGATTTATGCGCAAAAAAGACATTTTGATCATTTATAGGGCATAATAGACAACTTAACATAACACTAACCAAACGACGTGACCATAAGGTATAACCTCAGGGGTTATTCCCTATACAACTATGGTCACATATATGTGTTTAGTCGGATCCTAAGATCGACCAAACGGGTCGGATTCAAAAGTCAAAGCGGTGGTCAAGACCGCTCGACTTTCGACCATAAATAAGCACTAAACTAAAAGTGACGAGTTAAACACGTCTAACAAGGTTTATAAAACTGATTTGATATCAAAACAAAGGGTTTTGATACCCGAAAATAGTTCCGTTGACCGAAACTTTGACTCGTCACTTCGACTAGGAAACATGGTAATCAGTAGGCATGATCACTAAGGATCATAACCATTGTGATTACGATCACGTTGCAAAGTCCAACTGGACTTTGCTTTGACCAATTAATGGTTAAAGCTAAAATTCAAACAGTAAGTCAAATCTTTTGACTTTTAGCTCATAATAAGCTAAAATAATGAACAAGGCATGGTTAGAGCACTTACTTGCACTCAAGGAAGCCAAGATTACTTAGAAAAACTCATATGGGAGGCCTCCTAATAAGGTAGCAACTCCATTTAGAGGTTAGAGAGAAGAAAGATCGAAATGAGCAAGGAATTTTTTTGAATATCTAGGGTATTTATAGTTGTTGAAGAGCTTTAGGATCATGCCAAGTGTTAGGAGATGTTGTAGGATCATTACAAGTGTTTAGTGAGGTGTTGCAACCAGGAGAAGTGTGGCAAAAACGAGTTATAGGTGTCAAGTCAAATGAACAAGAAGTTGCCAGGTAGCTGCTGCCATAGGGCATCCCCCACGTGTCGTGGGAGATCTTGGGGGGTCTCTCGCGTGGTGCCTGGGATTCCTAAGTTTCAGAATTGGCAGAACAGGCCCCTGTAGCCTAAAACTTGTTTTTCGACGCGTTTTGGCCCATTTAACACTCATTAACCCCATTTTTAAGCTTTATAAGGAAGATAAAGCATAGGGAACTTGAAAAATGCTCGGAAACTTTTTGGATGTCGGTTCGTTTGGTCGTACGGTTGCGGTTTTCGGTTAATTACGACAAAAATCGTAACAAACGCGCAAATGACCGTAAACGCATAGCGAATGGTATTTTTGCATTCAAATCATTAAAATACTAGATTTTAATGAGTAAAAAAATTTATGGATGTGCGTACATGTTCCGGATAACTATATACGCGAATCGGCATAGTTTCGCAGAATTTGCAAAATAGCCCCTGAAGTTGCATAAGCATGTTTTTGCCATACCGAAGCCTTCAAAACTTATTTCTAAGTTATGTAAAGGGTATTTAGGGTATGTTGAGATTATGTCGGTGTTCTAGAGTGTACGTTGCGTTAAACTAATTAAGTTTGTGTAATAGTTTGCGATTTCACTTCCAGAAGTTGTTTAAGAGTTCGGAATCGTGCAAGAATCGAATATGTGCAATTGTCATGATAAAAATCCAAATCTCATAAATAAAAAACTAAAATTTCATTGATTGATAATTCGTTCGGAATTGTTATACAATCGGATCGCCACAAATGTCACAGTCTCCCCTACATTAGGAAATTTCATCCTGAAATTTAATTAGAGGAAACTTGTGGAAACAAATTTGGGTACTTCGCTTTCATTTGATCCTCTCGTTCCCAAGTAAATTCTGGGCCATGTTTGGATTCCCAGCGAACTTTGACCATCGGAATTCGTCTTCGCTTGAGTTTCTTAACTTCACGGTCCAAAATCTCCACAGGTTTCTCGACAAAGTGCATAGTGTCATTAACGTGAATTTCGTCGAGAGGGACGTGAAAATTTTTGTCGGCCAAACCCTTCTTTAGATTGGACATGTGGAATGTTGGGTGAACGTTTCCAAGTTTAGGAGGTAGCTCAAGTTGGTAGGCCACCTTTCCGATTCCTTCAACGATCTTGAATGGTCCAACGTATCGTGGTTCAAGTTTCCTTTCTTTCCAAATCTGACCACTCCTTTCCAAGGGGATACCTTGAGTAGGACGTGATCACCAACATGGAATTCCAAGGGCTTGCGTCGCTTGTCCGCATAACTCTTTTGACGGCTTCTAGCTGTCAGAAGGTTATCGCGTATTTTCTTGACTTTGTCTATTGTGTCATGAATAAGTTCTGGTCCAGTAAACTGAGACTCTCCAACCTCATTCCAACAGACAGGTGAACGACATTTTCGACCGTATAAAGCTTCGAAAGGCACCATGTTGATGCTAGAATGATAACTATTGTTGTAGGAGAATTCGATCAATGGTAGATGCGAATCCCAACTAACCAAAGTCGATCACACACGCTCTAAGCATATCCTCCAATGTTTGAATAGTTCTCTCGGTTTGTCCATCCGTTTGAGGATGATAAGCAGTGCCCAAATTGAGTTTGGTTCCCATAGCAGATTGCATGGTCTTTCAAAAATGAGATGAGAACCGAGCATCTCTGTCAGATCCAAGGAACACCATGACGAGATACAATCTCATCGACATAGATTTTGGCGAGTTTGTCAGCAGAGTAATCCTCACGAATCGCTAAAAAGTGTGCTGACTTTGTTAGACGATCAATGACTACCTAAATGGTATCATGACCTCTAGATGTGCGCGGTAGTTTTGTGATGAGATCCATCGCAATGTTCTCCCACTTCCATACCGGAATTTATGGTTGTTCAAGCAAACCAGATGGGTTTTGATGTTCAGCCTTGACTTTAAGACAAGTTAGGCATTTTGATACATACAAGGCAATGTCTTTTTAATACCCGGCCACCAATACTGGGTACGAAGATCCTTGTACATTTTTTCTATACCAGTATGGATTGAATAACGAGACTTATGAGCTTCGTCCATCAATAAGGTGCGGAGGTTGTCTTGACTTGGAACCCACAAACGTTTTAAATACTAGAGTAATCCATTGTCTTTCGTTTCGAGATGAAGCTCAAGTTGATGCGGTAATTCACTACCCATCATACCTTGTGTAACACTTGTACGTTGAGCATGGAAAATACGTGTCTGGATATCAGATTGAATTCGAACACAATGAAGCTTGACGGTTCCTTACGACTTAGAGCATCAGCCACGACATTCGCCTTAAAAGGCTTTGAGCGAATTTTGCAATCGTAGTCGTTTAAAAGTTTAACCCAGCGTCGTTGTCTCATGTTTAGTTCTTTCTGATTGAAAATGTGCTGGAGACTTTTGTTGTCGGTAAAAACCACGCATTTCGTACCATAAAGGTAGTGTCTCCAAATCTTAAGAGCAAAAACTAGAGCACCTAATTCAAGATCATGGGTCGTGTAGTTCTTCTCATGGACTTTCAATTGTCTTGACGCATAGGCTATGACTTTATCTCGTTGCATAAGAACACAACCAAGGCCTAGGTTCGATGCGTCACAATAGACAACAAAATCATCGTTTCCATCGGGTAAAGATAGAATATGAGCATCACAGAGCTTTTGTTTCAGAGTTTGGAAAGCTTCCTCTTGTTTGGGTCCCCACTCAAAAGGCTTATGCTTTTGAGTTAAAGCGGTGAGGGGAACCACGATCTTTGTGAAGTTCGCGATGAATCGACGGTAATATCCGACAAGACCAAGAAAAGAGCGAACTTTTGTGGGAGTAGTGGGTGTGTTCCAATCCTTAATCGCAGCGATTTTGGAAGGATCCACATGTATACCTTGCTTGATAACTATGTGTCCCAAGAATTGAACTTCTTTTAGCCAAAACTCACACTTGGAGAATTCGGCATAAAGTTGTTCTTTCTTTAGTAGTTCCATACTTAATCGAAGGTGTTGTTTGTGTTCAGCTTGAGACTTGGAATAAATAAGAATGTCGTCGATGAAAACAAAGATGAACTTGTCCAAATAAGGTTTACAAACCCGATTCATCAAGTCCATGAAAACAACTGGAGCATTTGTCAAACCGAAAGGCATGACAGTAAACTCGTAATAACCATATCGAGTGCGAAAGGCAGTCTTGGGAATATCTTCTTCGAGCACACAAAGTTGATGATACCTAGAACGCAGATCAATCTTTGAAACTAACTAGCACCTTGTAGCTGATCAAAAAGATCATTAATGCGAGGTAGGGGATATCGATTTTTGATCGTGAGTTTGTTGAGCTCACGATAATTGGTACACATATGGAAAGATCCATCTTTCTTTTTCACAAATAGGACAAGAGCGCCCCAGGGTGAATAGCTTGGACAACGAATCCTTTATCAGATAGCTCTTGAAGTTATTTTGATAACTCTTGCATCTCAGACGGTGCAAGACGGTAAGGAGATTTAACAATAGGGTTGGCACCAGGTAATAGGTCAATGCGGAACTCAACTTGTCGTACAGGAGTTAAACCAGGTAGTTCCTCAGGAAACACCTCTGGATAATCTCGAACAACGGGGACATCCAGAACAGTTTTGCCTTTGCCTTTCTCCTCTACGATATGTGCCAGGAAGGCAATATAGTTCTTTTGTAGGTATTTTTGGGCTTGGTTACAAGTCATGAGTTTAAGGTTTCTAGCGGGTTTCTCTCCATGAACTTCTTAGACTTCACCCGAGGGAAGAGGTATTCGAACTATCTTATCAAAACAAATAACTTCGGCATGTTGCTTGGTTAACCAATCCATTCCTATGATGATGTCGAAACTCTCAAGCTGCATTGGCGTGAGGTCAATGGGAAAATGCTGGTTATCGAGGTTCAATTGGCAATCACGAATGACAGAATCAAGTTTAAGAGGTTTGCCACTAGCTATCTTGACAGTCAAGGGCTTTCCTAGTTTAGTTCTTAGCATTCAAAGTAATGGTTCAAAGGCTAAGGATACGAAACTCCTATTGGCACCCGAATCGA
This sequence comes from Scalesia atractyloides, assembly GCA_947069175.1. Lineage (NCBI taxonomy): Eukaryota > Viridiplantae > Streptophyta > Magnoliopsida > Asterales > Asteraceae > Scalesia > Scalesia atractyloides. The sequence goes on from CAMTDV010000019.1 coordinate 17,427,444, forward strand.
AAAGAATAGAAGCAGGATGATTGTTGACAAGGAACGTACTGTTAACGACTTCGTTATCAACATGGGCCTCGTTGGCGTTAATGTTGAATGCTCGTCCACGAGCTTTGTTAGCATTGGCTAATTTCAGGCAATTGTTCTTGTAATGGCCCATCTCGTCACAGTTAAAACATGACCCAGGTGGAAAGTGAGGTCTAACGGGATTTGCTTGGGGTTGGACAAGATTCTGAGCAGCTTGGTTTGGAACAGATCGATAAACGTTGGCCAAGTGACCAAATCTTCCACAAGTAGTACATTGACAACACGGTTGATGAACTTGGTGGTGACCGTTGCACCGATTACACAACGGTGCAGTACCAGCATATGGCTTCCTCGCAGGAGGTTGAGCTGGTTGGTTTTGGGGAGCTTGATTGGGTTGAGCGGTTGGAGCGGGTTGTGTAGTAACAACAAAGTTCAGAGAAGCCTTACGCTTCTTTGAACATTTGGAAGGCTCAGCTTTGTTTCCCTTTTGATTCTCTTGAGTGGTTTTGGTGGATGATTTCTTATCCCCTTTGCAATGAAGGTTACCCTTTTTGACCTGAGACTCGGTCAAAGTCGCAGCTAGCTCAATGGCCTGTCGGACAGTGGTTGGTTACTTCCGGTAACAATGTCCTGAACAGGATCAGGCAAACCATCGATATACTTCTCGATTTCCTTATCCAAAGGCGTCACCAATGAAGGACAGAGTAAATTTAATTCCTCGTACCGGTCAGTATAAGCACGATGCTCACCACTATCCTGTTTGAGATCATGGAATTCGTTTTCAAGCGCCCTCTGCTCATGACGAGGACAGAATTCCTTCATCATTAGAGACCTAAGCTCTTCCCAAGTTTGTGCTAAAGCAACATTAGCACCTCTGTCTCTCATAATATCATTCCACCACGTAAGAACTCTTTTTTTGAATACGCACGACGCAACTCAACTTTTCGCTCGTTTGGGCATTGCACATGACGAAAAGTACTTTCGAGGCTCTCAAACCATTGCAAAAGCCCAGTAGCTTCCGCAGACCCAGAAAACAAGAGTGGTTTAGCCAAACAAAATTGTTTATAGTTGCACGGAACTTGTGCATTGTTATTGTTATTGTTGTTCGCTTGATTGAGTTGGGTCACAAGATTTGGGAGTACAGCAGCAATTTGCTGAGCGATAATAGCTGCCATTTCGGCATTTTGAGTTGTGTCACGTCTAGAGGCATTCTAAAAGAAAACATGGAGGAAGATACGTGAGATTGATATAAATCAAGAGAGGTGTTAAAAATATCGATGAAATAAGGATGGTGGTCATTCGTTCGTTTCTCAAAACAAACAAACGACACACGGTGACTAATCAAAGTAAATGGGTCTTTATAATGTATCACGAAGACATGCTTTAGCCTATAAGTGGACACTCACCCCAATAGTTCCCAGGTAAGAGTGACTGGTCCTAATAAGTGGATTTGTACGAACACTCTAACCTTGGACAGAAAACTCGGGGTACAGGCACCCACCCTTCCAGATTGCATGTGTTCACATTAATAAAACCCAAACGTTGACGAGAATTGAAAACCTTGAAGGCTAAAAGAGACCGATGATTCATTTTTTGACTTTATGCCTTCATTTTTGTCTTGTTTTTGGTAATCACCTAAGGATAGGTGATGGTGGTGTATTAAGAATCTAAATGCAAGTAAACTCGCGTTAGGTTCCTTGGAAGATTATAGTCTCGGTCAAAGCATTACTAATAACCTAATTCCCTATAACCAGTGCTCTGATACCAATCTGTAACACCCAGACTACGTAAAAACAACAAATCATGGCGGAAACATCGGGGAGTCACGTTAACAGATTGTTACAACAACACATGGTAATTAAAGTTATGTTTTATTGGATATTGAAATTACATAGTTAAGTTGTCTTGAAGTTTAAAGTAAACTAATTAAACTATTGTCTTTCATATTTTAAGGCAATAGGTCCGCGTCCAATCCTACGTGATCATGCATCGACATCAAACTTGGTTTCCTGAAACATATGTGAAAACGAGTCAGCAAAAAAATATGCCGGCGAGTACATAGGTTTTGTGAGTGTTTCAAATTCATGGCTTTGAATATGTATTGAAATACCTCGTCAGACTACTAGAGTCGTTAATTTAAAAACCTTGTTATAAAAAGAATTTTTATTGCAATGATAACTAACCAACTAAAACAAGTTAGTTATAGTTTATAAAAGACTTGTAGCCATGAATCTTGACCAAAATATTTGTTTTGTAAATTCGAGTAGTAAATCGCCTTGAAGAAACTTTGTATGGTTTATAACTTTAATTGAAAATCGTTGCGTGTCATTGTTTGAAAACCTTTGTTCCAAGTGATGCAAATAGCGGCACGAATGTACTATGATAAAGGAACTTATATATAGGAAGTACCAGCGGCGAATCCACCATGCTTTTATCACATTACACACGTTTTGTTATCTAAATCACTTACCATAAACAAATCGTTCATTGTCCGTGTCATTAACCAATCATCCATTGTTCGTGTCATAAACCAATTGTTCATCTTCCGTGTAAACAAATCGTCCTTGTTTTAATTGTGAAAACTTTTGGTCGTTTTGGTAAATACATTCAAACCTGTGTTAACTCGTCTATACCACCAAAGGATATCTTTAAATTGCAATAACAAACCACCAAAGGGTTTGTTAAAGTAAACAGTTTCAGTCGTTCCCCAAACTTCCCCACAAACACCAGGAAACTTGGTAACTGGATTGAAAGTCCTATGGTGCCATAACTTACTACTGGTCGGCTTGGCCAAAGCTAATGAATGTCATTCGTGTCATGTATATAACGCACCAACAAATTCGTTCACATTACTGAATCGTCGTGTTTATATAAACCATAGCATTTGTAATTTGAAAACTTGAAAACAATTTAGCACATATGAATCACCCAATATTTGAAACTCGTAAAAGAGGGGAGCTATGTACTCACTTGGGGTTGCAAAATAACCTTGAATTAAAGATTAAACAAGCTCAAATGTCCGAGAAATCAAACGTGTCCTAAAATTGGATAACTATGTAAATGTCGGGACTTTAATCGGCGGATCGAATAGAATGAGGTCTTGTAAACCAAATTAGTGTTGGAACTCATATGAAATTTTTTAACAAAGTTAACATTCTTTTTTGGAAAGATTCCTAATTGCTTTTGACTCGTTAAGGTAGTTTTATGCTACTTTAACGGATCATTTACGTAAAAAACGTGTTCGGATGGTTAGATATGTGTTATGATAAGTCTAATACGCCAAATTAAGTTTAATATAGTTGCAACATCAGTTTATATGTCAAAACATTGGTCACATATGCTTAAAGTTGATTTATACGCAAAAAGGGCATTTTGGTCATTTATAGGGCACAATAGACAACTTAACATAACACTAACCAAACGACGTGACCATAAGGTATAACCTCAGGGGGTTATTCCCTATACAACTATGGTCACATATATGTGTTTGGTCGGATCCTAAGATCGACCAAACGGGTCGGATTCGAAAGTTAAAGCAGTGGTTAAGACCGCTCGATATTCGACCCTAAATAAGCACTAAACTAAAAGTGACGAGTTAAACATGTTAAACATGTCTAACAAGGTTTATAAAGTTGATTTGATATCGAAACAAAGGGTTTTGATACCTGAAAATAGTTCCGTCGTATAATGCGCATTTGCGCATTATTGACTAAAACTTTGACTCGTCACTTTGACTAGGAAACGTGGTAATCAGTAGGCATGATCGCTAAGGATCAAAACCATCGTGATTACAATCACGTTGCAAAGTCCAATTGGACTTTGCTTTGACCAATTAATGGTCAAAGCTGAGAGTCAAACAGTAACTCAAACTGTTTGACTTTTAGCTCATAATAAGCTAAAAGAATGAACAAGGCTTGGTTAGAGCACTTACTTGCACTCAAGGAAGCCAAGATTACTTAGAAAAACTTAGATGGGAGGCCTCCTAATAAGGTAGCAACTCCACTTAGAGTTTAGAGAAAAGAAAGATGGAAATGAGCAAGGAATTTGTTTGAAGATCAAGGGTATTTATAGTTGTTGGAGAGCTTTAGGATCATGCCAAGTGTTAGGAGGTGTTGTAGGATCATTACAAGTGTTTAGTGAGGTGTTGCAACCAGGAGAAGTGTGGCAAAAACGAGTTATAGGTGTCAAGTCAAATGAACAAGAAGCTGCCAGGTAGCTGCTGCCACGAGGCATCCCCCGCACGTCGCGGGAGATTTTATGGGTCTCTCGCGTGGCGCCTGGGATTCCTAAGTTTCAGAATTGGCAGAACAGGCCCCTGCAGCCTAAAACTTATGTTCGACGCGTTTTGGCACTTTTAACACTCGTTAACCCAATTTTTAAGCTTTATAAGGAAGATAAAGCATAGAGAACTTGAAAAATGCTCAGAAACTTTTCGGATATCGGTTCGTTTGTTTGTACGGTTGCAGTTTTCGGTTAATTACGACGAAATCGTAACGAACGCGCAAGTGACCGTAAACACGTAACAAATGATATTTTTGCATTCCAATCATTAAAATTCTAGATTTTAATGATTACAAAAATTTATGGATGTGCGTACATGTTCCGGATAACTATATACGCGAATCGGCATAGTTTCACAAAATTTGCAAAATAGCCCCTAAAGTTGCATAAGCATGTTTTTGCCATACCGAAGCCTTCAAAACTTATTTCTAAGTTATGTAAAGGGTATTTAGGGTATGTTTAGCTTATGTCGGTGTTCCGGAGGGTACGTCGCGTTGAACTGATTACGTTTGCGTAATAGTTTGCGATTTCACTTCCAGAAGTCGTTTAAGAGTTCGGAATCGTGCAAGAATCGAATACGTGCAATTGTCATGATAAAAATAAAATCTCATAAATAAAACACAAAAAATTCAATGATTGATAATTCGTTCAGAATTGTTATACGAACGGATTGCCACAAATGTCACAGTTCGTACGAACTAGAACCTTCTAATTCGTACGAATTAGTCCCTGTGGCTGATTATATTCAAGTTTTAGTGTGTTTCAGGTTTTTTCAGTATATTAAAATGGATTTTGAGTTTATCAACGCATTTGCAACCAATGCTGCAAAAACAACAAACGATGTTGCTCAAATGAACCTTGAAAATGAAATGGGAACTGCTATGAAACCCCCAAAGTTAATGAATCTCGAAGACTATGAAAGTTGCAGAGAAAAGTTTGAGAACTGGGTTCAGGCGAATCATTTCAACTGCTAGTTGGCGATCGGAACCAAATATACTTTGCCAAGAGACGAAAACAACTTGGAGAAAACTCCGAAGAATTTTACTCCGGAAGAGAAAGAAAATTTCATCAATGAAAAGAAAATGATGAGTCTACTATTACAGTCAGTTAAAGTGGACATCCAGATGTTGCTACAGCATGATAACCACTCACAAACATTGTGGAACACTTTGCTAATGAAGTATCATGGAAGTACCAAGATGAGGAAAAGCAAGGAGAATCGATGAAACAATTGATCGAGCACTATTGTCACTTGGTATACCAGATGAAGAGGCATGAGATACTCAAAAATGATGAAGAACTGGTTGATAAACTTGTAGACGCATTGCCTGAGGGTGAATGGTCAACATATCTGATGGTGTTAAAGAACGGGATCGAGTACAGTTGATACAATTTATCAACATTCATTGAAAAACTCGAAGGCCATGAGATGGAATTTCAGAAGATTGCGAGATCTAAAAGTGCACAAGTGGTACAAGACGTCGGTTAGAACTACAAATCAGGGTCTACTGAAACTCAGAGCCCTAAAATACAAATCGCTTTCAGTGCATACAATTCTGGAAGTTCAAATTCTTGCCAATCAAGTTTTCAATCATTTCCAAACTACAATCCAAATACACCTCAGACACCATAGGATACAAATCCGTTTTATAATCAATCAAACCAATGCAGCAATGCAAGTTCAAGCCCGAATTTCATTCAATGCAACATTGCTGTTAATTGGAAGAATGCTCAAAATTTCAACGAGCAAGCAGCAAAGCAACATATGACATTACTTGCAACTGTCTTAGAGTCCTTTGAAAGTTTGGTCGCTGGTAGGATTGGAAATCCAGAAATGACAGCTGAAGATTACGATCAAATTGACCAAGAGGAATTAGAGTTGCAGGTTTCTTTGGAACTCGATCTCATAGACTGATAATAGAGACATTGAAGCCAGAAACTGAAGAAGTGATTGATGTTTAAAATGAGATGACTGCTGAAAATTTGACTGAAATTGCTAATAAAGCAACGATGGCAAATTTGAAAGAGGTAGAGTCTGATTAAGAAAAGGTAGTGGTTAAAGTGCAAATTGTTGAGGTTGAGAAACCCTGCACAAAATGCATTAAACCATGTGAAAAATGTTTTGAAAAAGATGAGATAATCGAAGATCTAAACAAACATAATGAGAATTTCATATATGATTATCGAACAATGAAAGAGTCGTATGATAAAATGAAAAGAAGATATAAAATGGTCGAGCAAGCAAATCTTGAACAAAGTAAAACGATGGATATGTTAGAAGCCACTTTAATGGAAAAACAAACGGCTATTAACATTCATATACATAAGATTGCGGAGCTTAAAATGGAACTTGAAACACAAAAATTGAAACTGAAAGAGTAAATAAACTCTTGGTCAGTTATTCCAAAAGTTCATATGTTATCGATCATATTCTTCCTACTGTAAAGATAGGAGAGGATGGTGAAATTGAGAAGAAAAGTGTGGATTATAGACATGTTCCTCCACCTTTCAGGAAAGTTATGTGAAAAAGAAACCTGAAGGAATGGAGGAGGCTCTCAATTTGAAACTGTAAACCGAAACTAAAGAAGAGCTGCTGAGAATATTGATATAATCTACATTAAAATAGAAAACGACACGGAAAATGAAATTGTTAAAGATGTAGTTAAAAAGGTTTTGGAAAACGATTCTGGTGATGCAAATTTTGAAAGTGCTGAATCAAGCTTAAACAGTTCAGAATCTGACTCACAATCTAAAAATGAAGATACAGTTTCTTCAGAAGATAGTTTAAGTGATGATCCTAATGTTGTTTTATACAAAGTTAAGGATTCTGATAAACTATACTTTGATGAAACCTTTCCGATTCAGAATGTGAAAGTAGATCACATTGATAGACTTTTCAAACTGGTAGAAGTAAAATAAGAAGATCTTGATAAAAATTTGACAGTTTTATTCAAAATCCAAAAAGATTTTCAACAATTATCGAAGGAAAGGTGGCGATTTTCCTGAGACAAGAAGAGAAGGTTTGGGTTTTGAAACAAAGAAAAAGAACAAAAAACTTCAAAAGCAAAATTAGAACAACAAGAAAGTGGAATTTGTGTTTGGAAGTAACACAGTTGTTGAAAAAGAAATCATTGGTAAACAATCAAATGATGAGTTTAAAAAGGAAAAAGAACTTCGTGAATAGAAGTTGGATTAATCTGCTAGAATTGATAGCTGAATATGTTTCAAAAGAAATGAGGTTAGGCATATCGCACGACGTTATTTGCAAAAGAATCCAAGATCTGCTTATGGAGAAATGAAATTCACAGTAAACTGATTTTGTACCTAAAAATGCTATTGGTGAATCGGCAGTTAAAGTTGAAAAGAAAAGGTCGACTTATTATCCTAAAAAGGCAAATTTGGATCAACAAAGATGGGTAGTAAGGGCAAAATCATCTTCTGTGAATTCCAAATAAGATGATACAACCAAAGGAAAAGAAAAGTTTGAACAAGCAAGCACGGGTGAGAGTGTAAAACTTGAGAAAATTGAAAAATTGGTAAAAATTGACAATGCAAAAGATTTTCCTAAACTCACAAAGATAAAGAGATAGTCAATTTTGCAAAAGCTGATGAGTATTTTGATGATGAGAATGAATATGCATTTGAGTGTGATTACGAAGATGTTTATCCAATCCCCAAGACCGAAAAGGCTTGGGTTTCTCTCTTTAATTAGATTCTCTGTTTGTGTCTGCAGGGGCTTCCACGGTCGATTCTTTCCAAATGGATGATGGATAGTGGAGCTTCCTGATACATGACTGGAATGCTAGCTTTGCTTTATGATGTCAAATCTATCAAGAGGTGGATATGTGGGCATTGCGGAAAATCAAGGCGGTCGGATTATCGGTGAAGGAAAGTTGTCAAATGGTGTAGTATCTTTTGATCGAGTGAACTATATTGCAGAGTTAGAAAACAACTTGCTGAGTATCTCCCAGATATGTGATAAGAAGTTCACCACATATTTCAATGATAAAGAATGCTTGATCTTGAAACCAGGATTTAAGATTCGAGAAGAGTGGATTTTGATGAGAGCTCCAAGAGAAAACGATTTATATGTGCTTGATATAGGAATTGCCACTGCAACATCAAAGTCTGCAAAGTGTTTTGTCACTTAAGCTACAGAAAAGGAATCAGTTTTATGGCACAAAAAGATGGGTCACGTACATTTAAGAAAGATGATTTTTCTTGTTCACAACAACTTAGTTGATGGGGTAAATCTGAAAAGTTTTCCTCTGAATGATGATTGTGTTAGTTAGAAGAAGGAAAGTAGCACAAGAAATCTCATCCCAAAAAAACTATTGAATTCAATCAAACTACCGTTGGAACATTTACACATGGATCTCTTCGGACCAGTTAATGTGAAAGTACTTTCTAGAGATCTATACTGCTTGGTGGTTACTGATGCTTATTCAAGGTTTTCGTGGGTATTCTTTCAAGAGAGCAAGGATGAAGCATTTCAAAATCTTATGATTCTTTTCCGAAAGCTTGAGATTTATATCATTTACCCATTCAAGGAATCAGAAGCGATAATGGAACGGAATTCAAGAATAACCAAATGCTCGAATTTTGCAACGATAAAGGCATTCTTCACGAATTCAGCGCCCCCTATACTCCTAAACAAAATGGAGTAGCTGAACGTAAGAATCGCACACTTATTGAAACGGCAATAACAATGCTGGCTAATTCTAAATTGCCTGAGTTTCTGGAGCGAGGCTGTTGCTTTGGCATGTTATACTTTGAAACGGGTGTAACCCTTGTGCCAAAATCTTGGGCATTCAAAAACTTTTTCTTTGAAGGCTTTCTGATAACTGATACTTAAACATAACCCGTTTAACGTAACGTACTCTCTAGGACGAGGACATAAGCTAAACATACCCTAAATATCCTTTACATAACTTAGAAATAAGTTTCGAAGGGTTTGGTATGTCAAACACAAGTCTATTCGATCACAAGGACTATTTATGACAGACTACCAAAGTCTTCCAATTCTCGTAGCAACGCACACTCCGGAACAATTACACAAGCCTAACGTGCCTTAAATACCCTTTACATAACTTAGATATAAGTTTTGAGGGCTACAGTATGGCAAAAACACGCTATTTTAACTCTAGGGGGTATTTTGCAAAATCTGTGAAAGTACATCGATTCACGTATTTCTTAATACGGAACAATACGTGCATCAAAATATTTTTGCCATCATTAAAATCTTGCGTTTTAATGATTGGAATGCAAAAATATCATTCGTTACGCATTTACGGTCATTTACACGTTCTTTACGACTTTCTTCGTAATTAACCGAAAACCGCAACCGTACGGCTAAACGAACAACATCTTCCCTATGTTATATCATCATTATGTAGCTTGAAAATGAGGTTAACGGTGTTAGAAGTGACAAAACGCGACAAATCAAAGTTTAGGGCCCTGTTTTTGTAAATTTGTGAAAATGCTGCCCAGACCCTAGGCTTCGGACCGTAAGCCTATACACCTTACGGTCCGTAAGGACCCTCCAACATAGCAGATACCTGCCAGCTTCAGGTTATCTTGCTTTGACACCTATAATTCGAACTTGCCACCTTCTTTCTGGTCTTGACACCTCAATAGACACTTGTTAACACCACACAACACCTCCCAACACTTGTCTTGATCATGTTCATCCTCTACAACTATAAATACCCATCAAAGTTTCATTTGTTACTTGCTCAATTCTATTCTTTCTCTCAAACACTCTAAGTGGAGGCTACCACATTTTTGGATGCCTCTTACCTGAGTTTTCTGGTCTTGGATCTCTTGAGTGTTCTTCAACACAAGAACCACTTCAACACATGAACTCTTGATCCTTTGAGCTATGTTATATCACTTGAGCAAGATCTATTCGCAATCTCAGGCGAGTACATTGTTCCCCTCTTTTATGTTATTCAAATGTTTTGGGGTGATTCATATGTGTAATCATTTTTTTCTTAAATGTATGGCATGTATGTGTTTTCTAAGTGCTTTTTTTTGTGTATTAATTCCGATTATGGAACACGACAATTGATGACACGATAGTTAAAGAGGTCTTTCAGGGCCTATATCCTTGTAGGATCTTTCTATCTTCATACTTAGATTCTCAAAGGACGTTTGAAGTACAGTCTTGAATCTTTCTATCTTCATAGTAAGATTTTTAAGAAGTCCTTTACAAGATAATGGTTATGGTTTATACGTAGAATTTTTGGTGATTTAGATAACGAAACTAGAGTAACGCAATAAGATCACGGTGGATACGCCACTGGTACTTCCTATATATAAGTGTGCTTATTGTGTTACCCTTCCTAGCCTTATCTGAATCACCATTAGGATTTAGGATTTTTTGATACAATGAAACAAGACGATGTAACAAAACCGAATCCTTAGAGCATCTATCTATCTTCATAGTTAGATCCTTGTAGGATGTTAAAAGTACTAATTTGTAGTCCTTTATTGGATTCTGTGTACTTTAATGCGTATGTGACAAGACAATGTGACAAGTTGACGATGATTACGTTGTTATTGTTATTACTTGTGATTTTGATAACGAAACGAGTGTAATACCATAAAAACATGGTGGATACGCCGCTGGTACTTCCTATATATAAGTGTTCTTATTGTATTACTCTTGTAGCGTTATCCGAATCACATTAGGATTTTATGTTCGATTATTTCAAAATACAATATCGAAATCCTTGTAGAACTCTTACACATTTTTATATGTTAGATTCTTAGAAGGATAACCAAAGTATTATTTTAAATCATTGATTTGATTTCTAATAATACACACGCAAGTTATGACAAATTTTCAATATTGTTGTTATTAATCCTCGATTGGATTTCTATAACATACTCACAAGTTATGATCAAATTCAAGGCGATTACAATGAACAAAGTACAATTTTCAATGGCATAAAAATTTCTTAGTATTAATAATGTTGCCATATGCAAAACTATTTTGTCACAAGTTTCATAATCAAGTTAAAGTATTGCAATACTAAATCTTTTTGTCATTACTTGGCTTTAAAGAGTCCATTTTCAATAGACGACTCTTGTAGTTGTCGAAGTATTGCAACACTAAACTTTTGCCATTAACTTGGCTAAAAAACTTTGTACTCACCAACACTGTTTATTGATGACTTGTTTTTCACATATGTTGCAGGTTAATAACTGTTCGAGTATGCTGCACATAGAAATGCATCCGGGCTTTTGACTTCTATAATCAAAAGAAAATTTTTATGTATTCTTTGTATTGTAAAACAATGTTAACAATAATGAAACAATTTAGTACCAGTAGTTGTGAGCAATTTGTAACGTGACTCCCCGATATTTCCGTCGCGTCTTGTTGTATTACGTGATTGGGGTGTTACAGATTGGTATCAGAGCACTAGTTATAGGGTATTAGGTTATTAGAATGCCTTTAACCTAGTCTATAACCTTCCTAGGGACCCGAACATGAGTAGACTTAGGATCTCTATCCTAATCCTCATCCTTACTCGTGCTACAACTACTCTATGATTCACAAATCATCTACCCTAAGATGATTTATCTTAAATCCTTAGGCTTTATGCCTCAAAGTATTCCTCAAAATATTTTTTTCTCAAAAACATTTTCATTGGAATACTTCTCAAAATGTTTTCTCAAACGCTCTCAACAAAATGTTTCTCAACCTATTTATCTCAAACATATTATCAAAAGGTTTCTCGAAATACTTTGCCAATGGTTTTCGACAAACTATTTCTCGATATATTTATCTCAAACAATTATCAAAAAGATTTCTCAAAATGTTTTACTTTTAAACATTTTCATTGAAATGTTGGGTTTTAATAATGTGAACTCATGCAACCTGGAAGGGTGAATGCCTGTACCCGAGTTTTCTGTCTAAGGCTAGAGTGTTCGTACAAATCCGCATTATCGGACCAGTCACTCTTACCTGGGAACTCTTAGGGTGAGTATTCACTTATAGGCTAAAGCATGTCTTCTCGAAAATATTATGAAAACCCATATACCTTGATCAGTCGAACGAATTCCTAATCATTACTACCTTTGTGACACTACTCCAACATGTTGCCTTTGGCAAGATGTTACGACTATGTTCAATGCAATTGGAACAAATTTCATCTTTATTTCATGACACTTTATATTCCAACTTCATTTCAAATACTACTTTCGCCTTTCAAATGTTCAAAATTTTTATTTATTTGGATGAGAGTTTTCAAATTTATTCACGAAGTTTCTTTATTTTAAAAATATTTTTTATCTTAAAAAATATATTATAAAACGTAAAAAAATTTCAACACAAACCATTAACTTGGTTTGCATTTTCTCATCCAAAAGTATAATAAGAGTTAATTTTCAAACAAATTTTGAAACAAAATTCACAACACTATTTTCCTAAGTAAAAGAACAAGATTTTTGAATGAATAGCAAGTTGAGATTTTCAATTCACTATGGTGTTTAGATTTATAATAACTTTACAGAATCTAACTTATTTTGTTTTCATTATAGCTACTTCTTCAAGATGCCTCCTCATCATGACGTCACGAGGAACACTGAAATGGTGGTAATGATAGCTTAGCAAATAGTTGTTGTATTCCCGAACCTTTTGGCCCAACTCAACCAAGTCTACTACAATAACAATAACAACAGTGTTCCTATGCCATGTAACTACAAACAAATCAACTCAGTTAAACCACTCGAGTTTAATGGGTCTGAGGGAGCAGCTGGGCTCCTACAATGGTTTGAGAGTATAGAAAGCACATTCCACCATGTTCAGTGTTCTAATGAACGTAAGGTAGAGTTCGCCTCCAGTGTTTTCCAAAAGAGAGCACCCACTTGGTGGAACAGAGTCATGAGAGACAGTGGCACAAACATGGGAAGAATTCAGGAATCTTATGATGAAATAATTTTGTCCACGACACGAAATAAGGCTACATGTAACCAAATTCTATCACCTTAAACAAGATAGTGGGGAAAACTGTGCCTACACTGACCGGTTTGAACAGTTAAGGCTACTCTGCCCCACTATGGTCACAACTTTGGATCGGGCCATTAAGAAATACATTGATGGCTTACCAGATCCTGTCCAAGATATTGTCACTCGTAGAGAATCAGAAAGGCTTAGAGAGGCTAAGGAATTAGCTGCTACCTTAACTGACTCCCAAGTTAGAAAAGGGAAACCATTTCGAAAGGGAGACAAGAAACGAACTACACACGAAACAAAGGGTGAACATTCCAAAAAATCTAAGAAGCGTAAAACTTCAAAGAATTTTACGATTGCTGCACCAATCCACTCAACTCAGTACCCATTAGGGGGACCTATCGTGGGAAACATCCTCGGTTCAATCGTTGCAACTATCATCACCCAACAAATTCTCCATGCCACCAGTGTACAATTTGTGGTTTTCATGGACATCTAGCTGTGACCTGTCGCATCCAAAGCCAAACAGCCCCTACTCAAACATGCCCTCGCTATCCAGCTGGAGCATGTTTCAATTGCGGTGATTTAAATCATTTTAAACGAAACTGCCCTAAGCTTGCTAACGCAAATGGACGAGTATACAATGTCAATGAAGCTCAAGCTGATAATCAAGCACCTATGATCATCTAAACTTTTTACATTCCTGTTTTATTTCCAAATACAATGTACATATTTCAACTTTATTTGTAATGTTAATATAAATTTCAAGAAGTTTTTCTTCATTCTTGTTAATTTGTATTTCAGTTACAAATTCCAATGTGATTACACTATGTGTAATTACAACTACATACCAAACTTTGAGGATTATGTTCTTTATTAATAGGAACTAAATTCGCAAGTTTAGTATAATATGATTGCGCATTAGTGCATTCATACATGTTCTGCAAGACAATCTCTAAAAAACTATGTGCTTATCATTACTACTTTTGTTTTCATGGCATTACATGCGTGATTGATCATCTGTCATGTATAGTACATGATTACAAATACATTTTTGCTTAGTATGTTGACTTAGCATACCTAGCACATGATTTTAAGACATCTTACGACATACTTACATTGTTTATGACAATTCATGCTTAGTATATGATGCATACTACCAATATGGTTAGTGTGAAACATATGTTAATATTTGTACTAGAATGAAATAACTGCTACTAATTTTGTTGTATGCAAAACAATTAGTGTTATCATTACTAGTATGAAACACACCCTAATCAACAGTTATTGTGTTGCGATGATGTATGTTTGATTTCAATGTTGTGTTATGACAATGATTATCTGATTTAGTTATTGTTTTGACCTTATTATCTGTTTCCCTTACTTAACAAGGGGAGCTATGTGGACCATGTGACGAAACGCGTAATTATGGGTGCACACTTAATTACGGGGATCGACACATGAGAATCATAGTAAGCTTTGTTAAGATGGTGGCATAAAATCTAGAGTGATTAGGTAACAGGAAGGGTATGACGTAATAAGACCACGGTGGATACGCCGATGGTACTTCCTATATATAAGTGTTCTTATTGTGTTATTTTTCGGAATGTTACCAGGATTGCTTGAAGGTTTTATGTTATCTTGGACCACTATGTGATTATTGTTATTTGGTTATTGGATACAAGGACGATTGATGAGTACATTCATTAACTCTAGTTGAGCCGACCAGGAGTATATTATGGTGTTAAAGGTGATGATCTTGATGCCATAGGTATGTTGACCCCTCTCCTATGCATGAGATGCTCATGGTACATGGATGTACCTCGTGGGACGTTAGAAACCGTGTACATATGGCAAGGCTTGAATGTATACCCCTTTGTTGCTAGGATTTACACTAAAGACTTAGTATAACATAATGCAATTTTACACACACGATGACATTTTAAAGATTCAGAAATACTCAAGGTTTAATACCTTAAGATGCTTTGAATATCTTTGTTTACGCTTTGAATCCCCCAAACATTCCCAACACCAAACAATGCTCCATATCTTTTCAATCTCGAACTTTGTTATCATTCAATTATTCCAAATTCACTCTACGGTCTCCTTCGAATAAATTCGGGATGAAATTTCCTAAAGTAGGGGAGACTGTAACCCTTATGGCAAAACCTCGGGCTTTGAAAAACTTTTTCATTAAAGGCTTTCCGATAACTGATAGTTAAACGTAACCCGTTTAACGTAACGTACTCACCAGGACGAGGACATAAGCTAAACATACCCTAAATATTCTTTAAATAACATAGAAATAAGTTTCGAAGGGTTTGGTATGTCAAACACAAGTCTATTCAATCACAATGACTATTTATGACAAACTATGAAAGTCTGCCGATTCTCGTAGCAACGCACAAACAATGACACAAGCCTAAAATGCCTTAAATACCCTTTACATAACTTAGATATAAGTTTTGAGGGCTACGGTATGGCAAAAACACACTATTTTAACTCTAGGGACTATTTTGCAAAATCTGTGAAAGTACGTCAATTCGCGTATTTCTTAATACGGAACAAGTACGTACATCCAAATATTTTTTTCATTATTAAAATCTTGCCTTTTAATGATTGGAATGCAAAAATATCATTCGTTACACCTTTACGGTCATTTACGCGTTCGTTACGACTTCCGTCGTAATTAACCGAAAACCGCAACCGTACGACTAAACGAAACAATGTCCGAAATATTTCTGGGCACATTTCAATTTCCCTATGTTATATCATCATTGTGTATCTTGAAAATGATGTTAACGGGTGTTAGAAGTGCCAAAACGCGACAAATCAAAGTTCAGGGGCCTGTTTTGAAAATTTGTGTAAGTGCTGTCGAGACCCAGGCTTACGGACTGTAAGCCTATACACCTTACGGTCCGTAAGGACCCTCCAGCACAGAAGATACTTGGCAGCTTCATGTTATCTTGTCTTGACACCTATAATTTGAACTTGCCACCTTTTTTCTGGTCTTGATCATGTTCATCCTCTACAATTATAAATACCCATCAAAGTTTCATTTGTTACTTGCTCAATTGTTTTCTTTCTCTCAAACACTCTAAGTGGAGGCTACCACATTGTTGGATGCCTCCTACCTGAGTTTTCTGGTCTTGGAGCTCTTGAGTGTTCTTCAACACAAGAACCACTTCCACACTTGAACTCTTGATCCTTTGAGCTTCGTTATATCATTTGAACAAGATCTATACGCAATCTCAGGCGAGTACATTGCTCCCCTCTTTTATGTTATTCAAATGTTTTAGGGTGATTCATATGTGTAATATTTTTTTCTCAAATGTATGGCATGTATGTGTTTACTAAGTGCTTTTTTTGTGTATTAGTTCCGATTATGCAACACGACAATTGATGACACGATAGTTAAAGAGGTCTTTCAGGGCCTAGTTTAAGAGGTCTTTCAGGGCCTATATCCTTGTAGGATCTTTCTATCTTCATAGTTAGATTCTCAAAGGATGTTTGAATTACAGTCTTGAATCTTTCTATCTTCATAGTAAGATTTCTAAGAAGTGCTTTACAAGACAATGGTTATGGTTTATGTGTAGAATTTTTGGTGATTTAGATAACAAACTAGAGTAACCCAATAAGACCACGGTGGATACGCCGTCGGTACTTCCTATATATAAGTGTGCTTACTGTGTTATCCTTCATAGCCTTATCCGAATCACCATTAGGATTTAGGATTTTGTGATACAATGAAACAAGACGATGTAACAAAACCGAATCCTTTAAGCATCTATCTATCTTCATAGTTAGATCCTTGTAGGATGTTTAAAGTACTAATTGGTAGTCCTTTATTGGATTCTGTGTACTTTAATGCGTATGTGACAAGACGATGTGACAAGATGATGTAACTAAACCGAATCCTTAAAGCATCTATCTATCTTCATAGTTTGATCCTTGTAGAATGTTTAATGTACTAATTGATAGTCCTTTATTGGATTCTGTGTACTTTAATGAGTATGTGACAAGACAATGTGACAAGTTGATGATGATTATGTTGTTATTGTGATTAGTTGTGATTTAGATAACGAAACGAGTGTAATACCATAAGAACATGGTGTATACGCTGCTGGTACTTCCTATATATAAGTGTTCTTATTGTATTACTCTTGTAGCGTTATCCGAATCACATTAGGATTTATATTCGATTTTTTCAAAATACAATATCGAAATCCTTGTAGAACTCTTACATATTTTTATATGTTAGATTCTTAGAAGGATAACCAAAGTATTATTTTAAATCATTGATTTGATTTCTAATAATACTCATGCAAGTTATGACAAATTTTCAATATTATACTCACAAGTTATGATCAAATTCAAGGCGATTACAATTAACAAAGTACCATTTTCAATGGCATAAAAATTTCTTAGTACTACTAATGTTGCCATATACAAAACTATTTTGTCACAAGTTTCATAATCAAGTTAAAGTATTGCAATACTAAATCTTTTTGCCCTTCCTTGGCTTTAGAGAATCCATTTTCAATAGACGACTCTTGTAGCTGTCGAAGTATTGCAACACTAAACTTTTGCCATTAACTTGGCTAACAAAACTTTGTACTCACCAACATTGTTTGTTGATGTCTCGTTTTTCACATATGTTACAGGTTAATGACTGTTCGAGTATGCTGCACATAGGAATGCATCCGGGCTTGAGACATTTATAATCAAAAGAAAATTTTTATGTATTCTTTATATTGTAAAACAATGTTAAGAATAATGAAACAATTTCATTGCACTGGTCATAGTCACAGATGGAATTACACGATAGCACAAGTGAAACCTTGACTATTTTTGCCTAGGGTTGTGCCATCACAGACAGTGCCGCCCACCGGTCCGTGTCACCCAGACACTCCTGGCCCACCAACTGTGTCACGTGCAGTTCAACGCCCCAGTGTAGTATACCTAACAACATAACCGAGTTTAGGACGCGTGCAGACCTTGTTGTCGACATCATGTCGGGCGCGGCCTGGGTTTGTCAAACCAATTGTACTATCCACTATCGACGGCTTACGTTAATCACTTGGAGTGGGGAGGTAGTTCGTGTGTTAGATAATTCACATAATCACAAGTTGGTGCAATTAACATAGTTTGTAATATGCAAGTCACCCCAGAAAACAATAAAACAGTTTAAAAGTGGGGGACTGAAACTCACACGATAGTAGTATCAAAGGTAGCAATAGGAGTATATGTAAGCTGGTTCGGCTTTAACAACAATCATGCAAATAATTACTAATATCAGTTGCTAGGTCAGTAATGCCTATAACTCGGGTCCAAGTGGGTATTTTCAGTCCATTTTGTACATATAATATCCTAGTTGTGAATGCTAGGATCGGACCCAACTTGTGGTCTTCCGGTCAGATCTGCTCAGCTAATAGAGGCGGAATTCATTGTTAGCTGATTGAACAAACAAAGAACAAGCGATGATTACTTTTTAACCATCTGTATATTGATTAACGTTGAAACGATTACAGACTCGAGCAGGGCTTCGCCACTGATCACCAAAAAAAAGCATTACAGACAAACATCCTAAGTCACCTATTTATAGGCAAGACTTGACAACAACTAGGGACTAGGAGCTTGGATTTTCGCACGAAATTTTCGTGTGAAAATCCATACAGATTTTCATACGAAAATATTAACAGACAAACAAAACTTTCAAAAACAAACTTCTGACGCTGCGAAACCCTATCTGTACAATAGACTCGTCCTAGATGTTGGCAATAGAAATATGTGCACCAACAGACTCTCCCTTGGATGTTGCCGCAGTCTTGGATAGTCTTCAAAACTTTTCTTAAAAAATCGTTAAACATATTTGACTTGAATTAACCGAAAAAGCGTTTGCGTGGGCTTCTACGATCCTCTGAAGCAATGGGAGTTTGATCTGTAGGAGGAGGTCGATTGTACGTGTTCCCGAACTTAAATCTTTCTCGGGTAGCCAGCTTTCAACGTGCCTCTATTCTTTCTTCATTTTAATATTTCTTTTTCTGCTCTTTATCTTCTAGCTTTCTCCATGAAATGTTCCAGTCTTTACCTGAGTTAATATTGTTAGCATAACAAACATTCACAATCTTCTGGAACTGCATGGCCTGCTCTTTATCTTTTTCTTCATAACTGATCTTGATGAAGAATAAGCGTTTGATATCTTTCTCTGAGTAGTTGACCAGCCACATAAGATCCAACCTCTGATCACACGCCACAACCCATAAATTCTCTTATGCTTGATCACGGTTTCAGATAGATCTTCAGACATATCCCATGACCCTTCATCAGGCTCGACACAAATAACAACCTCTCTAGTACTTGAATCATAGTGCCACCATTTGAAGACCTTGTAAAAATCTTGTTCCATTTTCTTCAAGGGCATATTCATCATAACACGCGGCCGTTTAACAATTAATATCACATCCTTTTCTTGTGTTACTGGATCGATCTTTGTGACGGTTTGCGGCTTGTGTGGTTTCTAGAAATTGAAACCATGAGTTGCTTCAAACTTAATTAGCTTCAATAGACGTTGATCATTAGGTCGAAGCTTCATACTAAACGTCTTGGTCTGTACCAACTCTTTCACATCCCATTCTGGCAGTGTCTTTACATCACCCAATCGTCTGAAGTATTGAACTCCATACTCGGGTTTCAAAGCATACACATCAAGTTCCTCGATCCATCCCCAACTGATAATGTCACCCAGAGATGCATCTGGGTCTCTCGTGAAGAATGCTAAGGGACGACGAAACTTTCTTTCAGGCGGCATTTACTTGAACCACTTCTTCTTCATTTTAATGATTTCTTCTTTCGTCGGTGGTTTAGGGGCCATTCCCTCTTTCATTACCTTATCAACTTTTGTTTTAACAGTTCATCATTCATTCCAGCAGTCATTTCATCAAGGGTAGGAAACACATCTGTTCCTTCACCTGTATATCTTGCCTCTTCATTATCACCTGAACCCAATCTTCAATGATGACTTTGTCATATTCGTTTGCTTCTGGGATGTCCTCAAAAACATAGTCATTCGGCTTTGAGCTTGTGTTCTTTAACTCTTCTTCAAAGTCGAACTCAAATGAATCTTCTTGTAAGCCAAACAATTCTGCAAAATCAGCTTTCGAGTAGTTATGAACATACTCTCCTTCTTCGACATCGTGCTCAATGTAGATGACTTTGGGCTTTGGCACTGTCTCTTCAACTTCAATCGACGACTCCCCCTGAACCTGTTCATCTGTTAGTTCAAAAATAGACTCGTTCATGGAAGTGTCAACAATCGTATTTTCATTATCAAATAAACTTGCTACATATTCGAATCCTTCCTTCTCTAAATGATCATACATTCCGTCTATCATCTCATCAATCTCCTTTTCTAATTCCCTCTGTGCTATCGCCTTTTCTTTCATCATTGACTCTAAGATTCCTTCCCCTGAAGCACAAACCTCTTGCTAACATCAATAGTTGGATCATAGACGACTATCTCAGAAGATACTGGCACGGATTCAGCTTTCGGCGCAGATTGTACGATCACAAGATCCGATGAAACCACAGTTTCTTGCACATGTGAGCTAGAGGCAGGAATATCATCAATCTTTTCTTTTCTTCTGCCATGTGCATCTGATAGAGCTTTCGAGGCTTTTTCCCTTTCTACAATTCTTTGTCTTGCCTCCTCTCTCTCAGTGTTATCTATCTCATCAGCTAACGAAATACCCAGAGTTCGGACCAAAATTTTCTTCATAAGCTCAACTTGCCTGTTGTTCAACTCTTGCTCAGCCTCGTACTCTTCCATCTTCTTGATTATCCTCTGATTTTTTGTCTCGTAGCTACTAAGAGTTGCCTTTAGGATCTCTCTCACATTCTCCATTACTTTGATCCTTTCTTCATAAGCAGTAACTTTCTATGAAGCCTGAAAGTATCTCTCGCTATCATCAGTAACCAACCTTAGAATCTCCCTGATACTATCTCTATCAGATTCAAGGATCTTAATTTTCTCATTAGCATTCTTTAACTTGGTCTCTAACTCTCCAAGTCTCCCAACATATACATCAACAGCCGTGAGCCTTTCTCCCCTAGGATAGCACCGAAATCAAATAAAAAATCATCAAAGGCTGTGTCTGCCGGAAGATTTTGCTGTGTAGGATGAGCTGATGAAGTTGCTCGCGCCTTAGAAATAGTAAGAGGAGTGCCAATATGCTGTCGTGGAGGAGAACCAACTTGAGGATCATCTATTGGTGGAGGAGATGGAACATGAGTCTCTGTGGTAGCGTGCTGAGGAGGAGGAGATACATGTTGAGCAGACACACTTGGTGTTTCAACAACTGGAGGTTGAGACGTTGGGGGAGGAGATGGAGGACGTTCAGAAGTTGTTTCAACAGTTGGAGCAACATGAGTCTTGGCATGCTTTATTCTGAGCTTGATCCTAAGTTTCTTTGCAGTAGATTCAGGTTTTTGAGCTGCAGCATGCTTAACTCTTTTTCAGGCTTTCTTTCTCGCAGGCTTGACAACTGTGATATCCTCTTCGGCCTTAGATGTCTCATATGTTGTTTCATCATCACCAATAGCCTTACGTTTCTTATCTTCGGCCAACTTCCTTTTTCTCTTTCTCTTCTCTTGTTCTTTTCTCTCACTATCTTTCTTTTCACCTTTTGTCCTCTCCTCAGAATCAGTACTCGATGATGACCCTTCATCATCACCACCACCTGCCTCGGTTTCAACACCAACCATTCTTTCAATATCAGCAGTAGTATCTTTGACAAATTCTTCAACATGAACTGCTTCTGTCGTTTGCACTGTTTCTTCAACTGTTACCTGGTCAACATCAGGTTCATCAACAAATCCTGTACTAACACTTGGTTTCTTTTGGCGCTTGGGGGCTGAAGAGGAAGTTCCCGATGTTTTCTTCCTTTTTGTAGCAGACGATGTAGAACCAGCTTTCTTCCTTCCATAGTCACCCTTCTCACCTTCGCGTTTTACATACCAAATGCTTCACTTCTCTATGAAATCCTCCATCATTTTCGTTTCCTCACTTTCATCACCGCTGCCCTCATTCCTCCATTTACCTTTGGGCGGAGCAACATAATCAGCTTTGACGAACATTCTAAAAATAGGCTTAAAAGCTGGAGCCTTTCCCCCTTTACGGTAGTTGCTGATGTTGTGGAGGTCAGACGAAGACATATGCTCTAACTGTAAAATATCATCCTTCTTTTTCTCGAGATTGGGGTGTAAATGGTCGAGGATCATCTGAACATATCGAGGGTACTGCAAAAATCAACCCTTACCCAAATTCATCACCATCTGATCAAATATCATCTTGCTGAAGTTGTAAGGCTTGTTCAAAATCATAGCTACAACCATACACATGTGATAATCAACTAAATCATCCTAACCCCCTTTCCTGTGGCTTAATGAACGTGTGATGCAGTGAGCAAGAAATCTGTAGGGCAGACCCAGCTTGTTAATCTTGAACGGAGCAGAGTTCACATAACCATTGTAGCCCATTCTGTAAAAGCAGCCTTTGACAAACTTCTCTGTAAACCCTATAGGATAATCGCTTTCATCCCTAAAGTGTAACATTGTTCGTATTAGATCTTTAGTAATTGTGATTTTCACATCATTCTTTCCTATTCTTACAGCTGACTTAATTGCCCTTGAATCCGCTTGTAGCTCTGCTGCGGCCCAAAAATGATCGACGTGTGATGCATAAACACCATGTTTATGTGTGAGGGCATAATATGCTGGCAGCCTCTCCAGAAAGTCTATATACTGAGAAAAAGGAGCAAACTCTGGCACATCCTTATCTATTAAGCAGCATGAGTTGTGCACTGGGTGGAACTCATACACGGTTTTCTGTGAAACAGAGAGACATCAACAAGTTAGAAAAAAAATTTTACAAACACAATATTTTCTAAATTTTCTTATGAAAATTAACAAGTTATATGTTATCTAGATTTTCGTGCAAAAATATAGACCACATAAATAAACAACCCAACTCTTGAATTTTTGTGCAAAAATAGAGGATTTTCGTCCGAAAATCTGTCCTCTCCAACAGTTATCAATTTTTCAAACCGACTCAAAATACTTGCAATTTTTTACATTTTCTTGAAATTGAAATGATTAACCTTAGTTAAACTTGCTGATTTTAACATTGGAGAGATCAATTTTAGATTTTACCGGCTAGTTCATCCTAGATCTACGTTTTAGTTCGTTTAAGGTCCGAAGTAGTCAAAATTCACGGTTCAATCTAGGTGAATACCTTAGCCATTGCAAGAGGTGTGCAAATCAACCTCCCTAATGTGTCAAATGTGTTGAAAAACGAGTGTAACTAGAGATAGAGCACAAATACTTCAGAGAATCCGCACCAAATAAACTAGCAGATTTCATGCGGAAACTGTTAACCTCTCTCTTATATATAGGTCATCAATTTTCATGCGAAAATTTGGCTTGCGAGGTTTGGCCAAATTTTCGTGCGGAAATTTCCATTTTCGTGCGAAAATTGTTGACCCTTTTGAAAGGTTCTCAAATTTTTTTCCAACTTTTTCATTTGTTTACAGTTTTATTATCCACACAGTTGTCCAAGTCCAAGTTAATGACCTTGTTTAACTGTTTTGGCTACCAAGTCCAAGTTAATGACCTTGGTTGACCACTTTTGACCAAAACTGATATTATCCTTAGAATTTTAAGTTTCAAATTAATGAACTTTTCAATGTTTCAAACCATACTTTGTTTCCAGATTATCTCCCAGTCCGTGTTTCAAACGATTTTCCTTTGCATCTTGTCGCTTTTGACTTTGAAGATCTGTTTCCCATCACCGGCAGTCAAATATTAAAGTAGTAAATAGAAGATCTTTTTGAATTTTTGAAAGCTTCTAAACTAGAAATACTAAAACCAATATGTACAAACATATTTACAAACATAATTTTGCGAGTTTATCTTAGAGGATCATATCAGTTTATTGAGATACATTACCAGTACCGTTGCTCTATATGAAACTTTTAAGTTTTTAAACATATTTTCTTTAGATTGTCGGTATACTGATCCACTTAAACCTCTACACGTTTCTCAACAGGCTTCAAGATACGTTAGGTAAATTTAGTAACATGGCCTAATCTTTGTTTCCCACCTCAGAATATACTCCCGCATCGAGATTCTCTATATTTAATCTCACAGGTGAATATATCTAACTGATATCTGAAAGGGGTGAAATTCGAGACATTGAGAGCTCAGGTTAGTACTTCCGTACAGAGAAAGAGATGAAGGCTCGACTTTAGGTGGTGTTGCTCTTGGGAATCTTTTCATTTTTGTACTGCAGAATGTCGTATCTTTTTATGACATTTTTCTTCATTTTTATGTAGCTTTGGGGTGAATAATGTGAAAGTATTATACAAGTCCTAGGCCATTGCTGACGCAAAATTAGAAGAACTCGTATAATACCCCAGATATCAACTAAATATAAAGACCTAGTATCTCAGAATCTGGCATTCTCTCAAACGAAATTTCGGGGTACCAAGCCCATATATCCGAGAGATGTTAAGCCACATATTTACCAGTTTATCTTTTTAGGTTTATATCCTGAAAGCCGTTTATTGAACGTGTGAAGCCTAGCGACACATCCTTAGAAAGACCTGTTTAGACGCTTTTAAACAATACATTTCTTTACCTTACTGTAATGGTCCACTGATTTACTATCATCTCCTCTTATACAAAAAACTCCTTTTGTATTTTTTTATTGTTTTTGTATTTTTCATGATTTTTCGATGTTTTTGTACTTTTCACAACTTTTTCTCCCCCTAAAAATCAAAAACATATTTTTTTAAGAAAGCATGTAAACTATTTAAAGAAAAACATTTGACTTACCAGTGCATATCACGTCCCAACGTCATCATCCTCAAACTCAACCTCATAAATATCCCCTGATATCAGATTCTTTAGACCATTTAATTTTGAAAGATTTCGAAATCTTGCTCTATCAAAAGCTTTGGTGTAAAAATCTGCCTTTTGGTCATCAGTGTGCCTTTTTTCAATTCGTACAAACTTTTTCTCGTGACAAATCACAGATAAAGTGGTATCGAATTTCGATATGTTTAGTGCGTGAGTGTTGACAAGGATTGACCGTGATATCAATAGCCGCCTTGTTATCTACGAATATGGGCATTTCAAGAAATTGAAGACTGTAGTCTCTCATCTGTTGTTGTATCCATAGTATCTGGGAACAACAACTGGATGCTGAAACGTATTCAACTTCACAAGTAGAGAGAGCGACCATGGTCTGTTTCTTGCATTGCCATGTTACCAAACATGTTCCGAAGAACTGGCAGCCTACCGTTGTAGATTTAGCGTTCTGCTTGCAGCAACCAAAATCAGAGTCAGAGTTACCTGCAAGATTGAAATCGTCGAGACGTGGATACCACAAGCTTGTGCTTGGGCATCCTTTCAACTAGCACATGATTCTTTTGACGATCAACAGATGTGATTCCTTTGGGCTTGACTGATATCTGGCGCAAAGGCATGTGGGGTACATGATATCTGTTCTTGAAGCTGTTAGATACATCAAGGATCCGATAATGGAGCGATATAATGTTTCATCAGCTTTTTCTCCATAGTCGTCTGCACAAATGCCGTGGTTTGTGGCTAAAGGGGTAAATGCCGGTTCAGTTCCTGTCATGTCAAATTTCTCCAACACGTCATGAACATACTTCGTTTGGTTAATGAAAATACCGTCTGGCAGTTGTTCAACGTGAAGCCCCAAAAAGAATTTCATCTCTCCCATAGCGCTCATTTCGAATTGTTCTTTCATGACTTTTTCAAAGTCCTTACACAATTGTTCATTTGTTGATCCAAAGATGATATCGTCCACATAGATCTGCACAATAATCAGATGTTCATCTACTTCCTTGGTAAAGAGGGTGCTGTCTATTTTTCCTCTGGTGAATCGGTTAGCCAGAAGGTGTTTTGAAAGCGTCTCGTACCAGGCTCTCAGGGCCTGGTGTACACCGTCCAAAACTTTTTTTAGCAAGTAGACCTTATCTCTGTGAATCGGATCGAGAAACCCCGGTGGTTGGCCGACATAAACCTCCTCTTTTACCTTACCGTACAGAAAAGCAGACTTTACATTCAATTGGTACACTTTGAAACCTTTCCATGAGGCAAAAGCCAAGAAAATGCGGATAGCTTCTAGACGTGCAACTAGGGCGTAGACCTCGTTGTAGTCTATCCCTTCCTGCTGACGAAAACTTTGAACTACGAGCCGAGCTTTGTTGCGAACAACTACTCCTCTATAATCTCTTTTGCACTTGTAAACCCACCGAGTGCTTATTTTTTTCTGCTTTGGTGGTAGATCAACAAGTTCCTAGACTCCAAGTTTCTGGAACTGCAATAATTCTTCCTGCATTGCTTCCACCCAACTGTCATCTTTAAGAGCATCTCTGATGTTTCCTGGTTCTACCTGAGAAACAAAAAACTAAGAGAAAAATAATTTTGGAGTGGAACAACTTTAGAATAAAAGCAACTTAGATCCTTATTGATCTGATTTCACGTTTTCACGCCAGCTTGCAGTTCTCTAATGATGTTATCTTATGGACGGTAGGAGACTGATCTCGGCATCTCTTCGCCTGGAACATTTACTGAGATTTCCAAATTTGTGATATTCAGCTTGTTCTGAAGAAGTAACCTCATCTCTCGCACTAGTTTCTGCAGCTTGATTGTTGAGATAACTTGTAATTTCTTCTGAGCCTTCATCAGAACTGGAATCCCCATTGTTAAAGGTAGGATCTTGTTCATGTTCCTCATCAGCTGGCTGAGGGGAAGATGGTTCCGTAGTATTCTGAACTGGTGGAACAACTGGTTCTGACTGAGTGTTGCTCGGACCTGCTTCTGAGGAACGTGTTGTTGTCGGATAGATAACTAGCGGCCCTGTTACTTGCTCTTGATTAGATATCTAATGTTGTTGAAATAACAAGATGAGTTCTTCTTCAGATGGTTCTTCAGGCAGATCAAACGAATTCCACAACCTGATTCATGCTTGGTAGATAGACTCTCTTTTGCGGACTTGCATACCCTACGAAGAAAGCGTCCAAAGATCTGGCTCCAAATTTTCCTTCCGGGTCCAATACAGTACACGGTGAACCAAAAGGCTCCAAAAACTCTAGATTAGGTTTTCGTTGGTTAAGAAGTTCAAAGCATGTATTTTTGTGCTTCTTGATAGTCATTACGCGGTTAAGGGTATAACATGCAGATACAACAGCTTCGCTCCAAAAGCTAATAGGCAACTTTGAATCAGCAAGCATTGTGCGTGCAGTTTCGATGAGCGTTCGGTTCTTTCGTTCAGCTACTCCATTTTGTTGAGGAGTATAGGGGGCACTGAACTCATGATGAATACCGTTAGCATTGCAGAATTCGAGCATCTTGTTGTTCTTAAACTCAGTACCGTTGTTCTTAAACTCAATTCGAGCATCAAATTTTGAAGCGTTTCAATCTTGCTTTCTTGAAAGAAAACCCATGAGAATCTTGAGAAGTCATCGGTTACGACCAGACAGTAAAGATCTCCTGTAATACTTTTCTCATTGACAGGCCCAAAGAGATCCATGTGTAGCCTTTCTTGTGGAAGCTTGATGGAGTTGAGAAGCTTTCTCGGGTGTTACTTCTTGCGCTACTTCCCCTTTTTGCAACTAATACAGTCATCTGATAAATGGAATTTTTTTAGATTCACCCCTTCCACTTGATTGTTGTGCACCAGAAATTTGATCTTCCTTAAGTGAATGTGGCCCATCTTCCTATGCCATAGAATTTATTCCTTTCAAGTGGCCTTTGATACAAAACATTGTCCTTCCTTTGAAGTAGTGGATGCGACGCTTATGTCTAAGACATACAAATCATTCTCTCGCGGTGCGCGCATGAGAATCCACTCCTCAAGGATTATGAAACCACGCTTAAGAATAAGACATTCTTTGTCGTCGAAATGAGTTGTGAACTTCTTGTCACAGATCTGTGAAATGCTCAAAAGATTATTCTCGAGCTCAGCAATGTAGTTAACTTTGTCAAAAGATACAACTTTGTTTGTCAAAATTCCTTCTCCCACGATCCTGCCTCCATGTGTTCCGGCAAACCCAACATATCCTCCCCTAGTGAATTTTACATTGTATAGCAAATCCAACATCCCTGACATGTGCCTTGAAGCTCCACTGTCCATGATCCACTTTGAAATAATTGACCTTGGAAGCCCCTACACACATGAAAAGTATATTACTTAAAAAGAGAGACCCAAGCCCTTTTGGTCTTGGGTAGGATGACAATGTCGACTTTTGGATCTTTGGCAACTTTCACATCTTTCTTAATCTCAAGCCATTGTCCAGTCTTAAATTCAGTCTTATCTTTTGATTTGACTGGAACATTGGTTGATTTTGGGATTACAGGAGATGTTTTTGATTTGGCTACCCAGGTTTGTGCCTTTGAAAATGCCTTTTTTATATAGAGATTGGATTCTTTTCTTTCATTTTTCTTTGAGGTTTCTCCCACTTTAAATTTTGAAATAATCTCAGTTGGTGGTTCCTTATTAGAACTGGAATTATGTTTTCTCTTCAAAATTTTTGTTGGCACAAATCTGGACCCTTTTTCTCTCATCTACTACAAACCTCTTGTGTTCATGAACATGTTTTGAACGATTTTGAGAGCAACGTTGTGCAATATGCCCAACCTTATTGCATCTGTAGCACGATCTACTGTCGTTTCCAACAGAGTGTTCCACATCCTGTTCACGAAGCTCTTTTTCTTTCTTAAACTCTTCGTTGGTTTGTTTGTTAATGATTTCTTTTCCTTTAAAATTATTTGTTCCAAAAACAAACTCAACTTTCTTTGTGAAAACGGTTTTTCGAGATTTGTTATTTTATTTCTTTTCAAACCGTAACCCATCCCTTTTGTTTTCAGGATAACCTCTACCTCTTGGATGAATGAT
Source organism: Scalesia atractyloides (assembly GCA_947069175.1). Classification (NCBI taxonomy): domain Eukaryota; kingdom Viridiplantae; phylum Streptophyta; class Magnoliopsida; order Asterales; family Asteraceae; genus Scalesia; species Scalesia atractyloides. The sequence goes on from CAMTDV010000019.1 coordinate 17,456,687, forward strand.
TTTGTCTGACTTCTTAGGTTTTGAGTAAAAACCAGCAACTTGCTTTTCAAGATCAAATGTGTCAACTTCAATGAGTTTAAAGAATTTGTCAACACGGTCGAAGTTAACATTCTGGATTGGAAATTCTTCATCAGTATATAGCTTATCTGATCCTTTCAGTTTGTAGATAACTACATTAGGATCATCATTTAAACTATTGTCGGATGTTGTGACGAAATTGTCATGAAAACTTTTGTCACTTCTAGAAGGTGAACTTGACTCTGATTTCTCATTGCTTGACTCAGCACTTTCATAAACTGTGCTATCAGACTCATTTTCAAAAACATTTTCAATCACTTTAGTTACCACCTTGGATTCACGTTCCTTCTCATACTTTGAATATGTTACATCAAGATTTTCAGGCAGCTCGTTACTCTTTTCAATAAGTAAGTTTAAGTTTAGCGCCTTTTCCACCCGTCAGGATGTTTCTTAGCATAGCTATTCCACATATGGGTGGAACATGATCGTAACATTTTCCATGGCTTTTAGCATTCTTCTTACCTTCTTTGCTGTTTTCTGATTTTGGAAGGATGTGATCAAGGACATACATGCTGGTAGAGTAATTGATTAACAATTTGTTAACTCTTTCGGTTTCTATTTTTGTTTTCTCTAGCTCACTTTTTAGTTCAGTAATTGTGTTAATGTGAAGATTAATGGCCATTTGTTTGTCCATCATAGTTGCTTTGAGCATTGAAAGTGTTTTGTCATCTTCCTTGACAGTTTTCTCATACTATCGAATGGTCCTGCTGAGTTTATCAAAAGATTCTTTTATGGTGTTATAAACGTATGACAACTTATCACTATATGTTTTAAGTTCTTTAAACGCTTTCTCTTTCTCAGCACATTGCTCACATGCTTTGGCACATTTTAAGCATGAGCTGACCAATTCGACAGTTTGAGCTTTGATTGTTTCATTTTCTGCTTCAACCTTTTCTACCAGTTCTTCCACGCTTTGTATTGGCCATGAGTGCTTTGTGGGCCTTGTTGGTTTAGCTCTCCAGTGTTACAGGTTTAGTTACATCAATCACTCCCGTACTCTATTCCTTTGCCTCCTTAGGACTTTCTTCCAGGGATTAGGAGTACATCTGATATATTCTTCTTCTTCTTCTAAGAATCTGAAGTAGTCTGCCAGAACCTCTTCCATTTCTTCTTCTGTAACTTCTTCAGATGATTCAGGTTCTTCTATGATTTCAGCGACAAGAGCAAGACTTTCATTTTTGGAAATGAAGTTGTTGTAGGAACGTCCACGAACAGCTCAGGAACCTAAATTTGTTATATATTGTCCAATTAGCAGAAACTAATGACAAGTCAACCAAATAACAAGAATTACTCATTTAGAGGTTGATTTCATTGATCTAAAGTTCAATACACTTGAGATCCGGATCCGACAGAGCTTCACCGTCAATCTCCAACTCCTTACAAATGAATTCCCAAGGCACCTATATATAGGAGTGGAAGTTCGCTGGACATGGATGAAGTTCGGGTGAACTTGACTTAGTCACGTTTGGCCGAACTTGACTTCCCAAAACCATCCTCGAGCGAACTTGCCTACAAACTCACTTAAATACGCCTTATTTCTAACAAATTAAGCTCTATTCACTCAGACTCGATACAAGACTATTCTATAGACATTATGCACCAATAGACTCCCTCTTGGATATCTATTTTGTCTTGTTCGGTCTTCAGAAACTCTCGTTTATTCCAGACTCGTTCTCGTGTAATGACGAAGGCAACAGACATATGCACCAATAGATTCCCCCTTGGATGTTGCCGCAGTCATCTACTTTCATAGACATTTTTGACAATAATCATCTACGTCAGTCTTCAAGTCATAGTCTTCTTTGAACGCCTTGTAATCATCAGATTTCAAATAAGTTCCTGAGTCTTTGTCTTTATCCTTGAATAAGCATTAAACCTTATAAATCTTCAAACTTTCTATTTTCTTCAATATATCTTGATAAAACTTTAATCTCCAAGCTCCCCCTTGCTGTGAGCTATGCTCCCCCAAGCTTTGAGCTTTATCTTCAATCAAGTTTCATCCTGCTCCCCCTAAAACTGTACTTCCTGTTTCAAAGTACTTGGGAATTCAAATAAACATTTCAGATTCTAACTTTGAAATTTTGTACCACATGTATTCCATACAACCTGTACAAAAAATGTACTTCAAATCTTCATTTTTCAGTTATCTCAAGTTCAAATTAATGACCTTGAAACATTTTACTTTTAAAATCTTTAGCTTTCACATTTTTATTATTTAATTTGTGAAAATCCACTTAGTTGATCAAGTCCAAGTAAATGACCTTGATTAACCAAATATATCAACCAAGTCCAAGTTAATTACCTTGGCTAAACCCGTTGTGAACAACAGATATTATCTTCAATTTTAAAGATTCAAATTAATGAACTTTTTCTTCCAGACTTCGATGATCCGTTCTCCAACATTGGCTCGTTGAAAATCTTTTTGGACTTAAAAACAAGTAAAGTATTTACAGAACTTTTAACAGGTAAAGTAAACTATGTATTTACAGACATATTTTTGTGAATTCGTGTCTGAGGATCATATCAGCTTGTTGAGACATATCACCAGTACTGTTGACCTCTTGATGACTTTAAGTTTTAAACTCGTTTACCTAGATTGTCGATAGGTTTGTCCACTTAAACTTCATCATGTTTCTCAATTGTTCCAAGATATGTTAGCTAAGAATTATGAAACTTGACTTAACTATGGTTCCCACTTCTTGAATATACTCCCGAATCCAGATTCCCTAGATTTCATCTTACAGGTGAGTATAGCGTAATTGATATCTGTATTTGGGTTGTGCGAGACCTTGAGAGCTCAGGTTAGTACTACCGTATATGAAGGCTCGTCTTTCAGGAGTGTTCCATTTAAGGAATCTTTTCAGCATTGCAAATGATTAGATCTTTCGATTTTTTCAGGTTTGCATGCTATTTGGGGTTTCTAGCAAAAAGCATTATAAAAGTTCTAGGCTATTGCTTCTTCAAAATAAGAAGAACTTGTATAATACCCCAGATATCAACTATCTATAAAGACCTCGTATCTCAGAATCAGGCAACCCTTCAATCGAAATTTTGGAGTACTAAGTCCATATATCCAAGATGTGTTAATCCACAAGATTAAGCAGTTGTAAAATTTAGTTTATATCCCGGACACAATCTACTGAACATGTAAAGCCTGTCAACACATCCACGGTAAGACTTGTTTATCACTTTTAAACTTTACAATTCTCGAGCATATTGTGATAGTCCACTGATGTACTATCATTTCTTTTTATGACAAACAAATTTTTTTTTCTTTTACAATGTTTTGTACTTTTTGAATTTTTCAGATGTTTTTGAATTTTCAACTTTTTCATATGTTTTTTATTTTTCAACAATTTTTAAAATTTTCTTACTCCCCCTAAAATCAAAAACATATTTTTGGATTTTAGATTTAAAGAAATTCTTCTAAAAATGTAACAAACCAATGTGGATCCTGTGACCTCGTCGTCCGATCCTTTTTCTCAATCCTTTATCTGCAATTGTTTAACAAACAATCATTAGACTCATTTACCACTTGTAAAATCAGTTCGAAGTTGTAAGGACTTTGAACTCAGTTTTTCTGTTCAACGGTGTGGATTTTCATAATTTTGACTTTTCAAAATTTTTCCTTTTAACAACCACTTGTAATTTCCAAAACTTTTCTTCTTAACTACTCCCCCTCAAAATGACAAAGATATGACATTTCTGGATAAGTTAAATTGATATGGAGCTCCACAATCCAGAATCAACTTTTGATCAAGTAGATCTTGGAACTCCTGCACATGAAAAGATTTAGTTAAAAGTTCAACCCAAGCTTTCTTGGTCTTGGGTTTTGGATATAATTCCTCATACACATCTTCGTAATCACTTTCGTATGCTCGTTGATAAGCATATTCAACATCACAAACTTCAAACTCACAATCAACTTTACTTTTATCTTTCTTGATTGATTTGACATTTTTGGTTTTATCACAAACATTCACTTTTTCAGGTGATTTCTTTTTAGCAATCCAAGCTTGAGAATTAACTCTAGCTTTCTTGATATAGAACCTAGAATCAATGTTTGACTTTGAAGTCTCTCCTTTTTGAAAAATTGAATTTTCAAAATTTGATTCATTATTAGGTTTTATTTCAAGATTGAATTCAACATTACGTTTCATTTCTTTGATGTTAACGTTTCTTTTCACAATCCTGATTTGACCATTATCAAAATGCTTTTGTTTTTCCTCTTTTAAAACTTCTTTTCTTCGAAGATACACAGGCTTAGACTTCGGACACTTGCGAGCAATGTGACCAACTTCATTGCATTTGATGCAGGTCCGAGTATCATGAAACTGTCCACTAGTGGGTTTTACTCCACTTGTATACTTGGTCTTAGCCTTGTCCCGAAGTTCTTTTTCTTTCTTGAATTATCATTTGATTTCTTACCTATCAAGCATTCTTCCTGAACCGTGGTCGTTCCATACACAAACTTGATGTTTTTCCCTTTGTACTCCTGGAAGGTTGATTTCTGATTCTTCTTCGGTTCATCTTCAGCTTCTTCCAAACCTAAACCTGCTCTCCTGTTCTCAGGAAAATCACCACCGTTTCTACGGTAATTGTTAAAATTCCATTTCGGTTTAGAATAAAACTTCTTTTCATTTTTCTCGAGAACATCTGATGAAACTTCCACAGGTTTAAATAGTTTATCAATTTGATCTTCTTTCACATTCTGAATCGCAACGCTATCATTGAAATATAATCTATCAGATTCCTTAACCTTGTACATGCCAACGTTAGGATCATCACTTAGATTATTTTCTGATGATGTATCATCACTTTCAGATTGTGAACCAGAACTATTTGAACTTGAATTGGCGCTTTTAAAGCTGCCGTCATCAGAATCATTCCACAAAACTTTTTTACCACATCTTTTACCACCGATTCATTGTCAACGTTTGATTTTGTAAAGTCTACGTCAAGGTTCTCAGGCAATTTATCTTTCTTTTCTGAAAGAAGTAAAAGATTAAATGCCTTTTCAATATCATCATCTTTCTTGCAGCAGTAACTTGCAGGAAATGGTGGAGGAACACTTCCGTAAACTTTACGCTTTGAGTTATCTACATTATCCTCTGACTTGATCGTAGGAAGAATGTGATCAATGACATATGCGTTTGTGGTGTAACTTTTTAGAAATTGCCTGACTCTTTCTGTTTCAATCTTCATTTCGTGAAACTCATGCTTTGTCTCAGCAATTGTATTAATGTACATGTTAATTAATTTTTGTTTTTCAATAACTGTGGCATTTAACATGGTGACATTAGCATTGAATTCACTGTTAGCTCTTCCAACATGTTTGTATTTGCCTGAAATTTTGTCATAAGATTTTTTTATGGTTCTGTAATCATAACGAAAGTTTTCGTTATGTTCAGTTAATTCTCTTATGACTTTGACTTTATCAAGACAGGGTTCACAAGGAATTGCACACTATGTGCAAGGTTTTTCAACCTCCACAACTTTCACTACTTCCTTTTCAGACATGCTTACCTCAGCTTTTACCTTTTCGGCTTCTGGTTTCAACTCTTCCTGCTTTTGCATCTCAAGGTAAGCTATTCTGTCTTCCTCTGTTTGTTGCATGTATCATTCAAGAACAACATTCTCCAGGATAACTTCTTCCTCAGCTCTCAGCATTAATGCTTCTTGAATAGCATTTTCGATAGCAGCATCCACAAATGATGTATGAGATTCATTCACAACTTCTGCCACCATATCAACACCAGTCTTTTTTCCGATGTATTTGTTCCAATCAAAACCATCGTCTTCATGATTAGCAACAAGAGCTTGTTCGGCTTTCTTTGCAGATTTATCTTCAACTTCAACTTGTGTTCTATTCGGATATGATTTATATTGCAGCGCTTTCTTGTAATATTCATTACCGGTTCCAAAAGGGTTTTGGTTTCCACTAGCTTCTTTGTTATGGCATTCATGTTTGAAGTGCCCTTTTTGTCGACATCTGAAACAAGTAACTTTCGTTTTGTCGAAACCAAGTTTATTGCTTGAGTTACCAATATCCCTTCCAGTAAGTGCTACAAACTTTGAAACTCTCCAGATAATCGATGCTAAGGACCATTTGATGTCCATTAGTTCCAACTCTTCCTCATCTACCTGATCGTAATCCCCAGCTGTCATTTCAGGATTTTCGATCTTTCTAGCAACAAGACTTTCATACGATTCAGAACTGTAGCAAGAAGTACTATGTGCTGTTTTACAACTTTTTCAGGAAACACATTCTTTAAATCTACTGCTATGTTGCGTTGGAAAACATTTGAATTAGAAGTGGATTGGCTTGTCTGATGAGATTGACTATGAGAAGAAGAACTTGAACCAACATATGAATAACCAGTGTTTGGAGAATACTGATTTTGAGACGTCTGATCTGATGTATTCATGTTTGCACTAAATGTTGTTTGGATTTTTGGACTTTAAATCGGAGTATCTAGAACACCACCTTTGTAATAAACTCCGACATCCTGAACAACATTAGGGTTTTTGGATTTTGCATTCTTCATCAAATCATGACCTTCAAGTTTGTCAATGAAGGATGACAACTTAAAATGTCTCCAAGATGGACTATTCTTTAAAATCATCAAATACATTGTCCATTCTCCTTCTGGAAGTGCATTGGCCAGCTTCTCAGTCTGCTCCTCATTAGTTCTCTTGATATCATGTCTTCGCATCTGGACCATGAGGTGACAATATCTATCAATCATTTGCTTCATTGTCTCTCCTTAGATCATGGTGAAGATATCAAACTCTTTCTTAATCAGAGCCTTTTTGCTCTTGATCATTTCATCACTTCCTTTTAATTTTTCGCAAAGAGAATTCCATATTTCTTGAGAAGTATCATATTCTGGTAATAATATCAAGATATCTTCTTTGACAGATTGTTGTATCAAGCTGATCATCTTCTTTTCAGCAACATATTTCTCTTTGTCAATTACTGAAAACTTATTCAGTGGAAGATCTTAATCACGTTCATCTTTGGCCATGTATATCCATCTTCAATCGCAACCCAGCTGTTGAATTGATTCGCTTGAATCCAATTAACAAACTTTTCGTTCCATCCCTCGAACTTGTCCATACTCAGCAACTTCGGCGGTTTCTGAGTAGTACCCATTTCATTATCGAGGTTCATTTGGTTAACCGCAATTGAATTTGACGTTGAGGCTTGTGCTACTCCAGCCGCAAATGCGTTATGGGTATCTTCCATTTTGAGAAACAAGACACGTATGCTGAAAACACGATAAAACTTTGAAAATGATTAGAACTACTACAAGTACGGTCGAACTTGCAGTGAAAGAGTGAGAATTTTTCAGTTTTAAACAAGTTCGGTCGAACTTGTTGTTGACATATGAAAATTTCAGTTTAAACCCAAGTTCGGTCGAACTTGGATGAAACCTTTCAAAAAAAATTTATTTCTAGCGAACTTGTGAAAATTAATGAGAAACAAAGATGTTCGGTCGAACTTAAGCTTGACTTTTTAACAAAAACACCAAGTTCGGGCGAACTTAGCTTGGATTTCTATGAAAAACTTCAAGTTCGGGCGAACTTAATTGAATTTTTGAACAGAATTATATCAAGTTCGGTCGAACTTGATAGAAATTCAAGAAAAGTTCAATAAGTTCGAGCGGACTTAGCTTAAAATCACTGAAATCCCTATCAAGTTTGTCGAACTTTATAAAAATCAAAGATTTTTAATCAAGTTCGGGCGAACTTGAGGTTAAGTTCGGCCAACATGATTTTGAAAAACATGGTTTTTGCAACTTTTTGATGTCAAATCTTGTGAATTTGATGTCTAAACTGTCAGCGGTTTACCACGAATGTATTTAACATGACATATTCAAAATTGGACAAAATTTGACTGTGAATTCTTTGTTTTTGATCAAAAGTTAAGAAAAATAGAAGAATGGAGATGAAATAAAGAGATTCTTGTCTTGATTTCAACAAATTTAGGTATCCAGGCTCTGATACCACTTGTAGGAACGTCCACGAACAGCTCGGGAACCTAAATTTGTTATCTATTGTCCGATTAGCCGGAAACTAATGACAGGTTAACCAAATAACAAGAATTACTCATTTAAAGGTTGATTTCATTGATCTAAAGTTCAATAAATTCGAGATCCAGATCCGATAGAGCTTTGCCATCTCTGTGCCAAAATCTCCAACTCCTTACAAATGAAATCTCAAGGCACCTATATATAGGAGTGGAAGTTCGCTGGACATGGATGAAGTTTGGGCGAACTTGACTTAGTCAAGTTCGGCCGAACTTGACTTCCCAAAACCATCCTCGAGCGAACTTGCCTACAAACTCACTTAAATACGCCTTATTTTTAACAAATTAAGCCCTATTCATTCAGACTCGATACAAGACCATTCTATAGACATTATGCACTAATAGAATCCTTCTTGGATATATACTTTGTCTTGTTTGGTCTTAAGAAACTCTCGTTTATTCCAGACTTGTTCTCGTGTAATGACAAAGGCAACAGACATATGCACCAACAGTTGTTCTAGTTGAACCCCTTATCTTCATGTGTGAAAACAAGAGCTTTGTCTTTTGTGTTTGAAGTCCCATCCTCGATCTGCACCATTCGTTTCTCTGGCTGTGGTCGATGATAAATCTCCTTTTTGTAATAATCATCTCCGAACGGATTATGATTGCACTTTACTTCTCGGTTTGGACATTCAAGTGCCCTTTCTCCCTGCATTTGAAGCATGTGACTTTGGATTTATCAAATCCTAATTTTCCGTCAAGGCCTCTCAAATCATCTCTTCCTGTAATTTCCATGAACCGTTGTGCTCTTCAAACCACAGATGCCATGCACCACGTAATGTCAATCAATTCCATTTCTCCGGATCAATCTAATCTTAATCGTCTTTAGTCATTTCCGGATTTCCGATTCTTACACCTACTAGACTCTCATAAGATTCCAGAACTGCTGCAAGTAGCACCATGTGTTGCTTAGCGGTCTACTCATTGAAATCTTGAGCATTCTGTAGGTTCACTGCGATGTTACTTTGCAAGATTCTCTGGTTAGATTTGGATTAACTTTGATGATTGCTTTGTGGTTGACTTGAGCTCTGAGATGATTGTTGTCCTTGGTGATTGTTTGGATTAAAGGAAGCAAACGTTTGGAATCCACTTGATTGGTTGGAGGCTGGGCTAGCATTTGAGTCGGCACTAAAGGAGGTTTGGATTTTGGGACTCTGAACAGGAGTGTTTGGGTTTCCTTAGTAGTATAGACTCACGTCCTATTGCAAGTTTGATTTCTTTCCCTTTGCCATTTCCCTTCCAATTTTTCTACGAATCTTGGTAGACTTAGACTGTCATACTCTGCCCCATTCTTTAGGATGGTTAGATATGTTGACCATTCCCCTTCAGGCAAAGAATCTGCCAGCTTGTCGACTAGCTCTTCATTCGTTTTGATAATTCCCATACGCTTTATTTGTACTACCATGTGGCAGTATCTTTCGATGAGCTGCTTCATGTTTTCGCACGGAAGAACATTAAATACTTCAAATTCTTTGTTCAGTAATGCCTTCTTTCCTTTTCTCACCTGATTACTTCCTTGCGCTCTTAATCGTAAAGCTAGCCACAACGACTGAGCATCGTCTTCATGTTGTAAAAGAACCAAGATATCCTCCTTTATGGCATGCTGGAGGAGATTCATCATCTTCTTTTCATTAACGTATTTTTCTCGTTCTTCTTCGGTCAAATGAGCTAACTTTTTTCAATTCCAAGTTCATTAAGAGGTGCTTGGTATTTGTTTTCGAGTGTAAACCAGCAATTTAAGTTTGTTGCTTAAACCAGTTCGTGAATCATTCACTACAACTCTCGTAGTCTTTGATGTTCATGAGATTTGGAGGCTTTGTAGTGGTTCCCATTTCATTTTCTAGATTCATGTTCTGAGCTGCTACGGAATCTGTAACTGCTTGTGTGGCAAATGCGTTATGAAATTCTTCCTCACCTGACATCTTAACAAAAACTTATAACAGAAAACAGTTTAAACTGGTTAACTTGAAACTAACTGAAAATTTAGAAAGAAACTGAGAATTTTCGTACGGAAATTTTACTTTCCTGCAAAAATTTAATCTTTTGTTAAATTCAAACTTTCCAAATGTTAAGACCCTAATTTTCGTACGAAAATTAGTGTTTCGTGCAAAAATACTTGTCTGCTTCGAACACTTGTTCACAATTTCATGTTTTTGGTAATTTCAAGCATGATTTTGATGGATTTTAGATTTGTATGTTTCAGTGAACTGTTTAGAATTGATTTTAACACGTTATACTAATAACCTAGTCTAAATTGTCTATGAAATCCCTCAGATCTAGATTAAGTTCCAAGAAAGAGTAGAAGTAGAGTTTCCAATGGATGAATCTCGAACTTTGAAGGTTGAATCCAGTTGAAACTTGGTTGTTTGTTCACAAATCAGGCCTCAAGGCTCTGATACCACTTGTGAATGCTAGGATCGGACCCAACTTGTGAGCTTCCGGTTAAATCTGCTCAGCTAACAGAGGCGGAATTCATTGTTAGCTGATTGAACACACAAAGAACAAGCGATGATTACTGTTTAGCCGTCTGTATATTGATTAACGTTGAAACGATTACAGACTCGAGCAGGGCTTCTCCACTGATCACCAAAAACAGCATTACAGACAAACATCCTAAGTCACCTATTTATAGGCAAGACTTGACAACAACTAGGGACTAGGAGCTTGGATTTTCTCACGAAATTTTCATGCGAAAATCCTTACATATTTTCGTACGAAAATATTAACAGACAAACAAAATTTTCAAAAACACACTTCTGACACTGCGAAACCCTATCTGTACAATAGACTTGTCCTAGACGTAGGCAATAGACATATGTGCACCAACACTTGTGTGGTGATGGATGTTAGGGTAGGATTAGTTTCACATTTGGCTCCCGGGCACCGGTTCGCGTGCCAGCCAAAGTCGGTTGTTTGACACGTTTGGATAATAGTATGGGAATACCAATTGTGCCAACGTGTTGTGATTTAAGAAAGATTAACTTTTCATTAAGGGAGTTTGGGTGTTTAGGGAGTTTAGGTTGCCCAAATTTGACTTTCCATTCTCGCCGTCGGGGATTCTCCCGAACGGTGGTGGAACACACCTAGAGTGTTCCGTTTACCCTGGAATCTCCAGAATACTTCTGGTGTTCCAATTATAGTCAGTTAGGTTTTGGTCCGTTCCCAGTTTCGCAGGTTCGTTGTCCGGTAACTGCGGAATTTAGTTAAAATAAGTGTTTTAAAAGCCGAAAAATCCCATTTAATCTACATATTTCATAAAATTCTGGAAATTTTTGTGAAAGTCAGCTCAAAGCAATACCCACGGACCAAGTTATCACCACACCAAATTTCAGCTCAATCCAATACCCACGAACCAAGTTATGGTCAAAACAATATTCTGCCTATTATAGATTCGAGTTTCGGGTGATATACCTAGCGATTCCTTTGATTCCAAGTGTTTTTCTTAAGTCCAGAAGTGTTTGTAAGCCATATTCAGTACCTATATACCATGAACAATCCAAATATGCTAGAACTCAGATCAATCAAGCCTTATTTCATTGTTTTTCGGTTAATCGATTTGTTATGCGATTTTGGTCGATTAGGTGTTGATTAGGGTATCAAAAGCTGAATTTTTGTGGTCTTGGCTACCATATAACACCATGGAATTCACAAGGTGTTCTTATTTAGCCAATAAACTGTTTTAAACCATCCATAATCATGGATTAAAAAGAGTTTTCATTGTCAAGATCAAGTTTTCTCTAGAAATTATCATTAAAATCATGTGAAACATGAAGCATACCTTTGATTTTGGCTGAATTAAAGTAGTAATCAGTTGGGTTTTTGAGTTTGAGAGCAGATTTTGAAGTGGAGAATGAAAGAAAAATTAGAAAAATAATGAAAAATATAAAAAAAGTTTATATAATAAGGGGGTGCCCCTACCCCACCCTTGCTTTGTCCTGCTTCATTTTTCAGGTTAAAAGATGATGTTTATCTTTGGTGGCGTGTTTACGTTTCTTTTCGGGTTCCACACGCGTCTCCGATTTGCAAAACGGACTCCGTTTTTAACGTTTTTAGTGTCAAAAGACTTGGTATTAAAACCCATGCACAACTGTCTCGAAATCCGAACACGGTTATGTTTCAATCATAATAGCCTCGTATTAGGGTAGTTAAGTGTTTTTAACCTTGATTGACCGTTCCTTACATTTTTGGTTGTCTTTCATTTTTTTCAAAACAAAGGCGTTTCCCTCACCGGGAAATTCCTCGTTTTACGTGCCCATTCTCCGAATGTCTACAATTCTTAGGTCATAGTCTATGGCTCGTAACTAAGATGTTTCGTGAACTTAGAATCTAAAATAGCCCTACCGTTGGGCTGATAATCATTGTCAAATGTTTAATGCGCTGTTAAACTTCAAGTCCCCGTTTAACACGTTGTTAAAGGCTAAGGACACCAACCTCACCTCGGTTGTCCTTAATAGTGTCATGTTAACCATGACGTGCTCTCAGATTCCTCCGAGGCATAACAAATATCATTTAACATAGCACACAAGTCATGCATGTTTACTAATATGTATTCCCAGAGTCGTCAATTCATTCACGCCATTGTCTTGTCATGTAGGTGACGCATAGCGTCAATGTAATGTTTTTAGTAATTACTGTGCATACACTCCCATTATAGTCGGTGTCACATGTTCCAGAATGCGTATCATTACACATAATCACAGCAAAAATCATGATATACATGTCACGACCGGTTACCACGGACTTGTACCAATCAAAGTTTACAGGGATTTTTCACAATTGTCACATTCTCCCCCGGTTAAAAGAATCTCATCCTCGAAATTCCGTTTAGTAATTCGTTGGAAAGCTCAGTCTTTACAGTTGAGTTAGTCATTCGACAGACAAGTATGTTTTCGCTTTTCGATTAGTATGATCATCGTACGAGATGATAATTGTGCTGCATAGTAGCTGTGTAATTTGTCCATCCACAATTCCTACGTATTGTTAGAGGTGACGTTTGTCATTACTTCCAATCTGAAAGTGAGAGTGTTGTTGGACTCACAGTAGAATAGGAGTCTCGTATTCAGCTTAAAGGTGACTGCAATTATTACGTTTTCTTTGCATTCATTATCTTCACCATTCATACACCATAAGTTTCATTTATGATTTCGTTTAATAGTTATGGGTACTCTCCTAGGGTTCGTTGCGAACGTTACAATGGTGAGCATCATGCTCCGCATGTTTGTGTTAAGGGAATAAATTTGGTCTCACCAAGTGGTGCGCGACAATCTTCCCTTGTTGTCGTGTACGTGAATATCTTCGGCTAATACTAACCGACCACGAGAGTCCCTGCTCTATGGTAGGGAATAAGAAAGAGAAAGGCTTTTAAGTTCCTAAGGCTGCCATAAGGCAAGCATGTACATGAGTAATAACGAATCTGCACACTTACCTCAGTGGTGTGCTCGCACTACTCACCAGTAGTCGGATTACGTCATAAGGATATGAAATTTCTATAACAATACTTCCAGTTTGCGTTAAGTTTCGGGAGCTTGGCTCTAGCTGTTGTACAACTGTTTATGTCTTCTCCAGAAAGAAACAGCTTAGTAGCTTTGATAACATCGATATGATTTTCCGGGAGATAATCGTATAAAAATTCCCATATACCGGGAATGGTAGAGTGTGTACCGAATACGGTTTTAATTCAAGTAACACCACCTCTAGAACGCTACTATCACGTATACATATTTTAGGTGCGACGAGAGTCTAGCGACCACAAGTATCACCATGATGCTCCTACACGTGGGACCAGATTTAATCGTAGACGTACAAGTAATTTTGTAAAAGATGACCAAGTAACGAGTCATCAAGTCAAGATTCCCCATCAACGGAGTACCCCTCGAAGGGAAGGAACATAGCCACGCTCGACTAACGTTTCACAGGGATATCGTTAATGGAAACAACATGAAGTAATCGTTTCCCAACATGTTCTCGAAAGATTATCTAATGCATAGGCGAATATAGCCCATACTAGTCACAAGGTGGTTAATCACCACTTGACCGTCTCGGTCTCATGGTTTTTCGAGTCTAAGTACGAACCACATATACAAATCCAAATATTTTTATAATCAATAAAATCTTGTAGTTTTTTGATGAGAATGCAAGTCAATTGTTGCGCCATTTCGGTAATTTTCGTGTTCGTTATACGTTCGTCGTAATTAAGCAAAAACCGCAACCGTACAACCGAACGAACCGACATTCATGAATTTTTTGGGCAAAATTCAAGTCATATATGCTTTAACATCCTCATATAGCTAAAAAAATTAGGTTAACGGGTGTTAGAAGTGACAAAACGTGACGAAACAAGTCCAGGGGCCAAATCTTCCAAATCCCAAAGTTTGAGTCTCTGACGGGGCGTGAGTGACATAGCCTAGTCTCTCGCGGTGTGCGAGAGGACGTTAGATCAGTAGCTACTTGGCATCTTCTTGTTTCATGCCTTACTCTCCAAATTCACGAATTTTGCATCTTCTAACCTACATTTTACATGTGTTAACACCTTCCTAAGATAATGACACATCTAGGGACACTTGGCTTGATCTTCTGAGCTCAAGAACATTATAAATAGCCATGAAATTCTCACTTCCAACTTGCTCATTTCCTTCTTCTTCACCTATCTGCTCTAAATTCGAGTTTGCTTTCCATTAGAGGCCTCCTACTTAGTATTCTTGTCTCCTAGAACACAAGTAAGTGTTCTTTCCTAGTCTTGTTCATTATTTTAGCTTAATTTGAGCTAAAAGTCAAACAGTTGACTTTTTGTTTGACTTTCGATTCTGACCATAATTGGCAAAGTCAAAGTTCAATTGAACTTTGCAATGTGATCGTAATCACTAAGGCTATAATCCCTAGCGATTGCACCTTCTGATTACCACGTTTACTAGTGGAAGTGACGAGTCAAAATTTCGGTAAAAATGCGCATAATGTGCATTTTACGACGAAACTATTTTTGGGTATCAAAACTCCAACTTTTGATACCAAATCATTTTTATAACTTAGTTAGACATGTTTCGACATGAAGAACTCGTGACTTCTAGTTAGTGCTCACTCAAACCCTTTGTAGTCGAATGAATCCGCTTTCTAAACCGCACCTCAACACCTTGTCAAAACCTACCACCAAAACCAAACAATTTTCTTTAAATATACTATAACTTTTTTTCAATCAAGAAACCCTTTTTAATAGTTTTTTTAAATAACTATTAATATTAAATTTACTATTAATAATAATAAAAGCTATTTTAATTAAATGTTAATCATTAGGTAATGATTACCTAATTTATTAATCTTATTTTATCATTATAATTAAAACCTTAAAAAGATCAAAACAAAGCTTCTGTCTTCTTTGTAATCTGTGACATCCCGGCTTTTCAGGTATCTTATACGTGCTTATGTATGGTTATTCACTCCTACGCTGATTTAATTCGGAGAATTAAATTACACGCTCGCAATAACTACGCTAACTTTGTGAATCTATAGGGTGAATTACGTGCTATGTGTTATTAGACGGGTTGTATCTGAATTACGTGCTATGTGTTATTAGACGTTTGTGAATCTATTGCGTCTCACTCCAAATACGTGATTTAATATTTTATAAACTCCGTGTCGCGAATAATATTTTAGTAACTTCTATTTATAAACCGAACCAAGCCTGTGAAACATTTCGACTACGCGACCAAGCAAACCCAACCCACAACCCACACCCCCTTGCGACCCACACCTCCTTGCGGCCCAAAGAAATAACACAAACTTGCGGCCTAAGGCACTAACCCAAACCGCCCCCCTATCGCGACCCCCCCCCCCTTTATGTATACATGCATGTTGTGGGTTGCCTTCAAAAAAAAAAAAACAAAACCCTAATGCTCTAAGTTGAAGTCGACGGCAGCCCCCCCCCTCACGGTCGCGCAAGTCTACACTCTTGGATCGATTCCAAGCTTGCCCCGGTTCGCTAATCATCATCGTTTCAAGGTTAGAGTTTAATTATATTGCGATTCACACTAGGTTTTGTGTAATATTGATCATGATTATGTGCTTTTATGATTATTACTATGAAAAAGTGTTGCGGTGTATGATTAGTTCGAATGAATATGCGAATCTTTGTGGTTGTAATGATATGTTGAATACTAAAATCCTAGGCTGTCTTTTATCGATAAAGATCATGATATATATTTAGGATTTGCATGAATATTGATATATGTGATGATATTTGACAAGTTAACCTGCTGTTAATCAATACAACTAAGCGTCATGACCGTTTAAACATGTTCTAATGCGATAAAGTCGAAAACAGTAAGCTGATTGACATTTACAGCCAACTTCAGTTGGCTGTAACCTGATCATTATTTTATCGAAAAGTGGATTTTCTGAAGCCTAAAACGTGTATTTTTTAAAAACGCTTCAAATGGCGCAAGATTCATATTTTTCTGAGGTCTTTTGCTATTTTTAAATGGTCATTTAGTGCAGCAGCTGAAGCTGCGTAAATTCTGCAGAATTTCCAGGTTGTTTATCGAGTCGGATCTCATAGTCTGTATGGGTTAACTCACGAAATTTGTTTAGTAACTGGAGACGGGAATTTTCGAAAATCTCCCACTGGAATTTTGTTAATTGGATGAACGATGATTTTTAAATAATTTTTCTCGTGGACTACAGTCAGAAAGCGACGAATCTGACTGCAGCCTAGTATATAAATGTTTATAAATAATTGGTAAAGATTTAGGATTTGAAAATTTTACACAAAATTCTACAGTCTAACTGACACCTCCTTTTAAACAATTTGAATTTTTGGAAAGTTGGAACTATTTTATAAAAATCCTTGATAACAGCCCAGTTATGAGCATACAAGCCGAAACATGATAACTTGCGTTTGTGTGTAACTAAGTGTTGTATGAGTTATTCTGTGTTTATGACAAGTTGGTTGGATCATTATTTTGTATGGTGATACTTTGCATGCATGATTATGGTTTCGAATTGGTTATTACGTGTGCCGTACTGTGTGTTAGTTATGCGTATGGGTTTTGTGTAAGTGTGTTCACACACTAACTTTAAATTGGTTGACATGTTAGGACGCGATTAGCGGTTCCATTATTTGCTTCTTTTGCATTTATTCTAACCGAGCAATTTAAGGTGAGTTCACGGCCCCTATTTTATCCGGTTTTAACCAACAGGGGGAGAAACATGTATACGATCTACAACTCTATCTTTACGTTATGCGAAATTAACGCTGTTAACTATTCGGTAACTAAGTTAATGTTAATGTATGTTATGGTCACTAAGTAGCTTTATCACGGAATTCCTCAATCAACTATCGGATCGTTAGTATTGGGTTAAATAGCAGGGAAATTCTAGTAGTACTACTGGGCCCGACAAGCCCCACCCGAGCTAGTCGCGCTAGCCGACCAGGAATGGTCAACGGGTGATTAATTTGGCCTAACTTTCGCCATGGTTAGTGATAGACCTGGCAACACAGAAGCAACAACAGTCAGCTTCGATCGCGAACTCTTATGTGACGTAACTTTAGGCTCGCTACCTACATGTTACATTGAACTTATTTATGAACCAACATTACTATTCCAGGTTAGAAATAATGGAACTATGTTGTTATCTCGGGTTAGGGATAACGGAGAAAAACAATCTTTTAAACCGAACTTCTAAACATATAAAAACCTGTGAACTCACTCTTTTTTAACGTTGACAGTTGTTTCTTTGCATGTTTCTCAGGATGCTAGGAGCGCTAGGTGCACTCACTTGCATTTGATCAAGACATTTTTATCGAGTCTTTATTTACGAATAATTTTTGGGATTTTGGTTTTGGCGTTTATGTTGGCGCCCGTTACTTTACTTTAATGCTTCCGCTAAACTTTGAAACCTTGATATTTTGAAAATGACGATGAATGGTTACAACAAATGTTTTTGGAAAACGTTTAAATAAATCATATAGAGTCTTTCGATATTGCTAGTGTCTGAGATTCTGGTTTGATCACACGCCTCGCGGTAATACTCTGCAAGTGGAAATTTAGGTGTGACATAATCCTAATACTTAATTGCCGTCAACGACAGGAACCGTCTTCTTCGTTCCATTATCAACGGCAACACCAACGAAGGAAATTCAACAGGAGAGGATTAATGAACGATGATGATGAACGGTTACGACCGGAGATTGATGACTGGTGATGATGATGACGTTTGCTGAACGACCCTGACAACAACTGCTGGTGATATGATGTATAGCAGGTTAAAATGGTGACCAAGACAAGAAAAAAGATAATGACCAGAGTTGCTTTTGATCGTGTTTGGTGTTGGGTGTGACGGAGGTGTAGCGGTGACCGGGGTGATGAACGGGGTGGTATGCAGGTTGTGATATAATATTGCGATGGTGATGAAAGGGGCCGGAGGTCGTTGGCCGGGGATATGAAGAAGAAGGGATGTGATGGTTATGGAGGTGATAACGGTAAACGCGACGGTGGCGGAGGTGTTATGACTGGTGGCGGGTAGATGTGATGATGATGCTTGGTGTAGATGCAGGTTTTTGACGTAGGGGATGATGATGAGGTACAAGGTGGTATATGTAGGTCCGTTAAACAGATTGTTCAGGCACTAATCTGGCAGACCTAAGGTAAACGTGCGGAATCCGTTTGCATAGGCGACATTGGATACACTCATTTGTTTCTATTTAATCACCGTTTCATTAATATTCAACGTTACAGATCCTGGAAACACTTGGACAGAGCTTCGCCTCTGTAGTGACAAAATCTTTGAATATTACAAATGAAATGACAAGACTCCTATTTATAGGATGTCAAGTTCGCTTGTGGGATGCAAGTTCGGGCGAACTTGCTTAGTCAAGTTTGGCCGAACTTGACTACAAAACATACATTTCAAGCGAACTTGGCCTAAAACATACATAAACTTCGTCATTCGCTCCTAACTACAGACTCGATATTATATGATGACGTAGTCAACAGACATATGCATCAATAGACTCCCCGTTGGATGTTGCCGTAGTCATCATTCTTCAAATAAGTTCCTGAGTCTTTAATTTTCTCTTGATCCTTTCTTGAATAACTTTATCATCCATGCTCCCCCTTACTTTAAACTTTCTGTTATCTTCAATCAACATGTTTATCTAGCGGGCCCTCAAATGATGCTCCGAATCTCTAAGATTTGACGATTAAGAACAATCACACGTATTCACACAAACAGTTTCTTAACAGTCTCGTTGGTCCGGGTCACATTCAAAATTATTAGGTTTCCATGGAAGATATGAGAAAAAAATCTTTTTGGATTTTTAATATTGAATGCAGAAATGTAAAGATACTAAAATGTAATATTTACAGTTTGTATTTTTGTGAGAAAACGTGCTAGAGGATCATATCAGTTTTTGAGACATATCACCAGTACCGTTGACCTTTTAATGGCTTTAAGTTTGTTTACCTAGATTGTCGATATGCTTGTCCACCTAAACTTTAACACATTTCTCAATTGTTCCGAGATATGTTAATTAGAAATATGAAACTTGACTTAACTGCGGTTCCCACTTCTTGAATATACTCTCATATCAAGATTCCCTAGATTTCATCTAACAGGTGAATATAGCGTAATTGATATCTGTATTTGGGTTGTGCGAGACCTTGAGAGCCCAGGTTAGTACTACCGTACAGACAAAGAGATGAAGGCTCGACTTTGAGGTGTGTTCCAATTATGGAATCTTTTAAGCACTGCAATCAATTATATCTTTTGATACTTTTCAAGTTTGCATGCAGTTTGGGGGTTTATAGCAAAAGTGTTATAGAAGTTCTAGGCTATTGCTTCCGCAAAATCAGAAGAACTTGTATAATACCCCAGATATCAACTATCTATAAAGACCTCGTATCTCAGAATCAGGCAATCTCTAAAACAAAATTTCGGAGTACTAAGTCCATATACCCAAGATATGTTAATCCACTAGTTTAAGCAGTTGTAAAATTTAGTTTATATCCCTGAAACAATTTACTGAAAGTGTAAAGCCTATCGACACATCCACAGTAAGACTTGTTTATAACTTTTTAAACGTTACAAATATTTAGCGTACTGTGATAGTCCGCTGATGTACTATCATTTCCTTTTTGCGCACAAGTAATCTCATTTTGCAATGTTTTTGACATTATTGAGATTTTCTATTGTTTTTGGAAACATTTTAAAATGATGTTTTTCAATTTTACAGGAATTTGTTTTATAATTTTTAAAATTTTTTCTCCCCCTAAAATAAAAAACATCTTATTAAAATCGAAAATAAGAATCTTCCATTTTAACCATTTAACGACTTTTTACGAATGTAAACGCGAGACTACCATTTTGTTTGTGTGGTATATCACTCCAATCTTTTGTCTCTCTGTATGAACAACTACTGCTTCTGAAATGACCTTTGGCTTGAAGTTTGGTTATCATGCACATTCAAACAAACTATAATCAGTTTTGAATTGGAACCTAATCCATTCTTGATTTAGGTTTACCAAAATCATTAACATCTGAAGTAAACAAACATTCACACTCTTTTTTTTATATTCAAACAGTTTGATAGAAAGTTTATTTGAAAATTTTACTTTCTTGATTTTTTAACTATTTGAATTATCAAATTTTTCTCCACTGCTCTCTCTTTTGTCCTCAGATTTGTATCTGATGAATTTGTTTTACTTGACTGAGTAAAATGATTCATTAGAACTTTTATATGATTTTTAGACGTATCCGAGGACAAAATATTTTCCAAATACTCTCTAACGTCTTTCCTCTTTTTTTCTCAATCCGTCTTTTTGTCCTTGTGATAACTTGACTTTTTGTTCTTTGGGCTTCTCTACAGTTTTCTCATTTTTCTTCTCCTCTGGTCTTTTCTCCCCCTGAGATTTACACGATCTTCTTTTCAGATTAGTCGGACAATCCCTGGAAATATGACATTTGATTTGACATTTATAGCATCTTCTCGTATCAAATATCTTTTTCAGACAGTTAACAACAATGTGTCCACCAAATCCACAGCTGTAACACACTCTGTTAGCGTACCAATCTCTCCATTCAGACCAAACACCCAAATCAGCACAAGGATTTGACATGTAGTAGTCATCTTTCCTGCTTCTTCTGTAAATTTGATTTGACTTTGAAGCACTGTGGTCCGACCTGCACCACTTATTCTCAAATTTTTGTGAGTTTTTGTAATGATTGGATGATCGTACCGATGAGCTTTTATTTTTGTTTTGAAAATTTTTAGAATTTTGTTTTTCACGTTGTTTTTGTTCTCCATTCTGCTTAGAAGGTTTTTGCCATGAGCATTCACCTTTTTCAGCATATTGTAGAACAGTTTCTTGAAATTTTTCTTTTAATTTCAAAAATATTTCTTTTTTGTCATTTTTATCATTTTCATCATTGGTATTCTCATCACAATCCTCAATTATGACATCATCATAATTTGTGACATTATTGAATTTTCCTTTTTATTATTATTGATTGGTTTTGGACATATATGGTCTAACTTTAAAGAGGAAGTCACAAAACCTATCACTAATTTTTCTGAATTAACAGCTTTATTTTTAACAGTCTCAACTTCTTTTCAAGTTGAGCAATTTTCTCAATATGAAAATTTATTGCTTTTTGATTTTCTATATTTAATTTTTCAAAAACAATATTTTCATTTTTAAACATTTTTATTTCATTTTGAAAATCTATTACCATTTGTAATTTTTCATTTTCTAAAATTTTTATTTTGTTTTCAAAATTCTTTTCAATTTCTTTTAATTTTTTATTTTCTACTGTCAAAATCTCAATCTCATTCAAGAGTTTGGCATTATCTGCCTGATAATTGTCTACATCATAGACAGGGTAGACTGGTTTAGAACTTGAAGACTCATTTGTGAATATACTTGAAACTAGAGCTTCACATTTCTTAACCACTACACTCTCTTGAAACTTATTCTCCAGAGATGTCCATAATTCTTTCGCAGTCTTGTATTCTTGTAAAAGTATCAGGATGTCTTCCTTAACCGATTACTGGATAAGATCCATCATTTTCTTTTCAGCAAAATAATCATCTTTCTGTTGAGTAGAATATTTTCACTTCACCAGAATTTTCTGATTCTCATCTCTAGGAACGACATAAACTGTCTCAATCGCGACCCAACTGCGGAAATACATAGCTTGGACCCAGCTCTCAAATTTTCTTTTCCAAACTTCATACTCGTTCATACTCATCAACTTTGACGGCTTCACGGACTCCATTTCGTTTTCCAAATATATATGTCGTTCAAAACACTTGACAAATGATTAGCAAACAGACAATTTTTAGAAAAACTTGACTTTTTAATCGACAATATTAACGTATCGGTTTGCTAAAAACGTTTAATTTTTCAGAAAACTATTTTTACCAAATTAGAGCTTTAAAATCGTCTCATCAATACGAATCTAACGATATATAATGTCCGAGACGTTTATCGGGATTTTCATGCCTTGTAAGAATTTCAAGAGGCTTTACAAGTTCGGGTGAACTTGTAATATTTTTCAACAATATTTTATCAAGTTCAGGCGAACATGATGAAATTTGTTTGAAAAATAAGCAAGTTTGAGCGAACTTACCCAAAAATCTTGAAAAATCAATCAAGTTCGGGCGAACTTGATGAAAAATTATGAATTTTTCAGTCAAGTTCGAGCGAACTTTGTGAATGCGAGGATCGGACCCAACATAATGAGCTTTTCGGTCAGACTTGCTCAGCTAACAGAGGTGGAATTCATTGTTTGCTGATTGAACAAACAAAGAACAAGCGATGATTACTGTTTAACCGTTTGTGTATTAAATAAACGTTTGCAACGATTACAGACTTGAATAGGGCTTCGCCACTGATTCCTCAAAATAGCATGCCTAACACACAACCTAAGTCACCTATTTATAGGTATGACATGACAGCACCTAGTGACTAGGAGGCTGAGATTTTCGCACGAAATTTTCGTGTGAAAATCTAGCCTGATTTTCGTACGAAAATTATATCATACTTACAAAACATTAAAAACTTAACTTCTGACGCTACGAAACCCTATCTGTACATTAGACTCGTCCTAGACGTAGGCAATAGACATATGTGCACCAACAGACTCCCCCTTGGATGTTACCGCAGTCTTGGACAGTCTTCAAAACTTTTTCTTCAAAACTTTAAACATGTTTGACTTGAATCAACCAAAAAATCTCTTGCGAGGCCTTCGACGCTCCTCTGAAGCAATGGGAGTCTGATCTGTAGGGGGAGGTCAGTTGAACGTGTTCCCGAATTTGAATCTTTCACGGGTTGCCAGCTTTCGTCGAGCTTCAATTCTTTCCTCATTCTTGTCTTTCTTTTCTGCCCTTTGTCTTTAAGCTTTCTGCAAGAAGTGTTCCATTCCTTTCCTGACATTCACAATTTTCTTGAACTGCATGGCCTGCTCCTTGTCTTTTTCTTCATAACTTATCTTGATGAAGAATAGGCGTTCAATGTCTTTCTCTGAGCAGTTGACCAGCCACATAGGATCTAACACTCTGATTGCTCGCCATAGCCCATAGATTCTCTTGTGCATAATCACGGTCTCTGATAGATCCACGGACATATCCCATGACCCTGCGTTAGGCTCAACACAAATCACAGCCTCTCCAGTACTCGAATCATAGTGCCACCACTTGAAGATCTTGTAAAAATCTTGTTCCATTTTCTTCAGAGGCATATTCTTCATAACGCGTGGCCTTTTCACAATCAAAGTCACATCTTTCTCTTGAGTAACTGGATCTGAAGGTCCGTGATCAGGCGGTTCTAGACGGAAGTTACTGGATAAGCGTATATAACAGTTTTGGTAGAATGTTATTACAGAAAGGAGTAGAAGCATAATGCAGCGGAAGTCTTCATTCTTATTGAAAGAGTATACATCTATTTATAGGGTAAGAAGTTCGCTGGTAAGCATCTAAGTTCGGGCGAACTTGACCTAGTCAAGTTCGCCCGAACTTGACATCAACATTACCATTATGAGCTTTCACAGGTCAAGTTCGAGCGAACTTGTTACATTTTACACTGAAAACTCCGTATTTCGGTCATGTGTTCAATTCTAACCTATAAAATACTCAACACACGCTCTATCTAGCCTATTCGACAAGTGACGAACACAAAGTGCACCAACAGGATCTATCTTTGTCACGGTTTTTGGCTTGTGTGGCTTCCATAGATTGAATCCATGTTTAGCTTCAAACTTGATGAGCTTCCATAGACGTTGATCATTTGGTCGCAGCTTCATACTGAACGTGTTGGTCTGAACTAACTCTTTCACATCCCATTCTGGCAGGGACTGTATATCTCCCAATCTTCTGAAGTATTGAACTCCATACTCACGGTTCAACGCATATACATCCAGTGCCTCGATCCATCCCCAACTAATAATGTCACCCAGAGATGCGTCAGGGTCTCTAGTGAAGAAAGCCAATGGACGACGGAACTTTCTCTCAGGCGGCATTTCCTTGAACCATTTCTTTTTCATCTCTATGATCTCTTCCTTAGTTGGTCGTTTAGGAGTCGTTCCCTCTTTTATTGCTTCTGCTACTTTCTGCTTTAGTATCTCATTATCAATCTCAGCAGTCATTTCATCAAGTGTAGGAAACACGTCAGTTCCTTTGCCCGCATATCTCGCCTCTTGATTATCATCCGAATCCCAATATTCAATAATGACTCGGTCATAGTCGTTAGCTTGTGGGATGTGTTCGAATACATAATCATTCGGCTCTGTGCTTCTGTTCTTTAATTATTCTTCAAAGTCGAACTCAAAAGAATCTTCTTGAAGGCCATATAATTCTACAAGATCAGCCTTGGAGAGGTTATGAACATACTCCCCTTCTTCAACATCATTCTCAAGATAGATAACTTTCGGCTTCGGCACTGTTTCTTCAAAAGATAACTCCCCCTGAACCTGTTCATCGGTTAGCTCAAAAATATAGTCGTTCATGTAAGCATCAACAGATAAATTTTCATTATCAAACAAACTTGATACATATTCAAACCCTTCCTTTTCTAGATCATCAAACGTTTCGTCTACCAACTCATCATTCTCTTTCTTCCGTTCCCTATCAGCAATCGCCTTTTCCTTCGTCATTGATACTAGAATGCCTTCTCCTTGTAGCACAAACATCTTGCTCACATCAATGGTGGGATCGTAAACAACCATCTCAGAAGCTGCTGGTGCAGATTCAGCTTCTGGCACAGACTGTTCGATCAAAGGAGCCGATGAGGTAGCAGCTTCATGCACAGGCACATCATCAATCTTTTCTTTCCTTCGGCCTTTAGCATCAGATAAAGCTTTGGAAGCTCGTTCCCGTTCTGCAACCTTCTGTCTAGCTTCCTCTCTCTTAATCTTCTATATCTCATCAGCGAGAGAGATAGCTAGAGTGCGAACCAAAATCTTCTTCATAAGTTCCACCTGCCTGTTATTCGACTCACGTTCAGCGTTATACTCTTCCATCTTCTTTATTATTCTCTGATTTTCTGTCTCGTAGCTGCTCAGAGTTGTCTTTAGAACCTCCCTCTCATTCTCTAGAACTTTGATTCTTTCTTCATAAACAACAACTCTCTGTGAAGCCTGTAAGTATCTTTCACTATCATCAGTCACCAGGTCTCAAAATCTCTCTGATGCTATCCCTATCAGACTGAATGATCTTTTTCTTCTCATCAGCAGACTTCAATTTTTCTTCCAACTCATTTAGTCTTCCAATATACACATCATCAGCTGTTAGATTCTCTCCCCTAGAATAGCTTCATAATCAAAGTCGTAATAATCGTCAAAAGAAGAGAATGTTGGAGGTTGCATAGGATGAGCTGATGAGGTTGCTTGCTCCTGAGATATAACGGGAGGAGAAACCACTGGAGGCTCTGAAACGGGCGGAGGAGATGGAATAGGAACCTCTGTAGATGTGAACTGCGGAGGAAGAGAACTGATTGGCGGATCAAAAACTGGTGGAGGAGAAGGAACACGAGCTTCTGATGTAATATGCTGAGGAGACGGAGGGCGTTCAGAAGTTGTTTCTGCAGTTGGGGCAACTGGTGTTTCAGAAGGTTTTGACCTTAGCTTAATCTGAAGCTTTCTAGTAGTTTTCTTCTTTGCAGGCTTGACGATTGAAATTTCTTCTTCGCCCACAGAAGGCTCATAAGGTGTATCATCATCGCCTGTAGCCTTACGCTTTTTCTACTCAGCCAATTCTTTCTCTCTATCTCTCCTCTCTTACAATTTTCATTCTCTTTCTCTCCTTTCTCCTTCTCGTCTATCCTCAGAGTCTGTGCTTGATGATGGCCCTTCATCATCACCACCACCTGCTTCCTTTTCAACTCCATCCATTCTCTCAATATCTGTTGTGGTTTGTTCCAAAGTTTCTTCAACCTGGACTGGTTCAGCTTGTTGCACAGTCTCTACTACATTCACCTGCTCGACATCTGTTTCATCTATCAACCCTGTGCTAACACTGGCTTGTTTTCTCTGGCGTTTAGGTGCAGAAGAAGAAGTTTTTGTAGATGTCTTTCTTTTTGAAGCAGCACCACCTTTCTTCTTTACATAGTTCCCTTTTCTCGCCGCGCCTTTAAGATACCACAAACTTCTCTTTTCGACAAAATCCTCCATCATATCTGCTTCCTCTCTTTCATCACCGCTCCCCTCATTCCTCCGTTTACCCTCAGGCGGAGCAATATAATATGTCTTGACAAACGTTCCAAACACATGCTTGAATGCTGGAGCCTTTCCTCTTTTGCGGTAGTTGCTGATGTTGTGGTGGTCAGAAGCAGTCATGGGTTCTAACTTTAAAAGATCATCCTTCTTTTTCTCTAGATTCGGATGTAAGTGGTCTAGAATCATCTATACAAAACGAGGATACTGCAAAAATCTACCCTTCCCCAAGTTCATCACCATTTGGTCAAAAATCATCCTACTGAAGTTGTAGGGCTTGTTTAATATCACTGCCACCATCATACACATGTGGTAGTCTCCTAAATCATCCCAGCCCCCTTTCTTGTGGCTTAGAGAACGTGTAATGCAGTGGGCAAGAAATCTGTATGGCAAGCCCAACTAATTGATCTTGTATGGAGCAGAGTTCACATATCCATTGTATCCCATGCGGTAAAAACAACCCTTAACAAACTTCTCTGTAAATCCAGTCGGAAAATCACTCTCATCTGTAAAGTGCAGCACTGTGCGAATTAGATCTTCTATGATCGTAATTTCTACGTCTTTATCCTCAATCTTCACTTCTGACATAATAGCTTTACCATCAGCTCTTAACATTGTTGCGCCCCAAAATCTATCAACGTGTGAAGCATAAACATAATGATGATGTGTAAGAGCATAATAAACTGGCAGTCTCTCCAGAAAGTCAATACTACGTGAAGGGAGCAAACTCAGCTATATCCTTGTCGATCAAACAACATGAGTTGTGGATTGGCTGGAACTCATACACGGTTTTCTGTGAAACAGAGAGATGTGAACAAGTTTGAAAAATTTTCATAAACAAAATATCTTTCTTAATTTTCGTACGAAAAAAAGTACAACATGACTTTCACCAATTTTCGTGTGAAAATATAGCATTTGAAGAAACAACACCATATTCCCTGAATTTTCGCACGAAAAGTCATCTTCTTCACAGAAATTGTTTCAACAATCCGACTCAAAACACTTGTAATTTTGACTTTTTCAAGAAATCAAAATGGTAAACCTTAGTTAAACTTGCCGATATACTCGTGTTAGGGTTCAATTTTAAGTTTTACCGGCTAGTTTATCCTAGATCTACATTTTAGTCCGTTTAAGATCCGACGAGTCCAATTTTCACGGTTAAATCTCGGTGATTACCTTCGCCATTACAAGAGGTGTGTAAATCAACCTCCCTAACGTGTTAAAACATTCGAGAAATGAGAGAACCAAGACAAAGTGTTCAAATCGCTTTCAGAGAATCTGCACCAAAATCTTTAACAGGTTTTCGTACGGAATCTGATGCACACTCTTATATATAGGCAACTGATTTTCGTGCGGAAATATGGCTTTTGAAGTTAAGCCAGATTTTCGTGCGGAAATATCAGTTTTCATACGAAAATTGTTGCCCCTTTGAATTTTTTTCAACATTTCAACTTTTCGAACGATTTCAGTTTTAATTATCCACACAGTTGACCAAGTCAAAGTTAATAACCTTGTTTAACTGTTTTGGCTACCAAGTCCAAGTTAATGACCTTGGTTGACCACCTTTTGACAAAAATTGATATTATTCTTAGATTTTAAGTTTCAAATTAATAAACTTTTCAACGTTCCAAACCAGATTATGTTTCCAGATTCGCTCCCAGCCCGTAATTCAAATGATTTTCCTCTGCATTCTGTCACCTTTTGACTTTGAAGATCTATTTTCCATCACTGGTAGTCAGAAAATAAAGTAGAAATAGAAAATCTTTTTGAATTTTTGAAAACTTCTAAGCTAGAAACACATAAAGCAACATGTTCATCATATATACAAACATATTTTTGCGAGTTTGTGTTAGAGGATCATATCAGTTTGTTGAGACACATTACCAGTACCGTTGCTCTATATGAAACTTTAAGATTTTAAACAGATTTTCTTCAGATTGTCGGTATACTGATCCACTTTAACCTCTACACATTTCTCAACTGCTTCAAGATATGTTAGGTAAATTTTAGCAACATGGCCTAATCTGAGTTTCCCACCTCAGAATATACTCCCGAATCGAGATTCCCTAGATTTCATCTCACAGGTGAATACATCTAACTGATATCTGTGGGGGTGAATTGCGAAACCTTGAGAGCTCAGGTTAGTACTTCCGTACAGAGAAAGAGATGAAGGCTCGATTTGGTGGTGTTCCTCTTGGGAATCTTTTGATTTTTGTACTACAGAATGTCATCTCTTTTTATGAAATTCTTCTTCATTTTTTATGCAGCTTTCGAGGGTGAATAATGGAAAGCATTATACAAGTTCTAGGCCATTGCCGATGCAAAATCAGAAGAACTCATTTAATACCCCAGATATCAACTAAATATAACGACCTAGTATCTCAGAATCTGGCATTCTCTCAAACGAAATTTCGGGTACCAAGCCCATGTATCCGAGATATGTTAAGCCACAGATTTACCAGTTTATCTTTTTAGGTTTATATCCAGAAAGCAGTTTACTGAACGTGCGAAGCCTACCGACATATCCTTAGAAAGACTTGTTAAAACGCTTTTCAAACACTACATTTCTTTAGCGTACTGTAATGGTCTACTGATGTACTATCATCTCCTCTTATACACAAAACTCTTTTTGGATTTTTTAATGTTTTTGTATTTTTCTTGATTTTTCAATGTTTTTTTATTTTTCACAACCTTTTCTCCCCCTAAAAAATATATTTTTGGATTTTTGGTTTTAAGAAAGCATGTAAACTATTTACAGAAAAACTTTTGACTTACAATTGAGGATCACATCTCAACATCGTCATCCTCAAATTCAACCTCATAAATATCCTCTAATGATAGTTTCCTTAAACCATTTAATTTTGAAAGATTCTTAATCTTGCCCTATCAAAGGGTTTGGTATAAAAATCTGCTTTTTGGTCATCAGTGTGGATTTTTCAATTCGCACCAACTTTTCTAGTGACAGTCACGGATAAAGTGGTATCGAATCTCAATATGTTTAGTGCGTGAGTGTTGACAAGGATTAACCGTAATATCAATAGTTGCCTTGTTATCTGCAAATATAGACGTGTCAAGAAATTGCAGACCGAAGTCTCTCATCTGTTGTATCCACAATATCTGGGAATAACAACTGGATGTTTAAACGTATTCAGCTTCACACGTAGAGAGAGAGACCGCGGTCTGTTTCTTGCACTGCCATGTTACCAAACGAGTTCCGAAGAACTGGCAGCCGGCCGTTGTAGATTTAGAGTTCTGCTTGCAGTAACCAAAATCAGAGTCCGAATAACCCATAAGGATGAAATCATCATGTCGTGGATACGACAAGCCGGTGCCTGGGTATCCCTTTAGATAGCGCATAATTCTTTTGACGATCAACAGATAAGATTCCTTTGGATTTGACTGATATCTGGTGCAAAGGCATGTGGGGTACATGATATCTGGTCGGGAAGCTGTGAGATACATCAGGGATCCGATCATTGAGCGATATAAAGTTTCATCAACTTTTTCTCGATGCTCGTCTGGACAAATGCCGTGATTTGTGGCTAACGGGGTAGATGTGGGTTTAGTTCCTGTCATGTCAAATTTCTCCAACACATCATGAACATACTTCGTCTAGTGAATGAAAATACCATCTAGCATTTGTTCAACCTGAAGCCCCAAAAAGAATTTCATTTCTCCCATAGCGCTCATTTCGAATTTCTCTTTCATGACTTTCTCGAAGTCTTTACACAGCTTTTCATTTGTCGATTCGAAGATGATATCATCCACGTAGATTTGTACAATAATAAGATGACCATCTACTTCCTTGGTAAAGAGGGTGCTATCTACTGTTCCTCTTGTGAATCGGTTGGCCAGAAGGTGCTTGGAAAGCGTCTCGTACCAGGCTCTCGGGGCCTGGTGTAGTCCGTAAAGAGCTTTGTTTAGCAAGTTGACCTTGTCTTTGTGTATTGGATGGACAAACCCCGGTGGTTGACTGACATAAACTTCCTCTTTTACCTCACTGTACTGGAAAGCAGACTTCACATCCAATTGGTACACTTTAAAACCTTTCCATGAGGCGAAAAAAAAATGCGGATAGCTTCTAGACGTGCGACTGGGGCGTAGAGCTCGTTGTATTCTATCCCCTCTTGCTGACGAAAACCTTGAACTACGAGCCGAGCTTTGTTTCGAACAACCACTCCTCTATCATCTCTTTTGCACTTGTAGACCCAGCATGTGCTTATGTTTTTCTGCTTTGGTGGTAGATCTACAAGTTCCCAGACTCCCAACTTCTTGAATTGCAATAATTCTTCCTGCATTGCTTCCACCCAACTGTCATGTTTAAGAGCATCTCTGATGTTTCCTTGTTCGACCTGAGAAACAAAACAACTATGAGAAATTTTATTTTAGAGTGGAGCAACTTTGGAATAAAAGCAACTTAGATCCTTATTGATCTGATTTTGCATTTTCACGCTCGTTTGCAGTTCTCCAATGATGTTATCTGTTGGATGGTAGGAGACTGATCTCGGCATTACTTCGCCTGGAACATTTACTGAGCTTTCTAAATTTGTGATGTTCTGATCAACAACTTGTTCTGAGGAAGTAGCCTCATGTCTCGCACTGGTTTCAGCAGCTTGATTATCGAGATAACTTGAAATCTCTACTGATCCTTCATCGGAACTGGAATCCCCATTATCAAAAGTTGGTTCTTGTTCAGGTTCTGCATCGGCTGGCTGAGAAGATGGTGGTTCAATATTCTGAGCTGGTTGAATAACTGGTCCAGACTGAGTATTGCTTGGACCTGCTTCTGAAGAAGATGCTATTGATGGAGATATTACTAACGGCCCTGTTACTTGCTCTTGATTTGATATCTGATGTTGTTGAAAAAGCAAGATAAGTTCTTCCTCAGATGGTTCTTCAGGCAGATCAAATGAATTCCACAACCCGTCGTAATGGAACAGGCATGGATCTCCAGGTTTTTGCACGGGTGTAGTGTATCTCTGGCAGTAAACAAGTTGAGCAATGATAACCTGATTCAAGCTTGGGAGAAAGACTCGCTTTTGCGGACTTGCATATCCTACGAAGAATCCTTCCAAAGATTTGGCTCCGAATTTTCCTTCCGGGTCCAATACGGTATATGGTGACCCAAAAGGTTCACACGGTTAAAGGTATTACATGCAGAGGCAACAACTTCGATCCAAAATCTAATAGGCAACTTAGAATCGGCAAGAATGGTGCGTGCATCTCGATGAGCGTTCTGTTCTTTGGTTTAGCTACTCCATTTTGTTGAGGAGTGTAAGGGGCACTGAACTCCTAATGAATACACTTAACATTGCAGAACTCGAGCATCTTGTTGTTCTTAAACTCAGTACCGTTGTCACTTCTGATTCTCTTGATAGGCAAATGGTAAAGGTTTTCAAGCTTTCGAAACAAGATCATCAAATTTTCAAATGTTTCATTCTTGCTCTCCTAAAAGAAAACCCATGAGAATCTTGAATAGTCATCAGTCACAACTAGGTAGTATAGATCTCCTGTAATACTCTTCACATTAACAGGCCCAAAGAGATCCATGTGTAGCCTTTCTAACGGAAGTATGATTGAGTTGAGAAGCTTTTTCGGGTGCGACTTCTTGTGCTGCTTCCCCTTCTTGCAGCCAATACAGTCGTCTGATAAATGAATATTTTTGAGATTCACGCCTTCCACTAGATTGTTGTGCACCAGAAAGTTCATCTTCCTTAGGTGTATGTGACCCATCTTCCTATGCCATAGGATTGATTCCTTTTCAGTAGCCTTTGATACAAAACATTGACCTTCCTTTGAAGTAGTGGATGCGACGCTCATGTCTAAGACATATAGATCATTTTCTCACGGAGCGCGCATAAGGATCCACTGCTCAGGAATAACGAAACCAGGTTTGAGAATAAGATATTCTTTGTCAGTGAAGTGAGTTGTGAACTTCTTGTCACAGATCTGTGAAATGCTCAAAAGATTGTTCTCAAGCACAGCAATGTAATTCACTTTGTCGAAATACACGACTCCATTTGTCAAAATTCCTTCTCCCACGATCTTGCCGCCCTGTGTTCCGGCAAACCCAACATATCCTCCCCTGATGGCTTTAACATTGTATAGCAACGCCAACATCCCTGTCATGTGCCTAGAAGCTCCACTGTCCATTATCCACTTTGAAATGATTGACATTGGAAGCCCCTGCACATATTAAAAGCATATTACTTAAACAGAGAGACCCAAGTCCTTTCGGTCTTGGGTGGGATGATAATGTCAACTTTTGGAACTTTAGCAACTTTGGCATCTTTCTTAACCTCAACCCACTGTCCAGTCTTGAATTCAGTCTTATCTTTTGATTTGACTGGAACATTGGTTGATTTTGGAGTTACAGGGGATGTCTTTGCTTTGGCTACCCAGGTTTGTGCCTTAGAAAATGTCTTTTTGATGTAAAGTTTAGATTCTTTCTTTTCATTTTTCTTTGATGTTTCTCCAATTTCAAATTTTGAAATGATCTCAGTTTGTGATTCCTTAATAGAATTGGCACTATCATTTTTCTTTAAAATTATTGTTGGCACAAATGCTGGATCCTTTTTCTTCTCATCTACTGTAAACCTCTTTTGTTCATAAACAGGTTTTGGACGATTTTGTGAACATTGTCGTGCAATATGCCCAACTTTGTTACACCTGTAACAGGTTCTACTGTCATTTCCAACAGTGTGTTCCAAAGCTTGTTTAAGAAGCTCCTTTTCTTTCTTAAATTCTGCGTTGGTTTGTTTGTTAATAACCTCTTTTTCTTCAACAGTGTTGGTTTCAAAAACAAACTCAACTTTCTTTGTAAAATCTGGTTTTCGTGATTTGTTGTTTTGTTTCTTCTCAAACCCTAACCCATCCCTTTTGTTTTCAGGATAACTTCTTCCTCTGGGATGAATGTTTTTGTGAGTTATCTTTGGTTTTGAGTAGAAAACATCAACATTGTTCTCAAGTTTAGATGTTTCAACTTCAATGAGTTTAAAGAATTTATCGACACGGTCAAAGTTAACATTCTGTACTGGGAATTCTTCATCAGTATGTAGTTTATCTGATCCTTTCAGTTTGTAGATAGCTACATTAGGATCATCACTTAAACCATTTTCTGATGTTGTGATAAAATTTCATGAAAATTTTTCTCACTTCTAGAATGTGAACTTGACTCTGATTTCTCATTGTTTGACTCAGCACTTTCATAAATTGTCCTGTCAGACTCATTTTCAAACACTTTGGCTACCACCTCGAATTCACATTCCTTCTCTGTTTTGGAATATGTTACGTCAAGATTTTCAGGCAGCTCTTTATTCTTTTCTGTGAGAAGATTTAAATTCAGTGCCTTGTCTACTCCATCAGGATGTTTCTTAGCATAGCTATTCCACATAGGAGGTGGAACATGATCGTAACATTTTCCAAGATTTTTCTCACTTTTCTTACCATTTTTGCTGCTTTCTAGTTTTTGCAGAACGTGATCGAGGACATACATGCTGGTAGAGTAACTGATTAACAATTTGTTAACCCTTTCTGTTTCAATTCTAGTTTTCTCCAGCTCACTTTTGAGCTCAGCAATTGTGTTAATATGAAGATTTATGGCCATTTGTTTGTCCATCACAGTTGCTTTGAGCATTCAAAGTGTTTTGTCATCTTATTTGACAGTTTTCTCATACTGTCGAATGGTCCTGCAGAGCTTATCATATGATTCTTTTATGGTGTTGTAATCGTATGACAGCTTATCATTGTATGTTTTAAGTTCTTTAAAATCCTTTTCTTTCTCAGCACATTGCTCACATGCTTCGGAATATTTTAAGCATGTGCTGACCAATTCGACAGTTTGAGCTTTGATTGTTTCTTTAGCTGTTTCAACCTTGTCTACCTGTTTTTCCACACTAAATACCTCGTTTGTATTGGCCATGAGTGCTTTATTGGCAATATCGGTTAGGCTCTCCAGTGTTACAGGCTTGTTTACATCAATCACTTCCATACACTCATACTTAGTCTCCTTAGGACTTTCCTCTTTGTGACAAGAATCGAAGCTACCTGCAAAAGTTTTAAGAATTCTGTCAAATAAACAGGGTTTTGGGGGTACCTGCTTGATGTTCTTCTAGTTCTGAAGTAATATGCCAATACTTCTTCCATCTCTTCTTTTGAAACTTCTTCAGATGCTTCTGGTTCTTCCATGATTTCAGCAACGAGTGCAAGACTTTCCTTTTTGGACATGAAATTGTTCCAATTGAATCCTTCATCTTCCTGTGTTACCACCAGAGCCTTATCTTTGGAGTTTGAACCTCCATCTTCGATCTAAACAAATCTCTTTTCTGGTTGTGGTCGATGATAGATTGCCTTTTTGTAATAATCAACATCAAACAGATTATGATTGCCTTTTACTTCTCGGATTGGGCAGTCGCGTTTGAAGTGCCCTTTCTCCCTGCACTTGAAACATGTGACTTTAGATTTATCAAAGCGTAATTTACCGTCAAGGCCCCATAAATCATCTCTTCCAGTAATTTCCATGAAACGCTGAGCCCTTCGAACCACTAATGCCATGCACCACATGATGTCAATTAATTCCATCTCCTCTGGATCAATTTGGTCGTAGTCTTCTTTAGTTATTTCTGGGTTTCCGATTCGACCAACTACAAGACTTTCATAGGATTCCAGAACAGCCGCAAAGAGTACTATATGTTGTTTAGCTGTCTGTTCATTGAAATCTTGAGCGTTCTAGAGATTTACTGCGATGTTGCATTGCAGGATTCTCTGGTTAGAATTGGATTGTCTCTGCTGGTTACTCTGTGGTTAATTTGAGCTCTGAGACGATTGTTGTCCTTGGTGATTGTCTGGATTGAAGGAAGCAAATGTTTGAAATCCACTGGACTGGTTGGAGGCTGGACTAGCATTTGTATTAGCATTGAAGGCTGTTTGGATCTTGGGACTCTGAACAAGGGTGTTTGGGTTTCCTTTGTAGTATAGGCTGACGTCCTGTTGCGAGTTAGATTTCTTTCCTTTTGCCATTTTCTGCATTTCTAGTTCGTGACCTTCCAATTTTTCTATGAATCGCGGAAAATTAAGATTGTCATATTCAGCTCCATTATTCAGGATTGTTAGATATGTTGCCCAATCTCCTTCAGGCAAGAAATCTGCAAGTTTGTCAACTAGTTCTTCATTGGTCTTGACAATTCCCATGCGCTTCATCTGAACTACTAGCTGGCAATACCTTTCGATGAGTTACTTCATGTTCTCGCCTGAAGAATATTGAATACTTCAAATTATTTGTTTAGTAACGCCTTCTATCCTTTTCGGACACTAGTGCTCCCTTGTGCCCTTAATCGTAAAGCGAGCCATAGTGACTGAGCATCATCGTCGTGTTGCAGTAGAACTAAGATTTCTTCTTTTATGGCCTGCTGAAGGAGATTCATCATCTTCTTTTCAGTGATGTATTTTTCTCGTTCGTCATCTGACAGACGAGCCACTGTTTTCACAATGGCAAGTTCATTAAGTGGTGGTTGATACTTATTTTCGAGTGCGAACCAAACTGTTTAGTTTGTTGCTTGAACCCTGTTCTTGAAACGCTCACTCCAACTCTCGTAGTCTTTGATGTTCATGAGCTTTGGAGGCATCGTAGTGGTTCCCATTTCATTTTCCAGATTCATGTTCTGGGCTACTATGGAGGCTATAACGGCTTGTGTAGCGAACGCGTTATGGAATTCTTCTTCACCTGACATCTTGTCAAAAACTTAAGATAGAAAACAGATTAAAACTGGTTAACTTGAAATGAACTGAAAATTGAGTTGAAGAACAAAATTTTCGTACGAAATTGGTCCTGGATTTTCGTGTGAAAATTTAATTTTGATGCAAAAAATTTGCTGTTTTGTTAGATCAATTCTTTTCAGGTTTTAGACCCTTAATTTTCGTACGAAATTTATTATTCCGTGCGAAAATACTTGTCTTCTTCAAACACTTGTTCAGAATTTTCACGTTTTTGATGATTTCAAGCATGATTTTGATGGAATTTAGGTTCATTTGTTTCAGTAAGCTGTTTAGAGTAGATTTTAACACGGTATGCTAATAACCTAGTCCAAATTGTCCATGAAATCCTTCAGATCTAGAATAAGTTCCCAGAAGGAGTAGAAGAAGAGTTTCCAATGGATGAATCTTGAACTTTGAAGGTTGAATCCAAATGAAACTTGGTTGTTTGTTCACAAATCAGACCTTAAGGCTCTGATACCACTTGTGAATGCTAGGATCGGACCCAACTTAATGAGCTTTCCGGTCAGACTTGCTCAACTAACAGAGGCGGAATTCATTGTTAGTTGATTGAACAAACAAAGAACAAGCGATGTTACTGTTTAACCGTCTGTGTATGGAATAAACGTTTGCAACGATTACAGACTTGAACAGGGCTTCGCCACTGATTCCTCAAAACAACATGCCTAACACACAACGTAAGTCACCTATTTATAGGCATGACATGACAGCACCTAGTGACTAACTTCTGACGCTACGAAACCCTATATGTACAATAGACTCGTCCTAGACGTAGGCAATAGACATATGTCCACCAACAAACTTGATGTCAAGTTCGAGCGAACATGTGTTTTTAAACATGGTTTTTTCATTTTTCGGCATGAAATCTGTTGGTGCATAATATCTATGTCTTAGTCTATTATCGAGTCTGTATTGTATAGAGCTGAATAGGCTAGGTATAGCAAGTATTTATGAAGTATGTAGCCAAGTTCGCCCATGAAAGGTAACATGTAAGCATGTTCGGCGGAACTTCCATAGGCAAGTTCGGGCGAACTTGCATCACTTGGACCGAACTTGTGAGCCTATAAATACCTAGCTCAGGATTCTCATTTATTACTTTGGGATTTCAGAGGCGAAGCTCTGTCAGTTTTTAACCAGAACGTTTGATCTATAAAACTGACGTTTAACTGATTAAATCTTGTCTATTGGTAACACAACGTAATATTTTCGCTATTATGGACGTTAGATATCAAATTTAGGTTCCTAAGCATCGAGGATCGTTCCTACAAGTGGTATCAGAGCTAGAACGCCTGATTGGATAGTATCAAGACAAGAACTCTTCTATTTCTACTCCATTCGTCACTTTTTCGTAACTTTTGAACATAAAATGAAGAATTCATGGTCAAAATCTTTTGAATTTTGAATATATCATGTAAAACACAACAACGATAAACCCTTGAAAGATTGGAGACCAAATTCAACCGATTTCATGTCGAAATTTAATAAAAAACCATGTTTTTGAAAATCTTCTAGATCGAACTTGTTGGCCATGTTCGGCCAAACTTATACTAAAACATCACTTTTTCAATTGATTTTTAGCAATTTCGCCTGAACTTGAGTAGTTTTTGACTAAATTATAGTCAAGTTCGCTCCAACTTACTAAAGTTTCACTGATTTTACATAAACCTTGATCGAATTTGTGTAATATCTAAGAGGTTTTAAGTAAGTTCGCCCGAACTTACCTAGCATTTCATCAAAGTTGTGTCGATGAGTTCGCTCGAAGTTCTGTTTGTTTGCTCAGAGATTGTGTAAGTTCGAACGAAGATAAACAATATTTTTTCAAAGCAAATCTAACCAGTTCGATCGAACTTGTTAGAAAATCCAAGAATTTTCATTAGTTGCTACAAGTTCGACCGAACTTATAGTAGGACTAACTGTTTTCAAAGTTTTTGAAAAATTTTCAGCGTACACGTTTCGTGATTCACAATGGAGGATCAACTAAGAGCTTTTATGTCCGGAGCTAGTTCGTCTAATGCCAATGTGATTAATCAAGTCAATCTTGATAATGAAATGGGAATGACTGTCAAACCGCCCAAGCTAATGAGCATGGAAAGAGAAGTTTACCTATTGGGTTCAAGCCATGCACTTTGCTGGCTGGGTGTCAATTGAAAGAGGCTACACGATTCCGGTAGATGAACATCAACAAGTCCTTGAAAAGTACAACTATTCGACAGTACAGAGAGACAAATACATTGCTGAGAAAAAGATGATTCATCTCATCCAACAGTCTGTCAAAGAAGATATCCTGAGTTTGCTACCAGAGTATACTACTGCAAGAGATCTTTGGTTGTCGTTACAGAAGAAATACCAAGGCAGTGTTGAAATGATAAAAAGCAAGAAAGCTCTCATTCTGAAAGAGTTCGATATCTTCAGCATGCTAAAGAATGAGACCATTAAGCAAATGATTGAGCGTTTATGTCATCTCAAAGTGCAAATGTGAAGATACGGTCTTGAGATGACGGAACAAGAATACATCGAGAAACTTGCTGACGCACTACCAGAGGGTGAATGGTCAACTTATTTGATGGTTCTGAAGAATAGTGATAAGTGGGAATTCTTCAAGTTGTCAACTTTTATCGATAAACTCGAAGGCCATGAAATAGAGCTTCTGAAGATAGCGAAGTCTAAGAACACTAATGTTGTTCAAGATATCGGTTTGTACTACAAAACCGGAATGCAAGATAACATTTCGAGTCCAAAAATTGGAACTGCTTTTAGTGCATACATGAATGCTTCTCCATAGAATAAGAACCATTCACAGCCTCAGTATGACCAAAGTCCACAAAGTTCTTACTCGAGCACTGGTTCAAATTCAACATTTCAGAGTCAAGCAAATCAGAACCAACAGCAAAGTTCTTATCTGAATGTTTACAAATGCAATATCGCAGTAAATTTGAACAATGTTGTTACAGAACAAGTTGCAAAACAACATATGTCACTTCTGGCTACCGTCTTAGAGTCTTATGAATGTCTTGTTGCTGGTAAAATCGGAAATCCCGAGATGACCGCAGAAGATTATGACCAGGTAGACGAGGAAGAGCTCGAACTAATGGACATCAAATGGTCATTAGCTTCGATCATGAGGAGAGTGACAAAGTTCGTTGCACTCACAGGCCGTGACATAGGAAACTCCAGCAACAAATTGGGTTTTGACAAATCCAAAGTCACATGCTTTAAATGCCGACAGAAGAGACATTTTAAAAGAGAGTGTAAGAACACCAAGGCAACCGGAAATCAAAGTCCTTTAGGAGGAGGGAATGAATATTACAAGAGGGCTCTTCAATATAAACCGTTCCCGAAGAAAACTCAAGTTGAGATCTAAGAAAAGCAAAACAGTAGTACCACGGAGAAAGCCATGGTTGCATCCACAGAAGATCACGGTTTTGATTGGAATTCATATATCGGCAAAAAGACCGGAGTTGCTTTGATGGCGGAGATAGTTGAAGATACTTCTGCAGAGGAATTAGCGGCATCAGCTGAAGCAACAGCTATTGAACAAGCTCTTATCGAACAATACTTGCATCAACAGCAAGAAGAAGAAGAATATATCCACATGCAGAGATAAGGACTTTTATCTTCTAATTCTTGTGATAGTTTTGCAGGTCACTTTGATGGAAGCACGAAAGAACAAGTGGTTAAGGAGAAAAAGATTGATGTAGAGATCATCAATGTTACCAAAGAAGTTAATGCCGAAAACCTCAAGGACATGGCAGATAAAGCTTTGAGGGGGAATCTAACCAAGGTAGGTCCAGAGGTAAAGGTTGTCGAGAAAGAAGTCGTCAAAGTACAAGTTGTAGAGGTTGAGAAACCTTGTACAAAATGTACTGAACCTTGTGTCGAATGTGCCGAAAAATCAAAGATCATCGCTGAAAACAATGTGCATAACGATCTGTTAAAATATGATATCGCACAATCAAAGAAGCGTATGACAAAATGAAAAATGATTATGGCAGACTCGACAGAAATAACATCGAACAACATGATAATATAAGAATGTTGAGTGGTACATTAATGGATAAACAAAGAGCAATTAACACCTATATTAACACCATTGCTGAAATCAAACAACAACTTCAAGACATAGCAATACTGTGTTAAATCTGCAGACGGGATGGACAAGGCACTCAATGTTGAATTACTTTCTGAAAAGAAAGACGAGTTGCCAGAGAACATTGATATAGTCTATGCTAAATCTGATGATGATAACAATGTTGTGGTTAACAAAGTGGTTGAAAATGTTTTAAGTGATTCTGATGACGGCAGCTTCAAAAGCGCCAACGCAAGTTCTAAGAATTCCGACTCACAGACTGAAGATGACGATAAGTCATCAGAGGATGATCTAAGTGACGATCCTGATTTTGTAATGTACAAACTTAAGGATTCGGATAGATTATATTTTTATGACAGTTTCCCGATTCAGAATGTGAAGGAAGAATTGCTAGACAAATTCTTTGAACTCATGGAAGTCACATTAGAGGAATTGGTAATCAATGAACGAAAAGTCTATTCCAAACCTAAGAGAAACAATTACTGAAGAAACGGTGGTGATCATCCGGAAAACCAGAGAGCGGGGTTGGGTTTAGAAGAAGAAACTGATGAATATGTAAAGAAACCGTCACCATATCATGAATATAAAAACAAAAACATGAATTTTTTTGTATATGGGACGAGTACAGTTCATGAGGAATATTTGATTGGTAAACAGTCAAATGATGAGTTCAAGAAGGAGAAAGAAATTCGAGATAAAGCCAAGGTTACAAGTGGTGTCAAAACTTCAAGTAGGGTAAAACCACCTATTAAAGGACATCCACTTGATAATCGGACATGTTTCAAGTGCAATGAAATTGGTCATATGGCACGATAATGTCCGAAATCAAAACTATCTTATCTTCAAAGAAAAGAAGATTCAAATGTTGTTAAACAAAAGCAACCAGTGTTTGCAAAACCTGTAAAGATTTTTAAACGAAATGAATCAAAACCAGAAGTTAAACCAAAGTCTGAAAAGACTTTTGAAAATTCCATTTTCGAAAAAGGTGAAACTTCTAGGTCTAATGAAAACAAGTTTTACATCAAAACGGCTAATATCAAATCTCAAACCTGGATTGCCAAGAAAAGGTCAACAACATCTGGTGTTGTTATGTCTGATCTAGTAAAGACTGACAACACAAAAGAATCAAAGTCTGAAATCACTAAGTCTGAACAGGTGAAGACTAGTGAGAATGTGAAAGAAGTTAAAACAGAAATCAAGAACGATAATGTCAAATCTATAAAAGATAAGAAAAAAGTGAAATTTTCAAACATTAACATTGTTGAAACAAATGGTGAATTTGATTTTGATGATGTTGATGAGTTTGAATATCATTTTGATGATGGTTATCAAGTAAAACCCAAGACCAAGAAGGCTGAGGTAGAGTTTTTCACCTAATTTCTGAATAGTGGAGCATCCAGGCATATGACGGGAATGAAGGCATTGGTATTCGACATTAAAGCTATGAATGGTGGATATGTTGGATTTGCAGGAAATCAAGGTGGAAGGATAGTCGCTGAGGGAAAACTCTCCAATGGCGTAGTTTCATTTGATCCCATGAACTATATTGTAGAACTTGAGAACAATCTTCTGAGTATATCGCAAAGTTGTGACAAGAAATTCATAGTTCATTTCAACGATAAAGAGTGTATTATCTTGAAGCCGGGATTCAAAATACCAGATGAGTGGATTCTGATGCGAGCACCGCGAGAGAATGATTTATATGTTCTTGATATGGGTGTTGCTACCACTTCATCAAAATCAGCACAATGTTTTGTATCAAAGGCTACTGAAAAAGATTCTATTCTTTCGCATCGTAAGATGGGGCATATTCATTTGCGAAAAATGAATTTCTTGGTTCATAATGATCTTGTAGAAGGCGTAAATCTTCGAAGCTTTCAGATGTCTGATCATTGCTTGGAATGCAAGAAGGGAAAGCAGATCAAGAAATCTCATCCGAAGAAAATTCTAAACTCAATCAAGCTGCCATTAGAACGTCACTTATTTGGTCCTGTAATGTTCGAAGCATCTCAGGAGATTTATATTGCTTGGTCGTGACAGATGACTATTTTAGATATTCGTGGGTATTCTTTCAAGAATCAAAGACAAAACGTTCGAGAACTTGGTTATTCTATTCAAGAAACTCGAGAACCTTTATCATCTACCGGTCAGACGCATTAGAAGTGACAACGGCACAGAGTTTCAGAATAACAAAATGAAGGAATTCTGCAACGCAAAAGGGATACTGCACGAGTTTAGTGCTCCCTATACTCCACAGCAAAATGGAGTAGCTGAACGGAAAAACAGAACTTTGATTGAAACTGCGAGAACCATGCTTGCAGATTCTAAACTTCCTATCAGCTTCTTGAGTAAAGCGGTTGCTGCGGCTTACTAGATGCTAAACAGGGTTCTCACTGTCAAACCAACAAAGAAAACATGTTTTGAGATGATAAACCGACGAAAGCCAAATTTGAAATTCTTAGAAACATTCGGTGCTCCATGTACCGTAATAGACCAAGATGGCAAATTCAGAGCTAAATCTCTTGAAGGTTTCTTTGTCGGATATGCGAGTCCGTTGAGAAGAGTATATGTTCCTTCTTTGAGAAAGGTTATTGAAGCACAACACGTGGATTGTTTCAACTACACGGATCCTATTCAAAGGAAAGGTGACACGTGGCTGTTTAACTATCAAGACCTTTGGAAGTCATTTGATTTGCCAAAAGAACCAACTGACGAAGAAGTTGCAGCGTTATATTATCTTCACCAGTCAGCGAATCAAGAACAAATTGTTCGACCAATTGTGGTTAATCAACCCACGTTGGATCCATCTTCTTCTGGCGCAAGTTTAAACAATAGTGGTGTTCCGGCTGAAAATGTTTCTGAAACATTATCAACACTTGTTACTCTTCCAACGAATGCCTCTACTAAACCAGTGAATACAACAACAAAGCCCAGTATGCCTCAGAATCAAAATTTTATTCAGATGAAGCACCAACATTTGATGCTGATGGGGAATCATCTTCTTCAGATGAAGAAGTGGAGCAGATAACAAGTCTTCTTAATCAATCTGCAGTCTTGAACAACAGAAATGAAGCTTCACCAAGCTCTCCAAACATTGAATTGGTTGTTGATCTCAACATCACGAATCAACAAAACTCAATAGATGTTCCAAGTGAAGAATTGACGCGTTCATATTCTTATCATCCGTCAACAAATATTATCGGAGAACTTCAAACTGGTGTTAGAACTCGAGGGCAAATTAATAAAGCACTCAGTTGTTTCTACACACGCGTTGCTACAACCCAGAATTATTGTTTCTATTCATGTTTCATCTATCAGATTGAGCCTAAGACAGTTAATGAAGCTTTAGCCGATGAAAACTGGGTACAAGCAATGCAAGAAGAATTATTGCAGTTTGAGAAGTTGGGTGTGTGTAAGATTGAAGACCTACTAGAAAATCAGAAAACAATTGATATAAAATGGGTCTTTAAGTGTAAACGTGATGATAGAGGGGTTATTGTTCATAACAAAGCTAGGCTTATTGTCAAGGGATTTCACCAGTAGGAAGGGATAGACTACACGAAAGTCTACGTACCAGTGGCTCGATTGGAATCTATTCGAATATTTCTAGCTTTCGCATCATGGAAAGGATTTAAGGTCTATCAATTGGATGTCAAATCGGCTTTTCTGTACGGCAAATTACACGAAAAGGTGTACGTTGGACAACCACCAGGGTTTGTCGATCCACTTAACAAGAAGAAAGCGTACCTACTGGATAAAGCTCTTTATGGACTGCACCAAGCCCCAAGCGCTTGGTACGAGACGTTATCACAACATCTCGTCGGAAACGGTTTTATCAGAGGAACTGTGGATAGTACTCTTTTCACCAGAGAAGTTGATGGTCATCTAATTATAGTTCAATCTACGTTGACGACATCATCTTTGGAACTACAAACGATAGTCTCTGCAAGAAGTTTGAGGGAATCATGAAAAAGAAATTCGAAATGTCCTCAATGGGTGAAATGAAATTCTTTCTTGGTTTGCAAGTAGATCAGCTTCCGGATAGTATTTTCATTCACTAGACAAAGTATGTTCACGACATCTTGAAGAAGTTTGGAAT
Source organism: Scalesia atractyloides (assembly GCA_947069175.1). NCBI lineage: Eukaryota > Viridiplantae > Streptophyta > Magnoliopsida > Asterales > Asteraceae > Scalesia > Scalesia atractyloides. The sequence goes on from CAMTDV010000019.1 coordinate 17,501,510, forward strand.
GGAAAACTTCAAGCCTCTATCTACGCCTCTTGCTATGAATCATGGCATTTGTGTTGATGAGACTGGAGCCAAAGTTGACGAGACGTTATACAGATCGATGATTGGATCACTGATGTATCTGACGACATCGCGCCCAGATATTATGTATCCAACCTGCCAATGTGCCAGATATAAGTCAAACCCGAGGATCTTACACATGCAGATGATGAAGCGAATCTTCAGATATCTGAAAGGATGCCTAAGCACCGGCTTGTGGTACCCGAATAACGACAATTTCGACCTCCCATGCTATGCTGATTACAGTTTTGGTGTAGATAAGCTGAATTCAAAATCAACTACAGCGGGATGCCAATTCTTCGTAACAAGAATGGTAACCTGGCAGTGTAAGAAACAGACTATGGTCGCTCTCTCTACCTGTGAAGCTGAGTATATCTCGGCCTCCAGCTGTTGTTCACAGATTCTGTGGATTCAACAGCAGATGAGAGACTATGGTCTGCAATTTCTAGACACTCCGTTGTATGTTGATAACAAGGCAGCCATCGATATAACTAAAAATCCGGTTCATCACTCACGCACAAAACACATTGAAATTTGTTATCATTTCATTCGTGATTGCTAAGAAAAGAAATTGGTACGAATAGAAAAATTCCACACCGACGAACAAAAGGCTGATTTATACCAAACCATTTTCTTTATCACGATTTAAATATGGTATGAAAAATTTGCTGACAGGTGCGGACGCTAAGGTTGAATACGGATCGGACGACGAGTTCGCGTGATCCATATTGGTTTGTAAATACCTTTCTACTTTAGAATTTTGTTAAAAACTAAAATCCAAAAAGATGTTTTTGATTTTAGGGGAGAAATGTTAGGGAAAATACAAAAACATTCGAAAAATTTTAAAATCCAAAAACATTGAAGAAAAATTCAAAATGTTCAGAAATATTGAAAAAGACAAAAAGAATTCAGTGTCATAAAAGGAAATGATAGTACATCAGTGGACTATCACAGTATGCTAAAGAAATGTAAAGTTTAAAAGTAATAAACGAGTCTTACTGTGGATGTGTCGATAGGCTTAACACGTTCAGTAAACTATTTTCGAGATATAAACTAAATTTTACAACTGCTTAATCTTGTGGATTAACACATCTTTTATATATGGACTTAGTACTCCGAAATTTCGTTTAAAAGATTGCCTAATTATGAGATATGAGGTCTCTATAGATAGTTGATATCTGGGGTATTATACAAGTTCTTTTGATTTTGCGGAAGCAATGGCCTAGAACTTCTATAATAGTTTCGCTATAAACCTCCAAATTGCATGCAATATTGAAAAGTATCGAAAGATATAATCATATGCAATGCTAAAAAGATTCCTTAAGTGGAACACACTTTAAAGACGAGCCTTCATCTCTTTGTCTGTACGGTAGTACTAACCTGAGCTCCCAAGGTCTCGCACAACCTAGATACAGATATCAATTATGCTATATTCACCCGTAAGATGAAATCTAGGGAATCTGGATACGGGAGTATATTCAAGAAGTGGGAACCACAGATAAGTCAAGTTTCATGAATTATATCTTAACATATCTTGAAACTGTTGAAAAATGTGGTAAAGCTTAGGTGGACAAACATATCGACAATCTAGGTAAACGAGTTTAAAACTTAAAGGCTGTTAAAGGTAACGGTACTAGTGATATGTCTCAATCAGATGATATGATCCTTAGACACGAATTCACAAAAATATGTCTGTAAATATGTTTGTACATAGTTTACATTGCTTATGACATTATATTTCAGCTTTACAGATTAAAATCAAAAAGATTTTCGGTGAGCTTTAGCATAAACTTACAAAAATACAAAAAGATTTTATTTCTATGTTGTTTTCAGCAAACCAATGTTGGAGAACGGATCTTCGAAGTCTTGTAAGATGCTAGAACTGGTGGGAATCTCTCTAACAACGGGCTGGGAGCTAATCTGTTAATCTGAAAAAGATAAAACGATGAAAAGTTCATTAATTTGAATCTTTGATTTTGAAAATATTAACAGTTTGTTCGTAACGGATCAAACCAGGGTCATTAACTTGGACTCGGCAGACAAATCGGTTAACCAAGGTCATTAGCTTGGACTTGGTCAACTGAGTGGATTTTTCATAACTGGTAAAAAATTGGAAAGTTCCGGGTTAAAAATGAAAATTTTGAAAAAGTTAAAATTTGTTGGTTTGGCAAGTTCGGCCAAACTTGCTAAACAATTCAATGTTTAACAATCAGCAAGTTCGACCGAACTTGCAGATGGCCGATTGTTAGAGATAAGTTCGCTCAGACTTAACTGGGTCTTCATGATTGGGCTTAGTAAGTTCGCCCGAACATGACATGGTATATATACCAATCAAGTTCGGTGAAGCTCATTTATCTAATATCTAAACACTATCGAGCGAACTTGTGTTTAGAGAGAACTAGAGCGAAATTGGCATTTTTATACCCTTACGTTGTCCAAATCTAGATTGTTTTTGGTGATTTGCACACCAATCATAATGGCAGAGGTATAGATTTGTGATTAAATTGTGTATAAATCCTTAAACGAACCAAAGAGATCTAAAAATTAAAATTTGATAAGATTTAGGTGATGTTAATCAAAATTGAATACAGATCCTTAATCTACATAAAAAATTGACCGTATAACATGTTTTGATTGATGTGAATCGGCCATTTGATTGTTTGAACAAGATTGAACTTTTGGGAAGATGACAAGTTCGGCCGAACTTGTTGTCAAGTTCGACCGAACTTGTATCAAAATCTTGTGAAAAACAACTGGTTAAAGGTGCATCTTCGGCCAAACATGTTTAACATTCTGATTTGTTATTATGTGTATAAATTCGCCTGAACTTATAAATAGAACATGTAAAACATATATTCGGGCGAACTTGTAAAAAACAGTTTGATTAACACTAATTCAAGTTCGCCCGAACTTGAATAAAAGTGTTAGAAATTTTATGAATTTTTCTCGAAAACCGTGCTAATTGTTTTGCGTCATTTTTCAGGAACATATTCCAACGCGTATTATCTTAGTAGAGTTTTCTAAAACTCACAATACATGCATTACGCTTGACAAGTCTATTTGTCCATCGCTGAAAGAATATGATAGTATCTTGAAGTTTCTCGAAGATAGTCACATTCGTCGAGCGATTACGGAGCGCACAGTATCTTATCGATCTCGTATTGTTAACTTCTGGATGAACGCGAGTCTTAGCGATGACGAGAAGACGATCTCTTCTACAATGCAAGTGGTGATGAACTCAAGCCGATCACAGTACTGAAGATGATATCTGAAGGATTCTATAGCTCAAAGATAATAAGGATGATCCGATACGTTTAGACGAGAAAATGGTTCGCGGATGCTTTTTCCGCATGGGCTATAAAGTAAGTGTAAACAACCCAACGCTGAAGAAAGGGGAAGTGCCTAACCCCTACAAGCTTCTGATTCATGCGTTAATTCATACATTTAGCCATCGCAAAGCCGGTTTGGATCATGTACATGATTATTTGGCTAGCATGGCAAGGACACTTATTTTGAAAAAGCCGTTCAACGTTTCGAAGTTGGTTTTTACTCACATGTCGAAGAACATGGAGGATTTGAGATTGTGTTTATATCCAAGGTTTATTCAGATGTTGATTGACGAGAAGTATGCCAACATTGCTCGAGATCCGAATGACGTTCTTTATTTAGTTCATTTCGACGAGACTACAGTGAAGAAGCTTATTAAGTTCCAGAAACAAGCTTCAGCTCCTGTTGCAAAACCAGTGTTTGGGGCTATAAAAGATTCAAATTATATGTCGCAACCTGATAACAAATGGAGAAAGGATGGTAGTGATGACGAGAAAGAGCTTAAAGCTGAGCAAGAATGGTTTAAGGAATTCAAACCAAAGGCAAGGAGCGAATGGTTTTTAAAGGTAGAAGCTGAAAAGCCCAAAAAAAACGTGTTGTGAAGAAAGTCGAAACTATGCGTGTTGATGAGGATGAACCTGAAAAATGTTGATGCAGTTGCTGGATCGAGCGCTGCAGTGTTATTGAGATTCAAGAAACTATGAAAACGACTCAAGATGATGTGATTTCTGCTACTTCTGAGAATGAAGAATTTGATGAAGAAGTTCCTACCAAAGAACAAGAAAAGACTGAGGTAGAGATTAGAGCAGAAAAGGAAAGAAATTTGGATGCGGATTTTGATCCTAATACTGAAAAGGAATCTGACGAGGAGAGACCAATGAAAAAGTCTAAACGTACAAAGTCTCCAGCAATAGAAATCTCTAAGAAGACTACAGGGTCACCTCATACCAAAGGGAAACGAAAAGCAAAGAAAGCTCAGAAAGTTGTGAGCAAGAGGTATAAAAGTAAGGTGAAAGGCACAGAAGCCACACAAGAACCTTCTGGTGCTCAGGAGAAAGGAGCCACATTAAAACCTCCTCCACAAGAACCTCCTGTTATTGTTCATGCTGAAGCTGAAAGGCCAGGAGTTGCACAAGAACCTCCTGTGTCCGGATTTGTTGAAGTTCCTATCGCTGAATCTCCTGCTGCTCAAAAGACTTCTGTTCCTGAAAGTTCTACGCCTAAGAAGTCAACACCGAAAACTGCAACACCTAAAGATTCAACGCCAAAGACACCAAGGGGAAATTTGTTTGGGTGATATTCCACATGGTCCAATCAGTCTTGAAGACTTAGATGAATTTTTCCCAGAATCTAATGTTGATATGCTAGAGAAACGGGTAAAGGTATTAGTAGAAAAAGTGGCACAAAATGAAGTCGTGAAAGCTGAGCCTATTCAGAAGATAAATCAAAGTGCTGTTGAGAAAGAAATGTTAGACGACAAGGTGAAGGTGTTAGAAAATGAACGTGAGTATTTCAAAGCACTAATTGAGAGTTTGCAAGACGCAAATGAGAAGTTGCAAACTGAAATAGCTGATCTAAAGACTATCCAAGCATTGAACGATTGAAGATTCAACAGATTGCAGAAAGTGTTAGCAAACAATCTGAATATTGATTTAATTGCTGAATACGATCGTCTGGATCAAGAAAACAAACATGCTGAGAAAGAGTTAGCTAAAAGTGGTAAAAGGAAGCAAGTTGAGGGTGAAGCCCCTAAATCTTCTGCTGAGAAATCTTCTGATGTCCCTGAGAAACCAACTGAAGATGTTTCGAAAGCTTCTGAGTCTGATATCCAAAAGGTTGACGAATCTGTCAAACCTTCTGATCCTATTATTGTTTCTAAAGAAAAAGGCAATGAAGAAGCTGAGAAGATAAGAATGAAGATGAAGAGGAAGAAGGATATGAGGATTGGAATGTTGGGGATGATGACGATGATTTTGATCAAGGTGGTGATGATTTTGATCAGGGAGGTATAGGTTTAAAGATCAATGAAGCTAAAGTATCTGACGAGTTTGATTTTTCTGATCTTATGAACGATAAATCGAATAGGGTGGAAGATAAAAGCCAGGGGGAGTCAGGGCAGAAAGGGCCAACTAATGAACATATTGATTTGTTAGATACTTATCGTTCTGCGAAGCCTGTGACTGCAGTACCTACGAAGCCTTAGCGAGACTAGTTGAAGCTGAGAACTTAGAGTTTGATTTTGAGGATATTATGAATGTTAAGACATTTGAACCGAAAGAGTATCAGTATGAAAGAAGGTTTGAAGCTGATGAGTACAATCGAGTGGTAGTTGAAGATTGGTCCTCAGATGATGAACCAGATCAGAAAGCTAAGTACGTCGGTCAAAATTCAGAAAGTTTTCCTACATTTGAAGAGATGTATAAACATCTTAATGATGATATGTTGAAAGAAAAGATTGCTGAAGAGTTACGAGAAGGAAAGATACCTAAACCGATGACCAAAGAAGAGATAGCTGAAGCGAAAAAGTCCTGGTTGAAGGAGATGCCACGTGAACGTAAGTTTCGACGTCCACTACCATTCTTCACCAGAAATAAAGATGTTTCTTTGGGAGATATACTGAGTTGGGGTGGGTTTAAAGAGCTCAACATATATGCAATCAAAAGAGAATTTGGAGTGCAATACTTCAAATATCTTGCTGATTTAAAGACATTGCCGTATTGGGATATGGAAGAGTTGGTACAAACACTGAATGTTACTTATCATATGAAGACAGTTGATCAGTTGTTGTGGAAGATGATTAAGTACGAAGCTGGTAAAGGTTGGAATTACTGGAAGCCGTTTATTCCAAGACGAAGAGTAAAGATCAATAAGGTTACATGGGAAAAGGACATAACGTTAATTATGAAACGTCCTAGAGCCATGAGGAATATGCCAATTATGCCGATCGAACATAACTTTTATCCTTTATTCAAGTGGTGGCAGATAGATCCAGCTACTTGCGAAGCGGTGATTGTGTTAAAATTGAATATCATCTGGATATTGCTAAGGAACGAGTTGAAGTGATGGGTCATCAGGGTATGAGAGGTTTGTGGAGGACGATAAGGATTCTAGATCATATGTGGTTGGTTAACTGCTCGAGAGAAGATAAAATGCCTTTTCTACAGCAAGATTGTTTTTTGAAGAAAGAGAAAAGGTACAAGCGATGCAGTATCAGAAAGTTGTTAATGTTTGCTATGCACGAGAAGTCAATTCTGGAAAGATGTGGCAGACGAAGTGGAGGATCTGGAGAGAGTTGAGTTTCTAAAAGAAGAAACCAGAAATGAGGCGATCAAAGAAAGAATGGAAAAAGCGGTAAGGCAATGTTTGGTAAGAATGGCTAACTTTAAAAGACCACCGCCAACTGATCAGACGCCGAATCCGAAACAAGAACGACGAAGGAAGCCGTACAAGAACTTCTTCGGTCGTGTGCGTTAACGTTTATATGAAGACAGAGTTTTGAAGACTGATAAAAGGCGAAGACGATATCCAAGGGGGAGTCTGTTGGTGCATAATGTCTATGTCTTAGTCTATTATCAAGTCTGTATTGTATAGAGCTGAATAGGCTAGGTATAGCAAGTATTTATGAAGTACGTAGCCAAGTTCGCCCATGAAAGGTAACATGTAAGCATGTTCGGCCGAACTTACATAGGCAAGTTCGGGCGAACTTGCATCACCTGGACCGAACTTGTGAGCCTATAAATACCTAGCCAGATTCTCATTTGTAACTTTGGCATTTCAGAGGCGAAGCTCTGTCAGTTTGTAACCAGAATGTTTGATCTATAAAACTGACGTTTAACTGATTAAATCTTGTATATTGGTAACACGACGTAATATTTCCGCTATTATGGACGTTAGATATAAAATTTAGGTTCCTAAGCATCGAGGATGGTCCTACAAAATCGTTTGTTTTATGCTTTGATCTTTTCAAGGGTTTTACTATTATGGATTTTACGTATTATACTTGAAAATCAGTCCATTTTGTCCGTGAATTGTCCAAGAAAAGTTAAAAATAGAAGAAATGAGTAGAAGATGAGATGTTCTATGTCCAATGTCTTCAAATTAGGCCAATCCTGCTCTAATACCACTTGTAGGTCCTTTATACGGATCGTTCGGGCACTAATCTGACAAACCTAAGGTAAACGTGCGGAATCCGTTTGCATAGGCGAAATTGAATACACTCATTTGTTTCTATTTAATCACCGTTTCATTAATATTAAACGTTACAGATCCTGGAAACACTTGGACAGAGCTTCGCCTCTGTCGTGACAAAATCTCTGAATATTACAAATGAAATGACAAGACTCCTATTTATAGGGTGTCAGGCTCGCTTGTGGGATGCAAGTTCGGGCGAACTTGCTTAGTCTAGTTCGGCCGAACTTCATTACAAAACATACATTTCAAGCGAACTTGGCCTAAAACATACATAAACTTCGTCATTTCGCTCCTAAATACAGACTATTATATGATGACGTAGGCAACAGACATATGCATCAACAGTATACATTTATGACAGATGATGGTGATCAAATTGTAAAGATTAGATGATGATGATGATGATGGAGAAGAACGGAGACTTGAAGTTGTTTGAAACCTCAGACTTGAAACAGGATGATGACTCGAAAACTGGCTGATAACTCGAAACCTTGACTCGGAATCTGGTGTAGGGAGGTTGCGAGTCGGAATAGTGAAAGCGGTTGCGACTGGTAAAAATATGTGGTGACTGAAGATGGAGATGGTGAAATTAGATGAAATTGTAGGTGGTTGCGAGTTGGAACAGTGTGAGTCAGAGCGTGGTTTACGCGGTATAAGTTTCATTAAATGTGGAATTCAAAAAGAATTTGTGATGATTTTTAAGACTTTTCGTGGTGGTGTCGTGACCGGAGACGATGGTGGATGTCCGGTTATGAGAATGACGATGATAGTGCTCCGGGGGTTGTCGATGGTGATGGATCAACGGAGCGATGATGAAGAACAGGGATTGCGACTCGAGAACTCAGAACCTTGATGACTCGAGACGGTATTAGGTAGTGGTTGCGACACAGATGAAGATGGTATTTGCGAGTCAGAAAGAAGTTGTTGAAGATGGTGGGAATGAATGGACTCTTGTGGTTGCGACTCAAAATGTGAAGGAAAGATGGTGGTGACTCGAAACCTATTGTAGAGATAACTCAAATCTCAGATGAGGGGAATCAAAACCGTTTGGAGCCTTTTAAAATAATTGTTTTTAAACACAACTTTTAAAAAATCAAACAAGAACCAGCGAAAATTTTGGGATTTTTAAAATCCTTTTCAAACTTATCAAGAATAAAAAAATTCAAATATTAACAACCTTCAAAGGATCAAAAACCACCAAAATATACTAATTTTCAATAGGAACCCAATGAATACTGCGAAGAACACGAAGAATGTTCTTAATGATTTTTAACAAAAACATCGAGAATCTAGAATATTTGATATCAAAACAAGCCTAGAAAAAGGTTCTAAAGGCTCTGACACCACTTGTAAGTCCCGTAACACGGTTCTTTCAATGATATCAAAAAACCTATTGAATGTGCGGAATCCAAATAATAGGTGATTCAAGAAATACACAAAAATACGAAGAACAAACCGAATCACTTTCAAGTCACACATGTTTCTATTACTTTTATAAGCAAAAACGTCTGGTATGAGTACACCACTAACAAAACGCCTCCCTCTCTCTAACTCTAGGATTTGTGTAACTTGGAGGTCTAACCCTAAAACAAGTTGAAAACTTTTTTATATACCTAGGCAAGCCCACTACCCTACATGGGCTCCCCTTAGGCCTGTTGGTTTGTTACCCACATGGTACATAGTTAATTATGTTTATAGCACTTAGTATCTTTTAATATTTTGAGCGTCAAGCCTATCGACATATCACAGTTGATCCTAGTCTTTTCAGCTATGGCATCTTACAGTATTTTTCTCACTTTCTCCCCCTGAAACAAAGCATATTTACAACCAACTCTTTTAGGATTTTCTGAGTTTTCTCCTCCTAAAAATATATAGGATTTGTGTAACTTGGAGGTCTAACCCTAAAACAAATTAAAAACTTGTTTATATACCTAGGCAAGCCGACTTCCCTACATGGGCTCCCTTGGGCCTGCTTGGCCCAAGTGACCTCTAAAGGTCCAAAACCTAATATAATCTAACCCGGTAAGGCCCAGTTCGTAACCATAGCCCGCTGTGTTAATTTGATGCGTCAGTCTCACACTTTAGGACCTAACAGAAGATGATGCTGGTGACTGAGGAAGGTGATGAATATCAAGAAGAACAAGGAGTGGTTGCCTACACATGAAGAGATGGGATACCTTGAATTGACGTAAACATTGAAGGAATATGTTAGAAAGAAGACTGAGAAGGATCGAAGCTCCTTCATTGGCAATTCATGGGAGAAAACGAATAAAAATGACCTATGACAAGTTAGTATCATTCTTTTGGTTTGTTAAATATTCATGTTGATAAGATCAATGTTGGTTTGTTACTTGATTGTTTATTAGCCTATTTAAGTGGTATGATCATTGCAGACTTTGGCTTTTTAGAGTTAGGTATAAAGTTAGTACTAGGTATGAACTGATGTGATAGGTATCTTGATGTAGACTTGATTCACTCAAAAAATTAGATTTGTTCTTTTAAAAAATTCATTCAAAGAGCACTTGGGAAACCAATTTCATTTTCCAAATGTTTGAGTAGAGTTTTTAAAAATCAACAACCTCCATGTTAACTTGCTAATTGTTGAAACAAGAAGTATCTTTCATCTTGCTTTTAAGTGAGTATTTCCTTTTTAGACCATTCTTGATATTACATATATGAAAAATTTTCTTTTCTAGGATGTTATGGCAGTTCAGTGTTCAGGTCAAGCCTGATTCTTTTAAATTCACACTACAAGTCATTACAGTGAAGGCAGTTCCAATATGTTGGTCAATGCATATTAGTTGTTGTACCAATTAGGAATTGTAAGATTATAGTTAATTTTTTGTTTAATAAACATATATGATGGAAGGTCAATATGCTGATCCCTTGCATGGATTTAATACAGGGAAAAAACGTACTATTGCTGATAGATTCATCCTTGGAAGGACGATATGCAGATGATGATGCAACTGTGGTGTTGGAACTTGCTTTAAGGGGTCTTCAATATGAGGAATAGATCGTCCTGATGTCAAGTTTCTTCTTACAGCGTTCAAACCATGTCTTTTACAAAATTATTTGTTTTTGAATACTTTCTTATGTTCACTCTTGAACGCTCAAATAAAAAAATGTTACTTGTGGGGGAGCATGTCAAATGGGTCGAATGGGCCAAATAGTTGAAACATAATGTCAAAGATGTTTGCTGCTAAACACAACCCATCTTGGTTTGTTTTGAGTTGTAACTTGCACAACAAATGACATGTTTCAATAAAAACCATTTTGTTCAATTACCGAATCTTGCCACCTCTAGTTATTGTGCATGTATGTATGTTGAGAAATGAGTCCAACTTAAGTTATTTTTGTGCCCTTTTGAGTCTGTAAGGTGAATCCCATGTCTTGACGAGTCTGACAAAAACTCCATTGTCAAAGGTTTTTCAAGCTTGAACTCGGTTCTTTTATTATTTATAAATTATATAGTTATCTTATTTATATACATATATATATAATTGTTTTTATATATTTACTTGTATTTACAATTTTATATATAGCTTGTTTTTAGGCTCATGATAAGCTTAAACATTAAACCTTGATTCAAGCTTTTAGCGAGTCGATCTCAAGTAGCTCATTGGCGAGTTGGCTTTACACCCCAAAGCTTGATCACGGGACCTACACCGAACAGGTATTATGTGGTCTGGTTTGCGGTTCAGATATTTTCATTCTACTCTAGCATAGTTTGGGTCGCTTTTGTCCAATCTGTATTGTCTATTGACATTTGCTAAACAGATTGGGTTATAGATGGCTATATTAACCTTTTGTATGGATATTTCTTTATACATGGCTGATTTGTTACTTTTGTCCTTTTCGCATTTATGAAGCTATCATTTTACCATCAAGTGCAAGACATGCTAAATACAAAGAAGTTTGGAGATATCGCGTTTAGGGACAAAGACTTCAATGATGCAACTAAATACTCTTCGGAGGTATATTCATCATTTCATATATCATCCATCAATATGTGCTTTTAAAATATTTGTAAACTCTTAGAAAATATGTTTTTTTAAAGAATTTTAAACTTAGAAAATTTTAATGATTTGGACGTTGGGTTGAATATTTGGACGACGGGTTGAAAAGAGCTGGTTTTTTAGAGGAAGGGGTGGCTCAGGTTCAGATGCAAGTTCAGAGCATAGTGAGAGCACCGCTAGAGGTATTTTGATATCCTTTTACAAGTTGGATTTTCCAACGCGAGTACAAGTTTCACATGCATTATTCATTGTATATGTGGCAGGAAGGGTGGGTCAGTAGTTTGGGTAACGAGTCAAATATACGGGTTGTGTATCGGGTTTCTATCTCTTTGAATGATGAAAATCATACCTCTACTGATACGGAAACACAACTGACATTAAAAGATGGTAGCCTAGAGTTACCGGATTGGCAATCAATATAACGAGCATTTTATGGGTTCCAGTTCGTGCCATTATTGATGTATTAGAAAGAGGAACATCTGTAGGTTTTAATTGTTGATTGACATATTTGAACAACATGATACAAGCTAATGATAATATTCTAGAAAGGTGTCACTATATGTCAAACCCTAGTTTACAACACGAACATATCCCAAGAATAAACGGGAGGTTAAGAGTTCAACAATACCCAAGAATAAACGGGTAGTGCGTTACTCCTATTGCATAGGACTTTAAATAGTTTAACAAGCCTAACAAGTTTAACAAGTGTAACAATGTTAATGAGCATATAGACACGAAAATTCACATAGCATAAAAGATCAACAAGCATCAAACTGGTTCATGTCTAAACATGGATAGAGTGTGTATATAAAAGTCTCAAGCATTGCATGCTTTTGGTATAAATGCATGTTGTCACACCCCAACAGATGGCAGAAACACCGAGGCGGAACGAAATAGATTGCTCATTGCTCATAATATCTAATTTGTGACAATATTTAAATAAAACCCATATTTCATTCATAACAACATTGTCATACATTACAAGGAATTTAAAATACAACAATAACAAAGGGCAAAATTTGATACAACATTTTATAAACCTAACGTCTATATGTGTTTCTAAGCATCATCACTACTCCAATTTCATGGCAAAATCTTCATCAACCGATAACATGTTAAAAATACAAGTTCAATGCAAAGGCAAAGGCGAGTACACAAGTTTGGTGATTATATAGCATAAGTATAAAAATGTATAACTCGAATCCACATGGTAATTGTAAGCATAGTTCATATTAATCATGCAATACTAGATCAAACCCCGAGTTTCCACAAAAGTTTTAACGAGATCGAGCTTCCCTTGCCACAAAAGCAACAAGACTAAAATGAGGAATGAATATCTTAACACAACCCCGATGGGCGGCGTGCTACTCCTATAGCGCTATATATGATAAGTTTGGCTAGCAAAGTTAATGATCAAGCATGTATAGTCAAGCATGTATCTAGGAATAACACGTATTCATGTATAAGGAGAGCATGTAAAAGCATGAGTTTGTGATATGTGTATTATGATAGGTAAACATGTTACAACCCAAAAAGTGATTGAAACGGTAAATGGGTCGAGTGTACTCACGGTTAGTGTTCCACTTAAGAAATCTCGGGAGCTTTGTTGTGATGTTTAGAGTTTGGCACCTTGTCCTTCTACAAGAAGAACTTAGGTATTAGTTATGAGTGTAACGGTAGATTCGGATTATTCGAGTGAGATTACGAAATAAGAATTAAAGTATCATGTATAAAAATATTCTCTAAGACATAGCGCTTGTTCTTGACACTATTATAACCCGGAAAGGGGTTTATATGGTTTCATAGGTTCGAGACCTATTAGAATTGTGACAAGGAACTACGTACTTTAGTGATAACTTAATAACTCGATAGATGATTACTTAGCCATTATCAAGGTTTTGGTTTTTAGGATTATATCATAGTCCATAGTATATACATTGTCATATAAGATCATGTAGGAGGTGGGAGGATGAACCATCCACTTTGGTACCTCTTAAGTATTCAAGTAAGTCAAGCATGGAGGTAGGATGATAATCATCCATTTAACCTCTTCATATGATTCACCATTACAAAAGTTGTCATAGACAACAAGGAGGGTCATGAATGATAACATAATAAGAATGTAAATGACAAGAATTGTAAAGTATGTCATCATGATATCAAGTAGCCAATTGAATACAACCCGGAGAGCACACATTGATACACGTCAACGGCTAGGTGGGGTTGTGACACTTTAGAACTATCAAACTACTCGAGATAATGATGAAAATCATCAAGTGATGTGTGGTCTCAAAGTTTAGGATAGCCCAAGCTAACCAAGGTGGACACACATGAACAAGTTATGAACTTGCACCACTTGTGAGCTTGAAGCTCTATGAAAACAGAATTATTGTGAGGATAAATCCTCTTTTTTGAATGTCTCAACCTTGTTTTTAAGCCTAACCAACCACAAGAAGTGTTTGAGATGGGTTACACTCAAGTTTGATCAACATAAACAAGATTTTAAAGAGTTTGAAAACAAACAAAATGTTTTGGGACACTTTAGGGGCATTTCCAGGTCTGGATTCTCCATGGAGAACCTTGGATTCAACCCTAAAGATTATCCAAGTAATATGAATAAAGAATCAAGTAAAAAGACCAAGATTTGGAGCAAGTTATGCTCACTTTTGTGAAGGTGGTACAATCTGCCCAAAAATTCTGATTATGAGTGTTCTTGAGATGATTTGAGAGTGATTTTGATTAGATTAGGAGGTTGTGGGAGTGGAAAAATGCTTGGAAATGAGGTGGTATTTGTAGGTATGAGTTTAGGGTTGATGGAAGGTCTTTAAATGGGGTTAAAGGTGATTGGGGAGATGAGTTTGAGTGGGATCCGTGCTAAACCCGCGAGCCAAAACACATTCTGCCCGCCCAGAGTGCCTTAGGGACCTGGTCATGGCAAAACATTTTTATTTTTGTCACAAGGTTATGGGTTATTTGATATTATAAGGTATTTTATGACATGTTGAGGTATTATAAGCATATGTAACATGTTATAACGTATGTGAATGCATCAAGTGATCGAGATCGAGTATAGATATCACGTATAAAGTATGTATTAAGTACAAGTCACGTATTAACAATTATGTCATGTTTTCGAGTATGCACATTATATGTATGTATTGTATGAGTATGTATAACAAGTACAGGGACAAATGTATATTTCCATTATGGTTCAGGTCTCGGTTACAACGATTACAACGAAATGAGAAATACGAATACAAAAAATTCCAAAATAGAATTACAACACGATCTTGCTATAAACAGAAAGTATGGAAACACGAGGCGTTACAGTCTCCCTCCTTTAGAAAATTTCGTCCCGAAATTTAGGAAGATCCTACGAAGAGATGTGGATACTTAGTCTTCATATCACTCTCGAGTTCCCAAGTAAACTTGGCTCCACGCCCCTTCCCAACGAACTTTTACAATAGGGATCCGACTGTGTGGTAGCTGCTTGACTCCTCGGTCCATGATTTCGACCGGTTTTTCCACAAAATGCAATGTCTCATTGATTTGAACATCTTCGAGCGGAACTTGAAGTCCTTCTTCGGCTAGACATTTCTTGATATTTGAAACATGAAACACAGGATGAACATTATTGAGCATTTGAGGTAGGCCCAGTCGATATGCTACCTTGCCAATCCTTTCGAAGATTTTGAAAGGACCCACGTAGCAAGGAGCGAGTTTGCCTTTCATACAAAAACGGACAATGGCTTTCCAAGGGGATACCTTGAGAAGTACATGATCACCTATATTAAATTCCAAGGGCTTGCGTCTTTTGTCAGCGTAGCTCTTTTGTCAGCTTCGTGATTTGAGGAGATTATCACGTATTTGTAAGATCTTGTCCGTTCTCTTGTATTAGCTCGGGACCGGTGATTTGTGCGTCTCCAATCTCATGCCAACAAATAGGCGAACGACACTTACGACCATACAATGCTTCAAATGGAGCCATTTGAATACTAGCATGATAATTATTGTTGTACGAGAATTCAACCAAGGGTAAGTGCGAATCCCATTTGCTGCCAAAATCGATTATGCATGACGGAAGCATATCCTCCAAGGTTTGGATAGTATGCTCGGTTTGACCATCAGACTGAGGATGAAAAGCGGTGCTAAGATTATGCTGGTGCCAAGGGCGGATTGAAAGGTTTGCCAAAGGCGAGAGGTTAAACGAGCATCGCGATCAAAGATAATATCAAGAGGAGTACCATGGCGACTAATGATTTCATCCGTGTAGATACGAGCCAATTTCTCGACTTTGTAATCTTCACGAATAGCGAGAAAATGCGCGGATTTGGTCAATCGGTCAATGATGACCCAAATTGTGTCATGACCAGACGAAGTACGAGGCAATTTCGTGATGAAATCCATGGCTATGCTCTCCCATTTCCAGACAAGAATTTCTGGTTGTTCGAGCAAACCAGAGGGACGTTGATGTTCTGCCTTGACTCTGGAACACGTAAGGCATTTGGATACGTAAAGGGCGATATCACGTTTCATTCCAGGCCACCAATAGGATGCACGTAAGTCATGGTACATCTTATCAGCTCCAGGATGAACGGAGTACCGAGATTTGTGGGCTTCATTCATCAGAGTAGACCAAAGGTTAAGACGATCAGGAATCCAAATACGACTATGATTTGAGAGTGATTTTGATTAGGTTAGGAGGTTGTGAGAGTGGAAAATGCTTGGAAATGAGGTGCTATTTATAGGGATGAGTTTAGGGTTGATGGAAGGTGTTTAAATGGGGTTAAAGGTCATTGGGGAGATGAGTTTGAGTTGGATACGTGTTAAACCCGCGAGCCAAAACACATTCTGCCTGCCCAGAGTGCCTTACGGACCTGGTCAGGGCAAAACATTTTTATTTTTGTCACAAGGTTACGGGTTTATTTGATATTATAAGGTATTTTATGACATGTTGAGGTATTATAAGCATATGTAACATGTTATAACATATGTGTATGCATCAAGTGATCGAGATCGAGTATAGATATCACGTATAAAGTATGTATTAAGTATAAAGTCACGTATTAACAAGTATGTCATGTTATCGAGTATGCACATTATGTATATGTATTGTATGAGTATGTATAACAAGTATAGGTGTTGGTGCATAATGTCTATATCTTAGTCTTATATCGAGTCTGCATAGTATAGAGCTAAATAGGCTAGGCGTATGATGTATTTATAGTTGTAAAGGCCAAGTTGGCTCATAGTGTCCATGTAAGGTCTAGTTTGGCCGAACTTGCATTGGCAAGTTCGCCCGAACTTCACTACTTCTCTAGCGAACTTGTCAGCCTATATATACCTAGCTTGCCTCATTCATTTGTAACTTTGGCATTTTGGAGGCGAAGCTCTGTCAGTTTGTACTCTTGATGTTTAATCATGAAACTGATGATTAGCTGATTAATTTTTGTCTATTGGTAACCACGACGTAATATTTCCGCTATTATGGACGTTAGATATCAAATTTAGGTTCCTTAGTATAGAGGATCGGTCCTACAAGTGGTATCAGAGCTAGAATAGCCTGATTTGATAGTATCAAGACAAGAACACTTCTATTTCATCTCCATTCTTCTATTTTTCTTAAGTTTTTCATCAAAAATGAAGAATTCACAGTCAACATCTTTTCAATTTTGAATATATCATGTAAAATACATCAAAGATAAACCCTTGAAAGATTGGAGACCAAATTCAACCGAAATCATGTCAAAATTTTGAAAAAACCATGTTTTCCAAAACTTTTCATTCGAACTTGTTTAACCAAGTTCGACCGAACTTGTTTTAGAAAGTTACTTTTCAAGTGAATTTCAATCAAGTTCGATCGAAATTAAGGTGTTTTTGATAAAAAACTTGCCAAGTCCGCTCGTATTTACAACTTTTTCTTTGATGTTACATCAAGTTCGACCGAACTTGAGTAATATCAAGGAAATTTAAGGTAAGTTCGCTCGAACTTACAGATTGTTATCAAATTCATTTGACAAGTTCACTCGAAGTTATAAGGGATCTTTTTCAAATCAAAACTAACAAGTTCGACCGAACTTGTTTAAAATTTTGAGAATTCTTCATTGTGAACTTGTAGTAGGGGTAATTGTTTTCAAAGTTTTTGAGTATTTTTAGCGTACGTGTCTCGTTATTCACGATGGATGATATTTAAAGAGCTTTTATGTCCGGAGCTAGTTCGTCAAATGCCAACTTGATTCATCAAGTCAATCTTGATAACGAAATGGGAACGACTGTTAAACCGCCCAAGCTAATGAGCATGACGAGTATGAAGCATGGAGAGAGAAATTTACGTATTAGGTTCAAGCCATGCATTTCGCAGGCTGGGTGTCGATTGAAAGAGGTTACACTATTCCGGTGGATGAACAAGTTCTTGAGAAGAACAATTACTCGAAGGTACAGAAAGAGGATTACATTGCTGAGAAAAAGATGATCAGTCTTATCCAACAATCCGTCAAAGAAGATATTCTCGTTTTGCTACCGGAATACACAACTGCAAGAGATCTCTGGCTCTTAGTTCAAAATAAGTATCAAGGAAGCATGAAGATGATCAAAAGCAAGAAAGCTCTCATTATGAAAGAGTTCGATATCTTCAATATGCTGAAGGGTGAGACCATGAAGCAGATGATTGAACGCTTTTGTCATCTTAAAGTCCAAATGCGAAGACACAGTCTTGAGAAGACGGAACAAGAGTACATCGACAAGCTTGCAGACGCTCTAGAGTTGACTACTTATCTAATGGTTCTGAAGGAAAGCGATAAATGGGAATTCTTCAAGCTAACAACATTTATCGATAAACTCGAAGGCCATGAAATGGAACTATTGAAGATTGGAAAGTCAAAGAATGCTAATGTAGTTCAAGACGTTGGGTTGTACTACAAAAGTGGAATGCAAGACAACATTTCAAGTCCGAAAATTGGGACAACGTTTAGTGCGAACATGAATGCTTCTCTACAAAACCAGCGTCAGTCACAGCCTCATTATGATCAGAGTCCACAGAGTTCGTTCTCAAGCACTGGTTCAAATTCATCTTTTCAAAGTCAAGCAAATCAGAATCAACAATCAAATTCTGATTCAAATGTATACAAGTGCAACATCGCAGTAAATTTGAACAATGTTGTTTCAGAACAAGTCGCTAAACAACATGTCTCTTCTCGCCACTGTTCTGGAGTCATACGAAAGTCTTGTAGCTGGTAAAATTGGAAACCCAGAAATGACGGCAGAAGATTATGACCAAGTGGACAAAGAAGAACTCGAGTTGATGGATATCAAGTGGTGTTTAGCATCTATCATTCGAAGAGTCACAAAGTTCGTTACTCTCACTGGCCGAGATATCGGATGTTCTAGGAACAAGTTGGGCTTCGACAAGTCAAAGGTTACATGTTTTCGATGTCGCCAAAAGGGTCACTTCAAGAGAGAATGCAAAAATCCTGAAGCAACGGGAAATCAAAGTCCTTTCGGAGGAGGCAACGAGTATTAGAAGAAGTCACTTCAATACAAGCTATTTCCAAAGAAGACTCAGGTTGAAATCCAAGAGAAACCAAATAATAGTAGCAATGAGAAAGCTATGGTTGCATCAAACGAAGATGATGGTTTCAACTGGAACTCATACATCGGTAAGAAGACCGGAATTGCATTGATGACTGAGATAGTTGAAGATACATCTTCAGAAGAAGCAGCGGCTATGGAGAATTTACTACTGGAACAATATTTGCATCAACAACGAGAAGAAGAGGTATATCCACATGCAGAAGCAAGGAATTTTATCTCCTAACTCTTGTGAAAATTTTGCAGGTCATTTTGATTGAAGTTCTCAGGAGCAAGTTCCCGAGAAGAAATCAACTGATGAAGTGGTCGTTGAGGTTACTAAAGAAGTGAATGCTGAAAACCTCAAGGACATTGCTGACAAAGCCTTGATGGCAAATCTAACCAAGGTATGTCCAGAGGTAAATGAAGTTGTCAAGATACAAGTTGTAGAGGTTGAGAAACCTTGTATCGAATGGCGGAAAAATCAAAAATCATTGATGAAAACAATGTGCATAATGAACTTTTGAAATACGATTATCGCACAATGAAGGAAGTGTATGATAAAATGAAAAATGACTATGGCATGCTCGATAGAAATAACATCGAACAACATGATACAATAAGGATGTTCAAAGGAACAGTAATGGATGAGCAAAACGCGATTAATATCTATATTAACACCATTGCTGAAACTAAGCAACAACTCTAGGACATGACAATTGAAACAGAGCGTGTTCAACAACTTTTGAGAAGTTACACATGTAACTCATATGTCATTGATCACATCCTTCCAACAATTCCATCGGAAGAGAAACCTAAAAAGAAAATTGGTAAAGAATACAACAATGTTCCTATGCGAGAAGTATTGTCGCAAATCCGCTGATGGGATGGATAAGGCACTCAACATTGAGTTGTTATCTGAAAAGAAAACTGAGTTGCCAGAGAACATTGATGTAATCTATACTAAAACATATGATGAAAATGTTGTGGTTAAAAAAGTTGTTGAAAATGTTTTGAACGATTCTGATGAGGTCAGCTTTAAAAGCGCCGACTCGAGCTCAAAGAATTCTGATTCACAGTCCGAAGATGACGATACATCATCGGAGAATGATCTATGTGATGATCCTAATGTTGTCATCTACAAGATTAAGGAATTTGATAGATTATACTTTGATGACAGTTTTCCGATTCAGAATGTGAAGGAAGAATTGTTAGACACATTCTTTAAACTCATGGAAGTCACATCAGATGATCTACAGAATAATGAAAAGAAATTCTATTCCAAACCTAAAAGAAACAACTACCGAAGGAATGGTGGTGATCATCCGGAAAAACGGAGAGCTGGGTTGGGATTAGAAGAATCAGATGAACCTAAAAAGAAAGTGTCACCATTTCAAGAATACAAGAATAAACACATGAATTTTGTATATGGGACGAACACGGTTCATGAGGAAAGTTTGATCGGGAAACAATCAAACAATGAGTTTAAGAAACACAAAGAACTTCGACATAAAGCCAAAATTGCAAGTGTTGTCAAAATAAGTGGTGTAAAACCCACAAAAGGACATCCACATGATTCGCGGACTTGTTTCCAATGCAACGAAATTGGTCATATTGCACGTTACTGTCCGAAATCAAAGTCGGCTTATCTTCGAAGGAAAGAAAGTTCAAATGTTGTGAAACCGAAGCAGCCAGTGTTTGTAAAATCTGTAAAGATTTTGAAAATAAATGAATCAAAAGCTGAAGTCAAACCTAAGTTTGAAAATTCAATTTTTGAAAAAGGTGAAACTTCAAAGGCTGATGAAAACAATTTTTACATCAAGAAGGCTAACATAAAATCTCAAGCCTGGATTGCAAAGAAACGTTCAACAACATCTGAGATCACTAAGTCTGAGCTTGTTAAGACTAGTGATAGTATGAAAGAATCAAAATCTAAAATCATAATTGAAATCACATCTGAAAATGTCAAAACTACAAGTGGTAACAATTCCAATGATAAAAAGACAGTAAAGTTTTCAAACTTAAACATCACAGAAAATCCAGATGATGAATATGAATTTGATTATGCAGATGAGTGTGGATTCGATTATGCTGATGAGTGTGAGTTTGATTTTGACGATGGTTATCAATTCAACCCAAGACCAAAAAGGCTTGGGTCTTGCCTTTTAAATAGATTGTTGAAATGTGCAGGGGCTCCAAAGATCCGTACTTTCTAAGTGGATTTTGGATAGTGGAGCATCCAGGCATATGACAGGAATGAAAGTGTTGCTATTTGACATAGAAGCTATCAATGGTGGATATATTGGATTTGCGGGTAACCAGGGTGGAAGGATAGTCGCCGAGGGAAAACTCTCAAACGGCGTCGTTTCATTCGATTGTGTGAATTATATTGCAGAACTTGAGAATAATCTTCTGAGTATATCGCAAATTTGTGACAAGAAGTTCACGGTCCATTTCAAAGACAAAGAGTGTATCATCTTGAAGTCGGGTTTCATAATACCAGATGAGTGGGTTTTGATGCGAGCACCACGTGAGAATGATCTATATGTTCTACAACGATAGTCTCTGCAAGGAGTTTGAGGGAATCATGAAAAAGAAATTCGAAATGTCCTCGATGGGTGAAATGAAGTTCTTTCTTGGTTTCCAAGTAGATCAGCTTCTGGATGGTATTTTCATTCATTAGACTAAGTATGTTCACGACATCTTGAAGAAGTTTGGAATGGAAAGCTTGAAGCCTCTATCTACGCCTCTTGCTCTAAATCACGGGATTTGTTTTGACGAGACTGGAGCCAAAGTTGACGAGACATTATACAGATCGATGATTGGATCGCTGATGTATATGACGGCATCGCGCCCAGATATTATGTATCCAACCTACCTCTGCGCCAGATATCAGTCAAGCCCGAGAATATCACACATGCAGATCGTGAAGCGAATCTTTAGATACCTGAAAGGATGTCTAAGCACCGGCTTGTGGTACTTGAAGAATGATAACTTCGATCTTGCAGGATATGCTGATTCTGATTTTGGTGTAGATAAGTTGAATTCAAAATCGACTACAGCGGAATGCCAGTTCTTCGGAACAAGAATGGTAACCTGGCAGTGTAAGAAACAGACTACGGTCGCTCTCTCTACCTGTGAAGCTGAGTATATCTCGGGGTCCAGCTGTTGTTCACAGATTCTGTGGATTCAACAGCATATGAGAGACTATGGTCTGTAATTTCTAGACACTCCGCTGTTTGTTGATAACAAGGCAGCCATAGATATAACTAAAAATCCGGTTCATCACTCACGCACAAAACACATTGAAATTCGTTATCATTTCATTCGTGATTGCTATAAAAAGAAATTGGTGCGAATAGAAAAAATCCACACCGACGAACAAAAGGCTGATTTTTATAACAAACTGTGACATCCCGGCTTTTCAGGTATCTTAAACGCGCTACTTCACGGTTATTCATTCCTACGCTGATTTAATTCGGAGAATTAAATTACACGCTCGCAATAACTACGCTAACTTTGTAAATCTATTGGGTGAATTACGTGCTATGTGTTATTAGACGTTTGTAGATTTGGTGGATTATTATATCACGCTTTGATTTCGCGATTATTAGTTATAAAAAAATAATAAAAATAAATAAATAGCCGAACCGAGCCGCGAAACGTTTCGACCTCACCTCCTTGCGGACCAAGGAACTTACATAAACTTGAGGCCCAAGCCATTTACCCAAACCCCCTCCCCCTTTGCGGTCGCGCCCCCACCCCCTCCCCTTCTTTTTCCCTTGTGATATATTGGTATGTATGCATGTTATAGTTTCAAAAAAAAAAAAAAAACAACAAACCCTAGTCCCAAGGAGAACCGACGGCAGCCCCCCCCCCTCTCTCAAGATCGCAAGCCCTACAACTCCCGGATTGATTCCAATCTTGTCCCGGTTCGCTAATCATCATCGTTTCAAGGTTAGGGTTTAATTGTTTTGCGATTCACATTAGGGTTTTTATAATCTTGATCATGATTGTGTGTAATGGTAGGATTATTAGTATGAAAAGTGTTGTGATTTATGATTAGTTTGGATGATTGTGCGATTCTTTGCGAAAATCATAGGCTGCGTTTTAGTGATAAAGATCATGTTATATAATTAGGGTTTGCATGAATATTGATATACATGATGTTATTCGACAAATAAACCTGTTGTTAATCATTGTTATTAAGCGTCATGATCGTTTAAGCATGTTCTAATGCGATAAAAGTCGAAAACTGTTAGCTGAATGACATTTACAGCCAACTTCATTTGGCTGTAACCTGATCATTATTTATCGAAAGGTGGATTTTGTGAAACCTAAAACGTGTATTTTTGAAAACCGCTTCTAATGGCGTCAGATTCATATTTTCTGAGGTCGTTTGCTATTCTTAAGTGGTCATTTAGTGCAGCAGCTGAAGCTGCGTAAATTCTGAAAAATTTGCTAGTTGTTTATCGAGTCGGATCTCTTAGTCTGTAGGGGGTTGGGTCACGAAATTAGTACAGTAACTGGAGACGGGAATTTTCGGAAAACTCCCAGAGGAATTTTGTTAATTGGTTGAACGATGATTTTTAAATAATGTTTCCCGTGGACTGCAGTCAGAAAGCGACGAATCTGACTGCAGCCTAGTATATAAATGTTTATAAATAATTGGTAAGGCTTTAGGACTTGAAAAGTTTACATAAAATTCTGCAGTTTAGTTGACACCTCCTGTAAAAAATTGGAATTTTTGGAACGTTGGAACTATTTTATAAAAATCCTCGAAAACAGCCCAGTTATGAGCGTACAAGCTGAAACATAATAATTTGTGTTTGTGTGTACCAAAGTGTTGTATGAGTTAATCTGTGTTTATGACAAGTTGGTTTGATCATTATTTTGGTATGATGATACTTTGAATGCATGATTGTGTTTTCGAATTGGTTATTACGTGTGCCGCACTGTGTGTTAGTTATGCGTAGGGTTTTGTATCAGTGTGTTCACACACTAACTTTAAATCGGTTGACATGTTAGGACGCGATTAGCGGTCCCATCATTTGCTACTTTTGTGTTACTCTAACCGAGCAATTAAAGGTGAGTTCACGGCCCCTATTTTATCTGGTTTTAAACAACAGGGGGAGAAACATGTATTATGTTATGTGAAATTAACGTCGTTAAACTACTCGGTAACTAAGTTAATGTTAATGTACGTTATGGCACTAAGTAGCTATATCACGGAAGTCCTCAACAAACTCTCAGATCGTTAGTATTGGGTTAGATAGCAGGGAACTTATAAGTAGTACTACTGGGCCCGACAAGCCCCACCCGAGCTAGTCACGCTAGCCGACCGGGTATGGTCAACGGGTGAATAATTTGGCCTAACTTTCGCCATGGTCAGTGATAGGCCTGGCAACACTGAGGCAACAACAGTCAGCTTCGATCGCGAACTCTTATGTGACGTAACTTTAGGCTCGCTACCTACATGTTAACATTGAACTTAATTATGAACCAACATTATTATTCCGGGTTAGGAATAATGTAACTATATCGTTATCCTGGGTTAGGGATAACGGGGAAAGCAAACATTTAACCGAACTTGTGAACTTATAAAAACCTGTGAACTCACTCTTCTTTAATGTTTACACTTGTTTCTTTACATGTTTCTCAGGACGCTAGGAGCGCTAGGTGCACTCACTTGCATTAGTTTCCGCTAAACTTTGAAACTAAGATAATTTGAAAATAACTATGAATGGTTAAACAAATGTTTTTGGAAAACGTTTAAATAAAGCATATAGAGTCGTTCGATATTACTAGTGTCTCAGATTCTGGTTTGTTCACACGCCTCGCGGTAAAACTCCGCAAGTGGAAATTGAGGGTGTGACAGATTGGTATCAGAGCCTCTAGCTATAGAGAACCAGGTTTGCATTTAAAAGTAGACCTAAAGTATAGCTGTTACACGACACTAGACTTAGTTGGCACCGAACTGTGATATCTCGTTGTGTGTTATACTACAATTGTTCTATGTGAGATAATAAGTATATTATGATATACGTAACTCGTAACTAACTACACAACCCAACAGGCAATGTCATCATCATCATCCGACAAATCTCGACAATCAAGGGAGCCGGGGAAGGCACCCATGGTCGAACCCTCACCACCTCATGGCGTGGAGACACGCTTAGCTGCTAGGAAAAGACTCGCTCTAGGAGGGGAGTCGTCCTCCCGTCCGACCACCGCTATACCTGTCGAACCGGTCAACTCGTTAGAAGTAGGGGACGACCTACTTAGGGATATGTTAAGGAAACAACATGAACAGCTAGAGAGAATGCAGGAGACTATCGAAGCACAAGGATGGATGACACGTCAACTAACTGGTAAAACTAGAAGGCTCGAGGAAGAGTAACATGAGAATAGGAAAGTTTGAAACATTTTAGCTAAGGATCTTCGTGCAGAGCAGCTGAGGGCTGACTGGCTCGAAGACAGAGTTCTTGAGTCCAGTTGGAGGATTCAGGAACTGGAGCAGAATCAAGCACCTGTTCCAGTACCCGCACCAGCACCGGCCCCTCCAGCGCCGGTAGAGGAAGAAGAGGAGGATCCAGATGAAGACCCAGAGGAGGATCTAGAGGAAGACCCGGAGGAGGATCCGGAGGAAGAGGAGCCGGAACAGGACCCGGCTGTTGAAGCTGAAAACGCCGTAGAGGATGACGGCAACGATAGCGACTTGGGAGATGGAGACGTAGAAGACTGACTCGTCTCGCCAATCCCCGCTTTGTTTTCTTTAGTTTGTTTGTTCCCACTTATGTTTGAACTTGAAATTTTATAATTAAACTGAGATGTTTGGTTGGTATTTTGTGAGACATTGCAATTTATTTAATCGAATGTTCCTTTTGATTGTTAAATTTGTTGGGTTGACATAACTTGTGTGATGATTGAAGTGTGGAACATGATAACTATCTTGGATATATATACTTATCGGTGTGTGTTTGTGTTGTCTTGCGACGATCAGAAATGGCAACTGGACGTCACGGAAACCTCAACATATCACCTGAAGAATTGGCCGCATTGATCCAAGAACACGTGAATGTTTCTCTGGCAGGTGTTCAGAACCCACCAGCAGGAGGGGGTCTTAACCCCTACAAGATGTTCCTTGATGCAAAACCGAGCAAGTTCACGGGTGCAGAAGGACCCATAGGACTGGTCTGTTGGATTGAAAAGTCTGAAACGGTGTTCGAGATGTGCAATTGCCTTGAGGCCAATAAGGTCAAGTATGCTGCCTCAACGTTGGAAGATGGGGCATTAACCTGGTGGAACGCACAAGTCCAAACGCGTGGACTTGTTGCGGCGAACGCAATGGCCTGGACCGAGTTTAAGGCCCTAATCAAGGAGGAATACTGTCCGCGGGACAGAGTTCAGCAGTTGGAGCAAGCGTTATGGAACCACAAGATGGTAGGGTCTGAAATTGAAGCGTATACGGCAAAACATCATGATCTGGTGTTCCTATGTCCCGATCTGGCTAACACCATCGAAAAACAACTTAAGTTTTATCTTGGGGGTCTGGTCCCTGAGATCCAGGGCATGGTAATGTCTATCAACCATACGACGGAGCATCAAGCGATTAGGCTGGCGCATAAACTCACCGATAAGGCGGTGGAGCAAAGGAAGTTGTCACCTCAGGGTGCAACCGAAGTTGTCCCTGATAACAAAAGAAAATTTGAAGCCTCACCTTCTCGATAGTCTTCGTCAGCCCAGCCACAACAAGGAAACCAGAAGCGGTCCAACAATTTCAACAACAATAGGGGTCACAATAATCAGTCTGCCAACAACACCCAGAACTCAAGCGGCTATGCGGGTCGAAAGCCGCAATGTAATCATTGTAACCTCCATCATCATGGCCCTTGCACCGGAAATCGCTGCCAACGATGTGGTAAAGCGGGACACGTGGCAAAGGATTGTCACGGGGAAATCATGTCTCGACAAAATTAGAATCAGCACCTAGGTCAACAGCAAGGTATTAACCGGGGGTGCTATCAGTGCGGTAGCACTGCCCATTTCAAGCGAGACTGCCCGCAGCTTCGCAACAACAACAATGGTGGGAACAACAACAACAACAACAACAACAACAACAATAACAACAATGGCAACAATGGAAATGGTGGCACAGGCGGTGCCAAAGGTCGTGCATTCACGCTGGGCCGCGGAGAGGCCAGAAACGACTCGAACGTGGTCACCGGTAAGTTCCCCTTAACGATCATTTTGCTACTGTACTTTTTGATACGGGTGCGGATAAGAGTTTTATATCTGAGTCTTTTAGGAAGAACCTAAATCTCACGCCTAAACCCCTAGAGACCCCTTACGTCATAGAACTAGCCGATGGTAAATCTGTAGATGTGACCCATTTTGTAAACGGCTGTCAACTTAAGCGCGCGGGTCACACCTTTACCATTGATCTGATGGCAACTACCCTGGGTAGTTTTGATGTGGTAGCCGGAATGGACTGGCTATCTGACGTCCGAGCTGAAGTTCTCTGTTTTGAGAAAGCTATCCGTATTCCGCTCTCTAACGACGAGGTCTTGATGGTGCAAGGCGAGAAGGCAGGCGCCATCACAAACATCATCTCTTACATGCAAGCTTAGAAGTATATTCGGAGAAAGAACTCCTTCGCTTTGCTCGCACTGGTCACCGAGCAGCCTAAGGACGAGAAGCGGATTGAAGATATCCCCGTCGTCCGTGACTTTTCCGATGTGTTTCCAGAGGAGTTACCTGGTCTTCCACCACATCGACAAGTGGAGTTTGAAATGGAATTGGCGAACCATGCAACTCCTATCGCCAAGGTCTCGTACCGCCTAGCTCCAGCAGAGCTGCAAGAGCTGTCTACCTAACTTCAGGAATTGTTGGAAAAAGGATTTATCCAACCCAGTACTTCGCCATGGGGAGCTCCGGTCTCTTTGTCAAGAAAAAGGACGGGACCTTCCGCATGTGCATTGACTACTGGGAACTCAATAAGGTTACCGTCAAGAACCGATACCCATTACCTCGCATCGACGATCTCTTCGACCAGCTTCCAGGGTCAAGCTACTACTCCAAGATCGGTCTACGGTCCGGTTATCACCAGTTACGCGTCAGGGAGGAGGATATCTCCAAGACGGCATTTCGTACTCGGTATGGCCATTATGAGTTCTTGGTCATGCCCTTGGGTCTCACCAATGCACCCGCGGTGTTCATGGACCTCATGAACCGTGTGTGTAAGCCGTATCTCGACAAGTTTGTCATCGTGTTCATCGATGATATACTCGTCTACTCTAAGGGTGAAGAAGAACATGCTGAGCATCTACGGTTATTGCTAGAACTACTTCAACAGGAGAAACTATATGCCAAGTTTTTGAAGTGTGATTTCTGGATTCGAGAAGTTCAGTTCCTCGGACATATCGTGAATGAAAAGGGTATACACGTTGATCCCACCAAGATCGATGCTATCAAGAACTGGGAAGCACCCAGGACACCGATAGAGATCCGCCAATTTTTGGGTTTGGCTGGTTACTACAGACGCTTCATCGAGGGATTTTCCAAGATCGCACAACCGCTTACCACTCTCACCCAGAAGGGCACCAAGTATGCTTGGGGTGACAAGCAGGAAGCAGCATTTCAATTGCTGAAGCAGAAACTTTGCAGTGCACCCATTTTGTCCTTGCAAGAAGGGACAAATGATTTTGTTGTATATTGTGACGCTTCCATTCAGGGATTGGGATGCGTACTCATGCAACATGATAAGGTCATCGCGTATGCATCCCGACAGTTGAAGGTTCACGAGAAAAACTACACAACACATGACCTGGAATTGGGAGCAGTTGTGTTTGCACTTAAGATTTGGAGACACTATCTATATGGAACAAAGTGCACAATCTACACGGATCACAAGAGCCTCCAGCATATCTTTGACCAGAAGGAGTTGAACATGCGACAGCGTCGCTTGGTTGAACTCCTGAACGATTATGAATGTGCCATTCGGTATTACCCGGGTAAGGCTAACGTGGTAGCTGATGCCCTCAGTAGAAAGGAGCACTTGAAACCTCGTCGGGTACGAGCACTATAGTTCACGATTCATTCTGGGTTACCCGAACAGATACGCGACGCGCAACTAGAAGCAGTTAAGGAAGAAAACATCAAGGTCGAATCTATGGGATAGATGGAACGCGATTGGGAAGTGAAACCCAATGGTGCCCGGTATTTCATGAATCGTATATGGGTACCTCTCTACGGAGACCTCAGGAAGCTAGTTATGGACGAAGCTCACAAATCTCGATACTCTGTCCATCCTGGTTCAGATAAGATGTATCAAGACCTTAAAGTCGCGTACTGGTGGCCCAACATGAAAGCGGATATAGCCACCTACGTGAGCAAGTGTTTGACTTGTGTGAAAGTCAAGGTGGAATACCAGAAGCCATCAGGGCTACTTCAACAACCTGAGATCCCAGTGTGGAAATGGGATCAGATCTCGATGGACTTTATCACTAAACTCCCGTGAACTCCGGGTGGTTGTGATACCATCTGGGTAATCGTGGATCGTCTAACTAAGTCCGCACACTTCCTAGCGATCAAAGAAACAGATAAGATGGATAACTTGACTCGCATCTACATTAAGGAAGTAGTTTCTCGGCACGGGGTGCCAACGTCCATCATCTCAGACAGAGATGCTCGTTTCACGTCCAACTTTTGGCAGTCACTTCAGAAAGCGTTGGGTACATGCTTAGATATGAGCACAGCTTATCACCCTCAGACGGATGGTCAAAGTGAAAGGACCATTCAGACCTTGGAAGACATGCTTAGGGCATGTGTGGTAAACTTCAGGAACAGTTGGGAAATCCATCTGCTTTAGTGGAATTCTCGTATAACAACAGTTACCAAACGAGTATTCAAGCGGCACCGTTTGAAGCATTATACGGTAGCAAATGTAGATCACCGGTCTGTTGGGCAGAAGTCGGTGACAGTCAACTCAAAGGTCCTGAGTTGATACTTGAGGCTACTGAAAAGATTGTGCAAATCAGAAACCGCATGGCAGCGGCACGAGATCGATAGAAAAGTTACGCTGATCAACGACGCAAACCGGTCGAATTTCAAGTAGACGACCGCGTCCTACTGAAGGTGTCACCCTGGAAGGGTGTAATCCGTTTTGGGAAACGAGGCAAACTAAACCCACATTACGTAGGCCCATTCGTGATCTTGAAGCGTATCGGGCCCGTAGCTTATCAATTAGACCTTCCTGCTGAACTTAGTGGAGTTCACAACGTTTTTCACGTGTCCAATCTGAAGAAGTGTCTATCAGATGAGACCCTAGTTATTCCATTGGATGAGATTCAAGTGGATGAGCAACTGCATTTTGTGGAACAACCTATCGAGATCATGGATCGTGAGATAAAGACTCGAAGGCACAGCAAGATACCGATTGTCAAGGTTCGTTGGGACTTTAAGCGTGGACCGGAGTTCACGTGGGAAAGAGAGGACCAAATGAAAAGCAAATACCCACACCTTTTTGCAGCTGAGCAACAATCTGACGTTACCACCAACTAAATTTCGGGACGAAATTCTTTCAACATGGGGATTATGTGATAGCTTGGGAATTTCTTGTATCATTGCTAACAAACTGAATCTTTGTGCGTTGCATTCTAAACCGTGTTTACTCAATTTTAGGGATGAAAATTCTTTTAACATGGGGATAATGTGACATCCCGGCTTTTCAGGTATCTTAAACGCGCTACTTCACGGTTATTCATTCCTACGCTGATTTAATTCGGAGAATTAAATTACACGCTCGCAATAACTACGCTAACTTTGTGAATCTATTGGGTGAATTACGTGCTATGTGTTATTAGACGTTTGTAGATTTGGTGGATTATTATATCACGCTTTGATTTCGCGATTATTAGTTATAAAAAAATAATAATAAATAAATAGCCGAACCGAACCGAGCCGCGAAACGTGTCGACCTCACCTCCTTGCGGTCCAAGGAACTAACCTAAACTTGAGGCCCAAGCCATTTACCCAAACCCCCCCCCCCTTTGCGGTCGCGCCCCCACCCCCTCCCCTTCTTTTTCCCTTGTGCTATATTGGTATGTATGCATGTTATAGTTTCAAAAAAAAAAAAAAAAAACAAACCCTAGTCCCAAGGAGAACCGACGGCAGCCCCCCCCCCTCTCTCAAGATCGCAAGCCCTACAACTCCCGGATTGATTCCAATCTTGTCCCGGTTCGCTAATCATCATCGTTTCAAGGTTAGGGTTTAATTGTTTTGCGATTCACATTAGGGTTTGTATAATCTTGATCATGATTGTGTGTAATGGTAGGATTATTAGTATGAAAAGTGTTGTGATTTATGATTAGTTTGGATGATTGTGCGATTCTTTGCGATTGTGATGTTATGATGAATACGAAAATCATAGGCTGCGTTTTAGTGATAAAGATCATGTTATATAATTAGGGTTTGCATGAATATTGATATACATGATGATATTCGACAACTAAACCTGTTGTTAATCATTGTTATTAAGCGTCATGATCGTTTAAGGATGTTCTAATGCGATAAAAGTCGAAAACTGTTTGCTGAATGACATTTACAGCCAACTTCAATTGGCTGTAACCTGATCATTATTTATCGAAAAGTGGATTTTCTGAAGCCTAAAACGTGTATTTTTGAAAAATGCTTCTAACCAGATTCATATTTTTCTGAGGTCGTTTGCTATTTTTAAGTGGTCATTTAGTGCAGCAGCTGAAGCTGCGTAAATTCTGAAAAATTTTCTAGTTGTTTATCGAGTCGGATCTCATAGTCTGTAGGGGGTTGGGTCACGAAATTAGTACAGTAACTGGAGACGGGAATTTCCGGAAAACTCTCATAGGAATTTTGTTAATTGGCTGAACGATGATTTTTAAATAATGTTTCCCGTGGACTGCAGTCAGAAAGCGACGAATCTGACTGCAGCCTAGTATATAAATATTTATAAATAATTGGTAAGGCGTTAGGACTTGAAAAGTTTACATAAAATTCTACAGTTTAGTTGACACCTCCTGTGAGAAAATTGGAATTTTTGGAATGTTGGAACTATTTTATAAAAATCCTCGAAAACAGCCCAGTTATGAGCGTACAAGCTAAAACATGATAATTTGTGTTTGTGTGTACCAAAGTGTTGTATGAGTTAATCTGTGTTTCTGACAAGTTGGTTTGATCATTATTTTGGTATGATGATGCTTTGCATGCATGATTGTGTTTTCGAATTGGTTATTACGTGTGCCGCACTGTGTGTTAGTTATACGTAGGGTTTTGTATCAGTGTGTTCACACACTAACTTTAAATCGGCTGACATGTTAGGACGCGATTAGCGGTCCCATCATTTGCTACTTTTGTGTTACTCTAACCGAGCAATTAAAGGTGAGTTCACGGCCCCTATTTTATCCGGTTTTAAACAACAAGGGGAGAAACATGTATACACTCTATAACTCTATCTTTTACGTTATGCGAAATTAACGTCGTTAAACTACTCGGTAACTAAGTTAATGTTAATGTACGTTATGGTCACTAAGTAGCTATATCACAGAAGTCCTCAACAAACTCTCGGATCGTTAGTATTGGGTTAGATAGCGGGGAAATTATAAGTAGTACTACTGGCCCCGACAAGCCCCACCCGACCGGGTATGGTCAACGGGTGAATAATTTGGCCTAACTTTCGCCATGGTCAGTGATAGGCCTGGAAACACTGAGGCAACAACAGTCAGCTTCGATCGCGAACTCTTATGTGACGTAACTTTAGGCTCGCTACCTACATGTTAACATTGAACTTAATTACAAACCAACATTATTCCGGGTTAAGAATAATGGAACTATATCGTTATCTCGGGTTAGGGATAACGGGGAAAGCAAACATTTAACCGAACTTGTGAACTTATAAAAACCTGTGAACTCACTCTTCTTTAATGTTGACACTTGTTTCTTTACATGTTTCTCAGGACGCTAGGAGCGCCAGGTGCACTCACTTGCATTTGATCAAGACATTTTTATCGAGTCTTATTTACGAATATTGTTTGGGATTTTTGGTTTTGGCGTTTATGTTGGCGCCCATTACTTTACTTTACTCTAATGCTTCCGCTAAACTTTGAAACTAAGATAATTTGAAAATAACTATGAATGGTTAAACAAATGTTTTTGGAAAACGATTAAATAAATCATATAGAGTCGTGCGATATTACTAGTGTCTCAGATTCTGGTTTGTTCACACGCCTCGCGGTAAAACTCCGCAAGTGGAAATTGAGGGTGTGACACAAACCATTTTCTTTGTCACAGTTTAAATACTTGCTGAGAATTAATTGTATGAAAAATTTGCTGACAGTTGCGGACGCTGAGGTTGAATACGGATCGGACGACGAGTTCGCATGATCCACATTGGTTTGTAAATATCTTTCTAGATTAGAATTTGGTTAAAACTAAAATCCAAAAAGATGTTTTTGATTTTAGGGGGAGAAATGATAGAGAAAATACAAAAACATTCGAAAAATTTTAAAATCTTAAAACATATGAAAAAATTTAATTGTACAAAAACATTGAAAAAGACAAAAAGAATTCAGTGTCATATAAGGAAATGATAGTACAATAGTGGACTATCACAGTATGCTAAAGAAATGGAAAGTTTAAAAGTGATAAACGAGTCTTACTATGAATGTGTCGATAGGCTTAACACGTTCAGGAAACTGTTTTCGAGATATAAACTTACTTTAGCAACTGCTTATTCTTGTGGATTAACACATCTTGGATATATGGACTTAGTACTCCAAAATTTCGTTTGAAAGATTGCCTGATTCTGAGATACGAGGTCTTTATAGATAGTTGATATCTGGGGTATTATACAAGTTCTTCTGATTTTGCGGAAGCAATAGCCTAGAACTTTTATAATGCTTTCGCTATAAACCCCAAGCTGTATGCAAAACTTGAAAAGTATCGAAAGATGTAATCATTTGGATTGCTGAAAAGATTCCTTAAGTGGAACACACCTAAAGACCAGCCTTCTTCTCTTTGTCTGTACGGTAGTACTAACCTGAGCTCTCAAGGTCTCGCATAACCCAGATACAGATATCAATTACATTATATTCACCTGTAAGATGAAATCTTGGGAATCTTGATACGGGAGTATATTCAAGGAGTGGGAAACACAGATAAGTCAAGTTTCATAAATCTTACCTTAACATATCTTGAAAAAGTCGAGAAATGTGGTAAAGCTTAAGTGAACAAACATATTGACAATCTAGGTGAATGAGTTTAAAGCTTAAAGTCATTTAAAGGTCAACGGTATTGGTGATATGTCTCAATTAACTGATATGATCCTTTAGACACGAATTCACAAAAATATGTCTGTAAATATGTTTGTACATAGTTTACATAGTTCTGTACATAGTTTATCAGCTTTACAGATTTAGATCAAAAAGATTTTATTTCTACATTGTTTTCAGCAACCAATGTTGGAGAACGGATCTTCGAAGTCTGGTAAGATGCTAGAACTGGTGGGAATCTCATTGACAACGGGCTGGGAGCTAATCTTTTAGAATCTGAAAAGTCAAAACGATAAAAAGTTCATTAATTTGAAACTTGGATTTTGAAAATATCAACAGTTTGTTCGTAACGGGTCAAACCGGGGTCATTAACTTGGACTCGGCAGACAAATCGGTTAACCAAGGTCATTAGCTTGGACTTGGTCAACTGAGTAGATTTTCAGAACTGGTAATAAGTTGGAAAGTTCAGGGGTTAAAATGAAAATTTTAAAAATTTGTTTTAGGGTTTGGCAAGTTCGGCTGAACTTGCTAAACAAATCATGTTTAACAAACAAGCAAGTTCGACCGAACTTGCAGATGGTTTGCTGTGTTTTTAAAGCTAAGTTCGCTCGAACTTAGTTGAACCAATGTTATGGGCTGGTAAGCTCGCCCGAACTTGACATGGTATAAATACCAATCAAGTTCGGTCGAACTCATTCAACAGCAAAACATATCATCTGAGCGAACATAAGCTAAGAGAGAAATCTGAGCGATTTTGGCAATTTCATACCGTTACGCTGCTCAAATCTTGTCCGTTTTTGGTGATTAGCACACCAATTACAATGACAGAGGTGAGATTTGGACCTTGAACCATGTTTGGACCATTAATGAACGAAATAAGATCTGAAAAATCAAAATCAGATAGTTATAGGTGTTGTTGGATAAAATTGAACTTAAAATCATAATCTACACATAAAAACGATCGTGTAAACATTTTTGATTAGATTGAAACGGCTGATTGCATGATTGAACAAGTTTGTGTTTTGGAGAAGACGACAAGTTCGGCCGAACTTGTTGTCATGTTCGACCGGACTTGTCCATAAAACATGAATAAATGATTTATATGAATGTTCGATCAAACTTGAATCTGAAATCACTAGAAAAACAGAAGTTCGAGCAAACTTATCAATTGAAATATGAAAGTTTGTAATATGTAAGTTCGCCCGAACTTACACCTTCATTGTTGAACATGTTGTTTAAGGCATGTTAAGGCAAACTTGTTAAAAACAGAATATTTAACACATAATCAAGTTCTCCCGAACTTGATAAAAGTGTTAGAAAATTTGGTGATTTTTTTCTCGAAAAGCGTGCTAATTGTTTTGCATCGTTTTTCATGTTCAAGAACTAAAGCGTATAATTTCTGTTGAGTTTTCAAAGACGCACAATACATGTATTACGCTCGATAAGTCGATCTGTCCATCGCTAAAGGAATACGAGAGTATATTGAAGGTTTTAGAAGAAAGCCCTATTCACCGAGCGATCAAGGAGCATACAGTTTCATATAGATCACACACCTTTCACTTTTGGATGAACGCAAGCTTAAGTGATGATCAGAAGACAATTACTTCAACAGTGCAAGTCGGCAATGAGGTAAAACCGATTACCGTAACGGAAGATGATATTCGCAGAGTATTACAATTCAACGATAATGAAGACGATCCGATTTATCTTGATGAAAGGATGGTCAGAGGGTGTTTCTTCAGAATGGGATATAAAGGAAGCGTGAATAAGCCGACGTTGAAGAAAGGGGAAATGCCTAACCCCTACAAGCTTCTAACGCATGCGTTCATTCATACTTTCAGTCACCGCAAGGCGGGTCTCGACGACGTTCAAGACTATCTAGCCTGTATGGCAACGGTGCTTATTCTGAAGACGCCGTTCAACTTTTCGAAGCTTGTTTTCACGCACATGTCGAAGAACATGGAGGATTCGAGGCTATGTCTTTACCCAAGATTCGTACAGATGTTGATTG
This sequence comes from Scalesia atractyloides, assembly GCA_947069175.1. NCBI lineage: Eukaryota > Viridiplantae > Streptophyta > Magnoliopsida > Asterales > Asteraceae > Scalesia > Scalesia atractyloides. The sequence goes on from CAMTDV010000019.1 coordinate 17,537,983, forward strand.
ATGAGAAATATAAGAATATAGCACGGGATCCGAATGATGTGCTTTATCTAGTTCATCTTGATGAGACGACAGTGAAGAAGCTCATAAAGTTTCAGAAGTAAGCTTTAGCTCGTGTTGCAAAACTAGTTTTCGGAGCTATTAAAGATGTTAACTACGTTGAGCCGCCAGACAATAAATGGAGGAAAGATGGTAGCGACGATGAGAAAGAGCTTAACGCTGAGAATGAATGGTTTAAGGAATTTAAACCAAAAGCAAGAAGCGAATGGTTCTTAAAGGCAGAAGCTGATAAGCAAAAGAAAAAACAAGCTGCTAAGAAAGTTGATACTATGCTCGTAGATGAAGATGAACCAAAGAATGTGCAAACAGAAGAAGGTTCAAGTGCTGCAGTAGTGATTGAGAGTTAAGGAACGGTGAAAGCAACACAAGATGATGTTAATTCTGCTACTTCAGAGAATGATGATTCTGATGATTCTCTTGAAAGAATTACAAAGAAGACTATACCAGAGACTGATGCAGAAAAGACAAAAGAAACTGATGCTTATTTCGATCCGAATCAGGAAAAAGAGTCAGATGAGAAAAGAACCAAGAAGAAATCTAAACATGTGTAAGTCTGCAACTGTTTCTTCAAGAAAGACTACAGGATCTCCTCAAGCAAAAGGAAAGAAAAGAAAAGCAGCAAGCAGAAAGTATATTGGAAAGACGAAAAGCACAGAAGCCCCACAAGAACCTTCTGGTACACAGGAGACATGAGTCACACAAGAACCTCCTACACAAGAACCTCTTGTTATTATTCATGCTGAGACTGAAAGTCGAGGTGTTACACAAGAACCTCATTTGACTGGTTTACTCGAAGTTCCTATTACTTAGTTTCCAATTGCTGCAACGACTTCTGTTCCTGATAGATCTACACCTAAGAAGTCTACACCAAAGGCTATGACTCCAAAGTCAATACATAAAACTCCAGGAGGGTCTAATGTGTTTGGTGATATGCACAACGATCCGATAAGTCTGCAGGATCTAAACGATTTCTTTCCAGGGACTAACATTGAACATCTAGAAAAGCGAGTGAAGGTGTTAGAAGATAAAGTAGCTCATAATGAAGTTGAGAAAGCAGAGTTAGTAAGAAAAATTAATCAAAGCTCTGTAGAGAAAGAGATGTTAGACGACAAAGTCAAAGTATTGGAGAATGAAAGAGAGTATTTCATAGATTTAATCGAGAGTCTGCAGGATGCCAATGAGAAATTACAAACAGAGATTACAGAGTTAAAGACAATTCAAGCCCTAAACAATCAAAGATTCAATAGGTTGCAGAGAGTTTTATCTAATGCACTGGGTATCGACTTCAGCAAAGAATATGATCGTCTAGATCAACAGGAAGCTAAAGAATGCTCTGAAAAAGAATTAGTTGCGAGCGGTAAAGGGAAGAATGTTGAAGGTGAAGCACCTACTTCTTCTGTAGCTGCAAAGAAGTCTATTGATGCGATTCTCGCTTCTGAGTCTGATATTCCAAAGGTTGACGAATCAGTCAAACCTTCTTATCCTATCATTGCTTCTGAAGAAAAAGTCAATGAAGAAGCTGAGAAAGATGATAAAGAGGATGAAGAGGAAGTTGGTTATGAGGATTGGAATGTTGGTGATGATGACGATGATTATGATCAAGGTAGTACTGTCATTAAAGTTACTGAAGCCAAAGTCGCTGATGACTTTGATTTTTCTGATCTTATGAATGATGAGTCAAATAAGATGGAAGATAAAATTGAGGGGGAGTCAGGGAAGATAGGGCCTTCAGAGGATATAGATTTGTCAGATGTTGATCGATCTGCAAAGCCAATTGCTGTCATACCCACAAAGTCGTTAATGTTGATGTTGGAACATAATGTGGAAGAAGGTGAGTACGTGCACAATTACTCAAAAGAAGATTTGGCGACATTGGTTGATGTTGAAGCTGGATGTTTAGAATTTGATTTTGAGGAAGTTTTGAATGTTAACACTTTTGAGCCAAACGATTATCAGTATACTAGAAGATTTGAGGCTGATGAGTATAGCAGGGTGATCGTAGAGGATTTGACTTCTGATGATGAAACGGATCATACTGCGAAGTACATCGGTCTTAATTCTGCAAGTTTTCCTACTTTCGAGGAGATGTACAAGCAACTCGATGAAGATATGCTTAAAGAAAAGATTGAAGAATCTCTACGAGAGGATAAAGTTCCTAAACCCATGACAAAGGAGGAAATCGCTCAAGCGAAGAAGTCCTGGTTTAAAGAGATGCCTCGCAACGTAAGTTTCGAGGTCCTCTAGCATTCTTTACCAGAGACAAAGATGTTTCTTTGGGGGATATTTTGAGTTGGGGTTGGTTCAAGGAGCTTAATGTTTATGCAATCAAAAGAGAATTTGGAGTGCAATACTTCAAGTATCTTTCTGATTTGAAGACTTATACCTTATTGGGATGTGGAAGAGTTGGTACAGACTGTGAATGTTACATATCACATGAAGTATATTGATCAGTTATTGTGGAAAATGATCAAGTATAAAGCGGTTAAAGGATTCAACTACTGGAAGTCTTTTATTCCTAGCCGCAGAATCAAGACAAACAAGAAAACGGGATAAAAAGACATAACGTTGATTATGAAACGTCCAAGAGCCATGAGAAATATGTCGCTAATGCCGATTGAACAAAACTTCTATCCATTGTTCAAGTGGTGGCAAATAGATCCAGCTACATGTGAAGCTGTTATTGTGCTGAAGTTTGAAGAACATTTGGATATTACAAAGGAAAGGGTTGAAGTTATGGGACATCAGGGCATGAGGGCTTTATGGAGGACGATTAGGATTTTAGATCCTATGTGGCTTGTGAACTGCTCGAGAGAAGACATCAAAACCTTGTTTTACAACAAGATTGTTTTTGAAGAACGAGAAAAGGTACAAGCGATGCAGTTTCAGAGAGTTGTAAACGTTTGTTATGCACGCGAAGTCAATTCTAGAATGATGTGGCAAACGAAGTGGAGAGATTTAGAAACAGTTGAGCTTCTAAAAGAGGAGAAGCGTCTTGAAGCGACTCATGAAAGAACTAGGAAGGCAAGTGTTATAAGATTTCAGCATTTGAACAAAGTGCCTCCTATAGATCAGACGCCGGATCCGAAACAAGAGCGACGAAGGAAGCCGTTCAAGAAGTTCTTCGGTTGGTGCATAATTTCTATGTCTTAGTCTTATATCGAGTCTGTATCGTATAGAGCATGATAGGCTAGGTATATGAAGTATATATGTAGTGTTGTAACAAGTTCGCCCATAACTACATGTATAGCCAAGTTCGGGCGAACTTGCTAAGGCAAGTTCGGGCGAACTTGAGTCTCCCAGGGGCGAACTTGCAAGTCTATAAATACCTAGCTTGAGATCCTCATTTGTAACTTTGGCATTTTGGAGGCGAAGCTCTGTCAGTTTGTAATCTCAACGTTTAATCACTTAAACTGATGATTAACTGATTAACTCTTGTCTATTGGTAAACACGACGTAATAGTTCCGCTAAAATGGACGTTAGATATCAAATTTAGGTTCCTTAGCATTGAGGATCGGTCCTACATAGCATCTGCACGAACCTCGGATATAAGCACAATCTCGAATCTTCTATGTTCTTTGACATATGCATAAACAAGCTTAGAATAGTTGAACGGCTTCTTCAGAATTAACGCCGTTGCCATTCAGGCCATATAATCTTGAAAATCGTCAAGGCCCGCTTTACGGTGACTGAAAGTATGAATAATAGCATGCATGAGTAGCTTGTAGGGGTTAGGAACTTCCCCTTTCTTCAATGTCGGCTTATTAACGCTGCCCTTGTAACCCATCCTGTAGAAACAACCTCTCACCATCTTTTCGTCCTAGAAAATAGGATCATCTTTGTCATCATTAAACTGCAAGATCCGTCGAATATCATCTTCAGTAACAGTGATCTCCTTAACTTCATTCGCGACTTGAACAAATGAAATAATAGCGATGCAGTTTCAGAGAGTTGTAAACGTTTGTTATGCACGCGAAGTCAATTCTGGAATGATGTGGCAAACGAAGTGGAGAGATATAGAAACAGTTGAGTTTCTAAAAGAGGAGAAGCGTCTTGAAGCGATTCATGAAAGACCTAGGAAGGCAAGTGTTATAAGATTTCAGCATTTGAACAAAGTGCCTCTACAGATCAGACGTCGGATCCGAAACAAGAGCGACGAAGGAAGCCGTTCAAGAAGTTATTCGGTTGGTGCATAATTTCTATGTCTTAGTCTTATACCGAGTCTGTATCGTATAGAGCTGGATAGGCTAGGTATATGAAGTATTTATGTAGTGTTGTGACAAGTTCGCCCATAACTTCATATATAGCCAATTCGTCCGAACTTGCTAAGGCAAGTTCGGGCGAACTTGAGTCTCCCAGGGGCGAACTTGCAAGTCTATAAATACCTAGCTTGAGATCCTCATTTGTAACTTTGGCATTTTGGAGGCGAAGCTCTGTCAGTTTGTAATCTCAATGTTTAATCAATGAAACTGATGATTAACTGATTAACTCTTGTCTATTGGTAAACACGACGTAATAGTTCCGCTAATATGGACGTTAGATATCAAATTTAGGTTCCTTAGCATCGAGGATCGGTCCTACGTATCATCTGCACGAACCTCGGATATAAGCACAATCTCGAATCTTCCATGTTCTTTGACATATGCATAAACAAGCTTAGAATAGTTGAACTGCTTCTTCAGAATTAACGTCGTTGCCATACAGGCCATGTAATCTTGAAAATCATCAAGGCCCGCTTTACAGTGACTGAAAGTATGAATAATAGCATGCATGAGTAGCTTGTAGGGGTTAGGAACTTCCCCTCTCTTCAATGTCGGATTATTAACGCTGCCCTTGTAACCCATCCTGTAGAAACAACCTCTCACCATCTTTTCGTCCAAGAAAATAGGATCGTCTTTGTAATCATTAAACTGCAAGATCCTTCGAATATCATCTTCAGTAACAGTGATCTCCTTAACTTCATTCCCGACTTGAACAGATGAAATAATAGTCTTCTTATCTTCACTGAGCTTCGCGTTCATCCAGAAATGATAAGTATGCGAACGATAAGATACTTTGCGCTCTGTAATGTTTCTGTGTATCGGACAATCTTTAAGAAACTTCAAAATACTGTCGTACTCCTTCAGCGACGGACATATCGCCTTATCAAGCGTGATACAAGTATTGTGGAATTTAGAGAAATCCATAGAAATCACTCTCCCTGGTACTTGAGCCTGAAAAACGATACAAAATACTTAGCACGCATTACGAGAAAAATCACAAAATTTTTTCAACACATTTTCATCAAGTTCGGGCGAACTTGATGTGTGTAAAACAATCTTATTTAGTAAAGTTTGCCCGAACATGCTAACATAACATGTTCAATATTATAACATAAGTTCGGGTGAACTTGATGTGTGTAAAACAATCTTATTTAGTCAAGTTCGCCCGAACATGCTAACATAACATGTTCAATATTATAACATAAGTTCGGGCGAACTTATAATCAAAACAATTTTCATATATCAAACCATAAGTTCGGGCGAACTTCATTTCATTCAATAGTTCTGTTTTAAACCTAAGTTCTGTCGAACATGATTTGATCAGCTTTATTCAAGATTTATTAGCAATTTCGGTCGAACTTGATAACAAGTTCGGCTGAACTTGTTATCTCTTTCAACACAAAACTGCAACATGCATCAAGTATCATTTTAACCCGATTAAAAACAAATCTTTGGTCGGTTTTAATTGTGTATCATGATTTAAAGATCAATTTGATTATACAAACCCTAGATGTATTATTATTAACATGATTTAGATCTAAGTTCATTGATTCAGTCCAATTATCGGTTCAAAGTTCGATTACACACCTCTTCCATTGATAATGGTGTGCAAATCACCAAGATCAACCCAAATTTTGGCAGTATACCGGCGTATTTTTGACAATTTCACACAATCGCTCAATGTTATCAAGTTCGCTCAGAGAGAAAATAGATTGCAAGTAATGAGTTCGGCCGAACTTGCAAGGTATTTATACCTTGGCAAGTTCAGGCGAACTTGATGAGCCCAAGTTATAAAGCCCAACATAGGCCCGAGCGGACTTATGCTTTCTCAAAACAACAATCAACGCAAGTTCGGTCGAACTTGCTATAAACAGAAAACCTTTGAACTTTAAGCAAGTTCGGCCGAAATTTCCTAAAACTCATTTCAAATCATCAACCTTTTTACAATTTAGTCCCTGAACTTTCCACTTTTACCAGTTATGAAAATCCACTCAGTTGACCAAGTCCAATGTAGGAACGTACACGATTAGCACGGGAACCTAAATTTGTTATCTATTGTCCGATTAGGCGGAAACTAATGACAAGTTAACCAAATAACAAAAAATACTCGTTTAATAGTCGTTTTCATTGATCTAAAGTTCCATACATTCTAGAACCGGATCCGACAGAGCTTCGCCGTCTCGGTGCCAAAATATCTCCAAGTTACAAATGAGATCAACATGCTAGCTATATATAGGCAGTGAAGTTCGCTAGAATATGAAGTGAGTTCGGGCGAACTTGCCTTAGCAAGTTCGACCGAACTTGACAATCCAAGAGAATCTCAAGCAAACTTGAACCTATTTCACATAAATACTCCGTATTGCTAGCCAAATCAATTCTATTCTATACAGACTCCATACAAAAAAAATATACAGACGTTATGCACCAATAGACTCCCTCTTATATATCTACTTTGTCTTGTTCGGTCTTCAGAAACTCTCGTTTATTCCAGACTCGTTCTCGTGTAATGACGAAGGCAACAGACATATACACCAACAGACTCCCACTTGGATGTTGCCATAGTCATCTTCTTTCATAGACATCTTTGACAATAATAATCCTCGTCAGTCTTCAAGTGTCATAGACTTCTTTGAATGCCTCGTAATCATCAGACTTCAAATAAGTTCTGGAGTCTTTATCTTAATCCTTGAATAAGCATTAAACTTTATGATCTTCAAACGTTCTCTTTTCTTCAATTTAACTTGATAAAACTTTAATATCAGCTCCCCCTTTCTGTGAGCTGTGCTCCCCCTAGCTTTGAACTTAATCTTCAATCACGTTTTATCCTGCTCCCCCTAAAACTTTACTTCCTGTTTCAAAGTACTTGGGAATTCAAATAAACATTTTAGATTCTAACTTGGAAATTTTGTACCACATGTATTACATACCACCTGTACAAAACTTGTACTTCAAATTTTAATCTTCATTTTTCAGTTATTTCAGGTTCAAATTAATGACCTTGAAACATTTTATGTTCAAAACCCTTTTGAATTCATTTAGTTTTTCAATTATTGAAATGAAATCCACTTAGTTGATCAAGTCCAAGTTAATGACCTTGATTAACTAGTTTTGTTTACCAAGTTCAAGTTAATGACGTTGGTTAAACCCGTTGTGAACAACTAATATTATCTTCAATTTTAAAAATTCAAATTAATGAACTTTTTCTTACCAGACTTCGATGATCCGTTCTCGAACATTGGCTCGTTGAAAATCTTTTTGGATTTAAAAAATAAGTAAAGTATTTACAGAATTTTTAACAAGTAAAGTAAATTATGTATAAACATATTTACAAACATATTTTTGTGAATTTGTGTCTAAGGATCATATCAGTTTTATTGAGACATATCACCAGTACCGTTGACCTTTTTGAGACTCTAAGTTCTAAACTTGTTTACCTAGATTGTCGATATGTTTGTCCTTTTAAACTTCATCACATTTCTCAATTGTTCCAAGATATGTTAGGATATGATTTATGAAACCAATTTTATCTATGGTTCCCACCTCTTGAATATACCCCCGTATCAAGATTGCCTAGATTTCATCTTACAAGTGAGTATAGCGTAGCTGATATATGTATTCTGGTTGTGCGAGACCTTGAGAGCTCAGGTTAGTACCACCATACAGACAAAGAGATGAAGACTCGTCTTTCAGGTGTGTTCCACTTAAGGAATATTATTAGCATTGCAAATGATTAGATCTTTCGATTTTTTCAAATTTGCATGCTATTTTGGGTTTTTTTTTTAGCAAAAGCGTTATAGAAGTTCTAGGCTATTGCTTCCGCAAAATCAGAAGAACTTGTATAATATCCGAGATATCAATCATTTATAAAGACCTCGTATCTCAGAATCAGGCAACCCTTCAATCGAAATTTTGGAGTACTAAGTCAATATATCCAAGATGTGTTAATCCACAAGATTAAGCAGTTGTAAAATTTAGTTTATATCCCGGAAACAATCTACTCAACATGTAAAGCCTATCAACACATCCACAGTAAGACTCGTTTATCAGTTTTAAACTTTACAATTCTTTAGCATACTGTGATAATCCACTGATTTACTATCATTTCCTTTTATGACAAACAAATTCTTTTTCTCTTTTTTGATGTTTTTGTACTTTTTGAATTTGAACTTTCATTTTTTTCATATTTTTTTGATTTTTCAACAATTTTTAAAATTTTCTTACTTCCCCTAAATTCAAAAACATATTTTTGAATTTTAGATTTTTTAACAAATTCTATTTGAAAAATATAACCAACCAATGTGGATCCTGTGACCTCGTCGTCCGATCCGTTTTCTCAATCATGTATCTGCAATTGTTTAACAAACAATCATTAAACTCATTTACCACTTATAAAAGCTGTTTGAACTTGTAAGAACATTGAAATCAATTTTTTTGTTCAACGGTGTGGATTTTCATAATTTTGACTTTTTTCAAAATTTTTCTTCTTAACTACTCCCCCTCAAAATGACAAAGATTTTAACATTCTAGATAAGTTTATTATGAAGCACCTCAATCCCGAATCAACTTTGATAAGCTGGATCTTGGAACTCCTGCACATGAAAGGATTTAGTTAAAAAGTTCAACCCAAGCCTTCTTGGTCTTGGGTTTTGGATATAATTCCTCATACACCTCTTCGTAATCACTTTCGTATGCTCTTTGATAAGCATATTCATCGTCACAACCTTCAAACTCACAATCAACTTTACTTTTATCTTTCTTGATTGATTTGACATTTTCGGTTTTATCACAAACAACCTTCACTTTTTCAGGTGATTTCTTTTTAGCAATCCAAGCTTGAGAATTAACTCTAGCTTTCTTGATATAAAATCTAGAATCATTGTTTGACTTTGAAGTCTCACCTTTTTGAAAAACTGAGTTTTCAAATTTTGATTCATTTTTAGGTTTTATTTCAAGATTGGATTCAACATTACGTTTCATTTCTTTGATGTCAATATTTCTTTTTAAAATTCTGATTGACCATTATCAGATTGCTTTTGTTTTACCTCTTTTGAAACTTCTTTTCTTCGGGGATACACATGCTTAGACTTCGGACACTTGCGAGCAATGTGACAAACTTCATTGCATTTGAAGCAAGTCCGAGTGTCATGAAACTGTCCACTAGTGGGTTTTACTCCACTTGCGGACTTAGCCTTGTCCCGAAGTTCCTTTTCTTTCTTGAAATCATCGTTTGACTTCTTACCTATCAAGCTTTCTTCTCAAACCGTGCTCGTTCCATACACAAACTTTTTATTCTTACCTTTGTATTCCTGGAACGTTGACTTCTGATTCTTCTTCGGTTCATCTTCAGCTTCTTCCAAACCTAAACATGCTCTCCTGTTCTCAGGAAAATCACCACCGTTTCTATGGTAACTGTTAAAATTCCGTTTTGGTTTAGAATAAAACTTCTTTTCATTTTTCTCGAGATCATCTTTTGAAACTTCCACAAGTTTAAACAGTTTATCGATTTGATCTTCTTTTACATTCTGAATCGAAAAGCTGTCATTGAAATATAATCTATCCGATTCCTTAACCTTGTACATGACAACGTTAGGATCATCACTTAGATCATTTTCTGATGATGTATCGTCACTTTCAGATTGTGAACCAGAACTGTTTAAACTCAAGTTGGCGCTTTTAAAGCAGCCGTTATCAAAATCATTTCCCAAAATATTCTTTACCACATCTTTTACCACCGATTCATTGTCTCGTTTGATTTCGTAAAGTCTACGTCAATAATTTCAGGCAATTTATCTTTCTTTTTTGAAAGAAGTAAAAGATTAAATGCCTTTTCAATATCATCATCTTTCTTGCAGCAGTAACTTGCAAGAAATGGTGGAGGAATATTTCCATAGACTTTACGCTTTGAATTATCAACATTTTCCTCCGACTTGATCGTAGGAAGAATGTGATCAATGACATATGCGTTTGTGGTGTAACTTTTTAGTAATTGTCTGACTCTTTCTGTTTCAATTTTCATTTCGTGAAACTCACGCTTTGTCTCACCAATTGTATTAATGTACATGTTAATTGCCTTTTGTTTTTCAATAACTATGGCATTTAACATGGTGACATTAGCGTTGAGCTCACTGTTAGCTCTTTCAACATGTTTATATTTGCCTGATATTTTGTCATAAGCTTCTTTTATGGCTCTGTAATCATAACGAAAGTTTTCGTTATGTTTAGTCAATTCTCTTATGACTTTGACTTTATCCAGATAGGGTTCACAAGGACTTGCGCACTTTGTGCAAGGTTTTTCAACTTCCACAACTTTCACAACTTCCTTTTCAGACATGCTTACCTCTGCTTTTACCTTTTCGGCTTCTGCTTTCAACTCTTCTTGCTTTTGCGTCTCAAGGTAAGCTATTCTTTCTTCCTCCGTTTGTTGCATGTATCTTTCCAAAACTGCATTCTCAAGGACAGCTTCTTCCCCAGCTCTCTACATTAATGCTTCTTGAATAGCATTTTCTATAGCAGCATCCACATATGATGTATCCGATTCATTCACAACCGCTGTCATCATAGCAACACCAGTCTTCTTTCTAATGTATTTGTTCCAATCGAAACCATCATCTTCATGATTAGCAACAAGAGCTTGTTCGGCTTTCTTATCAGGTTTATCTTCAACTTCAATTTGTGTTCTATTCGGATATGATTTGTATTGCAGCACTTTCTTGTAATATTCGTTACCGGTTCCAAAAGTATTTTGGTTTCCACTAGCTTCTTGGTTATGGCATTCACGTTTGAAGTGCCCTTTTTGTCGACATCTGAAACAAGTAACTTTCATTTTGTCGAAACCAAGTTTATTCCTTGAGTTACCAATATTCCTTCGAGTGAGTGCTACAAACCTTGAAACTCTCCGGATAATCGATGCTAAGGACCACTTGATGTCCATCAGTTCCAACTCCTAATCTACCTGATCGTAATCCTCAGCTGTCATTTCATGATTTCCGATCTTACCAGCAACAAGACTTTCATACGATTCCAGAACTGTAGCAAGAAGTGCTATGTGCTCTTTCGCAACTTTTTCAGGAAACACATTCTTTAAATCAACTGCTATGTTGCATTGGAAAACATTTGAATTAGAAGTAGATTGGCTTGTCTAATGAGATTGACTTTGAGAAGAAGAAGTTGAACCAACATATGAATAACCAGTGTTTGGAGAATACTGATTTTGTGATGATTGATCTGATGTATTCATGTTTACACTAAATGTCGTTTGGATTTTTGGACTTTGAATCGGAGTATCTGGAACACCACCTTTGTAATAAACTCCAACATCCTGAACAACATTAGTGTTTTTGGATTTTGCAATCTTCATCAATTCCATTTCATGACCTTCAAGTTTGTCAATGAAAGATGACAACATTGTCTCCAAGATGGACTATTCTTTAAAATCATCAGATACGTTGTCCATTCTCCTTCTGGAAGTGCATCGGTCAGCTTCTCAATTTGCTCTTCGTTAGTTCTCTTGATATCATGTCTTCGCATCTGGACCATGAGATGACAATATCTATCAATCATTTGCTTCATTGTCTCTCCTTTAATCATCATGAAGATCTCAAATTCTTTCTTTATCAAAGCCTTTTTGCTTTTGATCATTTCATCACTTCCTTTGAATTTTTCGCAAAGAGAATTCCATAATTCTTGAGAAGTATCATATTCTTGTAATAATATCAAGATTCTTCTTTGACAGCTTGTTGTATCAAGCTGATCATCTTCTTTTTAGCAACATATTTCTCTTTGTCAATCGCTGAAAATTTGTTCAGTGGAAGATCTTGATCACGTTCGTCTTTGGGCGATGTATATCCATCATCAATCGCAACCCAGCTGTTGAATTAATTCCCTTGAATCCAATTAACAAACTTTTCTTTCCATCCCTCGAACTCGTCCATACTCATCAACTTCGGTGGTTTCTTAGTAGTTCCCATTTCATTATCGAGGTTCATCTGATTAACCGTAATTGAATTTGACGTTGAGGCTTGAGCTACTCACGCTGCAAACGCGTTATGGAAATCTTCCATTTTGAAAATCGAGACACGTATGCTGAAAAATGATAAAAACTTTGAAAATTGTTAGATTTACAACAAGTTCGGTCGAACTTGTAGTTGAGAATGAGAAATTTCAGGTTTTAAACAAGTTCGATCGAACTTGTGAATACTGATTTGAAAATTTTCTTTTAATAACCTTAGTCGAACTTGTTGAATGAATTTTGCAAAGAACTTGTAAGTTCGAACGAACTTGAATTAGATTTAATAAGACTCTTACAAGTTCACGAACTTATCTAAGATTTTCTTGAATTTTATCAAGTTCGATCGAACTTGATAAAAGATCAATGGATTCTTAGTAAGTTCGAGCGAAATTATCTCAAATTCTTCAAAAACCACTTAAGTTCGAGCGAACTTATCGAAATTTTCTTAAGAAATGCTTCAAATTCCAGCGAACTTAACGAATTTTATATCAAAAACTATTCAAGTTCGAGCGAACTTGGTAAAATTCACTCAGAAAGTGAGTTTTTACCTCAAGTTCGGTCGAACTTGGCTAACAAGTTCGATGAGCATGAGTTTATCAAACATGGTTTTTGCAACATTTTGACTTCAAACATCAGGGGTTTACCACAAATGTATTTAACATGACATATTCAAAATTGGAGAAAATTTGACTGTGAATTCTTCATTTTTGTTCAAAAGTTACGAAAAATAGAAGAATGGAGATGAAATAGAGAGATTCTTGTCTTGATTTCAACAAATTCTGGTATCCAGGCTCTGATACCACTTGTAGGAACGTCCACGATTAGCACGGGAACCTAAATTTGTTATCTATTGTCCGATTAGGCGGAAACTAATGACAAGTTAACCAAATAACAAAAATTACTCGTTTAATACTTGTTTTCATTGATCTAAAGTTCAATACATTCGAGAACCGGATCTGACAGAGCTTCGCTGTCTCCTTGCCAAAATATCTCCAAGTTACAAATGAGATCAACATGCTAGCTATATATAGGTAGTGAAGTTCGCTAGAGTATGAAGTGAGTTCGGGCGAACTTGCCTTAGCAAGTTCGGCCGAACTTGAAAATCCAAGAGACTCTCAAGCGAACTTGACCCTATTTCACATAAACACTCCGTATTGCGGCTAATCAATTCTATTCTATACAGACTCCATACAAGAGTAATATACAAACATTATGCACCAATAGACTCCCTCTTGGATATATACTTTGTCTTGTTCGGTCTTCAGAAACTCTCGTTTATTTGAGACTCGTTCTCGTGTAATGACGAAGGCAACATACATATGCACCAACAGACTCTCCCTTGGATGTTGCTATACTCATCTTCTTTCATAGACATCTTTGACAATAATCATCCTCGTTAGTCTTCAAGTGTCAAAGACTTCTTTGAATGCCTCGTAATCATCAGATTTCAAATAAGTTCCTGAGTCTTTATCTTAATCCTTGAATAACCATTAAACTTTATGATCTTCAACCGTTCTCTTTTCTTCAATTTAACTTGATAAAACTTTAATCTCAGCTCCCCCTTGCTGTGAGCTGTGCTCCCCCTAGCTTTGAACTTAATCTTCAATCACGTTTTCTCCTACTCCCCTAAAACTTTACTTCCTGTTTCAAAGTACTTGGGAATTCAAATAAACATTTCAGATTCTAACTTTGAAATTTTGTACCACATGTATTCAAATTTTAATCTTCATTTTTCAGTTATTTCAAGTTCAAATTACTGAACTTGAAACATTTTAAGTTCAAAACCCTTTTCAATTCATTTAATTTTTCAATTATTGAAATGAAATCCACTTAGTTGATCAAGTCAGAGAGAAAATAGATTGCAAGTAATGAGTTTGGCCGAACTTGCAAGGTATTTATAACTTGGCAAGTTCGGGCGAACTTGATGAGCCCAAGTTATAAAGCCCAACATAAGTCCGGGCGGACTTATGCTTTCTCAAAACAACCATCAACACAAATTCGGTCGAACTTGCTATAAACAGAAAACCTTTAAACTTTAAGCAAGTTCGCCCGAACTTGTCTAAAACTCATTTCAAATTTCAACCTTTTTACAATTTAGTCCCTGAACTTTCCACGTTTACCAGTTATGAAAATCCACTCAGTTGACCAAGTCTAATGTAGGAACGTCCACGATTAGCACGGGAACCTAAATTTGTTATCTATTTTCCGATTAGGCGGAAAAATAATGACAAGTTAACCAAATAACAAAAATTACACGTTTAATAGTTGTTTTCATTGATCTAAAGTTCAATACATTTGAGAACCGGATCCGATAGAGCTTCGCCGTCTCTGTGCCAAAATATCTCCAAGTTACAAATGAGATCAACATGCTAGCTATATATAGGCAGTGAAGTTCGCTAGAGTATGAAGTGAGTTCGGGCGAACTTGACAATCCAAGAGACTCTCAAGCCAACTTGACCCTATTCACATAAATACTCCGTATTGCTAGCCTAATCAATTCTATTCTATACAGACTCCATACAAGACTAATATACAAATGTTATGCACCAATAGACTCCCTTTTGGATATCTACTTTGTCTTGTTCGGTCTTCAGAAATTCTCGTTTATTCTAGACTCGTTCTCGTGTAATGACGAAGGCAACATACATATGCACCAACATCCAAGTTAATGACCTTGGTTAACCGACTTGTCTGCCGAGTTCAAGTTAATGACCCGGTTGACACGTTACGAACAAACTGTTGATATTTTCAAAATTAAAGTCTTAAATTAATGAACTTTTCATTGTTTGGCTTTTTAGATTTTACAGATTAGCTCCCAGCCCGTTGTCAAAGAGATTCCCACTAGTTTAGCACCTTATCAGACTTCGAAGACCCGTTCTCCAATATTGGTTTGCTGAAAACAATATAGAAACACAATCTTTTTGTATTTTTGTAAATTTATGCTAAAACACACTGAAAATCTTTTTTGTTTTAATCTGTAAAGCTGCTAAACTATGTACAGGACAATATAAACTATGTACAAACATATTTACAGACATATTTTTGTGAATACGTGTCTAAGGATCATATCAGTTAATCGAGACATATCACCAATACCGTTGACCATTAGATGACTTTAAGTTTTAAACTCGTTTACCTAGATTGTCCATATGTTTGTCCTATTAAACTTTACCATGTTTCTCAACTGTTTCAAGATATGTTAAGGTATGATTTATGAAACTTGACTTATCTGCGGTTCCCACTTCTTGAATATACTCTCGTATCAAGATCCCCTAGATTTCATCTTACAGGTGAATATAGCGTAATTGATATATGTATCTGGGTTATGCGAGACCTTGAGAGCTCAGGTTAGTACTACCGTACAGAGAAAGAGATGAAGGCTCGTCTTTAAGGTGTGTTCCAGTTAAGGAATCTTTTTAGCCCTACAAATGATTAGATCTTTTGACACTTTTCAAGTTTGCATGCAGTTTAGGGGTTTATAGCGAAAGTATTATAGAAGTTCTAGGCTATTGCTTCCGCAAAATCAGAAGAACCTGTACAATACCCCAGATATCATCTATCTATAAAGACCTCGTATCTCAGAATCAGGCAATCTCTCAAACGAAATTTTGGAGTGCTAAGTCCATATATCCAAGATATGTTAATCCACAAGATTAAGCAGTTGTAAAATTTAGTTTATATCTCGAAAACAGTTTACTGAACGTGTTAAGCCTATCGACACATCCACGGTAAGACTTGTTTATCAATTTTAAAAATTTACATTTCTTTAGCATATTGTGATAGTCCACTGATGTACTATCATTTCCTTTTGTGACACTGAATTCCTTTCATCTTTTTCAATGTTTTTGTACTTTTGCATTTTTCATATGTTTTTTGAATTTTAAAATTTTCAAATGTTTTTGTATTTTCTGTAACATTTCTCCCCCTAAAATCAAAAACATATTTTTGTATTTTAGTTTTTAATAAAATTCTAAACTAGAAAGATATAGACAAACCAATGTGGATCATGTGAACTCGTATTTAAACCTTAATAATCGTGATAAAGAAAATGGTTTGGTATAAAAATCAGCCTTTTGTTCGTCAGTGTGGATTTTTTCTATTCGCACCAATTTCTTTTCGTAACAATCACGAATGAAATGGTAACGAATTTCAATGTGTTTAGTGCGTGAGTGATGAACTGGATTTTTGGTTATATCAATGGCTGCCTTATTATCAACATACAGCGGAGTGTCGAGAAATTACAGACCATAGGCTCTCATCTGCTATTGTATCCATAGAATCTGTGAACAACAGCTGGAGGCCGAGATATACTCAGCTTCACAGGTAGAGAGAGTGACCATAGTCTGTTTCTTACACTACCAGGTTACCATTCTTGTTCCGAAGAACTGGCATCCCGCTGTAGTCGATTTTGAATTCAACTTATATACACCAAAATTAGAATCAGCATATCCTGCAAGATTGAAGTTATCATTCTTCAGGTACCACAAGCTGGTGCTTGGACATCCCTTCAAGTATCTGAAGATTCACTTCACGATTTGCATGTGTGATATTCTCGGGCTACACTGATATTTGGCGCAAAGGCAGGTAGGATACATGATATCTAGGTGCGATGCCGTCAGATACATCAGCGATCCTATCATTGATCTGTAGAGCGTCTCATCAACTTTGGTTCTAGTTTCGTCGATGCAAATCCTGTGATTAAGAGCAAGAGGAGTAGATAACGGTTTCAAGCTTCCCATATCAAACTTCTTCAAGATGTCGTGCACATACTTGGTCTGATGAATGAAAATACCGTCTGGAAGTTGATCTACTTGCAATCCGAGGAAGAATTTCATGTCGCCCATCGAAGACATTTCAAACTTCTTCTTCATGATGCCCTCAAACTCCTTGCAAAGACTATCATTCGTTGATCCAAAGATGATGTCGTCCACATAGATTTGAACTATAATTAGATGACTACCACCTTCTCTAGTGAAAAGAGAACTATCCACAGTTCCTTTGACAAAAACGTTTCCCATGAGAATTTGCGATAACGTCTCGTACCAAGCTCTCGGGGCTTGGTGTAAACCGTAAAGAGCTTTATCAAGAAGATATGCTTTCTTTTTGTTGAGTGGATCGACAAACCCTGGTGGTTGTCCGACGTACACCTTCTCGCGTAATTTTCCGTACAGAAAAGCTGATTTGACATCCAACTGATAGACTTTAAATCCTTTCCATGATGCGAAAGCAAGAAATATTCGAATAGATTCTTAGCAAGCTACTGGTGCGTAGACTTCTGTGCAGTCTATCCCTTCCTGCTAGTGAAATCCCTTGACAACAAGCCGAGCTTTGTTTCGAACTATAACCCCTTGATCGTCTCGCTTGCATTTAAAGACCCATTTAGTATCAATCACTTTCTGATTTTCAGGTAGGTCTACAAGCTTCCACACTCCTAACTTCTCGAACTGTAACAGTTCCTCTTGCATTACTTGTACCCAGTTTTCATCGCCGTGTTCTCACACCAACTTGTAATACGCCTATTATAGAAACATTTTTCATTGCCGTGTTCTCACAACAGTCTTTGGCTCTATCTGGGATATGAAACATGAATAGTAGCAATACTCTTGAATTGGAGCAACACAAGTATAGAAACAGCTTAAAGCTTTGTTTATTTGACTACGTGTTCTCACACCAGCTTGTAATATGCCTATTATAGAATTTGACGGATGATAAGAATATGATCTTGGCATCACTTCGCCTGGAACAACCACAGTATTCTCTTGATTTGTGATATTTTGATCTACCACCACTTCAACTTCAGGAGCCCTACTCGGGGCTGTAGATTCATTCATTAAACTTGTAATCTGCTTTGCTTCTTCATCTGAAGAAGGTTCTCCATCGACATCGAATGTTGGAGCCTCGTCCGAGTCTGAACTTTGTGCTTCAGAAAGATTAGGAACCACTGTAGTATTGACTGGTTTTGTAGTCGTTGCACTAGTTCTGTTTGAGTTTCTTGACCACCGCTTGAACTAGCACCAGAAGAAGATGATCCCAACGTGGGTTGATTAACCACAATTGGTCTAACAATTTGCTCTTGATTTGCTAATTGATGAAGATAATATAATGCTGCAATTTCTTCATCGGATTGTTCTTCAAGCAAATCAAATGATTTCCACAAGTCTTGATAATTGAATAACCATGCATCACCTTTTCTCTTAACAGGATCCATATAGTTAAAACAATCAACATGTTGTGCTTGAATTACTCTTCTCAACGAGGGAACCTAAACACGTCTTAACGGATTCGCATATCCGACAAAGAAACCTTCAAGAGATTTGGCTCCGAATTTACCATCTTGATCGATTACAGTACATGGCGCACCAAATGGCTCTAAAAACTTCAAATTCGGCTTCCGACGGTTGATCATCTCAAAACAAGTCTTCTTCATTGGTTTTACTGTTAAGACTGTGTTAAGTGTATAGCAAGCCATTGCAACTGCTTCATTCCAAAAACTGACGGGAAGTTTTGAGTCAGCAAGCATGGTTCTTGCCGTTTCAATCAAGGTTCTGTTCTTCCGTTTAGCGACTACATTTTGTTGCGGAGTGTAGGGAGCTCTAAATTCGTCCAGAATCCTTTTAGCATTCCAAAATTCCCTTATTTTGGTGTTTTTGAACTCAGTACCGTTTTCACTTCTAATGGGTCTCACCGGAAGATGATACAGGTTCTCAAGTTTCTTGAAAAGAATCGCTAAGTTGTCAAACGTCTCATCTTTTGATTATTGGAAGAATACCCACGAGTATCGGGAATAATCGTCTATGACTACCAAGCAGTAGAGATCTCTAGAGATGCTTTGGACATTCACTGGACCGAAGCGATCCATACGAAGTCTTTCGAGTGGCAACTTTATCGAATTGAGAATCTTTCTCGGATGAGATTCATGATCTGCTTTTCCTTTTTACACTCGAGGCAATTTTCTGACATATGAAAACTTTTCTGATGTACACCTTCTACCAAATCATTATGCACCAGATGATTCATCTTTCTCAGGTGAATGTGGCCCATTTTTCTGTGCCATAAGATTGACTCCTTCTCAGTAGCTTTCGAAACAAAACATTGTGCCGTTTTTTAAGAAGTAGTAGCATTTCCCATGTCAAGAACATACATCATTCTCTCTCGGTGCACGCATGGGTATCCACTAGTCTGGTATTTTGAAACCCGGTTTGATGATCATGCATTCTTTATCGTTGAAGTGGACGGTAAACTTCTTATCACAAATTTGAGAAATACTTAGAAGGTTGTTCTCAAGCTCTGCAATGTAGTTTACGCGATCAAATGAAACAACTCCGTTTGAGAGCTTTCCCTCAGCGACAATCCTTCCACCTTGGTTTCCAGCAAATCCAACATATCCGCCGTTGATAGCTTTTATGTCGAACAAGAACGCTTTCATTCCTGTCATATGTCTGGAAGCTCCACTATCTAGAATCCACTTGGAAAGTACGGATCTCTGGAGCCCCTGCACATTTCAACAATTAGTTAAACTGCGTGACCCAAGCCTTCTTGGTCTTGGGTTGAATTGGATAACCATCGTCGTAATCAAATTCACACTCGTCAGCATAATCAAATTCATATTCATCATCTGGATTTTCTACGATGTTTTGGTTCGAAAACTTCACTTTCCTTTTATCTTTCAAACATTTGACATTTTCAATTTTGATTTCAGATTGTGATTCTTTCATGTTATCACTAGTCTTAACAGGCTCAGACTTAGTGATTTCAGATATTGGCAACTTCCTTCTGCAACCCAGGCTTATGATTTTATGTTAGCCTTTTTGATGTAAAACTTTGTTTCGTTTGCTTTTGAAGATTCACCTTTTTTGAAAATTGAATTTGCAAACTTCTTTTCAGATTTAGGTTTATCTTCAGATTTTGATTCGTTTCTTTTAAAAATCGTGACCGGTTTTACAAACTATGGTTGCTTTGGTTTCACAACATCTGAACTTTCTTTCGTTCTAAGATAAGCCGGTTTTGATTTCAGACACTTGCGTGCAATATGGCCAACTTCATTGCACTTGAAGCAAGTTCGAAAATCATGTGAGTGTCCACTAGTGGATTTTACATCACTTGTGGCTTTCGCCTTATCTCGAAGTTCTTTCTGTTTCTTAAACTCATCGTTTGATTGTTTTCCGATCAAACTCTCTTCATGAACCGTCTTTGTCCCATAAACAAATTTCATGTTTTTATCTTTGTACTCATGAAATGGTGACAATTTCTTTTTAGGTTCATCAGATTCCTCTAACCCCAACCCAGCTCTCCGGTTTTCCGGATGATCACCACCATTCCTTCGGTAGTTATTGTAATTTCTTTTGGGTTTTGAATAGAATTTCTTTTCATTTTTCTCCAGGTCATCTGATGTAACTTCAACAAGTTTGAACAGTGTATCCAATTGATCTTCTTTGATGTTCCGAATCGGAAAACTGTCATCAAAGTATAATATATCAGATTACTTAACCTTGTACATGACAACGTTAGGATCATCACATAGATCATCTTCTGATGATGTATCGTCATCTTCAGAATTTGTATCGGAACTGTTCAAACTCGAGGTGGCGCTCCTGAAGCTGCAATCATCAGAATCGTTCAGAACATTTTCAACGACCTTTTTCACTACCACATTGTCATCATCTGATTTAGTAAAGACTACATCGATGTTCTCCGGCAACTCATTTTTCTTTGCAGATAACAACTCGATGTTGAGTGCCTTATCCATCCCATCAATTGTTTTGCGACAATACTTCTCGCATAGGGTGGAGGAACATTGTTGTATTCTTTACCATTTTTCTTTTTAGACTTATTAACATTTTTTTCCGACGAGATCGTGGGAAGCATGTGATTGATGACATATGCGTTAGTTGTGTAACTTCTTAAAAGTTGTTGAACACGTTCTGTTTCAATTTTCATGTTCTGGAGTTGTTGTTTGGTTTCAGCAATGGTGTTGATATAAATTTTATTGCTTTTTATTTATCCATTACTGTACCTTTCAACATTCTAATAGTATCATGTTGTTCATTATTATTTCTATCGAGCCTGCCATAATCATTTTTCATTTTCTCATACGCTTCCTTCATTGTACGATAATCGTATTTGAAATGTTCGTTATGTATATTGAGTTCAGCGATGATTTATGATTTTTCGGCGTATTCAACACATGGCTCCGTACATTTTGTGCAGGATTTTACAACCTCCACAACTTGCACTTTGACAACTTCCTTTACCTCTGGACCTACCTTAGTTAGATTCACCATCATAGCTTTATCGGCAAAGTCCTTGAGGTTTTCAGCAGTCACTTCTTGGACAACATTAGTAATTTCTTCATTCGATTTCTCCTCGATCACTTGCTCTTGAGAACTTCCATCAAAGTGACCTGCAAAACTATCACATGAGTTAGGAGATAATATGCCTTGGTTCTTCATGTGATGATACTCCTCTTCCTCTTGCTGTTGCAGATATTGTTCCAATAAAATATTCTCTAGAACTGCTGCTTCTTCGGCAGATGTATCTTCAACAATCTCAGCCATCAATGCAACTCCGGTCTTCTTACTGGTATAAGAATTCCAATTGAAGCCATCATCCTCGTTCGAAGAAACCATTGCCTTCTCAGTATTGTTGCTGTTAGGTTTCTCTTGAATTTCAACCTGTGTCTTCTTTGGAAAAGGCTTGTACTGAATTGACTTCTTGTAATATTCGTTGCCCCCTCTAAATGGACTTTGATTGCCCGTGGCTTCAGGATTTTGGCATTCTCCCTTGAAATGCTCTTTCTGTCGGCATCTAAAACAAGTGACCTTTGATTTGTCGAACCCTAGCTTGTTGCTTGAATTTCCGATATCTCGGCCAGTGTGCAACAAACTTTGTGACTCTTCGAATGATAGAAGCTAACGACCACTTGATATCCATCAGCTCAAACTCTTTTTCATCCACCTTATCGTAGTCTTCAGCGGTCATTTCGGGATTGCCAATTTTTTCGGCTACAAGACTTTCATATGATTCTAGAACAGTGGCGAGAAGTGTCATGTGTTGTTTTGCAACTTGCTCAGAAACAACATTGTTTAGATAGACAGCAATGTTACACTTTACACATTCGGATCAGAATTCATTTGCTAATTCTGATTTGCTTGACTTTGGTATGAACCATTTGAACCAGTGCTCGAAATCGAAGAACTCTGTGGACTTTGATCATATCGAGGATATGATTGGTTCTGATTCTGTGGAGAAGAATTCATGTTTGCACTGAATGTTGTCTATATCTTTGGACTTGAAATGTCGTCTTGCATTCCGGTTTTGTAATACAGACCAACATCTTGAACAGTGTTAGCATTCTTCGACTTCGCGATCTTTAGAAGTTCCATCTCATGACCTTCAAGTTTGTCGATGAATGTAGATAGCTTGAAAAATTCCCAACTCGAACTTTCTTTTGAACCATCAGGTAAGTAGTCCACTCTCCGTCAGGTAACACATCTGCAAGCTTATCGATGTATTCTTGTTCCGTCTTCTAGAGACGGTGTCTTCTCATTTGGACTTTCAGATGACAGAAACGTTCAATCATCTGTTTCATTATGTCTCCCTTCAACATGTTAAAGATATCGAACTCCTTCATTATGAGAGCTTTCTTACTCTTGATCATCTCTGCGCTTCCTTGGTATTTCTTTTGCATTGATAGCAAGAGATCTCTCGCAGTCGTGTATTCGGGCAATAACACGAGAATATCTTCTTTAACAGATTGTTGGATGAGGCTTATCATCTTTTTCTCAGCAATGTACTCATCTTTTTGCATTGTAGTATACTTGTACTTCTCCCGAACTTGCTGATGTTCATCCAACTGAACAATATAACATCTCTCAATCGACACCCACCCTTGGAAATACATGGCCTGAACCCATTAAGTAAATTTCTCCTTCCATCCTTCATATTCGTCCATGCTCATTCACTTTGACGGTTTAACGGACGTGCCCATCTCGTTGTCGAGATTGACTTGCTAAATCACGTTAGCATTGGATGTACCCACTCGGACATAAACACTCTCTGAATATCATTGATCGCGAATATCAAGACACGTACGCTGAAAACACGTTAAAACTTTTGAAAAGTTAGATTTACTACAAGTTCGGTCGAACTTGCAGTAGAATGAAGAGTTTCAGATTTTAAACCTTAATTTCGGTCGAACTTATGGTATGACAATGAAGAATTTCAGCTATAATGACAAGTTCGGTCGAACTTATGATTTTGAACGAAAATTTCCCTGAGTTTATAACTTCGGTCGAACTTACAATCTGTTTTCAATGAAAGTCTTGCAAGTACGGGTGAACTTATCTAAAATTTTCTTGATTTTTATCAAGTTCGTTTGATTTTAGACTCCAAACTCTCAGGGGTTTATCTATGATGTATTTAACATGTCATATTCAAAATTGGACAGAATATGACCATGAATTCTTCATTTTTGTTTAAAAGTTAAGAAAAATAGAAAAATGGAGTAGAATTAGAAGTGTTCTTTTCTTGATATCAATCAAATCAGGCTATTCTAGCTCTGATACCACTTGTATGACCGATCCTCAATGCATAGGAACCTAGCTTTTATCTCTAATGTCCATAATAGCGGAAATACTATGACACGATTAACAAATAACAAGAATTAGTCAATTAAACGTCAATTTTATTGATATAACGTCGAGTCTGCAAATTGACAGAGCTTCGCCTCAAAGATGCCAAAGTTACAAATGAGAGAGACTAGCTAGCTTTTTATAGAGTTCTAAGTTCGCTGGTGGAGAGATGAGTTCGGGCGAAAGCAAGTTCGGCTGAACTTGACATTTCATGAACATTCTCCAACGAACTTGACTCAAACAAGCATAAATACTACTTTTTGCTAGCCTATTCAACTCTAATCTATACAGACTCGATATAAGACTAAGACATAGACATTCTGCACCAACAGATATGTGAAAAGCCACTTTAATGGAAAAACAAACGACTATTAACATTCATATAAACAAAATTGCTGAGCTTAAAATGGAACTTGAAATTGAAAAAATTGAAACTGAAAGAGTGAATAAAATCTTGGTCAGTTATTCAGAAAGTTCATATGTCATCGATCATATTCTTCCTACTGTAAAGATAGGAGAGGATGGTCAAATCGAGAAGAAAAGTGTGGATTATAGAAATATTCCTCCACCTATGAGGAAACGTTATATGAAAAAGAAACCTGAAGGAATAGAGAAGGCTCTCAATTTGAAACTCAAAACTGAAACCAAAGATAAGCTTCCTGAGAACATTGATATAATCTATGCTAAAACAAAAGATGACAATGAAATAGAAATAGTAAAGAATGTGGTTGAAAAAGTTTTGGAAAATGATTATGATGATTCAAATTTTGAGAGTGCTGAGTCAAGCTTAAACAGTTCAGAATCTGATTCATATTCTGAAAATGACATAAAGTTTCTTCTGAAGAAACTTTAACTGATGATCCTAACATTGTTTTATACAGGTTAAGGATTCTGATAAACTATACTTTGATGAGACTTTCCCGATTCAGAATGTGAAAGAAGATCACATTGATAAAAATTTCAAATTGGCAGAAGTAAAAACAGAAGATCTTGATAAAAATTCGACAAAATTTTATTCAAAATTAAAAAAGATTTTTAATAATTATCAAAGGAAAGGTGGGGATCTTCCTGAGACAAGAAGAGGAGGTTTGGGTTTTGAAATAAAGAAAAATTTTGACAACAATAAAATGGAATTTGTTTTTGGAAGCAACACTGTTGTTGAAAAGGAAATCATTGATAAACAATCAAATGATGAGTTTAAAAAGGAGAAATAACTCTGTGAACAGAAGTTGGATTCATCTGCTAGATCTGATAGCAGAATATGCTTCAAATGCAACAAAGTTGGGCATATCGCACGACGTTGTTCGAAAAAGAATGCAAAATCCGCTTATGGAGAAATGAAATTCACTGAAGATATTAATAAGAAATCACCAGATTTTGCTCCAACAAAAAATTTGAAAAGGCAAACTAAAACTGAGAAACTAGTAAATGACTGTGTATCTAAAAATGATACCGGTGAATCGTCGGTTAAAGTTGAAAAGAAGAATCAAAATATTATACGAAAAAGGAAAATTTGAATCAACAAAGATGGGTGGTAAGGGAAAAATCATCTTCTGTGAAATCCAAACAAGCTGATTCAACTAAAGGAAAGGTAAAGGTTGAACATGCAAGTACAAGTGAGAGTGTAAAACTTGAGAAAGTTGAAACACCGGTAAAGATTGAAAATGCAAAATTCCTAAACTGTTGATACATGATGTCTTGTCTAGGTCTTGGATCGAGTCTGTGTGATTAGGGCTTGAAAGTGTTAGATTTGAAGCTGAAGCGAAGAAGTCGTGGTTTAAAGAGATGCCTAAAGAAAGAAAGTTCAAACGACCACTAGCATTCTTTACTCGTGATAAAGACAAATCTCTTGGTGTTATTCTGAGTTAGGGATGGATTAGAGAGCTTGATGTTTATGCCATAAAAAAGAGAGTTTGGGGTACAATATTCAGACATCTTACTGATATAAAGACGTTACCTTTTTGGGATGTTGAAGAGTTAGTACAAACGAGAAACATCAGTCTTCAGATGAAATTTAACGAACAACGGTTATGGAGGGTTATCAACTTTGGAGCTTCAAGAGGTTTTGAATTGTGGAAGCCGTTTATTCCGAAACATAGAATAAAGATTGACAAGAAGACGGGTGTTAAAGATGTTACTTTGGTAATGAAAAGTCCAAGAGTGATGAAGAACATGCCACTAAAACCTATTGAACAAGATTTTCATCCATACTTTTTGTGGTGGCAAACGGATCCAGAAACTAGTGATGCAGTGATTATGTTATGGGCTGACGAAACGTGGAATATCACTAAAGAAAAAGATCCAGAATGCATTGAGAAACGAAGAATTTGGGGATTATGGCGTACTATACGTATACTAGACCCAATGTGGCTAGTTAATTGTTCAAGAGAAGATGTGAAATGTTTGTTCTTCAACAAGATTTATTTCGATAAACGTGAAGAAGTCCAAGCAAAACAATACCAAGGTGTGATCAATGTATGCTATGCACATGGTATTAACTCTGGTCATATGTGGGAATCAAGATGGAGAGAGTTAGAAAGGGAAGAGTTCTTGAAAGAGGAAAAGCGTCTCGAGAAGATACATGAAAGGGGTAGAGAGGCAAGGCTCAGACGATTTCAGTTCATGAAGTGGGCACCTTCTACTGACCAAACGCCTATTCCTATGCAAGAAAGAAGAGGAAAGCCGTATAAGAACTTCTTTGGAAGAGGTTGAAGATTGAAGACTGATCAAGGCTGTAACAATATCCAAGGGGGAGTTTGTTGATACATTATGTCTATTGTCTAGGTCTTGGATCGAGTCTGTGTGATTAGGGCTTGTTCTAGCCAAGCCATAATTTGAGCGACCTTGGTGCTCTATATATATGCGTCTTGGGTCTTTCACATTTGTAACTTTGCATTCTCGACAGCCAAGCTCTGCCTGTTTGGATTCTCGATGTAATATGATTTTGAACTAATAAATAGACAATTTAAACAGTAAATCTTATGTGTTCGATTAACAATTCACGTAATTTCCGCTTATGTTGACTTTAGATACAAATTAGGTTCCTAAGAAGTGGAGGAGCAATCCTAACAAGTGGTATCAGAGTGTTGATGCATTTTATGTTCGTCACTTATCGAATAGGCTTGATTGAGCATGTGTTGAATATTGTATAGGTTAGAATCGAACACACGGCCAAAATACGGAGCGTATAGTGAAAATGGGAACAAGTTCGCCCGAACTTGTCATGTAGTGGACAAGTTCGGCCGAAGTTGATATGTGGTGGACAACTTCGCCCGAACTTGTCCTATGCACATTTCAAGCAAACTTGGTTGCCTATATATAGGTGGTGTGTGTTCATTTCTCATTTAAGTTTTGGCAATCCCTACGGGGAGGTGCTGCCAGATTCTCTCCAGGAACTCCGACAGCCGGACAAAGATGTATGCTCTTTCAGTATGAATGAAGATATGACTTCCGCTGCACTCTACTTCTACTCCATTCTATAATAACATTCTACCGAATCGGTTACGTCTACGCCCTAACTTCCGTCTAGCACCGCCTGATCACGGACCTTCAATTGGTATCAGAGCTATGGTTATCACCTATGCTCATGAATTTGGACATTTATGGACATTAGGAGGGGTTTTAGATGTAAATCATAAAAATAAACATACAATCCACAAAAAAAAGTAAAATTGAATGGATAGGATTGTTAGAAAACCATTTTCGATCAGAACTATGGTGGAATCATCTCGAAATTCGAAGAAATAAAGATTCTGGATCGAAAAATGTAAAAAAGGGCTGGTTCAAGTTTGGCCGAACTTGTGATTTGGAGATCAAGTTCGCTCGAACTTGTAACACATTGATCAAGTTCGCCCGAACTTGTAACATATTGATCAAGTTAGCCTGAACTCGTAATATAGTGGACAAGTTTGCCCGAACTTGTACAAGGAGCCTAAAAAAATTTACAGAAAAAATTTTGCCGAACTTGTACAAGGCATGGAAAAATTTTGTTGATCGTATTGATGGGATGAGTGTCTAGAAAAAATTTGGTGATAAAATTTTTTTTAACTTTTCGATGACCGAACCGGGATGTTTGGTGACACCGTCTAGAGCTTCAGAGTACAGATTTGGTAATACGGTCAAAGAATTTTGAAGATAACGGGAGTCATTGATACCTGTCGAAAATGTTTATCTTTAGGTTTCGTGACTAGTAATGGGCCTAAACGTTAAATCCGCATTTGATGAATACTGAAAATTCCGGATTTGAGGGGGAATTTCAGTGAAAATTTCAATATAGTCAGAATTTTCAAAAATGAGTGGGAATAAAAATTTTACAATATATGAAGATTCCGGCATTTTGGAAATTCGTGACTGCTGCAACAGTATCCGGGTGGTTACCGATTATAGATTATCGGGAAATGTAGAGGATTGAGATTCATTGGGTATTTCAAATTGATGTCTAGTTAGAAAGCGGGAGGTTACATAACTGAGGCTTGGATGAGTTGTTTATCAGATTCTGAGGTCATGGTTGTGGATTGACACCTGAGTCGCACGTATGGTTTGGAAGCACATACGACTGCTATCTTTAACTCTGCTTTGCACATGAATTATTGACTGGACTAACCGCTAGGAGGTAAGGATGCTCTGTAGTTTCAGTTGCCCCGAGTTGTACGCGGTACCATGATTAAGGAAGATGATATAATGGGTTTTTAGACAAAGCTGTGTACCAGTTGCTGACGAAAGAAACTATATATTTGGGATTCTGTGATCACAGGAAGTTCCGATTTTTCAGATCATGATACAGATTGATGCTTAAGGGTTAGAGTCTGATCTCCGGTGATGGGGTAGTTAGCAGGATTCGCAGTCATCAATACCAGTGAGGAACTGAGGACATTCAAAACGTTCAGTGATGATCTTAGCAACTAATGACTAGCTCCGTGGATAGGATAGTTTCAAAATTACCAAGAAGATCTGAAGTTATTCAAGATATAACTGATGATAGCCTTTGGTGGCTATTATTTTTAGTCTTCAAACAGATGAATCATTCTTCTCTTTGGACTAGCCGCTGTTGGATGACGATGTTTGTTGATTAAGTTGCGCTGGTCTACCGGAGATAGTTATATATCTGGCATTGTGACTGAAGAAGAAGAATGTGGTTCTTATTACGGACGTGTGTTTCTCAAATTCGATGTGTTACCAGATTATCTATTTCCGATAAGGATTTGCTGATTGAGCAGATATTCGATTTGCTGATCAAATCTTTCTGAAGTGTCCTTAACTACGATTACGAAAATCGGGATTTCAGATTTTCGAGGGTATTCGTTGATTTGAAGTTTTCCGATGCGGTGATTCGAAGTTTTTATCAATTGCCGGTTGAGTTTTTGATATTTCAATAGTGTGCGGAATAAACTCTCGATGCTCAACGCTTATTCAAAAACTGAACTCGGATGCGGTTATCGTTGAATGGAGAAGCTGCTGCATTGATTAGCTTCGAGTTGGTGGTTATTCGAGAAAATTAGTAAATCAAAGGAGGTCGGAAACCATGCAACCAAAGATCTGAACTGGAGATTTCAGCAGGAATTGAAAGTTGATAATGCAAACCCGGATCATCAATTAAGGGGGGATTTGTTGACGTGTTCTACGACATCGACGGCTCAGAGATTTGAAGATCAAGATCAAGCTTTGACAGTAACGAACAAGGGGGAATCTGTTGATGCATTTTGTGTACGTCACTTGTCGAATAGGCTAGATTGAGCGTGCGTTGAATATTGTATAGGTTAGAATCAAACACATGACCAAAATACGGAGCATATAGTGAAAATGGGAACAAGTTCGCTCAAACTTATCATGTGGTGGACAAGTTCGGCCGAAGTTGATATGTGGTGGACAAGTTCGCCCGAACATGTCATATGGTGGACAAGTTCGCCCGAACTTGTCCTATGCACATTTCAAGCGAACTTGGTTGCCTATATATAGGTGGTGTGTATGCATTTGTCATCTAAGTTTTTGCAATCCCTACAGGGAGGTGCTGTCGGATTCTCTCCAGGAACTCCGGCAGCCTGACAAAGATGTATGCTCTTTCAGTATGAATGAAGATATGACTTCTGCTGCACTCTACTTCTACTCCTTTCTGTAATAACATTTTACCGAATCAGTTACATCTACACACTAACTTCCGTCTAGAACTGCCTGATCACGGACCTTCAGAAATGGTCCGCATCCACCCTTGCTGACAGGAACCTTCCAAAATTGACAGAACAGGCCCCTTCACTCGTTTTGTCACGTTTTGGCACTTCTAACAAAGTTTAACATGATTTTTTAAGCTTTATAAGGACGAGATAGCTTAGGGAAATTGAAATATGTCTGGAAATATCACGGATGTCGGTTCGTTCGGTCGTACGGTTGCGGTTTTCAGGTAATTACGACGAAAGTTGTAACGAACGCGTAAATGACCATAAATGCGCAACGAATGATATTTTTGCATTCCAATCACTAAATACAAGATTTTAATGATTACAAAAATTTTTGGATGTGTGTACATGTTCTGGATTAAGAAATACGCGGAACGACATAGTTTTGCAGAATTTGCAAAATAGCCCCTGAAGTTGAAAAAGCATGTTTTTGTCATACCGAACCCTTCAAAACTTATTTCTAAGTTATGTAAAGGTTATTTAGGGTATGTTTAGCTTATGTCATTGTTCCGGAATGTAGGTCACATTAAACTGATTACGTTTATCTCAAGAAAAGGTTTAAAAGATAAAAATTGAACCAATATTGATAATGCACAAAAGTCGTAAGTAAATATATAAATTTGTAAACAGAACTAAGTTTCATTAATCATCAAATTGTTCGGAAATCGTTACATGATCGAATTAACAGATGTCACAGCTACAAAGTGTATTTTTCCTACAAACTATAAAAAGTTATAAAACACCATAAGTTCAACCATAAACACACTCCAAACCCACAAATAACAAAGTGATGATTATTAAAACGTCATATTTGTGGGTTTTGTGTTGTGTTTTGGATAATAAAGCTTTGATTATCGAATGACTAACATAAATGTGTTTTATGTTGGTTATCATGTTGTGTTTTATATTCATAGTTATACGATTTTATGTTTAAAGTTTTTATGGAATGTTAGGGTTTGAATATTGTGTTTTAGTGATTTTCACTCTGTTATTTGTAAGTTTTGAGTGTGTTTTATGGCAGAAATTTTGTGGTGTTTTATGACTTTGTCCACTTTTTAGGAAAAAATGACTTTGTAGCCGAACTCCACCCTATATATATATATATATATAGGACAAGGATCCGTTAGGAACCACCCTTTATTGCGAGAACCGCGAGAACCAATGTGAACATAAACAGTAATACCTAAAAAACTCCAAAAAAATACCAAAAATTATTTTTTTGTTTTTTTCATATTTTTTGTGAAAAAGTCGTTATATTTACTCAACAATAAAAAAAATTTTTAAAAAAAATTTGAGTACCAATTATCCATGCATATGTGCATTTTCGTCATTTCTTTGACAAATTCCGTAATACATTACAAACATTAGACAATTGTACTTTCATTTACACTACCATGTGTAATACACTACTTTTTACGTTAACAATATTAGCAATGCACATATGCATCTATATATCAACATGAAATAAGGTTTTTTGCTACACTAATTTGAATTCTTTTTCTCTTTCATCTATCATACCATCCATAATACACTACCATGCACATGTGCATTTTCATCATTTCTTTGAAAAATTCTGTAATACATTACAAACATTAGACAATTGTACTTTCATTTACACTACCATGTGTAATACACTACTTTTTACGTTACCAATATAAGAAATGCACATGTGCATCTATATGTATCAACATGAAATAAGGTGTTTTGGTATACTATTTGAATACATTTTCTCTTTCATCAATCATATGATCCATAATACACTTCCATTACCTCCTACCATCCATAATACAATACCATTACCTCCTACCATTTATAATACAATACCAATACCAATATTTTCACTTTCTTACATGTATATCAACATCGTTTATATCATCCAATCATCATATTACATCATAAAGTGACAACTATAATGAACCCATCAACCACTAGATATAACTAACCAAAAAACATATATATGAGCCTAGTTCATCATTCAAAATCACAAACTTTTTGTACCGTATATAATTGTTATACATAAGGATGCACATGTGCATTTAATGTAAAATTGAGTGTCTTATGGACGGTATTGTAAATTAAAGTGCAATTGTCTACTAGTGATAACGTATTACTGAATTTGTCGAATTTATGATACATGTTACTCGAAAAAAAAAAGTTTTTTTTTGGTAACGAAATATAACGACTTTTATTAAAAAAAATATTAAAAAATTTTTGCGTGCTTTTTTTATTTTTTTAGATTTTATCTTGCAATAAAGGTAGGTCTCACGGTTCTCACAATAAAGGTGGTTCTCGCATGAACCTTACCCTATATATATATATATATATATATACATATATATATATACATATATATACATATAGGGGGAGGATGAAATGATAAGAAAATTATTGAAAGAAGAAAAAGAAGAAAATGCATATTGGTAAAATACTAATTCATTTATAGCTCATCCCATTAATTTTTCTTTCTTTAATTAATTAGTCAACTAATCATTAATTATCCTACATATAATCTACAAAACCTACACATATCAAAATTTTCCTACATATACCTAACACATTATAGAATTTTATCCTACACACGTCGAAAATTATCCTACACACCTCGAAATATATCCTACAAAACTCGTAATTTGTCCTACACACCTAATTAATTTGTTTTTTTTTAATTTGAAAAAAAATATATATTTTGAAAAGGATATACAAATTTAATTTACTTAGTTATGTAAGTTTACCAATATACCATTATATTAAAATTAAATGCAAATATTAAATGAACTAAAATAAAGCATTCTTATTAGTTGAAACTTCTTCTTTTCTCCTTTTACAAAAAGTTTCTTCTCATATGAACCTTCCACTATATATATATATATATATATATAAGGTAAGGTTCATGTGAGAACCACCTTTATTGCGAGAACCGCGGGAACCACCTTTATTGCAAAATAAAATCTAAAAAAATAAAAATACACTCAAAATTTTTATTTTTTTTATAAAAATCGCTAAATTTCGTTTCCAAAAAAAAACTTTTCTTTTTCAAGTAACAGTTATCCATGCATGTGCATACGTATCCTAACTTGGAGAAATTCCGTAATACATTATCAATAGTAGACAATTGCACTTTAGTTTACAATATCATCCCAAATACACTACTTTTTACATTACTGATTTTCAAAATTCACATGTGCATCATTATGTATAACCATTATATAACGTGTTTTGGTAAAAAAATTGTGATTTTGAATGATGAAGTAGGCCCATATACATGTTTTTTGGTTAGTTATATCTAGTGGTTGATGGTTTGATTATAGTTTTCACTTTATGATGTAATATGTTGATTGGATGGTATAAATGGTGTTGATATACATGTAATAAAGTGAAAATATTGGTATTGTATTGTATTTTAGATGGTAGGAGGTAATGGTATTGTATCATGGATGGTAGGAGGTAATGAAAGTGTATTATGGATTGTATGACAGATAAAAGAGAAAATGTATTCAAAGTATTGTACCAAAACACCTTATTTCATGTTGATACATATAGATACGCAGTTGCGTTTCTAATATTCGTAACGTAAAAAGTAGTGTATTACACATGGTAGTGTGAATGAAAGTACAATTGTCTAATATTTGTAACGTTTTAAAGAATTTGTCGAAGATATGATACATATGCACATGTGCATGGTAGTGTATTATGGATGGAATGATAGATGATAGAGAAAGTGGATTCAAAGTAGTGTACCAAAACACCTTATTCCATGTTGATACATATAGATGCACATGTGCATTTCTGATATTAATAATCTAAAAATTAATGTATTACACGTGGAAGTGTTAATGAAAGTAAAATTTTCCAATGTTTGTAATATATTACGGAATTTGTCAAAGATATGATAAAATGCTCATGTGCATGGATAACTGTTACTCGAATTTTTTTATATTTTTTTTATTGTTGACGAAATATAGCGAATGTTTCATAAAAAATATTAAAAAAATATGGGTGTTTTTTAGATTTTTTAAGGTATTACTGTATGTGTTCACATTGGTTCTCACAATAAAGGGTGGTTCCTAACGGATCCCTATCCTCTATACATATAGGTAAGGTTCATGCGAGAACCACCTTTATTGTGAGAACCGCGAGAACCACCTTTATTACAAAATAAAATCGAAAAAAATCAAAAAAACACTAATTTTTTTAATATTTTTTAATAAAAATCGTTATATTTCGTTACCAAAAAAAACTTTTTTTTTCGAGTAATGGTTATCCATGCACATGTGCATATGTATCATAACTTCGACAAATTCAGTAATACGTTATCACCAGTAGACAACTGCAGTTTAATCTACAATATAATCCATAATACACTCAATTTTACATTAAATACACATGTGCATCATTATGTATAACAATTATATACCGTGTTTTGGTACAAAAAGTTTGTGATTTTGAATGATGAAGTAGGCTCATATATATTTTTTTGGTTAGTTATATCTAGTGGTTGATGGGTTCATTATATTTGTCACTTTATGATGTAATATGTTGATTGGATGGTATAAACGGTGTTGATATACATGTAAAAAAATGAAAATATTTGTATTGGTATTGTATTATAAATGGTTGGAGATAATGGTATTGTATTATGGATGGTAGGAAGTAATGGAAGTGTATTATGGATGGTATGATAGATGAAAGAGAAAGTGTAGTCAAAGTAGTGTGTCAAAACACCTTATTTCATGTTGATACATATAGATGCACATGTGCATTTCTTATATTGGTAACGTAAAAAGTAGTGTGTTACAATGGTAGTATAAATGAAAGTACAATTGTCTAATGTTTGTAATGTATTACGGAATTTGTCAAAGAAACGTTGAAAATGCACATGTCATGGTAGTGTATTATTGATGGTATGATAGATGAAAGAGAAAATGTATTCAAATTAGTGTACCAGAACACCTTATTTCATGTTCAGATATATAGATGCACATGTGCATTGCTAATATTGGTAACGTAAAAAGTAGTGTGTTACACATGGTAGTGTAAATGAAAGTACAAGTTTCTAATATTTGTAATGTGTTACGGAATTTGTCAAAGAAATGATGAAAATGCACATGTGCATGGATAGTTGGTACTCAAAATTTTTAATTTTTTTATTTTTTTATTGTTGAGTAAATATAGTAACTTTTTCAAAAAAAATATTAAAAAAACAAAAAAAAATTGGTATTTTTTTGGATTTTTTTAGGTATTATTGTTTGTGTTCACACTGGTTCTCGTGGTTATCGCAATAAAGGGTGATTCCTAACGGATTCTTGTCCTATATATATATATATATATATATAAATATATGTAAGTGTAACAACCTATGATACTTTATATTTGTATACTATGTAAGTACATAATGTCTATGTCTTAGTCTTGGATCGAGTCTGTTTAGTTTAGGCTAGATTATGTCAAAGTATAAGGGTATTTATGTAAATAGACAACAAGTTCGCCCGGAACATTAAAGTTGGAACAAGTTCGACCGAACTTGTTCAAGACAAGTTCGGCCGAACTTGTTCTAGACAAGTTCGCCAGAACTTGTTACATCCCTAGTGAACTTGTTGTGCTATAAATACTAGCCTTAGGAATTTCATTTGTAAATTTTGCAACTTTGTCACGACAGAGGCGAAGCTCTGCCCGATCTGGATTTGACATATAATTGAACTTTATGATCAATAAACAACATTTAAACGAGTAATCTTTGCATATTTGATTAATACATCACATAGTTTCCGCCTATATGAAGGTTAGATACCAATTTAGGTTCCTATGCTAATCATGGAGCGATCTATCAAGTGGTTTCAGAGGCACGGATACCTCATTTGGTGAATCATTGCAAGATCTACACTTATTCTTCTCATTTCTATAATTTTTTTCTTAATTTTTTATAGAAAACTATGAACCTACGGATAAAAGTTGCTGAAATTTGAATATGTCATGTAAAATGCAGTAAAGATAAACCCCTGAGAGTTTAAAGATCAAATTCAAACAAATTTATATCAAAAAGTTGAATAAACCATGTTTTACAAACTTGATTTGGTCGAAGTTGACATCAAGTTCGCTCGAACTTGATTAAAAGTTCATCAATTTTAATCAAGTCCGCCCGAACTTGTTTGTTTTTCAAAGAATATAGCACATGTCCGCTCGAACTTACTGATTTTCATTCAATTTTTATCAAGTTCGCCCGAACTTGATAAAATTTATGTTGAAAATCTATTCAAGTTCGCCCGAACTTGCTTGTACTCTTGAAATTCTTAACCAGTCCGACCGAACTTTCTTTAACTTTCTTTACCAATAATTTACTAAGCATAACTTATTAAATTATATTAATTGATTATGTATATAGAAATGTATATAAATGTAACTTTAATTAATATTATTAATTCAAGGTGTAATAGCATTAATTATATTATTACATTTTTTGTAAGTTTTAAATATTAATGATAATGAATCTTCATCAATGATAAAAATTAAATATTCAACTCCTAACAAAAAGTTGTATAAGTCCAAAACATAAATATCTATTTTGTTAGGAACATACAAATATATATACAATTTAATAAACCAATAACTTATGTAAATACTCAATGATTTATAAAAGTAATCTTTAATTTTTGTTAATACTCCATTAGACACATTTATGTAGTCTTGAATTCTAGTAATGATAAATCCCAATAATGCAAATAATCAAATATATAAATTTCTAATCAATTGAAAGTTCAGGATCCGGCGGGTTTAGACGGAAATTTGGACAGAATATAACTAATTCGGTAGAAAGGTATTAAGAAGAAATAGAAGCCAAAAGTTGAATGATTCCATTTATACCGAAAGAGTATACATCTTTACAAGCTGAAGAAACAAAAGTTTTCCATCATTTCCCCACCGGGAATCCAAAACTTATCAAACCATGAACACACGCTATTATATATACACTTTACTACCCTCATGCGGACTATAGTTTTACCTTGGTACAGACTAGTTACCTCTGTACGAAGTAACTAACTTCGTACGGAGTAACTACTTCGTATGAATTAAACTTTTCAAACCTTTCTTGTCCGCTCCTAAGTCATGTGTTTGTATCTCACCTATACAATATTCAACACATGCTCTGTTTAGCCTATTCGCAGAGCAGCGGACACACGAAATAGGCACCAAAATAATTCCCCCTTGTACGTCATTGTCGAATCTTGATCTTGATCATGAAATATGAGGGTCATGTTTTAATATTCTGCAACTTCAATCAGGCATCTTGATATCCTCAGATAATTCCCCTTTGATTGATGATTCGAGCTTGCATTATCTTCATTACACACAAATTCCCCCTGGGATGAATCTTCAGGTCTTTTGCACGTTTCCCGACCTCCTCTGATTTGCGTAACTGTAATCTTTCAAGAATAATCATCAAATCGAAATTAATCAATGTTGCTTCTTGGTTTCGACTATAACCACATTCACGCTCGGTTTTTTATTTAAAGCTTTAGTACTTGAGCCGAGTCTCTTAATCTTCAAAAACCCAACCGACAATTGATAGAAACTTCGAATCACCACACCGGTAAAATTTTGTGCGTCCCTGACACGGCGTTTCTAGACAGAATTTTGGGCGTATGATAACGATTCGATAGAATGTAAATTAAAGAAAGGAGTAGAGACAGAATCAACATAAGCATTCATTTCATTCATACCGAAAGAGCATACATCTTGTCAGGCTGGCAGAGATCCTGGAGAGATTCCGCTAGTGTCTCCCCCCAGGGAGCCTCCAAAACTTACAAACAAATGAACACAAAAGACATATATATAGGGATGAGCAATTCGTATGAATTTTGTCCCATTCGTACGAACTGGTCACTTTTGATCATCTGACGTTCGTACTAGGGTCGTGTGTTCGTATCTAGTCTATACAATATTCAACACACGTTCTATCTAACCTATTCGCACAGTGACGCATACAAAGTGCATCAACAGTTTCCCCCTTTTCCTTTACTGTCAAAGCTTTATCTTGATCTTTAAATCTTCAGAGCCGTGTTTGAATATTCTGCAACTTCAATCAAGGTATATGTCGATGTCGTAGAACGCGTCAACAAATTCCCCCTTGATTGATGATCCGGGTTAGCATTATCAACATTAACGCACCAATTCCCCCTGAAATAATTGTCTCCAGCAATTAACCTTCAGTTCTTTAGTTGCAAGGCTGCCCACCTCCTTAGATTTGCTTAATTGAAAATTTTTCTCGAATAATTACAAACTCGAAACTGAACAACGCAGCATCTCTGTTTCTTCTTTAACCACATCCGTGTTCAGTTTAGCGCATTTCTTTTATGCTCGATCCTCTGATCATCAAAACTCAACCGGCAATTAATAGAAAGTTTGAATTACCACACCAGTAAACTTCAAATCAATGAAAACCTACGAAAATCTTAATCCCAATTTTTGTAATCATATCTAAGCATACTCCTGCAAGATGGATCCGCAAATCCGTAATCTTCGAAATCATCAAATCTTCATCGGAATCAGATTATCTATCACTATGCAATAATCTTCTCTTCTTCGTTCAAAATCAATAATGTAATCTTTGTCTTTCGCAACGATCCCAAATGTATAGTCTATTTCGTGAGTAACTGGTATACTTCTTTTTCTAAAAGATCCATTATATCATCTTCTTTAGTCATGACTCCTCGTACACCCCGGAGCAACTGAAACTACAAAACATCCTTATTTTATTTTCTGGCGGTTAGTCCAGAAAACAGTTTATTTGCCTTGCAGAGTTAAAGATAAGCAGTCGTGTGTGCTTCCACCACCATACAAAGACTTTGGCGTCAATCCGCGACCATGACCTTAGAATCTGCTAAACAACTCTTCCAAGACTCAGTCATGCACCCCACTTTTACGAAAAAGTAGACATCAACTTGATCTCATCACTAAGGAACTCAGAATACACTTTGATCTCATACAGAAGAATACAAGACACATTGCATTTCCCCGATAATCTGCATTCAGAGCCACCTGAATTCTAGTTGCACCGTCCGAAGTTCTAAATATGCTGGGATTTTCAATGTTTTGACAAGTTTTTATTCCCCCTCATTTTTAATAAATCCTGACATTTTGAGCATCGTCTCACAAAACCCAAATTTTGTACAAATTTCCTAAAATTGAAGTTTTGATTAAATGTGGATTTGACGTTAGGCCCATTAATAGTCACCACACTAAATGATAAACGTTTTACACAGGTATCAATGACTCCCCCAATATCTTCATCATTTTGTAGCCGTATCATCAAATCTGCACTCTGAAGCTCTAGACGATGTCCCTGAACAAGCCGAATTAGGCGTAAAAATCTCGAAAATTTTGCAATCACAAATTTTTTTCAGGAGACCCATCTCGTCAATACGATCAAAAAATACCCTTGGGTGACCAACTCATACAAATGTGACCATTTCGTACGAAAATGACCATTTTCAATTCAGAATCTTCGTTTCTTCGAAAATCAAGACGATTTTTGCACAGATCTGGTCAAAAATGGTTTTCTAACAAACCTATGATTTCAATTTGACAAATTTTCTGAGGATTGTTGTGACACTTGTGAAAAATTTCGGGCTTTCAAAAAACTTGTTCTTTGAAGGCATTCCGAAAGCCAACGCTTAAACGTAACACGTTTAAGGTAACATACACACTGTGACACCCGACTATTTAGGCTGTACCGTACAAATGTAACAGGTGTCATGAATGAATAAAAGGCTGTATTTGATTTTTTATGATTTTTATATATGGTATTTGATGTGTTGGTAAATCCAAAGTTTGATAAAAATTACGTTGGCAATAATATGATAAATGCTTATCCCGTAACGATTAAAATGCGAAACGAACGTCGGTGACCGCCGGATAATGTTAAA
The DNA here is from genome assembly GCA_947069175.1 of Scalesia atractyloides. Lineage (NCBI taxonomy): Eukaryota > Viridiplantae > Streptophyta > Magnoliopsida > Asterales > Asteraceae > Scalesia > Scalesia atractyloides. The sequence goes on from CAMTDV010000019.1 coordinate 17,578,028, forward strand.
ATCCCAAAAGTAGTCCGTTATGAGTTAAATAATATATTTAATCATAATCGTGAGGAAAATAATTTAAAACGCTAAGAAACTCTATTTTTCGAGTTTAAGCGTTTACTGCGCGATACAGCGCATATCTGACAAAATGATGTCAACACAGCCAGTCCAGGGCAACCAATAATTATTATAGTAATAATTTGACAAGTTTATTTTTATATTATGATAAAAATAAATTAAAAGGCTTAAAATCTCTGTTTTGCAAATTTAAGCGCTTACTACGCAACACAGCACGCATACTGCCAATTACCGACAACGTAGCCGGACCAGGCAAATAAAATATTGATTAGTAATATTTTAGTGAGTTTATTTTTATAGAGCGTTCAAAATAATTTAAAACGCGTTCAAACGTGATTAAAACGATAGATAAAACACCCGGTATCTAGTAAAATACCAGTTTTTAAGCTACAACTCATATATATATGTATATATACGGATATATGTGTGTGTAAGGAAGGAGGTGGCGACTAGGGGGGAGTCCTCACACTCTCTCTCTTGACAAGTGTTGTGCATAGAGAACACAAATGATGATTAAACCTTTATACAATCTTCCATATCTTACCAAATCCAACACAAATCAAATTCAAATCACCCTCTCTCTCTCCTTGCTTGCTCTCGGCCGAAACCACCCCACAACATCACCGTATCCATTTTCTTGTTAAGATCTTGAAGAATCCATATCCATAATACCCCGTTCCAAGTGTTTTTGAAGGATCAAAGGTGTTTTCAAGGAGTTTCAACCTAAAACCAAGCTTCATCTCATCAACTAAATCAAAAACCCACTAGAAACTTGAAGGTATAAAATCATGTTCTTTTAATATATTCTTGATTCTTGTTGATGAAAATGATAGTAAATGGAGTTTCTCATGTTCTTGGGTTTAAAACACTAACTTGAAAACACTATCAAATGGGTTTTTGTATAAAATGAAAATGGAGATGTGTGTATGTGTTCATGTGGCCTTGAGTATGTATGCATGTGTGAATAAGATTGAGTTTTGATTTTGAATGTTTTTGATTGATGATGTTCATGAGGATATTCATACAAGTTTAGAAGTTTCCATATGAATGTATTTAAACTTAGATGTGTAAGAATATATATATATATATATATATGTACATGCATGTAAATCTTTGATGTTAATAAACTTAGATATGTAAGAATATGTATATGTCTTGCATTTATGATAAATGATTGAATAATGATCATGTGCATGATGGTGTTCTTGAATGTTTGAACATGAATTAAATATGTGTTGGAAGTATTTAAGTTCATGCAAGATGATGATGATGTGATATACATGCATTAGATGCTTGTACATAGGCATGTGTGATACCCACGATGAAACCAGGTACACCTTAATTGGTCCTAAACTTAAAGCATGATTAAAACTATAATTGCGCTTAAACCTTGTGAAATTTCATGACTTGTGTGTTGTGCGAAACAATATATGTTATATCTCGGAGGAATCTGAGAGCACGTCATGGTTGACATGACACTACTAAGGACCAACAATGTGAGGTTAGCGTCCTTAGCCTTGAACAACGTGTTAAACAGAGAGTTGATGTTAAACAGCGCATTAAACCTTCGACGTTGATTATTAGATTATCGGTAGCCTTATTTAAGATACCGAGTTCCAAGAATAACTTAGTTTTGTGCCATAAACTATGACATAAGTTTTTAAAATAATCAAAGCCCGGGCATGCAAAACGAAGCAGCTCCCGGTTGGGGAAACGCACTCGTTCCGAGCATAACATAAGGCAACCGAATGTGCAAGGAACGATCGGTCAAGCTTAAAAACACTTAAACGAATGTCAAATGAGACTTTTATGATTAAAACGTAACTGGGTTCGGATTTTAAGACGGCTATGCATAATTTTTAAAACCGAGTCTTTTGACACTAAGTAAGCGCAAATTTGAGCCCGTTACGCAAATCGAGAACGCCCGCAGGACCCGAAAACGAACCTATACTTATCCGAAAGATAAACATCATCTTTTAGCGCGTCATACGAAGCACGAAGTGGCCCTAAGGGGCCCATCCCAAACCGCCACCCCCCTATTTAAACATTTTCTTTTCTTTTTTTCTTTTAAATTTCACATAAAAAATTCTCAAAAATTCTGGTTTCTCTCAAGAACTTCAGCTGATTTCTTCATAAAACAACTCAAATCAAAGATATTAACACAAATCCATAAGGTTTCAAGCATGGTTTCTTGATTAAACATGATTTATAACCTAAAAACACTTTTTAATCCATGAATTTTGGATTTTTAAGCAAGTTTAAGGGCTGAATATGAACACCACATGAAATCCGCATTTTGATTTGATTTGGGTTAAAAATCCACGTTTTTGCGAGTTTTCGGTAGCCGGGAACGCACCGAAATGAAATCGGAAAAATCTAAAAATTTTGTGAGAAGTTCCTGGAAATGTATAAGGTGTTCTGGAATTTTTTTGGAATTTTTGAAATACTGATGGTATTTAATTTTAATTATGTGGTTAAAAATAGTTTTATAAATAATTTATTTAAATATACAAAATAAATTCCCAGAACATTTTCCAATAATCTCCAGATTTTTACGGATTTATATAAAAATTTAAAGATTTTTATATAAAATATAGATTAAATGGGAATTTACGGAACTAAAAATAGATTATTTTAAAGCAATTTCTGTAGTTTACCGTATAACGAACTTGTCGGAACTCGAAACTGACCCAACCCGACAAATAATATAATTGGAACACCGGGAGATTACCGGGCAAATTGGGCACCCTCGGTGTGTCCTAAGGCAATCCGGGAGAATTCTCAACGGCGAAAATGGAAACTCAAATTTGGGCAACTTAGACCCCCCGAACGCTCAAACTCCCTTGATAGAAAATTAATCATTCTTAAATAACCAAGTGTTGGTACAATTGGTATTCCCATACCATTACCCTAACACGTTAAACTACTGACTTTGGTTGGCACTCGAATCGGTGCCTGTAAGCCACTAAAAACTACTAATACTACCCTGACGTCCATCACCATACCAGTGTCCTACAGACTCAATCCGGAGTAAAAACTCCTGACCCGAGCCAAATTATAACCATTACCAACTTAGATACTGATTTGAGTCCCTTCTTGCATGTGTGTTATTAAAGTTGATCCAGCTAATCGACCACTCTAGTATTGAGACCACGATTTGCACGGTGAGTTTCACTACCCCGCTTTTAATTGTTTTGTTGTTTTACTTGGGGTGGAATGCATGTTAAAAACTGTGTTGAATACACCAAGTTGGGAGTGACTTTTACTCTCCCACTTGTAAACTATGTTACTGTTTTCTAGAATGACTTACATGTTACGAAACTGTGTTAATTGCACCAACTTGTGATGATGTGAATTGTCTAACACACGAACTACTTCCCCTCTACAAGTGATTAGCGTAAGCCGTGGGCAGTGGATAGTACTATTGGTTTGATGAACCCAATAGCTCCAAGTAGTGTCTAGGTGACACTGTGTGTCGGTGACTAGGCAACTGCACGGGTCCTAAATTCGGTTATGTTGATTAGGCATAACTGCAGGGGAACATTGAACTCAGTGCTGGAATGAAGTGCCTGTCTTAACATGGCCCAGTGGTAAGTGTCTGTGGTGACACAACCCGATGCGATGATGTGTCTGTATGACACGGAGTGACTATGACCATGATCATGAGTGTGACTGTGACTATGACCGTGACCGTAACTGTGACTGTGACGATGACCATGACAATAACTGTGCCTATGACTAGTGCAATTAAACTTGTTAACGTATACTGTTTCACAACAACTAAACAAGTGGGACTCACACAGCGTTTAGCTGACCTTTTTAAAACTAACATTCATTTCAGGTAAAGTGAAGCAAGTGTAAGAAATATGCGTGTGGATGGCTTTGGGTAGTGAACTGTAGCAGAATAAGAGCTGTGATAGCTCGTAGTACTGTACTTCAACTTTTGGTGTGTAATATGATACTGATAGTATGTTGTAACTGAGGTTCTCTCTGTTTATGATATCATGTTTTTAAACTATGGAGAATTACCACGTGTCTATGGCACCCTGCAATTGTCTTCCGCTGCGAGTCGGGGTGTGACAGAAGATGGTATCAGAGCCTTCAGTTATAGCGAACTAGGTATCTCTAAAGAACCTAGACTATAATCCTAAGTTAATCTGCACACGCTAAGAACCTTTAGAAACTGAGTAGTATGGCTATTACCAGGAAGCCCTAGTGGGGCAAATAAATTATTGTGGTCTGGAACACCATAATTTATCTGCTCATACTTGGGGGTTCATGGAACGTCATTGAGATAGGATGGACATCAGTCTACAAACCTCACCAACCGAAAGTAATTTTTTTTATAAATTGTAAAAATCGAAACTGCGTGCAATACGTACTTATGTGTATAATTGTGGAATGTCGAGTTTAGTATTTTGGTCATTCAAATTAGCATTGGGTGTGGTTTTGTTTTTTTCAGGTAGCATGTCGCATCGTTCGAGTCACCAGTCGACTTCGCATATGGAGACTGATTCTGAGGAGGATCCGCTAACACCCCTTTTGACATCGAGCTACTCGCCAGATCCTTCTAGTTATTGTTGTGGTTCGTACCCACCCAGACCTCGTACTAGGAGTGAGGGAGAGGCCTCGAGCGCCTACCGTTCCCCACCTCACCATCCGACTAGCTCCTCGGAGCATAGTCGTACCCCGGATGTTGCCATACTAGTAGGACCTATTCCTAGGAGCCCTACTCCCGCCACGAGGCATTAGGAGTGGGAGTTGGTAGCACCCCGCTTACCGTCACCCGAGACACCGCCTGACCCTTATACTCCTTCCACTCCGAGTACTTTCTCACCCTCCTCATCTAGCCCTCTTGTTATACCCACCTTTGGCCTCCGACAAACGGCTCGTCGGAGGGTACTTACGCCTATACCTGTGTTCTCACCGCCCGTTTCCCCTATTCGTCCGACACCCATACCTATAGGGACCCAGCAGCATTTTACTGCCCGCTTTCTGACCCCACCTCGGGAGGACCCTTCCCCGTTTCACACATACGAGCGAGGTGGCCCTTCCCAGCCGTTTAGAGAGCCTTCTCCACCCGTCTGGGGTATCCCTGTTCCTCCTCAGGAGGTGCCTGCTCCCATCACCGAGAGCAGCATGATGGGATTTCTGTTCGAACAGATTTCATTACTACGGATGGCACGATATGAGGATGAGCAGTAGAGGAGGTCGATGGGAGACTACCTGATCGTCTTACAGCAGGCGATCATCGCTTTACAGCAGGGTATGGGGTATGTTCATCATGAGCAGGATCATTTCTGTGCATTGGTATACAGATGCATCGGTGCTATTGTAGGTTTGCTCGCAGGTCTTGGAGGATTGGCCTGGTGGATGTGGCGTTCCTAGTATGGTTTTCTTTCGGTATAGTTAGAGGTGATGTATCTTTTGTACATCCTACCAAGCACTGGGTTATACCCATGTCGAGGTGGTGATGCAGTCATAGTATTTTCACGTTTTCCTGGTTAGTACTTTTGTTGCATCGAGTCTGTACGTCACTAGGTGACACATTTTTACAGCACGTCTAAGCACTGGCCCTTATGGGTTAAGTCTATGTGCAAATTTTGACGCTTGTATGATGATGACATTACATATATATATGCGATGCTTATGACTATATGTACCGTGGATTCATGTGTGTGATGAAGTGTGTGTTATGTTTTACCCGAATATGTGACATGTGTTAACTGGATACGTGACATTGATACCTAGACATCTATTGTTTATAATAGAATGGCCCTGAAACGCGCACCACAAATGACTGAGGCAGATATTGCGCAAATGATAGCGCAACAACTCCAAGCTGTTATTCCCACGATTGTGGCGCAGGTTAGCGACGATATTAATGCTAACCCGCAACTAAATCAGTAACCCGGACCGGTAGGTCAGAACGATAATTAGAATAATGGTAGGCCAGCTTGCACATATAAGCATTTCATGGAATGCGAACTGATGGAATTCAATGGGACTGAGGGACCCAATGGGTTTGTGAAATTGGTCGAAAAGTCAGAATCGGTACTTAACACAAGTAATTGTCCTAGTAATTGTGCAGTTAAGTATACAACCTGTACCTTTATCGACCATGCTATAAATTGGTGGAACACTATTGTTCAAACTCGCGGACAGGACGCGATTAATGCTATGACTTGGGATGATCTCAAGATACTGATGAGGGAAAGGTTTTGCCCAACTCATGAAATTCAGAAGCTTAAGCATGAATTCTGGAACCTGCAGATGCAAGGTGTTGATCATGCAGGTTATACCAACCGTTTCAATGAACTGGCACGTATATTGCCAGACATGGTCCGACCGGAGTCCAAGAGGATTGAAAGGTATATCTGGGGACTGGCCCCAGAAGTGAGGAGTATCATTATCATTAATTCGGTGGAATACTGAACCATGCACGAGGTAGTAGCCAGGTTAGGTATCGTTACATATGACATGGTTAGGCGTAAGATTGTGACAATGCCGGGAGAGCCGGCCGGAAACAAGCGGGAAGCCCCGGAGAGTAGTCGCGCAAGGGCAGCAGCGACGAAGAGGGGGAGAAATACTAGCCAAAACTATGCCATGACTACCCCCGTGGGTAACTTAGATGGCTACAAAGGAAAGGCCCCAAAGTGCAATAAATGCGCTTTCCACCACTCTTGTATATGCCGAGCAGTGATATGCTCGAAGTGTCATAACCATGGGCATTTTACCAAAGACTGTAAGATGACCGTGGACCCAAATCCCAAACCAACTCGTTTTCAACCTGCTAGGCCTCAACCTCTTCAGCAGCGACCTCAACGACCAGCACCACAGGTTACCTACCCCCGTGCATGCTTTGGATGTGGCAGCACGAAGCATTTTTGTAATAGTTATCCGAAGTTAGCCCAGCAGATGGCAGAAAGGAACACCCAGAACAAAGAATCTACCTCGAATGCAGCTCGAGGTGGTGCCTTTGTCATGGGACCTGGTGACGCACGCCAGAATCCCAATGTGGTTTCAGGTACGTAACTCGTTTCCAATCAATTTGCTTCAGTCTTATTTGATACGAGAGCCGATAGAAGTTATGTGTCGATTGCATTTTTGCTACTCTTAAATATTCCTGCTGTTGACCTGAAACACCCCTATACCATTGAAATTGCCAGCGGGAAACCAATTACCAGTCACCAACTTATTGGTAATTGCCCTACAACCTTTAACGGTTACCAGTTTACTATTGACCTTTTAACCAGTAGAATTGGGTAGTTTTGATATTGTCATAGGAATGGACTGGGTTGTCCAACAATCGTGCTGAAGTGTTATGTGAACAAAAGGTTGTGAAGATTCCTTTATCCCCCACGGATGCAATTATGGTACAAGGAGAGAAGTTAGGCGCCACATTGAACCTTATATCTCACCTTAAGGCGTTGAAGTGTATACGACAGGGATGTGACGTGTTCTTAGCTAGCATCACATTGGAGGAGCCATCCAATAAACGTATTGAAGACATTCCAGTAGTATGTGAATACCCTGATGTGTTCCTGGAGGAATTGCCCGGATTGCCGCCCAATCGGCAAGTCTAGTTTCGCATCGACTTAATACCAGGAACGACACCTGTTGCCAAGGCCCTATATCGTCTTGCACCATCCGAGATGCAAGAGCTATCCACGCAGTTGCAGGAGTTACTCAATCGTGGTTTTATCCGTCCTAGTTATTCCCCTGGGGAGCCCCAGTTTTGTTTATAAAGAAGAAGGACGGTAGCTTCCGCATGTGCATCGACTACAGGGAACTGAATAAAGTCACTATCAAGAATCGGTACCCTCTTCCGAGAATCGATGATCTCTTTGATCAGTTGCAAGGAGCCCGATACTTTTCTAAGATAGACCTTTGGTCAGGTTACCATCAGGTAAAGGTCCAAGAGGACTATATTCCTAAGACCACATTTCGAACTCGTTATGGCCACTACGAATTCCTTGTTATGCCCTTTGGGTTAACCAACGCACCTGCGGTGTTCATGGACCTCATGAACAGGGTATGTAAGCCATACTTTGACAAATTTGTCATCGTCTTCATTGACGATATTTTGATCTACTCCAAGAGTAAAGGCGAGCACGAGCATCATTGACGTGCTATCTTGGAGATACTACAGACCGAAAAACTATACGCTAAGTTGTCTAAGTGCGACTTTTGGTTACAAGCCATACAATTTCCAGGGCATATGGTGGATCAACATAGAATTCATGTGGATCCAAGCAAGATTGAAGCAATTAAGAACTGGCCAGCGCCGAAATCCCCAAAAGAAATACGCCAATTCTTTGGATTGGCAGGGTATTATCTTCGCTTCATCGAAAACTTTTCCAGTATCGCGCAATCGTTAACCACATTGACGCAGAAGGATAGGAAGTATGAATGGGGTGAAGACCAAGAAACAGCGTTTCAGCTGTTAAAGAAAAAGTTATGTAAAGCCCCAATCTTGACATTACCCGAAGGCAATGACGACTTTGTCATATATTGCGACGCATCGTGACAAGGGCTTGGATGTGTCCTTATGCAAAGAAATAAAGTTATCGCGTACGCTTCTAGACAACTGAAGGTGCACGAGAAGAATCACACGACCCATGACCTGGAACTAGGAGCAGTTATATTCGCATTGAAGATTTGGAGACGTTATTTATATGGTGCCAAGTGTACTATATACACTGATCACAAAAGCCTCCAACATATTTTCGATCAAAAAGACTTAAACATGAGGCAGGGCAGATGGGTGGAATTGTTAAATGATTATGATTGTGGGACAAAGTACCACCCGAGGAAAGTTAATGTGGTAGCAGATGCGCTAAGTAGGAAGGATCGAATTAAGCCCCTGCGAGTGAGAGCCTTGGGAATGATCGTGCAGACAAGTTTGGTAGATAAGTTTGGTTACAAGCCGTACAATTTCTAGGGCATGTGGTGGATCAACATACAATTCATGTGAATCCAAGCAAGATTGAAGCAATTAAGAACTGGCCAGCGCCGAAATCCCCAAAAGAAATACGCCAATTCTTAGGATTGGCAGGGTATTATCTTCGCTTCATCGAAAACTTTTCTAGTATCGCGCAATCGTTAACCACATTGACGCAGAAGGATAGGAAGTATGAATGGGGTGAAGACCAAGAAACAACATTTAGCTGTTAAAGAAAAAGTTATGTGAGGCCCCAATCATGACATTACCCGAAGGCAATGACGACTTTGTCGTATATTGCGACGCATTGTGACAAGGGCTTGGATGTGTCCTTATGCAAAGAAATAAAGTTATCGCGTACGCTTCTAGACAACTGAAGGTGCACGAGAAGAATCACACGACCCATGACCTGGAACTAGGAGTAGTTATATTCGCATTGAAGATTTGGAGACGTTATTTATATGGTGCCAGGTGTACTATATATACCGATCACAAAAGCCTCCAACATATTTTCGATCAAAAAGACTTAAACATGAGGCAGCGCAGATGGGTGGAATTGTTAAATGATTATGATTGTGAGACAAAGTACCACCCGGGGAAAGCTAATGTGGTAGCAGATGCGCTAAGTAGGAAGGAACGAATTAAGCCCCTGCGAGTGAGAGCTTTGGGAATGATCGTGCAGACAAGTTTGGTAGATCAAATCCGGAACTCGCAGATGAAAACCCTGAAGGAAAGCGAGTTATCCGGTGAAGGATTGCACGGGAACGAGAAAAGTTTTGTGAAGAAAACGGACGAGGTGTTGTATTTCAAGAATTGAGTGTGGATTCCTGCAGGTTCGGAGCTGAGACAATTAATAATGGACGATGCTCATAAATCGAAATATTCGATTCATCCCGGTACAGACAAGATGTACCACGACCTGAAAGAGTTTTATTGGTGGCCAGGAATGAAAAAGGACGTGGCCGAATATGTGATCCAATGCTTGACTTGTGCACGAGTCAAGGCTGAGTATCAGAAACCCTCGGGAATGTTGCAACAACCCGAAATACCTCAATGGAAGTGGGAACAAATCACGATGGATTTCGTGACCCATCTTCCGAAAATGCCTCGTGGTCATGATGCGATCTGCGTAATCGTAGATCGATTGACCAAATCCGCACATTTTATTCCGATTCGCACTATGTATAAGACCGACCAGTTGGCCGAAATTTATACTAATGAGATAGTAGCTAGACATGGTGTCCCGATTGCTATTATTTCCGACCGAGACAGCCACTTTACTTCAAGATACTGGCAGAAACTACAAGAGGCTTTGGGGACGCGAACTGATTTAAGCACTGCTTATCATCCCCAAACCGATGGCCAATCGGAATGCACGATTCAGACATTAGAGGACTTGCTTCGTGCTTGTGTCCTGGACTTCAGAGGAAGTTGGGACAAGCACCTCCCACTAGTGGAATTCTCGTATAACAATAGTTACCATAGTAGCATTCAAGTAGCCCCGTATGAGGCCCTCTATGGTCGAAAGTGCCGATCACCAGTTTGTTGGGCCGAGGTGGGAGACACTAAACTGACGGGATCTGAACTAGTTCAGGAAACGACTGATAAGGTCCATCAGATTCAAAAACGTTTACAAGTCACTCAGAGCCGACAGAAGAGCTGGGCTGATGTACGTAGAAAACAATTATCGTTCAAAGTAGGTGAACGAGTTATGTTAAAGGTATCTTCGTGGAAAGGCGTTATCCGATTTGGAAAGTCAGGAAAGCTAGCCTCGCACTACATTAGGCCATACGAGATCCTAGCCAAAGTAGGTCCCGTAGCATATCGGTTGAAGCAACCAACCGAGCTTAATGCCATTCATAATGTCTTCCACATTTCAAACTTAAAGAAGTGCCTTTCAGACAAGGCCACTCAGATACCATTGGAGGACATCCACGTTGATGATAAAATCCACTTTTTGGAAGAGCCGGTGGAAATAGTTGATGGTATGGTCAAACAATTAAGGCATGACAAAATTTCACTGGTTAAAGTATGGTGGATTTCTAAACAAGGACCTGAATATACCTGGGAACGGAAGGATGAATTCCGTAGAAAATAACCTCACCTCTTCCCTAGCGTGAAAAGTAAATTTCGGGGATGAAATTTCTTAACCAGAGGAGACTGTGATACCCACGACGAAACCAGGTACACCTTAATAGGTCCTAAACTTAAAGCATGATTAAAACTATAATTGCGCGTAAATCTTGTGAAATTTCATGGCTTGTGTGTTGTGAGAAACAATATATATTATATCTCGGAGGAATCTGAGAGCACGTCATGGTTGACATGACACTACTAAGAACCAACGATGAGAGGTTGGCGTCCTTAGCCTTGAACAACGTGTTAAACGGAGACTCGACGTTTAACAGCGCATAAACCTTTGACATTTTTATTAGATTATCGGTAGCCTTATTTAAGAATCCCAGTTCCAGGAATAACTTAGTTTTGTGCCATAGACTGTGACATAAGGTTTGAAAAAAATCAAAGCTCGGGCACGCAAAATGAAGCAGCTCCCGGTTGGGGAAACGCATTCGTTCCGGGCATAACATAAGGCAAAGCAAGGAACGATCGATCAAGCTTAAAAACACTTAAACGAACGTCAAACGAGACTTTTATGATCAAACGAGACAGTTATGCATAATTTTTAAAACCGAGTCTTTTGACACTAAGTACGCGCAAAATGGAGTCCGTTACACAAATCGAGAACGCGCGCAGGACCCGAAAACGAACCTATACTTATCCGAAAGATAAACATCATCTTTTAGCGCGTTATAACGAACCACGAGGTGGCCCTAAGGGGCCCACCCCAAACCGCCACCCCCCATATTTAAACATTTTTTTTTCTTTTTTTCTTTTAAATTTTACATAAAAATCCTTCAAAAATTATGGTTTCTCTCAAGAACTTCAGCAGATTTCTTCATAAACCAACTCAAATCCATAAGGTTTCAAGCATGGTTTCTTGATTAAACATGATTTATAACCTAAAAACCCTTTTTAATCCATGAACTTTGGAGTTTTAAGCAAGTTTAGTGGCTGAATATGAACACCACATGAAATCCCTAGTGTTATATGGCAGCCATGGTTACTAATCATTGGGGTTTGATACCCAAATCAACTCTTATTCGACGAAATCGCTTAACTATTCGTTTTAACCGAAAACAATGAATTAAAGCTTGATTGATCTAAGTTCTAGCATATTTGGGTTGTACTTGATGTGTAGGAACTGAATATAGCCTTCACACACTTCTAGGATCAAGATAAACGCTTGGAATCAGAAGAATCGCTAGGTATATGATCCGAAAACCCAATCTAGGCAAGGCAGAAAATTGTTTGGCCTATAACTTGGTCCGTGTAACTTGGATTGAGCTGAAATTTGGTGTGGTGATGTAGAGTATTGTCAGGAAGGTCCACAAAATTTTAGAATTTTTAGAATTCTCTACGATTTTTGGTGAATTTTTAACTGTTTTACAAAAAGAATTTCGGAAAAAATAATAAACGAATTCAATAAATCACCAAATTTTCCAGTGACACTAAGGAACATATGGGGAATGTTCTAGGAAAATTCAGAGTCCATTGGTAGAGTTTTGATTTGGGTTAAATATCCGCGTTTTTGCGAGTTTTCGGTAGTTGGGAACGCCCGAAACAAAATCGGAAAAATCTCAAAATTTTTTGAGAAGTTCCTGGACATGTATAAGGTGTTCCGGAATTTTTTCGGAATTTTTGAAGTAGTGATGGTATTTAATTTTAATTATCTGGTTAAAAATAGTTTTATAAATGTTTTATTTAAATAAGTAAACTAACAAAATAAATTCCCAGAAATGTTTCCAATAATCTACAGATTTTTACTGATTTATATAAAAATTTACAGATTTTTATATAAAATATAGATTAAATAGGAATTTACGAAATTAAAATAGATTATTTTAAAGAAATTTCGGCAGTTTACCGTATAACGAACCTGCCTGAATTGGGAACTGACGCAACCCGACAAATACTATAATTGGAACAACGGGAGTATTCCGGAAGATTCCCGGGCAAATTGGGCACCCTGGGTGTGTCCTAAGGCAGTTCGGAAGAATTCTCGACGGTGAAAATGGAAAGTCAAATTTGGGCAACTTAGACCCTCGAACGCTCAAACTCCCTTGATAGAAAATTAATCATTCTTAAATAACTACGTGTTGGTACTATTAGTATTCCCGTACCATTACCCCAACACGTTAAACTACTGACTTTGGCTGGCACGCGAATCGGTGCCCGGAAGCCAAACTGAAAACTACTAATACTACCCTGACGTCCATCACCATAAAAGTGTCCTATAGACTCAATCCGGAGTAAAACTCCTGACCCGAGCCATGTTATAACTATTACCAACTTAGATACTGATTTGAGTCCCTGCTTGCACGTGTGTTATTAAAGTGGATCCAGCTAATCGACCACTCTTGTATTGAGACCACGGATTACACGGTGAGTTTCACTACCCCGCTTTTAACTGTTTTATTGTTTTACTTGGGGTGGAATGCATGTTAAAAACTATGTCGAATACACCAAGTTGGGAGTGAGTTTTACTCTCCCACTTATAAACAGTGTTACTATTTTCTGGACTGACTTGCATGTTACGAAACTGTGTTAATTGCACCAACTTGTGATGATGTGAATTGTCTAACACATGAACTACCTCCCCTCTACAAGTGATTAGGGTATGCCGTGGGCACTAGATAGTACTATTGGTTTGACGAACCCAGTTGCTCTAGGCAGTGTCTAGATGACACTGTGTGTCGGTGACTAGGCAACTACACGCGTCCTAAATTCGGTTATATTGATTAGGCATAACTGCAGGAGAACATTGAACTCAGTGCTGGGATGAAGTGCCTGTCTTGACACGGCCCAGTGGGAAGTGTCTGTGGTGACATGACCCGATGCGATGATGTGTCTGTATGACACGGAGTGACTATGACCATGACCATCACAGTGACTATGACTACGACCGTGACCGTAACTGTGACTGTGACTATGACCATGATAGTAACTGTGACTGTGACTAGTGCAGTTACACTTGATAACATATATTGTTTCACAACAAACTAAACCAATGGGACTCACGCAGCGTTTAGCTGACCTTTTTAAAACTAACATGCATTTAAGGTAAAGCGAAGCAAGAGTAAGAAATGTGCGTGTGGATGGCTTTGGGTAGTGAATTGTAGCAGAATAAGAGTTGTGATAGCTCATAGTACTGTACTTAAACTTATGGTGTGTAATATGATACTGATAGTATGTTGTAACCGAGGTTCTCTCTGTTTATGATATCATGTTTTTAAACTATGGAGAATTACCACTTGTCTGCGGCACCCTGCATTTGTCTTCCGCTGCGAGTCGGGGTGTGACAACATGCTTGTGGGAATATGGACATGAAATGGTGATTAAAAGGTGATATGATAAATATTATTTTAATCAGGATATAAACACTAAAATTAATATTATTTGAAGTGTAAAATAGCATGGAACTTTGACATAAAGTTTACTAGCTTTGCATGTTGTACTATGTGCTTAAAAGTGTTGTAAAATACATGAAATCTCATGATTTATGTGACCTACACAATAACTGCACTAATCTAATTATAACCATCATTTTATTCATTATATAACATGTATTGTGTTAAAATATGAAGTCGTTTCAAGTTCGGATGGTTATGGTAACGTTTGACGCAAAACTATGCGGTAAAAACGGTAAAAATCGCCTTTTAAGAGGATTTTTATGAAACTGTTTTAGATCAGTAACTAAACTGATATTTTTGATGTAAATATAAGTATATTAACTTATATTAAGTTTATTGGGTGTTTGGTTGGTCATACATAACTTCCGACGCCCGAAAACGTTACCAAATCCCTACAAAACGCATTTTTCAATGTACACTAGAATGGGTTGTTAATGGATGAACCTTATGTGTTTAAATGTGTCATGTGATTTAAATATGTGAATATGATAATATATTAAGTGTTGACATGACAGCGGGAATTAAGACTATGCATGTACGCTTGTATGTTTAAAACGGTAGAATCAGTGAAACCGCGTTAAAATGTGTAACTTATTTGTCGAGCATGAAAATTGATACATAGGTTACTTAGTGAGTTATATTTCATGTATACATGATTTATAAATGATAAGTGTATGAGTTAACGAGATTTCGCGTGTTATGATGTTATGAAAAATGTGCACGTTTATGTATATATATTACGACAGGCAAATCGTAGATATATAGTACTTATATACGGGAGTGTAATGGATATAATATTAAGGTCACCAATAAAATCGTTCAAGTCGCAAAATCTTAAAAATATATAGATATATGAACACATATATATTAATATGCCAACATAATAAAAAATAATAACTTTTCTAGAAAATCTCAAAGTTATGTGAAAATTCTAAGTATTGGAGAAACTTAGGAATTTTGTAATATATTGATTATTAAATCGTGCCTACGTATGATAATACATGTAGAATCAAATTGTGGGATCGAGCTATTTTAAATATGCACCCAAAGGTGAGTGTCACTAAACCCCTCTTTTTATTGTTTTAGTATATATTTTGGGGGAAGAACACGCCTTAAAAGGATAAGTATACGTTTTCGTATAAAATATGCCTTTGATTAAACTATAAATATCTTTTCGTGGAAAATATGATTTGGAAATTATGTGATATGTTTTTAGAGAAAAACATGGTTTTGGATATAAAATATGTTTTGGGATGAAACGGATTTTGGAATAATGATATATGCGTTTCGGGGATGAAACGGGGATTTTATGGCGTTATGGGATAGAACGATTGTGTGGATTTAAAATGTTTAAATCTAAAGTTGTAACGAATTGGCCCGGTCTCAAGAGAGTGAGTATCGGGATTAGGCTTACGTTTCTATGGGGACATCGGGGATTCGTACAAGGTGTTATATTAAATTTTATCATTTTTGTAGGATATATATATTGTTCATAAGGTTGGCACCTTGGGTGACCCATTGCGGGCACTTTGCGCGAACTTATCCATTTAGTCATTAATATGGATCGCGTGGAATTGTTGATAGATCTATCGGGTTGACAACCCCGTTGCGACCGGTAGCTCCGTATCATGTCAAGCGACGAATTTATATTCTCTTATTGTCTAGCGTTGATTATACCCTTAATGTTATCGTAATGTCTTGCAAACTTACGAATCTGAACAAATGGATGTTAAAATTTAATATGTGAAAACCTTGGGAAAATGTCGAAATATCTTAAGATCCTTATAAAGAAGGAATGCTTACGATGACTGACCCTTGGCGTTTTATTAAGGAAATAAATAAACTTTCAAAAATATTAATTGGATGTTTTGATTATAAACACATAATTAGAAAGTTTTTCCTTGGATGAAATTATTTTAAATTTGAGTATGTGAGCTCACCCTCCTTTGTGTTGACACTTGATTTTAACGTGTCCTTCAAGTACTTGAGCATAGCTTCGGGAATTATGGCGTATCTTGTGGTTGTGATGCATGTTTGTTTAATAATAAACTTTGGACATTTTTAAAACTTATTTGGGACCGACTGTATTAAGATCCATAAGGATCAAGACAACTTAACTATGTTATGGTTGTGGTATGTGTTTAAATTTGGAAACAGTGTTTTAATTAAGTAATATGTCCAAATTAACGATGCATCGTCCACTAAGATATTAATGGGCACCAACTTCCGTCACCATTACGTTTGTATTCCCGCTGCAACGTTTTTGGGGTGTTACAGAAGTTGGTATCAGAGCCAATGGTTGTTAGCGAACTACATGTTTTCAGGGGAAAACTCTAGACTTCAACCAAAGAATTTTGAGATATAAGTCCAAAATTCGTGAAGCCAAAAGTTTTAAATAAACATGGATTTTTATCATGTATGAGAACCATTGCGTGTTATAGTGCATACGTGCTAATCTGTTTATTTGGGCCTTATGTGTTATTTTTCATTTGAACACACACTTACTTTGTACGGTTATATATGTCACAGATGTCGCACGAGCATGAGGTCATCGAGATTATTGACTCTGAGAGCGAGCCAGAATTCGAGACTTCACCTAGATCCATATTACCAAAGATACCCCCTACGATTCCACAGTTTTTTGATGTGGCCGAATTCGCTTCATCCTTCCAGGTTAACCCTGTTGCGTTTGCAAGTCAGGTTGACCCACGTTATGCTTTTACAAGAAACAGTTGGATCGAAGACGATGATGATGATGCTCCACCCTCGATTTACGAGACTGGGCAATCATCAGGTACCGTGCCTGTTATCGATGACGTGGATCGAGATGCTCCGTTGATCGGAGGATCTTATAGTATCGCACAAGTAGTAGACGTTACCATTGTTACGGCTCAGCCGTTAGAGCCATTGGTCGTCTCATCTACTATCGTTGCTGAGCCCACTACTGAGATCCCTCCACCTGATATTACTGAGTCGTCATTTCCATCGATCGAGTTGCGCGCTCCTACTGCACCCCTGTTGGTGTACTTTCGACGTAGGAAGAGGATACGACCTGTCGGAGACATCGCTTCAACATCCAGAGCTGAGACAGCATCTGCTTCGAAGAAGCAGAAAGGAGTGTGGGTTGACAGATGCTCTCACTGCGACCGTCAGTTGGGGGTCATACGCGGATATCTGGAGGCGATCAGGGGAAAGGTGAAGGACTTGGAGGGCAAATGGACTGGTTTGATGAGCTTAAGGACTTGGATGACAGTGCTATAGACCAAATGCACTGGAGGATAGTTGAGGTGGAGGAGCTTGTGAGGAAGCTTCTAGAGTTTGTTGGCATGAAGAAATGATGGTTGTTTGTTTGTTTTGTAAGTCTCTTTGATAAACCCTTATATTGGCTTGCATGTGAATTTATGGATATTTAGGAGGAAATTTCATCTAGACTTGTTATTGGTGGTTGATTAAAAAAGGGTAAATGCACGGTACCCCTGACCGCGGGAGGGTTCTCCCTCCCCAAGCTAGCTTAGCCCCATAGCTGCCTGGCGGTTACTACCCAGCAGGATTATTCGGGCCGAGCTGGACTCGAACCCGCGTCCTCCCGTTTGGAATGGGTGAGGCTGGCCACTGGGCTGACACCCCGTGGTTTTATTGGTGGTTGATTATGTCACACCATATTTTGATTAGTCGTTTTACTATGAACAAGCTTTGTAAATTTCAGTGATAAATATCAATGTTATGGATTTCTTTTGGTTAAATTATTCTCATTATTATGTGGATGCATGTGTATTGTTTAGTCCACTATTATTTAATGATTGAAATATTTAAACAATGTCTTATGTTGATATTATTATTGCAATAATAGAAACGACAAGATGCCGCCAAAAGCGAGACAGGGTACTGGACTACCTACCACCCCAGAAGAGTTGGCATAACTCATAGTCCAACACGTTAATACTGCCTTGGAACAGCGTGACGCTAACCAGAATATTGGGCAAGGACGTGGACGTGGTGCTCCTGGGCATGGTTAAGGTGGTGTACAGATTGGAAACCCGCAAGGTAAAATTCGGAAAAGTTTTTGTAGTTCCTGTGTTATGATATAATCAGAGTGTGATCTTGATTTTTCATTAACCTTGTGAACAGTGCATGGATGTACGTATAAAACATTTCAGGGCTGTAACCCACGATCATTTACTGGTGCTGAAGGGCCTCTTGAAATCACTAGATGGATCGATGTTGATGCATATGTCTGTTGCCTACGTCATCGTATAATATCGAGTCAGTATTAGGAGTGAAATGTCGAAGTTTATGTATATTTAGGGACAAGTTCGCTTGAAATGGTAGTGGTAGTCAAGTTCGTCCTAACTTGACTAATCAAGTTCGCCCGAACTTGCACTCCCACCAGCGAACTTGTGTTAGTAACATTCAGAGATTTTGTCACAGAGACGGCGAAGCTCTGTCAAAGTGTTTCCAGAATCTGTAACGTCAAATATTAATGAAACGGTGATTAAATAGCAACAAATGAGTGTATCCTATGTCGCCTAAGCAAACGGATTCCGCACGTTTACCTTAGGTTTGTCAGATTACTGCCCGAACGATCCGTATAACGGTCCTACAAGTGGTATCAGAGCTAGAACAGCCTGATTTGATAGTATCAAGACAAGAACTCTTCTATTTCTACTACATTCTTCACTTTTTCTTAACTTTTGAACATAAAATGAAGAATTCATGGTCAAAATCTTTTGAATTTTGAATATATCATGTAAAACTCATAATAGATAAACCCTTGAGTAGATCAGAGCTTAAAACAAACGAATTCTTGCCGAAAAATTGAAAAAACCATGTTTGAAAACACATGTTCGCTCGAACTTGATTGTTTTTTCAAGATTTTTGGGTAAGTTCGCTCGAACTTGCTTATTTTTTCAAACAAATTTCATCAAGTTCGCCCGAACTTGATTAAATATTGTTGAAAAACATTACAAGTTCGCCCGAACTTGTAAAGCCTTTTGAAATTCTTACAAGTTCGCCCGAACTTACATATTTCTCTTGAAATTAATACAAGTTCGTTCGAACTTCCTTATTTCTCTTGAAACTTATACAAGTTCGCCCGAACTTGTTAAATAGCTGAGCTTCACACGCTGTGACAAGTTCGACCAAACTTGTCAAAGGCATGAAAATCCCGAAAAACGTCTCAGACATTATATATTGTTAGATTCGTATTGACGAGACGAGTTTAAAGCTCTAATCTGGTAAAAAAAATCTGAAAAATTTTAAACGTTTTTAGCAAACCGATACGTTGATATTGTCGGTTAAAAAGTTAAATTTTTCTAAAAATTGTCTGTTTGCTAATCTTTTTCAAGTGTTTTGAACGAAAGATTAGTTTGGAAAACGAAATGGAGTACATGAAGCCTCCTATGTTGATGAATATAGATGAATATGATGTTTGGAAATGAAAATTTGAGAGCTGGGTCAAAGCTACGCATTTCCATAATTGGGTCGTGATTGAGACAGGTTATGTCATTCCTAGAGATGAAAATCAGCAAATTCTGGAGAAGTGCAAATATTCTACTCAACAATAAGATGATTATTTTGCTGAAAAGAAAATAATTAATCTGATACAGCAATTGGTAAAAGGAAATATCTTGAATCTGCTACAAGAATGTGATACGGCACAAAAGCTATGGAATGCTCTACGTGCTAAATATCTGGAGCGTGCTGAGATGGTTAAAAGCAAGAAGGTAAAGTCAGAGTTAAAAATTGTTGATAAAGAAGTGGTAAAGGTACAAATTGTGGAGGTCGAAAAACCTTGCACAAAGTGTATTGAATCTGTGTGCTTAAATTGTAAAAAATTCAAATCTATTAATGTCAAACTTTTGAAAATTTTGGAATGTTTGTCATTAGAAAATAAAAAGTTAAAAGAAAATGAAAAGAATTTTGAAAATCAAATAAAAATTTTAGAAAATAAAAAATTAGAAAATGTGAAATACTTTCAAAATAATATAAAAAATTTAGAAAATGATAAATCTGTTTTGAATAAAAATGTTATTGAAAAACAGAATATAATAAACTCGCATCTTGTAAAAGTTAGAAAACTTGAACAAGATATTGATATTGCAAAAAATAAATTTAATGATTTAGAAAAACAATTCAAAGGTTTTGTGACTTTATATGTAATGTTAGATCAGATATGTCCTAAACCGTTCAATAAGAATAAAAAAGAAATTCCAATAAGTGACAATGTCACAAATTATGACGATGTCATAATTAAGGATTGTGATGATAATACCGATGATAAAAATGATAAAAAAGAAATATTTTTGAAATTAAAAGAAAAATTCAAGAAACTGTTCTACAATCTGCTAAAAAGGTGAATGCTCATCGCAAAAACCTTCTAAGCAGAATGGAGAACAAAAACAACATGAAAAACAAAATTCTAAACATTTTCAAGACAAAAATAAAAGCTCATCGGTACGGTCATTCAATCATTATAAAAACTCACAAAAATTTGAGAATAAGTGGTGCAGGTCGGATCATAGTGCTTCAAAGTCAAATCAATTTTATAGAAGAAGCAGGAAAGATGACTACTACATGTTAAATCAATGTGCTGATTTGGGTGTTTGGTCTGAATGGAGAAATTGGTACGATAACAGAGTGTGTTACAACTGTGGATTTGGTGGACACATTGCTGTTAACTGCCTGAAAAAGAGATTTGATACGATAAGATGCTATAAATGTCAAATCAAAGATCATATTTCCAGGGATTGTCCGACTAATCTAAAAAGAAGATCGGTTAAATCTCAGGGGGAGAAAAGACCAGAGGAGAAGAAAATAGAGAAGAAAAATGAGAAAACTGTAGAGAAGCCCAAAGAACAAAAAGTCAAGTTATCACAAGGGCAAAAAGTCAGATTAAGAAAAAAGAAGAAAAAAGTTAGAGAGTATTTGGAAAAGATTTTGTCCTCGGATACGTCTAAAAAATCAGATAAAAGTTCTAATGAATCATTTTACTCACAGTCAAGTAAAACGAATTCATCAGATACAAATCTGAGGACAAAAGAGAGAGCAGTGGAGAAAAACTTGATAATTCAAACAGTTAAAAAATCAAAGAAAGTAAAATTTTCAAATAAAGTTTCTATCAAACTGTTTGAATATAAAAAAAAGTCTGAATGTTTGTTTACTTCAGATGTTAATGAATTTGGTAAACCTAAGTCCAGAATGGATTGGGTTCCAATTCAATACTGATTAAAATTTGTTTGGATGTGCAGGATAACCAAGCTTCAACCTAATCGTCGTTTCAGAAGCAGTGGTTGTTTATACATAGAGACAAGAGACAGGAGTGATATTCCACACAAACAAATTGGTAGTCTCGCGTTCACATTCGTAAAAAATCATTAAATGGTTAAAATGGAAGATTTTTATTTTCAATTTCGAAAAGATGTTTCCAATTTTAGGGGAGAAAAATTTAAAATTGTCAAAAATAAAAAAAAATTATTTCAAAATCATTTTAGATAGATAATTTAAAAAAAAAAAAGCCAAAAACAGTAGAAAATCTCAGAATATCAAAAACATTGAAAAATGAAAAATGAAATTACTTGTCCGAAAAGAGGAAATGATAGTAAATTAGTGAATTATC
The DNA here is from genome assembly GCA_947069175.1 of Scalesia atractyloides. Taxonomy (NCBI): domain Eukaryota; kingdom Viridiplantae; phylum Streptophyta; class Magnoliopsida; order Asterales; family Asteraceae; genus Scalesia; species Scalesia atractyloides. The sequence goes on from CAMTDV010000019.1 coordinate 17,600,181, forward strand.
AGTGCATGCTAAAGATATGTATTGTTTAAGATGGTTAAACAATCTTACTAAAGATGTGTCGGTAGTCTTAGCTAGACTAGTAGTTTTGTGAAACGATACAAACCTAAAAAGAAAAGCCTAGTTCTAGTGGGAAACGCGATTGAAAGGATAGTACTTAGTTTTGTCCCTCGTGAGTGTGTGCCTACTCGGTAATCGCTAAATACCGAAAAGCATAAAAACCGGTTAGTTTGTGAATTTTCACATCTTACTGAAATAATCACTGTGATTGTGTTTTCATGTTCAAAAGATTTAAACTTGTTTTATTTCTTTATTTTATTTAAGCATTGGACATCCTCTGCGTATACGAAAGTATCGAACTGGATGTTAGTGCCTAAACGTTTCTGCTTAATTTTACTTGGTGTTTCGTTTAAATCTTGGATCACCTATATGTGAATATCGAACTGGTGGTTAAAACCTAAACAATTTCAACTTGTTTTTCATTTCTTATTTTGTTTAAACATTGGACTTTCTCTGCGTATCGAAAGATCGACCTGATTGTTAATGTTTAAATATTCTGTGTTATCTTCACACAATTCACAGTTGATGAAAGTTTAAAGGCATTACTAGAGTCAGTGTATTACATGATGAGGGGATATGCTGAGATCATGGGGTCTATAAGAACTTAGTGCAAATTAATGTACCTTAATGTATCAGTAGCATTACGAAAGTTTCTTGATTGAGTTTAAGTGGAAAACAATAACCACAATCCATGTGAATTGTTTAAACTGAGTGTTTCATCTAGATCAACGGTGCAGCTGATATGTCTCAGTAAACTGATATGATCCTCTAGCACGTTTTCTCAAAAATATAAGCTGTAAATATTATATTTCAGTTTGTTTACATTTTTGCATTCAATATTAAAATTCCAAAAAGATTTTCTTTCAAAAATCTTCCATGGTAACCTAATAATGTTGAATGTGAGCCGGACCAACGAGACTGTTAAGAAACTGTTTGTTTGTGGATACGTGTGATTGTTCTTAATCGTCAAATCTTAGAGATTTGGAGCATCATTTGAGGGGGAGTTAGATATACATGTTGATTGAAGATAACAGAAAGCTCAAAGCAAGGGGGAGCATACATGTTAAAGTTATGTAAGATATAAAGATCAAGAGAACATTAAAGACTCAGGAACTTAATTGAAGAATGATGACTATGGCAACATCCAAGGGGAGTCTGTTGATGCATATGTTTGTTGCCTACGTCATCGTATAATATCGAGTCAGTATTTAGGAGCGAAATGTCGAAGTTTATGTATATTTAGGGACAAGTTCGCTTGAAATGGTAGTGTTGTAGTCAAGTTCGCCCGAACTTGCACTCCCACCACCGAACTTGTGTTAGTATAAATAGGAGCTTTGATGTTTCATTTGTAACATTCAGAGATTTTGTCACAGAGACGGCGAAGCTCTGTTAAAGTGTTTCCAGGATATGTAACGTTGAATATTAATGAAACAGTGATTAAATAGAAACAAATGAGTATATCCAATGTCGCATAAGCAAACGGATTCCACACGTTTACTTTAGGTTTGTCAGATTAGTGCCCGAACGATCCGTATAACGGTCCTACAATCGAGAAGATGGAATCTGTGATGGCTATCAGTGGTTGTACTGCTGATTAGAGGGTTAGGTATGCTTCATGTTCATTTCTTGATGAAGCTTTATCCTAGTGGAACACTCAAGTTCAATTTTTGGGCGAAGACACTGCTCGGTCTTACCTGGAACGAACTAAAAGAGATGCTTCTTAAGGAATACTGCTCGCGTAGTGAGATGCAGAAAATTGAGAATGACTTCTGGAATTTGACCATGGAAGGCCTGAACATCAGAGCTTATACGTCTCGGTTCAATGATTTGGCTAGATTGGTTCCACGAATGGTCACTCCTGAGTACATTAAGGTAGAGAGGTATATCTGGGGATTGTCGCTACAAATTCGTAGTATGGTTACGTCAGCGAAGCTCAATACCTATCTGAAGCTACTACTCTAGCGAAATCATTAGCGGATGATGCAGCTCGCAAAAGTAGCCTTAACAGGAAAGAGGAGACTGGGAAGTCGTCGCGAAAGGTCAAGGCAGATGAGAAATCTGAACGATCGAAGCATGCTGAGTCTAGATCTGGGGATTCGCGGAAGCGAAGATCTGAGAGCATGAGGAAAGATTCAGATGTGAAGCGTGAGAAGAAACGCGATTCGGGGATAGCATATGTGGCTAGTGCTAGTGATTCGAGGAAGGATAATGACAGGGATGGCGGAAGTGATTCAGTAAGGAAGACTCATGGTGATGAGCAGGGAAAATGCACCAGGTGTGGTCGAACTGGACATGTTACTCGCGAGTGCTATGCTAAGAGTACGTCGGAGGGAGTCAAGCTTGAGGGTTGCTTCGAATGTGGAAAGCAAGGACATATCAAGCGAAATTGTACATCGTTGAAGAATAAGGGTGCTAGGGGCAGAGCTTTTGAGCTGAATGATGGGAAAGCACGTGATGATCCTGCAGTGGTTACTGGTACGTTCCTAATCAATGACCATTCTGCGTTCGTACTATTTGATACTGGTGCTGACTTGAGTTTTGTTTCGAAAAACTTTGAACCGCTTCTGTGTTCTCAAACAAGTAAGCTAAGTAAAAAGTACTCGATAGAATTAGCAAATGGAAAATTGATAGAGACTAGCGAAGTTATTCATGATTGTAGAATTCGGTTATGCGATCATAGTTTTAGAATCGATTTATTACCAGTGGAGCTGGGTAGTTTTGATGTAGTCGTTGGGATGGATTGGCTATCCAAAAACGGAGCTGAAATCATTTGTTCGGAGAAAGAAGTGCGGATACCTCTTCCTGGTGGTGGTGAAGCTTTAGTTAGTCACGGTGACCGATCGAGTCGAGTATCAAAAGTGGTTAGTATTATGAAGATGCACAAGATGTTGCGTAAGGGCTATCTTGCGTTCTTGATTAACGTAGTTTATACGAATGCCGAAAGTGGGAAGATTAAAGAAATTCATGTAGTTCGCGATTATCCGGAAGTTTTCCCTGAAGACTTGCCTGGATTACCCCCTGCGAGACAGATTGAGTTTAAGAGTGATCTTGTACCTGGTGCTGCACCGATTGCAAAATCTCCTTATAGATTAGCACCGTCAGAAATGAAAGAATTGTCAAATCAGCTTCAAGAGCTATTGGACAAAGGTTTCATACGACCAAGATTTTCGCCTTGGGTAGCGCTTGTGTTGTTCCTAAAGAAGAAAGATGGTTCCTTCAGAATGTGTATCGATTACAGAGAGTTGAACAAGCTGACTATTAAGAATCGGTACCCATTACCGAGAATCGACGATTTGTTCGACCAGCTTCAAAGATCAAGCTACTACTCGAAGATAGACCTGCATTCAGGCTATCACCAGTTGAAGATTGCTGAGGAAGATGTTCCGAAGACTGCTTTCATAACACATTATGGCCATTATGAGTTTTTAGTCATGCCTTTTGGCTTAACTAATGCACCTGCGGTGTTCATGGATCTCATGAACAGGGTATGCTAACCCTATTTAGATAAATTCGTGATAGTATTCATTGATGATATACTCATTTATTCGTGAACCAAAGAAGATCATGAGAAACATTTGAAGATGATTCTAGAGCTGTTAAAGAAAGAGAAGTTATATGCCAAGTTCTCTAAATGTGAATTTTGGATTCAAGAGGTGCATTTTCTCAGACACGTCATAAATGAGAAAGGTATACATGTGGACCCGTCGAATATTGAGGCGATTAAGAATTGGGAAGCGCCAAATACTCCGTCAGAGGTGCGACAATTCTTAGGACTTGCTGGGTATTATAGAAGATTCATTGAGAATTTTTCAAGAATAGCGCAACCATTAATGCTATTGACCTAGAAGGATAAGAAGTTTGATTGGACATAAAAGTAGGAGAAAGCTTTTCAGATGTTGAAGGAGAAGTTGTGTAGTGCACCTATCCTATCCCTGCCTGAGGGAAATGACGGTTTTGTTGTCTACTTTGATGCGTCACGTTTTGGCCTTGGTTGCATGCTTATGCAGAAGGACAAAGTGATAGCCTATGCATCCAGACAACTGAAAGTGCATGAGAAGAACTACACAACTCATGATTTAGAGTTGGGAGCTATTGTGTTCACTTTAAAGATTTGGAGACATTATCTGCATGGCACGAAGTGTACGATTTACACAGACCATAAGAGCCTCCAGCATATCTTTGATCAGAAGGAACTCAACATGCGACAGCGGCGTTGGCTAGAGTTACTCAATGATTATGAGTGTGATATTCGTTATCACCCAGGGAAAGCAAATGTTGTTGCTGACGCGCTCAGTAGGAAGGAGCGGGAGAAGCCTCTGCGTGTGCGTGCTTTGGGTTTGACTATACAAACGAATTTGACCGATCGAATTCGCAGTGCACAGCGAGAAGCTCTGAAAGATGAGAACCCGAGTAGAGAAGGTTTGAGAGGTTTGGAATGTGAACTGATACCAAAAGCGGATGAAGTGATGCACTTCATGAACCGAGTTTGGGTTCCGCTTAGAGGTAACCTACATGAGCTGGTTATGAACGAAGCTCATAAGTCTAGATATTCGATTCACCTAGGTTCTACCAAGATGTATCAGGAAACTAAGGAGTTATATTGGTGGCCGAATATGAAGAGAGATATTGCGGTGTTTGTAAGCAAATGTTTGACATGCTCGAAGGTTAAGGCTGAGCATCAGAGGCCGTCTAGGCTTCTACAGCAACCAGATATTCCTAAATGGAAGTGGGAGGATCTTGCTATGGACTTTATCACCAAATTACCCCTACCTCATGCGGACATGACACCATATGGGTAATTGTGGATTGCTTAATGAAGTCTGCTTATTTTCTAGACATTAAGGAAACATACAAGACGGAAAAGATATCGCAATTGTACCTCAGCGAGATTGTAGCCCGACATGGAGTGACAGTGTCAATTATCTCCGATAGAGATCGACGATTTGAGTCCATATTTTGGCGATCTCTTCAGAAGTCGATGGGCTCTCGTTTGGACATGAGTACTGCGTATCATCCTCAAACGGATGGTCAAAGTGAGAGAACCATTCAGAAGTTGGAAGATATGTTGAGAGCGTGCGTGATTGATTTTGGTGGAAGTTGGGATACTTATTTGCCGTTGGAAGAGTTTTCTTACAACAATAGTTACCATGCTAGTATCAAAGCCGCTCTGTTTGAAGCTTTGTATGGGAGGAAATGTCGATCGCCCCTGTGCTGGGCTGAAGTTGGCGAAAGGCAACTAACCGGACCTGAGCTTATCAAGGAAACCACCGACAAGGTTGTCCAGATCAAGGAATGGTTGAAAGCTGCCGCCGATCGACAGGAAAGTTATGTAGACAACCGAAGGAAACCGTTGCAGATTCAAGTCGGGGATCGTGTTCTACTAAAAGTGTCACCTTGGAAAGGTGTCGTTAGATTTGGGAAAGGGGGAAAGCTAAGCCAACGGTATATAGGTCCTTTCGAAATCGCATCTGGAGTTGGATCAGTCGCGTATAGGCTTAAGCTGCCACAAGATTTGAGTGGAGTTCATGACGTGTTCCATGTTTCCAACCTGAGAAAGTGTTTGTCGGATGAGACACTAATTATACCCCCTGATGAGGTTCAAGTAGACGATAAATTGAGATTTACCGAGGAACCGGTTGAAGTTTTGGATGAGAAGATTAAGAAGCTTAGGAGGAGTCGGATTAAGTTGGTCAAAGTTCGCTGGAATTCCAAACGTGGACTCGAGTTCACATGGGAACGAAAGGACTAGATGCAACAAAAATATCCGCATCTCTTTAAGTCTAGTGCGAAAACGAAACCTCTGACACCTGGCTATTTAGGCTCTACCGTACAAATGTAACACGTGTCATGAATGAATAAAAGGCCGTAGATTATTTATGATGTCTATATATGGTATTTGATGCGTTGGTAAATCCAAAGTTTGATAAAAATTACGTTGGCAATAATAAGATAAACGCTTATCGCGTAACGGTTAAAATGCAAAACGAACGTCGGTGACCGCTTGATAATGTTAAAATACCAAAAATAGTCTGTTATGAGTTAAATAATATATTTAATCATAATCGTTAGGAAAAATAATTTAAAACGCTAAGAAACTCTATTTTTCGAGTTTAAGCGCGTACTGCGCGTATCTGACAAAATGCTGTCAACACAGCCAGTTCAGGGCAACCAATAATTATTATAGTAATAATTTGATAAGTTTATTTTTAGAGAATGATAAAAATAAATTAAAAGGCTTAAAATCTTTATTTTGCAAATTTAAGCGCTTACTGCTTAACACAGCGCGTATACTGCGAATTATCGACAATGTAGCCGGACCAGGCAAATAAAATATTGATTAGTAATATTTTAGTGTGTTTATTTTTATAGAGCGTTGAAAATAATTTAAAACGTGTTATAACGTGATTAAAACGATAGATAAAACACCCGGTATCTAGTAAAATACCAGTTTTTAACCTACAACTCATATATATGTATATACACGGATATATGTGTGTGTATGGAAGGAGGTGGCGCCTAGGGGGAGTCCTCACACTCTCTCTCTTTACAAGTGTTGTGCATAGAGAACATAAATGATTATTAAACCTTTATACAATCTTCCATATCTCACCAAATCCAACACAAATCAAATTCAAATGACCCTCTCTCTCTCCTTGCTTGCTCTTAGCCGAAACCACCCCACAACATCACCATATCCATTTTCTTGTTAAGATCTTGAAGAATGCATATCCATAATACCCCATTCCAAGTGTTTTTGAAGGATCAAAGGTGTTTTCAAGGAGTTTCAACCTAAAACCAAGCTTCATCTCATCAACTAAATCAAAAACCTACTAGAAACTTGAAGGTATAAAATCATGTTCTTTAAATATGTTCTTGATTCTTGTTGATGAAAATGATAGTAAATGGAGTTTCTAATGTTCTTGGGTTTAAAACTCTAACTTGAAAACACTATCAAATGGGTTTGTATAAAATGAAAATGGAGATGTGTGTGTGTTCATGTGGCCGTGAGTATGTATGCATGTGTGAATAAGATTGAGTTTTGATTCTGAATCTTTTTGATTGATGATGTACATGAGGATTTGATGCATACATGTTTAGAAGTTTCTATATGAATGTTATGTGATTTGAAAAGATGAATGCATGTTAAAAAGTGAACTTTTGGAAGCATGTATGTATGTATGTATATATATCTGGCCATGTATATATATATGTATATATGCATGCATGTAAATCTTTGATGTTAATAAACTTAGATGTGTAAGAATATGTATATATGTTTTGCATTTATGATAAATGATTGAATAATGATCATTTTGATATATGTTAAAATATACACGTTTTAGTCCCCCGTTTTACCCGCGTTTTACGCATTTTCGGTCATTAAACCTCGGTTTTGGTACCTAATCAGGTATGTTTTTGTTTACAGGCCCTAAACAGCATATTGGAACGAAGGATGAAGAAAAAATGGATTTTCCGAGCGAAACGGTGAAGTTACAAAGATTCTGTGGAGCTACAGTTCAATTGGCACGGCCGTGCCAATTATGGCACGACCGTGCATGTTCGTGAAAGTGGGCCGCACGAGCAGTGCAGCCAACCGTGCCATACATTTCACTGGAGATGAACGACCGTGCCAAGCCATTTCACCGAGAACATCTGCCTGGTCATCGGATACGCACGACCGTGCAAATTCAAATTACTGTTATGGATAAGCTGACATCACTAGATTGCGGGAATAGTGCACGGCCGTGCAGATCTTGCATGACCGTGCAAAATTAGATAACGCAATGAAACAGGGTAGAAGCTACTGATCGAAACATTGGGCAATTTTCCTAACTTCTGGGCGATTTCTGGGGTCCAAGAGCAGTCTGAAGAAGACGGTTTGAAGCCTCAAGGTTGCAATAAGCCTATCTAGCATCCAATCCATCAAATCCTTGCTTGTTTATGGTTTGATTCTTATTCTTAACATGTATTTTGATCTTAGATACAAGCATTGAGATGATGATTATTATGATTATTGTACCCTAAGGGCAAAAACACATTGTTTACTTGCTTCATGAACAACCATTAGTATGTTAATTATGTTGTAATGACACATAGCACTTTCTATGTTAATCCTTGATGATTAGTTTGCAACCTTGTTTGTTGATAATGGATTCTTGATTATAGTTAATTGTCTTGGAAGATTAGTATTTAGTTAGTTAAGATATTTGCAAAAAGAAGCTTAATTAATCATTTATTAGTAAACTATTAACTAGTTAAAATGTTTACACCATGAGCTTAGAAATGAGAATTAGTTTCATAAGAGGTAATTCATGTTAATCAAGAATGTTTTCCTTCATGGAAGAACCTTAACGGGTCGGATGGTGTCGTTATGAACTCTTGTCATAATTTAAGTTAGTTAGTATTTTCAGCCAAAATTGCTTTTCTAAATAAAGTTGTGTTCAAGGTTTGTAAAATGGGCTCGGTTGTGATTTAATCTAGGTTATGCTTTTCTTGGTGGTCACATTGTGTTTATCGATGTTACTTTCCTCGATAAAGTGCGGTTAGAAAACTCTTAACGGATGACTAACTTATTTTTAAGGGATTTTCATAAGGGGCGTCAAAGAAAAATTTTAGGTGGTTAAAGTGTGTTTATCGTTTTAACTTTCCGAAGGGTTGTCATGTTAGGATTCTCAAAAGGGAAAGTAATTGTCTTTTTAAAAATAGAAAATTGACCGAGTGTTAAAGTGCCAAAACCAACTTAGTAATCATGTTTCGATTGTTCGTAAAGCGAGGTTACTTCTTTTACTTATTATGTTCTTAATTTATTATCCTCTAAAAAAATATATTTTTCCAAACAAATTACTCACATCTCATTTTTACCGGTATTTTAGTGACAAAGGTTTAGTACTTTTGCTTCCGCCCGCATCCATGGATCGATATTTGGTTCTTACCGATACTTTACTACATATATGACGGGGTACACTTGCCCTATCGTGTGTGTTATAATCTAAAGTATAAATCATTTTTATAAATTTAAAACCGAACCGTGTGTAAAATTCATTTTAAAAACATGTATATATACGCACACGTCAAGTTTTTGGCGCCGTTGCTGGGGATGTGGCGAGCTTTAGGAACGACCCGAGTCAATATTTTACAAGTGTACATGCTTGTGAATAGGTGTAAATATTTACTTGTTCATATTTTTGTTTGTAAATATAGTTAGTTATTTAATTTGTTGATTAGTAAATATTTTTATCATAGTTATAGAATTTTTATTTAATTTATGTGTTCGAATTCGGACTAATTATTCTTTTATTTCTTAATCTTTGGGAGCCGAAATATAATTTAATACCTCCCGGACAAAGCGTTTTTGTCAAATTGTGTTTTTAGATAATTTTTGGGCATATTTCTGAATTTTGAAAATTTTGACAGCCCCTTAGCAGAAAATTCGTTTTATAACAGCAGCAAAAAAAATTAATTATATATTATTATATTATTATATTATGTTCGGAGCATGCTTATCATTTGTTTACATGTTGATGTCCTCAACCCCCGCGCCTGCCGTTGTTGAACCATCCGACGAACCCGAACGTGTCTGAGGAGGCGACTTCGAGAAAGATCTCGCGCGGTTGCACGGTAGTTAGAGGCAGCTAGGGACGAACCGGTGGTACCCTCTGAGACCGAGAGCTCGGAGGACGAGGGAGGCGCAGCCATGGTGGACGACGACCGACCGCCGAATGAGAGGAAACAGCCCGGAGGTGGTGGTTTGGAGTCAAGCATTGCCCGGCCGACGATAGCGGCGCCAAATTTTGAGATCAAATCAAGCATAATCAAGGTGCAGAATTCGATACAGTTTGATGGACGAGAGCATGAGGATCCCGGTCGACATATTGCAGCCTTTCTTCAGGTATGTTCAACTTTCAAGATACGGGATGTTTCGGATGATGCGGTTACTTTGCGACTTTTTCCATTTTCATTGCGCGACAAAGCTAGATCGTGGCTTATGTCACTTCCTGCGGGGTCCATTCGAACATGGGACGAGATGGCGGAGTTGTTTATGCAGAAATATTTCCCGCCTGAGAAAACGACGAAGTTTAGGAATCGTATCATGACATTTCAGCAAGACGACGAGGAGTCTTTACATGCAGCCTGGGAGAGATTCAAAGACCTACTGCTTGATGTTCCGCACCACAGTCTCACCAAGAGGTAATTAGTTCTGACTTTCTACCAGGGACTCAACTATGATTTGTAGGAACGTTTGGATGTTTATGCAGATGGCGATCTAGGAACGAAGACGCCTAATTAAGGTTACGAAATCATCAAGAGAGCTGCGTTGAAGTCGAGTGCACGACATGGTGGAGAGAGGAGCCGGACATCTTCACGCCTATGAGTTCATGTTGCTGATGATTACACAGCAACTTCTGCACAGATTGCGGCGCTAGCATCGAAGTTTGACAAATCACAATCCCATACGGTGGCACAGACGAGTGCGGGATGTGATCAGTGTGGGGTATCGCACGAGCTAGGTGCGTGTGACCAGGGTGTTATGTTTGCGGGCCAGGAGGAGGTAGACTTCATGAGTAACCAAGTGAGGCCGCAAAATAACCCTTACAGCGACACGTATAATCCGGGATGGAAGAATCACCCGAACTTTGGGTGGAAGGCAAACACAAGTAATCAAAACCCGCTCGGATTCTGTCAGGGAGCTCTAGCACTGCAACAGGCTAAAGGCCAGTCATTTCATCCATACAATCAATCCTACCAGCCTCGACCTTATTCATACCAAAATCAGGGCTCCTGGAGTAGTTCTCAGAACCAAGGCTCCTCGGATAATTCTAAGCTGGAGGAGATGATGGCCCAGCTTCTGAGTAGCTCTACTAGTGCGAATCAGCTAGCCGAGAAACGTTACCAGCAAAACGAAGAACGTTTCTTGGCTCACGAGGGAGAGATGCGGAGTCAGAAGGCCTCGATTCAGAACATTGAGAATCAGGTAGGGCATTTGGCGAAGATGATGTCAGAGAGATCCCCGGGTGGTCTCCCAGGTAATACCGAGCCGAATCCACAAGGGCATGTAAATGCCGTGATGACGAGGAGTGGCAAGACCACGGGACCTGACATATCAAACTCACCACAGATCACTGAGACGGTCCAGACTGATGCTCCGGACGAGGTGCACGCTAGGCGAGGCCCAGCAAGTACAACACAACTCTGGAGTTAGTCAAAGATTATACTCCTCAAGTTCCGTACCTAGGCAGGCTAAAGAAGCAAAAGAATGAGGAACAATATGGTAAGTTTTTAGAGTTATTCAAACAGTTGCATATTAACATACCATTTGTCGAGGCTTTAGCTCAAAGCCTAAGTACGCGAAGTTCCTGAAGGACATCCTCTCGAACAAGCAGAAACTCGAGGACATGTCATGTGTTGTGATGAATGAGAGTTGCTCAGCTATACTTCAGAACCGTTTTCCTACAAAGATGGGAGATCCAGACAGCTTTACTCTTCCGTGCCTTATTGGCAATATGTCGGTTAGTCACGCGTTGGCGGATTTAGGAGCAAGCATTAACCTTATGCCGTACAAGGTTTTTTCTAAGTTAGATCTAGGTGAGCGGTCACCTACTAGGATGAGCATTCGACTAGCGGACCGTTCCATTAGGTATCCACGTGGATTTGTTGAGAATATGCTTGTCAAGATTGACAAGTTTGTGTTTCCAGTGGATTTTGTTATTCTGGACATGGATGAGGACTCTAGGGGCCTTTGATACTCGGGCGCCCGTTTTTGAACACTGCACGGACGATTGTAGATGTAGCTGCCGGGCAGATTACACTCCGAGTGAACGATGAGCATGTGACCTTTGACATCAAACGGTCAATGCAACACACGCAGAGTCAGGATGATGCTTTATACTATGTTGACATTGTCGACACATATGTGAGCACCCATTTCCAGGGCACGATTGAGGAGATTGATTCGGACACACCTTTGTTGTGTGGGGACCTAGATGGCATTACGAAGGAGGGCCACGATTTCGAGCAGCCAGTCTATCAGATTGGTGATGATGGTTCCCAGAGTCCGGATTAATTTACAGAAATTGATCGTGGGGTTGAGGAGAAGTCAAAGCCTTCGGTTGAAGATCCGCCATCCTTAGATCTTAAGGACCTTCCGCCACACCTTGAGTATGCGTTTCTAGACGAGGAGCGTCATTTGCCCATTATCATTTCATCATCTTTGTCGGGCGAGGCAAAGAGCAAACTTCTCGATGTACTGCGACTTCATAAGAAAGCATTAGCATGGAAGATCATGAATATTAAGGGAATCAATCCTTCATTCTATACTCATAAAATTCTTATGGAGGATGATTACAAGCCTTGTGCACAGCCAAATAGACGACTAAACCCGAACATGCAAGAAGTTGTGAAAAAGGAGGTGATTAAGTTGCTAGATGCAGGTTTGATCTATCATATCTTTGATTCAGTTTGGGTTAGTCCCGTACAGGTAGTGCCCAAAAAGGGTGGCATGACGGTAGTGAGGAATGATAGAAATGAGCTTATCCCTACTCGGACGGTCACGGGATGGCGTGTTTGCATCAACTATCGCAAACTCATCGACGCCACCCGCAAGGACCACTTCCCGCTTCCATTCATCGATCAGATGTTGGAACGATTGTCTGGGAAGTCTTTCTATTGTTTTCTGGATGGATTCTCCGGGTATTTCCAGATTCCTATAGCTCCTGAGGATCAGGAGAAGACTACCTTCACACGCCCCTTTGGCATCTTCGCCTACCGGTGTATGCCTTTCGGTTTGTGCAATGCACCGGCTACATTCTAGTGCTGCATGGTTGCTATTTTCCATGACATGATCGAGGATTCCATGGAGGTGTTCATGGATGACTTTTCAGTTTTCGGGATTCTTTCAATCATTTCTTTGAGAATTTGAAAAAGACGTTGAAGAGGTGCGAGGAAACAAATCTGGTCCTAAAGTGGGAGAAATGCCACTTCATGGTGAGAGAGGGCATAGTTCTAGGACATTAGATTTCTCAAGCTGGGATGGAAGTTGATCCATCTAAAGTTTATATCATTTCCCGACTTCCACCTCCCACCTCAGTGAAAGCGATTCGGAGCTTCCTTGGTATGCGGACTTTTATAGGCGATTCATCAAGGACTTCTCGAAAATCCCCAGACCCATGACCCATTTGTTGGAGAAGGACGCTCCGTTTATTTTCTGTGACGAGTGCTTGAAGGCTTTTAACCTTCTTAAGCAAAAGCTTGTTGAGGCACCTATCTTGGTCGCACCGGACTGGACTTTGCCATTTGAGTTGATGTGCGACGCGAGTGACTTTGTGATAGGAGCCGTGTTGGGACAGCAGAGGGACAAATACTTCCATCCGATATATTACGCCAGCAAACTTTGCATGACGCTCAGGAGAATTACACCACTATGGAGAAGAAGCTTCTGGCGGTAGTTTTCGCATTCGATAAGTTTAGGTCGTATCTTGTGTTGTCCAAAACGATTGTGTATACGGATCACGCAACGATTAGATATGTCTTCAGCAAGCAAGACGCGAAACCGCGTCTATTTCAATGGATTTTGTTGTTGCAAGAGTTTGATATCGAGATTCAAGACAAGAAGGGTGCATTAAACGTGGTCGCCGATCATCTCTCAAGACTTGAGCATGGAGATGCGGAGAATACGCGGGAGGAGCCAATAAACAACAATTTCCCCACGAGTTTCTCATGAGTGTAGAGGTGAGTGATGAATCTCCTTGGTTTGCTGATTTTGGGAACTACCTTGCATGTGGGATCCTTATTTAAGGATTGATGCATCAGCAGAAAAGGAAATTCTTTGCAGATTTAAAGCATTACATTTGGGATGACCCGTTCTTGTTTAGAGTTGGCGCGGACCAAGTGATCCGTAGGTGTGTTTCGGGTAGAGAGGCAGCGGATATTCTGCGACAGTGTCATGAGGGACCTACTGGCGGTCATCACGGGGCCAAGTATACAGTGAGAGAAAGTGTCTGGTTTTTACTGGCCCACCATCTTTCGTGATGCGCAACAGATGGTAAGAGCGTGTGATGCTTGCCAGCGGGCTACAAACATATCCACGCATGATGAAATGCCTCAAAACTCGATTCAGGTGTGTGAAGTGTTCGATGTATGGTAGACTATGTATCAAAGTGGGCCGAGGCGCAAGCCTTACCCACAAATGACGCTAGGGTGGTCGTAAGGTTACTGAAGAGCTTGTTTGCCTGGTTTGGTGCCCCAAAGGCGCTCATTAGTGACCGAGGGACGCATTTCTGTAATGCGCATCATGAGCGCGCTTTGTCTAGTTACGGTGTACGTCATCGATTATCTACAGCGTACCATCCTCAGACAAGCAGGCAAGTGGAGGTTACGAACCGGGGTTTGAAAAGGATCCTTGAGCAGTCGGTGAGTCAAAACCGAAAGGATTGGTCGGAGAAGTTGGATGACGCATTATGGGCCTTCCGGACGGCATATAAGACACCTATCGGGACCACTCCGTTTAGGTTGGTTTATGGGAAGGCATGTCATCTTCCAGTGAAGCTTGAGCACAAGGCATTATGGGCATTGAAGATGGCGAATTTGGACTTGAAAAGCGGCGGTGAGACGCCTTATCCTGAGTTTTATCGTCAGTTTCAACAGATGCAGGTCAACCATGATTTCATGCATCAGGAGATGCAAACGGGATTCTCCTACATTTTCAGTGGTCTTCATGAGGCGTACCCGAACTACTTTGGTGATCCACCGCAGTTCCCCTTTGGGAACCAGCCAGGTGGGGGAGCGGGTTCATCTGGAACTCGCATGATGATGATGACGACGAGTAGTTCGGGGGTTGGCATACTTGGTGGTTTTCATTGTTTTTATTAGTTATATTTGTTTTGGGTGTCATGTTGATAGTACTTAAACACCCTCGGATATTATTGTTTAATTTTCAGACATTTTTGTTTTGTAATCTATGGATGCTTAGTATTATAATCTATTTTATGTTTACATTGTCGAGATCATTTGTATTGCTTTGTGTTGTGTCATATAGTGACGTTTATGCAGGTATATAACCCCATAACAAGAAGCAGTGATAAAGGCGAAATCGGGAGCTCGACATCCATATTCATCCTTCACAGGGGAGTGCTACACTCCTTTCTCTTTACTTTGGGTCTCGCATTGGGGACAATGCAAAGTTCAAGTGTGGGGAGGGGTTTTGATAGTGTAACTTTGTTTGTCCTTGTTAAAAAAAACTGTTTTATTTAAAATAAACCGGTTGGCTGCATCTTTTAGAAGGGATCAGATATAATAAAAATTAACAAGCCGAATGAACTTTGAAAAAGATAACCAAAACGCGAAAAACAAAGAAAAGCTTACATGTTCATTTTCGCACTTTTCCCATTCCCTCCGTTATGTGAGCATTATTTTGAGCCTTATATTCTCTATATGATTGTTCGTTTCGGATTAGGAGTGAGCCGGATATCTCGTGTAATTTAGAACTTATCTTAAGCATGCTTGTCGAGACCATAAACATGTAAGAATGTGTAGAAATGATAGAGGCACCTAGAGAACCATTTGTTGTAGCCTTTTTTCTTTTGTGTGTTATCCCCCAAACCTCATATCATCCATTAGGACTAACCATGTTGAGCCTTCCCGTGTTTTTCTTTCTTTAGCCACACCAAGTAAACAACTTAGCGAAATTAGCCTTTTTCTTTTTAACCTTAGTGTTAAAAATACCCCAAAATTGGGAAGACGAAACGAAATTATAGTGATTTTGAGCACCAAAAGAGTAAATATCAATAATTAGCTCAAAGTTACATAGATTGTAATTATGTGCTATAATCAGTGTTGTAAAAGTCGGATTTCAAGGCCTTGTACTCGGCGAGTAGTCGGTCCTCGGAACCCCTCCGAGGCGATTTTCTCTTAGGCTGACTCAGTAAGTCGGCAGCGGTCAAACTCGGTCAAAATCGGAGAGTAATCGGTCTAGTCGGGACTAGTCGGGCATAGTCGGCCTAGTCGGTCAACCTCATTTGTTAAATTTTCGGAGAGTAGTCGGTCTAGTTGGCCTAGTCGGTCAACCTCGTTTGTATACTTTTTAGAGAGTACTCGGTCAAGTCGGGACTAGTCGGGCATAGTCGGCCTAGTCGTCAACCTCGTTTGTTGACTTTTATATTATGCTTATTTTGACTTGGATTATGCTTATTTTGACTTGAATTATGCTTATTTTGACATATATATAATATCCAATAGTTAATTTTCTTTATATTTACCATGTCCGAGTACTCCCCGGGCACACTCCGAGTACTCCGAGTACACCCAACTCCCCCGTTGGCCGACTAGGGTCCGCCTAGCGACTTTTGCAACACTGGCTATAATATGTATGGTTCCCTTTTATTTGCGCTTGTTAAAAGGCGACTACCGAGTTTTAACCATTTAGTCACTTGTAAATATCCATTCCACACCTTTCACCCTAGCCTTTTGTTACAACCCGTGAAGACCTCTTGATTTACACTTTTGCGCATCATAGATGGTGGAGATGGGATCTTTCGACAAGCTTATGTTATTACATGTTTCATTGTCTAGGCATTGAGTGTTTGCACATACACATTCTATGTGTGTTTCACAAATATAACCGAGTGTGTGTGAACCTTGTGAGGTGTGCGAAGATTAGCATGCTAAGTCGATCGGAAGTGGAATAGCGGTTTTTGGTTTATCTTTACATATATTTACATGTACTTGTTTAGTTTAAATTATTTGAAGATACCTTTCGAAAGAAGTCGGCTAACCGTTTTGCATGTATAGTAGTTACGTAATTGTAAATTATTTTATTTCATCAAAAACTTTGTTTTTATCTTAGTTTGCTTGAGGACAAGCAAAGTTCAAGTGTGGGGAGGTTTGATATATGTTAAAATACACGTTTTAGTCCCCCGTTTTACCCTCGTTTTACGCATTTTCGGTCATAAAACCTTGGTTTTGGTACTTAATCAGGTATGTTTTGGTTTACAGGCCCTAAACAGCGTATTGGAACGACGGATGAAGAAAAAATGGATTTTCCGAGCGAAACGGCGAAGTTACGAAGTTTCTGTGGAGCTGCAGATCAATTGGCAGGGCCGTGCCATTTATGGCACGACCATGCATGTTCGAGAAAGTGGGCCGCACGAGCAGTGCAGCCAACCTTGCCATACATTTCGCCAGAGATGCACGACCGTGCATCACTTGGCACGATCGTGCCAAGCCATTTCACCGAGAACATCTGCCCTATGCACGACCGTGCCAAATTCAAATTATTGTTATGGATAAGCTGACGTCACTAGATTGCGGGAATAGTGCACGACCGTGCAGATCTTGCAAGACCATGCCAAATTAAAAAACGCTATAAAACAGGGCTGAAGCTACTGATCAAAACATTGGGCAATTTTCCTAACTTCTGGGCAATTTCTGGGGTCCGAGAGCAGTCTGAAGAAGACGGTTTGAAGCCTCAAGGTTGCAGGAAGCCTATCTAGCATCCAATCCATCAAATCCTTGCTTGTTTATGGTTTGATTCTTGTTCTTAACATGTATTTTGATCTTAGAAACAAGCATTGAAATGATGATTATTATGATTATTGTAGCCTAAGGGCAAAAACACATTGTTTACTTGCTTCATGAACAACCATTAGTATGTCAAATGTGTTGTAATGACACTTAGCACTTTTTATGTTAATCCTTGATGATCAGTTTGCAACCTTGTTTGTTGATAATGGATTCTTGATTATAGTTAATTGTCTTGGAAGATTAGTATTTGGTTAGTTAAGATATTTGCAAAAAGAAGCTTAATTAATCACTTATAGTAAACTATTAAATAGTTAAAATGTTTACACAATGAGATTAAAAATGAGAATTGGTTTGATAACAGGTAATTAATGTTAATCAAGAATGTTTTCCATCACGAAAAACCTTAACCGGTCGGATGGTGTCGTTATGAACTCTTGTCATAATTTAAAGTTAGTTAGTAGTTTCGGCCAAAATTGCTTTTCTAAATAAAGTTGTGTTCAAGGTTTGTAAAATGGGCTCGGTTGTGATTTAATCTAGGTTATGCTTTTCTTGGTGGTCACATTGTGTTTATCGATGTTACTTTCCTCGATAAAGTGCGGTTAGAAAACTTTTAACGGATGACTAACTTATTTTTAAGGGATTTTCATAAACATTTATCAATAAGGGCGTCAAAGAACAATTTTAGGTGGTTAAAGTGTGTTTATCGTTTTAACTTTCCGAAGGGTTGTCATGTTAGGATTCTCGAAAGGGAAAGTAATTGTCTTTTTAAAAATAGAAAGTTGACCGAGTGTTAAAGTGCCAAAACCAACTTAGTAAACATGTTTCGGTTGTTCGTAAAGCGAGGTTATTTCTTTTACTTATTATGTTCTTAATTTATTATTTTCTAAAAAAATATATATTTCCAAACAAATTACTCACATATCATTTTTACCGGTATTTTAGTGACAAAGGTTTAGTACTTTTGCTTCCGCCCGCATCCATGGATCGATATTTGGTTCTTACCGATACTTTACATATATATTGGGGTACACTTGCCCTATCGTGTGTGTTATAATCTTGAAGTAAAAATCATTTTTATAAAATTAAAACCGAATTGGTGTGTAAAATTCATTGTAAAAACATGTATATATACACACACGTCACATGTGCATGATGGTGTTCTTGAATGTTTGAACATGAATTAAATTGTGTTGGAAGTATTTAAGTTCATGCAAGATGATGATGATGTGATATACATGCATTAGATGCTTGTACATAGGCATGCATGTAGGAATATGGACATGAATTGGTGATTAAAAGGTGATATATAAAGATGATTTTAATCAGGTTATAAACACTATAAATAATGTTATTTGAAGTGTAAAATAGCATGGAACTTTGACATAAAGTTTACTAGCTTTGCATGTTGCACTATGTGCTTAAAAGTGTTGTAAAATACATGAAATCACATGATTTATGTGACCTACACAAAAACTGCACTAATCTGATTATAACCATCAATTTTTCAGTATATAACATGTATTGTGTTAAAATATGAAGTCGTTTCGAGTTCGGATGGTTACGGTAACGTTTGACGCAAAACTATGCGGTAAAAATGGTAAAAATCGCCTTTAAGAGGGTTTTTATGAAACTGTTTAGATCAGTAACTAAACTGATATTTTTGATATAAATAAAAGTATATTAACTTATATTGAGTTTATTTGGTGTTTGGTTGGTCATACGTGACTTCCGATGCCCGAAAACGTTACCGAATCACTAAAATACACATTTTTCAATGTACACTAGAATGGGTTGTTAATGGATGAACCTTATGTGTTTAAATGTGTCATGTGATTTAAATATGTGAATATGATAACATGTTAAGTGTTGACATGATAGCGGGAATTAACACTATGCATGTACGCTTGTATGTTTAACTTAGTGAGTTATTTCATGTATGCATGCTTTAAAAATGATAAGTGTATTAGTTAACGAGATCTATCGTGTTATGATGTTTTGAAAAATGTGCACGTTTATGTATATATATTAGGACGGGCAAATCGTAGATATATATTACTTATAAACATAAGTGTAATGGATATAATATTAAGGTCACCAATAAAATCGTTCAAGTCGCAAAATCTTAAAAATATATATATATATATATGAACTCATATATATTAATATGCCAACAAAATCAAAAATAATAACTTTTCGAGAAAATCTCAAAGTTATGTGAAAATTCTAAGTATTGGAGAAACTTAGGAATTTTGTAATATATTGATTATTAAATCGTGTCTACGTATGATAATACATGTAGAATCAAATTGTTGGATCTCGCTATTTTAAATATGCACCCAAAGGTGAGTGTCACTAAACCCCTCTTTTTACTGTTTTAGTATATGTTTTGGGGAAGAACACGCCTTAAAAGGATAAGTATACGTTTTCGTATAAAATATGCCTTTGATTAAACTATAAATATCTTTTCATGGAAAATATGTTTTGGAAATTATGTGATATGTTTTTAGAGAAAAACATGGTTTTGGATATAAATATGTTTCAGGATGAAACGGATTTTGGAATAATGATATATGCGTTTCGGGGATGAAACGGGGATTTTATGGCGTTATGGGTAGATCGACCGTGTGGATTTAAAATGTTTAAATCTAAAGTTGTAACGAATTGGCCCGGTCTCAAGAGAGTGAGTACTGGGATTAGGCTTACGTTTTGGTGGGGACGTCGGGGATTCGTACAACGTGTTATATTAAATTTTATCATTTCAGTAGGATATATATATTGTTCATAAGGCTGGCACCTTGGGTGATCCATTGCGGGCACTTTGCGCGAACTTAGCCATTTAATCATTAATATGGATTATGTGGAATTGTTGATAGATCTATCGGGTTGACAACCCCGTCGCGACCAGTAGCTCCGTGTCATGTCAAGCGACGAATTTATATTCTGTTATTGTCTAGCGTTGATTATACCCTTAATGTTAATATATAGCTCGTAATGTCTTGCAAACTTACGAATCTGAACAAATGGATGTTAAAAATTTAATATGTGAAAACCTTGGGAAAATGTCGAAATATCTTAAGATCCTTATAAAGAAGGAATGCTTACGATGACTGACCCTTGGCGTTTTATTAAGGAAAATAAATAAACTTTCGAAAATATTATTTAGATGTTTTGATTATAAACACATAATTAGAAACTTTTTCATTGGATCAAATTATTTTAAATTTGAATATGTCAGCTCACCCTCCTTTGTGTTGACACTTGATTTTAACGTGTTCTTCAGGTACTTGAGCATGGCTTTGGGAATTATGGCGTACCTTGTGGTTGTGATGCATGTTTGTTTAATAATAAACTTTGGACACTTTTAAAACTTATTTGGGACCGACTGTATTAAGATCCATAAGGATCAAGACAACTTAACTATGTTATGGTTGTGGTTTGTGTTTAAATTTGGAATCAATGTTTTAATTAAGTAATATGTCCAAATTAACGATGCATCGTCCACTAAGATATTTATGGGCACCAACTTCTGTCACCATTACGTTAGTATTTCCACTGCGACGTTTTTGGAGTGTTACACACACCGGGATGAGGACATAAGCTAAACATACCCTAAATATCCTTTACATTAATTAGAAATAAGTTTTGAAGGGTTTGGTATGTCAAAAACATGCCTATTCGATCACCGGGACTATTTATGACAAACTACAAAATTCTGCCATTCTCGTAGCGACGCACACTTTGGAACAAGGTCATAAGCTTAACATACCTTAAATACCCTTTACATAATTTAGAAATAAGTTTCGAGAACTTCGGTATGGCAAAGACACACTTTTGTAACTTCAGTGGCTATTTTGCAAATTCTGCGAAACTATGCCTTTTCGCGTATTTCGCTATCTGGAACATGTACGGACATCCAAAAAATTTTGTAATCATTAAAATTTTATATTTTAGTGATTGGTATGCAAAAATATCATTCGTTACGCATTTACAGTCACACACGCGTTTGTTACGATTTTCGTCGTAATTAACCGAAAACCGCAACTGTATGACCAAATGAACTGACCTCTTGAACAGTTTTTGACATATTTCAAGTTCCCTATACTTTAATGTCTTATGAAGCTTAAAAATCAGGTTAACAGGTGTTAGAAGTGCCAAAACGCGACAAAACATGCTCAGGGGCCTGTTCTGCCAATTTTCAAAAGTTTCTGCCAGATAGGGGTCTTACGGACCGTAAGACAAAGTCCATATGGTCCGTAAGGGACCCTCAGCTCACCAGTAAGGTGTCAGTAGCTGGTTAACTTCTATTTTGACTCCTCAAACGAACTTGCCACCCTATAACCTGCTTCTAACACGTGTATTGACACTAATCCAACTTGGTGATGATTCATGGACACTTATTAAGCTCCTTTGACTTCAAAATTTCTTTAAATCGAAAGGGGATTTCACCATTAAAACCTTTCAACCTCCCTTCTTTCTCTCATCTACCACAATCCGAATTTGCAACCATCTTTGGAGCTTCCTCTGTGAATTTTTACCAATCCTTGGTGTTTGTAAGTCTCTCATTCATGTCTTGTTCAATTCTTGTAGCATATTTGAGCTAAAAATCAAACAGTTTGACTTTCTGTTTGATTTTCAGTTTTGATCATGAATTGATTAAAATAAAATCCAATTGAATTTACTAATATGGTCATAATCATGTTGATCATAATCCCTAATGATCATACCTAGTGATTTCTATCCTTTCTAGTCATTTTGACAAGTCAAAGTTTTGGTCAATAATGCGATTTTTGTGCAATTTGCAACTCAAAACAGTTTGTTTTGGTGCCAAAACATTATAAACTTATTTAGACATGTCAAAACATATCTAACTCGTCACTTTATTTTAGTGCTTGCTTAGAGTCGTAAGTCTAGCAGTTTTGACCACCGCTTTGACTTTCAAATCTGACCTGTTTGGTCAACTATAGGATCCGACCGAGACCATTATTATGACCATAATATTATAAGGAATAACCCTCTGAGGTTATGCCATATGGTCATACCGTTTGGTTAGTCAAATGACAAGTCGACTATGTATTCTTTAAAATGCCGAAAATGCCCTTTTTGCACATAAATTAGTTTTAAACATATAAGAACATTGTTTTGACATCTAAACTGATTATACAACTTATATAAATTACTTTTGGCATATTAGACTTGTTATAGGACATATCTAACCATTCAAACCGATAGTTACGATTATGACCTGTTAAAGTGGCGTAAACCACTTTAGCGAGCCGTATCAAGTCAAAACTTTTTTGAAATGCTTCCAATTAAGAATGTTAGGTATTATGAACCATATTATACAATATCCAACTCTTGTTTGGTTTATATACCTCATTCTATCCGATTGCTCGATTTCAAGTTTCGACACTAACACATATTATCTAATACACTAGGAACCACTTCAACACTTGAACTCTTGACACTAACACATTGCTCCCCCTCTTTTACGATTTCCAAATGCTTTGGGGTGATTCATATGTGTTACCAATATTTCTCAGATGTGTGGCATGTATGTGTTTACTGAGTGCTTTTTGTGTATAAATTTCGATTATGCAACACGATGATTGTTGGTAAGATAGTTAAAGAGGTCTTTCAGGGCCTAGTTAAAGGGGTCTTTCAGGGCCTAGTTAAAGAGGTCTTTCAGGGCCTATATCCTTGTAGGATCTTTCTGTCTTCATAATTAGATTCTCAAAGGATGTTTGAAGTACACTCTTAAATCTTCCTATCTTTATAGTGAGATTTATAAGAAGTACGTTACGAGGAACAATGGTTATGGTTTATGTGTAGAATAAATTTAGATAACAAAACTAGAGTAATACAATAAGAACATGGTGGATATGCCGCTAGTACTGCCTATATACAAGTGTGCTTATTGTATTACCCTTCATAGCCTTATCCTAATCACCATTAGGATTATTATTTTGTGATACGATGTGACAAGACAATGTGACTAGACCTAATTCCCATTACATCTACCTATCTTTATAGTTAGATATTCATGGAGTGTTCAAAGTACTATTTGGTAGTCCTTTATTGGATTCTGTGTACTTTTATACGTATTTGACGAGACAATTTGACAAGACAATGTGACTAGACTTAATTCCTATTAAATCTACCTATCTTTATAGTTAGATATTTGTGGAACGTTTAAAGTACTAATTCGTAGTACTTTATTGGATTCTGTGTACTTTAATACGTATTTGACGAGACAATTTGACAAGACAATGTGACTAGACTTAATTCCTATTACATCTACCTATCTTTATGGTTAGATATTTGTGGAATGTTTAAAGTACTAATTGGTAGTCCTTATTGGATTCTGTGTACTTTAATACGTATTTGATGAGACAATGTGACAAACTGACGATTATATGTTTATGTAGTTAGTTGTGATTAGGATAACGAGATAAGTGTAATTCCATAAGAACATGGTGGATACGCCGCTAGTACTTCCTATATATAAGTGTTCTTATTGCATTCCCTTTGTAGCGTTATTCGAGTCATTTTAGGATTTTATGTGCAATTGATTCAAAGGTTCGACCTCCAAATCCTTGAAGAATCCTTTCATATTTTGTACGATAGATTCTTAGAAAAATAGTTAGTATTATTATAAATCATTGATTCATTTCCAATAATACTCATACAGGTTTATGGACGATTTCAATATCTTTACAAAGAACAAAGTACAATATTCAAAGGCATGAAAATTACCTAGTAATGATCATGATGCCATATACAAAAAATATTTTCACACAAGTTTAATGATCAAGTTAATGTATTGCAATGCTAACCCTTTATGCCATTCTTTGGCTTCAATGAGTCGATTTACAATTAGCAACTCTCGTGGTTGTCAAAGTATTGCAATATCAAACTTTTTGCCATTTGTTTGGCCAACAAAACTATGTGCTCGCCAACATTGTTTGTTGACGTCTCTTTTTTTATATATGTTTCAGGTTGATGATTATTCAAGTATGTTACACATAGGAATGCATTCGGGCTTTAGACTTCTTTAATCAAACGACAACTTCATGTATTCTTTGTATTGTAAAACAATGTTAATAATAATGAAACAATTTAGTATCAGCTGTGGCGGAGCAATTTCTAACGTGACTCTTCGATATTTCTGCCGCATGTTGTTGAATTACGCGATCGGGGACCCGAACATGAGTAGACTTAGGATTTCTATCCTAATCCTCATCCTTACTCGTGCCACAACTACTCTATGATTCACAAATCATCTATTATTAGATGGTTTTCCTAAATCCTTAGGCTTTATGCGTTAAGGAATTTCTCAAAAAGTTTTTCTTTCAAAATACTTTTATTGGAATGCTTCTCAGTTATTTTCACAAACATTTTCATCAAAATATTTCTCGACATGTTCATCTCAAGTATTATATCAAAAATGTTTTCTCAAACGCTCTCAACAAAATGTTTCTCAACTTTTTTTATCTCAAACAACTTATCAAAAAGATTTCTCAAAATGTTTTACTATCAAACATTTTCCGTCGAAATCTTGGGTTATATTAATGTGAACTCAAGCAATCTGGAAGGGTGAACATCTGTACCCGAGTTTTTTGTCTAAGGCTAGAGTGTTCGTACAAATCCGCATTTTCAGACCAGTCACTCTTACCTAGGAACTCTTAGGGTGAGTGTTCACTTATAAGCTAAAGCATGTCTTCTCGAAATATTATGAAAACCCATCTACCTTGATCAGTCGAATGATTTACTGCTACCTGTATGACACTACTCCGACATGTTGCCTTTGGCAATATCTTACGACTATATTCATTGCAATTGGAACAAAATTAAATTTTATCTCACGACACTTTACAATCCTGCTTTATTTTCATTAACTACTTTTGTCTTTCAAATTTTCAAAATTTTTATTCATTTGGATGAGAGTTTTCAAATTTTATACACGTAGTTTCTTTATTTTAAAAATTCGATTAAAAATATTTCTATCTTAAAAATTAATTTTAAAAGGTAAAGAATTTTCAACACAAACCATTAACTTGGTTTGTATTTTCACATCAAAAAATATAACAAAAGTTAATTTTTAAACAAGTTTCGAAACAAAATCCACAATACTATTTTCCTAAATATAAGAACAAGATTTTTGAACGAATACCAAGTTGAGATTTTCAATTCACTATGGTGTTTAGATTTACAACAATTTTACAAAATCTAACTTTATTTTTTTCGTTATAGCAACTTTTTCAAGATGCCTCCTCGCCGCGACACCACCCAGGATACTGGAATGGCGGTAACGATCGCTCAGCAGATAGCTGCTGTACTCCCGAACCTTGTGGCCCAACTCAATCAAGTCTACTATAATAACAATAACAACAACAACAATGTTCCTACACCATGTAACTACAAACATTTCAACTCGGCTAAACAACTCAAGTTTAATGGGTCTGAAGGAGCAACTGGGCTCCTACAATGGTTTGAGGGTACAGAAAGCACATTTCGCCATGTTCAGTGTCCTAGTGAGCGCAAAGTGGAGTTTGCCTAGAGTGTTTTCCAAAAGAGAGCACTCACTTGGTGGAATGGAATCATGAGAGACAGAGGTGCAGAAATAGCTATGGCACAAACGTGGGAAGAATTCAGGGATCTTATGTTGAAAGAATTCTGCCAACAAAGCGAAATAAGGGCACTTGAAAATGAATTTTATTACCTTAAACAAGTTAGTAGGGAGAACCGTGCCTACACTGACCGGTTTGAACAGTTAAGCCTACTCTGCCCCACTATGGTCACACCATTGGATGGGGCCATTGAGAAATACATTGATGGTCTACCTGACCAGTCCAAGACATTGTCACTGGCAGCCAACCTACAACACTGAGGGAGGCTAAGGAATTAGCCGCTACCCTAACTGACTCCCAGATTAGGAAAGGGAGACAAGAAACGAACTAAGGAAACAACACAAGAGAAAACGAATGAAACAAAGGGTGAATCTTCTAAAAATTCTAAGAAGCGTAAGACTTCAAAGAATGTGTGAGTCCTGCACCAATCCCACTCAACTCGGTACCCGTTAGGGGGTCTTATCGTGGGAAACATCCTCGGTACAATCGTTGCAACTATCACCAGCCAGCAAATTCTCCATGCCGCCAGTGTACAACCTGCGGTCTTTTTGGACATCTAGCTGCGACCTGTCGCATCCAAAACCAAACGGCCCCTACTCAGACACGCCCTCGATATCCAGCTAGAGCATGTTTCAATTGTTGTGACTTAAATCATTTCAAGCGAAACTGCCCTAAGCTTGCTAACGCAAATGGACGAGTATACAATGTCAACGAAGCTCAATCTGGTAATCAAGCACTTATGATCATCTGAGTTTTTTTTTACATTCTTGTTTATTATCTAAGAACATTGTTCATATTTAAACTTTAATTGAAATGACAATATAAATTTTCAAGAAATTTTTCTTCAATCTTGTTGTTCATATTTCAGTTACAAATTCCAATGTGATTACACTGTGTGTAATCGTAAACTATATACCAAACTTCGAGGATTCTGTTCTTTATTAATAGGAACTAAATTCTCAAGTTTAGTATAATATGATTGCACATTAGTGCATTCATACAAGTTCTCCAAACCAATCACTACAAATACTATGTGCCAATTACTACTTCTTTTGTTTTTCTTTTCATTTACATACATGGTTTGTTAAACTATTATGTATAGTACAAGATTACGAATACACTATTGCTTAGTATGTTGACTTAGCATACCTAGCACATGATTTCAAGACATTTTACGACACACTTACATTGTTTATGACAATTCATGCTTAATATATGATGCATACTACCAGTATGGTTAGTGTGAAACATGTATTAATATTTGTACTAGAATGAAATACTTGCTACTAAATTTGTTGTATGCAATACAAGTAGTGTTATCATTACTAGTATGAAACATGCCCTAATTCAATAGCTATTGTGCTGCGACGATATATGTTTTAATTTCAATGTTGTGTCATGACAATGATTATCCGATTAGTTATTGTTTCGACCTTATTATATGTTTCCCTTACTTAACAAGAGGAGCTATGTGGACCATGTGACGAAACACGTAATTATGGGTGCACACTTAATTACGAGAATCGACACATGAGAATCATAGTAAGCCTTGTAAAGATGGTGGCATAAAATTTAGAGTGATTAGGTAACGTGAAGGGTATGACGTCATAAGACCATGGTGGATACGCCGATGATACTTCCTATATATAAGTGTTCTTATTGTGTTATTCTTCGGAACGTTACCAGGATCGCTTGAAGGTTTTATGTTATCTAGGATCATTATGTGATTATGTGTTATTTGGTTATTGAATGCGATGGACGATTGACGAGTACATTCATTAACTCTATTCGAGCCAACCGGGGGTATATTATGGTGTTAAAGGTGACGATCTTGATGCCATAGGTATGTTGACCCATCTCCTATGCATGGGATGCTCATGGTACATGGGATGTACCTCGTGGGACGTTAGAAACCGTGTATGTATGGCTAGGCTTGAATGTACACCCCTTTGTTGCTAGGATTTACACTAAAGACTTAGTATAACATAATGCCATTTTTATACACTCGATGACGCCTTAATGATTCAAAAGTTCTAAAGGCTTTGAATACCTTGAGATATTTGAATATATAAGAGCGCTTCGAATCCTCCAAACATTCCCAACACCAAATGATACTCTGCATCTTTGGAATCTCGATGTGACCTCCCGGTTTTTTAGGTACTTTAAACGCACAACTTTATCGTCTTTGTTCCTACGATAATTTAATTCGGATAATTAATTACGCGCACACTATAACTACGCTAACTTTAGTATTTCGGAAAAACACAATGTTTGGGGATTTTAATGAGTCATATCTTAATTACGTGCTACGTGTTATTAGACGTTTATGGATTTATTGTGTCACGCTTCGATTTCGCGATTTAATAGTTTATAAGCTTCGTGTCACGAATAGATTATTGAATTGTAATATATGTAGTGTAATGATTTAAAAATAGCCGAACCGAACCGAGCCGTAAAATGTGTCGACCTCGTGACCACGCAAACCCAACCCGCCACTTCCTCCTTTGCGGCCCAACTCCTTGCGGCCCAATTTCTAGCCCAAACCGCCACCCCCTTGGCCCCCTTAATGAAGTATACGTACATATGCATGGGATGTTCAAAAAAAAAATTTGCAAACCCTAGTTCCCTCTCCCCTCCGTTGTGTGCAACGGCAGCAACAGCCCCCCCTCTCGGTCGCGCAAAAAAGCCCACACTCCCTCGAATCGTTCAAGTCTTGCCCGGTTTGCTAGTCTCCATCGTTTAAGGTTAGGGTTTTTGATTGTATTAGATTCGTGTTATGTTTTTGTGAAGCCTTGATCATGATTATGTGATTGTATGATTGTGATATAAAAAGCATTGTTGTGTATGATTAGTTCGGATGAATATGCGAATTCTTGCGGTTGTGATGATAGGTTTGAGTGTAAAAGTCGTTGGCTGCGTTTTCTATAGAAATACATTGATATATGTCTAGGGTTTCGATATTATGAATATAGATGCATGATAATTAAAGTATAACCTGCTGCAAATGTTATCATAAGTCGTGGTGATCATTAGGAGGGTTTCGGGTGGAGTTTCAGGGCTAAACAGGAAGCTGATGCGCGAAGTCAGCCAACTTCAGTTTAAGTCGAAAAATTGAATTTATAAAGCCTAAAACATACATTTTTGAAAACGCTTCTAGTGGCACTGGAATCACATTTTTATGAAGTCGTTTGCTATTTTAAATTAGTGATTTCGTGCAGCAGCTGAAGCTGCGTTTTTTCTGCAGAAAATTCACGTAATTTTTTCTGTCATAACCTGTAAACCGAAAAGAGTTAAGTCACAAAATTTATAAAGTAGATACTCCTAGGGGTTCAGAGGAATCTCCAACTGGAATTTGTCAATCATACAAACGACTATTTTTAAATGATTTTTCTCGTGGACTGCAGTCAGAAAGCGACGAATCTGACTGCAGCCTAGTAAATAAATTCTTATAAATAATTGGTAAGGAACCAAGACTTGAAAATTTTATACAAAATTCTACAGTCTAATTGACACCTTCTGTTAGTAGATTGAAATTTTTGGAACGTGGGAACTATTTTATAAAAATTACCGAAAACAGCCCAGTTATGAATGTACAAGCTGAAACATGAAAACTTATATTTGTGTGTATCTAAGTGATGTATGTTCTATCCTGTGTTTGTGACAAGTTGTTGGTTGTTATTTCGTATAGTGACACCTTGCATGCATGATTATGGTTTTGAACTTGTCATTACGTGTTTCGTACGGTGTGCTAGTTACGTGTAGGGTTTTGTGTCAGTGTGCATTCACACACTAACTTTGAACCGGTTGACATGATAGGACGTGATTAGCGGTTCCATCATTTATTTATTTTGCATTTATCTAACCGAGCAACTTAAGGTGTGTTCACGACCCCTATTTTTTTAAACGTTTACTAAACACAGGAGGAAAAAACATGTACACGTTACAGTGATATATGGGTTGATTATATTACGGTACAGTAACGTCTTTCTATTTAAAACATGTACACGTTACAGTGATGTATGGGTGGCATACATCACGGTACAGTAACGCGTTTCTATTTAGAGTTATGTTATACGATTATGGTCACAAGGGAGCATATATCACATGTCAGTCCCCTTAACACTTACGATGCCGTTAGTATGGATTATAGCGAGGGCATTTTTAATAGTACTACTAGGCCCGACAAGCCCCACTCGAACCGGTCGCGCCAGTTAGACCGAACGTTGATGGTCACGAGTGTAGAATTTGCCTAACATTTAGCCATGGTTGGTGATAGGCCTGGCACAACAGGGGCAGCAACGTCAGCTTCGGATCGAACACTTTGTTGACATGACCTAGCCTAGCTACCTAAACATATAACATAAACTGCTAATCAATATAACAAAATGATTCGGGTTTTGAATGGGGAACAACTTATAAAAATACGATTCGGGTTTTGAATCGGGAAACTTAAACATTCTGATTCGGGTTTGGATCAGGGGATACCTATTATAACATACTGGTTTGGGTTTTGAACCAATGGAAACAACTTATATTATATTTGTAAACTAAAACCTGTGAACTCACTCATCATTATTGTTGACACTTGATTTTACATGTTTTCTCAGGTTGCTAAGGTAGTACACATCAGGACTAGGATGCACTATGGTGTCGCACTGATGTCATCAAATATTTAGACACAACTTTAAATTACATTAGCTATTTTTGTTTTGTAATTGTTTAAGCTTCCGCAACTCAATTGTATAAATAGTATTTTCTCATGAATGAGCAAACAGGAAAATTTTTAACTCATATAGTGGTCGTTCAATATTACTAATGACTGTGATCCTGGTTCGTCACACGCCTCGCGGTATGACCTCGCTAGTGGAGTTTTGAGGGTGTGACGGATTAGTATCAGAGCCAATGGTTATAGTGAACTAGGTTTGCATTTGAGAGTAGACTTAGTCTGTAGCCTTAGACAATGCATTAGTCACACACCAACACAACACACATACCTGACATACAAGAACACTCATACATGATATGCCTATGTACATCGCATCAAAACTTTCATTGAAATTGTAGGCATGTCGACATCATCCATAACCCTCTACTGACGAGGAACACACCAAACTCTTTGTATCTTCATCCGTAGTGGCGATGTTCGTGGGATCGCCAACAACGTGAACCTACTCCTATCTGAGGGCCATGAGACGGAGCCTCTAGAGGAGCGTTTCCCATCACAATCATTTGTACTTCTTCCTACACCACACAAAATACTAGCTTGAGGGTACCGATGGTACTATCGGGTATGGTGAGCTTTCTCAAGTCCATGATTAGGACGATATACAACATTGATGCATATCTCTTGGGAGTTGAGTTATCGAAAACGAGTCGTTTCTCTACCTACCAACGACATTACCCTGGCCCCACTAGTTCTACTTTCTTTAACCCGAGCAGGTGGCCCTGCCGTGAGGCACCCTGCGTTAGGGCAGTTCGTTGCACACGTTATTGCATAAACCATTGACATCGAGATGTCATCATTTTTCCCGATCCACGATTCTACATCTTTGGTTGATATTCTTTGAGGGAATGATTGACCATGAAACTAAGAACACTTTGCCTATTGCACACCTGAACTCTAACCTGACTCGGATGGTGGAACAGTTGCCTTGCTTTTTCTGGTAACCTACGTTAATGAACCAGTTTCATCTCTTGAAGTCACAATTCATGTGCATGTTTGTTCCATGTGCACTCCTACCTCTACAATCCGCCGGATTGGATTCTCAAGGTGTGTTTCAACTTGAGTAGATCCTCAGATCAATTGATCCCACATTACATTTTCTGATATAGCTCTGAGTTTATCAACATTTAGATGATTGACTAAGCTTTTGATAACTCTAACATTTTGAAAATGCTTTGTACTCTAAAAGTTTAATCTGAGGGACATTTTGACACAAGATAGATGGAACTAGGGTGAACATGCAAACCAACTTATCATTAGTAATTTGCGATGTATGTGAACCCTTGTGAAACCCTATGTGGATAAATTGTCCTAACCTGTGAATCTCATATTTAAAACTTCCACTGTCAATAGAATCTCTCGTAACTCATTCAACGACTAACTGATGTCGTTAAACTTGTCCAGTCGTTGATGGACGCAACAATTAAATTTAAGATCTTTTTAGACACATTGAGCTATCGTCAATGAAATCCCTCGTTATTATTTATTTATTTATTTATTTCTCATGCATGAGTCTTAGTGAAACTAAGATTCTCATCAAAACCTGTTATCTCGATTGAAACCCTACCAGAAATCATAGGGTAAACCCTTCAACATCAGTATATAAACGAATTATGAAGAATCTCTCGTATGCTCACACCTTATCCCTTGCCTTAACTAAAAAAAATACTTTGACGCCTTATACTCGGTCCTGTTGCTAATCTTTAGTCTAACCTGATGTACATTGCAACATATCCAACCCTACAAACGGATCACAAAATGGTCCCATCATCTTATGGACATCAGAAGACAAGATGTAATTATTCAACACCCAGATAAACATGATGACATAAACAATAATCTTACTTCTCGTATTGCTAGGATAGTTATTCCATAACAGTTTTCCCTTTTGAGCTAGTCTATCTCCTAGCCATTGCACTGATCGATGCTTACTGTTTAATGCGACAGTTAGTTACTGTTGACGACGTAGACGAATCACTCACTCCATTGTCGTGGTCGCACTACATCTTCGAAACTTTACGCAAATCTCCCATCAAATCTGTGTTCATTTTTTTAAAGAACTCGATGAACTCGTCTTTTGATCCTTGGTGATCACTTCTTGAAACCTTGAGGATGGTAATGAGTTGTTAATACAATCATAGCCTCTTAAACATGTTTTCGCGTCCTTTCTTTAAACCTCTTAACTACACAGGCATATTTTAGATTCATTCACACGACCTAAGGAAACTCCTCCGAATTTGGTTGCTTACGGACACGATAAATCGCACACTCATCTAAGTTCATGGATCAAGGTGAATTATTCCTCCATCACGTGTGGGCGAGCCCGATAACTTAGACGAAGGTTTCAGTGAATCTTAACACTACGAACTTGTGCGGCAACCAGTCTTCGATGGTAAATTCTTGTTATGATTGATATATCCACGTGACACCTCTTTTTGACAAATGACGTCTTCATTTTTTTACCTTATGCAACTTGTATACAACCAGCTATACCCCTGACATCAAGTAAACCCCTGTTACGGATCCTTACACGCTTACGCATCGATTGCGACTACCCTTTTTGCATATTTCCACATCCATTCGGGATATACTTCTCGGATTCTATAATCCTTATCCTAACAACATTCTTCGCGAACTCTTGCTTGGAGGGGTTACTCTCTACGAACGTTACTCGAGGAGCAATGGGCCATGTATATCACAGATATGGAGGTATCACGAGGACTACCCTTAGAAAACGTTACGAATGAGACAGGTTCCTAGTCACGACATTCGAATTTAGCGTACCTTGAAGAATATGCCACTTGTTTTCTTTGATGACATCCGAATCTACTCCAAGAACTAGTAGGAATCCGAACGACACCTACACCTTACCATGGAGCCTCTACCACACACAACCTTATGTTTAGCTTCTAACGAACGACTTTTGACGTTGCAAAGCCTCTTTTCTTGAGCTTAGGCACAAACCCTCACAATTCTAACTCGAAAGACTGCTCAGTAATCCACGTTTCAACAGTTGAAGGTGAAGCTCTGTAGTACACCAACTCTTTCGTTACCAGAAGGCACAGACGATTTCGTTGTTTACTATGAC
This sequence comes from Scalesia atractyloides, assembly GCA_947069175.1. NCBI lineage: Eukaryota > Viridiplantae > Streptophyta > Magnoliopsida > Asterales > Asteraceae > Scalesia > Scalesia atractyloides. The sequence continues at coordinate 17,634,190 of CAMTDV010000019.1, forward strand.
GTGTCTATCCAAGGACTAAGTTACGTGTTGGTGCAACATGAGAAAGTCATTGCTTACGCGATCATGCCAACTCAAGGATTCATGAAAAAGAACTACACTACCCACGGTTTGGGAGTTTGGGAGAAGTAGCGTTTGCACTCGAGATAGGGAGACATTACCTGCACCGTACCAAGTGCACCATCTACACCGATCACAAGAGTCTCCAGTATGTCTTCGATCAGAAGGAGTTGAACATGCGACAGCGTCGATGGGTCGAACTCCTCAACCACTATGAGTGCGTGATCTAGTATCATCCAGGCAAGACCAACGTGGTGGCCAATGCCCTCAGTCATAAGGATACCAAACCTAAGCGTGTACGTGCGTTACAGCTTTCTATCCACTCCAATCTTCGTACCTAGATTCGTGACGCTCAGATTGAAGCTCTAATGGAAGAGAACCTCAAAGTAGAATCCCTACTGGGAATGGAGAAGACACTTGAATGCAAGGAAGACGACATTATTACTTCATGGAACGTGTATGGGCCCCATTCTATGGAAACTTATGAGAGTTTGTGATGGATGAAGCACGCAATTCTCGTTACTCGGTGCATCCTAGTTCTGACAAAATGTATCAGGACCTCGAGACTTTGTACTGGTGGCCCCACACGAAAGCTAACATAGCGACTTATGTTAGTAAATGCTTGACCTGTGCTAGGGTTAAGGTTGAATACCAAAAGCCGTCAGGACTTTCAACAACTAGAGATCCCAATATGGAAATGGGAGTAAATTTCCAGGGATTTCGTCACTGGCTTACCCAGATCCCAGCGAGGAAACGACACCATCTGGGTGATTGTCGATCGACTGACAAAGTCTGCACACTTTCTGGCAATCAAGGAAACTGACAAGTTTCCTACACTCGCATACATCAATTTGAAGGAAGTAGTCGCTAGGCACGGAGTGCCAACTTTTATCATTTCCAATCGTGACCCGCGCTTTGCATCTGATTTGTGGCAGGCGATGCACAAATCCTCTGGCTCACGTCTAGACATGAGTATAACTTATCACCCTTAGAGGGATTAGCAAACTGAATGCTCCATCCAGACTCTAGAAGACATGCTTCGAGTATGTGTTATTGACTTTGGTAACGGCTAGGAAAGGCATCTACCTTTAGTGGAGTTTTTATACAACAATAATTACCACGCCAGCATCAAGGCTGTTCCGTTCGAGGGTTTGTATGGGCGGAAATGCCGATCACCTCTATGCTGGACAGAAGTTGGCCACAGCCAAATCACTGGCCCAGAAACTTGTTATCGACGCAACGGAAATGATTGCCCAAATCAGACAACGAATGACGGCAGCTGCTGATCGCCAGAAAAGCTACGCTGATAAGCGTAGGAAACCTCTCGAGTTCCAGGTTTGGGAGCGAGTGCTACTTAAAGTCTAACCTTGGAAGGGCGTGATTCGTTTTGGGAAAGGAGGTAAACTAAACCCACGGTATGTTGACCCGTTTAAAATAACAAAGAAAATTGGTCCTGTAGCTTATGAGTTGAACCTTCCTGATGAACTCAGTGGAGTTCACAACGTTTTTCACGTCTCAAATCTGAAGAGGTGTCTATCAGATGAAACTTTATCCGTCCCACTGGATGAGATCCATGTGGACGAACAACTGCGATTCATTGAAGAACCAATCGAAATTATGGACCAAGAGGTCAAAAAACGAAGACATAGTAAAATACCGGTTGTCAAGGTGGAACTCTAAGCGTGGACCGAAGTACACTTGGGAAAGAGAGGGTCAAACGAAAGACAAATATCCTCACCTTTTTGCAACCGAATCACAAAATCCAAGTAGCGTGAACTGAATTCGGGGCAAAATTCTTTTAACTGGGGAAGAATGTGGCAACTCGAAAATATCCCCTCACTCTAACACTTTTCAAACTCGTGCTAATTCAATTTTCGGGACGAAAATTCTCTCAACGTGGAGATGATGTGACAGCCTGGGTTTTTCTTTTAACATTCTAACAAACTGAACTTTCGTGCGTTTAACCGCGTTTACTCAATTTTCGGGACGAAAATTCTTTCAACATGGGGATAATGTGACATCCCGGTTTTTCAGGTACTTTGAACACACAACTTTATCGTCTTTGTTCCTACGCTAATTTAATTCGGAGAATTAATTACGCGCACACTATAACTACGCTAACTTTAGTATTTCAGAAATACACAATGTTTGGGGATTTTAACGAGTCATATCTGAATTACGTGCTACGTGGTATTAGACGTTTGTGGATTTATTGTGTCACGCTTCGACTTCGCGATTTAATAGTTTATAAGCTTCATGTCACGAATAAATTACTTAATTGTAATATATGTAGTGTAACGATTTAAAAATAGCCGAATCGAACCGAGCCGTGAAATGTGTCGACCTCGTGACCACGCAAACCCAACCCGCCACCCACTTCCTCCTTTGCGGCCCAACTCCTTGCGGCCCAATTTCTAGCCCAAACCGCCACCCCCTTGGCCCCCTTAGTTATGTATACGTATGTATGCATGGGATGTAAAAAAAAATAAAGTTGCAAACCCTAGTTCCCTCTCCCCTCCCTTGTGTGCGACGGCAGCAACAGCCCCCCCCCCTCTCGGTCGCGCAAAACAGCCCACACACCCTCGAATCGTTCAAGTCTTGCCCGGTTTGCTAGTCTCCATCGTTTAAGTTTAGGGTTTTTGATTGTATTAGATTCATGTTATGTTTTTGTGAAGCCTTAATCATGATTATGTGATTGTATGATTGTTATATAAAAAGCATTGTTGTGTATGATTAGTTCGGATGAATATGCGAATTCTTGCGGTTGTGATGATAGGTTTGAGTGTAAAAGTCGTTGGCTGCGTTTTCTATAGAAATATCATGATATATGTTTAGGGTTTCGATATTATGAATATAGATGCATGATAATTAAAGTATAACCTGCTGCAAATCGTTATCATAAGTCGTGGTGATCATTAGGAGGGTCTCGGGTGGAGTTTCAGGGCTAAACAGGAAGCTGATGCGCGAAGTCAGCCAACTTCAATTGGCTGTAAATGAACCGGTATAAGTCGAAAAATTGAATTTCTGAAGCCTAAAACATACATTTTCGAAAAACGCTTCTAGTGGCACCGGAATCACATTTTTTTAAAGTCGTTTGCTATTTTAAATTAGTGATTTCGTGCAGCAGCTGAAGCTGCGTTTTTTCTACAGAAAATTCACGTAATTTTTTCTGTGATAACCTGTAAACCAAAAAGAGGTTAAGTCACGAAATTTATACATTAGATACTCCTAGGGGTTCTGAGGAATCTCCAACTGGAATTTTGTCAATCGGACAAACGAGTATTTTTAAATGATTTTTCTCGTGAACTACAGTCAGAAAGCGACGAATCTGACTGCAGCCTAGTAAATAAATTCTTATAAATAATTGGTAAGGAACCAAGACTTGAAAATTTTATACAAACTTTTACAGTCTAATTGACACCTTCTGTTAAAAGATTGAAAGTTTTGGAAAGTGGGAACTATTTTATATAAATTCCCGAAAACAGCCCAGTTATGAATGTAGAAGCTGAAACATGACAACTTACATTTGTGTGTATCTAAGTGATGTATGTGCTATCCTGTGTTTGTGACAAGTTGTTGGTTGTTATTTCGTATAGTGACACCTTGCATGCATGATTATGGTTTTGAACTTGTCATTACGTGTTTCGTACGGTGTGCTAGTTACGTGTAGTATTTTATGTCAGTGTGCGTTTACACACTAACTTTGAACCGGTTGACATGATAGGACGTGATTCTTTTGCATTTATCTAACCAAGCAACTTAAGGTATTTCCCGGCCCCTATTTCTTTAAACGTTTACTAAACACAGGGGGAGAAAACATGTACACGTTACAGTGATATATGGGTTGATTATAATACAGTACAATAACGTCTTTCTATTTAAAACATGTACACGTTATAGTGATGTATGGGTGGCATACATCACGGTACAGCAACGCCTTTCTATTTAGAGTTATGTTATACGGTTATGGTCACAATGGAGCATATATCACATGTCAGTCCCCTTAACACTTACGATGCCGTTAGTATTGGATTATAGCGAGGGAATTTTTAGTAGTACTACTAGGCCCGACAAGTCTCACTCGAACTGGTCGCGCCAGTTAGACCGAACATTGATGGTCACGAGTGTAGAATTTTCCTAATATTTAGCCATGGTTGGTGATAGGCCTGGCACAACAGGGGCAACAACGTCAGCTTCGGATCGAACACTTTGTTGACATGACCTAGCCTAGCTACCTAAACATATAACATAAACTGCTAATCAATATAACAAAATGATTCGGGTTTTGAATGGGGAACAACTTATAACAACACGATTCGGGTTTTGAATCGGGAAACTTAAACATTCTGATTCGGGTTTGGATCAGGGGATACCTATTATAACATACTGGTTTGGGTTTTGAACCAATGGAAACAACTTATATTATATTTGTAATCTAAAACCTGTGAACTCACTCATCATTATTGTTGACACTTGATTTTACATGTTTTCTCAGGTTGCTAAGGTGCACACATCGGGACTAGGATGCACTATGGTGTCGCATTGATGTCATCAAATATTTAGACACAACTTTAAATTACATTAGCTATTTTTGTTTTGTAATTGTTTAAGCTTCCGCAACTCAATTGTATAAACAGTATTTTCTCATGAATGAGCAAACAGGAAAATTTTTAAACTCGTATAGTGGTCGTTCAATATTACTAATGATTGTGATCCTGGTTCGTCACGCGCCTCGCGGTAAGACCCCGCAAGTGGATTTTTAAGGGTGTGACACTCGAGCCTTGTTATCCTTCAATTGTTTCAAACACACACTCTACGGTCTCCTTCGAATAAAATTTCGGGATGAAATTTTCTAAAGTAGGGGAGACTGTGACACTTGTGCAAAATTTCGGGCTTTCAAAAAACTTGTTCTTTGAAGGCATTCTGATAGCCAATGCTTAAACATAACCCATTTAAGGTAACGTACACACCGGGACGAGGACATAAGCTAAAAATACCTAAATATCCTTTACATAACTTAGAAATAAGTTTTGAAGGGTTTGGTATGTCAAAAAAAAGCCTATTCGATCACAGGGACTATTTATGACAAACTATGAAAGTCTACCGATTCTCGTAGCGACACACACTTCGGAACAAGGTTATAAGCTTAACATACCTTAAATACCCTTTACGTAATTTAAAAATAAGTTTCAAGGATTTTACGCAAGTTCGCTTGAACTTGCCTGATTTTTATCAAATTTAATCAAGTTCGCCCGAACTTGATCAAAATTTGATTGAAATTCTCTTCAAGTTCGCCCGAACTTGCTGATTCCTTTGGATTTTCTCACAAGTTCGCTCGAACTTATAGAGTGAAACAAGTTCGCCCGAACTTGTTAAATAGTAGAGTTCACACGCTGTGACAAGTTCGACCGAACTTGTCTAAGGATTTCTAAAAAAAAAGGCATAAAAATTCAGAAAAACGTCTCGGACATCATATATCGTTAGATTCGTATCAACGAGACGAGTTTAAGGCTCTATGTTGGTGCATATGTCTGTTGACTACGTCATTATGTATTGAGTCAGAGGAAATAGGGCTTAAACTGTTAGAAACAAGGCGTATTTAAGATTAGTTTGAGTCCAGTTCGCCCATGAAGGGTTGTGAGAAGCCATGTTCGGCCGAAATTGACTAGGTCAAGTTCGGGCGAACTTACCCCATGGCTGTCCCTCACCAGCGAACTTGTACTACTATGTATAGGTGCCTTGTGATTTCCTTTGTAACAGTCGGAGAGATTTTGGCAAAGAGACGGCGAAGCTCTGTCCTTAGTTTTGGTTAACTTTAAATCAATGAAAACAACATTTAAATGAGTAATTTTTATATTTGGTTAACTTGTCATTAGTTTCCGCCTAATCAGACATTAGATAACAAATTTAGGTTCCCGTGCTAATCGTGGACGTTCCTACAAGTGGTATCAGATCCTAGATACCTAAATTTGCTGGAATCAAGACAAGAATTTCTCAATTTCATCTCCATCTATCATTTTTCTTAACATTTTCACATATTTGATGAGTTCATGGTTAAAATGGGTGATTTTTGAATGTATCATGTAAAACACACTAATAACAAACCCCTGAGAGTTTGGACATCAAATTCAATCAAATTGATATCAAAAAGTTGGAAAAACCATGTTTTGGAATCAAGTTTCAGCCGAACTTAAGATCAAGTTCGACCGAACTTGATTAAAATTTCTTTGATTTTAATCAAGTTCGACCGAACTTGATAGAATTTTCAGGATTTCTTCTGAAGTTCGCTCGAACTTGAGAAATATTCCGACATTTTTACACAAGTTCAACCGAACTTGAGTAAATTGTTGATTTTCTCACACAAGTTCGCCCGAACTTGAGAATTTTCTCGAAAATTTTCATAAGTTTGACCGAACTTACCTGTTTTCTTGACGAGACATTATATATGACGAGACGATTTTAAAGATATAATCGGGTAAAAATTGTTTTCGGAAAATTTTAAAAGTTTTTAACGTACCGATTGTTGATTAAAACGTAAGTTTTTGCTAAAATTGTCTATTACTAATCATTTTTCGAGTGTTTTTTGATTGTATTTTCAGATAAGTCTTCATGTTATCAAAATGGAAGATTTCCACAACGTGTTCGTTTCTCAAATGGCTTCTTCATCAAATGCTAATGTTCTTGCGGCAAATCAGATGAACATCGACAACGAAATGGGTACTACGTCAAAATCGCCAAAGCTAATGAGTATGGATGACTTTGAAGGATGGAAACAAAAGTTTGTGAACTGAATACAAGCGAATCAATTCAACAGCTGGGTTGCAGTTGAGGATGGTTGTTGCAGTTGAAGATGGTTGCAAATGGCCAAAGGATGAGCGTGATCAAGATCTTCCGCTGAACAAGTTTTCAAATACCGACAAAGATAACTATGTTGCGAAGAAGAAAATGATCAGCTTGATACAACAATCAGTGAAGGAAGATATCTTGATATTATTGCCAGAATATGACACTTCGCAAGAATTATGGAATTCTCTTTGTGAGAAATTCAAAGGAAGTGACGAAATGATCAAGAGCAAAAAGGCTTTAATAAAGAAAGAATTTGAGATCTTCACGATGATTAAAGGTGAAACAATGAAGAAGATGATTGATAGATACTGTCACCTCATGGTCCAAATGGGAAGACATGATATCAAAAGATCTAATGAAGAGCAAATTTTAAAGCTGGCTGATGCACTTCCAGAAGGAGAATGGACAACATATCTGACGATTCTGAAGAATAGTCCATCTTGGAGACACTTCAAGTTGTCATCTTTCATTGACAAATTGGAAGGTCATGAAATGGAATTGATGAAGATTGCTAAATCAAAGAATGCTAATGTTGTTCAAGATGTCAGTGTCTATTATAAAGGAGGTATTCCTGATACTCCGATTCAAAGCCCGAAAATCCAAACAACATTTAGTGCAAATGCAAATTCTTCTCCAAGTCAAATTTCTCCATATACTGGTTACACAAGTGCGAGTTCAAGCTCATCTTTCCAAAATCAGACAAACCAAGCCAGTTCTGATTCAAATGTTTTCCAGTGTAACATAGCAGTTGATTTGAAGAACATATTTCCTGAAAAGGTGGCCAAACAGCACATAGCACTTCATGCTACTGTCCTTGAATCATATGAAAGTCTCGTTGCTGGAAAGATCGGTAATCCATATATGACCGCTGAAGATTATGATCAGGTAGATGAAGAAGAGTTGGAACTGATGGATATCAAGTGGAGCCTTACATCTATCATCAGAAAAGTTTCTAAATTTGTGGCACTCACTGGAAGGGATATTGGTAACTCAAGCAACAAGCTTAGTTTTGACAAGACTAAAGTCACATGCTTCAGGTGTCGACAAAAGGGACACTTTAAACATGAATGCAATAACCAAGAAGCAAGTAGAAACCCAAATCCTTTCGGCAACAACAATGAGTACTACGAGAAAGCTCTTCAATACAAGCCATATCCGAAAAGAACACAAATGGAAGTAGAAGATAAATCTGCAAAGACAACCGAACAAGCACTTTTTGTTACTCATGAAGAAGATGGTTTTGACTGGAACAGATACATCGGAAAGAAAACTGGTGTTGCTATGATGGCAGAGGTAGTGAATGAATCTGATACATCGTATGTTGATGCAGCTTTGGGAAATGCCATTCTAGAAGGGTATCGGCAGAGAGCTGAGGAAGAAGCGTTAGCTTATCTAGAGATGAAGAAACAAGAAGCTTTGAAAAAGCAGACGCAGAAAAGGTAAAGGCTAAGGTAAGTGTGTCTGAAAAGGAAGTTGTGAAAGTTGTGAAGGTTGAAAAACCTTGCACAAAGTGCGTAAGTCCTTGTGAACCATGTCTTGATAAAGTCAAAGTCATAAGAGAATTGACTGTACACAATGAAAACTTTCGTTATGATTACAGAACATAAAAGAAGCTTATGACAAAATATCAAGCAAATATAAATATGTTTAACATGCTAATAGTGAACTTACCGCTAATGTCAAAATATTAATTGCTACAGTGATTGAAAAACAAAAGGCAATTAACATGTACATTAATACAATTGCTAAAACAAAGCGTGAGTTTCATAGCATGGAAATTGAAACGGAACGGGTAAGACAGCTTCTAAAGAGTTACACCACAAACGCTTATGTCATTTATCACATTTTACCTACGATTAAATCGGAGGAAAATGGTGAGAAATCAAAGCGTAAAGAGTACGGATGTGTTCCTCCACCATTTCCTGCAAGTTATTCATGCTAGAAAGATGACGAAGTTGAAAAGGCATTTAATCTACTTATTTTGTATGATAAGAAAAATAAATTGCCTGAGAACATTGATGTAGACTTTACAAAATTAAATGATGACAATGAAGCGGTGGTAAAAGATGTGGTTAAAAATGTGTTGGGAAATGATTCTGATAAAGGCAGCTTTCAAAGCGTCAACTCAGGTTCAAACAGTTCTGATACACAGTCCGAAAATGACGATACAGCTTCAGAACATGATCTAAGTGATGATCCTAACGTTGTCATGTACAAGGTTAAGGATTCTGATAGATTATAATTCGATGATAGCTTTCCGATTTGGAATGTAAAAGAAGATCAAATTGATAAACTGTTTAAACTTGTAGAAGTTTCATCAGATGATCTTGAGAAAAATGAGAAAAGATTTTACTCAAAACCTAAAAGGAATGCTAACAATTATCGAAAGGTTGGTGGTGATTTTCCTGAGAACAAGAGGGCAGGATTAGGTTTGGAGGTTGAAGAAGAAGAACCGAAAAAGAAGGAAAAACCAGCGTTCCAGGAATACAAAGGTAAGAATATAAAGTTTGTGTACGGAACAAGCACGGTTCAAGAAGAAAACGTGATAGGTAAGCAATCGAATGATGAATTTAAGAAAGAAAAAGAACTTCGGGACAAGGCTAAAACCAAGTCCACAAGTGGAGTAAAACCCACTAGTGGAAATGTTTCTGGTAATCGGACTTGCTTTAAATGCAATACTGTTGGTTATATTGCTCGCAAGTGTCTGAATCTAAAGCCTGTGCTTCCACGAAGAAAAACTGAGTCAAAAGATGAAAAGCAAAAACAACCAAAGATTGTGAAAAATGTCACAGAATCAATTAGAAACTATGAATCTAAACAATAAGTGAAATCTAAAATGAGTTTAGGGTAAAACTCAATTTTTGAAAAAGGAGAAACTTCAAAGTTTAATGAAAACAAAGATTCTAGGTTCTATATCAAGAAAGCGAGAAGCAAGCTACAACCCTGGGTTGCTAAGAAAAAACTTTCAACATCAGAAAAATCAAAGTCGGTTGCTGACAAAACTAAAAATGTGACTTCATCTTTAATGTTAGATAAGATATCTTCTAAACCATTCAATAAGAATTAAAAGGAAATTCCAATAAGTAACATTGTTACAAATTATGACGATGTAATAATTGAAGATTGTGACGATGATACCGATGATGAAAGAGTTAAAAATGATAAACATGAAATACTTTTAAAACTAAAGAAAATTTCCAATAAACTGTTCTACAATCTACTGAGAAAGGTGAATACTCTATGCAAAACCTTCTAAACAGAATGAAGAACGAAAACAAAAGGAAAAACAAAGTTTTACAAGTTTTCAAAATAAAAATAAAAGTTCATCGGTACGATCATCCAATCATTATAATAATACAAACAAATTTGAAAAACAAAACTCACAAAAATTTGAGAATAAGTGGTGTAGGTTGGACCGCAGTGCTTCAACGACAAATCAAAGGAACAGGAGAAGCAGGAAAGATGGCTACCACACATCAAATCAGTGTTATGATTTGAGTGTATAGTTTTATAGAAAACGATATGAGAACAGGAAGTGTCATAAATATGGAGTAACTGGACACATTGCTAGAAAATGTTTTCAAATTAATCCTAAAACTGCTCAGATTGATAACAAAAAATCTGGAATACCAACTCAGGTTTTGAAACACTATACAGAAACTACAAACAAGGAAAAACCAATTATTACTAAGTTTTCAAATTTTTTAACTGGTGAATCCTTGAATAGTAATGAATAAAAAGTTTCTACATTGTATTTAAAGAAAGCATTAATGAAAAATCAATCATGGTTGGTGAAAGGAAAAGAACTTACACAATCAGTGAAAATTGAAAGTTTAGAGGACTTTCTGAAATTTGAGAAAGTCCAAAATAAACCCGATTGTGAAAAGAAAGTGAAAATTAAGGTTGAAGAAATATCACCTAAGAGTGAAAAGGCTTGGGTGTCACTATTCAACTAATTGTTTGAATTTTTGTGCAGGAACTTCTGAGATGAAAGTAAATTACTGAGAATGGAGTTTCTTGGCACACAATGAGGGCCGGGTTATCAAGTTTTATATAAAGGCCATTTTTACAAAAGATTTGAAATTCAAATAACGTTTACTTTACAATTTTTGAAAAAATTTTGGAAAATTTTTTTCAAAAACATGTTTAAATAACGTTTACTTGAAAATTTTTACAAATATTTTGAAGAAAAATTTGAAAAATTTTACAGAACCCTCACTGCTGAACAAGACAAAACTCATGCTCGGTAAATTGTTATAAATACAAAAGTGTCAAGGTTTTCTCATCATGAGGGGGAGAGTGCTTAAAGGAAATTTGTGAAGCAGTAATGGATGACGAATTGAAGTGATTCTCATCGGTTGGTCTATAAATCAAAATTCCAAAAATATGTTTTTGAATTTTAGGGGGAGAAAAATTTTCAGAAAATCCAAAAACATATTAAATGCGAAAAGCATAAAAACATTAAAAAAGGCAAAAAGAGTTTTTGTGGATAAAAGGAAATGATAGTACATCAGTGGACTAGTACATCAGTGAGAGATTGCCTGATTCTGAGATACGAGGTCTTTATAGATGTTTGATATCTAGTATCATACAAGTTCTTCTGATTTTGCGTAAGCACTGGCCTAGAACTTCTATAATACTTTTGCAAAAATCCTCTAAAAACTACATTCAATTGAAAATATCAAACGATACTACAATAGTAGTTCAAAAAGATTCCATTTTGGAACATTACCTTATAAGTCAAGCCTTCATCTCTTTTTCAGTACGGTGGTACTAACCTGAGCTCTCAAGGTCTCGCACAACCCAGATACAAATATCAATTACGCTATACTCACCTGTAAGATGAAATCTAGGGAATCTTGATGCGGGAGTATATTCTGAGATGGGAACCATAGTTAAGTCAAGTTTTTTAATTCTACATAACGTATCTTGGAACAATTGAGAAATGTGTTGAATTTTAAAAGGAAAAACGTATCGACAATCTAGGTAAATTTGTTTAAAACTTAGTGTCATAAAAAGTCAATGGTACTAGTGATATGTCTGAGAAACTGATATGATCCTTTAACACAAACTCAACAACAAAAAATATTCCTGTAAATATGTTTGTACAAACTTAAAGGTTGATATTCATTACATAAAAAACAAAAAGATTATACTATCTTTTTGTTTTGACCACTGATGATGAAATGCTGATTTTTAAAATCTAAAGCTGCTGATCAACAGTTTGAAAATTTCAAATTGATCTGAAAGTTTAAAAGTTCATTAAGTTGAAACTTACATTTGAATAAATGTGTCAGTTTAGTGTCAAAACGTTTAATCAATATCATTATGTTGAACTTGATACATGAAGCAGATATTCAAGGTTATTAATTTGGACTTGAATAACTGAGAGGGTTTAAAAACTGATAGAAGATTAAAATTTGAAATGTTGATGGTTAGAAATTTCAAAGTTTGAATCTGAAATATTTATTTGAATGTTTGAGGAACTTTGAAACAGGAAGTAGATGTTAAGGGGGAGCTAGATAAAACTCGTTGATTGAAGATACCAGAAAGCTCAAAACAAGGGGGAGCATGGTGATTAAAGTTTTATCAAAACAAGCTCAAGAGACAAGAGAAAACTTGAAGATCAAAGATGTTAAAATTATTCAAGACAAAAGATCAAGAGTATGATAAAGACTCAGGAGCTTATTCAAAGACAAATGTCTACGAGAGAAAATGACTACAGCAACATCCAAGGGGGAGTCTGTTAGTGCATATGTTTGTTGCCTACGTCATTATATATCGAGTCTGAGTGATTAAAGCTTAATATGTTAGAAACGAGGCGTATTTAAGTGAAATATAGGCCAAGTTCGCTGGTAATGGTGTGTGTGAAGTCAAGTTAGGCCGAAGTTGACTAGGTCAAGTTCGCCCGAACTTAGTCTCTCACCAGCGAACTTGAGTTAGTATAAATAGGTGCCTTGGTGATTTCATTTGTAACTTCAGTGATTTTAGCAAAGAGACGGCGAAGCTCTGTCCAAGTGTTTCCAGGATCTGTAATGTTTGAACATTAATGAAACGGTATTAAACATTAACAAACTTGTCTACAATTTTGCCTATGCAAGCGGATTCCGCAGGTTTATCTTAGGTTTGCCAAATTAGGACCAGAAAGATCTGTACAACGGAGCTACAGTTAGAGTCGTTATACTGGCAAATTTATATTGATCTTGTTGATTTGCACACCATTTTCAATGGAAGAGGTGAGAATTTGAGATTATAACCATGAATTGGACATGAATCGAAGTTCTTAGATCTGTATCTTAATAAAATAGATAGACTTAGGGATCTTGTGGTTAAATTGGACTTAAATCAGAGTTAAACACTTAAAACCGACCATCGATTCATGTTGAATTTGATTAAAAATGATCTTATTTGTGTTAAGCAGGTTTGTTTGTTTGAAGAAGATAACAAGTTCGGCCGAACTTGTTACCAAGTTCGACCAAACTTGCTTATAAAACCTGAATACATTTGAAATTAGTACATGTTCGACGGAACTTCATATAAAGTCTGAATTTGAAAAATTATTTGAAAGTTCGCCCGAACTTACGATTTGAAATCTGAAAAACTTGTGTTGAATGTAAGTTCGCCCGAACTTACAAAAGAATGTTGAACATGATCATTAAGCATGTTCGGGCGAACTTGTCCAAATCATTTTGTCATATACACATCAAGTTCGCCTGAACTTGATGATAAGGTGTTGAAAATTTTGTAACTTTTTCTTGTAATGCGTGCTAATAGTTTTGCGTCGTTTTTCAGGCTCAAATACCAGCAAGGGTAATTTCTCTGGACTTTTCTAAGTTCCATAATACGTGTATCACGCTTGATAAAACGATATGTCCGTCACTGAAGGAGTACGAGAGTATTCTGAAGTTTCTAAAGGGGTGTCCTATCCATCGAGCTATCACGAAGCGCATTGTATCTTACCGTTCGCATACTTATCATTTCTGGATGAATACGAGTCTCAGCGATGATAAGAAGACCATTATTTCATCTGTTCAAGTCGGGAATGAAGTAAAGAAGATCACTATTACTAAAGAGGATATTCGAAGGATTTTACAATTCAACGATGACAAAGATGATCCAATATTCTTTGACGAGAAGATGGTTCGAGGTTGTTTTTACAGAACGGGTTATAAGGGCAGTGTGAATAAGCCAACGCTGAAGAAAGGGGAAGTTCCTAACCCCTACAGGCTACTGATGCACGCGATTATACATACTTTCAGTCACCGTAAAGCGGGCCTTGACGATGTTCAAGATTACATGGCCTGCACGGCAACGGCGTTGATTCTAAAAAAGCCGTTCAACTATTCAAAGCTTGTGTTTACACATATGACGAAGAATATGGATGATTCAAGATTGTGTTTGTATCCAAGGTTCGTGCAGATGCTAATTGATGAGAAGTTCACAAACATTGCACGTGATTCAAATGACGTCTTATATCTCGGTCACCTTGATGATACAACGGTAAAGAAGTTGATCAAATTCCAAAAGCAAGACTCAGCACCGGTGGCAAAACCAGTATTTGGGGCTATCAAAGATGAAAATTATATAGCGCCGGCAGACAACAAGTGGACGAAAGACGGTAGTGGTGACGAGAAGGAGTTAAATGCTGAGAAAGAATAGTTTAAAGCTTTCAAGCCTAAAGCTCGAAGTGAATGGTTCCTTAAAGCCGAAGTTGAAAAGAAAAGGAAGCAAGCGGCAAAGAAAGTGGAAACAATGCTTGTTGATGAAGACGAGCCAGAAAATGTTCAAACAGAGGCCGGATCGAGTGTTGCGGTAGTTATTGAGAGTCAGGAAACTGTTAAAACGACTCAGGAAGATGATGTTATTTCAGCTACCTCAGAAAATGATGAAGATTCTGATGATTCTCTTGAAAGAGTTACAAAGAAAACAATAACAAAGACTAAGGCAAAAAAGTTAAAGAGACTGATACTGATTTTGATCCGAATCTGGAAAAACAGTCTGACGAGGAAAGACCCAAAAAAGGCAGGAAGAAAAACAAAGAAAGCTCAGAAACCTGCGAGTCGTCGTTATAAGGGTAAGCTGAAAAGCGCAGAAGTTACACAAGAACCTTCTGGCGCACAGGAGAGAGGAGTCACACAAGAACCTCCTGTTGTTATTACATCAGAAGCTGAACATCCAGGAGTTACACAAGAACCTCCTGTGATCATTTCATCTGAGACAAAACATCCAGGAGTCACACAAGAACCTCCTGAGACTGGATTACTTGAAGTACTGATTATTACATATCTGGTTGCTCCAACGACTTCACATCTTGAAAGTTCTACGCCAAGGAAGTCTACACCAAAGGCTGCTACTGCAAAGTCAACACCAAAAACATCAGGGCCTAATTTGTTTGGTGATGTGCAGAATGAGCCGATTAGTCTTCAAGATCTGAATGATTTCTTTCCTGATACTAATGTTGATCTTCTCAAAAAGCGTGTAAAGATCTTGGAAATAAAGTAGCCAAGAATGAAGAAGAAAAGCTGAGTTGATCAAAAGAATGAATCAAAGTGCAGTTGAGAAAGAGTTGTTAGATGATAAAGTCAAAGTGTTAGAAAATGAAAGAGAATTTCTCAAAGCCCTAATTGAAAGTTTGCAAGATGCAAATGAGAAGTTGCAAACGAGATTGCTGAGTTGAAAACAATCCAAGCCCTAAATGATCAAAGATTCACGAGAATGCAGAAAGTGTTATCTAATACACTTGGAATTGATTTCATTGTTGAATATGATCGTCTTGATCGACAAGAGGCGAAAGAAAAATCTGAAAAAAAGCTTGCTGCTAGTGGTAAAGGCAAAGGGGTTGAAGGTGAAGCTCCTAAATCATCTGAAGCTGCAGAAAAGTCTGTTGAAGAGAATGTTGAAAAAGCTTCTGAGTCCGATATAGCTAAGGTTGACGAATCTGTCAAGCCTTCTGATCCAGTAACTGATTCTGAAGATAAGGACGATGAAGAAGCAGAAGATGAGGATAAGAATGATGACGATAAGAAAGACGATTCTGATTATGAAGATTGGAATAATGCTGATGATGATGATGATCAGGGAGGAGTTGGTATGAAAATTAGTGAAGGAAAAGTCTCTGATGATGTTGATTTTTCTTCTTTAATGGATGATGAATCGAACAAGTGGATGATCAAATTGAGGGGGAGTCATGGCAAACAAGGCCAACTGATGATGTAGATATGATTAATATTGATAGGTTTGCAAAGCCTATTGCTGCAGTACCTACAAAGCCTCTAATACTCATGCTGAAACATAATGTAGAGGAAGGTGAGTACGTGCACAACTATACTAAGGAAGATTTGGCCAAGTTGATCGAAGTTGATGCTGAATCACTTGATTTTGATTTTGAGGAGCAAGTGATGAATGTTAACACTTTTGAGCCGAATGATTATCCGTATATACGAAGGTTTGAAGCTGATGAGTATAAAAGGGTTATCGTGGAGGATTGGTCTTCTGATGATGAAAGTAATGAAACTGTGAAGTACGTCGGTCCTAACACAGATAGTTTTCCTACGTTTGAGGAGATGTACAAGCAACTTGATTGTTGGTGCATAATGTCTATGTCTTAGTTTTATATCGAGCCTGTATAGAATAGAGTTGAATAGGATAGCAAAACGATGTATTCATGTATCTAGCAGTCAAGTTCGCTCATGTGATAACTTGTAAAGTCAAGTTTGCCGAACTTGCTAAGGCAAGCTCGGGCGAACTTAGGTCTCCCACAGGCGAACTTGTACTTCTATAACAAGCTAGCTTGTTGTCCTCATTGTTAACTTTGGCATTTTGGAGGTGAAGCTCTGTCAATCCGGATTCTTGACTGTTACATCAGTAAAATTGACTATTAACTGATTAATTCTTGTCTTTGGTAAACACGTTGTAATATTTCCACTATTATGAATGTTAGATATAAAATTTAGGTTCCTAAGCGTGAAGGATCGGTCCTACCCTAAACAAGAACGACGAAAGAAGCCTTATAAGAACTTCTTCGGTCGTGTGCGTTAATGTTTATTCGAAGACAGAGTTTTGAAGACTGATACAAGACTGAAGACAATATCCAAGGGGGAGTTTGTTAGTGCATAATATCTATGTCTTAGTCTTATATCGAGTCTGTATAGAATAGAGTTGAATAGGCTAGCAAAACGATGTATTTATGTATCTAGTAGTCAAGTTCGCTCATGTGATAACTTGTAAAGTCAAGTTCGGGCGAAGTTAGGTCTCCCACAGGCAAACTTGTACTTCTATAAATACCTAGCTTGTTGTCCTCATTTGTAACTTTGCCATTTTGGAGGCGAAGATCTGTCAATCTGGATTCTTGACTATTACATCAATAAAATTGACTATTAACTTATCAATTCTTGTCTTTGGTAAACACGTCATAATATTTCCGCTATTATGAACGTTAGATATCAAATTTAGGTTCCTAAGCATCGAGGATCGGTCCTACATTGATGAAGACATGTTGAAAGAGAAAATCGAAGAATCGATTCGAGAAGGAAAAGTTCTGAAACCCATGACGAAGGAGGAAATAGCTAAAGCAAAGAAGTCCTAGTTTAAAGAAATGCCGCGCGAACGTAACTGTCCTCTAGCATTCTTTACCAGAGATAAGGATGTGTCATTGGTGGATATTCTCAGTTGGGGTTGGTTCAAGGAGCTGAATGTTTATGCAATCAAAAGGGAATTTGGAGTGCAATACTTCAAGTATCTGGCTTATTTCAAGACTTTACCATACTGGGATGTGGAGAAGCTTGTCCAAACCATGAATGTTACTTATCATATGAAGTATATTGATAAGTTACTTTGGAAGATGATCAAATTTGAAGTGACAAAGGGTTTTAAATACTAGAAGTTGTTTACTCTAGGTCATCGCATTAAAACAAATAAGAAAATGGGAGATAAAGATATAACGTTGATTATGAAACGACCGAGAGCGATGAGAAACATGCCACTGATGCTTATCGAACAAAATTTCTATCCAGAGTTCAAGTGGTGGCAAATAGATCAAACTACATGTGAAGCCGTTATTGTTTTACGATTTGAAGAACATCTGGATATCACGAAAGAAAGGGTTGAGATATTGGGGTTTCAGGGTATGAGAGGATTGTGGAGAATGATCAGGATACTAGACCCGATGTGGCTAGTGAATTGCTCGAGAGAAGACATCAAGTGCTTGTTCTACAGCAAGATAGTGTTTGAAGAACGTGAGAAAGAACAAGCCATGCAGTATCACAGGGTTGTTAATGTATGCTATGCTCGTGAAGTTAACTCCGGAAGAATGTGGGAAACTAATTGGAGAGAGTTAGAGCGAGTTGAATTTCTGAAAGAAGAGAAGCGTCTTGAAGCTATACACGAGAAAGGTAGGGCGGCAAGGCTGAGAGGGTTTCAGTACATGAACAAGGTGCCTCCTACAGATCGGACGCCAAATCCGAAGCAAGAACGATGAAAGAATCCATTCAAGAACTTCTTCGGTCGTGTTCGTTAATGTTTATTTGAAGACAGAGTTTTGAAGACTGATACAAGACGAAGACGATATCCAAGGGGGAGTCTGTTGGTGCAGAATGTCTATGTCTTAGTCTTATATCTAGTCTGTATAGATTAGAGTTGAATAGGCTAGCAAAAAGTAGTATTTATATGTAAAAGGGTCAAGTTCGCCCATGATGTTCTTGGATTTTCAAGTTCGGCCGAACTTGCCTTGGCAAGTTCGCCCGAACTCACCTCCTCCATGAGCGAACTAGGTTCCCTATAAATAGCTAGCTTGTCATCCTCATTTGTAACTTTGGCATTTCTGAGGCAGAGCTCTTTCAATTTGGAGACTCGACGTTATATCAATAAAATTGACGTTTAATTGACTAATTCTTGTTATTTGGTAAACTTTTCATAATATTTCCGCTATTATGGACAATAGAGATCAAATCTAGGTTCCTATGCATTGAGGATCGGTCCTACAAGTGGTATCAGAGCTAGAATAGCCTGATTTGATTGATATCAAGACAAGAACACTTCTAATTCTACTCCATTCTTCTATTTTTCTTAACTTTTACACAAAAATGAAGAATTCAGTGTCATATTTTGTCCAATTTTGAATATGACATGTTAAATACAACATAGATAAACCTCTGAGAGTTTGGAGTCTAAAATCAAACGAGTTGGTGTCAAATTTGTGCAAAAACCATGTTTTCCAATCGCAATTTGATCGAACTTGTAAGCTAAGTTCGGCCGAACTTGTGATAGGAACTCACTTTTTGAGTGAAATTCTATCAAGTTCACACGAACTTGAGTGATTTTTGGGGGATTTGAGCGAAGTTCGCTCGAATTTACTAAGAATCCATTGATCTTTTATCAAGTTCGACCGAACTTGATAAAATTCAAGAAAATCTTAGCTAAGTTCGCCCGAACTTGCAAGATTCTTATAAAGTTCAAACTATAAGTACGCTCAAAGTTAAAATTCAGTAAATTTTCAAAACAAATCACAAGTTCGACCGAACTTGTGATAAAAGCTGCAATTCTTCATTTACAACTAGAAGTTCGACCGAACTTGTAGTAAAACTAACTTTTTCAAAAGTCTTAACGTGTTTTCAGCGTACGTGTCTCGATATTCACGATGGATGATATTCAAAGAGTGTTTATGTCCGGAGTGGATACATCCAATGTCAACGTGATCCAACAAGTCAATCTCGACAATGAGATGGGCACGTCCGTTAAACCGCCGAAGTTAATGAGCATGGACGAGTATGAAGGATGGAAGGAGAAATTTACCTATTGGGTTCAAGCCATGCATTTCCAAGGCTGGGTGTCGATTGAGAGAGGTTATACTATTCCATTGGACGAACATCAGCAAGTTCTGGAGAAGTACAAGTATACTACAATACAGAAAGATGAGTACATTGCTGAGAAAAAGATGATAAGCCACATTCAACAATCTGTTAAAGAGGATATTCTTGTCTTGCTACCCGAATATACGACTGCGAGAGATCTCTGGCTAGCACTGCAAAAGAAGTACCAAGGAAGTGCGGAGATGATCAAGAGTGAGAAAGCACTCATTATGAAGGAGTTCGATACCTTTAACATGTTAAAGGACAAGACAGTGAAACAGATGATTGAGCGTTTCTGTCATCTGAAAGTCCAAATGAGAAGACACGATCTCGAGAAGATGGAACAAGAGTACATCGATAAGCTTTCAGATGCGTTACCTAATGGGAGAGTGGACTAGTTACCTGATGTTTCTGAAAGAAAGTTCGAATTGGGAATTTTTCAAGCTGTCTACATTCATCGACAAACTCGAAGGTCATGAGATAGAACTTCTAAAGATCGCGAAGTGGAAGAATGCTAAGATTGTTCAAGATGTTGGTCTGTATTACAAAACCGGAATGCAAGACAACATTTCAAGTCCAAAGATTCAGACAGCATTTAGTGCGAACATGAATTCTTCTCCACAGAATTAGAACCAATCATATCCCCAATATGATCAAAGTCCACAGAGCTCTTCTCAAGCAATGGTTCAAATGCATTATATCAAAGTCAAGCAAATCAGAATCAGCAAACGAATTCTGATCCGAATGTGTACAAGTCTAACATTGCTGTCAATCTAAACAATGTTGTTTCTGAGCAAGTTGCAAAACAACACATGGCACTTCTCGTCACTGTTCTTCAGTCGTATGAAAGTCTTGTAGCTGGAAAGATCGGTAATCTCGAAATGACTGCCGCAGACTACGATCGGGTGGACGAAGAAGAGCTTGAATTGATGGATATCAAGTGGTCACTAGCTTCTATCATTCGAAGAGTCACAAAGTTTGTTGCACTCACTGGCCGAGATATTGGAAATTCAAACAACAAGCTAGGTTTCGACGAATCAAAGGTCACGTGTTTTAGATGCCGACAGAAAGTGCATTTCAAGAGAGAATGCAAGAATCCTGAAGCTACAGGCAATCAGAGTCCATTTGGAGGGGGCAACGAATATTACAAGAAGTCACTTCAGTACAAGCCTTTCCCAAAGAAGACACAGGTTGAAATTCAGGAGAAACCAAACAGTAACAATACTGAAAAAGCAATGGTTGCTTCGAACGAGGATGATGGCTTCGATT
Source organism: Scalesia atractyloides (assembly GCA_947069175.1). Classification (NCBI taxonomy): domain Eukaryota; kingdom Viridiplantae; phylum Streptophyta; class Magnoliopsida; order Asterales; family Asteraceae; genus Scalesia; species Scalesia atractyloides. The sequence continues at coordinate 17,655,207 of CAMTDV010000019.1, forward strand.
GGAATTCTGATATCGTTGACTAGAGTTGCATTAATGGCTGAGATTGTAGAAGATACATCTGCCGAAGAAGCAGCAGCTCTAGAGAATATTCTAGTGTAACAATATCTGCAACAGCAAGAGGAAGAGGAGTATCTTCACATGAAGAACCAAGGTATATTATCTCCTAACTCATGTGATAGTTTTGCAGGTCACTTTGATGGAAGTTCTCAGGAGCAAGTGATCGAGGAGAAGTCGAATGAAGAAGTTACTGATGTTGTTCAAGAAGTAACTGCTGAAAACCTCAAGGACTTTGCCGATAAAGCTATGATGGCGAATCTAACCAAGGTAGGTCCAGAGGTAAAGGAAGTTGTCAAAGTACAAGTTTTGGAGGTTGCAAAACCTTGCACAAAATGTACCGAGCCATGTGCTGAATGCGCCGAAAAATCACAAATGATCGCTGAACTCAATGTACATAACGAACATTTCAAATACGATTATAGTACAATGAAGGAAGCGTATGAGTAAATGAAAGATGATTATGGCAGGCTCGATAGAAATAATATTGAACAACATGATACTATAAGAATGATGAAAAGTACAGTAATGGATAAACAAAAAGCAATAAACATTTATATCAACACCATTGCTGAAACCAAACAACAACTCCAGGACATGAAAATTGAAACAGAACGTGTTCAACAACTTTTAAGAAGTTACACAACTAACGCGTATGTCATCGATCACATACTTCCCACGATCTCGTCGGAAGAAAATGTGAATAAATCTAAAAAGAAAATTGGTAAAGAATACAACAATGTTCCTCCACCCCTATGCGAGAAGTGTTGTCGCAAAACTGTTGATGGGATGGATAAGAAACTCAACATTGAGTTATTATCAGAAAAGAAAAATGAGTTGCCGGAGAACATTGATGTAGTCTTTACTAAATCAGATGATGACAATGCGATAGTAAAAATGTGGTTGAAAATGTTCTAAACGATTCTGATGATGGCAGCTTCGATAGCGCCACCTTGAGGTTGAACAATTCTGACACAAATTCTGAAGATGATGATACATCATCGGAAGATGATCTATGTGATGATCCTAACGTTGCTATGTACAAGGTTAAGGAATTCTGATAGATTATAATTTGATGACAGTTTTCTGATTCGGAATGTCAAAGAAGATCAATTGGATAAACTGTTCAAACTGGTTGAAGTTACATCAGAAGACCTGGAGAAAAATGAAAAGAAATTCTATTTAAAACCTAAAAGAAGTTACAATAACTACCGTAGGAATGGTGGTCATCATCAAGAAAATCGGAGAGCTGGGTTGGGTTTAGAAGAATCTGATGAACCTAAAAGGAAAATGTCACCATTTCATGAGTATAAAGATAAAAACATGAAATTTGTCTATTGGACGAACACGGTTCATGAGGAAAGTTTGAACGGGAAACAATTAAACAATGAGTTTAAGAAACAGAAAGAACTTCGAGATAAGGCGAAAGCCACAAGTGGTGTAAAATCCAATAGTGGACACTCACATGATAATCGGACTTGCTTCAAGTGCAATGTAGTTGGTCATATTGCACGCAAGTGTCCAAAATCAAAACCGGCTTATCTTCGAAGAAGAGAAAGTTCAGATGTTGTGAAACCAAAGCAACCAGAGTTTGTAAAACCAATCACGATTTTAAAAAGAAACGAATCAAAACATGAAGATAAACCTAAATCTGAAAAGAAGTTTGCAAATTCAATTTTCAAAAAAGGTGAATCTTCAAAAGCAAACGAAACAAATTTTTACATCAAAAAGGCTAACGTAAGTCACAAGCGTGTGTTGCAGAAAGGAAGTTGCCAACATCTGAAATCACTAAGTTTGAGCCTGTTAAGACTACTTATAACATGAAAGAATCAAAATCTGAAATCAAAATTGAAATTTCAAATTGATCTGAAAAGTTTAAAAGTTCATTAAGTTGAAACTTACATTTGAATATATCGAGTCTGAGTGATTAGAGCTTAATCTGTTAGAAAAGATGCGTATTTAAGTGAAATATAGGCCAAGTTCGCTGGTAATGGTGTGTGTGAAGTCAAGTTCGGCCGCACTAGACTAGGTTAAGTTCGCTCGAACTTGGTTTCACACACACCATTACCAACGAACTTGGCCTATATTTCCACTTAAATACGCCTCGTTTCTAACAGATTAAGCTCTAATCACTCAAACTCGATATATAATGATGTAGGCAACATACATATGCACTAACAAATTCCCCCTTGGATGTTGACCTAGTCATTTTCTCTCGTAGACATTTGTCTTCGAATAAGCTCCTGAGTCTTTATCATTCTCTTGATCTTTAGTCTTCAATAATTTTAACATCTTTGATCTTCAATTTTTCTCTTGTCTCTTGAGCTTGTCTTGATAAAACTTTAATCACCATGCTCCCGCTTGCTTTAAGCTTTCTGGTATCTTCAATCAACGAGTTTTATCTAGCTCCCCCTTAACATCTACTTCCTGTTTCAAAGTTCCTCAAACATTCAAATAAACATTTCAGATTCAAACTTTGAAATTTCTAACCATCAACATTTCAAATTTTAATCTTCTATCAGTTTTAAACCCTCTCAGTTATTCAAGTCCAAATTAATGACCTTGAATATCTGATTCATGTATCAAGTTCAACATGATGATCTTGATTAAACGTTTTAACACTAAACTAACGCATTTATTCAAATGTAAGTTTCAACTTAATGAACTTTTAAACTTTTCAGATCAGTTTGAAATTTTCAAACTTTTGATCAGCAGCTTTAGATTTTAAAAATTAGCATTTCATCATCAGTGGTCAAAACTAAAAGATAATATAATATTTTTTTTATGTAATGAATATCAAACTTTAAGTATGTACAAACATATTTAAATGAATATTTTTTGTTGTTGAGTTTGTGTTAAAGGGTCATATCCGTTTCTGAGACATATCACTAGTACCGTTGAACTTTTTATGACACTAAGTTTTAAACAAATTTACCTAGATTGTCGATGCGTTTGTCCTTTTAAACTTCAACACATTTCTCAATTGTTCCAAGATACGTTATGTAGAGTTAAAAAACTTCACTTAACTATGGTTCCCATCTCAGAATATACTCCCGCATCAAGATTCCATAGATTTCATCTTACAGGTGAGAATAGCTTAATTAATATCTGTATCTGGGTTGTGCGAAACCTTGAGAGCTCAGGTTAGTACCATCGTACCGACAAAGATATGAAGGCTTGACTTATAAGGTAATGTTCCAAAATGGAATCTTTTTGAACTGCCATTGTAGTATCGTTTGATATTTTCAATTGAATGCAGTTTTTAGAGGATTTTTGCAAAAGTATTATAGAAGTTCTAGGCCATTGCTTACGCAAAATCAGAAGAACTTGTATAATACCCCAGATATCAATCATCTATAAAGACCTCGTATCTCAGAATCAGTCAATCTCTCAAACAAAATTTCGGAGTACTAACTCCATATATCCGAGAGATGTTAATCCACAAGATTAAGCAGTTGTAAAATTTAGTTTATATCTCAGAAACAATTTAATGAACGTGTAAATCCTATCGACACATCAATAGTAAGACTTGTTTATTACTTTTTAAATTTTACAAATCCTTAGCATACTGTGATAGTCCACTGATATACTATCATTTCCTTTTATCCACAAAAATCTTTTTACCTATTTCAATGTTTTTGTGCTTTTCACATTTAATATGTTTTTGGATTTTCTGAAAAAATTTTCTCCCCCTAAAATTCAAAAACTTTTTTTTGGCATTTTGATTTATAGACAAACCGATGAGAATCACTTCAATTCGCCATCCATTATTGCTTCACAAATTTTCTTTTAAACACTCTCCCCCTCATGATGACAAAACCTTGACACTTTTGTGTTTATAACAATTTACTGAACATGAGTTTTGTCTTGTTCAACAGTGAGGGTTCTGTAAAATTTTTCAAATTTTTCTTCAAAATATTTGTAAAAATTTTCATGGAAACGTTATTTAAACACGTTTTCGAAAAATTTTCTCCAAAAATTTTTCAAAAATTGTGAAGTAAACGTTATTTGAATTTCAAATCTTTTGTAAAAATGGCCTTTATATAAAACTTGATAATCCGGCTCGTCTTCATTATGTGCCACGAAACTCCATTCTCAGTAATTTACTTTCATCTCAGAAGTTCCTGCACAAAAATTCAAACAATTAGTTGAAAAATGACACCCAAGCCTTTTTAGTCTTAGGTGATATTTCTTCAACCTTAATTTTGACTTTCTTTTCACAATGAGGTTTATTTTGGACTTTCTCAAGTTACGGAAAGTCCTCTAAACTTTCAATTTTCACTGATTGTGTAAAATATTTTCCTTTCACCAACCATGATTGATTTTTCATTAAAGCTTTCATGAAATAAAATGTAGAAACTTTTTGTTCATTACTATTCAAGGATTCATCAGTTTCAAAATTTGAAAACTTAGTAATAACTGGTTTTTCCTTGTTTGTAGTTTCTGTATATTGTTTCAAAACCTGAGTTGGTATTCCAGATTTTTTGTTATCTATATGAGCATGTTTAAGATTAATTTGAAAACATTTTCGAGCAATGTGTCCAGTTACTCACATTTATGACACTTTCTGTTCTCATATCATTCTCTATCAAATCATATACTCAAATTATAACACTGATTTGATGTGTGGTAGCCATCTTTCCTGCTTCTCCTGTTCCTTTGATTTGTCGTTGAAGCACTACGGTCCAATCTGCACCACTTATTCTCAAATTTTTGTGAGTTTTGTTTTTCAAATTTGTTTGTATTTTTATAATGATTGGATGATCGTACCGATTAACTTTTATTTTTGTTTTGAAAACTTGTAAACTTTGTTTTTCCTTTTGTGTTCGTTCTTCATTCTGCTTAGAAGGTTTTTGCATAGAGCATTCACCTTTCTCAGTAGATTGTAGAATAGTTTCTTGGAATTTTTCTTTTAGTTTTAAAAATATTTCATGTTTATCATTTTTAACTCTATCATCATCGGTATCATCGTTAAATCTTCAATTATGACATCGTCATAATTTGTAACAATGTTACTTATTGGAATTTCCTTTTTATTCTTATTGAAAGGTTTACGACATATCTGATCTAACATTAAAGATGAAGTCACAAAACCTTTCAATTGCTTTTCTAAATCACTAATTTTATTTTTTTGCAATTTCACCATCTTGTTCAAGTTTTCTAATTTTTTCAAGATGCGAGTTTATTATATTTGTTTTTTCAAAACATTTTTATTTAAAACAGATTTATCATTTTCTTCGATTTTTATATGACTTTGAAAGTATTTTACATTTTGTAAATTTTTATTTTATTTTCAAAATTCTTTTCATTTTCCTTTAACTTTTTATTTTCTAATGATAAACAATCCAAATCTTTCAAAAGTTTGACACTAATAGATCTGGATTTTTAACAATTTGAGCACACAAATTCAGTACACTTTGTGTAAGGTTTTTCAACCTCCACAATTTGCACCTTTACCACTTCTTTATCAACAACCTTTACCTCTGACATTATCTTCTTGCTTTTAATCATCTCAGCACATTCCAGATATTTAGCACGTAGAGCATTCTATAGCTTTGGTGCCGTATCACATCTGGTAGCAGAATCAAGATATTTTCTTTCACCGACTGTTGTATCAGACTAATCATTTTCTTTTCATCAAAATAATTCTTCTTCTGTTTAGTAGAATACTTGCACTTCTCTAGATTATTCTGATTTTCATCTCTTGGAACTACATATCCTGTTTCGATCACAACCCAACTGGGAAAGTGCATAGCTTGGATCCAGCTCTCAAATTTTTCTTTCCAAACTTCATACTCTTCTAATCTCATCAACATTGGCGGCTTCACAGACCCAATTTCGTTTTCCAAACTAATCTGTCGTTCAAAACACTTGAAAAATGATTAGCAAACAGACAATTTTAGTAAAATTTGACTTTTTAATCGACAGTTTTAACGTACTGGTTCGCTAAAAACGTTTAAATTCTCTCGAAAAACTGTTTTTACCAGATTAGAGCTTTAAACTCGTCTCGTCGATATGAATCTAACGATATATGACGCCCGAGACGTTTTTCTGAATTTTCATGCCTTTTTTTGAAATCCTTAGACAAGTTCGGTCGAACTTGTCACAATGTGTGAAACTCAGCTATTTAACAAGTTCGGGCGAACATGTTTCACTCAGAGTACAAGTACGAGCGAACTTGACTGAAAACTTCATATTTTTCATCAAGTTCGCCCGTACTTGATTAAATTTGATAAAAATCAAGCAAGTTCGGGCGAACTTGGGTAAAATCCTTGAAAAATCAATCAAGTTCGGGTGAACTTGATGAAAAATGTGAAGTTTTCAGTCAAGTTCGAGCGAACTTGATGTTATGTTCGAGCGAACATGAGTTATTCGACATGGTTTTTTGCAATTTTTGACATGAATTCGTTTGTTTTAAGCTCTGATCTTTTCAAGTTTATCTATTATGGATTTTACGTAGTATACTTGAAAATCAGTCCATTTTATCTGTGAATTGTCCAAGAAAAGTTAAATGTGAAAGAATAGAGTAGAAGATGAGATGTTCTATGTCTAATGTCTTCAAAATAGGCCAATCCTGCTCTGATACCACTTGTAGGTCCGCTGCACATATCTTTCTGGTCCGAATTTGGCAAACCTAAAATAAACGTGCGGAATCTGTTTGCATAGGCGACATTGTAGACAAGTTTGTTAATGTTCAACACTGTTTCATTAATGTTCAAACATTACAGATCCTGGAAACATTTGGACAGAGCTTCGCCGTCTCTGTGCCAAAATCACTAAAGTTACAAATGAAATCACCAAGGCAGCTATTTATACTAACTCAAGTTCGCTTGTGAGAGACTAAGTTCGGGCGAACTTGACTTCACACACACCATTACCAGCGAACTTGGCATATATTTCACTTAAATATGCCTCGTTTCTAACAGATTAAGCTCTAATCACTCAGACTCGATATATAATGACGTAGGCAACAAACATATGCACTAACACATTCGCTCGGTGACAAGACCGATGAGTTCTTGCCTGGAGATGGAGTCCTCATTGTTGTTGTTGCTGTTGGACCCCTTGTTGGACCTCTTGGACTTCTTGTTCGAGATTGGGGAGTTCATCTAGAGGTTCAACATAGAAGATAACGGGATGAGACTTGATCATAATATGGGAAAAGTTGTGCATGAATAAGCATGTATAAGGTTCAAGCATGGTTCACATAAGATTGCATGGGTTCATCAAGTATGGTTTACAAAGTTTGCATGAATTCATTAAGCATAGCATGTATAATCACGTATGGATGTGAATAAGGGGTATAATTTTAGTGTGTTCACGAGGATTAGCATTGTTTTTTATTGCGATAAACGTGCAAAATGTGTAACGGTTCAAATGAATAAGGTAACAAGTATAAAATCACATAAAAATTGAGAATACACAAAAGATTGGCTCAATAAAACATGAGATTGTTTCGGGCAGAGAAACGTCGACATTGCCAAAGTAAATCGAAGATCCTTTCAAATTAGAGAAACGTGCTTTGGCCTATAGGTAAAATATTTTCATCGAGAAGCGACTAACGGTATTTTACCCTTCCAGTTACTACACATCTCTAATCGATTAGAAAATCGAAACTTTGGCGAGGGCGAAAATCAAGGAACGGGACTTAATCAACAAGGTGCAGGTTTCACCCCTAACTTGAAGATTTCGTACCCTAAGTGTGGTTGTTTATTACTAAACGAGGAGCATAGTCCGACTCGTTTGTAAGATCCACTAGAACATGAAATGCAAGTTTCCATCAAGATGTGGATATTACTCCTAACTTGATGGTATAACTTCGTGAAAAATCAAATACGCGGAATGAGGTATTTCACCATAAATTGTAAGTCATTGGACCTATCTTGGTGCAAATCGCCTCGTTTGCATCATGAGTGTCTTCAAGTCTTCAAGTGTATTGTGTAAAATGTCTTAGGAAAGACATTATGTAGATTTTTAAGACCAAAAGATAAGAAAGAAGCAAGGAGGAAGAATAAAGTATTAAGCATGATAAGAATGGTCAAAAATGGACGCTTAAACTATAGACTAGGCCGAACATGGCAATTCTACCTAATTCCCTATAGTTATGGCTCTGATACCAATCTGTCACACCCCAACCGATGGCGGAAACATCAGAGTGAGACGTAAACGAGATTGCAAGATACTTCATAACGCTATTAGCGACAATATTTAAAAAACCAATATTTCATTCATTCAACAATAACATTGTGAAATTACATCATTAAGTCAATTACAACAATTTAGAAATTTAAAGACGAGTACAACATAAGCATAACAACAAAATAATACAACATTTTAACCTAACGTCTAAATGTGTATCTAGAGCATAATCACTACTCCAATTTCATGGCAAAATCTTCATCAACCTGTAACATGTTAAAAATACGAGTTCAATGCACAAGCAAAGGCCAGTACACAAGTTTGGTGATACATAGCATAAGTATAAAAGTGTAACTCGAATCCACATGGTAATTGTAAGCTAATTTCATACTAATCATGCAATACTAGATCAAACCCCGAGTTTCCACAAAAGTTTTAACAAGATCGAGCTTCCCTTGCCACAAAAGCGACAAGACTAAAATGAGTGTGAATATCTTAACATAACCCCGACGGGCGGTGTGCTACTCCTATAGCGCTATATATGATAAGTTTAGGCTAGCTAAGTTAATGATCAAGCATGTATCTAGGCATAACAACTATTCATGTATAAGGATTGAGTATGTAAAGCAGGAGTTTGTGATATGTGTATTTTGATAGGTAAACATGTTAAAACCCAAAAGTGGTTAAAACTAGTAAATGGGTCGAGTGTACTCACGGTTTTGCTAAGTGTTCCACTTAAGAAATCCCGGGAGCTTTGTTGGGAAGTTTAGAGTTTGGCACCTTGTCCTTCTACAAGAATAACATGGGTATTAATTAGGAGTGTAACGTAGATTTGGATCATTCGAGCGATATTACGGAAATGGGAATAAAGTATTACGTATAAAAATATTCACTAAGACATAGCACTTGTTCTTGACACTATGATAACCCGAAAAAAGGGTTTATATGGTTTCATAGGTTCGAGACCTATTAGAATCGTGACAAGGAACTATGTACTTTAGTGATAAACTTAATAACTTGATAGGTGATTATTTAGTTATTATCAAGCTTTAGGTTTTAGGATTATATTATAGTCCATAATATATACATAATATTACAATCATGTAGAAGGTGGGTGGATGATCCATCCACTTTGGTACCTCTTAGTGTCATGTAAGTCAAGTAGGAGGTGGGAGGATTAACCATCCACTTTGGAACCTCGTATGATGTTCACCACTACACAAGTTACCATAGGTAACAAGGAGGGTCTTAGAATAAGATTAACAATAATAATAATATGAACTAGAATGTAAATGACAAGAACGTAGGGTGTGTCACCACTATACCAAGTAGCCAAGTGAACTACAACCCGTGGAGCACACATCGACACATGTTGACGGCTAGACGGGGTTGTGACACTTTAGAGCTAGCAAACTACTTGGGATAATGATGAAAAACATCAAGTGATGTGTGGACTTAGAGTTAGGATAGCCCAAGCTAACCTTGTAGTCACACCTTCAACAAGTTATTGACTTGGCATCACTTGTGATCTTAAAGCTCTTCAAAAACAGAAAATTTAGAGTGTCAAAACACTCTTATTTACATTTTTAACACCCTTTGTTAGTCTCACTAATCATAACTTTGATTTGGAGCCCAAGAACACAAGGTTGTTTGATGAAAACATGAGTTTTGAAAGAGTTTTGATTAAAACAAAAAGTTTAGAGCCCTTTTCGGGGAACTTCCAGGTCTGAATTCTCCAAGGAGAGACCATGGAATCATGCCTAAAGTAAAACCAAGCATGTAGGAAAAATAATGGGGCAATTTCGTTGAGTATTGAGTGAGTTATGCTCACTTTAGTGTAGAGGTACAAATATGCCCGAAAATTGGATTCAGCTACGAACTTGGAGTGTTTTGGGAGGCTTGGAGGCTTTGTAAAGTGGAAAAATGTCTGGAATACAACAGGTACTTATAGGGAAAGGATTAGGGTTTAAGTGGGTTGGGGTTTGAATAGAATTAGTGGGTCATTAGACTTGAAACAAGCCCAAAAACATACCCAAACAAGGGCTGATTGCAAGGCTGATTTTCAGCCTTTATATTCTTTTTTTTGTTGTTTAAATGTAATAAAAGGTGTATTTGAGATGCACTTTATATAAATAAGATGTTACATGATGTTTGGTGTATTATTCATAGGTTATCAAGCTCTAAAGTACATATTAAACATGTTTTAAAGTGACAAAATGTGTGACAAAAATACATGTAGGTGACATATCAAAAGTAACAAGTATGTTTGATTTATGGTTAGTTATATCAAGTGAAAGTATATAACTTAATCTTAAAATCGAATAACCAAGTATTTGAATGTATGGAGATTTGAGAATTATGAATACACGATCAATGTTTACGAGTTAAACTTACGTTAAAGCGAATTATGAATCATGTATCAGCCGAATGCACATATTAATTTATAGACATGTATAAACAATGTATAAAAGATTCATTTTATTAGGATCAAAGTCTCGGATTTACAATGATTTGAAAACGAGATACGATTACAAGGGAAACAAGTTTCCGAAAAATATAACTACGAGATACAATCTTACCTAAAAAATGGAAACCTGCGAAAAGCGAGGCGTTATAGTTATGACTACACATGACATAAGAACTCTAACTCTAATTTGTTTTACATGTACGGTTGTGTGATAGGTTAGAGAGTGTATGTGTGTGAGGGATGGTGTGATTTATAAGGGTGTGTAATGTTAAAAGAGGAAGGGAAAAAACTAAAATACCCTCACATGCTAACATGTGAAAGGAGTTAACCATGAAAGTTGAAAGCGTTTGTCTTAATGCTTGATTCCCGTAACACAATTTTAAGTAAAAGGATGAGAATAACTCTTTTTAAATTTAAAGACATAGGATGCCATTTTGGGAATACACAAAGGTCGATTTATGTAGTTTTGTCTATATTTTAATAATATAATGTGCCTGTATTTTAATAATATAATGATTGTAATAACATAACAGGTACTAGTAAAATATGATATACATTAAATGTGTATTAATTGTGTGTATTAATTCTTGATTGTAAAAATATAAAGAGAAAATATGATATGCTTATTCAGGATCATTAAGCATACCTATTTTGTGCATAAAAAGATTTTTAGTTGAGATGGAAACACTCGTACTCTCTTCTTGGAGTTGAAAATGGCAGCTTTCTCATAACCCCTAGTTACACATGTTGGGCCCCTTTCAGATGGTTTATCTTAATAACGAATGGAATCCAGAATTCAACAATCAGTGTGCATGTGCAATCGAAAGATGATGATCTAGGGTTTCACAACATTACTTATAACAATGGGTATAGTATGTTCTTTTGTGAAAATGTCTTTCAGAGAACTCTTTTCTGGGGTCATTTTTCCTATGGTGAGAAGTCTGCATTTTTTAATGTTTATGATACGAAGGTATCTGATTTTTTCAATGGTAGAGCTTTCATAATTAATCATGTTTATTGGCTATTAAAAATGATGGATATTACTTGTCCAAAAGGTTTAAAGCCTTTGATGATCCTGCATGGGTCAAACCAGGAAATTGGTGATGAGCATTTGTATTGTTTTACCCAATAAACGTAATAATATAGAGGTATTATTATGAACTTCATTGCATATATTTACATTTCAAAAGTTATTATCGGCAGGAACTTCATAAATAGATATTAAATTTTACTATTTAAGTTAATGATAAAAATGGGTATTAAATCAAACTAGTGTGATTCCTCGCCCATCAAGATGGGCTTTTAGTCGGCATCCGTTTAGTTCATTACGGTTTTGGCACAGTTTGTTACATATTGGTATGATACCTTCACTCAGTATAACAAGTATAACAATTGAAAAAGTTTGTCTATGGAAATTGACTCACGCTTTACATCAATTGGAAAACTATTAAAAAAGAAAATGAGTACCAATATTGTTTGACTGGTACTGGTTTGATTGGTTATGGTATAAATGGTGTTTGGCACATCCTCAAAACCATTTAAATGAATAAAGTGTCTGTCGTTGTTCGGATGGTACAACAAAGAAAAAAATATAAGAATTAATTAAACGATTATCCATTTTGTCATTTTCATGCATATTTATTAAAAATTACACCATTGGTAACAACTTTTACTGATAGGTTTACCTAAAAAATACCAAAAGTTAACACACTCACAAAAGTTATTATTCGTAACTTTGGATCTTGTACTTTGTTTTCTTTTAATGTAGATTTCTACTTACACATCTTACACTTTTTTAATAGCAAATTTGGATCACTGGCGGACCATTGGAGTATTATCATACCATCAGTGTAACTATGCAACTACCCGACCATATTCATCTCCACTAGGCAATAATGAGCAATAATGCCTATACACTAATTCAGGAGAAAACCCGATAAATCTGGGGAAAACCTCCTTGTGGGAAGCGAACCTAGGACCTCGTGGTCCTTAAGCCTTATCTCTCCACTAAAATGCCACTATGCTATAATGTCATGGGCCATCCTACACTTTAATAGCCTATCTTTTTTCCTTTTAATTTAACCAATCTAATAAAGTTATCATACAACCCCTAAACTTTAATAGAATTATCTTTTTTTTAATCTTTTTACAATTATATCTTTTTACGAATAGTAAGTATTTTGTCTGTTTGTGTAACTTTAACCAACCTATTTTTTTTCTTTTCGTTTAACCAAGTTACCTTGCTATCCCCGAACTTTAATAAACCCTAAATTCAATACATTTACTTATTTTACCTATTTGTCGCAACGCATGGGATAAAATACTAGTTTACCACATATTAAATTACAAAATTTTCTCCCCTCACAAAAACGCTATTCCTTTTTCTTTTTAACTCTTTACTTTTTATCCATAGTTTTCATCTTTTACGAAACCCTCATAGTTTTCACCTTTCACACTTTTAACCATATAGTTTTCATCTTTTACATATTACTTACAAACCTTTTCTATTTTTTAACGCCAACACTTTTCCACTTTCAACTTTGCTCCCCTTGTACTTTACATCTTTTACAAATTTGTGGTTTTGTGATTGGTTCTAGATTTTGCAAGTTAACACGTTGCAACGTGTGCGTATGGTTCAACTTTTTTGCGTCTAATTTTATAGTTTAATGACTCCTTGAAAATCGTGGGTCCTAAGCTGATTTAGTTATTTTTTTTATGTTTTACTTTTTCAGTCTAATTTTTGCTAGTTAACACGCCGTAAAATGCGTGCGTAATTCATCGTTTATTCACTTACTTTTTGTTCGACTTAACGACCCCGCATAGATACTTGTTGTAACGTTTCGTATGTTGGTGCATAATGTCTATGTCTTAGTCTATTATCGAGTCTGTATTGTATAGAGCTGTATAGGCTAGGTTATGAAGTATTTATAAAGTTTCTTAGCCAAGTTACCCAAAGTTTACATGTCTAGGCATGTTCGGCCGAACTTGCATAGACATGTTCGGCCGAACTTGCATAGGCAAGTTCGGCCGAACTTGCATAGGCAAGTTCGGGTGAACTTGCACATCCTGGGCCGAACTTGTAATGCTATAAATACCTAGCTCTAGATTCTCATTTGTAACTTTGGCATCTCAGAGGCAAAGCTCTGTCAGTCTGTAACCAGAACGTTTGATGTATAAAACTGACGTTTAACTGATTAAATCTTGTCTATTGGTAACACGACGTAATATTTCTGCTATTATGGACGTTAAATATCAAATTTAGGTTCCTAAGCATCGAGGATCGGTCCTACAAGTGGTATCAGAGCTATAACAGCCTGATTTGATAGTATCTAGACAAGAAAACTTCTATTTCTACTCCATTCTTCTTTTTTCTTAACTTTTGATCACAAAATGAAGAATTCATAGTCAAAATCTTTTGAATTTTGAATATATCATGTATAATACAACAAAGATAAACCCTTGAATGATTGGAGACCAAATTCAACCGAATTCATGTCAAAATTTTGAAAAAAATCATGTTTTTGAAAACCCTCAGGAACGAACTTATTAGCCATGTTCGGCCGAACTTGCCTTAAAACATCATTTTTCAAGTGATTTTTTAGTAAGTTCGCCCGAACTTAGGTGATTTTTGAGGAAATTTAAGTCATGTTCGATCGAAGATACTGAATTTTCATTAATTTTAAATCAAGTTCGACCGAACTTGTGTAAAATCAAGAAGGTTGTAAGTAAGTTCGCCTGAACTTACTTGTATTTCATCCAAATTGTGTTGACAAGTTCGCTCGAAGATCTGTTTGATTGGTGTATTAAGTTCGACCGAAGATAAATGATTTTTTCAAAGTAGATCTAACAAGTTTGACCAAACTTGTTAGAAAATCAGAGAATTCTTCGTTTGTCACTACAAGTTCGACCGAACTTGTAGTAGGACTAATCATTTTCAAACTTTTTGAAAAATTTTCAGCGTACATGTTTCGTGATTCACAATGGAAGATTAACTAAGAGCTTATATGTCTGGAGCTAGTTCGTCAAACGCCAACGTGATTAATCAAGTCAATCTTGATAACGAAATGGGAACGACCGTCAAACCGCCTAAGCTGATGAGCATGGACGAATACGAAGCATGGAAAGAGAAATTTACCCGTTGGGTTCAAGCCATGCACTTCGCTGGCTGGGTGTCAATCGAAAGAGGCTATACTGTTCTGGTAGATGAACATCAACAAGTTCTTGAGAAGTACGACTACTCGACAGCTCAGAGAGACGAATACATCCAACGAAAAAGATGATCAGTCTTATTCAACAGTCTGTCAAAGAAGATATTCTGATTCTGTTACCAGAGTATACTACTGCAAGAGAACTTTGGTTGTCGTTACAGAAGAAATACCAAGGCAGTGCTGAAATGATCAAAACCAAGAAAGCTCTCATTCTGAAAGAGTTTGATATCTTCAGCATGCTAAAGAATGAGACCATTAAGCAAATTATTGAGTGTTTCTGTCATCTCAAAGTGCAAATGCGAAGACACGGTCTTGAGAAGACGGAACAAGAATACATCGACAAACTTGCTGACGCACTACCAGAGGGTGAATGGTCAACTTAATTGATGGTTCTGAAGAATAGTGATAAGTGGGATTTCTTCAAGTTGTCAACGTTTATCGATAAACTCGAAGGCCACGAAATGGAGCTTTTGAAGATAGCGAAGTCAAAGAACGCCAATGTTGTTTAAGACATCGGTTTGTACTACAAAACCGGAATGCAAGATAACATTTCGAGTCCAAAAATTGGAACTGCTTTTAGTGCAAACATGAATGCTTCTCCACAGAATCAGAACCATTCACAGCCTCAGTATGACCACAGTCCACAAAGTTCTTACTCGAGCACTAGTTCAAGTTCAACATTTCAAAGCCAAGCAAATCAGAACCAACAGCAAAGTTCTGATCCGAATATTTACAAATGCAACATCGTAGTGAATTTGAACAATGTTGTTTCAGAAGAAGTTGCAAAACAACATATGTCACTACTTGCTACCGTCTTAGAGTCTTATGAATGTCTTGTTGCCGGTAAAATCAGAAATCCCGAGATGACCGCAGAAGATTATGACCAGGTACACGAGGAAGAACTCAAACTAATGGACATCAAATGGTCCTTAGCTTCGATCATCAGGAGAGTGACAAAGTTCGTTGCACTCACATGCCGTGACATAGGAAATTCAAGCAACAAATTGGGTTTTGACAAAACCAAAGTCACATGCTTTAGATGTCGACAGAAGGGACATTTTAAAGGAGAGTGTAAGAACACCGAGGCAACCAGAAATCAAAGTCCTTTCGGAGGAGGGAATGTATATTACAAGAAGGCACTTCAATATAAACCGTTCCCGAAGAAAACTTAAATTGAGATCCAAGAAAAGCCAAATAGTAGTACCAGGAGAAAGCCGTGGTTGCATCCACAGAAGATGACGGTTTTGATTGGAACTATTACATTGGGAAAAAGACCGGAGTTGCTTTGATGGCGGAGATAGTTGAAGATAATTCTGCAGAGGAAGCAGCGGTGGAAGCTGAAGTAGTGGCAGCAACAGAAGCGGCAGCTTTCGAACAAGCTATTCTGGAACAATACTTGCATCAACAGCAGGAAGAAGAGGAATATATCCATATGCAGAGACAAGGAATTTTATCCTCTAATTCTTGTGACAGTTTTGCAGGTCACTTTGATGGAAGCACGAAAGAACAAGTGGTTTAGGAGAAAAAGATTGATGAAGTGATCATTGATGTCACTCAAGAAATGAAAGTCGAAGACCTCAAGGACATGGCAGATATAGTTTTAATGGCGAATCTAACCAAGGTAGGTCCAGAGGTAAAGGTTGTCGAGAAAGAAGTTGTCAAAGTACAAATTGTAGAGGTTGAGAAACCTTGTACAAAATGTACTAAACCTTGTGTCGAATATGCCGAAAAATCAAAGATCATCGCTGAAAACAATGTGCATAACGATTTGTTAAAATATGATTATCGCACAATGAAAGAAGCGTATGACAAAATGAAAAATGATTATGGCAAGCTCGACATAAATAACATCGAATAACATGCTAATATAAGAATGTTGAGTGGTACAGTAATGGATAAACAAAGAGCAATTAACATTTATATTAACACCATTGCTGAAATCAAACAACAACTTCAAGACATGACAATCGAAACTGAAAGAGTTCGACAATTGTTAAGAAGTTATACCACCAATGCGTATGTTATCCATTACATTCTTCTACAATCTCAACGGAAGAAAAACCTAAAAAGAAAGCGGGCAAAGAATATAGCAATGTTCCTCCACCCCTTTGGGAGAAATACTGTGTTAAATCTGCAGATGGGATGGACAAGGCACTCAATGTTAAATTACTTTCTGAAAAGAAAGACGAGTTTCCAGAGAACATTGATATAGTCTATGCTAAATCTGATGATGATAACAACGCTGTGGTTAACAAAGTAGTTGAAAATGTTTTAAGTGATTCTGATGACGGTAGCTTCAAAAGCGCCAACTCGAGTTCAAGGAATTCTGATTCACAATCTGAAAATGACGATAAGTTGTCAGAAGATGGTCTAAGTGATGATCCTAATATTGTAATGTACAAAATTAAGGATTCAGATAGACTATACTTTGATGATAGCTTCTCGATTCATAATGTGAAGGAAGAATTGTTTGACAAATTCTTTAAGCTCGTGGAAGTCACATCAGAGAATTGGTAATCAATGAACGAAAATTCTATTCCAAACCTAAAAGAAATAATTACCGAAGAAACGGTGGTGATCATCCTGAAAACCGGAGAGTAGGGTTATGTTTAGAAGAAGAAACTGATGAATCTGTAAAGAAACCGTCACCATTTCATGAATATAAAAACAAAAAACATGAAGTTTGTATATGGGACGAATACAGTTCATGAGGAGAATTTGATTGGTAAACAATCAAATGATGAGTTTAAAAAGGAGAAATAAATTTGAGATAAAGCCAAGGTTACAAGTGGTGTCAAAACCTCAAGAAAGGTAAAACCACCTGTTAAAGGACATCCACTTGATAATCGCACATGTTTCAAGTGCAATGAAGTTCGTCATATGGCACGACAATGTTCGAAATCAAAACCGGCTTATATTCGAAGAAAAGAAGATTCAAATGTTGTTAAACCAAAGCAACCAGTGTTTGCAAAACCTGTAAAGATTTTGAAACGAAATGAATCAAAACCAGAAGTTAAACCAAAGACTGAAAAGACTTTTGAAAATTCCTTTTTACATCAAAAAGGCTAATATCAAATCTCAAACCTGGATTGCCAAGAAAAGGTCAACAACATCTAGTGTTGTTAAGTCTGAGCTAGTAAAGATTGACAACACAAAAGAATCAAAGTCTGAAATCACTAAGTCTGAGCAGGTAAAGACTAGTAAGAATGTGAAAGAAATTAAAACCGAAATCAAGATCGATAATGTCAAATCCATAAAAGATAAGAAAAAATTGAAACTTTCAAACATTAACATTGTTGAAACAGATGATGAATTTGATTTTGACGATGCTGATGAGTTTGAATATGCTTTTGATGATGGTTAACCAGTAAAACCCAAGACCAAGAAGGCTTGGGTAGAGCTTTTCACCTAATTTCTGAATTTTGCAGGGGCTCCAAAGATCCGTACTTTCAAGGTGGATTTTGTATAGATGAGCGTCCAGGCACATGACGGGAATAAAAGCATTGCTATTCGACATTAAAGCTATCAATGGTGGGTATGTTGGATTTGCAGGAAATCAAGGTGGAAGGATAGTCGCCGAGGGAAAACTCTCCAATGGTGTAGTTTCATTTGATCGCGTGAACTATATTGCAGAACTTGAGAACAATCTTCTAAGTATATCGCAAATTTGTGACAAGAAATTTACAGTCCAGTTCAATGATAAAGAGTGCATTATCTTGAAGCCGAGATTCAAAATACTAGATGAGTGGATTCTAATGCGAGCACCACGAGAGAATGATTTATATGTTCTTGATACGGGTGTTGCTACCACTTTATCACAATTAGCACAATGTTTTGTATCAAAGGCTACTGAAAAAGATTCTATTCTTTGGCATCGTAAGATGGGACATATTCATTTGCAAAAAATGAATTTCTTAGTTCATAATGATCTTGTAGAAGGCGTAAATCTTCAAAGTTTTCAGATGTCTGATCATTGCTTGGAATGCAAGAAGGGAAAGCAGATCAAGAAATCACGTCCGAAGAAAATTCTAAACTCAATCAAGCTGCCATTAGAACGTCTCCACATGGATTTATTTTGTCCTGTAAATGTTCGAAGCATATCAGGAGACTTATATGGCTTGGTCGTGACAGATGACTATTCGTGATATTCGTGGGTATTCCTTCAAGAATCAAAAGACGAAACGTTCGAGAACTTGGTTATTCTATTCAAGAAACTCGAGAACATTTATCA
Source organism: Scalesia atractyloides (assembly GCA_947069175.1). Taxonomy (NCBI): domain Eukaryota; kingdom Viridiplantae; phylum Streptophyta; class Magnoliopsida; order Asterales; family Asteraceae; genus Scalesia; species Scalesia atractyloides. The sequence continues at coordinate 17,674,306 of CAMTDV010000019.1, forward strand.
TTTGCCGGTCAGGCGCATTAGAAGTGACAATGGCATAGAGTTTAAGAATAACAAAATGAAAGAATTCTGCAACGCAAAAGGGATTCTGCACGAGTTTAGTGCTCCCTATACTCCACAGCAAAACGGAGTTGCTGAACGGAAGAACCGAACTTTGATTGAAACTGCGAGAACCATGCTTGCAAATTCTGAACTTCCTATCAGCTTTTGTATTGAAGCAGTTGTTGCGGCTTACTACACGCTAAACAGGGTTCTCACTGTCAAACCAACAAAGAAAACATGTTTTGAGATGATAAACCGACGGAAGCCAAATTTGAAGTTCTTAGAACCATTCGGTGCTCCATATACCGTAATAGACCAAGATGGCAAATTTGGAGCTAAATTTCTTGAAGGTTTCTTTGTTGGATATGCGAGTCCGTTGAGAAGAGTATATGTTCCTTCATTAAGAAAGGTTATTGAAGCACAGCACGTGGATTGTTTCAATTACATGGATCCTATTCAAAGGAAAGGTGACGCATAGCTGTTTAACTATCAAGATCTTTGGAAGTCATTTGACTTCCCAAAGAACCAACTGACGAAGAAGTTACAGCATTATATTATCTTAACCAGTCAGCGAATCAAGAGCAAATTGTTCGACCAATTGTGGTTAATCAACCCACGTTGGATCCATCTTCTTCTGGCGCAAGTTCAAACAATAGTGGTGTTCCAGCTAAAAATGTTTCTGAAACATTATCAACACCTGCTAATCTTCCAACAACTGCCTCTACTGAACCAGTGAATACAACAACGGAGCTCAGTATGCCTCAGAATCAAGATTTTGATTCAGATAAAGCACCAACATTTGATGCTGATGGGGAGTCATCTTCTTCAGATGAAGAAGTGGAGCAGATAACAAGTCTTCTTAATCAATCTGCAGTCCCGAACAACAGAAAAGAAGCTTCATCAAGCTCTCCAAACATTGAATTGGTTGTTGATCTCAACATCCCGAATTAGCAAAACTCAGTAGATGTTCCAAGTGAAGAATTTCCGCGATCATATTCCTATCATCCGTCAGCAAATATTATTGGAGAACTTCAAACTGGTGTTAGAACTCGAGGGCAAATTAATAAAGCACTCAGTTGTTTCTACACAAGTGTTGCTACAACCTAGAACTATTGTTTCTATTCATGTTTCATCTCTCAGATTGAGCCTAAGACAGTTAATGAAGCTATAGCAGATGAAAACTGGGTACAAGCAATGCAAGAAGAATTATTACAGTTTGAGAAGTTGGGTGTGTGGAAGATTGAAGACCTACAAGAAAATCAGAAAGCGATTGATACAAAATGGGTCTTTAAGTGTAAACGTGATGATAGAGGGGTTATTGTTCGTAACAAAGCTAGGCTTGTTGTCAAGTGATTTCTCCAGCAGGAAGGGATAGACTAGACGAAAGTCTATGCACCAGTGGCTCGATTGGAATCTATTCGAACTTTTCTAGCTTTCGTATCATGGAAAGGATTTAAGGTCTATCAATTGGATGTCAAATCGGCTTTTCTGTATGGAAAATTACGTGAGAAGGTGTACGTTGGACAACCACCGGGGTTTGTCGATCCACTAAACAAGAAGAAAGCGTACCTGCTGGATAAAGCACTCTACGGACTGCACCAAGCTCCGAGAGCTTGGTACGAGACGTTATCACAACATCTAGTCGGAAACGACTTTATCAGAGGAATTGTGGATAGTACTCTTTTCACCAGAGAAGTTGATGGCCATCTGATTATAGTTCAAATCTACGTTGACGACATCATCTTTGGGTCTACAAACGATAGTCTCTGCAAGGAGTTTGAGGGAATCATGAAAAAGAAATTCGAAATGTCCTCGATGGGCGAAATGTAGTTCTCTCTTGGTTTGCAAGTATATCAGCTCCGGATGGTATTTTTATTCACTAGACTAAGTATGTTCACGACATCTTGAAAAAGTTTGGAATGGAAAGCTTGAAGCCTCTATCTACGCCTCTTGCTCTCAATCACGGCATTTGCGTTGACGAGACTGGAGCCAAAGTTGACGAGACGTTATACAGATCGATGATTGGATCGCTGATGTATCTGACGGCATCGCGCCCAGATATTATGTATCCAACCTGCCTATGCGCCAAATATCAGTCAGGCCCGAGGATCTTACACATGCAGATCGTGAAGCGTATATTAAGATATCTGAAAGGATGCCCAAGCACCGGCTTGTGGTACCCGAAGAACGACAATTTTGACCTCACAGGCTATGCTGATTCCGATTTTGGTGTAGATAAGTTGATCTCAAAATCAACTACAGCGGATTGCCAGTTCTTCGGAACAAGAATGGTAACCTGGCAGTGTAAGAAACAGACTACCGGTCGCTTTCTCTACCTGTGAAGCTGAGTATATCTCGGCCTCCAACTGTTGTTCACAGATTTTGTGGATTCAACAACAGATGAGAGACTATGGTCTGCAATTTCTAGACATCCGCTGTATGTTGATAACAAGGCAGCCATCGATATAACTAAAAATCCGGTTCATCACTCACGCACAAAACATATTGAAATTCGTTATCATTTCATTCGTGATTGCTACGAAAAGAAATTGGTGTGAATAGAAAAAATCCACACGACGAACAAAAGGCTGATTTTTATACCAAACCATTTTCTTTGTCACGATTTAAATATTTGCTGAGAATTAACGGTATGAAAAATTGCTGACAAGTGCGGACGCTCAGGCTGAATACGGATCGGACGACGAGTTCGCGTGATCCACATTGGTTTGTAAATATTTTTCTACTTTAGAATTTTGTTAAAAACTATAATTCAAAAAGATGTTTTTGATTTTAGGGGGAGAAATGTTAGAGAAAATACAAAAACATTTGAAAATTTTAAAATCCAAAAACACATAAAAATTCAAAATGTACAAAAACATTGAAAAAGACAAGAAGAATTCAGTGACATAAAAGGAAATGATAGTACATCAGTGGACTATCATAGTATGCTAAAGAAATGTAAAGTTTTAAAAGTGATAAATGAGTCTTACTGTGGATGTGTCGATAAGCTTAACACGTTCAGTAAACTATTTTCGAGATATAAACTAAATTTTACAACTGCTTAATCTTGTGGATTAACATATCTTGGATATATGGACTTAGTACTCTGAAATTTTGTTTGAAAGATTGCCTGATTCTGAAATACGAGGTCTTTATAGATAGTTGATATCTGGAGTATTATACAAGTTCTTCTGATTTTGCGAAAGCAATGGTCTAGAACTTCCTAATATTTTCGCTTTAAACCCCCAAATTGCATGCCATATTGAAAAGTATTGAAAGATATAATCATATTCAATGCTGAAAAGATTCCTTAAGTGGAACACACCTTAAAGACGAGGCTTCATCTCTATGTCTGTACGGTAGTACTAACCTGAGCTCTCAAGGTCTCGCACAACCCAGATACAGATATCAATTACGCAATATTCACCTGTAAGATGAAATCTAGGGAATCTGGATACGGGAGTATATTCAAGAAGCGGGAACCACATATAAGTCAAATTTCATAAATTCTACCTTAACATATCTTGAAACAGTTGAGAAATGTGGTAATGCTTAAGTGGACAAACATATCGACAATCTAGGTAAACGAGTTTAAAACTTAAAGTCATTTAAAGGTCAACGGTACTGGTGATATGTCTCAATCAACTGATATGATCCTTAGACACGAATTCACAAAAATATGTCTGTAAATATGTTTATAAATTGTTTACATTGCTTATTTCATTCTATTTCAGCTTTACAAATTAAAATCAAAAAGATTTTTGGTGTGTTTTAGCATAAACTTACAAAAATATAAAAAGATTTTATTTCTACATTGTTTTCAGCAAACCAATGTTGGAGAACGGATCTTCGAAGTCTGGTAAGGTGCTAGAACTGGTGGGAATCTCTTTGACAACGGGCTGGGAGCTAATCTATTAAATCTTAAAGATAAAACGATAAAAAGTTCATTAATTTGAAACTTAGATTTTGAAAATATCAACAGTTTGTTCGTAACGGGTCAAACCGGGGTCATTAACTTGGACTCGGCAGAAAAATCGGTTAAACAAGGTCATTAGCTTAGACTTGGTCAACTGAGTGGATTTTCATAACTGGTAAAAAGTTGGAAAGTTCAGGGTTAAAAATGAAAAATTTGAAAAAGTTGAAATTTTGAAGTTTAGCAAGTTCGGCCGAACTTGCTAAACAATTCAAGTTTAACAACCAGCAAGTTCGACCGAACTTGCAGATGGCTGGTTGTTGTTTTTAAAAGATAAGTTCGCCCGAACTTACTCTGGGCCTTCATGATTGGCTTAGCAAGTTCGCCTGAACTTGACATTGTATAAATACCATTCAAGTTCGGCCGAACTCATTTACTTGTTTTCAGAAAGTTGTTGAGCGAACTTGAGCTTTTAGAGATCTTAAGTGAAATTGACACTTTTGAACTGTTATTCTGTCCGATTGAAGTCTATTTTTGGTGATTTGCACACCAATTACTATGGCTGAGGTGAGATATTGGAGAATAATCCATGATTGAACTGTTAAACAAACAAAACCATATCTAAAACTTAAAATCTGATAGATTAGGTGTTGTTGGACAAAATTGATCATAGATTCTGAATCTACACATAAAATCGACTGTATAACTTGTTTTGATTGAAGAAAAACGGCTGATTAAATGCTTGAACATGTTTGGTCTTTTGGAGAAGACGACAAGTTCGGTCGAACTTGTTGTCAAGTTCAACCGGACTTGTCCAAGACATGCTTAAATGATCTAGAAACATGTTCGACCGAACTTGATTGTTGAAGTGTTTTGATCCAATCATGTTCGACCGAACTTATGATAATAAAAAGTGATTTGTTTAAATCGTAAGTTCGCCCGAACTTGTTCTTTAATGAGGAACATATGTTTCATACATGTTCAGCCGAACTTAGGTAAAATTGAATAATAAAAAATTGTTGTAAGTTCGCCCGAACTTGCATTTGAAAATGATGAACATGTTTATCACATGTTCAGGCGAACTTGATTAAAACAAAATTTTGTAACACCTAATCAAGTTCGCCCGAACTTGATTAAAGTGTTAGAAATTTTTTTGTTGATTTTTCTCGATAAGCGTGCTAATTGTTTTACGTCATTTTTCAGGCACAGATTCCAGCGTGTGTTATCTCTTTTGAGTTCTTCAAAACTCATAATACGTGCATCACGCTTGACAAGTCTATTTGTCCATCGCTGAAAGATATGATAGTATCTTGAAGTTTCTCGAAGATAGTCACATTCGTCATGCAATTACTGAGCGCACCGTATCATATCGTTCTCATATTTTTCATTTCTGGATGAACGCAAGCCTGAGCGCTGACGAGAAGACAATTTCGTCTACAATACAAGTTGGTGATGAGCTAAAGCCAATCACAGTAACCGAAGGTGATATCCGAAGGATTTTGGAGCTCAAAGACAAAGAAGACCATTCAATTCATCTAGACGAAAAGATGGTTCGCGGATGCTTTTTCCGCATGGGCTATAAAGGAAGCGTAAACAAGCTGACACTAAAGAAAGGGGAAGTGCCCAACCCCTACAAGCTTCTGATTCATGCGTTGATTCATACATTTAGCCATCGTAAAGCCAGTTTGGATGATGTACATGATTATTTGGCTAGCATGGCAACAATGCTTATTCTGAAGAAGCCGTTCAATGTTTCGAAGTTGATTTTTACTCATACGTCGAAGAACATAGAGGATTTGCGATTGTGTTTATATCCAAGGTTTGTACAAATGTTGATTGACAAAAAGTATGCCAACATTGCTCGAGATCCGTATGACGTTCTTTATCTAGTTCATCTCGATGAAACTACAGTGAAGAAGCTTATCAAGTTCCAGAAACAAGCTTCAGCTCCTATTGCCAAGCCAGTATTCGGAGCGATTAAAGACTCGAATTATGTATCGCTGCAAGACAACAAATGGAGAAAAGATGGTAGCGACGATGAAAAAAAACTTAAAGCTGAGCAAGAATGGTTTAAGGAATTCAAACCAAAGGCAAGGAGCGATTGGTTTTTAAAGGCAGAGGCTGATAAGCCGAAAAAGAAGCGAGCGTCAAAGAAAGTTGAAACTTTTCTTGTTGATGTGGAGGAACCTGAAAATGTTGAAGCAGTGGCTGGATCGAGCGCTGCAGTGGTTATTGAGAGTCAAGAAACTGTGAAGTCGACTCAAGAAGACATGATTTCTGCTACTTCCGAAAATGAAGAATCTGATAAAGAGCCTGAAAAGACAGAGGCGGAAATTAGAACAGAAAAGGAAAGAAAGTTGGATGCAGATTTTGATCCAAATGCTGAAAAAGAATCTGACGAGGAGAGACCAAAGAAAAAGTCAAAGCGAACAAAGTCTCCAGCAATTGAGATATCTAAGAAGACTACAGGGTCACCTCATACAAAAGGGAAACGAAAGATAAGAAAGCTCAGAAAGCAGTGAGCAAGAGAAATAAAAGTAAGGTGCAAAGCACAGAAGCAACACAAGAACCTTCTGGTGCTAAGGAGAAAGGAGCCACACAAGAACCTCCTCCACAAGAACTTCCTGTCTTTGTTCATGTCAAAGCTGAAAGGCCAGGAGTTACACAAGAACCTCCTATGTCTGAATTTGTTGAAGTTCCGATCGCTGAATCGCCTAGTGCTCCAAAGACTTCTGCTCCTGAAAGTTCTACACCGAAGAAGTCAACACCGAAAGCTGCAACACCAAAGACACCAAGGGGTAGTATGTTTGGTGATATGCCACACGGTCCAATCAGTCTTGAAGACTTGGATGAATTTTTCCCAGAGACGAATGCTGAAATGTTAGAAAAACGTGTGAAGGTATTGGAAGATAAAGTTGCACAGATTGAGTTAGAAAAGGCTGAGCTTGTAAAGAAGGTGAATAAGAGCGAAGTCGAAAAAGAAATACTTGACGATAAAGTGAAGGTGCTTGAGAATGAACGTGAATATTACAAGGCATTGATAGAAAGTCTGTAGGACGCCAATGAAAAACAACAGACAGAGATTGAAGAATTAAAGAAAATTCAAGCTTTGAACGATCGAAGATTCATCAGATTACAGAAGGTGTTAGCTAACAATCTGAATATTGATTTTATTGCTGAATACGATCGTCTGGATCGTCAAGAAGGAACATGCTGAGAGAGAATTGGCTGAAGGTGGTAAAGGGAAGCAGGTTGAGGGTGAAGCCCCTAAATCTTCTGCTGAAAAATCTTCTAATATTCCTGAGAAGAAAAGTGAGGATATTTCAAAAGCTTCTAAGTCTGAAATTCAAAAGGTTGACAAATCTGTCAAGCCTTCTAATCCTATCATTGTTACTGAAAAAAAAGACAATGAAGAAGCCAAAAAGGAGGATAAGAATGAAGACAAAGAGGAAGAAGGTTATGAAGATTGGAACGTTGGGGATGATGATGATGATTTTGATCAAGGAGATGATGATTTCGATCAGGGTGGTACAGGTTTAAAGATCGATGAAGCTAAAGTTTCTGATGAGTTTGATTTTTCTGACCTCATGGACGATGAATCGAATCGAATGGAAGATAAAAGCCAGGGGGTCAGGGCAAAAAGGGCCTTCAGATGATATTGATTTGTTGAATATTGATCGTTTTGCGAAGCCTGTGACTACAATACCTATGAAACCTTTGATACTAATGTTGGAACACAATGTTGAAGAAGGTGAGTTTGTACATAATTACTCAAAGGAAGATCTGGCGAAACTAGTTGAGGTTGAAGTTGAGAACTTGGAGTTTGATTTTGAGGAAATTATGAATGTTAACACTTTTGAACCTAAAGAGTATCAGTATGAAAGAAGGTTTGAAGCTGATGAGTACAATCGTGTGATAGTTGAAGATTGGTCCTCAGCTGATGAATCAGAACAAAAAGCTAAGTATGTTGGTCACGATTCAGAAAGTTTTCCTACATTTGAAGAGATGTATAAACAACTGAATGAAGATATGTTGAAAGATAGGATTGCTAAAGAGCTACCAGAAGGAAAAATTCCTAAGCCGATAACCAAAGAAGAGATAGTTGAAGCGAAAAAGTCTTGGTTCAAGGAGATGCCTCGTGAACGTAAGTTTTGACGTCCACTAGCATTTTTCACCAGAAATAAAGATGTTTCTTTGGGAGATATACTTAGTTGGGGATGGTTTTAAGAGCTCAACGTATATGCAATAGAAAGAGAGTTTGGAGTGCAATACTTCAAATATCTTGCTGATCTAAAACATTGTCGTATTGGGATATGGAAGAGCTAGTGCAAACAATGAATGTTACTTATCATATGAAGACAGTTGATCAGTTGTTGTGGAAGATGATTAAGTACGAAGCTATTAAAGGTTGGAATCACTGGAAGCCATTCATTCCAAGACGGAGAGTTAAGATCAATAAGGTTACAGGGGAAAAGGATATAACGTTAATTATGAAACGTCCTAGAGCCATGAGGAATATGCCACTTATGCCGATCGAACAGAACTTCTATCCTTTATTCAAGTGGTGGCAGATTGATCCAGTTACTTGTGAAGTAGTGATTGTGTTAAAGTTTGAAGATCACTTGGATATTGCTAAAGAACGAGTTGAAGTGATGGGTCATTAGAGTATGAGAGGTTTGTGGAGGAAGATAAGGATTCTAGACCCTATGTGGTTGGTTAACTGCTCGATAGAAGATATAAAATGCCTTTTCTACTGCAAGATTGTTTTTTAAGAAAGAGAAAAGGTACAGGCGATGCAGTATCCGAAACTTGTTAACGTTTGCTATGCACATGATGTAAATTCTGGTAAAATGTGGCAAACAAAGTGGAGGGATCTGGAGAGAGTTAAATTTCTAAAAGAAGAAACCAGAAGTGAGGTGATCAAAGAAAGAATGGAAAAAGCGGTAAGGCAAAGTTCGCTCAGAATGGCTAATTTTAAAAGACCACCGCCAACTGATCATACGCCGGATCCGAAACAAGAACGACGAAAGAAGCCGTACAAGAGCTTCTTCCGTCCGGTACGTTAATGTTTATATGAAGACAGAGTTTTAAAGACTGATAAAAGACGAAGACGATATCCAAGGGGGAGTCTGTTGGTGCATAATGTCTATGTCTTAGTCTATTATCGAGTCTGTATTGTATAGAGCTGAATAGGCTACGTTATGAAGTATTTATAAAGTGTCTTAGCCAAGTTCGCCCAAAGTTTACATGTCTAGGCATGTTCGGCCGAACTTGCATAGGCAAGTTCGGGCGAACTTGCACATCTTGGGCCGAACTTCTAATGCTATAAATACCTAGCTCGAGATTCTCATTTGTAACTTTGGCATCTCAGAGGCAAAGCTCTGTCAGTCTGTAACCAGAACGTTTGATGTATAAAACTGACGTTTGACTGATTAAATCTTGTCTATTGGTAACACGACGTAATATTTCTGCTATTATGGATGTTAAATATCAAATTTAGGTTCCTAAGCATCGAGGATCGGTCCTAGAAGTGGTATCAGAGCTATAACAGCATGATTTGATAGTATCTAGACAAGAACACTTCTATTTCTACTCCATTCTTCTTTTTTCTTAACTTTTGATCACAAAATGAAGAATTCATGGTCAAAATCTTTTGAATTTTGAATATATCATGTATAATACAACAAAGATAAACCCTTGAATGATTGGAGACCAAATTCAACCGAATTCATGTCAAAATTTTGAAAAAACCATGTTTTTGAAAACCCTCAGGAACGAACTTATTAGCCATGTTCGGCCGAACTTGCCTTAAAACATCACTTTTCAAGTGATTTTTTAGTAAGTTCGCCCGAACTTAGGTGATTTTAAAACATCTCAGAGGCGAAGCTCTGTCAGTCTGTAACCGAAATGTTTGATATATAAAACTGACGTTTAACTGATTAAATCTTGTCTATTGGTAACACGACGTAATATTTCCGCTATTATGGACGTTAGATATCAAATTTAGGTTCCTAAGCATCGAAGATCGGTCTTACACCGTATTTTCCAATCTTTATCCACTTTATTTTAATTCGTATTCTATCTTCAATCCTTTGTAATTTAAAACTTGATTATAACGAATTTCATGTTTTATGACACACTTATACAATTAACCTTGCATAATACGTAAAAAAATCATCAAATATGTGTTTTATATACGAAACCGAACCATAATTTAAGTCCAATATTCATGTCTGAATGTGATCATATGTGTTTAATACTTATAACATACTTGCATACACCTTAAATTCCCAAAAATGCTTAACTATGAGCTTTTAATATGAAAAAGCAATAAAATCAACTTTACGGGGTACAATAACCAATTTGCAAAATTTTGAAAGACAGGGGTCCCTTGCGTCACATGAAGGAGCACAAGTGTATCGTTGTGTGGTCCGACGAAGCCAACTTTTCAGCCAGATGTTTAATTTCGCGAATATTGAACTTTTACCCACTTTCCCTCCTTCTAACTCCTAACTACCTTCTTAAATGCCAAAACCCTAATACCACTTACTGGTAACTTCATCTATAATTAATATACCTGAACAACAACAGGGGAAAACTTAAAAGGGGGTTCTTGTAGTGTAATTTCCGGGTTAAAGTTTACTACATCTGCGATAAGATGAAGAGTGCGGAGGGTCGTTTATCGGCCAAATATACGACTTGGAAGTAGCCCATGATCTCGGGGAATCATTCTTAGTATGCAATCGGAACGACATGATTAGGATTGTCGTTTTGGGGCACCAGAATAACGTCGGACCATTCTAGTTTCTTGCTTATTGGTAGTGTTTGCCTCTCAAGTGAGAAAATCGCCTGATATAATAACTTTCAACAAATTGTAGCAGGATCACGCATGATGTGACAACATTCATATTATTGCCTTCAATGGATTTATGCTTTAGATAAATCAATAAAATAAAAAATAATAAAAATGGAAGTTTCATATAAAGGCGTTATTTCGAGGAGGGGCGATCGGGGCACCATCCATCCTTCCTTAAAGGCTTTGTCTACTACAATCAAGCACTCGATGTTTTTAACCAAGACTGGATTTTCAATAATTCCAAGCACAAAGAACCTTCACATGGAGCAGGGCAAACCTGGATCGTAAATCTGGGAAGTATTTGTATCAAAAAGCCATCTAAAGTCTCACGCCATTAGATGAATAATAAAAACACATTATTATTTCATGTCATACCAAGATATTGAAGTGGATGGTTATAATATGGGATCCAACAAATTCTCAAAATGGTATAAAAACACAAGGAAATGCTATTGAAGTGGAATTTCTTTCATACAATCTCCATTATCGGTTTTTCTTTATAATTCGTAGCCTTTTACTTCTCTTTCTAAACAAAAAAAATTCATAGAAATGTAAATTAGTTACTTCAGTATGAAATCACAATTGACTTTAAGTGAACTTTTACTTCAATACACAATATATGAAATAATACATATAAAATGGGAGGCAATTGATCAAACACATTTTCGGTAGCCACTTTCTAAGACAATTTTAACCGTTTAAGAGGCAACTTAGACCCTGAATTTGAAATTAACAAAAAATCGACTTCAACTTCAAAACACACAATATGAAATAATACATATAAAATGGGAAGAAATTAATAAAACACCTGGTAGGCAGCCACTTTTTGAGACAATTCTGACCCTGAGAATTCTCCATGACTGGAGTTGTAGCCCCATCTCTATACGCAAACCGAGGAGGTGACAACAAAATCGAATATAACAAATCAAAATTGGGACCTCACTTTGTATTTTGTTGTAATGTTGAGATTTAAGGCTGCTATCCACAATTGCTTTGGTTCCGATTAAAGCCGAGGGTTGCTCAAAAGTATCATATATCCAAAACAATAACGTTATCATTTACATTTGAAATTGCAATTTTGATTTGAAAATTATAGGGTTAGCAATTCCTTACCATTTGTGTATGAACCACAAGCAATAACGTCATCAAACTCAAACAATTAATTGCAGCTCAACGATGATAATCAAAGTGATGAGGGTTCTAGAGATAAACTACGGTGAGGGTGGTAGTCGAGAAAGATATGCAAGTGGTGGAAAGGGATTTATATGGGTGAACGTGCATGGGATCCTTCTCTTTCTTCTAATAAAAAACACAACAGGATTGACGATGTGAGAGATGACAATAGGTTTATATGGGTAAAGGAGGAGCGTATGAGAGAGAATCGTCTATAAAGTGTTGTTAACTTCAAAGAACGTGGTGGGAAAGTTACGAGAAAAGGAATGAACTTTTAAACTGCTTAAGAGAAGACAAAACTGGACGGCTATGATCATCTAAAATACAGTTTTTTTTTGTCAAAAATGGAAGTTAATGAGCGAGGAACAATATATTAATAGTTGTGTGCAACTAACTTCTTTTCATATCGTTTTAATTTAGAAACTTGGAAAGAATTCATATTACTTTAAGAAGGAAATTAAAATAAAAATCAAGATTTCGATCCAACGATAAGCTCGGAATACATGTGTACTTCGGAACATCATTTTATGTAATTTGGAATACAAATAATATGAAACTGTTGTGATTATTCCAAAATAAAATGTTAAACTCGGACATATTTTTTGAGGAATTTGGAACTCATGTTTTAAAATTCAGAACAATATTCCGAGATAAATTATGTAATACTTCGGAAATAAAGATAGCTCGGAATAATAGAAGAAATTCAGAAGTGTTTGGTTATTCGGAACTTAAAGAAAACTCAGAATTATTGTGTTTCTCCCAGCAAATGATATCTCCCAATGAAACATCAGGATCACGTGTAGAGAATGCTAGAGGACGTTTGAACTTTCATTCAGCAGGCATGTCTCTAAACCAAAGCATTTTTTATTGCAGCAATCTCTTCTTTTGATAAACTCTGAGGAACATTGCCTTCTTTCACAGCTTCATCTATCTTTCATTTTAGCAAATCTTCATTAGTATTTGCAAATATTTCATTGAAGGTTGGGAAGTCATCCGTTCCTTCAATTGAATATCTAGCATTAACGTCTTCACTGGAATCATCCTCCACGACAACCCGATCATATTCATCAGCATCAGGCACAAGTTCATAAACATAATCAATAGGCTGAGTAGCACTAATGTTGTTCAATTATTCCTCAAAGTCAAACTCGAAAGATTCTTCGTTAACTTCCAACATTTGAGCGATCTCTTCTTTAGAGTAGTTGTGGACAAATTCTCCATCCTCGACATCATGCGCAAGATATATAACTATAGGTTTTTGTATATCAGGAACAGTCGACGTAGAAGCCGCTGTGAGGATTACCGTTGTCTCAACCACAATCTCTTAAGCCTTAGACTCCCCCGGAAATTCCACTTCACTTACTTCGTTAGCAAAGTCATTCATATACGCATCAAAGTCAATTTTTTCATTAAAATCAGCGACTTTTACATTAACACCATCACCTCCATGACCAAACAGACTATCAAAACTCACATCTACCATATCATCTTTCTCAGCTTCCATTCTGCGATTCTCTAGAATCTTCTGTCTTGAGAGCACCTATGCTATGATAACCCCTTCATCAATAATAACAAAGTTTAACTCTGGCTCTTTATCAGTAGCTTGAACATAAGGAACAATGGCTGAGGAGCTGGATTCAACATGATGAGCTTCAGACATAGCAGTAGTTGACTCAATCACGGGATCAATTGACATAATTACAAGAACTTCAACAATTGGATCATTTCCCTTTCCAATCTTAGTAGCATCCTCCTCTGCTTTCCTTCTTTTTTCTGCAGCTTTCATCTGAGCGTCTTCAATTTCAATCACATCAAGTTATGCTACAAAGTTGATATTAAAACGTTTTTTTAACACCTTGAAAAGCATGTCAAACCTTTTTCGTATTTTCTTCTTTCTCAGTTTCCAAATCTTTGACTACCATATGCGGCCTCTCGTTCTGAGTAGTTCTAGTTGATAGCCTCATAACCAAGTCAAAGTTCTCTGTTTAAAATTGCTTGATCATCTTTTTTTTTCCAACACCTTTGCATGCAACTCTTGAAACTTCTCATTATTGTTTACCCGAAACATCAACATATCCTACAATCTTTTCTTATCATCCTCTAGAAACTTGATTCATGCTTCGTGCTCTTTTACCTGTCTCTCTAATTCTCCAATCATTCCCTCGTTAAACATATCTTCTCCAAATGCTTCACCATAAGAAATATCTTCAATGGAAGGAAATTGTTCATTCAGAAACTGACTTGGACCAGATTGTAGTGTTCTTTGTTGCAATGGAGGAGTAGGCTGTTTTGGAGTTGCTTGTTTTTGTGGAGATGGTTGTGGTGGTGTAATGTGTTTCGGAGATGGCTGTGGGGGTTTGGTTATGGAGATGGCTGTGGGGGTATTGTTTGTGGAGATGGCTGTGGGGGTGGTGATGGTGGTGGAGTTGGTGGTTTTTATGGTGAGGGATGTGGTGGTGGTGGTTGTGGAGGTATAGTGGTTTCAATAGTCGGTGTAATCATTGCTGCATCAGGAGTCTTTTTCTTTAATCTGAATTTAGGACGAGCTGCAGGAGACCCGGTAGCTTTAGTAGCATTAGAAGCTTTAGTCTTTGATCATTTTGCCGGTTTTCATGCAGGCTTGACTACAGATAAATCTTCCTCAAAATCAGATGGTTCATACACATCATCGTCATCTCTAATCTCTTTTCTTTTACGTTCATGTTTTCGTATCTTTGTTCTTCTTGATGTTTATGCTCTTTTTCCATTTTTCTTTCTTTTCTAGCAGCAATATCATTATCTGTAATTTTGCTAGAGGAAGAACCATCATCATCATCACCATCTCCTCCGTCAGCTCCTTCTGTCTTAAACAAGAATCAGCTTGTTCCTTTTCACCCCAGAAGTTGTAGAATACACATCATATACCATTTCTGTTTCTACTTCAATATTTGTTTCAACATTCACTGGTTCTTCTGCCTGTACTTCCTCATTCTCTGGTTCCAATCAAACCAGTTCCAACTATAGCCCTTTTTCTTTGACGTGGTGCTGAGGACGAAGATCCAGTAGTTTGCCTTTTGGATGAACGTTTACGTTTCTTCGGATCTTCTTTTTCATACCATCTGATGCGTTTAGCCACGTACCCATCTAAAGCTTTCATCACCACTTGTATCCTTTCAACACTTTCCTTCCGGAGGCGACACATAATTTCTATCAACGATAGCTCCAAACATTGGTTTAGCATTTGGTTCAGCTTTTAAGTGTAGGTTCATCATTTTCAACATCGCAACATCCATATATTCGAGCTTCAGCACATCTTTCTTATCTTTCTCTAGTTTCTTGAATTGATGATCCAAAAGCGTTTGAATAAATTTCGGATACTGCAAGAATTTCTCTTTATCGATATTCTGCACCATCTGCATGAAGATTAACTTGGAGAAGTTGTAGGGCAGATTCAGGATTAGTGAAGTTTCATACAGATTTTGTAGTCTACGATATCATCAAACCCTCCTTTCTTATGACTGAGAGCTTGTATGACGTAAAGTGCGAAATATCTGAAAGTCGCTGTTGGTGCATATGTCTATTGCCTACATCATTATATATCGAGTCTGAGTGAATACGGCTTAATCTGTTAGCATCTAGGCGTATTTATGTGAGTTAGAGGCCAAGTTCGCTTAGGATGGTCTTGAGAAGTCAAGTTCGCCCGAACTTCCATGCTCTCCAGCGAACTTGCACCACTACAAATTGGTGCCTTGTTTATTTCATTTGTAAGTTGGAGAGATTTTAGCACAGAGACGATGAAGCTCTGTCAGATCCGGTTCTCGAATGTATTCAACTTTAGATCAATGAAAACAACATTTAAATGAGTAATTCTTGTTATTTGGTTAACTTGTCACTAGTTTCCGCCTATCGGACAATAGATAACAAATTTAGGTTCCCGTGCTAATCGTGCACTGTGACATCCCGACGTTTCAGGTATCTTAAACACGCTACTTTATGGTTATTCACTCCTACGCTGATTTAATTCGGAGAATTAAATTACACGCTCGCAATAACTACGCTAACTTTGTTAATCTATAGGGTGAATTACGTGCTATTTGTTATTAGACGGGTTGTATCCGCATTACGTGCTATGTGTTATTAGACGTTTGTGAATCTATTGCGTCTCACTCCAAATACGTGATTTAATATTTTATAAACTCCGTGTCGCAAATAATATTTTAGTAACTTCTATTTATAAACCGAACCAAGCCTGTGAAATGTTTCGACTTCGCGACCAAGCAAACCCAACCCGCCACCCACACCTCCTTGCTGCCCAAGGAATTAACCCAAACTTGAGGCCCAAGGCAACAACCCAAACCCCCCCCCTATCGCGACCCCCCTCCCTTGTTATATTTATATGTATGTATGCATGGGATGTTTTAAAAAAAATATATATATCAAAACCCTAATCCCTAGAAGAAATGCGACGGCAGCCCCCCCCTCTCACGGTCGCGCAAACTACACCTCCCGAATCGATTACAAGCTTGTCACGGTTCGCTAATCATTATCGTTTCAAGGTTAGGGTTTAATTGTTTTGCGATTCACACTAGGTTTTGTGTCATCTTGATCATGATTATGTGCTTGTATGATTATTAGTATGAAAAAGTGTTGTGGTGTATGATTAGTTCGGATGAATATGCGAATCTTTGCGATTGTGATGATATGTTGAATACTAAAATCGTAGGCTGCGTTTTATCGATAAAGATCATGATATATATTTAGGGTTTCATGAATATTGATATATATATATTTGACAAATTAACCTGTTATTAATCAATACACCTAAGCGTCATGATCGTTTAAACATGTTCTAGTGCGATAAAGTCGAAAACAGTAAGCTGATTGACATTTACAGCCAACTTCAGTTGGCTGTAACCTGATCATTATTTATCGAAAAGTGGATTTTCTGAAGCCTAAAACGTGTATTTTTTAAAACGCTTCAAGTGGCGCCGGATTCATATTTTTCTGAGGTCGTTTACTATTTTTAAATGGTCATTTAGTGCAGCAGCTGAAGCTGCGTAAATTCTGCAGAATTTGCAGGTTGTTTATCAAGTTGGATCTCATAGTCTGTATGGGGCTAGGTCACGAAATTTGCACAGTAACTGGAGACGGGAATTTCAGAAAATATCCCACTGGAATTTTGTTAATTGGATGAACGATGATTGTTAGAAAGCGACGAATCTGACTGCAGCCTAGTATATAAATGTATATAAATAATTGGTAAAGACTTAGGATTTGAAAATTTTACACAAAATTTTACCGTCTAATTGACACCTCCTGTAAAAAAACTGGAATTTTTGGAACGTTGGAACTATTTTATAAAAATCCTCGAAAACAGCCCAGTTATGAGCGTACAAGCTAAAACATGATAACTTGCGTTTGTGTGTACCTTAGTGTTGTATGAGTTAATCTGTGTTTATGACAAGTTGGTTTGATTATTATTTTGCATGGTGATACTTTGCATGCATGATTATGGTTTCGAATTGGTTATTACGTGTGCCATACTGTGTGTTAGTTATGCGTAGGATTTTGTGTCAGTGTGTTCACACACTAACTTTAAATCGGTTGACATGTTAGGACGCGATTAGCGGTTCCATCATTTGCTTCTTTTATGTTATTCTAACCGAGCAATTTAAGGTGAGTTCACGGCCCCTATTTTATCCGGTTTTGAACAACAGGGGAGAAACATGTATAAGCTCTACAACTCAATCTTTTTACGTTATGCGAAATTAACGCCGTTAACTATTCGGTAACTAAGTTAATGTTAATATATGTTATGGTCACTAAGTAGCTTTATCACCAAAGTCCTCAACCAACTCTCGGATCGTTAGTATTGGGTTAAATAGTGGGGAAATTATAGTAGTACTACTGGGCCCGACAAGCACCACCCGAGCTAGTCACGCTAGCCGACCGGGAATGGTCAACGGGTGATTAATTTGGCCTAACTTTTGCCATGGTCAGTGATAGGTCTGGCAACGCTGAGGCAACAATAGTCAGCTTCGATCGTGAACTCTTATGTGACGTAACTTTAGGCTCGCTACCTACATGTTAACATCGAACTTATTTACCAACCAACATTATTATTCCGGGTTAGGAATAATGGAACTATGTCGTTATCCCGGGTTAGGGATAATGGGGGAAAACAATCTTTTAAACCGAACTTGTGAACTTATAAAAACCCGTGAACTCACTCTTCTTTAATCTTGACACTTGTTTCTTACATGTTTCTCAGGACGCTAGGAGCGCTAGGTGCACTCACTTGCATTTGATCAAGACATTTTTATCGAGTCTTTACTTACGAATAATTTTGGAATTTTGGTTTTGGCGTTTATGTTGGCGCCCGTTACTTTACTTTAATGCTTCCGCTAAACTTTGAAACTATGATATTTTGAAAATGACTATGAATGGTTACAACAAATGTTTTTGGAAAACGTTTAAATAAATCATATAGAGTCGTTCGATATTGCTAGTGTCTGAGATTCTGGTTTGATCACACACCTCGCGGTAATACTCCGCAAGTGGAAATTGAGGGTGTGACAATTGGTATCGGAGCCTCTGGCTATAGAGAACCAGGTTTGCATTAAAAGTAGACCAAAACTATAGCTGTTACACGACACTACACTTAGTTAGCACCGAACTGTGATATCTTGTTATGTGTTATACTACAATTGTTCTATGTGAGATATATATGTATATTGTGATATACGCAGCTCGTAACTAACTACACCAACCCAGCAGGCTATGTCATCATTATCATCCGACAGATCTCGACAATCAAGGGTGCTGGGGAAGGCACCAATGGTCGAACCCTCACCACCTCGTGGCTTGGAGACACGCTCAGCTGTTAGGAAAAGACTCGCTCTAGGAGGGGAGTCGTCCTCCTGTCCGACCACCGCTATACCGGTCGAACCGGTCAACTCTTTAGGAGTGGGGGACGATCTACTTAGAGATGTGTTAAGGAAACAACAGGAACAGCTGGAGAGAATGCAGGAGACTATCGAAGCTCAGGGATGGCTGATACGTCAGCTGACGGGTAAAACTTGAGAGCTCGAGGAAGAGCAATATGAGAATAAGAGAGTTCGAAATATCTTAGCTAAGGACTTTCGTGCTGAGCGGCTGAGGGCTGACTGGCTCGAAGACAGAGTTCTTGAGTCCAGTTGGAGGATTCACGAACTGGGGCAAAACTAAGCACCACCTATCCCAGTACCCGCACCAGCACCGGCCCCTCCAGTACCGGTAGAGGACGAAGAGGAGGATCCAGAGGAAGACCCGGAGGAGGATCCGGAGGAAGAAGAGCCGGAACAGGACCCGACTGTTGAAGCTGAAAACGCCGAAGAGGATGACAGTAGTGATAGCGACTTGGGAGATGGAGACATAGATGACTAACTCGTCTCGCCAATCCCCGTTTTGTTTCCTTTAGTTTGTTTGTTTCCACTTATGTTTGAACTTGAAAATTTTATAATTAAACTGAGATATTTGGTTGGTATTTTGTGAGACATTGCAATTTATTTAATCGAATGTTCCTTTTGATTGTTTAATTTGTTGGGTTGACATAAATTGTGTGATTATTTAAGTGTGGAATATGATGACTATATTGGATATATACTTATCGGTGTGTGTTTGTGTTGTCTTGCGAAGATCTGAAATGGCAACCGGCCGTCGCGGAAATCTCAACATGTCAACTGAAGAATTGGCCGCTTTAATCCAAGAACACGTGAATGCTGCTCTGGCAGGTGATCCTAACCCACCAGCAGGTAACCATTATTAAATTTTCATGGGAAAATCTATAGTTGGGCTAGTAGACTTTCTCGCTGACTACCTGTCCTCTATCTTCAGGAGGGGGTCTTAACCCCTACAAGATGTTCCTGGATGCAAAACCAAGCAAGTTCATGGGTGTTGAAGGACCCATAGGACTGGTCCGTTGGATTGAAAAGTCTGAATCGGTTTTTGAAATGTGCAATTGCCTTGAAGCTAATAAGGTCAAGTATGCTGCCTCGACGTTGGAAGATGGGGCATTAACCTGGTGGAACGCACAAGTCCAAACGCGTGGACTTGTTGCGGCGAACGCAATGGCCTGGACCGAATTGAAAGCCCTAATCAAAGAGGAATACTGTCCGCGGGATAGAGTGCAGCAGTTGGAACAAGCGTTATGGAACCACAAGATGGTCGGGTCAGAAATTGAAGCGTACACAGCAAGACATCATGATCTGGTGTTCCTTTGTCCCGATTTGGCTAACACCGTCGATAAACGACTTGAGTTTTATCTTGGGGGTCTGGTCCCTGAGATCCAGGGCATGATAATGTCTAGCAACCCTACGACGGAGCATCAAGCGATTATACTGGCACATAAACTCACCGATAAGGCGGTGGAGCAAAGGAAGTTACCACCTAGGGGTGCAACTGAAATTGTCCCTGATAACAAAAGGAAATTTGAAGACTCACTTGCTCGACAGTCTTCATCAGCCCAGCCACAACAAGGAAACCAGAAGCGGTCCAACAACTTCAACAGCAATCGGTTCATAACAATCAGTCTGCCAACAACACCCAGAACTCGAGCGGCTATGCGGGTCGAAAGCCGCAATGTAATCGTTGTAACCTCCATCATCACGGCCCTTGCGTTGGAAATCGCTGCCAACGATGTGGAAAAGCAGGACACGCGGCAAAGGATTTTCGTGGGGAGATTATGTCATGACAGAATCAGAACCAGCAGCAGGGTAATAACCGGGGATGCTATCAGTGCAGTAGCACTGCCCATTTCAAGCGAGATTGCCCGCAACTTCGCAACAACAACAATGGTAGGAATAACAACAACAACAACAACAACAACAACAATAACAATAATGGCAACAATGGAAATGGTGGCACAGGAAGTGCCAAAGGACGTGCATTCACGCTAGGCCGTGGGGAGGCCAGAAACGACTCGAATGTGGTCACCGGTAAGTTTCCACTTAACGATCATTTTGCTACTGTACTTTTTGATACGGTGCGGATAAGAGTTTTATATCCGAGTCTTTTAGGAAGAACCTAAATCTCACACCTAAACCCCTAGAGACCCATTACGTCATAGAACTAGCCGATGGTAAATCTGTATATGTGACTCACCTAGTGACTGGCTGTCAACTTAAACTCACGGGTCACACCTTTACCATTGATCTGATGACAACTACTCTGGGTAGTTTTGATGTGGTAGCCGGAATGGACTGGCTATCCGACGTCCGAGCTGAAGTTCTCTGTTTCGAGAAAGCTATCCGTATTGCGCTCTCTAACGACGAAGTCTTGATGGTGCAAGGCGAGAAGGCAGGCGTCGTCACGAACATCATCTCTTACATGCAAGCTCAGAAGTATCTTCGAAAGAAGAACTCTTTTGCTTTGCTCGCACTGGTCACCGAACAGTCTAAGGACGAGAAGCGGATTGAAGATATCCCCGTCGTCCGTGACTTTCCCGATGTGTTTCCAGAGGAGTTACCCGGTCTTCCACCACATCGACAAGTAGAGTTTGAAATCGAATTGGCGAGCCATGCGACTCCTATCGCCAAGGCCCCGTACCGCTTAGGTCCAGCAGAGCTGTAAGAGCTATCTACCCAACTTCCGGAATTGTTGGAAAAAGGATTTATCTGACCCAGTACTTCACCATGGGGAGCTCCGGTCCTTTTTGTCAAGAAGAAGGACAGGACCTTCCGCATGTGCATCGACTACATGGAACTCAATAAGGTTACCGTCAAGAACCGATACCCATTACCTCGCATCGACGATCTTTTCGACCAGCTTCAAGGGTCAAGCTACTACTCCAAGATTGATCTACGGTCCGGTTATCATCAACTACGCGTCAGGGAAGAGGATATCTCCAAGACGGCATTTCGCACTCGGTATGGCCATTATGAGTTCTTGGTCATGCCCTTCGGTCTCACCAATGCACCCGCGGTGTTCATGGACCTCATGAACCGCGTGTGTTAGTGGTATCTCGACAAGTTTGTCATCGTGTTCATCGATGATATACTCATCTACTCTAAGGGTGAAGCAGAACATGCTGAGCATCTGCGATTATTGCTGGAAATACTTCAACAGGAGAAACTATATGCCAAGTTTTCAAAGTGTGATTTCGGGATTCGGGAAGTTCAGTTTCTCAGGCATATCGTGAATGAAAAGGGTATACACGTTGATCCCACCAAGATCGATGCTATCAAGAACTGGGAAGCACCCAGGACACCGACAGAGATCCGCCAATTTTTGGGTTTGGCTGGTTACTACAGACGTTTCATCGAGGGATTTTCCAAGATCGTACAACTGCTTACCACTCTCACTCAGAAGGGTACCAAGTATGCTTGGGGTGACAAACAGAAAGCAGCCTTTCAATTACTGAAGCAGAAGCTTTGCAGTGCGCCCATTTGTCCTTTCCAGAGGGGACATATGATTTTGTGGTATATTGTGACGCTTCCATTCAGGGATTGGGATGTGTGCTCATGCAACGTGAAAAGGTCATCGCGTATGCATCCCGACAGTTGAAGGTTCACGAGAAGAACTACACGACACATAACCTGGAATTGGGAGCAGTTGTGTTTGCACTTAAGATTTGGAAACACTATCTATATGGAACAAGGTGCACAATCTACACGGATCACAAGAGCCTCCAACATATTTTTGACCAGAAGGAGTTGAACATGCGACAGCGTCGCTGGGTCAAACTCCTGAACGATTATGAATGTGCCATTCGGTATCACCCGGGTAAAGCTAACGTGGTAGCTGATGCCCTCAGTCGGAAGGAGCACTTGAAACCTCATCGGGTACGAGCACTACAGTTCACAATTCATTCTGGGTTACCCGAACAGATACGCGATGCGCAGCTAGAAGCAGTTAAGGAAGAGAACATCAAGGCTGAATCTGTGGGAAAGATGGAACGCGATTGGGAAGTGAAACCCAATGATGCCCGGTATTTCATGACTCGTATATGGGTACCTCTCTACGGAAACCTCAGGAAGCTAGTTATGGACGAAGCTCACCAATCCCGATACTCTGTCCATCCTGGTTCGGATAAGATGTATCAAGACCTTAAAGTCGCGTACTGGTGGCCCAACATGAAAGCGGATATAGCCACCTACATGAGCAAGTGTTTGACTTGTGCGAAAGTCAAGGTGGAATACAAGAAGCCATCAGGGCTACTTTAACAACCTGAGATCCCAGTGTGGAAATGGGATCAGATCTCGATAAACTTTATCACTAAACTCCCGCGAACTCCGAGTGGTTGCGATACCATCTGGGTAATCGTGCATCGTCTAACTAAGTCTGCACACTTCCTAGCGACCAAAGAAACAGATAAGATGGATAAGTTGACTCGCATACATTAAGGAAGTAGTTTCTCGGCACGGGGTGCCAACGTCCATCATTTCAGACAGAGATGCTCGTTTCACGTCCAACTTTTGGCAGTCACTTCAGAAAGCGTTGGGTACACGCTTAGATATGAGCACAGCTTACCACCCTCAGACGGATGGTCAAAGTGAAAGGACCATTCAGACCTTGGAGGACATGCTTAGGGCATGCGTGGTAGACTTCGGGAACGGTTGGGAAATCCATCTACCTTTGGTAGAATTCTCGTATAACAACAGTTACCATACGAGTATTCAGGCAGCACCGTTTGAAGCATTATACGGTTGCATCTGTAGATCACCGGTCTGTTGGGCAGAAGTTGGTGACAGTCAACTCACAGGTCCTGAGTTGATACTTGAGGCTACTGAAAAGATTGTGCAAATCAGAAAACCGCATGGCAGCGGCACGGGATCGACAGAAAAGTTATGCTGATCAACGACGCAAACCGCTCGAATTTCAAGTAGGCGACCGCGTCCTACTGAAAGTGTCACCCTGGAAGGGTGTAATTCGTTTTGGGAAACGAGGCAAACTAAATCCACGGTACGTAGGCCCATTTGTGATTTCGAAGCGTATCGGGCCCGAAGCGTATCGGGCACGTAGCTTATCAGTTAGACCTTCCTGCCGAACTCAATGGAGTTCACAACGTTTTTCACGTGTCCAATCTAAAGAACTGCCTATCAGATGAGACCCTAGTAATTCCATTGGATGAGATTCAAGTGGATGAGCAACTGCATTTTGTGGAACAACCTATCGAGATCATGGACCGTGAGATTAAGACTCGAAGGCACAACAAGATACCGATCGTCAAGGTTCGTTGGAACTCTAAGCGTGGACCGGAGTTCACGTGGGAAAGAGAGGACCAAATGAAAATCAAATATCCACACCTTTTTGCAGCTGAGCAGTAATCTGACGTTACCGCCAACTGAATTTCGGGACGAAATTCTTTCAACATGGGGATGATGTGACAGCCTGGGATTTACTTGTACCATTCTAACAAACTGAATCTTTGTGCGTTGCATTCTAAACCGTGTTTACTCAATTTTCGGGACGAAAATTCTTTCAACATGGGGATAATGTGACATCCCGGCTTTTCAGGTATCTTAAACGCGCTACTTTATGGTTATTCACTCCTACGCTGATTTAATTCGGAGAATTAAATTACACACTCTCAATAACTACGCTAACTTTGTGAATCTATAGGGTGAATTACGTGCTATGTGTTATTAGACGTTTGTGAATCTATTGCGTCTCACTCCAAAGACGTGATTTAATATTTTATAAACTCCGTGTCGCAAATAATATTTTAGTAACTTCTATTTATAAACCGAACCAAGCCTGTGAAACATTTCGACTTCGCGACCAAGCAAACCCAGCCAGCCACCCACACCTCCTTGCGGCCCAAGGAATTAACCCAAACTTGAGGCCCAAGGCAACAACCCAAACCCCCTCCCCCCTATCGCGACTGCCCCCTGCCCCTCCCCTTGTTATATTTATATGTATGTATGCATGGGATGTTTTTTAAAAAAATATCAAAACCCTAATCCCTAGAAGAAGTGCGATGGCAGCCCCCCCACCCCTCACGGTCGCGCAAACTACACCTCCCGGATCGATTCCAAACTTGTCCTTGTTCGCTAATCATCATCGTTTCAAGGTTAGGGTTTAATTGTTTTGCGAATCACACTAGGTTTTGTGTAATCTTGATAATGATTATGTGCTTGTATGATTATTAGTATGAAAAAATGTTGTGGTGTATGATTAGTTCGGATGAATATGCGAATCTTTGCGGTTGTGATGATATGTTGAATACTAAAATCGTAGGCTGCGTTTTATCGATAAAGATCATGATATGTATTTAGGGTTTGCATGAATATTGATATATATGATGATATGACAAGTTAACCTGTTATTAATCAATACACCTAAGCGTCATGATCGTTTAAACATGTTCTAGTGCGATAAAGTCGAAAACAGTAAGCTGATTGACATTTACAGCCAACTTCTGTTGGCTGTAACCTGATCAGTATTTTTTGAAACGTGGATTTTATGAAGCATAAAACGTGTATTTTTGAAAACGCTTCAAATGGCGCCAGATTCATATTTTTCTGAGGTCGTTTGCTATTTTTAAATGGTCATTTAGTGTAGCAGCTGAAGCTCCGTAAATTCTGCAGAATTTGCAGGTTGTTTATCGAGTCGGATCGCATAGTCTGTATAGGGTTAGGTCACGAAATTTGCACAGTCACTGGAGACGGGAATTTCTGAAAATCTCCCATTAGAATTTTGTTAATTGGAAGAACGATGATTTTTAAATAATGACTGCAGTCAGAAAGCAACGAATCTGACTGCAGCCTAGTATATAAATGTTTATAAATAATTGGTAAAGATTTAGGATTGAAACTTTTACACAAATTTCTACAGTCTAATTGACACCTCCTGTAAAAAAATTGGAATTTTTGGAACGTTGGAACTATTTTATAAAAATCCTCGAAAACAGCCCAGTTATGAGCGTACAAGCTGAAACATGATAACTTGCGTTTGTGTGTACCTAAGTGTTGTATGAGTTAATCTGTGTTTATGACAAGTTGGTTTGATCATTATTTTGTATGGTGATACTTTTCATGCATGATTATGGTTTCGAATTGGTTATTACGTGTGCCGTACTGTGCGTTAGTTATGCGTAGGGTTTTGTGTCAGTGTGTTCACACACTAACTTTAAATCGGTTGACATGTTAGGACGCGATTAGCGGTCCATCATTTGCTTCTTTTGTGTTATTCTAACCGAGCATTTTAAGGTGAGTTCACGGCCCTTATTTTATCCGGTTTTGAACAACAGGGGGAGAAACATGTATACGCTCTACAACTCAATCTTTTTACGTTATGCGAAATTAACGCCGTTAACTATTCGGTAACTAAGTTAATGTTAATATACGTTATGGTCACTAAGTAGCTTTATCACGGAAGTCCTCAACCAACTCTCGGATCGTTTGTATTGGGTTAAATAGAAGGGAAATTATAGTAGTACTACTGGGCCCGACAAGCCCCACCCGAGCTAGTCGCGCTAGCCGATCGAGAATGGTCAACGGGTGATTAATTTGTCCTAACTTTCGCCATGGTCAGTGATAGGCCTGGCAACACTGAGGCAACAACAGTCAGCTTCGATCGCAAACTCTTATGTGACGTAACTTTAGGCTCGCTACCTACATGTTAACATTGAACTTATTTACGAACCAACATTATTATTCCGGGTTAGGAATAATGGAACTATGTCGTTATCCCGGGTTAGGGATAACGGGGAAAAACAATCTTTTAAACCGAACTTGTGAACTTATAAAAACCTGTGATCTCACTCTTCTTTAATGTTGACACTTGTTTCTTTACATGATTCTCAGGACGCTAGGTGCACTCACTTGCATTTGATCAAGACATTTTTATCGAGTCTTTACTTACGAATAATTTTTGGAATGTTGGTTTTGGCGTTTATGTTGGCGCCCGTTACTTTACTTTAATTTTTCCGCTAAACTTTGAAACTATGATATTTTGAAAATGACTATGAATGGTTACAACAAATGTTTTTGGAAAACGTTTAAATAAATCATTTAGAGTCTTTGGTTATTGCTAGTGTCTGAGATTCTGGTTTGATCACACGCCTCGCGGTAATACTCCGCAAGTGGAAATTGAGGGTGTGACATGGACGGTTCTACAAGTGGTATCAAAGCCTGGATACCTAAATTTGCTGGAATGAAGACAAGAATTTCCCTATTTCATCTCCATTCTATCATTTTTCTTAATATTTTTAATATTTAATGATTTCATGGACAAAATCAGCTAATTTTTGAACATGTCATGTAAAATACAGTTGTGGTAAACCCCTGAGAGTTTGGACATCAAATTTAATCAAATTGATATCAAAAAGTTAAAAAAACCATGTTTTCAAAACTCATTTCCATCGAACTTAGAAGCCAAGTTCGACCGAACTTGACTTAGAAACTCATTTTTAAGTTTTTTTCTATCAAGTTCGACCGAACTTGAGGATTTATGGGAGAAGTCATTGATAAGTTCGACCGAACTTGGAGCATAATTCAACAATTTTACACAAGTTCGACCGAACTGAGTAAGTTTTCTTGAATTTCTCACATAAGTTCACCCGAACATGATAAACCTCTTGAAAGTTCACATAAGTTCGACCGAACTTACCTGTTTCTTGAAATTTTTTCACAAGTTCGCTGGTAAAGTAAATTTTTCTCAAAATACACTTCAATTTCGACCGAACTTGAGTGTATGTGATAAAATTTGGAATTTATCATATAAGTTCGACCGAATTCATGGTAAACTGAAATCAAAATCTGATTTTCACCTAAGTTCAACTGAACTTGTCTGTTACTAATCAATTTCCGAGTGTTTTTGATCGTATTTTCAGATAAGTCTTCAAATTGACAAAATGGAAGATTTCCACAACGTGTTCGTCTCTCAAATGGCTTCGTCATCAAATGCTAATGTTCTTGCTGTAAACAAGATGAATATCGACAATGAAATGGGTACTACGTCGAAACCGCCAAAGCTTATGAGCATGGACGAGTTTGAAGGATGGAAGGAAAAGTTTGTGAATTGGATACAAGCGAATTAGTTCAACAGTTGGGTTGCAGTTGAGGATGGTTACAAATGGCCAAAAGATGAGCGTGATCAAGATCTTCCGCTAAGCAAGTTTTCAATGACCGACAAAGATAACTATGTTGCGGAGAAGAAAATTATCAGTTTGATACAACAATCAGTGAAGGAAGATATCTTGATATTGTTGCCAGAATATGACACTTCGCAAGAATTATGGCATTCTCTTTGTGACAAATTCAAAGGAAGTGATGAAATGATCAAAAGTAAAAAGGCTTTAATCAAGAAAGAATTCGAGATCTTCACGATGATTAAAGGTGAAACAATGAAGCAGATGATTGATAGATACTGTCACCTCATGGTCCAAATGCGGAGACATGATATCAAAAGATCTAATGAAGAGCAAATCGAGAAGTTGGCCGATGCACTTCTAGAAGGAGAATGGACAACATATCTTATGATTATGAAGAATAGTCCATCTTGGAGACATTTCAAGTTGTCATCTTTCATCGATAAACTGGAAGGTCATGAAATGGAGGTAATGAAATTGCTAAATCTAAGAATGCTAATGTTGTTCAAGATGTCGGTGTCTACTACAAAGGAGGTGTTCAAGATACTCCGATTCAAAGCCCGAAAATCCAAACAGCTTTTAGTGCAAATACAAGTTGTTCTCAAAATCAGAGTTCTCCATATGATGGATATACAAGTGCAAGTTCAAGCTATCATTCCAAAATCAGACAAGCTAAGCGAGTTCTCATTCAAATGTTTTCCAGTGCAACATAGTAGTTGATTTGAAGAATATATTTCCTGAAAATGTGGCTAAACAACACATAGCACTTCTCGCTACAGTTCTTGAATCATATGAAAGTCTCGTTGCTGGAAAGATCGTTAATCAAGAGATGACCGCCGAAGATTATGATCAGGTGGACGAAGAAGAATTGGAGCTGATGGATATTGAATGGAGCCTGGCATCTATCATCAGAAGAGTTTCTAAATTTGTGGCGCTCATTGTTGGTGCATAATGTCGATGTCTTAGTCTTATATCGAGTCTGTATAGAATAGAGCTAAATAGGCTAGCTGTTCGAAGTATCTATATTTGTTTTAGTCAAGTTCGCTCATAACTTGTCATGTATAGACAAGTCCGGCCGAACTTGCAGTAGCAAGTTCGGGCGAACTTGGGTCTCCCATGAGCGGACTTGAAAATAAATAGCTAGCTAGTGATCCTCATTTGTAACTTTGGCATTTTGGAGGTGAAGCTCTGTCAGTTTGTACTCTTGATGTTTGATCAATAAAACTGATTTAAGCTGATTAATTCTTGTCTATTGGTAAACACGACGTAATATTTCCGCTATTATGGATGTGAGATATCAAATTTAGGTTCCTTAGCATCAAGGATCGGTCCTACAAGTGGTATCAGAGCTAGAGCAGCCTGATTTGATAGTATCAAGACAAGAACACTTCTATTTCATCTCCATTCTTCTATTTTTCTTAACTTTTTCATCAAAAATGAAGAATTCACAGTCAAAATCTTTTCAATTTTGAATATATCATGTAAGATACAACAAAGATAAACCCTTGAAAGATTGGAGACCAAATTCAACCAAATTGATGTCAAAATTTTGAAAAAACCATGTTTGACAAAACCAAGTTGATCGAACTGGTTAGCCAAGTTCGGCCGAACTTGAGGCATTTTTGAAGGAATTAGAGATAAGTTCGCTCGAAGTTGCTAGAAATCTATTGATATTTTGTCAAGTTCGACCGAACTTGATAAAATTCAAGAATTTTTTAGCTAAGTTCGCCCGAACTTGCTAGTTTCTCATCAAATTTTCTTGACAAGTTCGCTCGAAGTTCACTCTGGTTTATTTTTTAAATAGTCATAAGTTCGACCGAAGTTCAGTATAAAGAAATTTGCAAAATCAAATCACAAGTTCGACCGAACTTGTGATAATTTCAAAGAATTCTTCATTTCAACTACAAGTTCGACCGAACTTGTAGTAGAACTAACATTTTCAAAAGTTTTTGAGTATTTTCAGTGTACACGTCTTGTTATTCATCATGGATGATATTCAAAGAGCTTTTATGTCTTGAGCTAGTTCGTCAAATGCCAACGTGATCCATCAAGTCAATCTTGATAACGAACTGGGCAAGACTATTAAACCGCCCAAGCTAATGAGCATGGACGAGTATGAAGCATGGAAAGAGAAATTTACATATTGGGTTCAAGCCATGCACTTTGTAGGCTGGGTGTCGATTGCAAGAGGTTACACTGTTCCAGTGGATGAACACCAACAAGTGTTGGAAAAGTACAATTACTCGACTATACAGACAGAAGAATACATTGCTGAGAAAAAGATGATCAGTCTTATCCAACAATCTGTTAAAGAAGATATTCTCGTCTTGCAATCGGAATACACAACTGCAAGAGATCTCTGGCTTTCTATTTAGAAGAAGTATCAAGGAAGCGCGGAGATGATCAAGAGCAAGAAGGCGCTCAATATGAAAGAGTTTGATATCTTCAACATGCTGAAGGGTGAGACCATGAAGCAGATGATTGAATGCTTCTGTCATCTGAAAGTCCAAATACGAAGACACGGTCTTGAGAAGACAGAACAAGAGTACATCGACAAGCTTGCAGATGCTCTACCAGATGGAGAGTGGACTACTTATCTAATGGTTCTGAAGGAAAGCGATAAATGGGAATTCTTCAAGCTGTCAACATTTATCTATAAACTCGAAGGCCATGAAATGGAACTCTTGAAGATTGCAAAGTCAAAGAACGCTAATGTAGTTCAAGACGTTGGTTTGTACTATAAGAATGGAATGCAAGATAATATTTCAAGCCCAAAGATTCAGACAACATTCAACGCAAGTTTGAACTCTTCGAACAATTCTCCACAGAATCAGAACCAATCACAGCCTCATTATGATCAGAGTCCAGAAAGTTCGTTTTCAAGCACTGGTTCAAATTCATCTTATCAAAGTCTAGCAAATCAGAATCATCAAACAAATTCTAATTCAAATGTATACAAGTGCAACATCGCAGTGAATTTGAACAATGTTGTTTCGGAACAAGTCGCTAAACAGCATATGTCACTTCTTGCCACTGTTCTGGAGTTATACGAAAGTCTTGTAGCCGGTAAAATTGGAAATCCCGAAATGACGGCAGAAGATTATGACCAAGTGCATGAAGAAGAACACGAGTCGATGGATATTAAGTGGAGTTTAGCTTCGATTATCCGAAGGGTTACCAAGTTTGTTGCGTTAACAGGCCCAGACATCGGAAATTCTAGCAATAAACTGAGTTTCGACAAGACAAAAGTGACGTGCTTCAGATATCGCCAAAAGAGACATTTTAAGAGAGAGTGTAAAAACCGTGAAGCAACAGGAAATCAAAGTCCATTCAGAGGAGGCAACGAGTATTACAAGAAGTCACTTCAGTACAAGCCTTTCCCGAAAAAGACTCAGGTGGAAATTCAAGAGAAACAGAATAGCGGTAATACTGAGAAGGCTATGGTTGCATCAAACGAAGATGACGGTTTCGACTGGAACTCCTACATCGGTAAAAAGACCTGAGTTGCATTAATGGCTGAAATTGTTGAAGATACTTCTGCAGAAGAAGCAGCGGCTATGGAGAATATTCTGCTGGAACAATATCTGCAACAACAACGTGAAGAAGAGGAGTATATCCACTTGCAGAAGCAAAGAATTTTGTCTCCTAATTCGTGTGATAATTTTGCAGGTCATTTTGATGGAAGTTCTCAGGAACAAGTTCCCGAGAAGAAATCAACTGATGAAGTAGTCATTGATGTTATTCAAGAAGTAACATCGAACAACATGATACAATAAGGATGTTGAAAGGAACAGTAATGGATAAGCAAAAAGCGATTAATATCTATATTAACACCATTAAGCAACAACTCTAGGACATGAAAATTGAAACAGAGCGTGTTCAACAACTTTTGAGAAGTTACACCTGTAATACATATGTCATTGATCACATCCTTCCGACAATTCCATCGGAAGAGAAACCTAAAAAGAAAATTGGTAAAGAATACAGTAATGTTCCTCCACCCCTATGCGAGAAGTATTGTCGCAAATCCGCTGATGGGATGGATAAGGCACTTAATATTGAGTTGTTATCTGAAAAGAAAACTGAGTTGCCAGAGAACATTGATGTAATCTATACTAAAACAGATGATGACAATGCTGTGGTTAAAAAAGTTGTTGAAAATGTTTTGAACGATTCTGATGAAGGCAGCTTTAAAAGCACCGACTCTAGTTCAAAGAATTCTGATTCACAGTCCGAAGATGACGATACATCATCGGAGAATGATCTATGTGATGATCCTAATGTTGTAATTGACAAGATTAAGGAATCTGATATATTATACTTTGATGACAGTTTTCCGATTTAGAACGTGAAGGAAGAATTGTTAGACAAATTCTTTAAACTCCTGGAAGTCACATCAGATGATCTGGAGATCAATGAAAAGAAATTTTATTCCAAACCTAAAAGAAATAACTACCGAATGAATGGTGGTGATCATCCGGAAAACCGATGAGTTCAAGAAAAAAAAAACTTCGAGATAAAGCCAAAATTGCAAGTGGTGCCAAAACAAGCGGTGTAAAACCCACTAAAGGATATCCACATGATTCTCGGACTTGTTTCAAGTGCAATGAAATTGGTCATATTGCACGTCAATGTCCGAAATCAAAGCCGGCTTATCTTTGAAGGAAAGAAAGTTCAATTGTTGTGAACCGAAGCAACCAGAGTTTGGGCAATTAGGAATTCTAAAAAGAAATGTTAACAAAGATGAAATGAAACAAGTTTTTGAAAGTAATTTGAGAATTCAAGTTTCAAAAAAGGTGAGTCTTCAAAACTAATGAAAACAAGTTTTACCTCAAAAAGGCTAACATAAAATCTCAAGCCTGGATTGCAAAGAAACGGTCAACAACATCTGAGATCACTAAGTCTAAGCTTGTTAAGACTAGTGATAGCATGAAAGAATCAAAATCTAAAATCATAATTGAAATCACATCTGAAAATGTCAAAACTACAAGTGGTAACAATTCAAAAGATAAAAAGACAGTAAAGTTTTCAAACATAAACATCATAGAAAATCCAGATGATGAATATGAATTTGATTATGCAGATGAGTGTGGATTCGATTAGGCTTATGAGTGTGAGTTTGATTTTGACGATGGCTATATAATTCAACCCAAGACCAAAAAGGCTTGGGTCTCGCTTTTTAAATAGATTGTTGAAATGTCCAGGGGCTCCAGAGATCCGTACTTTCTAAGTGGATTTTGGATAGTGGAGCGTCCAGGCATGTGACGGGAATTAAAGCGTTGCTATTCGACATAAAAGCTATCAATGGTAGATATGTTGGATTTGCGGGTAACCAAGGTGGAAGGATAGTAGTCGAGGGAAAACTCTCCAATGGCGTCGTTTCATTCGATAGCGTGAATTATATTGCAGAGTTGGAAAATAATCTTCTGAGCATATCGCAAATTTGTGACAAGGAGTTCACGGTGCATTTCAACGACAAAGAGTTTATTATCTTGAAGCCGGGATTCAAAATACCAGTTGAGTGGATTCTGATGCGAGCACCGCGAGAGAATGATCTATATGTTCTTGATATGGGCGACGCTACCACTTCATCAAAATCAGCGCAACTTTTTGTGACAAAGGCTACTGAAAAGGATTCTATTCTTTGGCATCGTAAGATGGGGCATATTCATTTAAGAAAAATGAATTACTTGGTTCATAATGATCTTGTAGAAGGTGTAAATATTTGGAGCTTTCATATGTCTGATCACCACTTAAAATGTAAAAAGGGAAAGCAGATCAAGAAATCTCATCCGAAGAAAATTCTGAATTCAATCAAGGTTCCATTTGAACGTCTCCACGTGGATTTATTTGGTCCTGTAAATGTTTAAAGCATCTCAGGAGACTTATATTGCTTGGTCGTGACAGATGACTATTCGAGATATTCGTGGGTATTCTTTCAGAAATCAAAAGACGAAACGTTCGAGAACTTGGTTATTCTATTCAAGAAACTCGAGAATCTTTATCATCTGCCGGTCAGACGCATTAGAAGTGACAACGGGACAGAATTTAAGAATAACAAAATGAAGGAATTCTGCAACAAAAAAGGGATTCTGCACGAGTTTAGTGCTCCCTATACTCCACAGCAAAACGGTGTTGCTGAACGAAAAAACAGAACGTTGATTGAAACTGCGAGAACCATGCTTGCAGATTCTAAACTTCCAATCAGTTTCTGGAGTGAAGCGGTTGCTGCGGCTTGCTACACGCTAAACAGAGTTCTCACTGTCAAACCAACAAAGAAAACATGTTTTGATATGATAAACCGTCAAAAGCCAAATTTGAAGTTCCTAGAGCCATTCGGTGCGCCATGTACTGTAATCGATCAAGATGGTAAATTCGGAGCTAAATCACTTGAAGGTTTCTTTTTAGGATATGCGAGTCCGCTGAGAAGAGTATATGTTCCTTCGTTCAGAAAGGTTATTGAAGCACAGCACGTGGATTGTTTCAACTATACAGATCATATTCAAAGGAGAGGTGACGCGTGGCTGTTTAACTATCAAGACCTTTGGAAGTCATTTGACTTCCCGGAAGAACCGTCTGACGAAGAAGTTGCAGCATAATATTCTCTTCACCAGTTAGCGAATCAAGAACAAATCATTAGACCAATTGTGGTTAATCAACCGACGTTGGATTCTGCATCTTCCAGAGCAGGTCCAAGCAATAACAGGGGTGTTCAAGTTGAAAATACTTCTGAAGCAGAAGTAACACCTGCTACACCTCCAGTGAATGCTTCTAATGAACCAGAAAACACAACAGTGCCCAGTACGTCTCAGAATCAGAATTCTGATTCAGATGAAGCACCAACATTTGATGCTGATTATGAAACTTCATCGGATGAAGAAGTTGAGCAGATATCTTCTAGTCCAAGAAATCAGAACGAATCTTCAACAACTACTCCTAATGTTGATGAGAACAGTGATCTGATTGTTTCAAATCAGCAAAGATCAGTTGATGTTCCAACAGAAGAAATGCCGCGATCATATTCGTACCATCCTTCAACGAATATTATAGGAGAACTACAAACTGGTGTGCGTACACGAAATCAAATCAACAACGCACTTAGTTGTTTCTACACCCGAGTTGCACCAACTCAGAACTACTGCTACTACTCATGTTTCATTTCTCAAATAGAGCTAAAGACAGTTAATGAGGCTCTGGCTGACGAGAATTGGGTGATAGCAATGCAAGAGGAACTTTTATAGTTCGAGAAGTTGTGTGTTTGGAAGCTTGTAGACTTGCCACCGAAGCAGAAAGCTATTGATACAAAGTGGGTCTTCAAGTGTAAAAAGATGATCGGGGGTTATAGTCAGAAACAAAGCTTGGCTGGTTGTCAAGGGATTCCACCAGCAGGAAGGTATAGATTATACAGAGGTTTACGCACCGGTTGCGCGATTAGAATCTATCTGCATTTTCCTAGCGTTCGCAGCTTGGAAAGGATTTATGGTGTACCAGTTGGATCTAAAATCTGCATTTCTCTACGGTAAACATCGTGAACAAGTGTATGTCGGCCAACCACCGGGGTTTGTCGATCCACTGAACAAGAACAAAGCATATCTCATGGACAAAGCCTTGTACGGTTTACACCAAGCCCCGAGAGCTTGGTACGAGATGTTATCACAACATCTCATAGGAAATGGCTTTACACGAGGCACAGTGGACAGTACTTTGTTTACTAGAGAAGTTGGATCGCATCTGATTATAGTACAAATTTATGTGGACGAAATCATTTTCGGTTCTACGGATGACAATCTGTGCAAAGAGTTCGAAAAGATGATGAAGAAGAAATTTGAGATGTCCTCGATGGGCGAAATGAAGTTCTTCTTAGGTCTTCAAGTGGATCAGATTCCAGACGGGATATTCATTCATCAGACTAAGTATGTTCACGACATTCTCAAAAAGTTTGAAATGGATAGCTCGAAGCCGCTTTCGACACCGCTGGCACTGAACCATGGGATTTGCATAGACGAGACGGGAACGAAAGTTGATGAAACACTGTATCGATCGATGATAGGTTCATTGATGTATCTAACGGCATCGCGCCCGGACATCATGTATCCTACTTGCTTATGTGCGAGATATTAGTCAAGTCCTCGAATGTCACACCTGCAGATAGTCAAGCGAATCTTCCGTTACTTGAAAGGTTGCCCAAGCACCGGCATGTGGGACCCCAAGAACGACAATTTTGATCTCACTGGATACACTGACTCGAACTTCGGAGTGACAAGCTGAACTCGAAATCTACAACTGCAGGATGCCAGTTTTTTGGCACACGTTTGGTAACGTGGCAGTGTAAGAAACAATCCGGGATCTCTCTCTCAACCTGTGAAGCGGGATACATTTCTGGATTCAATAACAGATGAGGGATTATGGTATGCTGTTTCTCGACACGCCTTTATTTGTAGATAACAAAGCAACCATCGATATAACTAAAAATCTGGTTCATCACTCACGTACAAAACACATTGAAATTCGATACCATTTCATTCATGACTGTTACGAAAAGAAATTGGTTTGAATAGAAAAATCCACACCGACGAACAAAGGGCTGATTTTTATACCAAAGCTTTCCATTAACAAGATTTAAATATCTAATGTGGCTTAATGGTATTAAAAATTTACTTACAGGTGCGGAAGCTGAGGTTGAATACGGATCGGATGACGAATTCACGTGATCCACATTGGTTTGTATGGTTTGTATATATCTTACTAGTTTAGTATTTCTAAAAATCTAAAATCCAAAATATGTTTTTCATTTTAGGGGGAGAAATATTGGGAAAATACAAAAACGTATGAAAATTTTCAAAATGTACAAAAACATTGAAAAAGATAAAAATAATTCGGTGTCAGAAAAAAGAAATGATAGTACATCAGTGGACTATCACAGTACTAAAGAAATATAAAGTTTAAAAGTAATAAACGAGTCTAACTATGGATATGTCGATAGGCTTAACACGTTTAGTAAACTGTTTTCGAGATATAAACTAAATTTTATAACTGCTTAATCTTGTGGATTAACACATCTTGGATATATGGACTTAGTACTCTGAAATTTCGTTTGATAGATTGCCTGATTCTGAGATACGAGGTCTTTATAGATAGTTGATATCTGGGGTATTATACAAGTTCTTCAGATTTTGTAGAAGTAGCCTAGAACTTCTATAATACTTTTGCAACAAACCCCTAAACTGCATGCAATCTTGAAAAGTATCGAAAGATCTAATCATTTCCAGTGCTGAAAAGATTCCTTAATTGGAACACACCTAAAGACGAGCCTTCATCTCTTTGTCTGTACGGTGGTACTAACCTAAGCTCTCAAGGTCTCTCACTAACCTAGATACAGATATCAATTACGCTATATTCACCTGTAAGATGAAATCTAGGGAATCTTGATACGGGAGTATATTCAAGAAGTAGGAACCACAGATAAGTCAAGTTTCATAATTCATACCTTAACATATTTTGAAACAAGTTGAGAAATGTGGTAAAGTTTAAGTGGGCAAACATATCGACAATCTAGGTAAACGAGGTTAAAGCTAAAGTCATCTAAAGGTCAACGATACTGGTGATATGTCTCAATTAACTGATATGATTCTTTAGACACGAATTCACAAAAATATGTCTGTAAATGCATTTGTACATAGTTTATATTAACCTGTACAAAGTTTATCAGCTTTACAGATTAAAACCAAAAAGATTTTCTGTGTGATTTAGCATAAATTTACAAAAATTCAAAAAGATTTTTTTTCTACATTGTTTTAAGCAAACCAATGTTGGAGAACTGGTCTTTGAAGTCTGGTAAGATGCTAGAACTGGTGGGAATCTCTTTGACAATAGGCTGGGAGCTAATCTATTATATCTGAAAAGCCAAAATGATAAAAAATTCATTAATTTGAAACTTAGATTTTGAAAATATCAAAAGTTTGTTCGTAACGGGTCAAACCGAGGTTATTAACTTGGACTCGGCAGACAAATCGGTTAACCAAGGTCATTAGCTTGGACTTGGTCAATTGAGTGGATTTTCATAACTGGTAAAAAGTTGGAAAGTTCAGGGATTAAAATGAAAATTTTGAAAAGTTTGATTTTAGGGTTTGGCAAGTTCGGCGAACTTGCTAAACAAAATCATGTTTAACAAAACAGCAGGTTCGACCGAACTTGCTAATTAATGGCTGATTTGTTATAAGTTCGCCCGGACTTGTTTGGGCCTTGTTATTTGGGCTTCTCAAGTTCGCCGAAACTTGCCAGGGTATAAGTACTGGCAAGTTCGGCCGAACTCATTTACCTGAACCCATATTTCTCTGAGCGAACTTGTGAGTGTTTGAGGATTTTGTGAGATTGTCAATTTTAAGCTGTTATACTGCCCAAATTTTTATTGTTCTTGGTGATTGGCACCACATCGACAATGTCTGAGGTGAGAATTTGGACTTTGAACCGTGGATTGAATCATATTTGATATTATAGATCTAAAAAATAGATAGATCTAGGATTCATTGGATAAAATTGAACATTAATTCTTGATGATCATCATAAATCGACCATGAAACTTTCTGAGATTTGTTTAAAAAGGTTGATTATTCATGTTGAATAGGTTATGTTGAAGGAGATGACAAGTTCGGACGAACTTGTTATCAAGTTCGACCGGACTTGTTAACATAATAAGAGTCATAATCTGATCAACAGAAGTTCGACCGAACTTCTAGAAAAATTGAAAATAATAATGTTTTGGATGTTCGCTTGAACTTGAGTCAGTAATAAGATATAAGTTCGCCCGAACTTATGTTGAAATCTTTTGAACATGTTATGTGCATGTTCGGGCAAACTTAGTAAAATCAAAATGTTATAACACATCAAGTTTGCCCGAACTTGAAGAAAATGTTAGAAAAATTTTGAAACTTTTTCTCGATATGCGTACTAATTGTTTTGCGTCGTTTCCAGGCTCAAGTTCCAGCGCGTGCAATCTCGATAGAGTTTTCTAAGACGCACAACACTTGTATTACGCTAGAAAAAATGATATGTCCATCTTTGAAAGAGTACGAGAGTATTTTGAAGTTTTTGGAAGAAAGTCCTATTCATCGGGCTATCACGAAACGCACAGTGTCATACAAATCTCATACGTTCCATTTCTGGACGAACGCGAGTTTAAGTGATGATCAGAAGATGATTATTTCATCAGTGCAAGTTGGAAATGAAGTCAAACCTATCACCGTTACTGAAGACGATATTCGACGGATCTTGCAGTTTAATGACAACAAAGATGATCCGATATTCCTCGACGAGAAAATGGTTAGAGGTTGTTTCTTTAGAATGGGTTATAAAGGGAATCTGAACAAACCAACGTTGAAGAAAGGGGAAGTACCTAACTCCTACAAGCTTCTTATGCATGCGATTATTCATACATTTAGTCATCGAAAGGCGGGCCTTGATGACTTGCAAGATTATTTGGGCTGTATGGCAACGGCACTGATTCTGAAAAAGTCGTTCAACTTTTCGAAGCTTGTATTTACACACATGTCGAAGAACATGGAGGATTCGAGGCTTTGTCTATAACCAAGGTTCGTGCAAATGCTGATAGATGAGAAATTCACGAACATAGAACGGGATCCAAATGATGTGCTTTATCTAGTTCATCTTGATGAAACGACTGTGAAGAAGCTAATGAAGTTTCAGAAACAAGCATCAGCTCCTGTTGCAAAGCCAGTTTTCGGGGCTATCAAAGATTCGAATTATGTTGCTCCACCAAAAAATAAATGGAGGAAAGGCGGAAGCGATGATGAAAAGGAGCTTAATGCTGAAAAGGAATGGTTCAAAGATTTTAAGCCGAAAGTTAGAAGTGAATGGTTCCTAAAGGCAGAAGCTGATAAGCCTAAGAAGAAATGAGCAGCAAGGAAGGTTGATACAATGCTCATAGACGAAGATGAACCTGAGAATGTTCAAGGCGAAGCAGGTTCTAGTGCAGCAGTAGTTGTTGAGAGTCAAGAGACTAAGAAAGCTACACAGGAAGATATTATTTTAGCAACTTCTGAAAATGAAGATGATTCTGATGAAGAACCTGTGAAAGAACCAGAAAAGTCAGCAGCAGAAATAGCAGCTAAAAAAGAAAAAGAAATGGATGATGATTTCGATCCAAATCTTGAGAAAGATTCTGATGAGGAAAGGCCAAAGAAAAAAGTTAAACGTGTAAAGTCTGTAACTATTTCTTCGACAAAGACTACAAGGTCTCCTCAAACAAAGGGTAGAAAAAAGCAAAGAAAGCTCAAAAAGCTGTAAGCAAAAGATATAAAGGAAAGCTGAAAAGCGCAGAAGTTACACAAGAACCTTCTGGCGCAAAGGAGACAGGAGCCACACAAGAACCTCCTGTTTGTATTCCTGCTGAGACTGAACGTCAAGGAGTTACAATAGAACCTCTTGTGACTTGATTGCTTGAAGTACCGATTAATCAATCACCTGTTGCTCCAACAACTTCAAATCTTGAAAGTTCTACTCCAAGGAAGTCAACACCAAAGGCTGCTACTCCAAAGTCAACACCAAAATCTTCAGGACCTAATATATTTGGTGATATGCATAGTGATCCGATTAGTCTGCAAGATCTAAATGATTTCTTTCTAGAGACTAATGTTGAACTTTTAGAGAAGCGTGTGAAAATATTGGAAGAGAAAGTTGCCAAGAATGAAGAAAAGAAAGCAGAGTTAGTAAAGAAAGTGAATCAAAGCTCTGTAGAGAAAGAGATGTTAGACGACAAAGTGAAAGTGTTAGAGAACAAACGAGAATATTTCAAGGATTTGATCGAGAGTTTGCAAGATGCAAATGAGAAGCTTCAAACAGAGATTGCAGACCAAAAGTCAATCCAAGCACTAAATGATCGAAGATTTTACAGGATTCAGAAAGTTTTATCTAACTCTCTAGGGATTGATTTCATCAAAGAGTATGATCGTCTGGGTCAACAAGAAGCTAAAGAATGATCTGAAAAAGAGTTAGCTACGAGTGGTAAAGGTAAAGGAGTTGAAGGTGAAGCTCCTAAATATTCTGAGACTGTAGAGAAACTAGTTGAAGAAAATGTTGTTATAGCTTCTGAGTACGATATTCCAAAGGTTGATGAATCTGTCAAGCATTCTGATCCTATAGTTGCTTCTGAAAAGGGCGATGAAGAAGCTGAAAAGGAGGATAAAGATGATAATGAAGAAAAAGATGATTCGGAATATGAAGGTTGGAATGTAGCTGATGATGATGATGATGATGATCAGGGTGGTGTTGGTATAAAGATTACTGAAGTAAAAGTGTCTGATGATTTTGATTTCTCTGATCTTATGAATGATGAATCGAACAAGATGGATGATAAGATTAAGGGGGAGTCAGGGCAGAAAGGGCCAACTGATGAGATTGATCTGTTGAATGTTGAAAGATTTGTTAAGCCAGTTACTGCAGTACCCACGAAACCTTTATTGTTGATGTTAGAACATAATGTGGAGGAAGGTGAGTTTATACACAACTATACTAAGGAAGATCTTCCAAAGTTAGTTGAAGTTGATGCTGCAGATCTAGAGTTTGATTTCGAAGAAGACGTGTTGAATGTTAATACACTTGAGCCGAATGATTATCAGTATGTGAGAAGATTTAAGGCTGATGAGTATAACAGAGTGATCGTTGAAGATTGGTCTTCTGATGACGAAACAGACCAAACTGCGAAGTATGTCGGTCCTAATTCTGAAAGTTTTCCTACTTTTGAGGAGATGTACAAGCAACTCGACGAAGACATGCTGAAAGAAAAGATTGAAGAATCTTTGAGAGAAGGTAAAGTCCCAAAGCCAATGACTAAAGAAGAAATTGCTCAAGCGAAGAAGTCTTGGTTCAAAGAAATGCCGCACGAACGTAAGTTTCGACGTCCTCTAGCGTTCTTTACCAGAGACAAAGACGTTTCTTTGGGAGATATTTTGAGTTGGGGATTGGTTTAAAGAGTTGAACGTATATGCAATCAAAAGAGAATTTGGAGTGCAATACTTCAAGTATCTTTCTGATTTCAAGACCTTACCTTATTGAGATGTGGAAGAGTTAGTTCAGACAATTAATGTTACATACCACATGAAGGTGATTGATCAATTGTTGTGGAAATTGATAAAGTTTGAAGCGGTGAAAGGATTCAGATATTGGAAGCCATTTATTCTTGGTCGTAGAATCAAGACAAACAAAAAGACGGGTGAAAAAGACATCACGTTGATAATGAAACGACCGAGTGCAGTGAGAAACATACCGCTAATGC
Organism: Scalesia atractyloides; assembly: GCA_947069175.1. Taxonomy (NCBI): domain Eukaryota; kingdom Viridiplantae; phylum Streptophyta; class Magnoliopsida; order Asterales; family Asteraceae; genus Scalesia; species Scalesia atractyloides. The sequence continues at coordinate 17,716,628 of CAMTDV010000019.1, forward strand.
CGATTGAGCAAGACTTATATCCATTGTTCAAGTGGTGGCAGATAGATCCATCCACTTGTGAAGCAGTTATTGTTTTGAAGTTTGAAGAACATTTGGATATCACGAAGGAACGAGTTGAAATACTTGGTTCTCAGGGCAGGAGGGGTTTATGGAGGACAATCAGGATTCTTGATCCTATGTGGTTGGTTAACTGCTCCAGAAAAGACATCAAAACCTTGTTCTATAGCAAGATTGTATTTGAAGAACATGAAAGGTACAAGCGATGCAGTTTCAGAAAGTGGTTAATGTTTGCTATGCACACGAAGTTAATTCAAGAAAGATGTGGCAAACAAACTGGAGAGAACTAGAAAGAGTAGAGTTTTTAAAAGAGGAGAAGCGTCTCGAAGCGATTCATGAGAGAACAAGAAAGGCAAGTATTAAGAGATTTCAGCATATGAACAAAGTGCCTCCTACAGATCAGACGCCAGATCCTAAGCAAGAACGACGAAGGAAGCCGTACAAGAACTTCTTCAGTCGTGTGCGTTAAAGTATATTATGAAGATAGAGTTTTGAAGACTGATACAAGATGAAGACTATATCCAAGGGGGAGTCTGTTGGTTCATAATGTCTATGTCTTAGTCTTATATCGAGTCTGTATAGAATAGAGCTGAATAGGCTAGCTGTTCGAAGTATTTATATTTGTTTTAGTCAAGTTCGCTCATAATTTGTCAGGTATAGACAAGTCCGTCCGAACTTGCAGTAGCAAGTTCGGGCGAACTTGGGTCTCCTATGAGCGGACTTGATGTTCTATAAATAGCTGGCTAGTGCTCCTCATTTGTAACTTTGGCATTTTGGAGGCGAAGCTCTGTCAGTTTGTACTCTTGATGCTTGATCAATAAAACTGATGTTAAATTGATTAATTCTTGTCTATTGGTAAACACGACGTAATACATACGCTATTATGGACGTTAGATATCAAATTCAGGTTCCTTAGCATCGAGGATCGGTCCTACACTCACTAGAAGGGATATTGGTAATTCAAGTAACAAGCTTAGATTCGAAAAGTCTAAAGTCACATGCTTCAGGTGTCGATAAAAAGGACACTTCAATCGAGAATGCACAATCAAGAAGCAAGTGGAAACCAAAATCCTTCCGGCAGCAACAATGAGTACTACAAGAAAGCTCTTCAATATAAGCCATATCCAAAGAGAACACATGTCGAAGTTGAAGATAAATCTGCAAAGAAAACCGAACAAGCTCTTATTGCTAATCATGAAGAAGATGGTTTTGACTGGAACAGATACATCGGAAAGAAAACTGGTGTTGCCATGATAGCAGAGTTAGTGGATGAAACTGATACATCATATATTGATGCTGCTCTTGAGAATGCTATTCTGGAAGGTTATAGGCAGAGAGCTGAGGAAGAAGAGTTAGCTTACCTTGAGATGCAGAAACAAGAAGCTTTGAAATTGGAGGCAGAAAAGGTAAAAGCTAAGGTAAGTGAGTCTGAAAAGGAAATTGCCAAAGTTGTGGAGGTTGAGAAACCTTGCACAAAGTGCGCAAATCCTTGTGAACCATGTCTTGATAAAGTCAAAGTCATAAGAGAATTGACTGTACATAACGAAAATTTTCGTTATGATTACAGAACCATGAAAGAAGCTTATGATAAATATCAAGCAAATATAAATATGTTGAAAATGCTAATCGTGAACTCAGTGTTAATGTCAAAATGTTAAATGCAACAGTAATTGAAAAACAAAAGGCAATTAATATGTACATTAACACTATTGCTGAGACAAATCGCGAGCTTCACGACATAAAAATAGAATCGGAACGTGTAAGACAATTGCTGAAAAGTTACACCACTAATGCATATGTCATTGATCACATTTTACCTACGATTAAGTCGGAGGAAAATGGTGATAAGTCCAAGCGTAAAGAATACGGTAGTGTTCCTCCACCACTTCTTGCAAGTTCTTCCTGCAAGAAAGATGATGAGATTGAAAAGGCATTTAATATACTTATCTTGTCAGAAAAGAAAAATAAATTGCCTGAGAACAATGACGTAGACTTTACGAAATCAAATGATGACAATGAAGCGGTGGTAAAAAATGTGGTAACAATGTGTTAGGAAATGATTCTGATAAAGGCAGCTCTGAAAGCATCAAATCAAGTTCGAAAAACTCGGAATCACATTCTGAAAATGACGATACATCATCAGAACATGATCTATGTGATGATCCTAATGTTGTTATGTACAAGATTAAGGAATCTAATAGATTATACTTTGGTGATAGTTTTCCGATTCGGAACGTGAGAGAAGAACAACTTGATAAATTTTTCAAACTTGTAGAAGTTCCATCAGATGATCTTGAGAAAAATGAGAAAAGATCTTACTCGAAACCCAAAAGGAATGCTAACAATTATCGAAAGTTTGGTGGTGATTTTCCTGAGAACAGGAGAGCAGGATTAGGTTAGGAGGAAAAAGAAGAAGAACCGAGAAAGAACCAGAAGTCGTCATTTCATGAATATAAAGGCAAACACATGAAGTTTGTGTATGGGACGAATACGGTTCAAGAAGAAGGTGTGATCGGTAAGAAACCGAATGATGAATTCAAGAAAGAGAAAGAACTTCGGGACAAGGCTAAGATCAAGTCCACAAGTGGATTGAAACCCACTAGTGGAAATGCTTATGATAATCGGACTTGCTTTAAATGCAATACTATTAGTCACATTGCTCGCAAGTTTCTAAATCTAAAACCTGTGTTTTCACGAAGAAGAAATGTTTCAAAAGATGAAAAGCAAAAACAACCAGAGATTGTAAAATCTGTCACAGAATCAAATAGAAACTATGAATCTAAAGACGAAATGAAACGTAAAACGAGTTCAAAGTTTGAAAACTCAACATTTGAAAAAGGTGAAACTTCAAAATTTACTGAAAACAAAGATTCTAGATTCTATAAAGAAATCGAGAAGTAAGCTACAATCCTGGGTTGCTAAGGAAAAGCTTTCATCATCTGAAAACCAAAGTCTGTTGCTGACAAAACTGAAAATGTTAAATCAACCGAATCAATTATCAAACAGAAAAAGAAAGAAAAGGTCGAAAAAGTTTCAAAATTAACATTGGAAGAAATGCTTGATGGTGATTTTGATTATGATGATGGTTTGGAAAGTGATTATGAAGATTGTTATTCTTTCAAACCCAAAACCAAAAAGGTTTGGGTTTCATTTTTCAATTAGTTGTTTCATGTGTAGGAGTCCCAAGATCCACTCTACCAAAGTTGATACAGGATAGCGGAGCTCCATAATTTTAACTTATCTAGAAAGTCATAATCCTTGTCGTTTTTTAAATTACAAGTGGTTGAAAAAGAAAAGTTGAAAAGAATATTTGAAAGTTTTAGAAAATCCACACCGTTAAAAAAAACACTAATTTTTCTATTGAAAAACCATTTAAAAATTGACTTTCCTACAAGAGGTTTTTTACAAGTGGTTCCTACAAGTTGATAGAGTTTAGGCATTATTTTTGATTTATTTTATTTTTTTTTCAAATTATCAAAGTTTAATGGTTTGTTATGCTGACAGGTGATGATGCAGAAGAAGAAAACAAAAGGATCGGACGACGAGGTCTTAAGATCCTCATTGGTTTGTTACATTTTTTTAGAAAGAATTTCTTAAAATCTAAAATTCAAAAATATGTTTTATATTTTAGGGGGGGTAAGAAAATTTATTTTTAGAAAAATCAAAAACATATGAAAAATTTGAAAATTCAAAAACATTAAAAATTCAAAATGTACAAAAACATTGAAAAAGACAAAAAAGAATTTTGTGTCAAAAAAAGGAAATGATAATACATCAGTGGACTCTCACAGTATGCTAAAGAATTGTAAAATTTAAAAGTGATAAACAAGTCTTACTATGGATGTGTCGATAGGCTTTACACGTTCAGTAAATTGTTTCCGGGATATAAACTAAATTTTACAACTGCTTAATCTTGTGGATTAACACATCTTGGATGTATGGACTTAGTACTCTGAAATTTCGTTTGAGAGATTTCCTGATTCTGAGATACGAGGTCTTTATGGATAGTTGATATCTGGGGTATTATAAAAGTTCTCCTGATTTTGCGGAAGCAATAGCCTAGAACTTCTATAATATTTTTGCTATAAACCCCTAAATTGCATGCAAAACTTGAAAAGTATCAAAAGATCTAATCAGTTGCATTAAAAGATTCCTTAATTGGAACACACCTTAAAGACGAGCCTTCATCTCTTTGTCTGTACGGTAGTACTAACCTAAGCTCTCAAGGTCTCACACAACTCAGATACATCTATCAATTACGCTATACTCACCTATAAGATGAAATCTAGGGAATCTTGATACGGGAGTATATTCAAGAGGTGGGAATCATAGTTAAGTCAAGTTTCTTAATTCTTACTTAACATATCTTGTAACAATTGAGAAACGTGATGAAGTTTAAGAGGACAAACATATCGACAATCTAGATAAACGAGTTTAAAACTTAAAGTCTCAAAAGGTCAATGGTACTAGTGATATGTCTCAACAAACTGATATGATCCTTAGACACGAATTCACAAAAATATGTCTGTAAATATGTTTGTACATAGGTTACTTTACTTGTTAAAAATTCTGTAAATACTTTACTTGCTTTTCAAGATAAAACTAAAAAGATTTTCAGTGTGTTTTAGCATAAACTTTCTAAAATGCAAAAAGATTTTGTTTCTACATTAGTTTCAACGAGCCAATGATGGAGAATGGATCTTCGAAGTTTGGTAAGAAAATCTTATGGAAATTTAGAAGTTCATTAATTTGAAACTTTAAAATCAGATTGTTCATGACGGTTTTTCAAACTGAGGTAATTTATTTGGACTCAGTTGACATATTTGGTTAATCAAGGTCATTAATTTGGACTTGATCGACTAAGTGGATTTTCACAAATCAAATGATGATAAAAATGTGAAATTTGAAGGTCTTAAACGTAAAAGATTTTCAAGGTCATTAAGTTGAACTTGAAACATATAACGTTTTTGAAAAGATTAAAAAGAAGATTCAAACTTTGGGATTTTATAAAAGATTTTTGAATCTGAAATGTTATATTTGAATGTCAAAAGGTATTTAGACAGGTAGTAAAGTTTGAGGGGGAGTTGATAAAGCAAAGAATGAAGATTCCGGAAAGCTTAAAGCAAGGGGGAGCAAAGCTTAAGGCAAAGGGGAGCACGATGATTAAAAGTTTATCAAGTCAAAGCTCAAAGAAAGAGGAAGAGGATATAAAGATCAAAACGTTAAAGTTTATTCAAGAGCTAAAGATCTGAAGACTCAGAAGTTTTTAAAAAGTCAATGACTACGGCAACATCCAATGGGGAGTCTGTTGGTGCATATGGCTGTTGCCTACGTCATTATGTATCGAGTCTTAGTGAATAGGGCTTAATCTGTTAGAATCTAGGCGTATTTATGTGAGTTAGAGGCCAAGTGTGCTTGGGATGGTCTTGAGAAAAGTTCGGCCGAACTTGACTAAGTCAAGTTCGCCCGAACTTCCGTGCTCTCCAGCGAACTTGCACCACTATAAATAGGTGCCGTGGTTATTTCATTTGTAAGTTGGAGAGATTTTGGCACAGAGACGGCGAATCTCTGTCAAACCCGGTTCTCGAATGTATTGAACTTTAGATCAATGAAAATAACATTTAAATGAGTAATTCTTGTTATTTGGTTAAGTTTTCATTAGTTTCCGCCTAATCGGACAATAGATAACAAATTTAGGTTCCCATGCTAATCGTGGACGGTTCTACAGTCGCACTTAGATTTGCCTTCTTGAGTGACGCTGAGTTGACGTGACTGGAATATCTCATTCTGTAAAAGCAGCCTTTAACCATATATTCTGGATACCCTGTCGGATCGTCTTTATTATCGTTGAATTCTAACACCTAGCCGATCAGATCCTCTATAATCTATGCTCCAGTATCTGCGTTGGTGATCCTAACTGTAGAGATTATGGCCTTTGGATTTCTCCTAATATCTTGTGGCTACCCAAAAACTCTCCACGTGTGATCTATAGGTCGTATGCGTATTCGTTAGAGCTTTGGTGACTGGCAGTTGTGACATCTACACATTTTCAGCCCTCAAATGTAATCAGTTTTACGCAACATACACTCCGGAACAATGACATAAGCTACGCATACCCTAAATACTCTTTACATAACTTAGATGTAAGTTTTGAAGGGTTAGGTATGACAAAAACACGCTTATTCAAGTTTAGGGACTATTTTTTACAAAATGCGATAGTCTGTTGGTCCATATTAGAGATACGAACCACATATAAAAATACAAACATTTTATCCATAAAATATTGTATTTTATTGATGAGAATGCAAAAATGCAAAAATGTTCGTTAAAGCGTTTTACGTAGTTATGCGAAACATGTAACCGTACAACCGAACGAACTGACATCCACGACATTTCTGGACAAAATCCAAGTTACATATTCCTTAACACCTTTATAAAGCCTAAAAATTAGGTTAAAGGGGTTATAAGTGACAAAATGCAGCGAAACAAGTCTAGGGGATAATTCTACCATAAAGCAAAACTTGGCCCCCAAGCCAAGCCTTACGGACCGTATGCATACACCCCTTACGGTCCGTAAGTGGTGCCCAGCACAACAGAATGTTGACAGCAACATGGAAGCTTACCTGCAAATGACATGTGTTAACACTATCCTAAGATCATGACACATCAAGGGACACTTAGCCTGATCTTTGAGCTCATTCACACAATAAATAGCCATGTAGTTTACCCATTTTCACTTGGTCTTTTCCATCTTCTTTCTCCCACTCTCTTGAAGCTTGCTTCCAGTTTTGGAGGCCTCCTATTCCGAGTTCTTATAGTGTTCCCAACACAAGTAACAATTCTCCCTTAGTCTATTTCCTTATTTTGGCTATTTATAAGCCAAAAGTCAAGCAATTTGACTTTCGGTTCTGACCATAACTGGTAAAGTCAAAGTTCAATTTAACTTTGCAACGTGATCGAAATCACGAAGGTTATAATCCCTTGCGATTGCACCTTCTGATTACCACCTTTACTAGGTGAAGTGACGAGTCAAAGTTTCGGTCAAAGATGCACATAATGTGCATTTTACAACGAAACTATTTTCGGGTATCAAAACGCCAAGTTTTCATACCAAATAAGTTTTATAAACTTAGTTAGACATGTTTTGACATGTCTAACTCATCACTTCTAGTTTAGTGCTTGTTTAGGGTCGTAAGTCGAGCAGTCTTGACCACCGCTTTGACTTTCAAATCCGACCCGTTTGGTCAATCTGAGGATTCGACCAAGTTCATTTTTATGACCATTGTTGTATAGGGAATAACCCTCGAGGTTATACCTTATGGTCATAAGGTTTGGATAGTTATATGATGAATTACTTATATGTTCTTTTAAATTGACCAAAATACCCTTTTTGCGCATAAATTAATTTTAAGCATATGTAACAAAATTTTTGACATATAAACAGATGTTACAACATAATCAAACTTGTTTTGGCATGTAAGACTCATCATAGGACATATTTGAGCATCCGATCATATAATTACGCTTATAACCCGTTAAAGTAGCGTAAACTACCTTGACGAGTCATAACAGGTCAAAAGCACTTAGGATCCTTTCCAAATCAGAATGTTAAGCTTATTAAACCATATCATACAAGTCCCAATACTCGTTTGGTTTGTAAAACTTTATTCTATCTGAATCTCCCGTTTAAAGTCTCGATACACTAACATAAGTTGTCTGACACATTAGGACACGTTTGAGCTTTATTTATTCCATTGATTCAAGAACGCTTACGCAATCCCAATTGAGTACATACCCCTCTTTTACGTTTTCTAAATGTTTTGGGGCGATTCTATGTGCCTATCACTATTTTCATGATTTCGAAATCGTATGATTCTATATACATAGTACTTTATATATTAACGATTTGAATCTGTTTTACCTATGGCTTACATAACGATATTCAAAGTTTTTAAGACCCTTGTTGGTGCGTATTTGTATTCATGTCCAAAATACATTCATTAATAATAATCAAGCCGATTTGTAGTACGATATAGCACTATAGGACTTGACACCCCATTCCCGCTTCCAAGGTTTTTTGGAAGTTTGATTAGGGAATGTCAGAAACCAAGTTTACACCAAATATATTTACTTTTGTCGTAAATCTATAACGTCAATGAATAAGGTTTGAATGTATTACCAAACAAGCACAATGTGTTCATACAAAGTTTTCCAATTAAGCCATAAAGTTTATCTGTTGATTTCATAAACCAAAGTATAGTTTGATATACTACCAAAGTAAAGTTTGAGATACTACCAAAGTGTAGTTTGATATGCTACCGATTCTCTTATGCATAAACCAAAGTATAGTTTGATATACTACTGAATTCAATTATTCATAAACCAAAGTATAGTCTGCAGGCCCGAGTAGTGTTCCTGAAGTTGAAGTGGTGGTAGATCAAAATATCACAAATCAAGAGAATACTGCGGTTGTTCCAGGCGAAGTGAAGCCAAGATCTTATTCTTATCATCCGTCAAATTCTATAATAGCCGAATTACAAGCTGGTGTGAGAACACGGAGTCAAATAAACAAAGCTTTGAGCTGTTTCTATACTCGTGTTGCTCCAATTCATGAGTATTGCTACTATTCATGTTTCATTTCCCAGATAGAGCCAAAGACTGTTTCTGAAGCTTTAGGCGATGAAAACTAGGTACAAGCAATGCAAGAGGAACTGTTACAGTTCAAGAAGTTAGGAGTGTGGAAGCTTGTAGACCTACATGAAAACCAAAAGCGATTGATACTAAATGGGTCTTTAAATGCAAGCAAGACGATTGAGGGGTTAAAATTTGAAACAAAGCTCGGCTTGTTGTCAATGGATTTCACCAGCAGGAAGGGATAGACTACACGGAAGTCCACGCACCAGTAGCTCGCTTAGAATCTATTTGAATATTTCTTGCTTTCGCATCATGGAAAGGATTTAAAGTCTATCAGTTGGATGTCAAATTAGCTTTTCTGTACGTAAAATTACGCAAGAAGGTTACGTAAAACAACCACCGGGGTTTGTCGATCCACTCAACAAAAAGAAAGCATATCTTCTTGATAAAGCTCTTTACGGTTTACACCAAGCCTCGAGAGCTTGGTACGAGACGTTATCACAAGATCTCGTGGGAAACGGCTTTGTCAGAGGAACTGTGGATAATACTCTTTTCACCAGAGAAGTTGGTAGTCATCTAATTATAGTACAAATCTATGTGGACGACATCATCTTTGGATCAACAAATGGTAGTCTTTGCAAAGAGTTTGAGGGCATCAGGAAGAAGAAATTCGAAATGTCTTTGATGGGCGAAATGAAATTCTTCCTCGGATTGCAAGTAGATCAACTTCCAAACGGTATTTTCATTCATCAGACCAAGTATGTGTACGACATCTTGAAGAAATTTGATATGGAAAGCTCAAAGCCTTTATCTACTCCTCTTGCTCTTAATCACGGGATTTGCATTGACAAAACTGGAACCAAAGTTGATGAGACGCTCTACAGATCAATGATAGGATCGCTGATGTATCTGACGGCATCGCGCCCAGATATTATGTATCCTACCTGCCTATGTGCCAGATATCAGTCCAGCCCGAGAATATCACACATGCAGATCGTGAAGCGAATCTTCAGATATTTGAAGGGATGTCCAAGCACCGGCTTGTGGTACGAAGAATGATAATTTCGATCTTGCAGGATATACTGACTCTGATTTTGTTGTAGATAAGTTGATTCAAAATCGACTACAGCGGGATACCAATTCTGCGGAACAAGATTGGTAACCTGGTAGTGTAAGAAATAGACTACGGTCGCTCTATCTACTTGTGAAGCTGAGTATATCTCGGCCTCCAGTTGTTGTTCACAGATTCTATGGATACAACAGCAGATGAGAGACTATGGTCTGCAATTTCTTGACACTCGGTTGTATGTTGATAATAAGGCAGCCATTGATATAACCAAAAATCCGGTTCATCATTCACGCACTAAACACATTGAAATTCGTTACCATTTCATTCATGATTGTTACGAAAAGAAATTTGTGCGAATTGAGAAAATCCACATCGACGAACAAAAGGCTGATTTTTATACTAAACCGTTTTCGTTATCACGGTTTAAAGAATTGTTGAGAATTAATGGTATGAAAAATTTGCTGACAGGTGCGGACGCTGAGGTTGAATACGGATCGGATGAAGAGTTCACGTGACACACATTGGTTTGTCTATATCTTTCTAGTGTGGAATTTTATTAAAAACTAAAATACAAAAAGATGTTTATGATTTTAGGGGGAGAAATGTTAGAGAAAATACAAAAAACATTTGAAAAATACAAAGTACAAAAACATTGAAAAAGACAAAAGGAATTCAGTATCACAAAAAGGAAATGATAGTACATCAGTGGACTATCACAGTACGCTAAAGAAATGAAAAGTTTAGAAAAGTGATAAACAAGTCTTACTGTGGATGTGTCGATAGGCTTAACACGTTCAGTAAACTGTTTTCGAGATATAAACTAAATTTTACAACTTCTTAATCTTATGGATTAACACAGATATATGGACTTAGTACTCTGAAATTTCGTTTGAGAGATTGCCTGAGTCTGAGATACGAGGTCTTTATAGATAGTTGATATCTGGGGTATTATACAAGTCCTTCTGATTTTACGGAAGCAATAGCCTAGAACTTCTATAATACTTTCACAATAAACCCCTAAACTGCATGCAATCTTGAAAAGTATCGAAAGATCTAATCATTTGCAATGCTGAAAAGATTCCTTAATTGGAACACACCTAAAGTCGAGCCTTCATCTCTTTGCCTGTACGATAGTACTAACCTGAGCTCTCAATTTCTTGCATTAACCCAGATACAGATATCAATTACGCTATATTCACCCGTAAGATGAAATCTAGGGAATCTTGATACGGGAGTATATTCAAGAAGTAGGAACCACAGATAAGTCAAGTTTCATAATTCATACCTTAACATATTTTGAAACAGTTGAGAAACGTGATAAAGTTTAAGTGGACAAACATATCGACAATCTAGGTAAACGGGTTTAAAACTTAAAGTCATCTAAAGGTCAACAGTACTGGTGATACGAATTCACAAAAATATGTCTGTAAATATGTTTGTACATAATTTACATTGTTCTATGCATAGTTTATCAGCTTTACAGATTAAAACCAAAAACATTTTCAGTGTGTTTTAGCATAAACTTACAAAAATACAAAAAGATTTTGTTTCTACATTGTTTTCAGCAAACCAATTTTGGAGAACGGATCTTCGAAGTCTGGTAAGGTGCTAAATTGGTGAGAATCTCATTGACAACGGGCTGGGAGCTAATCTGTAAAATCTGAAAAGCCAAAACAATGAAAAGTTCATTAATTTGAAACTTTTGTTTTTAAAAATATCAACAATTTGTTCGTAACGGGTCAAACCGAGGACATTAACTTGGACTTGGCATACAAATCGGTTAACCAAGGTCATTAACTTGGATTTGGTCAACTGAGTGTATTTTCAGAACTGATAAAAGTTGAAAAGTTCAAGGACTTAGTTGCAAAATTTGAAAATTTTGAATATAGGGTTTGGCAAGTTCGGCCGAACTTGTCAAACTAATTAAAGTTTCTCATTTAAACAAGTTCGACTGAACTTGTTTGGGTTTGTTTGTGAAAATGTAAGTTTGCCCGAACTTGAGATTGGGCTTTATTACTGGGCTTGCAAGTTCGCCCGAACTTGCTAGGGTATTTATATCCTACAAGTTCGACCGAACTTCATTATTCTCAAAATAATTTCTCCAAGCGAACTTGCCACTTGTGAGCGATTTTGTGAGATTGTCATTCTAGAGACGAATTGCTGCCAAAATTTATATTGTTTTAAGTGATCCGCACACTTATTACAATGGAAGAGGTGTATAGTCGTCTATTGAACTGTTAATTGGACTTAATTGTTTAACTCAGATCTAAAATTGATAAAACAGATTGAACTAAGGGTTTGTTGGTCTAATTGAAGTTAAAATCATGATTTATAACATAAACCGACCGTAAATATGACTTGGATTTGATTAAAATGAACTTGATTGAGATGAGTAGTTTTGTTTGTTGAGGAAGATAACAAGTTCGGCCGAACTTGTTATCAAGTTCGACCGGACTTGCTAACTAAACAATGAATAAAATTTGATCAACTCAAGTTCGATCGAGCTTCTCTGTAAAACCTGAAATTGTTGAGATCATAAGTTCGACCCAACTTAGTTTTTAGAATGTTGTAATATGTAAGTTCGCCTGAACTTATGATTGATTTGTTGAACATATTTGTGTTACATGTTCGGGCGAACTTGAATAAATTAGTTTGTTAAACACTCATCAAGCTCGCCCGAACTTGATGAAATGTGTTGAAAAAAATTTATATTTTTTTTCTCGTAATGCGTGCTAATTGTTTTGTGTCGTTTTTCAGGCTCAAGTACCAGCACGGGTGATTTCTATGGATTTCTCTAAATTCCATAATACTTGTATCACGCTCTACAAGATGATATGTCCGTCCCTATAGGAGTACGATAGCATATTGAAGTTCTTAAAGGAATGCCCGATTCCAGAGCTATCACGGAGCGTACAGTGTCGTACAGATCTCATATTTATCACTTTTGGATGAACGCGAGTCTCAGCAATGATAAGAAGACCATTACATCATCAGTACAAGTTGGAGACGAAAACAAAGCAGTCACTCTTACTGAAGATGATATTCGGAGGATCTTGCAGTTTAATGATGACAAAGACGATCCTATATTTCTTGATGAAAAGATGGTGCGAGGTTGTTTCTACCGCATGGGGTACAAAGGGAGCGTTAATAAGCCAACGTTGAAGAAAGGGGAAGTGCCTAACCCCTACAAGCTCCTCATGCACGCTATTATTCATACTTTCAGTCACCATAAAGCGGGCCTAGACGATGTGCAAGATTACATGGCCTGCATGGCAACAGCGTTGATTCTGAAGAAGTCGTTCAATTATTCAAAGCTTGTGTTTACACATATGTTGAAGAATATGGATGATTCGAGATTATGTTTATATCCAAGGTTCGTGCAGATGTTAATTGATGAGAAGTTCACTAACATTGCACGTGATCCGAATGACGTCTTATATCTAAGTCACCTCCATGATACTACGGTAAAGAAGTTGATCAAATTCCAAAAGCAAGATTCAGCACCGGTGGCAAAGCCAGTATTTGGGGTGATAAAAGATGAAAACTATATTGCGCCGGATGACAACAAGTGGAGGAAAGATGGAAGTGGTGACGAGAAAGAGTTGAATGATGAGATGGAATGGTTTAAAGCTTTCAAGTCTAAAGCTTGAAGTGAATGGTTTCTAAAGGCTAAAGTTGAAAAGCCTAAAAAGAAGCGAGCAGCAAAGAAAGTAGATACGATGCTTTTCGATGAAGATGAACCTGTTAATGTTGAAGTTGAAGCTGGTTCTAGCGCAGCAGTTGTTAGTGAAAGTCAAGAAGTTGAAAGAACGACTCAAGAAGATGATGTTATTTCTGCTACTTCCGAAAACAACGATGATTCTGATGATTCTCCCGAGAAGATTACTAAAAAGACTATAGCAGAGACTGAAGCAGAAAAGATCAAAGAAACAGATGTTGATTTTGATCCAAGTCTTGAAAAAGATCTGATAAGGAAAGACCCAATAAAAAAGCTAAACGTGTCAAGTCTGCTACTATTTCAACGACAAAGACTACAGGGTCTCCTCAAACAAAAGGCAGGAAGAAATCAAAGAAATCTCAGAAACCTGCTAGTCGTCGATATAAGGGAAAGCCGAAAAGCGCAGAAGTTACACAAGAACCTTCTAGCGCATTGAAGAGAGGAGTCACTCAAGAACCTCCTACACAAGAACCTCCTGTAGTAATTACATCAGAAGCTGAACGTCAGGAGTTACACAAGAACCTCCTGTGATCATTTCATCGGAGATAGAACATCCAGGAGTCACACAAGAACCTCCTGAGGCTGGATTACTTGAAGTGCCTATTATTACATATTTGGTTGCTCCAACGACTTCTCATTTTGAATGTTCTACTCCAAAAAGTCTACACCAAAGGATGCTACTCCAAAGTCAACACCAAAAACTCCAGGGCCAAATCTATTTGGTGATATGCAGATTGAGCCAATAAGTCTTCAAGATCTGAATGATTTCTTTCCAGATACTAATTATGTTGGTGCATATGCCTGTTGCCTTCGTCATTACACGGGAACAAGTCTGGAATAAACGAGAGTTTTCGAAGACTGAACAAGACAAAGTAGATATCCAAGCGGAGTCTATTGGTGCATAATGTCTATAGAATAGTCTTGTATCGAGTCTGTATAGAATACAGCTGAGTTGGCTAGTAGTATGGAGTATTTATGTAAGTAGTAGTCAAGTTCGCCCATAAGTTGCTTGTGTAGTCAAGTTCGACCGAACTTATACCCTCTTCCAGCGGACTTGCACTACTATAAATATCTAGCTTGCCTAATTCATTTGTAACTTTGTCAAATCAGAGGCGAACCTCTGTCGGATCCGGTTCTCAAATGTAATGAACATTAGATCAATGAAAACAACATTTAAACGAGTAATTCTTGTTATTTGGTTAACTTGTAATTAGTTTTCGCCTAATCGGACAATAGTTAACAAATTTAGGTTCCCGAGCTATTCGTGGACGCTCCTACAAGTGGTATCAGAGCCTGGATACCTGAATTTGTTGAAATCAAGACAAGATTCTCTCTATTTCATCTCCCTTCTTCTATTTTTCTTAACTTTTGAACAAAAACGAAGAATTCACGGTCAAATTCTGTCCAATTTTGAATATGTCATGTTAAATACATTCGTGATAAACCCCTGAGAGTTTGGACATCAAATTTACAAGATTTGACATCAAAAAGTTGCAAAACCATGTTTTCCAAAATCATGTTGGGCGAACTTAACCTCAAGTTCACCCGAACTTGATAGGGATTTTAGTGATTTTAAGCTAAGTTCGCTCGGAATTATTGAATTTTTCTTGAATTTCTATCAAGTTCGACCGAACTTGATTTAATTCTGTTGAAAATTCAATTAAGTTCGCCCGAACTTGATGTTTTTCATAGAAATCTAAGCTAAGTTCGCCCGAACTTGGTGTTTTCTTAAAAGAATCAAGCTTAAGTTCGACCGAACATCATTGTTTCTCATTAGTTTTCACAAGTTCGATTGAAATCAAAAATTTTTAAAAGCTTTCATTCAAGTTCGACCGAACTTGGGTATAAACTGAAATTTTCATCAGTCAACAACAAGTTCGACCGAACTTGTTTAAAACTGAAAAATTCTCATTCTTTCACTGCAAGTTCGACCGAACTTGTGGTAGTTCTAATCATTTTCAAAGTTTTATCGTGTTTTCAGCATACGTGTCTCGATTATAAAAATGGAAGATTTCCATAATGCATTTGCAGCTGGAGTGCACAAGCCTCAACGTCAAATTCAATTGCGGTTAACCAGATGAACCTCGATAATGAAATGGGTACTACTCAGAAACCGTCGAAGTTGATGAGTATGGACGAGTTCGAGGGATTGAAAGAAAAGTTTGTTAATTGGATTCAAGCAAATTAATTCAACAGCTAGGTTGCGATTGAAGATGGATATACGTGGCCCAAAGATGAATGTGATCAAGATCTTCCACTGAATAAGTTTTCAGTGATTGACAAAGAGAAGTATGTTGCTGAAAAGAAGATGATCAGCTTGATACAACAATCTGTCAAAGAAGATATCTTGATATTATTACCAGAATATGTTACTTCTCAAGAATTATGGAATTCTCTTTGCGAAAAATTCAAAGGAAGTGATGACATGATCAAGAGCAAAAAGGCCCTGATTAAGAAAGAGTTTGAGATCTTCACGATGATTAAAGGAGAGACAATGAAGCAAATGATTGATAGATATTGTCATCTCATGGTCCAGATGCGAAGACATGATATTAAGAGAACTAACGAAGAGCAGATTGAGAAGCTGGCTGATGCACTTCCAGAAGGAGAATGGACAACGTATCTGATTATTCTAAAGAATAGTCCATCTTGGAGACATTTTAAATTGTCATCTTTCATTGACAAACATGAAGGTCATGAAATGGAATTGATGAAGATTGCAAAATCCAAAAAGACTAATGTTGTTCAGGATGTCGGAGTTTATTACAAAGGTGGTGTTCCATATAGTCCGATTCAAAGTCCAAAAATCCAAACGGCATTTAGTGCAAACATGAATACATCAGATCAATCGTCAAAAAATCCGTATTCTCCAAACACTGGTTATTCATATGTTGGTTCTTCTCAAAGTCAATCTCATCAGACAAGCCAATCCACTGCTAATTCAAATGTTTTCCAATGCAACATAGCAGTAGATTTAAAGAATGTGTTTCCTGAAAAAGTTGTAAAACAGCACATAGCACTTCTTGCTATCGTTCTGGAATCGTATGAAAGTCTTGTTACTGAAAAGATCGGAAATCCTGAAATGACAGCTGAGGATTACGATCAGGTAGATGAGGAAGAGTTGGAATTGATGGACATCAAATGGTCCTTAGCATCAATTATCCGGAGAGTTTCAAAGTTTGTAGCACTCACTGGAAGGGATATTGGTAACTCAAGCAATAAACTTGGTTTCGACAAAACGAAAGTTACTTGTTTTAGATGTCGACAAAAAGGGCACTTCAAACGTGGATGCCATAACCAAGAAGCTAGTGGAAACCAAAACCCTTTTGGAACCGGTAATGAATATTACAAGAAAGCGCTGCAATACAAATCATATCCGAACAGAACACAAATTGAAGTTGAAGATAAACATGCAAAGAAAGCTGAACAAGCTCTTGTTGCCAATCATGAAGACGATGGTTTCGATTGGAACAAATACATCGGAAAGAAGACTGGTGTTGCTATGATGGCAGAGGTTGTAAATGAATCTGAGACATCATTTGTGGATGCTGCTATTGAAAATGCTATAAAAGAAGCATTAATGCAGAGAGCTGAGGAAGAAGCTATCCTGGAAAATGCAGTTCTGGAATGATACATGCAACAAAAAGAGGAAGAAGGAATAGCTTACCTTGAGATGCAAAAGCAAGAAGAGTTGAAAGCAGAAGCCGAAAAGGTAAGAGCTGAGGGAAGCATGTCTGAAAAGGAAGTTGTGAAAGTTGTGGAGGTTGAAAAACCTTGCACAAAGTGCGCAAGTCCTTGTGAACCTTGTCTGGATAAAGTTAAAAGAATTAACTGAACATAACGAAAATTTTCGTTATGATTACAGAACCATAAAAGAAGCTTATGACAAAATTTCAGGCAAATACAAAACATGTCGAAAGAGCTAACAGTGAACTCAATGCTAATGTCACCATGTTAAATGCCACGGTTATTGAAAAACAAAAGGCAATTAACATGTACATTAATACAATTGCTGAGACAAAGCGTGAGTTTCACGAAATGAAAATTGAAACAGAAAGAGTCAGACAATTACTAATAAGTTACACCACAAACACATATGTCATTAATCACATTCTTCCTACGATCAAGTCGGAGGAAAATGTTGATAATTCAAAGTGTAAAGTTTACGGAAATGTTCCTCTACCATTTCTTGCAAGTTACTGCTGCAAGAAAGATGATGACATTGAAAAGGCATTTAACCTGTTACTTCTTTCAGAAAAGAAAGATAAATTGCCTGAAAACATTGACGTACACTTTACAAAATCAAACGATGACAATGAATCGGTGGTAAAAGATGTGGTAAAGAATGTCTTTGGAAATGATTATGATGACGACAGCTTTAAAAGCGCCAACTCGAGTTCAAATAGTTCTGGTTCACAATCTGAAAGTGACGATACATCATCAGAAAATAATCTATGTGATGATCCTAACGTTGTCATGTACAAGGTTAAGGAATCCGATAGATTATATTTCAATGATAGCTTTTCGATTCAGAATGTGAAAGAAGATCAAATTGATAAACTGTTTAAACTTGTGGAAGTTTCATCAGATGATCTCGAGAAAAATGAAAAGAAGTTTTATTCTAAACCGAAATAGAATTTTAACAATTACCGTAGAAACGGTGGTGATTTTCCTGAGAACAGGAGAGCAGGTTTAGGTTTGGAAGAAGCTAAAGATGAACCAAAGAAGAATCAGAAAATAACGTTCCAGGAGTACAAAGGTAAGAAGCTAAAGTTTGTATATGGAACGAACACGGTTCAAGAAGAAAGCTTGATTGGTAAGAAATCGAATGTTGATTTCAAGAAAGAAAAGGAACTTCGGGACAAGGCTAAGTCCGCAAGTGGAATAAAACCCACTAGTGGAAATGTTCATGATACTCGGACTTGCTTCAAATGCAATGAAGTTGGTCACATTGCTCGCAAGTGTCCAAAGACTAAGCCTGTGTATCCCGGAAGAAAAGAAGTTTCAAAAGAGGTAAAACAAAAGCAATCTGAAAAAGATCAAATCAGGATTGTAAAAAGAAACGGTGACATCAAAGAAATGAAACGTAATGTTGAATCCAATCTTGAAATAAAACTTAAAAATGAATCAAATTTTGAAAGTTCAGTTTTTCAAAAAGGTGAGACTTCAAAGTTAAACAATGATTCTAGGTTTTATAACAAGAAAGCTAGAGTTAATTCTCAAGCTTGGATTGCTAAAAGAAATTACCTAAAAAGGTGAAGGTCATTTGTGATAAAACCGAAAATGTCAAATCAATCAAGAAAGATAAAAGTAAAGTTGATTCTTAGTGTGAAGTTTGTGATGTTGAATATGCTTATCAAAGAGCATACGAAAGTGATTACGAAAAAGTGTATGAGGAGTTATATCCAAAACCCAAGACCATGAAGGCTTGGGTTGAACTTTTTAACTAAATCCTCTCATGTGCAGGAGTTCCAAGATCCAGCTTATCAAAGTTGATTCGGGATTGAGGAGCTTCATAATATTTAACTTATCTAGAATGTTAAAATCTTTGTCATTTTGAGGGGGAGTAGTTAAGAAGATAATTTTTTGAAATTACAAGTGGTTGTTAAAAGAAAAAAATTTTGAAAAGTCAAATTATGAAAATCCACACCGTTGAACATAAAAACTGATTTCAAAGTTCTTACAAGTTCAAACTGCTTTTACAAGTGGTAAATGAGTCTAATAATTGTTTGTTAAACAATTGCAGATACAGGATTGAGAAAAAGGATCGGACGACGAGGTCGCGAGATCTACATTGGTTTGTTACATTTTTAGAAGAATTTTTTAAATCTAAAATTCAAAAATATGTTTTTGATTGTAGGGGGAGTAAGAAAATTTAAAAAAAAATTGTTGAAAAATCAAAAACATATGAAAAGGTTGAAAAATAAAAAAGTATTTAAAAAGTTCAAAAAGTTCAAAAACATTAAAAAATTCAAAAAGCATTTTGTTGTCAGAAAGGAAATGATAGTACATCAGTGGACTATCACAGTATGCTAAAGATTTGTAAAGTTTAAAAGTGATAAACAAGTCTTACTATGGATATGTCGATAGGCTTTACACGTTTTTAGTAGATTGTTTCTGGGATATAAACAAAATTTTACAACTGCTTAATCTCGTGGTTTAACACATCTTGGATATATGGACTTAGTACTCCGAAATTTCGATTGAAGGGTTGCCTGATTCTGAGATACGAGGTCTTTATAGATGATTGATATCTGGGGTATTATACAAGTTCATCTGATTTTGCAGAACCAATAGCCTAGAACTTTTATAATGCTTTTTGCTAAAAACCCCAAATAGCATGCAAACCTGAAAAAAATCAAAATATCTAATCATTTGCAATGCTAAAAAGATTCCTTAATTGGAACACTCCTGAAAGACGAGCCTTCATCTCTTTGTCTGTACGGTAGTACTAACCTGAGCTCTCAAGGTCTCGCACAACCAAATACATATATCAATTACGCTATACTCATCTGTAAGATGAAATCTAGGGAATCTGGATTCGGGAGTATATTAAAGAGGTGGGAACCATAGATAAGTCAAGTTTCATAATTCATATCCTAAGATATCTTGGAACAATTGAGAAATGTGATGAAGTTTAAGAGGACAAACATATCGACAATCTAGGTAAACGAGTTAAAACTTAAAGCCATCAAAAAGGTCAACGGTACTGGTGATATGTCTCAACAAAACTGATATGATCCTTAGACACGAATTCATAAAAATATGTCTGTAAATATGTTTGTACATAGTTTACTTTACCTGTTAAAAGTTCTGTAAATATTTTTCTTACTTTTTAAATCCAAAAAGATTTTCAACGAGTCAATGTGGAGAACTGATCATCGATGTCTAGTGAGGAAAAATTCATTAATTTGAATCTTTTAAATTGAAGATAATATCAGTTGTTCACAACGGGTTTATCCAATGTCATTAACTTGGACTTGGTAAACAAAATTAGTTAATCAAGGTCATTAACTTGGACTTGATTATCTAAGTGGATTTCATTTCAATAATTGAAAAATTAAATGAATTAAAAAGGTGTTGAATGTTAAATGTTTCAAGGTCATTAATTTGAACTTGAAATAACTGAAAAATGATGATTTGAAGTACAAGTTTTCTACAGGTGGTATGTAATTCATGTGATACAAAATTTCAAAGTTAGATATGAAATGTTTATTTGAATTCCCAAGTACTTTGAAACAGGAAGTAAAGTTTTAGGGAGAGCAGGATGAAACGTGATTGAAGATAGAGCTCAAAGCTAGGGGGAGCTCAGCTCATAGCAAAGGGGAGCTTGGAGATTAAAAGTTTTAACAAGTTAAATTGAAGAAAAGAGAACGTGTGAACATCATAAAGTTTAATGCTTATTCAAGGATAAAGATAAAGACTCAGGAACTTATTTGAAGTCTGATGATTACGAGGCATTCAAAGAAGACTATGACTCTTGAAGACTGACGAGGATGATTATTGTCAAAGATGTCTATGAAAGTAGATGACTGCGGCAACATCTAAGGGGGAGTCTGTTGGTGCATATGTCTGTTGACTTCGTCATTACACGAGAACGAGTCTGGAATAAACGAGAGTTTCTGAAGACCAAACAAGACAAAGTAGATATCCAAGAGGGAGTCTATTGGTGCATAATGTCTATAGAATAGTCTTGTATCGAGTCTGTATAGAATAGAGTTGAGTTGGCTAGTAGTATGGAGTATTTATGTAAGTAGTAGTCAAGTTCGCCCATAAGTTGCTTGTGTAGTCAAGTTCGGCCGAACTTGCTAAGGCAAGTTTGGGCGAACTTATACCCTCTTCTAGCGGACTTGCACTACTATAAATATCTAGCTTGCCTAATTCATTTGTATCTTTGTCAAATCAGAGGCGAAGCTCTGTCGGATCCGGTTCTCGAATGTATTGAACTTTAATTCAATGAAAACGACATTTAAACGAGTAATTCTTGTTATTTGTTTAACTTGTCATTAGTTTCCGCCTAATCAGACAATAGATAACAAATTTAGGTTGCCGAGCTGCTCGTGGACGTTCCTACAAATTATGATCTTCTTGAAAAGTGTGCAAAGATCTTGGAAGATAAAGTAGCCAAGAATGAAGAAGAAAAAGCTGAGTTGATCAAAAGAATGAATCAAAGAGTAGTTGAGAAAGAGATGTTGGATGATAAAGTCAAAGTGTTAGAAAGTGAACGTGAATTTTTCATAGCTTTGATTGAAAGTCTGAAAGACGCAAACGAGAAGCTGCAGACAGAAATTGCTGAGTTAAAGACGATTCAAGTCCTAAACGATCGAAGGTTTACGAGGATGCAGAAAGTATTATCTAATACGCTGGGTATTGATTTCATTTCTGAGTATAATCATCTGGATAGACAAGAGACGAAAGATAGAGCTGAAAAAGAGCTTGCAGATAGTGGTAAAGGTAAAGGTGTTGAAGGTGAAGCACCTAAATCATCTGAAGCTACCGAAAAGCCTGTTGATGATGTTGAAAAAGCTTCTGAGTCCGATATTGCTAAGGTTGATGAATCTCTCAAGCCTTCTGATTCTGTAATTGCTTCTGAAGATAAGGATGATGAAGAAGTAGAAGATGAGGATAAAAATGATGAAGACAAGAAAGATGATTCTTATTGTGAAGATTGGAATAATGCTGATAACGATGATGATGATCAGGGAGGAGTTGGTCTGAGAATTAGTGAAACAAAAGTCTCTGATGACGTTAATTTTTCTTCTCTGATGGATGATGAATCTAACAAGATGGATGATCAATTTGAGAGGGAGTCAGGGCAAACAGGGCCAACAAAAGAGATTGATATGATTGATGTTGATAGGTTTGCAAAGCCTGTTGCTGCCGTACCCACAAAGCCTTTAATCTTGATGCTTGAACACAATGTAGAGGAAGGCGAGTATGTGCACAACTATACTAAGGAAGATTTGGCCAAGATGATCGAAGTTGATGCTGAATCACTTGATTTTGATTTTGAGGAGCAAGTGATGAATGTTAATACATTTGAGCTGAATGATTATCAGTACATATGATGGTTTGAAGCTGATGAGTATAACAGAGTTATCATGGAGGATTGGTCTTCTGATGATGAAAGTAATGAAACTGCGAAGTACGTCGGTCCTAACACTAATAGTTTTCCTACATTTGAGGAGACGTACAAGCAACTTGATGAAGATATGTTGAAGGAAAAGATCGAAGAATCGACTCGAGAAGGAAAAGTTCCGAAACCGATGACAAAAGTAGAGATCTTACAAGCTAAGAAGTCCTGGTTCAAAGAGATGTCGCGCGAATGTAAGTTTCGACGTCCTCTAGCATTTTTTACCAGAGATAAAGACGTGTCGTTGGGAGATATCCTTAGTTGGGTTGGTTCAAGGAGCTGAATGTTTATGCAATCAAAAGGGAATTTGGGGTGCAATACTTCAAGTATCTGGCTGATTTCAAAACTTTACCGTACTGGGATGTGGAGGAGCTTGTCCAAACCGTGAATGTTACATATCATATGAAGTATATTGATCAGTTACTTTGGAAGATGATCAAGTTTGAAGCGACAAAGGGTTTTGGATACTGGAAGCCGTTTATTCCAGGTCGTCGCATTAAGACAAATAAGTTTATAACGTTGATTATGAAACGACCAAGAGAAATGAGGAACATGCCCTTAATGCCAATTGAACATAATTTCTATCCGGTATTTAAGTTGTGGCAGATTGATCCAACTACATGTGAAGCTGATATTGTTTTACGATTTGAAGAACATCTGGATATTATGAAGGAAAGAGTTGAAATTTTAGGATTTCAAGGTATGAGGGGGTTATGGAGGACGATCAGGATACTAGACCTGATGTGGCTAGTGAATTGTTCAAGAGAAGACATCAAGTGCTTGTTCTACAGCAAGATAGTGTTTGAAGAACGTGAGAAAGAACAAGCCTTGGAATATCAAAGAGTCATTAATGTATGCTACACTCGAGAAGTAAACTCCGGAAGAATGTGGGAAACTAATTGGAGAGAGCTCGAACGAGTTGAATTTCTGAAAGAAGAGAAGCATCTTGAAGCTATACATGAGAAAGGTAGGGCGGCAAGGCTTGGAAGGTTTCAGTACATGAAAAAAGTGCCTCCTATAGATCAGACGCCAGATCCGAAGCAAGAATGATGAAGGAAGCCTTACAAGAACTTCTTCGGTCGTGTTCGTTAATGTTTATTTGAAGACAGAGTTTTGGAGTCTGTTCATGCAAAATGTCTATGTCTTAGTCTTATTTCGAGTCTGTATAGATTAGAGTTGAATAGGCTAGTGAACCGAAGTACTTATGTAGTTTTGGGACAAGTTCGCTCATGTGTTACTTGTGAAGTCAAGTTCGGGCGAACTCATCTCCCCACTGGCGAACTTGTTGCCCTATAAATAGCTAGCTTGTCATCTTCATTTGTAACTTTAGCATCTTTGAGGCGGAGCTCTGTCAATTTGGAGACTCGATGTTATATCAATAAAATTGACGTTTAATTGATTAATTCTTGTTATTTGGTAAACTTGTCATAATATTTCCGCTATTATGGACAATAGAGATCAAATCTAGGTTCCTATGCATTGAGGATCGGTCCTACATTGATATACTACCGAATCCTGTTATTAATAAACCAAAGTATATTTTGATATACTATCAATTAAATTATTCATAAATCGAAGTATATTTTGATATACTATCAATTCTATTATTTCATAAACCAAAGTATATTTTGACATACTATCAATTCTATTATTTTATAAACCAAAGTATATTTTGATATACTATCAATTCTATTATTTCAAAACCAAAGTATATTTTTGTATTTACTACAAATCTTTTTAAAGCAAAGTATTTTAGATACCAAATTTTTATCAATGATTCATGGCTATTTTTGAAACCGTTTAATCTTTTCTCTAAATATCCAAATCACAAAACCTATGTTACTCACAGACATTTTTATGCTGATGTTTTATTTTCACATATGTTTCAGGTACTATAATTTGATGATTTAATTGCATACTTCACATGGGATGGACATGGGCCTTGGTGACTTTAAAACTCGAAAGACAAATATAATTGTGTTATATTTCTGTTATTTCAAAACAATGTAACATATAATTCAATAAAACAAAACTTTAAATACCACGTGTTGTGAAACTATTTCCTGTAACGTGACTCCCCGATGTTTCCGTCGCGATTTGTTGTATTACGCGATCGGGGTGTTACAGAGATTGGTATCAGAGCTCAAGGTTATAGGGAATTAGGTTATTAGTAATACTTTGACCTAGTCTATTACCTTCCTAGGACCTTAAAGCAAGTTTTCCGGCGTTTAGATTCTTAAAACAATACCATCACCTATCATTAGGTGATTACAAAAACAAAGCATAACACATCCTTGAATGTCAAAATTTTTCTCAAAACTTCACAAGAAATTATCTATCCTTAGATGATTTGTTTGTTGGCTTTAAGCCTTAAATTTTTTTTCAAAATCTCGTCAAAGTTTGGGCTTTAATAATGTTTGAACATGTACAATCCGGAAGGGTGGATGCTTGTACCCTGAGTTTTTTGTCTAAGGCTAGAGTGTTCGTACAAATCCGCATCACCGGACCAGTCACTCTTACCTGGGAACTCTTGGGGTGTGTGTCCACTTATAGGCTAAAACATGTCATCGCGATACATTATAAAGACCCACTTACTTTGATTAGTCACTGTGTTGTTTGTTGGTTTTAAGTAACAAACAAATGATCAAAATCCTTATGCTTCGTCGACATTTTTAAACATTCAATTTTGATTATCCTCATCAATCTAATTTATTTTCTCTCATATATTCTCCCTCTCTTTTAGAATGCCTCCTCGTTGCAACGCTACCCAAGACGCCGAAATGGCGGCTATGATCGCTCAACAAATGGCTGCGATACTACCAAACCTTGTGACCCAACTAAACCAAGCCAACAACAACAACAATGCACCTACTCCATGCAACTTTCAACAATTCAATTCTGTCAAACCACTCAACATTAGGGGGTCTGAGGGAGCTACTGGGCTCCTACAATGGTTTGAGAGTATCGAGAGAACTTTCCGCCATGTTCATTGTCCAAATGAGCGCAAAGTAGAGTTTGCTTGGAGTGTTTTCCAAAAGAGTGGACTCACGTGGTGGAACGGTGTTATGAGGGATAGAGGTGTTGGTGTAGCATTGGCTCAAACGTGGGTAGAGCTTAGAGATCTCATGATGAAAGAATTCTACCCACGTCATGAACAGAGGGCACTTGACAATGAGTTCCACGATCTTAAACAAGATAGTGGAGAACACCCCTACACTGAACGATATGAAGAGCTAAGTTTGCTATGTCCTACAATGGTTATGCCTTTGGATAAGGCAATCAAAAAGTACATTGATGGCCTTCCTGACCCAGTTAAGGACATAGTCACCGGTAGAAATCCTACTACAGTTAGACGGGCCATTGAAGTAGCAGTTACCCTGACTGACTCTCAAGTCAAGAAGGGTAAACTTTTCCTTAAAGGCGAAAAGAAACCATCTGATAAGACTATGCAAAAAAAAACCAAAGGAAACCAAAACTAAACCCTCCAAGAGGTCGAAGAAGCATAAGGCTTCACAAAACTTTGCTGTAGTTGCATAGAACAACCAAGTTGCTCCCAACCAACTAGCACAACCTCGTGCTAGGAAAGCATATGCTGGTACCGCGCCTCTGTGCAACAATTGCAACCGTCACCATCTATTCAATCACCATGTCCACAATGTACCCGCTGTGGACGACTGGGACATTTGATTAATGCATGTCGTTTTGCTACCAACACCCAAAACAAAAATGCCACAAGACCTACTCAACCTATTGCTCCTCAAGCACCTCCTACTCGACCTCATTATCCACCTGGATCGTGCTACAATTGTGGTGATCTTACTCACTACTGAAACAATTGCCCGAAGCTCGTTAATGCAAATCCAACCCGTGGACGAGCATTTAACGCAAATGCTAACGAGGCACGTAGTAATGACGATGCAACTGTGAACATTTAAACTTTTACATTTTCCTTTTTGTTTATCCAAGAATCTTGAAACATTTCCGTTGGTTTATAAATAATCTTGTTATTTCAATTTTATTTACAAAACCAGTATGATTACGTGTATGTGTGACATACGTCTACAATACCGACACCAAGGAGATTGTTCCTTGCAAATTGAACTACTCTCGTGATTTCTTCCATCTTTGAGATCGCTTGCGATCTCAACAAAAATCCTATGAATATGTTTCTTCTAAGAAACAAAGTACAACTCACAAGTTACCCTTAAGGATACTCAAAGGACTACTTTCATAAGTCCCTAATTGGTCTTTCCAATATGTCTATGTTCAATTTTTGGTGATGAAACAAAACACAAATCCCATATCCATAATTGATCTTCCTACGCAAATAGTTAGATTTCTGGATCCCAAAGTACTATTCTAAAATCCTTAAAGGGTTTTTCTATGTAAATAGTTAGACCCATGGATTCCAAAGTACTATTCAAAACCGTTATTTGATTCAACGTTAAAGAGACCCTATGGTGTTATGTTTAAATGTTTTTTTGTGAATTTATTTGTTTGATTATTTTTCCTACACATCACAAAATGAATTATGCGGACTATGAAAAGAATTGAGTAATTATGGGTGCACACATAATGATAAAATTCGGTGCATAGAAACCATAACAAGTTTTGTCATGTGTAAAGAACCTATAGTGATAAGAATAACGAAACACGAACAATGTAATAAGGGCATGGTGGATACGCCGCTGGTGTGACATCCCGGCTTTTTAGGTATCTTAAACGCGCTACTGCACGGTTATTCATTCCTACGCTAATTTGATTCGGAGAATTAAATTACACTCTCGCAATAACTACGCTAACTTTTGATTGCATTGGGTAAAATACGTGCTATGTGTTATTAGACGTTTGTAAAGTTTGTGAATTATTATATCACGTTTTGATTTCGCGATTATTAGTTTTATAAAAAAAATATATAATAAGTAAACAGCCGAACCAAACCGAGCCGCGAAACGTGTCGACGTCACCTCCTTGTGGCCCAAGGAACTCCTAAACTTGAGGTCCAAGCTAATGACCCAAACCCCCCCCCTTGCGGTCGCACGCCCCCCCCCCCCCCCCCCCACCCCCCCCTTTCTCCTTTTCTTTTTCCCTTGTGCTATATATATACAAGTATGCATGAGTTAGGTTTTTTTTTTTTTTAAAACAACAAGGAACCCTAGCTCCAAGAAAGCCGACGGCAGCCCCTCCCCCCCCCCTCGATCGCATAAGCCTCCAACCCCGGATTGATTCCAATCTTGTCCCGGTTCGCTAATCTTCATCGTTTCAAGGTTAGGGTTTTAGTTGTTTTACAAATCACAGTAGGGTTTGTAATCTTGATCATGATTATATGTATTGTTAGGATCATTGGTATAAAAAGTGTTATGATTTGTTATTAGTTCGGTTAATTGTGCGAGTTTTTGCGATTGTGATCTTAGGATGAATACAAAAATCATAGGCTGCGTTTTAGCAATAAAAATCATATTATATGATTAGGGTTTGCATGAATATTGATGTACATGATGATATGTGACAAATAAACCTGTTCTTGATCATTATTATTTAGCGTCTTGATCGTTTAAGCGTGTTCTATTGCGATAAAAGTCGAAAATAGGTTGCTGAATACCATTTACAGCCAACTTCAATTGGCTGTAGCCTGATCATTATTTATCGAAAAGTGGATTTTCTGAAGCCTAAAACGTGTATTTTTGAAAACGCTTCTAATGGTGCCGGATTCATATTTTTCTGAGGTCGTTTGCTATTTTTAAGTTGTCATTTAAGTGCAGCAGCTGTAGCTGCGTAAATTCTGAAAATTTGCTAGTTGTTTATCGAGTCGGATATCATAATATGTAGAGGGTTGGGTCACGAAATTTGTACAGTAACTGGAAACGGGAATTTACGGAAAACTCCCACTGGAATTTTGTTAATTGGATGAACAATGATTTTTAAATAATTTTTCCCGTGGACTGCAGTCAGAAAGCGACGGATCTGACTGCAGCCTAGTATATAAATGTTTATAAATAATTGGTAAAGTTTTAGGACTTGAAAAGTTTACATAAAATTCTACAGTTTAGTTGACATCTCCTGTAAAGAAATTGGAATTTTTAGAACGTTGGAACTATTTTATAAAAATCCTCGAAAACAGCCTAGTTATGAGCGTACAAGCTGAAACATGATAACTTGCGTATGTGTGTACCAAAGTGTTGTATGAGTTAATTTGTGTTTATGACAAGTTGGTTTGATCACTATTTTGGTATGATGATACTTTGTATGCATGATTGTGTTTTCGAATTTGTTATTATGTGTGTCGCATTGTGTGTTAGTTATGCGTAGGGTTTGTATCAGTGTGTTCACACACTAACTTTAAATCGATTGACATGTTAGGACGCAATTAGCGGTCCCATCATTTGCTACTTCTGTGTTACACTAACCGAGCAATTAAAGGTGAGTTCACGGCCCCTATTTATCCGGTTTTAAACAACAGGGGGAGAAACATGTATACATTCTTTAACTCTATCTTTTTACGTTATGCGAAATTAACGTCGTTAAACTACTCGGTAACTAAGTTAATGTTAATGTACGTTATGGTCACTAAGCAGCTATATCACGGAAGTCCTCGACAAACTCTCGGATCGTTAGTATTGGGTTAGATAGCGGGGAAACTATAAGTAGTACTACTGGGCCCGACAAGCCCCACCCGAGCTAGTC
Source organism: Scalesia atractyloides (assembly GCA_947069175.1). Taxonomy (NCBI): domain Eukaryota; kingdom Viridiplantae; phylum Streptophyta; class Magnoliopsida; order Asterales; family Asteraceae; genus Scalesia; species Scalesia atractyloides. The sequence goes on from CAMTDV010000019.1 coordinate 17,745,923, forward strand.
GCGCTAGCCGACCGGGAATGGTCAACGGGTGATTAATTTGGCCTAACTTTCGCCATGGTCAGTGATAGGCCTGGCAACACGGAGGCACAACAGTCAGCTTCGATCGCGAACACTTATGTGACGTAACTTTAGGCTTGCTACCTACATGTTAACATTGAACTTAATTACGAACCAACATTATTATTCCGGGTTAGGAATAATGGAACCAACATTATTATTTCGAGTTAGGGATAATGGAACTATATCGTTATCCCGGGTTAGGGATAACGGGGGAAACAAACTTTTAACCGAACTTGTGAACTTATAAAAACCTGTGAACTCACTCTTCTTTAATGTTGACACTTGTTTCTTTACATGTTTCTCAGGACGCTAGGAGCGCTAGGTGCACTCACTTGCATTGATCTAGACATTTTTTTATCGAGTCTCATTTACGAATATTGTTTTGGGATTTTTGGTTTTGGCGTTTATGTTGGCGCCCGTTACATAACTTTACTTTAATGCTTTCGCACAACTTAGAAACCAATGCTTCCGCTAAACTTTGAAACTAAACTAGGATAATTTGAAAATAATTATGAATGGTTAAACAAATGTTTTTGGAAAACATTTAAACAAATCATATAGAGTCGTTCGATATTACTAGTGTCTCAGATTCTGGTTTGTTCACACGCCTCACGGTAATACTCCGCAAGTGGAAATTGAGGGTGTGACAGATTGGTATCAGAGCCTCTAGCTATAGAGAACCAGGTTTGCCTTAAAAGTAGACCTAAACTATAGCTGATTACACGACACTAGACTTAGTTGGCACCGAACTGTGATATCTTGTTATGTGTTATACTACAACTGTTTTATGTAAGATATAAATGTATATTGTGATGCAGGCAACTCGTAACTAACTACACAACCCAACAGGCAATGTCATCATCATCATCCGACAAACCTCTACAACCAAGGGCGCCGGGGAAGGCACCCATGGTCGAACCCTCACCACCTCATGGCGTGGAGACACGCTCAGCTGCTAGGAAAAGACTCGCTCTAGGAGAGGAGTCGTCCTCCCGTCCGACCACCGCTATGCCGGTCGAACCGGTCAACTCGTTAGAAGTAGGGGACGACCTACTTAGGGATATGTTAAGAAAACAACAGGAACAACTAGAGAGAATGCAGGAGACTATCAAAGCACAAGGATCGATGATACGTCAACTAACTGGTAAAACTGGAAGGCTCGAGGAAGAGCAACATGAGAATAGGAAAGCTCAAAACATTTTAGCTAAGGATCTTCGTGTAGAGCGGCTGAGGGCTGACTGGCTCGAAGACAGAGTTCTTGAGTCCAGCTGGAGGATTCAAGAACTGGAGCAGAATCAAGCACCTGTCCCAGTACCCGCCCCAGCACCGGCCCCTCCAACGCCAGTAGAGGAAGAAGAGGAGGATCCAGAGGAGGATCCGGAGGAAGAGGAGCCGGAACAGGAACCAGCTGTTGAAGCTGAAAACGCCGCAGAGGATGACGGCAACGATAGCGACTTGGGAGATGGAGACGTAGAAGACTGACTCGTCTCACCAATTCCCGCTTTGTTTTCTTTAGTTTGTTCATTTTCCACTTATGTTTGAACTTGAAACTTTATAATTAAACTGAGATGTTTGGTTGGTATTTTGTGAGACATTGCAACTTATTTAATCGAATGTTCCTTTTTATTGTTTAATTAGTTGGGTTGACATAACTTGTGTGATTATTGAAGTGTGGAAATATGATAACTATATTGGATATATATACTTATCGGTGTGTGTTTGTGTTGTCTTGCAAAGATCTGAAATGGCAACTGGACGTCGCGGAAACCTCAACATGACACCCGAAGAATTAGCCGCAATGATCCAAGAACACGTGAATGCTGCTCTGGCAGGTGTTCAAAACCCACCAGTAGGTAACCATTATTAAATTTTCATGGGAAAATCTAATAGTTGGGCTAGTAGACTTTCTCGCTGACTACTTATCCTCTGTCTTCAGGAGGGGGTCTTAACCCCTACAAGATGTTCCTCGATGCGAAACCGAGCAAATTCACGGGTGTAGAAGGACCCATAGGACTGGTCCGTTGGATTGAAAAGTCTTAATCGGTGTTTGAGATGTGCAATTGCCTTGAGGCCAATAAGGTTAAGTATGATGTCTCAACGCTGGAAGATGGGGCATTAACCTGGTGGAACACACAAGTCCAAACGCGTGGACTTATTGCTGCGAACGCAATGGCCTGGGCCGAGTTTAAGGCCCTAATCAAAGAGGGGTACTGTCCGCGGACAGAGTTCAGCAGTTGGAGCAAGCGTTATGGAACCACAAGATGGTAGGATCTGAAATTGAAACGTACACGGCGAAACGTCATGATCTGGTGTTCCTATGTCCCGATCTGGCTAACACCATTGAAAAACGACTTGAGTTTTATCTTGGGGGTCTGGTCCCTGAGATCCAGGGCATGGTAATGTCTAGCAACCCTACAACGGAACATCAAGCGATCAGGTTGGCGCACAAACTCACCGATAAGGCGGTGGAACAAAGGAAGTTGCCATCTCGGGGTGAACTGAGGTTGTCCTTGATAACAAAAGAAAATTTGAAGACTCACCTGCTCGACAGTCTTCGTCAACCCAGCCACAACAAGGAAACCAGAAACGGTTCAACAATTTCAACAACAATCGGGGTCACAATAATCAGTCCGCCAACAACACCCAGAACACAAGCGGCTATGTGGGTCGAAAGCCGCAATGTAATCGTTGTAACCTCCATCATCACGGCCCTTGTGCCGGAAATCTCTACCAACGATTTGGCAAAACGGGACATGCGGCAAAGGATTGTCGCGGGGAAATCGTGTCTCGACAAAATCAAAATCAGCACCAGGTTCAACAGCAAGGTATTAACCGGGGGTGCTATCAGTGCGGTAGCACTACCCATTTCAAGCGAGACTGCCCGCAACTTCGCAACAACAATGGTGGGAACAACAACACCAACAACAACAACAACAACCACAACAACAACAACAACAATAATAACAACAATGGAAATGGTGGCACAGGAGGTGCCAAGGGTGGTGCATTCACGCTAGGCCGCGGAGAGGCCAGAAACGACTCGAGCGTGGTCACCGATAAGTTTCCCCTTAACGATCATTTTGCTACTGTACTTTTTGATACGGGTGCGGATAGGAGTTTTATATCTGAGTCTTTTAGGAAGAACCTAAATCTCACGCCTAAACCCCTAGAGACCCCTTACGTCATAGAACTAGCCGATGGTAAATCTGTAGATGTGACCCATTTAGTAAACGGCTGTCAACTTAAACTCGTGGGCCACACCTTTACCATTGATCTGATGACAACTACCCTGGGTAGTTTTGACGTGGTAGCCGGAATGGACTGGCTATCCGACGTCCGAGCTGAAGTTCTCTGTTTCGAGAAAGCTATCCGTATTCCGCTCTCTAACGACGAAGTCTTGATGGTGCAAGGCGAGAAGGTAGGCGCCGTCACAAACATCATCTCTTACATGCAAGCTCAGAAGTATCTTCGAAGAAAGAACTCCTTCACTTTGCTCGCACTGGTCACCGAGCAGCCTAAGGACGAGAAGCAGAATGAAGATATCCCCGTCGTCCTTGACTTTTCCGATGTGTTTCCAGAGGAGTTACCTGGTCTTCCACCACATCGACAAGTGGAGTTTGAAATCGAATTGGCGAACCATGCGACTCCTATCGCCAAGGCCCCGTACCGCCTAGCTCCAGTAGAGCTGCAAGAGCTGTCTACCCAACTTCAGGAATTGTTGCAAAAAGGATTTATCCGACCCAGTACTTTGTCACGGGGAGCTCCGGTCCTTTTTGTCAAGAAGAAGGACGGGACCTTCCGCATGTGCATCGACTACAGGGAACTCAATAAGGTTACCGTCAAGAACCGATACCCATTACCTCGCATCGACGATCTCTTCGACCAGCTTCAAGGGTCAAGCTACTACTCCAAGATTGATCTACAGTCCGGTTATCACCAGTTACGCGTCAGGGAAGAGGATATCTCTAAGACGGCATTTCGTACTTGGTATGGCCATTATGAGTTTTTGGTCATGCCCTTCGGTCTCACCAACGCACCCACGATGTTCATGGACCTCATGAACCGCGTGTGTAAGCCGTACCTCGACAAGTTTGTCATCGTGTTCATCGATGATATACTCATCTACTCTAAGGGTGAAGAAGAACATGCTGAGCATCTGCGATTATTGCTGGAACTACTTCAACAGGAGAAACTATATGCCAAGTTTTCGAAGTGTGATTTCTGGATTCGGGAAGTTCAGTTCCTCGGGCATATCGTGAATGAAAAGGGTATACACGTTGATCCCGCCAAGATCGATGCTATCAAGAACTGGGAAGCACCCAGGACACCGACAGAGATCCGCCAATTTTTGGGTTTGGCTGGGTACTACAGACGTTTCATCGAGGGATTTTCAAAGACCGTACAACCGCTTACCACTCTCACCCAGAAAGGCACTAAGTATGCTTGGGGTGACAAGCAGGAAGCAGCATTTCAATTGCTGAAGCAGAAACTTTGCAGTGCACCCATTTTGTCCTTACCGGAAGGGACAGATGATTTTGTGGTATATTGTGATGCTTCCATTCAGGTATTGGGATGCGTACTCATGCAACGTGATAAGGTCATCGCGTATGCGTCCTGACAGTTGAAGGTTCACGAGAAAAACTACACAACACATGACCTGGAATTGGGAGCAGTTGTGTTTGCACTTAAGATTTGGAGACACTATCTATATGGAACAAAGTGCACAATCTACACGGATCACAAGAGCCTCCAGCATATATTTGACTAGAAGGAGTTGATCATGCGACAGCGTCGCTGGGTCGAACTCCTGAACGATTATGAATGTGCCATTCGGTATCACCCGGGTAAAGCTAACGTGGTAGCTGATGCCCTCAGTAGGAAGGAGCACTTGAAACCTCGTCGGGTACTAGCACTACAGTTCACCATTCATTCGGGGTTACCCGAACAGATACGCGATGCGCAGCTAGAAGCAGTTAAGGAAGAAAACATCAAGGCCGAATCTGTGCGAAAGATGTAACGCGATTGGGAAGTAAACCCCAATGGTGCCCGGTATTTCATGAATCGTATATGGGTACCTCTCTACGGAGACCTCAGAAAGCTAATTATGGACGAAGCTCACAAATCCCGATACTCTGTCCATCCCAGTTCGGACAAGATGTATCAAGACCTTAAAGCCGCGTACTGGTGGCCCAACATGAAAGCGGAGATAGCCACCTACGTGAGCAAGTGTTTGACTTGTGCGAAAGTCAAGGTGGAATACCAGAAGCCATCAGGGCTACTTCAACAACTTGAGATCCCAGTGTGGAAATGGGATCAGATCTCGATGGACTTTATCACTAAACTCCCATGAACTCCGGGTGGTTGCGATACCATCTGGGTAATCGTGGATCATTTAACTAAGTCCGCACACTTCCTAGCGATCAAAGAAACAGATAAGATGGATAAGTTGACTAGCATCTACATTAAGGAAGTAGTTTCTCGGCACGGAGTGCCAATGTCCATCATCTCAGACAGAGATTCTCGTTTCACGTCCAACTTTTGGCAGTCACTTCAGAAAGCGTTGGGTACACTCTTAGATATGAGCACAGCTTATCACCCTCAGACGAATGGTCAAAGTGAAAGGACTATTCAGACCTTGGAAGACATGCTTAGGGCATGTGTGGTAGACTTCGGGAACAGTTGGGAAATCCATCTGCCTTTAGTGGAATTCTCGTATAAGAACAGTTACCATACGAGTATTCAAGCGGCACCGTTTGAAGCATTATACGGTCGCAAATGTAGATCACCGATCTGTTGGGCAGAAGTCGGTGACAGTCAACTCACAGGTCCTGAGTTGATACTTGAGGCTACTTAGAAGATTATGCAAATCAGAAACCGCATGGCAACCGCTCGAATTTCAAGTAGGCGACCGCGTCCTGCTGAAGGTGTCACCCTGGAAGGGTGTAATCCGTTTTGGGAAACGAGGCAAACTAAACCCATGGTACGTAGGACCATTTGTGATCTTGAAGCGTATCGGGCCAGTGGCTTATCAATTAGACCTTCCTGCCGAACTCAGTGGAGTTCACAACGTTTTTCACGTGTCAAATCTGAAGAAGTGTCTATCAGATGAGACCCTAGTCATTCCATTGGATGAGATTCAAGTGGATGAACAACTGTATTTTGTGGAACAACCTATCGAGATCATGGATCGTGAGATCAAGACTCGAAGGCACAGCAAGATACCGACCGTCAAGGTTCGTTGGGACTCTAAACGTGGACCGGAGTTCACGTGGGAAAGAGAGGACCAAATGAAAAGCAACTACCCACACCTTTTTGCAGCTGAGTAGCAGTCTAAGGTTACCACCAACTAAATTTCGGGACGAAATTCTTTCAACACGGGGATGATGTGATAGCCTGGGAATTTCTTGTACCATTGCTAACAAACTAAATCTTTGTGCGTTGCATTCTAAACCGCGTTTACTCAATTTTCGGGACGAAAATTCTTTCAACATGGGGATAATGTGACATCCCGGCTTTTCAGGTATCTTAAACGCGCTACTGCACGGTTATTCATTCCTACGCTAATTTGATTCAGAGAATTAAATTACACGCTCGCAATAACTACGCTAACTTTTGAATGCATTGGGTAAATTACGTGCTATGTGTTATTAGACGTTTGTAAGTTTGTGAATTACGTGCTATATATAATAAGTAAATTGCCGAACCAAACCGAGCTGCAAAACGTGTCGACCACACCTCCTTGTGGCCCAAGGAACTCCTAAACTTGAGGCCCAAGCTAATGACCCAAACCCCCCCCCCCCTTGCGGTCGCACGCGCCCCCCACCCCCTTTCTCCTTTTCTTTTTCCCTTGTGATATATATATACAAGTATGCATGAGTTAGGTTTTTTTTTTAAATAAAAAACAAGGAACCCTAGCTCCAAGAAAGCCGACGGCAGCCCCCCCCCCCCCCCTCTCTCGATCGCACAAGCCTCCAACCCCGGATTGATTCCAATCTTGTCCCGGTTCGCTAATCTTCATCGTTTCAAGGTTAGGGTTTTAATTGTTTTACAAATCACATTAGGGTTTGTAATCTTGATCATGATTATATGTATTGTTAGGATCATTGGTATAAAAAGTGTTATGATTTGTGATTAGTTCGGTTAATTGTGCGAGTTTTTGCGATTGTGATCTTAGGATGAATACAAAAATCATAGGCTGCGTTTTAGCAATAAAAATCATATTATATGATTAGGGTTTGCATGAATATTGATGTACATGATGATATGTGACAAATAAACCTGTTATTGATCATTATTATTTAGCGTCTTGATCGTTTAAGCGTGTTCTATTGCGATAAAAGTCGAAAACAGGTTGCTGAATAGCATTTACAGCCAACTTCAATTGGCTGTAACCTGATCATTATTTATCGAAAAGTGGATTTTCTGAAGCCTAAAATGTGTATTTTTGAAAACGCTTCTAATGGCGCCGGATTCATATTTTTCTGAGGTCGTTTGCTATTTTTAAGTGGTCATTTAAGTGCAGCAGCTGTAGCTGCGTAAATTCTGAAAATTTGCTAGTTGTTTATCGAGTCGGATATCATAATATGTAGAGGTTTGGGTCACGAAATTTGTACAGTAACAGGAGACGGGAATTTACGGAAAACTCCCACTGGAATTTTGTTAATTGGATGAACAATGATTTTTAAATAATTTTTCCCGTGGACTGCAGTCAGAAAGCGACGAATCTGACTGCAGCCTAGTATATAAATGTTTATAAATAATTGGTAAAGTTTTAGGACTTGAAAAGTTTACATAAAATTCTACAGTTTAGTTGACATCTCCTGTAAAGAAATTGGAATTTTTAGAACGTTGAAACTATTTTATAAAAATCCTCGAAAACAGCCTAGTTATGAGCATACAAGCTGAAACATGATAACTTGCGTATGTGTGTACCAAAGTGTTGTATGAGTTGATTTGTGTTTATGACAAGTTGGTTTGATCACTATTTTGTTATGATGATACTGTTCATGCATGATTGTGTTTTCGAATTTGTTATTATGTGTGCCGCATTGTGTGTTAGTTATGCGTAGGGTTTGTATCAGTGTGTTCACACACTAACTTTAAATCGATTGACATGTTAGGACGCAATTAGCGGTCCCATCATTTGCTACTTCTGTGTTACACTAACCGAGCAATTAAAGGTGAGTTCACGGCCCCTATTTTATCCGGTTTTAAACAACAGGGGGAGAAACATGTATACATTCTATAACTCTATCTTTTTACGTTATGCGAAATTAACGTCGTTAAACTACTCGGTAACTAAGTTAATGTTAATGTACGTTATGGTCACTAAGCAGCTATATCACGGAAGTACTCGACAAACTCTCGGATCGTTAGTATTGGTTTAGATAGCGGGGAAATTATAAGTAGTACTACTGGGCCCGACAAGCCCCACCCGAGCTAGTCGCGCTAGCCGACCGGGAATGGTCAACGGGTGATTAATTTGGCCTAACTTTCGCCATGGTCAGTGATAGGCCTGGCAACACGGAGGCACAACAGTCAGCTTCGATCGTGAACACTTATTGGACGTAACTTTAGGCTCGCTACCTACATGTTAACATTGAACTTAATTACGAACCAACATTATTATTCCGGGTTAGGAATAATGGAACCATCATTATTATTCCGGGTTAGGGATAATGGAACTATATCGTTATCCCGGGTTAGGGATAACGGGGGAAACAAACTTTTAACCGAACTTGTGAACTTATAAAAACCTGTGAACTCACTCTTCTTTAATGTTGACACTTGTTTCTTTACATGTTTCTCAGGACGCTAGGAGCGCTAGGTGCACTCACTTGCACTGATCAAGACATTTTTTTTATCGAGTCTCATTTACGAATATTGTTTTGGGATTTTTGGTATTGGCGTTTATGTTGGCGCCCGTTACTTAACTTTACTTTAATGCTTCCACACAACTTAGAAACTAATGCTTCCGCTAAACTTTGAAACTAAACTAAGATAATTTGAAAATAATTATGAATGGTTAAACAAATGTTTTTGGAAAACGTTTAAACAAATCATATAGAGTCGTTCGATATTACTAGTGTCTCAGATTCTAGTTTGTTCACACGCCTCGCGGTAATACTCCGCAAGTGGAAATTGAGGGTGTGATAGCTGGTACTTCCTGTATGTAAATATTCCGTCTTACATTGTAAGCATGGCGTTATTTAAGTTACTAGAAGTTTTGGACCTTGACCAATGTTGATATCAAGTTCGTGAAGTCTTTTATGCACTTTCCTGCTCCAACTTCGAGCACACACAAAGTTTCCTATATTAGTCTTCATATGAAACCTCTATAAAACATTCTTTCATCCAATATTCCCAAACTTCAATTCCCTTTCAAGTTCACACTCGAAAGGCAAAACATCAATGACCTTTCGGTTTGTTTGAACAACCAGAAGTGTCGGTGTAGAAGTGAGAAAATATTGCTATGGATCTCACCACCAAACTACCAAGCACTCGCAGAGATCATGATGCCATTTGGACAATCATTGACCGTCTAACTAAGTCAGCACACTTTTGTCAATTCATGAGGATTTCCTCTACTAGCAAGCTTGCTAAGATATATCTCAATGAGATTTTATCACGTCATGGTGTTCCTTTAAACATCATAACAAATCGTCATCTCATTTTTGGAAAATCCATGCAATTTGCCATGGAAACCAAACCAAATCTAAGCACTGTTTATAATCCTTAAACGAAATAAACAAACCGAAAGAACAATTCAAACACCCGAGAACGTACTTAGAGTTTTTGTGATTGACTTGGGTGGTAGTTGTAATCCGCATTTGCCGTTGATCGAATTCTACTACAACAAGAGTTATCAATCTCACATTTACAAGGTTCTCTTGAGGCCTGGTACAATCTGAAATGTTGTGCGCCTATCTGTTGGAATGAAGTTTAAATCATCGGATCTAAACTTATTCCTAGAAACAACAGATGAATACGATAGACAAAGTTCGTTGGAAATCCTAACGTGGCTTACAGTTTATTTGGAAATGAGAGGATCGAATGAAAGCGAAATATCCACAACCTTTCTCACAAGTTTCCTTTAACTAAATTTCGGGACCGAATTTCCTAAAGTAGGGGAGACTGTGACATCTACACAATTTCAGTCCTCAAATTTAATCAGTTTTACACAACATACACCTCGGAACAAGGACATAATGTAACACCCCGACCGCGTAAAAACAACAAACCACGGCGGAAACGTCGGGGAGTTACGTTACGAATTGTTTCACAAGACATGGTACTTGAAATTTTGTATTATTGAATTGATAACATGATTACATTGTCTTGGAGTTAAAAATGAAATAAACATTACAATTGTCTTCCGAGTTTTAAAGAAACTATGGCCCGAGTCCGTCCTATGTGTAGAAAGCATTGTAACATCAAACATTGACTCCTGAAACATATGTGAAAAGAAAGTCAACATAAAAAGCCGGTGAGTACATAGGTTTTGTGAGTGTGTCAAATTCATGGCTTTGTATACATATTGCAATACATCGTTAGACTACTAGAGTCGTTAAGTGAAAACCTTTTATCAAAAGTGTTTGATATTGCAATATAATTAACCAACTAACACAAGTTGGTTAGAGTTTGTGAAAATCTTGTAGCCATGAATATTGACCAAAACATTTCTCTTTGTAAAATCGAGTAATGAATTGATTTAAAAGAACACTTTGTATGGTTTATATATTTAAGTGAAAATCGTTGCGTAACATTGTTCAAAACAATTTGTTCAAGTGATTTGAATAACGCCACGATATGTAATATGATAAAAGCACTTATATATTGCAAGTACCAGCGGTGTATCCACCATGCTTTTATCACATTACACACGTCTCGTTATCTAAATCACTTACCATAAACCAATTGTCCAATTGTCCGTGTTATAAATCAATCGTCCGTGTCATAAATCATTTGTACGTGTCATAAACCCTTTGTTCGTGTCATCAATAAATCATCTGTGTTATAAATCATTTGTACGTATCATAAACCCTTTGTTTATGTCATCAATAAATCGTCTGTTTTATAAACCAATTGTTCGTGTCATCAATCAATCGTCCGTGTTATAAACCAATCATCCGTGTTTTAATTGTGAAAACTTTTGGTCGTTCTTTAATGAACACATTCAAACTGTGTTGACTATACCACCAAAGGGTATCTTTAATAGACCATCAAAGGGTCTCTTTAAATAGACTAACAAATCAACAACTGATTTGTTAATCAGAAACAGTTTCTGTCACTTCCCAAACTACCCACCAAATTCCAGTGAATAGCCTAGTAACGGGATTGTCAGTCCTATGGTACCATAACATACTACTGGTCGGCTTGGCCAAAGCTAATGAATATCATTCGTGTCATGGAAAACGCACCAACAAGTTTGTTCACATTATTGAAATCGTGGTGTTTTATATAAACCATAGCTTTTGTTTTGAAAACTTGAAAACGGTTTAGCACATATGAATCACCCCAAAACATTTGCAAAACGTAAAAGAGGGGAACTATGTACTCACTTAGGATTGCAAGAGTGTACTTGTTTCAATGATCAAACAAAGCTCAAGAGTTCAAGGGTTCAAGCATGTCATAATATCGTATAAATATGTTAGTGTCTCAGGACTTTAATCGTAGGATCGGATAGAATGAGGTCTTGGAACTATATGAGTGTTGGAACTCATATGAAATGGTTTAACAAGCTCAACATTCTGATTTGAAATGAATCCTAAGTGCTTTTGACCCTTTATGACTCGTTATGGTAGCTTATGCTACTTTAACGGGTCATTCGCGTAAATATATGTTTGGATGGTTAAATATGTATTATGATAAGTCTTATTTGCCAAAACATGTTTGGTAATGTTATAACATTAGTTTATATATCAAAACTTTTGTTACATATGCTTAAAATTGATTTATGCACAAAAGGGCATTTTGGTCATTTTTAAAGTGCATAAAAGCGACTTATCATAACACTAACCAAACGACATGACCATAAGGTATAAGCTCAGTAGCTTATGCCCTATACAACTATGGTCACAAATATATGTTTGGTCGGATCCTAATAAAGCACTAAACTTGAAATGACGAGTTATATATGTCAAAACTTGTCTAACTAAGTTGCAAAAACTGATTTGGTATCAAAACATAGTGTTTTGATACCCAAAAATAGTTCCGTCGTAAAATGCACATTTTGCGCATTTTGACCGAAACTTTGACTCGTCACTTCGACTAGTAAATGTGGTAATCAGAAGGAACATAACCTTCGTGTTAAAATGCACATTTTGCAATCCCTATGGATTATAACCTTCGTGATTACGATCACGTTGCAAGTTCAATTGAACTTTGACTTGACCAAATATGGTCAAAACTGAAAGTCAAACAGAAAGTCAACTGTTTGACTTTTAGCTCAAAATAAGCTAAAATAATGAAAAAGACTAAGGAAGAACACTTACTTGTGTTCTAAGATGGAACGAATGCTCAATAGAAGGCCTCCAAGAAGAAGCAAACTCCAATATAGAGCAGTAGGAGAAAAAGAGGAAATGAGCAAGTTGGATGAATGAAAAATATTGGCTATTTATAGTGTTCTTGAAGCTCTAGGATCAATCCAAGTGTCAAGAGTGTTCTCCAAGGATTAATAGGATTGCAACAAGTGTTAGAATCAGGTTACAAGGCTTGATCATCCCACAACTTGGTCACCAAGCAAGAAACCAGCTGGCTGTCAAAAACCTGCTGCTCTGACAGGTCCTTACGAACCATATGGCTTGCATGCTTACGGTCCGTAAGCATGGGACCTGGGAGCAAGTTTTGAAAAATGACAGTTTTGGCCCATGAACTTGTTTCATCGCGTTTTGTCGCTTTTAACACCCGTTAACCTAATTTCAGGCTTTATAAGGATGTTAAAGCAAAAGGGAATTGAAATATGCCTGGAAATGTCATGGATGTCTGTTCCTTCAGTTGTATGTTTAACTGATTAGATTATGTCCTTGTTCCAGAATGTTTTTCGCGTTAAATTAATTACGTTTACGTAATAGTTTATGACTTCACTTCCAGAAAGGGTGTGAGACCTTGAAAACAACACGAATTGAAAATGTACAAATGTTATAAGCAATTATACAAATCTCGAAAATAAAACACAAGATTTCATTGATTGAGAAATTGTTCAGACTTGTAACATGATCGAATCACCACAAATATCACAGTCTCCCCTACTTTACGAATTTCGTCCCGAAATTTAATTAGAGGAAACTTGTGAAAACAGATGTGGGTATTTCGCCTTCATTTGATCCTCTCGTTCCCAAGTAAATTTCAGGCCACATTTGGATTCCCAGCAAACTTTAACTATGGTATTCGTCTACACTTGAGTTTCTTGACTTCACGGTCCAATATCTCCACAGGACTCTCGACAAAGTGCATAGTGTTATCAACGTGAATTTCGTAGAGGGGGATGTGGAGGTTTGTATCGGCTAAACACTTTTTCAAATTTGACACGTGGAATGTTGGGTGAATATTCCCAAGTTCCAGAGGTAGCTCAAGTCGGTAGGCCACTTTTTCGATTCTCTCAATGATCTAGAATGGTCCAACATATCGTGGTGCAAGTTTTCCTTTCTTCCCAAATCTGACCACACCTTTCCAAGGGGATACCTTGAGTAGGACGTGATCACCAACTTGGAATTCCAAGGGCTTGCATCGCTTGTCCGCATTTTGATGGCTTCTAGCTGTCAAAAGGTTATCGTGAATTTTCTTGACTTTGTCTGTTGTGTCGTGAATGAGTTCAGGTCCTGTGAGTTGAGCTTCACTGACTTCATTCCAACAGACAGGTGAACAACATTTTCGACCGTATAGAGCTTCGAAAAGCGCCATGTTGATGCTGGCACGATAACTATTGTTGTAGGAGAATTCAATCAACGGTAGATGAGAATCCCAACTACCACCATAGTCGATCACACATGCTCTAAGCATATCCTCCAGTGTTTGAATTGTCCTTTCAGACTGTCCATCCATTTGAGAATGATAAGCAGTGCTTAGATTGAGTTTGGTTCCCATGGCAGATTGCATGGTCTTCCAAAAGTGAGATGAGAATCGAACATCTCAGTCAGATATGATGTTCAAAGGAACACCATGACGAGATACAATTTTATTATCGTAGATTTTGGCGAGTTTGTCAGTAAAAAGTATGCTGACTTTGTTAGACGATAAATGACTTCCCAAATAGCATCATGACCTCTAAATGTGCGCGGTGGTTTAGTGATGAGATCCATCATAACGTTCTCCAACTTCCATACCGGTATTTCTAGTTGTTCAAGCAAACTAGATGGGCGTTGATGTTCAGCCTTGACTTTAAGACAAGTTAGGCATTTAGATACATACAAGGCAATATCTGTTTTCAAACCCGGCCACCAATACTGGGTACAAAGATCCTTGTACATTTTGTCTGCACCAGGATGGATGAATAACCAGATGTAACCCTTGTGCAAAATTTCGGGCTTTCAAAAACTTTTTTCTTTGAAAGCAATTCGATAACCGAAACCTAAACGCAATCCGTTTAACGTGACGCACACACCAGGATGAGGACATAAGATACACATACCCTAAGTACCCGTTACATAACTTAGAAATAAGTTATGAGGGTTTAGGAATGAGAAAAACACGTTTGTACAAGTTCAGGGACTATATTGCAACAACTGTGAAAGTCTGCCGATTCTCGTATTTCTAATACGGACCTTGAGTAGACATCCAAAAATTCTTGTATACAATAAAATCTCGTATCTTATTGAAGAGATTACAAAAACAACAATCATTGCGCAATTTCGATCATTTTCGTATTCGTTAAAACGTTTTACGTAATATAGCGAAACTAGAAACCGTACAACCGAACGAACTGACACCCACAACATTTTTTAGCATAATTAAAGTTACATATACTTTAACATCTTTATAAAGCCTAAAAATTAGCTTAACGGGTGTTAAAAGCGACGAAACGCGACAATGCAAGTCCAGGGACCAAAGCTCCCTAAAAGAAAAAATTGGCCCCCAGACCTGCTTACAGACCATACACACATTCCCTTACAGTCCGTAAAGGGTGCCCAGCATAGCAGCTTCTAGGCTACAACATGGAAGCCTCTTGTATCAAGCCTTGCACACCAAGTTCACCATTTTGCCACCTTCCTTCTGGTTGCAACACCTCACTAAACACTGTAATGATCTTGTGAATTCTTGGAGAACACTCTTAACACTTGTCATGATCTTGTACCACCTAAACTAGTATAAATAGCAAGCACCTCATTCATCATTCCTTGCTCATTTCTCACTTTCTATCTCCCACTCTCTTGGAGCTTGTTTCTATCCTTTGGAGACTTCCTGCCTGAGATCTTAAATGTTCCTAAACACAAGTAAGTTCTCATCCTAGTCTATTTCATTTCTTTTAGCTATTTTGAGCTAAAAGTCAAACATTTTGACTTCCTATTTGACATTCGGTTCTGACCTTAATTGGTCAAGTCAAAGTTCAATTGAACTTTGCAACGTGATCGTAATCAAGAACTTTGCCCGACAAGCCCCACTCGAACTGGTCGCGCCAGTTAGACCGAATGTTGATGGTCACGGGTGTTGAATTTGCCTAACACTTAGCCATGGTTAGTGATAGACCTGGTACAACAGGGGCAGCAACGTCAGCTTTGGATCGAACACTTTGTTGACATGACCTAGGTTAGCTACCTAAATATATAACATAAACATGCTAATCAATTTAACAACACGGTTCAAGTATTGAATTGTGAACAACTTATAACAACACGAGTTGGGTTTTGATCGGGAATAACTTATAGCAACACGATTCGGGTTTTGAATTGGGAACAACTTTTAACAACACGATTCAGGTTTTGAATCGGGAAACTTGAACATTCTAACTCGGGTTTAGATCATGGGTTGCCTATCATAACATACTGGTTTGGTATTTGAACCAGTGGAAACAACTTATCTTATATCTGTAAACTAAAACCTGTGAACTCACTCATCATAATTGTTGACACTTGATTTTTACATATTTTCTTAGGTTGCTAAGGTAGCACACATCAGGACTAGGATGCATTATGGTGTCGCATCGATTTCATCAAATATTTAGACACAACTATAAATTACATTAACTATTTTGGTTTTGTAATTATTACGCTTCCGTAACTCAATTGTATAAACAATATTTTCTCATTAATGAGAAAATATGAATAATTTTTTTGAACTCATATAGTGGTCCTTCAGTATGACTAATGACTATGATCCTGGTTTGTCACGCGCCTCCCAGTAAAATCCCGCAAGTGGATTTTTGAGGGTGTGACAGATTGGTATCAGAGCCAATGGTTATAGTGAACTAGGTTTGCATTAGAGAGTAGACTTAGTCTATAGCCTTAGACATTGCATTAGTCATACACCAACATAGACACTAATACATGACATACAAGAACACTCATACATGATATGCCTACGCACATGACATCAAAGCATACATTGAAATTTCGGGCATGTCGACATCATCCACTTCACTCTGTGATGACATGGCACACATCAATATCTTCGGGTCTTCATACCTAGTGGCGACGTGCCTGTGATTGCCAACAACCAATATCTACTCCTTTCCGAGGGCCATGAGACGGAGCCTCTAGAGGAGCTTCTAACATCAAAATCATCTGCACCTCTTCCTACACCACATAGCTGAACAAAACACCAACCTGAGCCTACCGATGGCACTATCGGGTATAGTGAGCTTTCTCATGCCCATGTTTAGCGCGACACCCAACATTGACACATATTTCTTTGGAGTTCGGTTCATCGAACCAAGTCCTTTCTCCACCAACCAACGACAACACCCCGACCCAACTAGTTTTACTTTTCTTCAACCTAAGCATGTGGGCCTTGCATGTGGCACTCTGCGTTACGGCATACTGTTGCACACGTTATTGCCGGAGTCCATTGACACTGAGATGTCATCATTTTCCTGAACCCTGATTCACATCTTTGGTTGATATATTTATTTCTTTTGGAAGATGGATTGACCATGAAGACGGAGCGCCTTGCTTATTGTATACTCAAACTCTCTTCTAACTCGGACGACTTAATGACTAATTTGCTTTTCCAGTATCATAAGTTAATGGATCACTTTCATCTCTTGAAGTCATAATTCACGTGCATGTTTGTTCCATGCACACTTTTATATCTATAATCCGTTGGATTGGATTCACATGGTTTGCTTCAACTTGAGTGAGTCCTCGGATCAATCGATTCTAGACTTCTCTTTCTGATATAACTCCTAGTTGATCAACATTTGGGTGATTAACTAAGATTTTGATGACCTTATCATTTTGACAAATACTCCGTACTCGACTGTTTAATCTGAGGGACATTTTGACACATGATAGGTCGAACTCGGGTGAGCATGCAAATCAACTTATCATTACGGGTGCACACGTAATAGTAATTTGCGATGCATGAGAATCCTTGTGAAACCTTGTGTATGTATAAATTGTCCTAACCTATGAATTCCTCAATTAAAACTTCCATTATCGGTAGAAGTTCTCATTATCAGGCACATTAAGCTATCGTGAATAGAATCCCTCAATATTACTATTATTGTCATAATTATATTTTACTCATGTAAGAGTCTTAGTGAAACTAAGATCCCCTCATAACCTATCATTATGGTTTAAACCCTACCAGAATTTTAGTGTAAACCTTTCAGCACAGCGCATAAATGAAATATGAAGAATCTCTCGTACGTTTACACTTTATCCCATATGCTTAACCACAAAATTTCCTTTGACCCTATTACTCATGTCTTTTGACTAATCTTTAGTCTAACTTGATTTACGTCCCCGCATACCTAACTTTGCGACCATATTTCCACAAAACGGTTCCATCATCTCAAGAACATTGGAAGACAGAGATACAAGTTTATCAACACCCAGATGAAAGTGATGGTCTACAAAATAATCTTCTCCCTTGTATTGCTAGATTCATTGTTCCATAATAATTTTCCCTTCTAAGCTAGTTTATCCCCTAGCTGTTGCACTAGTGGACGCTTACCGTTTAGTGCGACAGTTAGTTATTTTTGTTGACGTAGACGCAGATCTCACTCCATGGTCGTGGTCGCACTACATATTTGAAACATTATGCATAAACTCCCATCAAATGTGTGCTCAAATTTTTAAAAAACTTGGTGAACTCGTGTTTTTGATCCTTGGTGATCACTTTTTGGATTTTGAAGATGGTGATGTATTGTTATTATGACCATACTATTTTTCGAATATATTTTCCCGCCCTTGTAATGAAATTTCATGGCAACGTATGTGATGTTCCTAATACACACGTTTTAGTTCAACCCTTCAAACTTGGTTGCCTACATGTTCGACTAATTACACACTTAAATTCATACATGGATTTTAGTAAAACCATTCTTATTCACATGTGGGTAAGCTCAACGACTGTGGAGAACGCTACAATTGACCCGGAGCACTACGAATTCAACGAACCATTACTTTGCTATATAACTCTCTTTGCGTCAATACCTTCAATTTAGCGCTTCCAATGACTAGTGGTGTCATTTTATTTCTATTTATACCGCTTGTGTGAGACCAACTACATCCACATTTTCAGATTTACTGTCTCACTAGTGATTCTAAAACAATTATGAAGAACGGATTGATGACAATCGCGTCTTGGTATATTCTTCAGGTATTTTCTTGTTGTGCTAAAATCAATGTCATAGTCTTGACTGACCTTGTTATATGCTAATCCTCGCATGGCTAAATTACTTTCTACGAACGTTACTCGAGGAGTGAGTAGCCATACTTAAGTTTATCAAGTGCAGGAGCATAAAAGAAAATTTTCTACCTTCATGAAGTATGCCAAGGTTAACACCCATTCCATGTGAAATTGCCATACTTATGTATAGCTTCATTGATTTCTTGTTCGTATTTATCGTTCTTCGACCCAAAGCTGTCCATCTATTACAATCAACTACAACCAAAGTGTCATGATCAGTTTTAACCAAAAATCTCATTTCCCTTCGTATAAATGTGTCGAGACGTTAACATCCTGAAATAAAGGGCATAATGCCCGACTTGAGTTTTCATCCAATCCGTTGATAAATCTACCCAAATCACCAGTTTCATACAATTAATATTATTCCTTTCTAGAAGTCTTACGTACGATGGCATCATCACTGTTATCTTGTAGGGGTAAATGTACCATTTCTGATCTTTGGTAGCGATGCCTCATCCCAACAAATCCCTCTGACACTCACTTTGAACTATTTCCAACCCGGTTACGTTGGGTAAGTTACTGGCGGTGCTCTCAACACACGTGATCCTAGAATTTGTGCAATTTGGCGTTTAAAAACTACCTTTAACACAATTCCAGTTCGGTTTTATTTTGTTGACCCTTCGTCTATGACGTATGACATTCGTGTCCATTTGGGTAACCTTAAAATATACATTAGATACACTTGATATGTGAAGTGTTGGCTCCTTAATATTGTAGGAACGTCCACGATTAGCAGGGGAACCTAAATTTGTTATCTATTGTCCGATTAGGCGGAAACTAATGACAAGTTAACCAAATAACAAGAATTACCCATTTAAATATTGTTTTCATTGATCTAAAGTTCAATACATTCGAGAACTGGATCCGACAGAACTTCGCCGTCTCTGTGCCAAAATCTCTCCACGTTACAAATGAAATCCCAAGGCACCTATTTATAGGTTTCTAAGTTCGCTGGTGAGGACTGAAGTTCGGGCGAACTTGACTTAGTCAAGTTCGGTCGAACTTGACCTCATCAACACAACCTTGAGTGAACTTGTCTTCTATCCCTCATACTTATGCCTAGATTCTAACAGATTAAGCCCTATTCACTCAGACTCGATATACAATGACGTAGGCAACAGACATATGCACCAACAGACTCCCCCTTGGATGATGCCGCAATCATTTTGACTGTTAAAATCTTCTGAGTCTTTTGATCTTTAGTTCTTGAATAAACTTTATCATCTTCATCTTTATATCCTCTTTCTCTTTCTTTGAACTTTGTCTTGATAAACTTTTAATCAACATGCTCCCCCTAGCTTTAAGCTTTAGTCTCAGACTCCCCTTTGCTTTGATCTTTAGACTTCAAACTCCTCCTAGCTTTGAGCTTTTTGAAATCTTTTGACAATGTTTTATCCAGCTCCCTCTAAAATTTACTACATGTCTAAATAAATTCTGACATTCAAATAAACATTTCAGATTCACTATTTTGAAATTTTGTACTATCAACATTTCAAACTTTCATCTTCACTTCAAACTTTTCAAAAACTTTGAATGTTTCAAGCCCAACTTAATGACCTTGAATACATTTTACATTTAAATCCTTCAACTTTCACATTTTTAACATTTTATTTGTGAAAATTCAATTAGTTGATCAAGTCTAAGTTAAAGACCTTGATTAACCAAATATGTTAAACAAGTCTAAATTAATGACCTTGATTTGAAAAACCGTTATGAAAAATCTGATTTTAAAGTTTCAAATTAATGAACTTTTACACATTTATCAGATTTTCTTACCAGACTTCGAAGATCCGTTCTCCATCATTGGCTCATTGAAACTAATGTAGAAACAAATCTTTTTGAATTTTAGAAAATTTATGCTAAAACACACTGGAAATCTTTTTGGTTTTATCTTTGAAAAGCAAGTAAAGTATTTACAGAAATTTTTAACAAGTAAAGTAAACTATGTACAAACATATTTACAGACATATTTTTGTGAATTCATGTCTAAGGATCATATCAGTTTGTTTGAAGCATATCACCAGTACCGTTGACCTTTTTGAAGACTTTAAGTTTTAAACTCGTTTACCTAGATTGTCGATATGATTGTCCACTTAAACTTTACCACGTTTCTCAATTGTTCCAAGATATGTTAGGATATGATTTATGAAACTTGACTTAACTAAGTTTCCCACTTCTTGAATATACTCCCGAATCCAGATTCCCTGGATTTCATCTTACAGGTGAATATAGTGTAATTGATATCTGTATATGGGTTAATGCGAGGCCTTGAGAGCTCAAGTTAGTACTACCGTACAGACAAAGAGATGAAGGCTCGTCTTTAAAGGTGTGTTCCACTTAAGGAATCTTTTCAGCATTGCAAATGATTAGATCTTTCGATTCTTTTCAAATTTTGCATGCTAGTTTGGTGTTTTTAGCAAAAGCATTATAGAAGTTCTAGGCTATTGCTTCCGCAAAATCAGAAGAACTTGTATAATACCCCAGATATCAACTATCTATAAAGACCTTGTATCTCAGAATCAGGTAACCCTTCAATCGAAATTTCAGAGTACTAAGTCCATATATCGAAGATGTGTTAAACCACAAGTTTAAGCAGTTGCTAAAATTAGTTTATATCTCGAAAACAATCTATTGAACGTGTAAAGCCTATCGACACATCCACAGTAAGAGTTTATCACTATTAAACTTTACAATTTTTTAGCATACTTAATAGTCCACTGATGTACTATCATTTCCTTTTCGACAACCAAATTCTTTTTGTCTTTTTCAATGTTTTTGTACATTTGAATTTTTAATGTTTTTGAATTTTCAACTTTTTCATATGTTTTTGATTTTTCTAAAAATTTCTCACTCCCCCTAAAATTAAAAACATATTTTTTGGATTTTAGATTTAAAGAAATTCTTTAAAAAATGTAACAAACCAATGAGGATCCCGAGAACTCGTCGTCCGATCCTTTTTTCATCTTCTGCATTATCACCTGTCAGCCGAACAAAACATTAAACTTTGATAACATCAACTTGTAGAAACCACTTGTAAGAACCACTTGTAGGAAATAAATTTTTACATGATTTTTCAATATAACAATCAGTGTTCTGTTTAATGGTGTGTATTTTCAAAATTTCAAACATTCTTTTCAACCACTTGTAATTTTAAAAACGACAATGATTAAGACGTTCTAGATAAGTTAAATACTCATGGAGCTCCGCTATCCTGTATCAACTTTGATAGAGTGGATTGAGACTCCTGCACATGAAACAACTATATGAAAAATAAAACCCAAACCTTTTTGGTTTTGGGTTTGTATTGATAAGCATCATAAACATGTTCTAACTCTTCATCGTATACAAAATCATCATCAAACATTTCATCCATTGTTAATTTTGAAAACATTTTGTCATTTTCTTTCTTTGTCTGTTTAATCGCTGACTCGTTCATTTTGACGTTTCCAGTTTTATCAGCAACAGACTTTGGTTTTTCTGATGATGAAAGCCTTTTCTTAGCAACCCATGATTGTAGCTTGCTTCTCGCTTTCTTGGTATAGAATCTAGAATCTTTGTTTTCATTAAACCTTAAAGTTTCACCTTTTTCAAAAATTAAGTTTTCAAACCTAAAAACTTGTTTTAGGTTTAACTTCTTCTTTAGCTTCATAGTTTCTATTTGACTCCGTGACAGGTTTACAATCTCTGGTTGTTTTTGCTTTTCATCTTTTGACCCAGTTTTTCTTCGTGGAAACACAGGCTTTAGATTCAGACACTTACGAGCAATGTGACCAACAGTATTGCATTTAAAGCAAGTCCAATTATCAGAACCATTTCCACTAGTAGGTTTCAATCCACTAGTGGACTTGGTCTTAGCCTTGTCCCGAAGTTCTTTCTCCTTTTCGAATTCATCATTCGATTTCTTACCGATCATACCTTCTTCTTGAACGGTATTCGTCCTATATACAAACTTCATGTGTTTACCT
Organism: Scalesia atractyloides; assembly: GCA_947069175.1. Lineage (NCBI taxonomy): Eukaryota > Viridiplantae > Streptophyta > Magnoliopsida > Asterales > Asteraceae > Scalesia > Scalesia atractyloides. The sequence continues at coordinate 17,768,797 of CAMTDV010000019.1, forward strand.
TTGTATTCATGAAATGGCGACTTCTGGTTCTTTCTCGGTTCTTCTTCACTTACCTCCAGACCCAATCCTGCTCTCCTGTTCTCAGGAAAATCACCACCAAACTTTCGATAATTGTTAGCATTCCTTTTGGGTTTCGAGTAAAATCTTTTCTCATTTTTCTCAAGATCATCTGATGAAACTTCTACAAGTTTGTAAAATTTATCAAGTTGATCCTCTTTCACGTTCCGAATCAGAAAACTATCATCGAAGTATAATCTATCGGATTCCTTAATCTTGTACATGACAACATTAGGATCATCACTTAGATCATGTTCAGATGATATATCGTCATCTTCAGATTGTGACTCCGAGTTTTTCAAACCTGATTTGGCACTTTCAGAGCTGCCTTCATCAGAATCATTTCCCAACACATTTTTAACCACATTTTTACCACCTCTTCATTGTCATCATTTGATTTCGTAAAGTCTATGTCAATGTTCTCAGGAAATTTATTTTTCTTTTCTGACAAAATGAGTAAATTAAATGTTTTTTCAATCTCATCATCTTTCTTGCAGGAATAACTTGCAAGAAGTGGTGGAGGAACACTTCCGTATTCTTTACGCTTTGATTTATCACCATTTTCCTCTGATTTAATCATAGGTAAAATGTGATCAATGACATACGCGTTTGTGGTGTAACTCTTGAGAAGCTGTCTTACCGGTTCCGTTTCTATTTTTATGTCGTGAAGCTCACGCTTTGTCTCAGCAATGGTGTTAATGTACATGTTAATTGCCTTTTGTTTTTCAATTACAGTTGCATTTAATATTTTGACATTAGCATTTAACTCCCGATTAGCATTATCAACATATTTATATTTGCTTGATATTTTGTCATAAGCTTCTTTTATGGTTCTGTAATCATAACAAAAGTTTTCGTTGTGTACACTCAATTCTCTTATGACTTTGACTTTATCAAGACATGGTTCCCAAGGACTTGCGCACTTTGTGCAAGGTTTTTCAACCTCCACAATTTTCACAACTTCCTTTTCAGACATTTTTACTTAAGCTTTTACCTTTTCTGCCTCTGATTTCAAAGCTTCTTGCCTTTGCATCTCAAGGTAAGCTAATTCTTCTTCCTCAGCTCTCTGCCTATAACCTTCCAGAATGGCATTTTCCAAAGCAGCATCGACATATGATGTATCAGATTCATCCACTAACTCTGCTATCATAGCAACACCAGTTTTCTTTCCGATGTATTTGTTCTAGTCAAAACCATCTTCTTCATGATCAGCAACAAGAGCTTGTTCGGCGTTCTTTGCAGGTTTATCTTCTACTTCGACTTGTGTTCTTTTTGGATATGGCTTGTATTGAAGAGCTTTCTTGTAGTACTCATTGTTGCTACCCAAAGGATTTTGATTTCCACTTGTTTCTTGATTGCTGCACTCTTGTTTGAAGTGTCCTTTTCGTCGACACCTGAAGCATGTGACTTTAGACTTGTCAAATCCAAGTTTGTTTTTTGAATTACCAATATCCCTTCCAGTGAGTGCCACAAATTTAGAAACTCTTCTGATGATGGAAGCCAAACTCCACTTTATATCCATCAGCTCCAACTCTTCTTCGTCCACCTGATCATAATCTTCGGCGGTCATTTCTAGATTACTAATATTTCCAGCAACGAGACTTTCAATGATTCAAGAACGGTAGCGAGAAGTGCTATGTGCTGTTTAGCCACTTTTTCCGGAAATACATTCTTCAAATCAACTGCTATGTTGCACTGGAAAACATTTGAATCAGAACTAGCTTAGTTTGTCTGATTTTGGAATGATGAGCTTGAACTTGCACTTGTATATCCAACATATGGAGAACTTTGACTTGGAGAAGAATTTGTATTTGCACTAAATGTTGTTTGAATTTTCGGGCTTTAAATCGGAGTATCTGGAATGCCTCCTTTGTAATAAACACCGACATCTTGAACAACATTAGCATTCTTTGATTTTGCAATCTTCATCAACTCCATTTCATGTCCTTCCAATTTGTCTATGAAGGTTGACAACTTGAAATGTCTCCAAGATGGACTATTCTTTAGAATCGTTAGATATGTTGTCCATTCTCCTTCTGGAAGTGCATCGGCCAACTTCTCGATTTGTTCTTCATTAGACCTTTTGATATCATGTCTTCGCATCTCGACCATGAGGTGACAATATCTATCGATCATCTGCTTCATTGTTTCTCCTTTAATCATCGTGAAGATCTCAAATTCTTTCTTGATTAAAGCCTTTTTGCTTTTGACCATTTCATCACTTCCTTTGAATTTTTCGCAAAGAGAATTCCATAATTCTTGCGAAGTGTCATATTCTGGCAATAATATCAAGATGTCTTCCTTCATTGATTGTTGTATCAAGCTGATCATTTTCTTCTCAGCAACATAATTATCTTTGTCAGTATTTGAAAACTTGTTCAGCGGAAGATCTTGATCACGTTCATCCTTTGGCCATTTGTAACCATCCTCAACTGCAACTCAGCTGTTGAATTGATTCGCTTGTATCCAGTTCACAAACATTTCCTTCCAACCTTCAAATTCGTCCATGCTCATTAGCTTTGGCGATTTTGACGTAGTACCCATTTCATTGTCGATGTTCATCTGATTTGCCGCAAGAACATTAGCGTTTGATGAGGAAGCCATTTGAGAGACAAACACGTTGTGGAAATCTTCCATTTTGACAACCTGAAGTCTTATCTGAGAATACGATCAAAAACACTCAAAAATTGACTAGAAACAGACAAGTGCTGTCGAACTTGTGTGAAAACAGGTTTTGATTTCAAGTTTCAACAAGTTTGGTCGAACTTAGAAACAATTTTCAATTTTTTCACACACACCTCAAGTTCGGTCGAACTTGAAGTTGGTTTTTGAGGAAAATTCAACCTTCGAGCGGACTTGAGGATTTTTTAGAAGAAACTGGTAAATTCGGTCGAACTTAGGTATTATTTCAAAGATTTCTCAAGTTCGGGCGAACTTGTTAGTGAGATATCAAATAAAATTTGATCAAGTTTGGTCGAACTTGATCAAAAGTATTGGAAATCTTACAACTTCGAGCGAAGATCACTAAAAAACCCTTGAAAAATCTATCAAGTTCGGTCGAACTTGACTAAAATCTTTGAAATTTTAATCAAATTCGGTCGAACTTGAGGTTAAGTTCGACTGAAGCTTGTTTCCAAAACATGGTTTTTCCAAATTTCTGATACCAAAACGTTTGAATTTGATGTCCAAACTCTCAGGGGTTTATTACCACTGTAATTTTACATGACATGTTCAAATTTAAACCAAATTTGTCCATGAAATCATCAAGTGTGTGAAAATGTTAAGAAAAATGATAGAATGGAATAGAATAAGAGAGATTCTTGTCTTAATTCCAGGAAATTTAGGTATCCAGGCTCTGATACCACTTGTAGGAACGTCCACGATTAGCACGGGAACCTAAATTTGATATCTATTGTCCGATTAGGCGGAAACTAGTGACAAGTTAACCAAATAACAAGAATTACTCATTTAAATGTTGTTTTCATTGATCTAAAGTTCAATACACTCGAGAACCGGATCCGACAGAGCTTCGCCGTCTCTGTGCCAAAATCTCTCCACGTTACAAATGAAATCCCAAGGCACCTATTTATAGGTTTCTAAGTTCGCTGGTGAGGACTGAAGTTCGGGCGAACTTGACCCCATCAACACAACCTCGAGCGAACTTGTCTTCTATCTCTCATAATTATGCCTAGATTCTAACAGATTAATCCCTATTCACTCAGAATCGATATACAATGACGTAGGGAACTGACATATGACCAACAAATATTCTGATCATTCTTTGATAACAAATGTGTTGAGCTCACCTAAACTATATTTTGTGCAACTCCCCACCCCCCTGCGCCATATATGTTAAATACACCAGTCAACATTATACCGCTGTATGACACACCGGTGTTCCAACTCTTGTGAGCATCTCCCGTACTTGACATTACTTGTTATGACATTCTTGATTATCGAGCTCCCACTAACTCAACTTGTATTTCGACTTAAGACCAAGTACAAATTGACATGTATTAGTGTTTTTTTCCTTTGTTAGTCTAACTTAATCTCTATTTGAAATCCCTATGTACGAATGTAATTCTAGGTATTGCATTCTCTTGGAGCCATAGTAGTTTCGTCTACTAGATTCTTGACATCAATATCACTTCAAGAAGATAGCTATGTCTATTTATCGAGTAAGTTATAAGCTTCGTCTTACTTGTGAATAGGAAACTGAACCGTCTGAATTCAATAACATGGTACTACTTTTAAAGCGCACCATTCTTTTCGTGTATACTTACATCATAGGCGACCCCTGTAACTCTTGAAAGTCGCACTTATGTGCACCTACTCTTCCTAAAATCGATTTGTTGCTTCGGCAATTGACTAGTCTATGCCTATATATAATAGCTTGTATTGGTTCAGATGCACAATTGAATCTCAATTGGCATTAACTATTATCTCGATCATGTATTATGAGTTTAACTCATCTCCTTGTACCGTCATATATCTTGACGCTCCCTTTAGCAATGAACTTGCAATATATCATAATCTAAATTTTCGGGACGGAAATTCTTTCAACAAGGGGAGGATGTGACACCCGGCATTTTCAGGTTAACAACGTTACCACAAACTCTGTTATCTCAAACATTCATTCATGCATCTTACTTGATTAGGGATAATTAAGTGTGTCGGTTAGTACACAAACACTTGCGTAATGGTAATTCGGGGAATTACGGAATCACACACGAGTATGTACTCGAACATTAGCGAACAACATGAATACTATTCCCGGGCAATTAAATAAATATAAATTATGTGAAGTTATATGCTATGTGACTTATATGTTCATCTTGTAAATTTATGTGAAATCGCGTACATACACGCGTAACAACGTGTTGACGAACCCATAACTGGACTATAGTGTATACCTTAGCCTAAATTTTGAGGACAAAATTTCAGTAACATGGGGAGAATGTGACAACTCAGAAATATCACTCTTACTCCAACGTTTTCAAACTCATGCCTATTCAATTTTCGAGATGAAAATTCCTTCAACTTGGGGATAATGCAACATCCATAAAAATCAGGTAATCTTCTTTGTGTTATACGATTTAATATTTCAGAAAACTCATGCCGCGATTAGTAGTCAAATGATAATATGTGTGTAATTATTTTACGACTTATAATACATATTCCATTTAAAAGCCGAACCCGAGCTTAAACCGTTTAAACCTTTCGCGAACCCAACACCTTACGACCCAAGTAAACCCAACCTGACACCCCAACCCATTGCCTTGTTTAGGTTCTAGCACCTAGCCGCCCCCCGCCCCCCCTTAGTTTCTTGGGAAATAAGTTTCTTGGGGAACAAGTTACTTGGGGAACAAGGAAGTATTACTTGGGGAACAAGGAAGTATCGGTATAAATAAAACCCTTGTCACAAAAATCAAAACCCTAATTCCCTATACCCCTTGGAGGCAACGACGACAGCCTCCCCTCTTCACGTCGCAAGCAGCCCCCCCCCCCTGTTCGATCGCAAGTCCTCCTCTTCGTTTCCTAGTTCTCTTCGTTTCAAGGTTAGAGTCTTGATTTGGTTTTCGGTTCATGATGTGATTTTGTGTAGACTTGTTTTTTATTATGTGTTGGTATGATAGCGTTATTGTTGTGCATGATTAGTATCGAATGGATTATGCGAATTGCGAGTTTATGATGTTATGTATGCGTATATGATCTTGGCTGCGTTTTCTTTACGAAAATCATGATAAAATGATTAGGGGTATGAAATCATTAATAGGGTTATGGAATAATTGATAAATAATCTGCTGTAAATTGTTATTATGAAGCATGGTGATCGTTAAACGTGTTTCGGGTAGCATCTAGAGGAAAAAGAATAGGCTGATTAGCGAAAACAGCCAAATTCAGTTGGCTGTAAACGGATCATTATAAATCGAAAAATTGATTTTCTGAAGTCTAAAACGTACGTTTTTGAAAAATTCTTCTAACGGCACCAGAATCGCATTTTTACGAGGTCGTTTACTATTTTAAATTAATTATTTTGTGCAGCAGCTGAAGCTGCATTTTTTCTACAGAAAATACGTGTTGTTTGATGGGTCATATCTCATAATTTGTGTAGAATTAAGTCATGAAATTTGTGCAGTAGCTAGAGAAGGGAGTTTCCGAAAATCTCCAACTGGAATTCTGTCAATCGGATAAACGACGATTTTTAAATAAATTTTCCCATGGACTGCAGTCAGAAAGTGACGAATCTGATTGCAGCCTAGTAAATAAAGTTTTATAAATAATTGGTAATGAGTTAGGACCTAAAAATTTTACACAATGCTTTATATAATGTTTGACATTCTGTAAATTAATTGGACTTTTTAAAATATGGGAACTATTTTATAAAAGTTCGTGAAAACAGGTCAGTTTCAGTGATCAAGGCTGGAACATAAACAAGTTTAGTTTTTCATAGTTGTATTGCTTATGACATCATGTGCCAATTTAACTTGTCGTATGATTATGTGAACATTTTGATAAGTTGGATTCTAAAGAATAGATGTAGGTGCACACGTGCTCAATTTAATGAATACATACGTAATGCGAATGTGTATATGTATAAGTTGTCAACATGGGTACTTGGTATGTGTAAGTTGCGTGAATAGACTATGTGTATTTTTTGAACACGCTAATAATTAAGTGGTAATCACAATAGGACGTGATTGAACCACTTCGACTCTAATTCCCGTTAAAAGTCTAACCGAGCAACTTATGGTGAGTTCACGGCCCCTAATTTTTTAATGTTTACAAAAACATGGGAGATAACATGTACACGTTACAGTGATGTATAGGTGGTATATATTACGGTACAGTAACGTCTTTCTATTTAGAGTTATGTTATACAGTTATGGTCATAAGGAAGCATATATCACTTGTCAGTCCCCTTAACACTTACGATGTTGTTAGTATTGGATTATAGCGAGGGAATTTTTAGTAGTACTACTGGGCCCGACAAGCCCCACTCGAACTGGTCGCGCCAGTTAGACCGAATATTGATGGTCACGGGTGTAGAATTTGCCTAACACTTAGCCATGGTTAGTGATAGACCTGGCACAACAGGGGCAGCAACGTCAGCTTCGGATCGAACACTTTGTTTACATGACCTAGGTTAGCTACCTAAATATATAACATAAACTGCTAATCAATATAACAACAAGGTTCAGATTTTGAATTTGTGAACAACTTATAACAACACGATTCGGGTTTTGAATCGGGAACAACTTATAGCAACACGATTCGGGTTTGAATTGGGAACAACTTATAACAACACAATTCAGGTTTTGAATCGGGAAACTTTAACATTCTATGGGTTTAGATCAGGGGTTACCTATCATAACATACTGATTTGAGATTTGAACCAGTGGAAACAACTTATCTTATATTTGTAAACTAAAACTTGTGAACTCACTCATCATAATTGTTGACACTTGATTTTTACATGTTTTCTCAGGTTGCTAAGGTAGCACAAATCAGACTAGGATGCATTATGGTGTCGCATTGATTTCATCAAATATTTAGACACAACTTTAAATTACATTAACTATTTTGGTTTTGTAATTATTATGCTTCCGCAACTTAATTGTATAAACAATATTTTCTCATTAATGAGCAAACATGAATATTTTTTTTAAACTCATATAGTGGTCCTTCAGTAGACTAATGACTGTGATCCTGGTTTGTCATGCGCCTCGCGGTAAAATCCCACAAGTGGATTTTTGAGGGTGTGACAGTTATGATCCCTAGCGATTGTACTTTCTGATTACCACGTTTACTAGTCGAAGTGACGAGTAAAAGTTTCGGTCAAAAATGCGCATTTTGTGCATTTTACGACGAAACTATTTTAAAAGTATCAAAACACTAAGTTTTGACACCAAATTAGTTTTACCACTTAGTTAGACATGTTTTGACATGTCTAAGTCGTTACTTCTAGTTTAGTGCTTATTTTGGGTCGTAAGTCGTGCGGTCTTGACCACCGATTTGACATTCGAATCCGACCTATTTAGTCGATCTTAGGATCCGACCAAACACATATTTGTGACCATAGTTGTATAGGGAATAACCCTCTAAGGTTATACCTTATGGTCACGTCGTATGGTTAGTATTATGATAAGTTGATTGTTATATGCCTAAAATGACTAAAATGCCCTTTTTGTGCATAAATCCATCATAAGCATATGTAACCAACTTTTTGACATATAAATTGATGTTGCAGCTTTATTAAACTTATTTTGGCATATAAGACTTATCATAGGACTAGTTTGACCATTCGAACACATTTTTACGCAAATGACACGTTAAAGTAGCATAAACTACCTTAACAGGTCATAACGGGTCAAAAGCACTTAGGTATCATTCCAAATAAGAGTGTTAAGTTTAGTAAAGCATTTCATATGTGTTCCAACACTTGTTTGGTATACAAGACTTCATTCTACCCGATCTCCCGTTTTCAAGTTTCGACACACTAACATGTAGTTATCAGGTACATTAGGAACCACTTCATCACTTGAACTCTTGATCCTTTGAGCTTTGTTTAATCATTGAAGAAGACCTATATGCAATCCCAAGTGAGCACATAGTCCCCTCTTTTACGTTTTTCAAATATTTTGGGGTGATTCATGTGTGTAACCAATTTTTCTCAAATGTATGGCATATATGTGTTTACTAAATACTTTTTGTGTATTATTCCTATTATGCAAAACACGAGGATTGAGAACATGAACCAAATCCTTGTAGGGTCTTTCTATCTTTATAGTTAGATTCTCGAAGGTTATTTGAAGTATAGTCTTAAATCTTCCTATCTTCATAGTAAGATTTCTAAGAAGTTCTCTAAACGACGATGGCTATTGTTTATGTGTAGAAATTGTTAGTGATTTAGATAACGACACTAGAGTAATACCATAAGGTGTTGGTGCACTTTGTGTTTGTCACTTGTTGAATAGGCTAGATAGAGCGTGTGTTGAATATTGGATAGGTTAGAATTGAACACACGACCGAAATATGGAGTTTTCAGTGTAAAATTTAACAAGTTCGCTCGAACTTGACCTGTGGAGGTCAAGTTCGCTCGAACTTGACCTGTGAAGGTCAAGTTCGCTCATAATGGTAATGTTGATGTCAAGTTCGCCTGAACTTAGATGCTTACCAGCGAATGTTGATACCGATGCAGAATGTTGATCTTTTGGGTGTCGTGACTAGTAATGGGCCTAAAGTTAAATTCCGCATTTGATGAAGACTGAAAATTCTGGATTTGAGGGGGAATTTCAGTAAAAATTTCAGTATGGTCAAAATTTGCAAAAATGATGGGGAATAAAAAATTTTCAATATTTGAAAATTCCGGCATTTTTGAAATTTGTGACTACTACAACAGTATCCGGGTGGTTACCGATTGTAGATTTTCAGGAAATGCATAGAATTGAGATTCATTGAAATTTTGTGATCATAGGAAGTTTCGATTTATCAGATCATGATACAGATTGATGCTTAAGGGTTAGAGTCCTGATCTCCGGTTAAGGAACAGTTAGCTGGATTAGCAGTCGTTAGTACTGATGAAGGAACTGAGGACGTTCAAACATTTAGTGATGATCTTAGGATTAATGACTAGCTCCGAAGACGGATGGTTTCAAAATTACCAAGGAGATCTGAAGTTATCCCAGATACGCTAACTGATGATAGCCTTTGGTGGCCATTATTTTTAATCTTCAAGCAGATGAATCATTCTTCTCTTTGGACTAACCGCCATTAGATGATGATGTTTGGTGATTAAGTGGCGCTGGTCTACCGGGAGATAGCTATATATCTGGCATTATGACTGAAGAAGAAGAATGTGATTTGATCATGGACGAGTGATTCTCAGATTCGAAGTGTTACCAGATGATTTGGTTCCGATGAAGATTTGCTAATTGAAAAAAATTATCGATTTGCTGATCTGGAGTGATTACGGAAATCAGGATTTCAGATTTTTGCGGGCAAACATTGATTTGAAGTTTACCAGTGTGGTAATTCGAAGTTTCTATCAATTGCCGGTTAAGTCTTGAAGATCGGAAGATCGAGCATGGGAGATATGCGCTTAACTGAACGCGGATGTGGTTAAAGTTGAAATGGAGAAGCTACATTGATGAGCTTTAAATTGGTGTCTATTGAAGATAATCTGTCGGTCAAGCAAATCAGAAGAGGTTGGAAACTGTGCAACAAATATCTGAACTGGAGATTTCAGGGGGAATTAGATGTTGATAATGCAAACCCGGATCATCAATTAAGGGGGAATTTGTTGACGCATTTCAACGTCAACGGCAGATACCTTGATTGAAGTTGCAGAATATTCAAACACGGCTCACGTTTGAAGACCAATATTCGACAGTAATGAACAAGGGGGAATCTGTTGGTGCACTTTGTGTTCGTCACTTGTCGAATAGGCTAGATAGAGCATGTGTTGAGTATTGTATATGTTAGAATTGAACACACGACCGAACAATACGAAGTTTTCAGTGTAAAATGTAACAAGTTCGCTCGAACTTGACCTGTGGAGGTCAAGTTCGCTCATAATGGTAATGTTAATGTCAAGTTCGGCCGAACTTGACTAGGTCAAGTTCGCCCGAACTTAGATGCTTACCAGCGAACTTCTTACCCTATAAATAGGTGGTGTGTGTTCATTTGTCATTTAAGTTTTTGGCATCCCTATGGGGTGGTGCTGCCGGATTCTCTCCAGGAACTCCGGCAGCTGGACTTATAAAGATGTATACTATTTCGGTATGAATGAAGACTTCCGCTGCATTCTACTTCTACTCTATTCTTAGTAACATTATACCGAATCGGTTTACGTTTATCCACTAAGTTCCGTCTAGAACCGCGTAATCATGGACCTTCATAAGGACATGGTGGACAAGCCGCTGGTACTTCCTATATATAAGTGTGCTTATTGTATTACCCTTCGTGGCCTTATCCGAATCACCATTAGGATTTAGGACTTCATAATTCAATGATTCAATGTGACCAACCAAAGTATAGTTTGAAATGCTACCAAATCCCAATAGGATCTATCTATCTTCATAGTTGGATTCTTGTAGGATGTTTGAAGTACTAAATAGATGTCCTTGATTGGATTCTTTGAGTACTTTAATGCGTATGTGACAAGACAATGTCACAGCATGATGTGACTAAACCAAATCTTTAAAGCATTTATCTATCTTCATAGTTAGATTCTTGTAGGATGTTTGAAGTACTAAATTGATGTCCTTGATTGGATTCTTTGAGTACTTTAATGCGTACGTGATAAGACAATGCGACTAAACCAGATCCTTAAAGCATCTATCCATCTTCATAGTTAGATTCTTGTAGGATGTTTAAAGTGCTAAATTGACGTCCTTGATTGGATTCTTTGTGTACTTTAATGCGTATCTACAAGTTGATGACCAAATTGATGATTATATGTTTATGTGATTAGTTGTGATTTAGATAAGGAAACGAGTGTAATACCATAAGAATATGGTGGATACTGCAACACCCCAAATCGCATAAAACAACACGCTGTGGAAACACTTGCGGAGTCACGTTACAAATTGTTTCGCAACACATGGTATTTAAAGTTTTGTTTTATTGAATTAGCGCATTACATTGTCTTTCAATAATAGAATACAAACAAATTGTCTATTAAGTTTTAAAGTCACTATGTGAAGTAAGCAACGACAACCATCACATAAATAAACCTGAAAGATATGTGAAAATAGGTACGTCAGCATAAAAATGCCTGTGAGTAACATAGGTTTTGTGAATTAGATTTATGGCGTTGAATATTTTAAGAAAAGAACATATGTTTACAAAAATAGCCATGAATCCTTGCAAAAAGGTTTAGTATCTAAAATACTTTGCTTTTTGATAAAAAGTGTTTGAAATATATGTACAAGATATAGGTTTGATTTTTGAAATAACAATTTAGGTAGTATATCAAAATGTATACCTTTGTTTTAAAAGATTGGGTAGTATATCAAAATATACTTTAGTTTAAAAGGTTGGATAGTATATCAAACTATAATTTAGTAGCACATCAAACTATGCTTTGGTTTAGTATAACAAACTATACTTTGGAGAACATTGTCACATTGGTAGCATATCAACTATGCTTTGGTTTAGGGAATATAAGATAAGTTTTTATGGCTTAATTAAATATTTGGTAAACATACATTGTGGTCGTTTGGCAATGCATTAAAACCTAGTGTATCAAACTACACTTTGGTGACTATAGATTTACCACGAAGGCCAAATCTATTTGGTTTAAACTTTGGTTCCTGACATTCCATACAACAGGAATGGGGTGTCAAGTCCTATAGCGCTATATCATACTACCAATCGGCTTGATCCTTGTTAATGAATGAATAAAGAAATACGAACCAACAATAGTCTCACAAACTTTTAAAATCAATATTTAAGCCACATATATTGGTTTCAACTCGTTAAAGGATAAGTGTTGTGTATACAAAATCATATAGCTTAGAAATCGTGAAAATAGCGAATAAGCACATATGAATCACCCCAAAAACATTTGAAATGTGTAAATGAGGGGACTATGTACTCATTTGAGATTGCAAGAATCCTTGATCTAGTGAACTAACAAAGCTCGGGAAGTCAAGGAATCAAGTGGCTCCTAATATGGAATCACTATGTTAATAAATCGGAACCTAAATCGGGAGATCGGATAAAATGAGGTTTTGTAAACCAAATGAGTGTTGGAACTCATATGATATGGTTTAACTAAGCCTACATTCTGATTTGAAAGCAAATCCTAAGTGCTTATGACCCGTTACGACTCGTTAAGGTAGTTTAAGCTACTTTATCGTGTCGTTTGTGCAAAAGCGCGTTCGGATGGTCTAACTAGTCCTATGATAAGTCTTATATGCCTAAACATGTATAAATATGTTGCATAATCAGTTTAAGTGTCAAAATTTAGGTTACATATGCTTAGATTGAATTTATGCGCAAAAAGGGCATTTTGATCATTTTCCTAAGGCATATAAACTACCTATCATACAACTAACTAAACGAAGTAACCATAAGGTATAACCCCTGAAGGTTATTCCCTATACAATTATGGTGCAATATATGTTTGGTCGGATCCTAATGATCGACCAAACGTGTCGGGTTCAAAAGTCTAAGCGGTTGTCGAGACCGCTGGACTTACGACCCTAAATAAGCACTAAACTAGAAGTGACGAGTTAAACAAGTTAAAACATGTTTAGCTAAGTTAGAAAACTGATTTGGTATCAAAATAAAGTGTTTTGATATCCGGAAATAGTTCCATCGGATAATGCGGACTTATCGCATTATTGACCAAAACTTTGACTCGTCACTACAACTAGTCAACGTGGTAACAAGTAGGTATAGTTGCAAGGGACTATAACCATCGTGATTACGATCACGTTGCAAAGTTCAAATGAACTTTGTATTGACCAGTTCATGGTCAAAGCCGAAAGTCAAACATTATTTGACTTTTAGCTTGAAATAGCTAAAATAACTAAACAAGATCAAGATAGAACACTTACTTGTGTTCTAGGATGAAGAAATGGCTAGAAAAACTCAGATGGGAAGCCTCCTAAAAAGGTAGCAACTCCACTTAGAGCTTAGAGAGAAGAAAGATAGGAATGAGCAAAATGGAATGAAGATGATCATGGGTATTTATAGGAATTCTTGAACCATTAGATCATGCCAAGTGTTTGTGTGGTGAGCAAGGAATAATCTACACCATACACTTGTTAGGCTAGGAATTAAAGCCTTAGTGATCACACAACTTGGCCTCCATGCATAAAAACAAGGGGCTTACATGAAGAAACATGGAAACTTTTGTGCTGGGCACTGGTTACGGACCGTATGGGTCCAGGGCTTACGGTCCGTAAGCCTTGAGCAGGGTCTGATCATTCAAAAATGGCTGTTTTGGTCCCTACAGCTTTTAAACTTGTTTTTTTCGACACGTTTAACCCCTGTTAACCAAATTTAAGGCTTTACAAGGATGTTAAAGCATAGGGGACATGAAATATGTTCAAAAATTGTCCCGGTTGTCGATTCGTTCGGTCGTACGGTTGCGGTTTTCGATTAATTACGACGAAGATCGTAACGAACGCGCGAATGACGGTAAATGCGTAACGAATGGCATTTTTGCATTTCAATCACTAAAATCTGATATTTTAATGATTAAAAAAATTTTTGAATGTCCGAACATGTTTCCGGATAGTGAAATACGTGAAAAGGCATAGTTTTGCAGAATTTGCAAAATAGCCCCTGGAGCTGAATAAACTTGTTTTTGCCATACCAAACCCCACGAAACTTATTTCTAAGTTATGTAAAGGGTATTTAGGGTAGGTTTAGCTTATTTCATTGTTCCGGAGTGTACGTCACATTAAACTGATTACGTTTGCGTAACAGTTTACATATAACTTCCAGAAAAGCTTAGAGGAGTTGAAATTGTACATGGACTGAAATGTGTGAATGTCATAGGTAATTATACAATTCCCGGGAATGAAACACAAGATTTCATTAGATTCGGAATTAAATGATGGTTGAAAAGGCTCAGGTGTCCCAGTCTCCCCTACTTTAGGAAATTTCATCCCGAAATTTAATTTGGAGGAGACTTGTGAAAACATATGTGTGGGTATCGCTATCAAATGATCCTTCGTTCCTGGAGTGAGGCTCTAGGAAACGCTTGGATTCTAGCAAACTTTGTTTATTGTATTTGTATATCGTCTATTGATTATGAATTCAGATTGGAAAATCTGAACTTCATTACAATAGGTGGTTGATTACATCTTTGTTTGTACCGAGCCTTAGAAGAGAATAATGAAAATGTCAAAGTGAAAACTTGTTGTAATGAAACTAAAAAGAGTGTAAGCTCAAATTGGAGTTGGATTTTTGATTAATGAATGGAAGAACGCTTATAGGGGTTTCCCATGAAGACTAGTATAGGAAACTTGTGTGTGCTCGAAGTTGGAATTGGAGGATGTATGATAAAACAACATTGGTCGAGGTCCAGAACTTCTAGTAACTTAAATAACACCACTCTTGCAATGTAATAAGGAATACTTATATATAGGAAGTACCAGCGGCGTATCCACCATGCCCTCATTACATTGTTCCCGTTTCGTTATTCTTGTTACTATAGGTTCTTACGCATGACAAAAATTGTTGTGGTTTCCATGCACTGGATTTTATAATTATGTATGCATCCATAATTACACAATTCCTTGCATAGTCCGCACAGTTCATTTTGTGATATGAAGGGGAAAAATCAAACAAATAAACATATGATGACTCGTCTTAGACCACAAAAGTGCCTTTTTAACTAGATCAACGAATAATCTTTTTAAATACACACTAAAGAGTCTTTTAACTAGATCATCACATGATCTCGTTAATTAGAATGGTACTTTGGAATCCAAGGGTCTAACTATTTGCATAGAAAAGCCTTTAATAATTGAAGTTAGTACTATGGATATCCTTCTAAGGATCTAGCATATGAAAATATGGAAGGTTCTATAAGGATTTGCATACTAATTGTTTTGAATCAAATAACCGTTAACTTGTACATACGTATTAAAGCACACAAAGAATCCAATCAAGGACTCCGGATTGCACTTTAATCATCCACAAGGATCTAATTATGAATACAGGAAGATCCTATAAGGATTTGGGATTTGTATAGCGAAACTGTTTTGAAAGTCAATGTACTAGATGTACTATAAAATCAAAGTATGGGTAATGTCATGAAAATATGAAAGTAGTCATAGGCTCATCGACATATTGCATAAGACCAGTTAAGGACTTATGAAAAGTACCCTTAGGTATCCAAGCAAGGATTTAAAGTGGTACTTCGAGTATTTGTTAAGAGTTATGATTTGTACCTTGTACTTTGTTTCTTAGAAGAAACCAGTACATAGGATTTTTGTGGAGATTGTGAGTGATCACAACATAGAAGAAACTACGAGAATAGTTTGATTTGTAAGGAACCATATCCTTGGTGTCGATATTGTAGAGGTATGTCACACATACAAGTAATCATACTGGTTTTGTAAATAAAATTGACATAACAAATTTATTAATAAACAAACTGGAATGTTTCTAGTTTCTTGGATACACAACAAGAAAATTAAAAGTTTAAATGTTCACAGCTGCATTGTCATTTGCATGAGCCTCATTAGCATTTATGTTAAATGCTCGTCCACGGGCTGGATTTGCATAAACAAGCTTTGGGCAATTGTTTCGATAGTGAGTAAGATCACCACAGTTGTAGCACGATCCAGGTGGATATGGTGCTTGAGCAGCAGCAGGGTTTGCATTTGTTTGATTTTGGTGGTTGGTAGCAAAACGAATGCATTTACCAAATGTCCCAATCGTCCACAGTGGGTACATTTGTGACATGGTGTTTGATTTAGATGATGACGATTGCATTTGTTGCATAGAGCTGCGGTGCCAGCATAAGTTTTCCTAGCATGAGGTTGTGCTGGTTGGTTTGGAGCAACTTGATTGTTCTGAGCAACTACCGCGAAGTTTTGTGAAGCCTTACGCTTTTTTGACTTCTTAGAGGATTCAGTCTGGTTTTCCTTTGATTTTTCTTAGGTAGTCTTGTCCGATGGTTTCTTGTCGCCTTTACGGAAAAGTTTACCCTTCTCGATTTGAGATTCATTCAGGGTTGCGGATAGCTCAATGGCCTGTCTAACTGTAGCGGGATTGCTACCAGTGACTATTTCCTGAATTGGGTCAAGGAGACCATCAATATACTTTTCAATTGCCTTATCCAAAGGCATAACCATGGTAGGACATAACAGACTTAGTTCCTCATAACGATCAGTGTAGGCTCGATGTTCACCACTATCTTGTTTCAGATCATGGAATTCGTTCTCAAGTGCCCTCTGTTCATGATGTGGGCAGAATTCTTTCATCATAAGAGCTCTAAGCTCTTCCCATGTCTGAGCCGGTGCTACGTCAGCAACTCTATCCCTCTTAATCTCGTTCCACCACGTGAGTGCTCTCTTTTGAAAAACACTCGAAGCAAACTCTACTTTCCGCTCATTCAAACTCTGAACATGGCGGAAAGTGCTTTCGATACTCTCAAACCATTGTAGGAGCCCAGTAGCTCCCTCAGACCCAGTGAAGTTGAGCGGTTTGGCCGAGTTGAATTGTTTAAAGTTGCACGGAGTAGGTGAATTGTTGTTGTTATTGTTTTGATAAGCTTGATTGAGTTGGGTCACAAGGTTTGGGAGTACAGCAGCCATTTGTTGAGTGATTAAAGTCGCCATTTCGGCGTCTTGAGTAGCATTGCGATGAGGAGGCATTCTAAAAGAGAAAGGGAATCATGAAAGAAATCAAGTGAGATTGATACTGGATAGTCAAAATGAATTTAAAAAAATATCGACAAAGTATAAGGATTGTGATCATTTGTTCGTTACTTAAAACAAACAAACGACACAGTGACAAATCAAAGTAAATGGGTCCTTATAATGTATCGCGAAGACATGCTTTAGCCTATAAGTGAATACTCACCCCAAGAGTTCCCATGTAAGAGTGACTGGTCCGATAATGCGGATTTGTACGAACACTCTAGCCTTAGACAGAAAATTCGGGGTACAGGCATTCACCCTTCCAGATTGCATGTGTTCACATTATTAATTCCCAAACTTTGATGAGATTTTGAAAACTTCGAAGGCATAAAGCCCAAAACAAATCATCCAAGGATAGATGATTTCTTGTGTGATCTTTAGAAAAAGATTTGACTTTCGAAAGATATATTATGTTCTGTTTTTTGTAATGACCTAAGGATAGGTGATGGTAGTGTATTAAGAATCTAAACGCAAGTAAACTCGCGTTGGGGTCCTAGGAAGGTTATAGACTAGGTCAAAGCATTACTAATAACCTAATTCCCTATAAACAGTGCTCTGATAGCAATCTGTAATACCCCAAATCGCGTAAAACAACACGCGGCGGAAACACTTGGGGAGTCACGATACAAATTGTTTCACAACACATGGTTCTTAAAGTTTTGTTTTATTGAATTAGCGAATTACATTGTCTTTGAATAATAGAATACAAACAAATTGTTTATTAAATTTCAAAGTCACTAAAGCCCGCGTCCATCCTATGTGAAGTAAGCAGCGACAATCATCACATAAATAAACCTGAAACATATGTGAAAATAGGTACGTCAGCATAAAAATGCCTGTGAGTAACATAGGTTTTGTGAATTAGATTCATGGCTTTGAATGTTTTAAGAAAAGAACATATGTTTACAAAAATAGCCATGAATCCTTGCAAAAAGGTTTGGTATCTAAAATACTTTGCTTTTTGATAAAAAGTGTTTGAAATATATGTACAAGATATACGTTTGGTTTTTGAAATAACAATTTAGGTAGTATATCAAAATGTATACCTTTGTTTTAAAAGATTGGGTAGTATATCAAAATATACTTTAGTTTAAAAGGTTGGATAGTATATCAAACTATAATTTAGTAGCACATCAAACTATGCTTTGGTTTAGTATAACAAACTATACTTTGGAGAACATTGTCACATTGGTAGCATATCAACTATGCTTTGGTTTAGGGAATATAAGATAAGTTTTTATGGCTTAATTAAATATTTGGTAAACATACATCGTGGTCGTTTGGCAATGCATTAAAACCTAGTGTATCAAACTACACTTTGGTGACTATAGATTTACCACGAAGGCCAAATCTATTTGGTTTAAACTTTGGTTCCTGACATTCCATACAACAGGAATGGGGTGTCAAGTCCTATAGCGCTATATCATACTACCAATCGGCTTGATCCTTGTTAATGAATGAATAAAGAAATACGAACCAACAATAGTCTCACAAACTTTTAAAATCAATATTTAAGCCACATATATTGGTTTCAACTCGTTAAAGGATAAGTGTTGTGTATACAAAATCATATAGCTTAGAAATCGTGAAAATAGCGAATAAGCACATATGAATCACCCCAAAAACATTTGAAATGTGTAAATGAGGGGACTATGTACTCATTTGAGATTGCAAGAATCCTTGATCTAGTGAACTAACAAAGCTCGGGAAGTCAAGGAATCAAGTGGCTCCTAATATGGAATCACTATGTTAATAAATCGGAACCTAAATCGGGAGATCGGATAAAATGAGGTTTTGTAAACCAAATGAGTGTTGGAACTCATATGATATGGTTTAACTAAGCCTACATTCTGATTTGAAAGCAAATCCTAAGTGCTTATGACCCGTTACGACTCGTTAAGGTAGTTTAAGCTACTTTATCGTGTCGTTTGCGCAAAAGCGCGTTCGGATGGTCTAACTAGTCCTATGATAAGTCTTATATGCCTAAACATGTATAAATATGTTGCATAATCAGTTTAAGTGTCAAAATTTAGGTTACATATGCTTAGATTAAATTATGCGCAAAAAGGGCATTTTGGTCATTTTCCTAAGGCATATAAACTAGCTATCATACAACTAACTAAACGAAGTAACCATAAGGTATAACCCGTGGAGGTTATTCCCTATACAATTATGGTCACAATATATGTTTGGTCAGATCCTAATGATCGACCAAACGGGTCGGGTTCGAAAGTCTAAGCGGTTGTCGAGACCGCTGGACTTACGACCCTAAATAAGCACTAAACTAGAAGTGACGAGTTAAACATGTTAAACATGTTAGCTAAGTTAGAAAACTGATTTGGTATCAAAAAGTGTTTTGATACCCAGAAATAGTTCCATCGGATAATGCGCAGTTATCGCATTATTGACCGAAACTTTGACTCGTCACTACAACTAGTCAACGTGGTAACAAGTAGGTATAGTTGCAAGGGACTATAACCATCGTGATTACGATCACATTGCAAAGTTCAAATGAACTTTGTATTGACCAGTTCATGGTCAAAGCCGAAAGTCAAACATTATTTGACTTTTAGCTTGAAATAGCTAAAATAACTAAACAAGATCAAGATAGAACACTTACTTGTGTTCTAGGATGAAGAAATGGCTAGAAAAACTCAGATGGGAAGCCTCCTAAAAAGGTAGCAACTCCACTTAGAGCTTAGAGAGAAGAAAGATAGGAATGAGCAAAAATGGAATGAAGATGATCATGGGTATTTATAGGAATTCTTGAACCATTAGATCATGCCAAGTGTTTGTGTGGTGAGCAAGGAATAATCTACACCATACACTTGTTAGGCTAGGAATTAAAGCCTTAGTGATCACACAACTTGGCCTCCATGCATAAAAACAAGGGGCTTACATGAAGAAACATGGAAACTGTTGTGCTGGGCACTGGTTACGGACCGTACGGGTCCAGGGCTTACGGTCCGTAAGCCTTGAGCAGGGTCTGATCTTTCAAAAATGGCTGTTTTGGTCCCTACAGCTTTTAAACTTGTTTTTTGACACGTTTAACCCCTGTTAACCAAATTTAAGGCTTTACAAGGATGTTAAAGCATAGGGGACTTGAAATATGTTCAAAAATTGTCCTGGTTGTCGATTCGTTCGGTCGTACGGTTGCAGTTTTCGATTAATTACGACGAAGATCGTAACGAACGCGCTGTCACACCCCGACCCGCAGCGGAAAAGGTGATCGGGGCATAATTGGGTTATCATCAAAGCTCATGACATTTATTATATGTTTCATATTCATTAATACAATTTAATGGAAATTTACAATAAATGATACAACATGTTCTAACTATCAGTCTAAGCTTCTTGGTTCTCTTCTAAGGCATATCCTATGTTTTCCTTGCTTCAACCTGTCCACCTGTATCATGTGTAAAAAGGTTTTTGGATCAACATAATGTTGGCGAGTGAATCCTATGGAAAAACATTTGAACAAGTTTATCCAATTGATTATAAATAATGTGCATACCACATATGAGTAAATGTAGATGTAAATTTATTCACACAACACATAATATTGAATATTGAACACACAAACACCAAATGATTGTTTTGAGGCACGCGTTGTTCGACTCGTCTCCCACGAGGAACTGATGGGCCTAATGAATGAGTTTTGAGGCACGCATTGTTCTTACGAACTGATGGGCCTAATGTATGAGTTTTGAGGCACGCGTTGTTCTTACGAACTGATGGGCCTAATGTATGAGTTTTGAGGCACGCGTTGTTTTCGTCTCCCACGAGGAACTGATGGGCCTAAATAATTGAGTTTTAAGGCACGCGTTGTTCTCGTCTCCCACGAAGAACTGATGGGCCTAAATAATTTGCATACAACTTTGACAATATGTAATACATCACAACCAATAATAGTTACATTCTAGTTTAGTTCATATAATGGTATAGCACAAATTTGCATAAGAGAATTAGTTTAAACGACACATGATACACCCCAAAACATGAATAAAAAGGGGAGTTTGTAAGAATTCACTCACATTGGGTGCGTTCGGTTGATGACGTTGAATGCACACGAAGTGGTTTTAACCACGAGTGAGATTAAACCTAGATAAATCGCATTACGGTTTGGTAAGTAAACGGGTTTCATTAATCTATTTTAGTAGGATTGTTGGGTGTATTTTTGTGAGTTTGAGGCTATTTTCTAACCTTAAAAATGTTATTTTTAAGTATTTTTAATTGATTTTTAAATAAAATAATTAAATAAAAATAATAAAAAAATATTTATTTTTGCTACAGTAGACTTTTGACCGTTGACTTTGACTGACGTTGACCGGTTCGAAGGCGTATTATTGTGCGCTGGGTGAGGCTCGAACCTGAGACCTCCCGTACGCGTGCACGCAGCTCTACCAACTGAGCTACGTGTCTAACCCGACATATATCCGATTTTAATTACATATATACATCAATTAGAAATTAAACAGAATTCCTTTATTTTAAAAACGAATTAATCTAGCGAACCGGTGCGCTCCACAGGTCTCGAACCCGGGACCTGTGGGTTTACGTACACACACTCCACCGCTGGACTGCGTGTCTCACTTGGTTATAAACTCGGTTATCAATATACTTAACATATACTTAAGGCGACTCCGGTTCAGTTTGCTGAAAAAAAAGAAATTTTATCGAGGCGGCGTGTGTGAAACAATACTCGAACTCGTGACCTTAGCGTTAAAAGTGCACACAGTCCACCGCTGGACTGTGTGTCTAACCCGGTAATTATCTTGATTTTAATTATACTTAACCATTACCGTAACGTCGTCTTCTTCACTGGTTTTCACCGGAAGTGACGACTGACGGATTCGAATGTTGATTCAAGTTTCTTTAGTGTTGTATGATCAATTACAGACGAGATAAAAGTAAAAAGGGAAGGAATTAGGCGTGAGAAATACCGGCTGTTTCTCCTCTGTTTTCCGGCAGAACTCCGGTGGCAGCAAGTTCTTCCGGCGACGAGTCTCTTGCAGCAGAGAGTCTTCCGAAAGGTTACAAAGGTTGTGGGTGACTTCGGTAAAAGTTTAGGGGTTTCAGTAAAGCTCGGAGACTAATAATACGGTTTTCCGGCGATGTATCAAGTATTTCCGACGAGTGATTTTTCGCCGAGAAAAGGTGCGATTTGAGTGTGAAAGGTTTCTGGCGAGTTGAGGGTGTATTTATAGGGTAGTATTGAGATGAATGGGGTCTGAATTCGGTCTCAATTCGGAGTCAGCCGTTCTCCGGCGGTTACAGCTGATGTCGCGGGTTCATATGTCAGTTATAACCGTCGTAATAGTTAAGACTTCGGTTATTTTGAGCGAAAACGTAATTAAACGGCGAAGTCGTCGGGATTTCCGACGACTGCTAATTTGGGGCGCAAATTACTGAATTTGATTACCGAACTTTAATATATGAATTAAATGTTTCTTGTTATCAACATAAAATCAAAGTGGCGGAGCGGTTGTTCGGTTAAGTGATAAGCGTTTGGTTTGAACCGTACAGACCCGAGTTCGAAACCCGGCATGATTAAAACATTTTTATTTTGTTATTTTTATCAGTTTTTCAAGAACTAAATATATATCCCCGTATAATAATTGATTACGGATCGTTTAAAATTATTTTGGGCATTTAATTCGCAACGAAAAATTTGACTGACTGTTCGGTTGATAAACGGAGCGGGTTTGGTAAATCCGTTTTTGACGGATGTTACAGTATCCCCTGCTTTTTAGAAATTTCGTCCCGAAATTCAAATAGGGATATAATTGACTAAAAGAATGGTGGTGTTTAGTTTGACAGTTACATACTTAGAAGAAATAAGAGTTTGGGTTTTTGTTTGAGGCGGTAACGTTCCTTGTAAAGGTTAAGTATCCTAATACAGGAATCGCTTTTTGTTGCCTACTGTATAAGTATTGTTAAGCAGGAATGATTTGCTAAAATGATATCGTGTATAAGAGTGTAGATATGTTTGGAAAAGTATGGTTATATTCCTAAGGCAAAACTTCAAATATTATAATCTACACAAGTAAACACAACAACAAATAATTGAATCAACATTCTGATAGTATATATGTTTGAATGGTGACAGTTCCTCTCTCGTTTGTTATGATGGAGAGGTTAGTCTATGTAGAAATGGATCACAATCCAATTTCTTTAAATAGTGAGATGGTATAAATGTAACACAAATTTCAACCAAGGCAATACTAAATCCTACATGGAACTTCTCATAACCGCCTGATAACGCCTCTGATCCTTTGGCAAGAATACTTATATATAGGAAGTACCAGCGGCGTATCCACCATATTCTTGTCAAATTTTCATTGGTTTTATCAGTGAATTATGATTAGTCCTATAACTCTACAACCAATACATCAAACATAAAAATACTGAAATGAAATATATCTGTGCGATCAAAGCTCAATCAAACGGAGCCGATCGTATTGTATGTATTGAAAATGAAATTGTCTGTGTGCTCAAGGCTCAATCAAACGGAGCCGAGCTTATTGCATGTATTGAAAATGAAATTGTCTGTGTGCTCAAGGCTCAATCAAACGGAGCCGAGCTTATTGCATGTATTGAAAATGAATAACTTAATCACACAAACAACCTATGCATGGAACCTCTCATAACCGCCTGATAATGCCTCCGATCATTTGACAAGAATACTTATATATAGGAAGTACCAGCGGCGTATCCACCATATTCTTGTCAAATTCTCATTGACTTTATCCGCAAGTTATGATTAGTTCTATGCGACTCTACAACATAAACAAACACAACAACCAGTGCTTGAGTCTTAATTCTGATAGTATCCGTGTTTGACAAAACCTCTCTCATTTAATATGATGGAGAGGTTAGTCTATGTAGAAGTGAGGCACAACTCAACTTCTTTAAATGATGAAACTGAGATATGTCGTGAAGTATGATGATATGAATATTAAATCAATGAGTATAAAACAAACTGAACTAGTAATTTGCATTAAAAATTCTTGGATAAAATTCCAATTGGGATACGTGAAAATTGAGATAACATAAAGAAAAACATAAAAAAACTGAGTGGTTGGAGTTGAATCTTGATTCTTGGTGAGAGAAGACTAGTTAAGTGGTTGGTTTGGTCCGTTAACATCTTCAACAGGATTGGCGTTGATGTTATAAACTCTTCCTCTTGCTGGCGGTGGAGCTGGATTTGCTTGGTTTGCTTGGTTAACTGGGTTTGCTTGAGCTTGGGCGTTTATGATGTTAACCAAACGAGGGCATGTGTTTCTAAAATGGGTAGGGTCGCCACAATTGAAACAAGCTCGAACATATGGGTACATGGGGTATTGAGGTTGTTGATATGTTTGGATCATGGGTTGAGTAGGGGTTGAGGTTTGGTTTTGAGCGGTGCGGCAAACGTTGTTCAAATGACCGTAGCGTCCACAATTTGCACATAGTCGACAGGGTAAAGTAGATGGATGGTGATAGAAACAGGTGTTGCATTGAGGGTAAGGTCCAATGTAAGGTTTCTTGTTTGGGTAAGTTGAGTTGGGTGCTACATGAGCGTTTGGGATAGTTTGAGAAGGTACAACTTGTGAAGCTGGTTGGTTGCGTTGGGTGACGGCGAAGATTTGCCATCACGTTTTCTCTTAGAAGTAGGTGGTGCAAAGGATTCGGTTCGGGTGGGGTTTGAGGTTTCGGTTGATGCTTTATCCTTCTTCTTCTCCTCTTTGAAATCTTTGTTTCGGATTCGGTTCTCAGTGAGCGCGGTTGCTAGCTCCATTGCTGCTTCGAGAGTTGCAGGCGAGGTGCTTATTACAGAGTCTTGAATCTTTGATGGAAGGCCACGAATGTAGTGCTCGATCAAACGGTAGAGGGGAGTAAACAAATTGGGAACCATTTGATTTAACTCAAGGAATCTCTTGTTGTATGTGGTGTGGTCGCCTTCCTTTTGTTTCAAAGCATGGAACTCATCCTCCAATTTCTTGATTTCACTTCTTGGGCAAAACCGTCTTGTCATGATTCCCTTCAATTCATCCCAAGTCAAGGTCATAGTTTCTTCAACACCTCGTTTGGTCTTCTCTGTATTCCACCATGTGAGTGCTGTTCCAAGTAAACGACCGGTAGCATAACGCACCTTGCGATCATCGGGGCAATCGCAATTTAGAAAAGTGTTCTCCATTTCTTCGAACCAGTGGAGGAGAGCGGTGACACCTTCAGTACCTTCGTATTTTGGAGGATCGCAGGATTTGAAATGTTTGTAGGTGCATTTAGTGACTGAAGGATTGATAGTGTTTTGATCTTCTTGTTGGGTTGGGTTAACGGAATTAGCGGTAAGGGCTTGTTGAACTTGTACTACGATGTTTGGTATTACGGTCGCCATTTGCTGAGCGATTTGGGTAGCCACGCGTTCACGGGCTTTTCCTGCTCTCATTTTCCTACGAGCGAGGCTAGAAGACATCTACAAGGAATACATGTCAAGAGTATGAGTTGGATGCCTTTGGGATCGTGGGTCGTGTTTGGGGAATGATCGTTCATAAAATAAATATAGAAAAATAAATCTAATACATCCATAGGATGTCTTGGGTTTTGCTTGCTGTTAGGCCCTTCATGCCGCCATACTTTACCTGTGTAATCATGTGGGCCCCCATGAATACCGGTTTTTCATATGGTTCGCACGGTTTCTGCCTGGTTGCGTACACAAAAACCCGGAGAAAATCGAGAAATATGTATACAACGTGTGATGTTCGGAATGTGTCCAGGCATGGACACGGTGACATCTCAAAGTGAGGTTAGTTCGAACGACGTTTGGTGTGGCATGCTTTGGCCTAATAGGTCCGTCGTACTCTCATCATTAGTCCCAAGGTAGGCAAACTGGTCCGTTATTTTGGATTTATACGAATGCCAACCTAGACAGGACGTCCCGACTACCGGTACTTGTACCCTTCCGGTTACTACATGCCCGTCGCAGAACTTACTTTGATGGGATTTGAAAATTGCAACAAAATCATTGAATAATGAGAGTATGAAAATGAATTGAATATATGAACATTGATATATGTATAACGAATATGTATATAAGCATGTATGTTTGACTGAAATATGAAACAAATAAATATCACAAGTTTGTATGTAACCACCTAATCAATTAAAATTTAGGCAGACTATAGTATAGGTTCTAAGGGTCTAATAACCTATCCTATATCCCTATAGTCATGGCTCTGATACCAATCTGTCACACCCCGACCCGCAGCGGAAAAGGTGATCGGGGCATAATTGGGTTATCATCAAAGCTCATGACATTTATTATATGTTTCATATTCATTAATACAATTTAATGGAAATTTACAATAAATGATACAACATGTTCTAACTATCAGTCTAAGCTTCTTGGTTCTCTTCTAAGGCATATCCTATGTTTTACTTGCTTCAACCTGTCCACCTGTATCATGTGTAAAAAGGTTTTTGGATCAACATAATGTTGGCGAGTGAATCCTATGGAAAAACATTTGAACAAGTTTATCCAATTGATTATAAATAATGTGCATACCACATATGAGTAAATGTAGATGTAAATTTATTCACACAACACATAATATTGAATATTGAACACACAAACACCAAATGATTGTTTTGAGGCACGCGTTGTTCGACTCGTCTCCCACGAGGAACTGATGGGCCTAATGAATGAGTTTTGAGGCACGCGTTGTTCTTACGAACTGATGGGCCTAATGTATGAGTTTTGAGGCACGCGTTGTTCTTACGAACTGATGGGCCTAATGTATGAGTTTTGAGGCACGCGTTGTTCTCGTCTCCCACGAGGAACTGATGGGCCTAAATAATTGAGTTTTAAGGCACGCGTTGTTCTCGTCTCCCACGAAGAACTGATGGGCCTAAATAATTTGCATACAACTTTGACAATATGTAATACATCACAACCAATAATAGTTACATTCTAGTTTAGTTCATATAATAGTATAGCACAAATTTGCATAAGAGAATTAGTTTAAACGACACATGATACACCCCAAAACATGAATAAAAAGGGGAGTTTGTAAGAATTCACTCACATTGGGTGCGTTCGGTTGATGACGTTGAATGCACGCGAAGTGGTTTTAACCACGAGTGAGATTAAACCTAGATAAATCGCATTACGGTTTGGTAAGTAAACGGGTTTTATTAATCTATTTTAGTAGGATTGTTGGGTGTATTTTTGTGAGTTTGAGGCTATTTTCTAACCTTAAAAATGTTATTTTTAAGTATTTTTAATTGATTTTTAAATAAAATAATTAAATAAAAATAATAAAAAAATATTTTATTTTTGCTACAGTAGACTTTTGACCGTTGACTTTGACTGACGTTGACCGGTTCGAAGGCGTATTATTGTGCGCTGGGTGAGGCTCGAACCCGAGACCTCCCGTACGCGTGCACGCAGCTCTACCAACTGAGCTACGTGTCTAACCCGACATATATCCGATTTTAATTACATATATACATCAATTAGAAATTAAACAGAATTCCTTTATTTTAAAAACGAATTAATCTAGCGAACCGGTGCGCTCCACAGGTCTCGAACCCGGGACCTGTGGGTTTACGTACACACACTCCACCGCTGGACTGCGTGTCTCACTTGGTTATAAACTCGGTTATCAATATACTTAACATATACTTAAGGCGACTCCGGTTCAGTTTGCTGAAAAAAAAGAATTTTTATCGAGGCGGCGTGTGTGAAACAATACTCGAACTCGTGACCTTAGCGTTAAAAGTGCACACAGTCCACCGCTGGACTGTGTGTCTAACCCGGTAATTATCTTGATTTTAATTATACTTAACCATTACCGTAACGTCGTCTTCTTCACTGGTTTTCACCGGAAGTGACGACTGACGGATTCGAATGTTGATTCAAGTTTCTTTAGTGTTGTATAATCAATTACAGACGAGATAAAAGTAAAAAGGGAAGGAATTAGGCGTGAGAAATACCGGCTGTTTCTCCTCTGTTTTCCGGCAGAACTCCGGTGGCAGCAAGTTCTTCCGGCGACGAGTCTCTTGCAGCAGAGAGTCTTCCGAAAGGTTACAAAGGTTGTGGGTGACTTCGGTAAAAGTTTAGGGGTTTCAGTAAAGCTCGGAGACTAATAATACGGTTTTCCGGCGATGTATCAAGTATTTCCGGCGAGTGATTTTTCGCCGAGAAAAGGTGCGATTTGAGTGTGAAAGGTTTCCGGCGAGTTGAGGGTGTATTTATAGGGTAGTATTGAGATGAATGGGGTCTGAATTCGGTCTCAATTCGGAGTCAGCCGTTCTCCGGCGGTTACAGCTGATGTCGCGGGTTCATATGTCAGTTATAACCGTCGTAATAGTTAAGACTTCGGTTATTTTGAGCGAAAACGTAATTAAACGGCGAAGTCGTCGGGATTTCCGACGACTGCTAATTTGGGCGCAAATTACTGAATTTGATTACCGAACTTTAATATATGAATTAAATGTTTCTTGTTATCAACATAAAATCAAAGTGGCGGAGCGGTTGTTCGGTTAAGTGATAAGCGTTTGGTTTGAACCGTACAGACCCGAGTTCGAAACCCGGCATGATTAAAACATTTTTATTTTTGTTATTTTTATCAGTTTTTCAAGAACTAAATATATATCCCCGTATAATAATTGATTACGGATCGTTTAAAATTATTTTGGGCATTTAATTCGCAACGAAAAATTTGACTGACTGTTCGGTTGATAAACGGAGCGGGTTTGGTAAATCCGTTTTTGAAGGATGTTACACGCGCGAATGACGGTAAATGTGTAACGAATGGCATTTTGCATTCCAATCACTAAAATCTGATATTTTAATGAGTACAAAAATTTTTGAATGTCCGAACATGTTTCCGGATAGTGAAATACGTGAAAAGGCATAGTTTTGCAGAAATCATTGATTTGATTTCTAATAGTAATCACATGAGTTCTGACTGATTTCATATTGTTGTTATTAATCCTTGATTGGATTTCTAATAACATACTCACAAGTTTTACGACCGAATTCAATGTTATTACAAAGATCAAAGTACAATTTGACAATGGCATAAATTTACCTAGTATCAATCATATTTCCATATATAAAACTCTTTTGTCACAAGTTTCACAAGCAAGATAATGTATTGCAATGCTAAACCTTTTTGCCATTCCTTAGCTTCAAATAGTCCATTTTCAATAGACGACTCTCGTAATTATCAAAGTATTGCAATACTAAAGTTTTTGCCATTAACTTGGCCAATAAAACCTATGTACTCGCCAACATTCTTTGTTGATGTCTTTTTCACATATGTTTCAGGTTTCGATTATTCAAGCGTGCTATACATAGGAACGCATCTGGGCTTTAGACTGCTTTAAACAAAAGACATGTATTCTTGGCTTTGTGAAATAATGATTAACAATAATGAAACACTTTAGTACCAGTAGTTGTGAGCAATTTGTAACATGACTCCCCGATATTTCCGTCGTGTCTTGTTGTATTACGCAATTGGGAGAGCACTGGTTACAGGGAATTAGGTTATTGGAATGCCTTTAACCTAGTCTATAACCTTCCTAGGGACCCAAAACATGAGTAGTATTAGGATCTCTATCCTAATCACCATCCTCATTCTTACTCGTGCCACAACTACTCTATGATTTACAAATCATCTAACCTTAGATGATTTACCCTAAATCCTTACGCTTTATGCCTTAAGGTATTCCTCAAAATGTATTTCTCAAAACATTTTCATTGAAATATTTCTCAAAATGTTTCTCGACTTATTTATCTCAAAAATTTTATCAAAAGGTTTCTCAAAATATTTTTCTCAAACATTTTCATCGAAATATTGGGTTTTAATAATATGAACACATGCAATCTGGAAGGGTGAATGCATGTACCCCGAGTTTTCTGTCTAAGGCTAGAGTGTTCGTACAAATCCGCATTATCGGACCAGTCACTCTTACCTGGAAACTCTTAGGGTGAGTGTCCACTTATAGGCTAAAGCATGTCTTCTCGAAACATTATGAAAATCCATCCACATTGACCATGTCGAACAAGTACTAAACACTACAAACTTTATGACACTACTCTATCATATTACCTTCTGTAATATGTTACGATTATATTCAACACATTCGAAAAAAATTCCATTGCACCTCACGACACTTTGTAATCCTATTTTATTTTCAAATACTATCTTTTGTCTATCATAATTTCAAAATTTTATTCATTTGGATGAGAGTTTTCAAATTTTTATGCACAAAGTTTCTTTATTTTAAAAATTCGATTAAAAATATTTTTATCTTAAAAATTAATTTCTAAAAGGTAAATAATTTTTAACAGAACCCATTAACTTGGTTTGTAAGTTTCTCATGCAAAAATATAACAAAAGTTTATTTTCAAGCAATTCTTATTTCAAAACAAAATCCACAACACTATTTTTCCTAAATACAAGAACAAGATTTTTGAACGAATACCAAGTTAAGATTTTCAATTCTCTATGGTATTTTAAACTTATAACAATTCTATGAAATCTCACTTATTTGATTTCACTATAGCTATTTCTTTGAGATGCCTCCTCATCGTGACATCACTTGAATGCTGAAATGGCAACAATGATCGCTCAACGTCTACCAGTTGTACTCCCAAACATTGTGACCCAAGTTAATCAAATCTACAATAATAACAATAACAACAATGTTAATTACAAACAATACAACTCAGCTGCTAGTGGGGAATGTCAAACCTCTGATAATCTCTCTTTTGAGTTAAATGATCTTCAATACTTTGATCCAAATGACTTAGAAGAACTGGACATTTTACATCAAGTTTCTTTGCTAAGTGTGAGAGCAAGCAGGTTTTACAAAAGAACTGGTAGAAAATATCCATGGTTGCATGGGGGGTCAAAGGTTGGGTTAGACAAATCTAAAATCAAGTGCTATAAATGTAATAGGCTAGGACACTTTGCAAGAGAGTGTAGATCTCAAGTTTCAGGACTTATTGTAACACATCCTAGCCCTAGACCTCAGCACACACAAAGCACTGCCCAATATTCCCAATATACCCCTGTCCATCAAGTGCAAAACACTACTCATTATGCACACCCTGCTGCCACTGTTCCTGTGCACTATGCCCAAACCACTGTTCCACAAATTCAGTATATCCAAGCATCACCACCTCAAGTGCATGTGCGACAAGCACCACAAAGCACTCAAACTACTCAAACCACTGCTCCAGCAGAGGTCAACCAGCAAAGCTTTTTCACACAAGGCTTTGTGGATTAGAGTAGTTTGCCTAAGGAATTATCTGATGAAAACTTTTCTCTTATGGCCAAAAAATGATTTAGAACATGAAAATTTTTGTTTAATGGCCTTAGAGCAATTATTGAAGGTGATGAGTCTGTGGAACAAGGGTCAAAGTCTGATGAAAGTTAAATTGTGTTGAAGTAGTGGTTACACCAGTGATTACTCAAAACACTGTTGATGAAGAAAAGAACTCTCTATCTGATCCATGGGATTCAAAGGATGGTGAAGATGATTGTGATTCTGCTCTCCTAGCTGCTGCTAAGGTATCACCTTAGATCCTAAAGGATCTCTGTTCAGAAAAAGGTATAATAGCTTTTGTTAACATTAAACAGGTGAATGAAAACCTTAGGAACAAAATGATAGAAAATGAACTTAATTTTGAAAAACTTATCAAAGAGTTAAAATCAAAACTGTTTTCAAAAGATTCTGAGATAAGTAGCCTAAAGTATGAAGCTAGCATAACGAAAGACCAACTCCAAACTATGGTAGATAAATACCAAGTTGCAAAAAGGAGTTAGAGGATACCCAGATCATATGTGAAAAATTGGTAGAATCTTCAAAAGATTTTGAAATTATCCTAGAGAAACAGATCAAGAGTAACATAAAATTTGGCATTGGTTTTAAAACTGAAGAAGAAGCCAAAGAAAATGTTACAAAAATTGATTCTGGAAAGGTTGAAGTAGTTCCAACAAATTTGGCTGGAAATGAGATAAAAATCACTAAAAAAATGGTAACAAAATTTCTCTTGAAAAACATGAAAGATCTTCAACTTTTAAAGAAATTGTGAAATACCAATTCAAACCCACATGGTCAGATAAATGTGATATTCTTGAAAATTTCAAGCCAATTGTAACGTTTCGTATTTTCGCGTTATTTATTAATTATTTATTATTCATTTAATCATTTAATTGTTATTTATTTGACTATTTAAATATTTTGTCATTTATTTATCAAACATTTATTTGTTTAATTAATCAAATATTCATTATTTATTTAACTTTATATTTACTTTTTCTATTTTTATTTAAATCATTTAATCAATTTTTAAATAAATAACCATTTATTAATTAGTCACCAATTTATTTAATCTAGTTAAGTTTTAAAACTAAACTTAGTCTATTAATTAAACTAGTTAACGATTATACATTAAGTTAAGGGACTAAAACTTAGCATTTTATAAACTTAAACTACAAGGACTACTAATGTAATTTTAGAAACATTAAAAAAAGCTAAAAAACCAACAAAAAGGGGTTGGCGGGATTGGAACCCGCGTCAAAACCCGGTTAATTCGCACCCAACAACATAGCAACACAATCAGAAGCCAGCTGAGCTAGACATAATTACTCCAAATCGTTTAGAATATATACACAAGTTAAATTCGGTTCAGTTTCCCATTTCGCCGCCAAGTTCATGTTTGAAACGGACCTCCTCTTGAACTTCCGGTGAATTTATTTCCTGACCGATCATCAACCGACGGGTTCCTGTTTCGCTTATAAATACCGACACCCCTTAACCTCACACGTCCTCTCAACTCTCTCGTTCACCACGTGTTACACTCGGTTGGCCGGAACCTGAAGACACCTGAACTCGTCCGAAATCTATAAATCACGCCGGAGAAGACGACTCCGAGGTCGCCGGAAAACCGATTCCCGCCGGAGTCACTGCCGGAATCCACGTCGGAACCACTCGGTATCGTTTTGATCTCCAAACCTTGTGAATATGATTTTAAATTGACACTGAACCTGGTGTGCGAATGTATATATAGATTTATGTATAGCAAACATGGGGTGTATATATATATATATATTATATATATATCTGCGTTCCAGTTTTAAATAGAAAAGAAGAATTGAAATGTTCATAAATAAATGTACTGTCGACATGAACACAACACCAAAGCTGGAGAGCCCAGCTGGTGTTGTGTGCGTTTGATCACCGGGGTGACCCGGGTTTGAAACGGTCTACTGCCCGATTCTTTTCCTTGTTTCGCTGAGTTGTTGTTGTTGGGCCTTTGCGAGTGGGCCGGCCTCTAACAGGCCATTATTTTGTTTCTTTGTTTTTATTCGGACTGGGCCAGTCTGGTCAGGTTGGGCGGTGTAATGGATTAACATATAAAATCAGTTTTTATTTGATCAGTTTTTATTTAATCAGTTTTTATTTAAAAGACAATTATAAAATCAGTTTTATAAAATGATTTTTATAAAATCGGTTTTATTTAAAATCAGTTTTATTTATAAAATCAGTATTTTTAGTGATTAAAATTTATTAAATACAAATCAATATTTTATTTATTAATATTATCTTTTGTAATATAAATAAAATAATAATGATTATTATTACTAATAATAATGTTATTATTAAACCAATTATTAGAGATACATTGTATCAATTTACATAAATAATAAACTTATGATCATAATTTTTGTTAATGGCTATTATCGTTTATCTTTATTTCTAGATATTAATTAGTATTATTTTGATCGTCACTAATTAATATTATTTCAAAACATCACTGTTATTGGTGGAAACGCCTTCAAGTGATTTACTCGTTATCCATAAGCAACTTCAATAACGAGCACCCATTCTCATTCTATGTTAATCACCTTTCGTTGATCCTTCATTTTCCACTCAAGCGATTCCAAGAAATTTACACGCAAACCAATGTGAGTATACTCGGTCCCCTTTTTGTTTTATCACTTTTGGGGTACAACATGTATTCTATATCAAGACACTTGACACTTGAAACTTATTTGAAACATACTCTATCCATTAAAACATGAAACATGAAACTTGTGATACTTGAGACTTTGATGCTATGTGAACGTTTAATCCTTGTGTGTAGTTCCGCCTTAACAATGGTAGTATTATGCATATGCTATAGGGGTAATGCACGTCCCGTTAGTCTTTGGGGCATTGTTAGGGGGAGACATGTATAACTCCCGTTAAACTTTGGGAAAGGCACTTAACGCATTGGAAACTTGGGCTATCACTTGGACTGCGTTAGCTAGCATGTTGGAACTTGTTATGTGTTTTCGTATTGGATATGAGTCCTTTTATTCTATTATACTATGTATCAAACTTGTATACTCGCTCGACATATTTTATTGATTATATTTTAATGCATGTTACAGGTTGATAGACAAGATGATTTTAACGTTAACACACACGACCGAAGAAGTTCTTGTACGACTTCCTTCGTCGTTCTTGTTTCGGATCTGGCATCTGATCAGTTGGCGGTGGTCTTTTAAAGTTAGCCATTCTTAGCGAACTTTGCCTTACCGCTTTTTCCATTCTTTCTTTGATTGTCTCATTTCTGGTTTCTTCTTTAAGAAATTCAACTCTCTCCAGATCCCTCCACTTCGTTTGCCATATTTTACAAGAATTTACTTCGCGTGCGTAGCAAATGTTAACAACTTTCTGATACTGCATCACGTGTACCTTTTCTCTTTCTTAAAAAACAATCTTGCTGTAGAAAAGGCAATTTATATCTTATATCGAGCAGTTAACCAACCACATAGGATCTAGAATCCTTCTCGTCCTCCACAAACCTCTCATACCCTGATGACCCATTACTTCAACTCGTTCCTTAGCAATATCCAGATGATCTTCAAATTTTAACACAATCACCGCTTCGCAAGTGGCTGGATCTATCTGCCACCACTTGAATAAAGGATAAAAGTTCTGTTCGATCGGCATAAGTGGCATATTCCTCATGGCTCTATGACGTTTCATAATTAACGTTATGTCCTTTTCCCCTGTAACCTTATTGATCTTTACTCTTCGTTTTGGAATAAACGTCTTCTAGTGATTCCAACCTTTACCAGCTTCGTACTTAATCATCTTCCACAACAACTGATCAACTGTCTTCATATGATAAGTAACATTCACTATTTGTACCAACTCTTCCATATCCCACTACGGCAATCTTTTGAAATCAGCAAGATATTTGAAGTATTGCACTCCAAATTCCCTTTTGATTGCATATACATTTAGCTCTTTAAACCATCCCCAACTCAGTATATCTCCCAAAGAAACATCTTTATTTCTGGTGAAGATTGCTAGTGGACATCGAAACTTACGTTCACATGGCATCTCCTTGAACCAGGACTTTTTCGCTTCAGCTATCTCTTCTTTGGTCATCGGTTTAGGAATCTTTCCTTCTCGTAGCTCTTCAGCAATCTTATCTTTCAACATATCTTCATTAAGCTGTTTATACATCTCTTCAAATGTAGGAAAACTTTCTGAATTTTCACCAACATATTTAGCTTTCTGATCTGATTCATCATCTGAGGACCAATCTTCAACTATCACACGATTGTACTCATCAGCTTCAAACCTTCTCTCATACTGATACTCTTTCGGTTCAAATATGTTAACATTCATAACTTCCCCAAAATCAAACTCTAAGTTCTCAACTTCAACTAGTTTCGCCAGATCTTCTTTTGAGTAATTATGTATAAACTCACCTTCTTCCACATTATGTTCCAACATTAGTATCAAAGGCTTCGTAGGTACTGCAGTCACAGGCTTCGTAGAACGATCAATATCTAACAAATCAATATCTTCATCAGTTGGCCCTTTCTGCCCTGACTCCCCTTGGCTTTTATCTTCCACCCTATTCGATTCATCATTCATAAGATCAGAAAAATCAAATTCATCAGATACTTTAGCTTCATTGATCTTTAAACCTGTACCTCCCTGATCAGAATCATCACCACCTTGATCAAAATCATCATCATCATCATCATCCCCAACATTCCGATCCTCATAACCTTCTTCCTCTTCATCTTCATTCTTATCTTTTTTAGCTTCTTCATTGCCTTTTTTCTTTAGAAACAATAATAGGATCAGAAGGCTTGACAGATTCGTCAACCTTTTGGATATCAGACTCAGAAGCTTTCGAAACATCTTCAGTTGGTTTCTCAGGGACATCAGAAGATTTCTCAGCAGAAGATTTAGGGGCTTCACCCTCAACATACTTTCCTTTATCACCTTCAGCCAATTCTCTCTCAGCATGTTCTTTGGCTTCCTGACGATCCAGATGATCGTATTCTGCGATGAAATCAATGTTCAGATTGTTTGCTAACACTTTCTGCAATCTGTTGAATCTTCGATCGTTCAATGCTTGAATTTTCTTTAATTCTGCAATCTCTGTCGGTAGTTTTTCATTGGCATCCTGCAGACTTTCTATCAACGCCTTGAAATATTCACGTTCATTCTCCAGGACCTTTATTTTATCATCAAGCAGTTCCTTTTCAACCTCACCTTGATTCACCTTCTTAACAAGCTCAGCCTTTTCAACCTCATTCTGTGCGACTTTCTCTTTCAATACCTTCACACGTTTTTCTAGCATCTCAGCATTAGTTTCTGGGAAAAACTCATCCAAGTCTTCGAGACTGATTAGACCATGTGGCATATCACCAAACATACTTCCCCTTGGTGTCTTTGGTGTTGAATCTTTAGGTGTTGCAGTTTTCGGTGTTGACTTCTTTGGCGTAGAACTTTCAGGAACAGAAGTCTTTGGAGCAGTAGGAGATTCAGCGATAGGAACTTCAACAAATCGAGACATAGGAGGTTCTTGTGTAACTCCTTGCCTTTCAGCTTCAGTATGAACAATAACAGGAGGTTCTTGTGGAGGAGGTTCTTGTGTGGCTCCTTTCTCCTGAGCACCAGAAGGTTCTTGTGTGGCTTCTGTGCCTTTCACCTTACTCTTGTATCTTTTGCTCACAGCTTTTTGAGCTTTCTTTGCTTTTCTTTTCCCTTTGGTATGAGGTGATCCTGTAGTCTTCTTAGAGATTTCGATAGCTGGAGACTTTGTATGTTTAGACTTTTTCTTTGATCTCTCCTCGTCAGATTCTTTTTCAGTATTAGGATCAAAAATCTGCATCAAATTTTCTTTCCTTTTCTGCTCTAATCTCTGCCTCAGTCTTTTCTGGCTCTTCGGCAGGAACTTCTTCATCAAAATCTTCATTTTCTGAAGTAGCAGATATCACCTCTTACTGAGTTGACTTTACAGTTTCTTGACTTTCAATTACAACTGCACCGCTCGATCCAGCAACTGCTTCAACATTTTCAGATTCTTCTTCATTGACAAGCATAGTTTCAACTTTCTTTGCACCATGTTTCTTTTTAGGCTTATCAGCTTCTGCCTTTAAGAACCATTCGCTCCTTGCCTTTGGTTTGCATTCTTTAAACCACTCCTTTTCAGCTTTAAGTTCTTTCTCGTCGTCGCTATATTTTCTCCATTTGTTGTCTGGCGGCAAAATATAGTTAGAATCTTTAATGGCTCCGAATACCGGCTTGGCAACAGGAGCTGAAGCTTGTTTCTGGAACTTGATAAGCTTCTTCACTGTAGTCTCGTCGAGATGAACTAGATAAATAACGTCATTCGGATCTCGAGCAATGTTGGCATACTTCTCGTCAATCAACATCTGAATAAACCTTGGATATAAACACAATCTCAAATCCTCCATGTTCTTCGACATGTGAGTAAAAACCAACTGCGAAACGTTGAACGGCTTTTTCAAAATAAGCGTCGTTGCCATGCTAGCCAAATAATCATGTACATCATCCAAACGGGCTTTGTGATGGCTAAATGTATGAAATAACGCATGAATCAGAAGCTTGTAGGGGTTAGGCACTTCCCCTTTCTTCAGCGTCGGCTTATTTACACTTCCTTTATAGCCCATGCGGAAAAAACATCCGCGAACCATTTTCTCGTCTAAACGTATCGGATCATCCTTATTATCTTTGAGCTCCAGAATCCTTCGGATATCATCTTCAGTTACTGTGATCGGCTTGAGTTCATCACCAACTTGCACTGTAGAAGAGATCATCTTCTCGTCATCGCTAAGACTCTCGTTCATCCAGAAGTGAACAATATGAGATCGATAAGATACGTAATCGCTCGGGGAATATGACTATCTGCCAGAAATTTCAAAATACTGTCGTACTCCTTCAGTGACGGACAGATCGTTTTATCGAGCGTAATGCACGTATTTTGAGTTTTTGAAAACTCAACAGAGATTACCCGTGCTGGAACCTGTGCCTGAAAAACGACGCAAAACAATTAGCACGTTTTTCGAAAAAAGTTCATAAAATTGCTAACACTTTATTCAAGTTCGGACGAACTTGAATTAGTATTAATCAAACTGTTTTTAACAAGTTCGCCCGAAAATGTGTTTTACATGTTCTATCTATAAGTTCGGGCGAACTTATACACATAATAACAAATCAGAATATTAAACATGTTCGGCCAAAGATGCACCTTTAACCAGTTGTTTTTCACAAGATTTTGATATATGTTCGGTCGAACTTGACAACAAGTTCGGCGGAACTTGTCGTCTTCCCCAAAAGTTCAATCTTGTTCAAACATGCAAGACCTCGTTTTAGTTCAATCAAAACAATTTTTCGGTCGATTTTAACTGTAGATTACAGATCTATGTTCAATTTTGATTAACATCACCTAAATCTTATCAAATTTTAATTTTTAGATCTGTTTGGTTCGTTTTATGATCCATACACTGCTCAAACATGAATCAGTACCTCTGCCATGGTACTTGTTGTGCAAATCACCAAATACCAACACAAATTGGGTAGTGTAACGACGTCAAATTGTGAATTTCGCTCAAATGCTCTCTAGCTCAAGTTCGCTCAAGAATTTCTGAAAACAAGTAAATGAGTTCGGCCGAACTTGATTTGTATTTATACCAAGTCAAGTTCGGGCGAACTTGCTAAGCCCAACATGAAGGCCCAGAGTAAGTTCGAACGAACTTATTATTTAAACCAATAACCAACGATCTGCATGTTCGGTCGAACTTGCTGATTGTTAAACATTGAATTGTTTAGCAAGTTCTGCCAAACTTGCCAAACCAACAAATTTTAACTTTTTCAAAATTTTCATTTTTAACCCCGAACTTTCCAACTTTTTACCAGTTATGAAAAATCCACTCAGTTGACCAAGTCCAAGCTAATGACCTTGGTTAACCGATTTGTCTGCCGAGTCCAAGTTAATGACCCCGGTTTGACCCGTTACGAACAAACTATTGATATTTTCAAAATCAAAGTTTCAAATTAATGAACTTTTCATCGTTTTGACTTTTCAAAATAACAGATTAGCTCCCAACCCGTTGTCAAAGAGATTCCCACCAGTTCTAGCATCTTACCAGACTTCGTAGATCCGTTCTCCAACATTGGTTTGCTGAAAACAGTGTAGAAGTAAAATCTTTTTGTATTTTTGTAAGTTTATGCTAAACTTCACCGAAAATCTTTTTGATTTTAATCTTTAAAGTTGAAATACAATGTAATAAGCAATGTAAACTCTGTACAAACATATTTACAGACATATTTTTGTGAATTCATGTCTAAGGATCATATCAGTTGATTGAGACATATCACCGGTATCGTTTACCTTTAGCAGACTTTAAGTTTTAAACTTGTTTACTTAGATTGTCGATATGTTTGTCCACTTAAGCTTTACCATATTTTTCAACTGTTTCAA
This sequence comes from Scalesia atractyloides, assembly GCA_947069175.1. NCBI lineage: Eukaryota > Viridiplantae > Streptophyta > Magnoliopsida > Asterales > Asteraceae > Scalesia > Scalesia atractyloides. The sequence goes on from CAMTDV010000019.1 coordinate 17,809,051, forward strand.
GATATATTTAGGTAGAATTCATGAAACTTGACTTATCTGTGGTTCTCACTTCTTGAATATACTCCCGTATCCATATTCGCTAGATTTCATCTTATAGGTGAATATAACGTAATTGATATCTGTATCTAGGTTGTACGAGACCTTGAGTGCTCAGGTTAGTACTACCGTACAGACAAAGAGATGAAGGCTCGTCTTTAAGGTGTGTTCCACTTAAGGAATCTTTTTAGCAATGCAAATGATTAGATCTTTTGATTCTTTTCAATATTACATGCAGTTTGGGGGTTTATAGCGAAAGTATTATAGAAGTTCTAGGCCATTGCTTCTGCAAAATCTAAAGAACTTGTATAATACCCTAGATATCAACTATCTATAAAGACCTCATATCTTAGAATCAGACAATCTTTCAAACGAAATTTCGGAGTACTAAGTCCATATATCCAAGATGTGTTAATCCACAAGATTATGCAGTTGTAAAATTTAGCTTATATCTCAAAAACAGTTTACTGAATGTGTTAAGCCTATGACACATCCACAGTAAGACTCGTTTATCACTTTTAAACTTTACATTTCTTTAGCATACTTTAATAGTCCACTGATGTACTATCATTTCCTTTTATGACACTGAATTCTTTTTGTCATTTTCAATGTTTTTATACATTTTGAATTTTTATATGTTTTTGGATTTTAAAATTTTCAAATGTTTTTGTATTTTCCTTAACATTTCTCCCCCTAAAATCAAAAACATCTTTTTGGATTTTTTAGTTTTTAACGAAATTCTAAAATAGAAAAATATTGATAAACCAATGTGGATCACGCAAACTCGTCGTCCGATCCGTATTCAACCTCAGCGTCCGCACCTGTCAGCAAATTTTTCATACCATTAATTCTCAGCAAGTATTTAAATCGTGATAAAGAAAATGGTTTGGTATAAAAATTAGCCTTTTGTTCGTCGGTGTGGATTTTTTCTATTCGCACCAATTTCTTTTCGTAGCAATCACGAATGAAATGATAACGAATTTCAATGTGTTTTGTGCGTGAGTGATGAACCGGATTTTTTGTTATATCAATGGCTGCCTTGTTATCAACATACAACAGAGTGTCTAGAAATTGCAGACCATAGTTTCTCATCTGCTGTTGAATCCACAGAATCTTTGAATAACAGCTGGAGGCCGAGATGTACTCAGCTTCACAGGTAGAGAGCGACCGTAGTCTGTTTCTTACACTGCCAGGTTACCATTCTTGTTCCGAAGAACTGGCATCCCATTGTAGTTGATTTTGAGTTCAACTTATCTACACCAAAATCGGAATCAACATAGCCTGTGAGGTCGAAATTGTCGTTCTTCGGGTACCACAAGCCGTGCTTGGGCATCCTTTCAGATATCTGAAGATACGCTTCACGATCTGCATGTGTAAGATCCTTGGGCTAGACTGATATCTGGCGCATAGGCAGGTTGTATACATAATATCTGGGCGTGATGCCGTCAGATACATCAGCGATCCAATCATCGATCTGTATAACGTCTCGTCAACTTTGGCTCCAGTCTCGTCAACACAAATGCAACGATTTAGAGCAAGAGGCGTAGATAGAGGCTTCAAGTTTTCCATTCCAAACTTCTTCAAGATGTCGTGAACATACTTAGTCTGATGAATGAAAATACCATCCGGAAGCTGATCTACTTGCAAACTAAGAAAGAACTTCATTTCGCTCATCGAGGACATTTCAAATTTCTTTTCCATGATTCCCTCAAACTCCTTGTAGAGACTATCGTTTGTAGATCCAAAGATGATGTCGTCAACGTAGATTTGAACTATAATCAGATGGCCATCAACTTCTCTGGTGAAAAGAGTACTATCCCCAGTTCCTCTGATAAAGCCGTTTCTGACGAGATGTTGCGATAACGTCTCGTACCAAGCTCTCGGGCTTGGTGTAGTCCATAAAGAGCTTTATCCAGTAGGTATGCTTTCTTCTTGTTAAGTGGGTCGACAAACCTCGGTGGTTGTCCAACGTACACCTTTTCGCGTAATTTGCCATACAGAAAAGCTGATTTGACATCCAATTGATAGACCTTAAATCCTTTCCATGATGCGAAAGCTAGAAAAATTCGAATAGATTCCAATCGAGCCACTGGTGCATAGACTTCCGTATAGTCTATCCCCTTGCTTGTGAAATCCCTTGACAACAAGCCTAGCTTTGTTACGAACAATAACCCCTCTATCATAATGTTTACACTTAAATACCCATTTTGTATCAATTGCTTTCTGATTTTCTGGTAGGTCTTCAAGCTTCCACACACCCAACTTCTCAAACTGCAATAATTCTTCTTGCGTTGCTTGTACCCAGTTTTCATCGGCTAAAGCTTCATTAACTGTCTTAGGCTCAATATGAGAGACGAAACATGAATAGAAACAATAATTCTGGGTTGTAGCAACGCGTGTGTAGAAACAACTAAGTGCTTTATTAATTTGCCCTCGAGTTCTAACACCGGTTTGAAGTTCTCCGATAATATTTGTTGACGGATGATAGGAATATGATCGCGGCAATCCTTCACTTGGAACATCTACTGAGTTTTGCTGATTTGTGATGTTGAGATCAACAATAATTCAATGTTTGGAGAGCTTGATGAAGCTTCATTTCTGTTGTTCGGGATTGCAGATTGATTAAGAAGACTCGTTTATCTGTTCCACTTCTTCATCTAAAGAAGATGATTCCCCATTAGCATCAAATGTTGGTGCTTCATCTGAATCAGAATTTTGATTCTGAGGCATACTGGGCTCCGTTGTTGTATTCACTGGTTCAGTAGAGACAATCGTTGGAGGAGTAGCAGGTGTTGATAATGTTTCAGAAACATTTTCAGCCGGAACACCATTATTGCTTGAACTTGCGCTAGAAGAAGATGGATCCAGCGTGGGTTGATTAACCACAATTGGTCGAACAATTTGTTCTTGATTCGTTGACTGGTGAAGATAATATAACGCTGCAACTTCTTCGTCAGTTGGTTCTTTGGGCAAGTCAAATGACTTCCAAAGTTCTTGATAGTTAAACAGCCATGCGTCACCTTTCCTTTGAATAGGATCCGTGTAGTTGAAACAATCCACGTGCTGTGCTTCAATAACCTTTCTCAATGAAGGAACATATACTCTTCTCAACGGACTCGCATATCCGACAAAGAAACATTCAAGAGATTTAGCTCCGAATTTGCCATTTTGGTCTATTACGGTACATGGAGCATGGAATGGTTCTAAGAATTTCAAATTTGGCTTCCGTCGGTTTATCATCTCAAAACATGTTTTCTTTGTTGGTTTGACAGTGAGAACCCCGTTTAGTGTGTAGCAAGCCGCAGCAACCGCTTCACTCCAGAAGCTGATAGGAAGTTTAGAATCTTCAAGCATGGTTCTCGCAGTTTCAATCAAAGTTCTGTTTTTCCGTTCAGCTACTCCGTTTTGCTGTGGAGTATAGGGAGCACTAAACTCGTGCAGAATCCCTTTTGCTTTGCAGAATTCCTTCATTTTGTTATTCTTAAACTCTGTGCTGTTGTCACTTCTAATGCGTCTGATCGGCAGATGATAAAGATTCTCGAGTTTCTTGAATAGAATAACCAAGTTCTCGAACGTTTCGTCTTTTGATTCTTGAAAGAATACCCACGAATATCTCGAATAGTCATCTTTCACGACCAAGCAATATAAGTGTCCTGAGATGCTTCGAACATTTACAGGACAAAATAAATCCATGTGGATACGTTCTAATGGCAGCTTGATTGAGTTTATAATTTTCTTCGGATGAGATTTCTTGATCTGCTTTCCTTTCTTGCATTCCAAGCAATGATCAGACATCTGAAAACTTCAAAGATTTATGTCTTCTACAAGATCATTATGAACCAAGAAATTCATTTTTCGCAAATGAATATGCCCCATCTTACGATGCCAAAGAATAGAATCTTTTTCAGTAGCCTTTGAAAAAAAACATTGTGCTAATTTTGATGAAGTGGTAGCAACACTCATATCAAGAACATATAAATCATTCTCTCGCGGTGCTCACATCAGAATCCACTCATCTGGTATTTTGAATCCCGGCTTCAAGATAATACACTCTTTGTCATTGAAATGAACTGTACTCGTCCCATATACAAAATTCATGTTTTTGTTTTTATATTCATGAAATGGTGACGGTTTCTTTACAGATTCATCAGTTTCTTCTTCTAAACCCAACCCCGCTCTCCGGTTTTCCGGATGATCACCACCGTTTCCTCGGTAATTGTTTCTTTTAGGTTTGAAATAGAATTTTCGTTCATTGATTACCAATTCCTCTGATGTGACTTCTACGAGTCTAAAGAATTTGTCAAGCAATTCTTCCTTCACATTCTGAATCGGGAAACTATCATCAAAGTATAGTCTATCCGAATCCTTAATTTTGTACATTACAATATTAGGATCGTCACTTAGACCATCCTCTGAAGACTTATCGTCATTTTTATACTGTGAATCGGATATCTTTGAACTCGAGTTGGCGCTTTGAAGCTGCCTTCATCAGAATTAGTTAAAACATTTTCAACCACTTTGTTAACCACAACATTGTTATCATCATCAGATTTAACATAGATTATATCAATATTCTCTGGCAACTCGTTTTTCTTTTCAGAAAGTAATTAAACATTGAGTGCCTTGTCCATCCCGTCTGCATATTTAACACAACATTTCTCGCAAAAGGGTGGAGGAACATTGCTAAATTCTTTGCCCGCTTTCTTTTTAGGTTTTTCTTCCGTTGAGATTGTCGGAAGAATGTGATCGATAACATACGCGTTGGTGGTATAACTTCTTAACAATTGTCGAAATCTTTCAATTTCGATTGTCATGTCTTGAAGTTGTTGTTTGATTTCAGCAATGGTGTTAATATAGGTGTTAATTGCTCTTTGTTTATCCATTACTGTACCACTCAACATTCTTATATTTTCATGTTGTTCGATGTTATTTCTGTCGAGTCTGCCATAATCATTTTTCATTTTGTCATACGCTTCTTTCATTGTGCGATAATCATATTTTAACAAATCGTTATGCACATTGTTTCCAGCGATGATCTTTGATTCTTCGGCACATTCGACACAAGGTTCAGTACATTTTGTACAAGGTTTCTCAACCTCTACAACTTGTACTTTGAAAACTTCTTTCTCGACAACCTTTATCTCTGGACTTACCTTTTGTTAGATTTGTCATCAAAGCTTTATCTACCATATCCTTGAGGTTTTCAACATTAACTTCTTTGGTAACATTGATGATCTCTACATCAATCTTTTTCTCCTCAACCACTTGTTCTTTCGAGCATCTATCAAAATGACCTGCAAAACTATCACAAGAATTAGAAGATAAAAGTCCTTTTCTCTGCATGTGGATATATTCTTCTTCTTCTTGCAGTTGATGCAAGTATTGTTCGATAAGAGCTTGTTCAATAGCTGCTGCTTCAGCTGCTGCCGCTGATTCCTCTGCAGAAGTATCTTCAACTATCTCCGCCATCAAAGCAACTCCGGTCTTTTTGCCGATATATGAATTCATCAAAACCATCATCTTCTGTGCTGAAACTGCATAGCTCGAACTTCATCCTTATCTTCGTAGCTAATCTTCACATAAAACAGGTGTTCAATGTCTTTCTTTGAACAGTTCACCAACCACATTGGATCTAGCACACGGCTCCCTCTCCACAACCCATAAATACGTTTATGAGCAATGACAAACTCTGACAATTCCTCTGTAATCTTCCATGATTCTTCATCGAGTTCTACACATAGCCTCGCCTGTACTTGAATCATAATGCCACCACTTAAAGATCTTGTAAAAGTCTTTTTCCATTTTGATGAGTGGCATATTCTTCAACATACGCGGACACTTAACGATCAAAGTAACATCTTTTTCTTTTGTAACTGGATCGATCTTCGTAACCTTTCTCGGAAAGTGTGGCTTCCAGCGAGGAAAGCTGTGCATGGCCTCGTATTTGATAACTTTCCACAACTCTCTATCGTGAAACCTGATCTTTAGATTGAATAACTTTGTCCGTGCTAACACCGTAACATCCCAATGAGGCAATGTTTTGATATCCTTCAAGTGCCTGAAATACCATACTCCGAATTCTCTCTTAATTGCATACATAATAAGCTCTTCAATCCAACCCTAGCTAATGATATCGCCCAACGAAAAATCAGGATCTCTGGTGAAGAAAGCTAGGGGACGTAAAAACTTTCGCTCTGCTGGAACTTCTTTAAACCATTTCTTTTTCATCTAAATGATTTCTTCTTTAGACATTTGTTGAGGGACTGATCCAGCTATCACTGCCTCTTGAACTTTGTTTTTCAACAAACATCACTTGTAGATGAAAACATTTCTTCAAAGGTTGGGAAGACGTCTGTACCCTCACCGGCATAAGTAGCAACATTGTCATTAGACTCGTCAGAATCCCAATCCTCTATAATCACTTGATCATAATCGTTAGCTTCTGGTACTGGCTGGAAGACATAATCATTTGGTTCCATACTTGTGTTGTTCAATTCGTCTTCAAAGTCGAACACAAACGATTCTTCGTTTAGACCAAGTAACTCCTCTAACTCAGCTTTGGAGAAGTTGTGAATATACTCCCCTTTTTCAACATCGTGATTTAAATAAAATATCTTTGGTTTTGGCACAACAGGAGCAGCTGACGTTGAAGTCGCTGTGAGGATTCCTATTTGCTTTGAACCCTGTGACACATCACTGGTCTCCCCCAAACTTGATCTGCAGTGTGTTGATTAGCGGAATCGTTCAAGTACACAGAAACATCGACATTTTCATTCAATCCAGAATCTGTTACACGAATTCCTAAACCTCCAACACTATCATCATCATCATCATCCTTCCTACCACTAACACTGCTATCCAAATCTAACTCCTCAAAATATGAATCTATCTCGTCATCTATTTCCTTGTACAGTTGACGCTTTTTCTCCAACTTCTTCTCCATATGTCTACGAAGCTTCTCTGACAGGCTAGATAAATCAATCTCAATGTCACGAGGCCTTTCTACCATAACAAACCATGGAGGCGGAGGCTTGTAGACGACCATTGCTAGAGATACTGGCTCGGATTCAGCTTCCAGCTCAGTGTGAACAATCAAAGGATCCGCAGAAACTTCAGCTTCAGGCTCAGGTTGGCTCATCACAGGAATATTATCTATCTTCTTTTTCCCTTTTCCTTGAGCCTCTGATAAGGCTTTTGTAGTTCGTTCTTTTTCTGCTATTTTCTTTCTTGCTTCTTCCTGCTCAATCTTGCCAATCTCATCATCCAAGGAAATGCCGAGAGTCCTAACCAGAATTTGCTGCATCAACTCTATCTGCCTCTTGTTTGATGATCGCTCGGATTCATATTCTTCCATCTTTTTTTTCAGCCGTTCATTTTCTGTCTGGTAACTTTGAAGAATGGCATTCAAATTCTGTCTTTCATTCTCCAACGACATGATCCTTTCCTCGTAAGTAGATACTAGCTTTGTTGTTTCTCTGAATTTTTTGTTATCGTTAACTAGAAGCTTCACGATCTCCCTCATATTATCTCTATCAAATTCCAGATTCTTAATATGCTTCTCAGCCTTCTTTATCTCTCCTTCTAATATTCCCAATCTCCCTTCATATACAGTATCTGCCGAAAATACTTCTCCTCCAGGAATTGCTCCAACATCAAAAAAGAAATCGTCAAACCCTGTATCCTCAACTCCCTGTGTTGGGTGAGAGGATGATTGGTGTAATGGTTGTGATGCAGTAGGAGGAGTGATAATAGGTGGACATGGTGGAGAGGCTATCGGGGAGTGTGGTGTTATTGGTTATGGAGGAGGTGGTGGTGGTTTTTGTGGAGCAATAAGGTGTGAGGAAGGATGTGGAGGAGGAGATGGAGGACGTGAAATAGATGTCTCAACAGATGATGGAACAACTGGAGGATAGAAAATTTTGTTTTCAACTTGATCCTTAATCGACCAACAACAGTGTCAGGCTTATTTGAAACAACTTGTTTTGTACGTTTAGCAGCTGGTTTCTTTGCAGTTTTGATCACTGAGAGTTCTTCTTCAGACTCTGAAGGAATGAAATCATCATCGTCATATTTTGTCTCCTTTCTATTTTTATCTTCTAACATCTTTTTCTTTTTCTCTTCCTCAGCCTTTTTCACATGATCTTCAGAATCAGAACTAGAAGACGATTCTTCATCATCACCATCACCGCCTTCAGCTACACCATATGCTTGTATCTCTATGTTTGCAGTGATATCTTCAACACTTTCTACATTTTCTTCAGCTTGTGCAGTCTCAGTCACAGGCACTTCCTCAGTTTCAAGTTCATCGATCAATCTAGTACTTTCCTTAGTTTTCTTCTTTTGTCGTTTGGGAGCAGAAGATGAAGTTCAGCAGGCTTCTTTCTCTTTGAGGTAGGAGATGGAGCGTCAGAAGATGTTTGCCTCTTATACGATCCTTTTCTCTTCTGACCATCATCCTTTACATACCATTAGCTCCGGTTTTCTTCAAATAACTCTAACTGCTTCAACTCTTCTGACTCATTTCCACTCCCTTCTTTTCTCCATTTACCTGTAGGAGGAGCCTGGTAATCTTTGTTGATGAACCATCCAAACAGTGGCTTGTATGCAAGCTCTCGTTTGTTCTTTCTGTATGAACTGATGTTATGTAGATCAGAGGGAGTCATGTGTTCTTGCTCCAGCAAATCATCTTATTTCTTGTCTAGATCTGGATGTAAGTGATCCAACATCATCCGCACGAATCTTGGATACTGCCAAAATCAACCTTTCCCCAGATTAACCACCATCTGTTCAAACACCAGCTTACTAAAGTTGTAGGGAAGGTTAAGAGTAAGAGCAGCAATCATACACATTTGGTAATCAACCAGATCATCCCATCCTCCCTTCCTGTTAGGATCTAAGTTTGAATTAGTTGTGATTTTTGTTTCAAAAATGGAAAGTGAATGTTAAAATCAAAGTTTAATGCAGCGGAAATATGGAAAACTTTTATCACAACTAATGGTCATTTGTTTTCATCATCATCATGCTTTTAACTTATAGTTTTTGCATGTGATTCACAAACTCCCCCTTAGCCCAATAGGAATGATTGATAGTACTGTTAGGATCGATCCGTCCACGTGTCATGGAAACCTAGGTTGTATCTATGTCATCGTATGCGGAATTTACGTGAATAGTGACAAATACACAAGATTTACTGAGTAAACGTCGATTTATTGGTCCAATAGTCTTTACAGTGTACAAAACCAAATCGACAGAGCTTCGCCGTAAAAGTTGCAAAGTTACAAATGAGAAACAAGGCTAAGCTATTTATAGAAGGACAAGTTCGGTTGAGGAGTGACATAGCCAAGTTCGGGCGAACTTGTCCATGTGACATGATAACTTCGGCCGAACTTGACGTTGTACATCATAAATACTTCAAATCTAACAAATCAAAACCTATACTATACAGACTCGATCCAAGACTTAGACGATAAACATTATGCACCAACAAACTCCCCCTTGGATATTGTCGTAGTCTTGATCAGTCTTCACAATCTTCAACCTCTTACGAAGAAGTTCGTGTAGGGCTTTTGTCTTCGTTCTTGTTTAGCAATTGGCGTTTGGTCAGTAGGAGGTGCCCATTTCATAAACTGAAATCTTCGAAGCCTTGCCTCTCTACCCCTTTCATGAATCTTTTCGACACGTCGTTCTTCCTTCAGAAACTCTTCTCTTTCGAGCTCTCTCTAAGTTGATTCCCACATCTTTCCTAAATTAATCCCATGTGCGAAGCAAACGTTGACAACACTTTGATACTGTAGCGCTTGCACTTTCTCTTTCTTTTCAAAGCATATCTTGTTGAAGAATAAGCATCGAATATCTTCCTTCAAACAATTAACTAGCCACATCGGGTCTAGTATTCTAATAGTTCGCCATAAGCCCCATATCTTTCGTCTTTCTATCATTTCCGGTGTTATCTCTTCCATAATATCCCAGTTGTCATCAGCTCGCAACACAATCACAGCTTCGCATGTTTCTGGGTCTATTTGCCACCATTTAAACATTGGATAGAAATCTTGCTCGATTGGCATCAACGGATATTCTTCATTGCTCTAGGTCTCTTCATCACAAGCGTCACATCTTTCTCTCCTGTTTTCTTATCAATTTTGATTCGACGCTTCTGGATAAATGGCTTCCAGTATCTAAAATCATGTAAAGCTTCAAACTTTATAACCTTCCACTGCCTTTGATCGTTAAATTTCATTTGGTAGTTGATGTTACGTGTTTTCACTAACTCTTCAATATCCCAAAACGGCAGTGTCTTCAAATCAACCATGTGACTGAAGTATTGTACCCCAAACTCTCGTTTAATGGCATAAACATTCAACTCTTTTAACCAACCCCAACTTAGAATATCACCCAACGACTTGTCTTTGTCTCTGGTAAAGAATGCAAGAGGACGTCTGCTTGCGTTGCTTCGACATTTCTTTGAACCAAGACTTTTTAGCTTCAGCGATTTCTTCCTTTGACATACTCGCGGAATATTACCTTCTCGTACTGTCTCTTCAACTTTCCTTCTCAGCAAATCATCATTCAATTCCTCATACATTTCTTCAAACGTTGGAAAGTTGTCAGTGTTCACCCCTGAATACTTATCAGCCCCCTCTTCGTCATCAGACGCATCTTCAATAATTACTCTGTTATAATCATCAGCCTCAGGAGCATGCTTGTAGAAGTATTCTTTAGGCTCAAACATGTTGATATTCACCAGCTCCTCCTTGAAATCAAATTCAAACTCTTCAGGCTCTATCTCAAATATCTTAGCCAATTCTTCTTTCGTATAATTGTGAACAAACTCTCCCTCTTCGATACTAAGTTCTAGCATCAGAATTAGGGGTTGCTCAGACACTGCTGCAAATGGTTTGGCAATAACTGCATCAGATTCATCAACATCTTTAGGGCCTTCTTGCTCCCCCTTACTTTGAACATCTTTAGCATTTGCTTCATCATTCATAAATGTATCAAACTCAAAAATTGTAGTGAACTTTGCTGAATCTACTTTCAAACCAACACCACCTTGACCATCATCATCGTCGTTACCATGATCAGAATCATCTTTCGTATCATCGGCAGGATCATCATCTTTGTCATTCTCGTCATCATCATCCTCTTTCTCTTCAGATTCTTTCTCTGGCTCAGAAGCTTTGACAGAATCATCTACATGTTCAACATTCTGCACTTCTTGAGTTCCAATAATAGGTGTTTCTTCAATAACTGGCACTTCAACAATCTTTGAGCCATCACCAATCATAGTCTCAATCGTACATTCAACATTCTTTCTTTTACCCTGCGTTGCCAACTCTTTTTCAGCTCCTTCTTTCTCATCTTGAACCTCTAATCTGTTGTATTCTACGTTGAAATCAATACCCAGATTATTAGTCAGAACACGCTGTAACATGCTGAATCTCTTGTTGTTTAGGGCCTTTTCTGTCTCTAGCTCTGCAATCGTTTTCCTCAGTCTTTCGTTGTCTGCACCGAGACTCTCAACCAACGCTTTCATATATTCACGATCATTTTCTAGAAACTTCACTTTATCCTCCATAATCTCTTTCTCGGTCTCATTCTTCTTGATTTGAACTTCAAGGGCTTTTATTCTCCTTTCAAACTCTTGCACCTTTGATTCATTGAACATATCAAGAGCTCGTTAGAATAAATCTCCGTTTCAACATTTTGTGGAGGCGTCGGAAATTTTCCAAATTCACTAGAGAAATAATTTTCTTGACGTTGAGCAGATGTTTGACTCTGAGGAGTACGCTATTTTGGAGTTAACTTTGGTGTTGTTTGTTTCGGTGTTGTTTGCTGTTGTGGAGAGATTGGTTGTGAAGTAACCGTTGGCTCTGGTGGAGGTTGTTTTGGTGGCTCTTGAACAATCATAGTTGGTGGATCTTGTACTTGTGAATCTTGTGGAGGTGTGACTTTCTTCCTTTGACTGATGTATCTCTGTTTAGGTAAGACTCTACCTTTTGTGCTAGGAGATCTTGTCGTTTTCTTTGCATTATCAGCCTTTGATTTAGAACGCTTAGTCTTCTTTTTAGGACTATCCCCCTCTGATTCTTCTTCAGTAGATGGAACATATAGATCTTCACCATGTTTTTTCAATCGCTCTTCCTCCTTTTCCTTTTCAGCTTCTTTCTGACGAATATCAGCAGAGACTTCAGAAGATTCGTCATCTTTGTTGGAAGTAGCAGATATAATATCATCACGATCACCATTAGCAGTACCAGTCTCAACCTCTTGGCTCTCTACATTCACGGCTGCACTTGATCCCGCAACATTTTCAACATTTTCTTGTTTGTTTTCAGGCTCATCAACCAACATAGTCTCTACTTTCTTTGAAGCCCTTTTGCGCTTCAGCTTCTCAACCACTTTCTTTGTAAACCACACGCTTCGATACTTTTCTTTGAAACCTTTCAGTGATTCAATCTCATCCTTATCATCACCACTCCCTTCATTCCTCCATTTACCATCAGGTGGCGACATATAATCAGCTTTAACAATCACACCGAAGACAGGCTTTGCAATAGGAGTAGTTTCTTGACGTTGATAAGTAGCAAGCTTCTTCAAAGTTGTCTCTTCCATGTGTGTCTCTTCCATGTGACCAAGATAGAGAACATCATTCTGTTCTTTTGCGATATCTTTGAGTTGATCATCTATCAGCATTTGCACAAACCGAGGATATAGCAAAAATCTATCCTTTCCCATGTTCTTTGACATATGCTCGAAAACAGAATAATTGAATTTCTTTTTGAGTATCATTGCCGTTGCCATGCACATCATGTAATCTTGTAAATTATCCAACCCGGCCATTCTGTGACTGAATGTGTTAATCAGGGCATGGATAAAGAATTTGTAAGGAAGACCCATATTGCCCTTCTTGAAAGATGATTCATTAACGTATCCACGGTAACCCATACGGTAGAAACACCCTTTAACCATATATTCTTCAAAGCCCATTGGATCGTCAGAACTGTCGTTAAATTCTAACACTATTCGGATGTCTGCTTTCGTCACTTTAATCCTTTTTATCCTCACCACCCACGCGAACAAATGAATTAATGACCTTGTTAGCTTCATCGTACTTTGCCGAGCTCCAGAAAAGGTTAACATGCGAGCGATACACAATATGTTATCAGTGATAGCCTTTGTAATAGGAATACACCCCATGAACTCCAGAATACCAGAAAACAGCTCCAAAGACGAAAATTACTTCTTGTCAAGTGAGACGCACGTATTGTGGAACTTCGAGTACGTAAGCTGAACAACCTGTGACATGAACGACACAAACACTTAGCATAATTTTTCAAGTTTTAACAACATGCATGATCAACTTCGCTCGAACTTGCAAAAAATGGCATTTTTATAACAAATTAACATAAGTTCCGGCGAACTTGACATAACAACATAATTTTTCAACAAATTAGGACTAAGTTCGGGCGGACTTGACACAACCGTAAGTTTTATATCATTTAATCATAAGTTCGGTCGAACTTGTCATGATTTATTTGATTAAAACTGATTAACTTCGCCCGAAGTTACACACAAAATCAATTCACTACATGCAACTTCGCCCGAAGTTGATTAAAGCCACATTCAACAAGTTTGGCCGAACCTGTCATCGTCCCAAACACAAATTCAAACCTGCAATCATGTAATTACATGTCCGATGTTCAATTTTATTGTTTCTATATGATATATACATGTTATTTAACACATTTAACCGTTCAATTTCATTTAAAATGTCATAATCCTGTGTGTTTTAACAGTTATAAGGTCCTATTCGTCCAAACACACAAAATTCATCAATTTTACATCCAATCTCACCTCTGTCATTGATCTAAGTGTTCTAATCACTTAGATTCAATCGAAAATCGGGCAATATAACGACTTTTTTCTTGAAAATTCGTAAGTCCGCTCTCGGAGTTAAGTTCGCTCAAACACAGGTAAATGAAGTTCGGTCCGAAGTTGTGACTATATATAGTCAAGGAACTTCGGGCGAACTTGACATTCAAAGCAGATAAACCTTACATAAATTCGCCCGAAGTCACTGATAACTAACTTCGGCCAAACTTGATTTCCAAAACCAACTAACTTTCACAGCATAACTTCGCCCGAAGTTGTCAATATTCTAATATAAACATTAACCACACAACTTCGGCCGAACTTGTCTAGGGTTTATGAAAACTTTTCAACTTTTACACTTTAAACCCTGAACTTTGACAAGTTTACCAGTATTGAAAATCCACTCAGTTGACAAAGTCCAAGTTAGTGACCTTGGTTAACCGATTTGTCTGCCAAGTCCAAGTTAATGACCCCGGTTTGACCCGTTATGAACAAACTGATGTTTTTCTTCATTTTAAGGTCTCAGATTAATGAACTTTTCATCATTTTAATGTATTTTATTTTACAGATTAGCTCCCAACCCGTTGTCATCAAGATTTCCCACCATTTGCACCATTCCGAACTCCAAAGATCCGCTTTCCATCATTGGCTGTTGAAAACAATGTAGAAACAAAATCTTTTTGAATTTTTGAAAGTTTATGCTAAAACACACTGAAAATCTTTTTGGGTTTAAATCTAAAATCAAATGAACTACGTACAAACATATTTACAGACATATATTTGTCAAATCGCGTGTAAGGATCATATCAGTTGATTGAGACATATCACCAGTATCGTTGACCTTTTAATGACTTCAAGTTTTAAACTTAGTTATCTGGATTGTTGTTGGTGCAGAACGTCTATGTCTTAGTCTTATATCGAGTCTGTATAGATTAGAGTTGAATAGGCTAGCGATACGAAGTATTTATATGTAATTGGGCCAAGTTCGCTTGTGATGATCTTGTATTGTCAAGTTCGGCCGAACTTGCCTTGGCAAGTTCGTCCGAACTCACACCCTCCACCAGCGAACTTCATGCTCTATAAATAGCTAGCTAGCCTCTCTCATTTGTAACTTTGGCATTTCTGAGGCGAAGCTCTGTCAATTTGGAAACCTGACGTTATATCAATAAAATTGACGTTTAACTAATTAGTTCTTGTCTATTGGTAATCGTGTCGTAATATTTCCGCTATTATAGACATTAGATATCAAATATAGATTCCTATGCGTTGAGGATCGGTCCTACAAGTGGTATCAGAGCTAGAATAGCCTGATTTGATTGATATCAAGACAAGAACACTTCTAATTCTACTCCATTCTTCTATTTTTCTTAACTTTTACACAAAAATGAAGAATTCACGGGCAACTTCTGTCCAATTTTGAATATGACATGTTAAATAAAACATAGATAAACCCCTGAGAGTTTGGAGTCTAAAATCAAACGAATTGGTGTCAAAATTGTGCAAAAACCATGTTTTTCAAACACATCAAGATCGAACTTGTTAGCCAAGTTCGACCGAACTTGACGTAAAAAGTCACTTTTTGAGTGAGTTTATCAAGTTCGACCGAACTTGAGTGATTTTTGAGGAAATATAAGATAAGTTCGCTCGAAGCTGCTAAAATTTCATTGATATTTTATCAAGTTCGGCCGAACTTGATAAAATTCAAGAAATTTAGCTAAGTTCGCCCGAACTTGCTAGTTTCTTATAAAATCAAATATACAAGTTCGCTCGAGGTTGTCTCAGGGTTATTTTCAAATCATAATCACTAAGTTCGACCGAACTTGTGATAAAATCTGAGAATTCTTTATTCAAGCTACAAGTTCGACCGAACTTGTAGTAAATCTAACATTTTCAAAAGTTTTAACGTGTTTTCAGCGTACGTGTCTCGATATTCACGATGGATGATATTCAAAGAGCGTTTATGTCCAGAGTGGGTACATCCAATACCAACGTGGTTCAACAAGTCAATCTTGACAACGAGATGGGCACGTCCGTTAAACCGCCGAAGTTAATGAGCATGGACGAGTATGAAGAATGGAAGGAGAAATTTACCTATTGGGTTCAGGCTATGCATTTCCAAGGCTGGGTGTCGATTGAGAGAGGTTATATTGTTCCATTGGACGAACATCAGCAAGTTCTGGAGAAGTACAAGTGTAACACCCTGATCGCGTAAAACAACAACACGCGACGGAAATATCGAGGAGTCACGTTAAAAATTGCTCAACCACGACTGATACTAAATTGTTTCACTAATATTAACATCGTTTTACAATACAAAGTAAACATGAAGTTGTCTTTTGATTAAAGAAGTCTAAAGTCCGGATGCATTCCTATGTGCAGCAAAACTTGAATAATCGTAACCTAAAACATATGTGAAAAAAAAGAGACATCAAGAAACAATGTTGGCGAGTACAAAGTTTTGTTAGCCAAGTTAATGGAAAAAGTTTAGGGTTGCAATACTTCGACAACTACAGGAGTCGTCTATTAAAAATGGACTCTTTAAAGCCAAGGAAAGGCAAAAAGATTTAGTATTTCAATACATTAACTTGATTATAAAACTCGTGACAAAATAGTTTTTGTATATGGCAACATGATTAATACTAAGTAATTTTTATGTCATTGAAAATTGTACTTTGTTCATTGTAATCGCCTTGAATTTGATCATAAAACTTGTGAGTGTGTTACTAGAAATCCCATCAAGGATTAATAACAACAATATTGAAAACTTGTCATAACTTGCATGAGTATTATTAGAAATCAAATCAATGATTTAAAGTAATACTTTGGTTATCCTTCTAAGAATATAACATACAAAAATATGAAAGAGTTCTACAAGGATTTGAATATTGTACTTTGAATCAATCAACACAAAATCCTAATGTGATTTGGATAACGCTACAAGAGTAACACAATAAGAACACTTATATATAGGAAGAACCAGCGGCGTATCCACCATGTTCTTATAGTATTACACTCGTTTCGTTATCTAGATCACAACTAATCACAATAACGACATAATCATCGTCTTAGTCACATTGTCTTGAAATATACGAATTAAAGTACACAGAATCCATTAAAGGACTACCAATTAGTACTTTAAACATCCCATG
Source organism: Scalesia atractyloides (assembly GCA_947069175.1). Taxonomy (NCBI): domain Eukaryota; kingdom Viridiplantae; phylum Streptophyta; class Magnoliopsida; order Asterales; family Asteraceae; genus Scalesia; species Scalesia atractyloides. The sequence continues at coordinate 17,826,108 of CAMTDV010000019.1, forward strand.
GGTATCTAACTATAAACATAGATAGATGCGTTAGGGATATAGTTTAGTCACTTGTCTTGGCACATTGTCTTGTCAAATACGAATTAAAGTACACAGAATCCATTAAAGGACTACCAATTAGTACTTTAAACATCCCATGGGTATCTAACTATAAAGATAGATAGATGCGTTAGGGATATAGTTTAGTCACTTTTCTTGTCACATTGTCTTGTCAAATACGCATTAAAGTACACAGAATCCATTAAAGGACTACGAATTAGTACTTAAACATCCTACAAGAATCTAACTATGAGGATAGATAGATACTTTAAAGATTTAGTTTAGTCACTTGTCTTGTCACATTGTCTTGTCAAATACGCATTAAAGTACACAGAATCCATTAAAGGACTACCAATTAGTACTTTAAACATCCTACAAGAATCTAACTATGAAGATAGATAGATACTTTAAGGATTTAGTTTAGTCACTTGTCTTGTCACATTGTATCACAAAATCATAATCTTAATGGTGATTCGGATAAGGCTACAAAGGGTAATATAATAATCACACTTATATATAGGAAGTACCAGTGGTGTATCAACCATGTCCTTATTATATTACTCTAGTGTCGTTATCTAAATCACCAACAATTCTACACATAAACCATAACCATTGTCTTGTAAAATACTTCTTAGAAATCATAATATAAGGATAGAAAGATTTAAGACTGTACTTAAAATATCCTACAAGAATCAATCCATAAAGAAAGAAAGATACTATAAGGATTTGTTTTGTGTCCCCAATTGTCATGTCTTGCATAACAGGAATATTACACAAAAATGCACTTAGTAAACACATAATTGCCATACATTTTTGAAAAATAGATTACGCATATGAATCATCCCAAAAACATTTGCAAAACGTAAAAGAGGGGAGCTAAGTACTCTCCTGGGATTGCGTATAGATCTTGTTCAAATGATATAATAAAGCTCAAAGGATCAAGAGTTCAAGTGTCGAAGTGGTTCTTGTGCTCAAGGCAGCCAAGGATGAAGAAAAGACTAAGAAAACTCAGTTGGGAGACCTCCAACAAAGTGGGAGTTCTCCTCTTAGAGTTATAGAGAGAACGGGAAGGAATGAGCAAGTTAAAATGTCAGATAAAGGGCCTATTTATAGTTGTGGAGGATGAGTTTGATGATCACAAGTGTCAAGGACCATTCTAGGATCATTCCACATGCTCAAAGACGTGTGAAGACCAGGCTAGAACTTGGAGATTACGGATCTTGGGTTTCAAAGCTGTAAAACAGCAGTCTGCCATTTTTCTGCTGTAACTGACATCCCCCGCGTGTCACGGGAGATCTTGGTGGTTCTCTCGCGTGGCGCCTGGGATTCCTAAGTTTCAGAATTGGCAGAACAGGTCCCTGCAGCCTAAAACTTGTTTTTCGACACGTTTGGGCACTTTTAACACCCGTTAACCCCATTTTTAATCTTTACAAGGAAGATAAAGCATAGGGAACTTGAAATATGTCCAAATATATTTAAGGTGTCGGTTCGTTTGGTCGTACGGTTGCGGTTTTCGGTTAATTACGACGAAAGTCGCAACGGACGCGCAAATGACCGTAAATGCGTGACGAACGATATGTTTGCATTCTAATCATTAAATTACAAGATTTCAATGATTACAAAAATTTTGGATGTCCGTACATGTTCCGGATATCGAAGTACGCAAATTGGCATAGTTTCACAGAATTTGCAAAATAGCCCCTGAAGTTGCATAAATGTGTTTTTGTCATTCCTATGACCTCAAAACTTGTATCTAAGTTATGTAAAGGGTATTTAGGGTATACGTAGCTTATGTCCTTGTTCCGGAGTGTGCGTCGCTACGAGAATCGACAGACTTTCGTAGTTTGTCATAAATAGTCCCTGTGATCGAATATGCTTGATTTTGACATACCAAACCCTTTCAAAACTTATTTCTAAGTTATATAAAGGATATTTAGGGTATGTTTAGTTCGTGTCCTAGTCTCGGTGTGTATGTTTCATTAAACGGGTTACGTTTAAGTATCGGTTATCGAAATGCCTTCAGAGAAAAATTTTTGAAAGCTCGAAATTTTGCACAAGGGTTACAGTCTCCCCTACTTTAGGAAATTTCGTCAGGAAATTTATTCAAAGGAGACCGTAGAGTGTATTTGAAATGATTGAAAGATGAGCAAAGTGCTAGATTCCAAAAATGCAGAGCATTGTTTGGTGTTGGAAATTTTGGGAGCGATTCAAAGTGTGAGCAAGGATATTCAGGGTATCTTAAGGTACTTAAACCTTTTAGAACTCATGAATCTTTAAAGTGTCATAGAATGTATAAAAATTGTTTCATCGAGTGTGTAAAAAGTGTTTTGTATGGCACTATGTTATACTAAGGCACTTAGTGTAAATCCATAGCAAACAAAGGGGTGTACATTCAAGCCTGGCCGTACGTACACTGTTTCTAACGTCCCACGAGGTACATCCCATGTACCATGAGCATCTCATGCATAGGAGACGGGTCAACATACCTATGGCATCAAGGTTGTCACCTTTAACACCATAATATACTCCCGGTCGGCTCATAGAGTTAATGAATGTACTCATCTCGTTCATTGCATTCAATAAACAGATAACAAATAATCACACATCACATAATGGTCCAAGATAACATAAAACCCTCAAGTGACTCTGGTAACGTTCCGAAGAATAACACAATAAGAACACTTATATATAGGAAGTACCATCGGCGCATCCACCGTGGTCTTCTTGCGTCATACCCTTCCTATTACCTAATCACTCTAGATTTTATGCCACCATCTTAACAAAGCTTACTATGATTCTCATATGTCGAACCCTATAATTAAGTGTGCACCCATAATTACGTGTTTCGTCATATGGTCCACATAGATCCTCTTGTTAAGTGAAGGTAACAAATATTGAGGTTGAGGTATCATCTAATATCAAACAAACATCGGATAACACAACATTTATCAGATCAGACCGTTGTTTTATAGCAGCAATGATAACAATACTTGTTTTGCATCCAACCAATATTTGTAGCAAGTATTTCATTCTAGTATAAATGTTAAAATATGTTTCACACTAACCAAACTTGTGGTATGCATCATATACTAAGCATGGATTGTCGTAAACAAGGTAAGTATGTCATGACAATATTTTGAAACCATGTGCTAGGTATGCTAGGTTAACATACTAAGCGAAAAGGTATTTGTAATCATGTGTTATACATTTTAGGTTAACAAACCATGTATGTAATATCATGAAAACAAAAGTAGTGGTGATAGTCACATAGTGTTCGTAGAAATTGTCATGTAGAACTTGTATGAATGCATTAATGTGAAATCACAATATGCTAAATTGCGAGATTTGGTTCCTAAAGAACAAAATGCTCGAAGTTTGTAGTTGTAAATTACACTTAGTGTACTCACATTTGAATTTGTAAATGAAATACGAATAACAAGAATGAAGAAAAACTTCTTGAAATTTATATTGTCATTTCAAATAATATTGGAGTATGTTCATTGTTTTTGGTTGATAAAAAGAAAACGTAAAGGTTCAAATGATCATGAGTGCTTGATCATCAACGTGAACCTCATTAATGTTGAATACTCGTCCATGAGCTAAGTCAACATTAGCAAGTTTAAGGCAGTTTCGCTTGAAATGATTTGGATCACCACAATTGAAACATGCTCCAGCTGGGTAGCGAGGACGAGTTTGAGTAGGGGCTGCTTGGTTTTGGATACGACAGGCGCAGCTAGATGTCCAAAAAGACCACATATTGTACACTAGCGACATGGAGAATTTGTTAGGTGGTGATAGTTGCAACGATTACACCGAGGTTGCTTTCCACGATAAAATCCCTTAAAGGGTACCGAGTTTAGTGGAATTGGTGTGGCAATCGTATAATTCTTTGAAGCGTTATGCTTCTTAGAACTTTTGGAAGGTTCACCCTTTGTTTCACTTGATTTCTCTTGTGTAGTTCGTTTCTTGTTTCCCTTTCCTAACTTGGGAGTCAGTTAGGGTAGCGGCTAATTCCTTAGCCTCCCTAAGCATTGCGGGTTTGTTGCCAGTGACAATATCTTGAATTGGATTAGGTAAGCCATCAATGTATTTCTCAATGGCCAGATCCAAAGGTGTGACCATAGTGGGGCAGAGTAGGCTTAACTGTTCAAATCGGTCAGTGTAGGCATGATTTTCCCAACTATCTTGTTTAAGGTGACAGAATTCGGTTTCAAGTAGCCTTATTTCATGTCGTGGACATAACTCTTTCATCATAAGATTCTTGAATTCTTCCCATGTTTGTGCCATAGCTACTTCTGCACCTCTGTCTCTCATGACCCCGTTCCACCAAGTGAGTGCTCTCTTTTGGAAAACACTCGAGGCAAACTCTACATTGCGCTCATTAGGACAGTGAACATGGCAGAATGTGCTTTCTATACTCTCAAACCATTGTAGGAGCCCAGTTGCTCCTTCAGACCCATTAAACTCGAGTGGTTTAGCTGAGTTGAATTGTTTGTAGTTACATGGCGTAGGAGCATTGTTGTTGTTGTTATTGTAGTAGATTTGATTGAGTTGGGCCACGAGGTTTGGGAGTACAGCAGCTATTTGCTGAGCTATCATTGCCTCCATTTCAGCGTTCCTCGAGACGTCACGATGAGGAGACATCTCGAAGAAGTAGCTATAACAAAATAAGTTAGATTTTGTAAAATTGTTAAAAATCTAAGCGCCATAGTGATTTGAAAATATCAACTTGGTATTCGTTTCAAAATCGTGTTCTTGTACTTAGAAGAATAGTGTTGTGAATTTTGTTTTGAAATTTGTTTGAAAATAAACTTTTGTTATACTTTTGGATGAGAAAATACAAACTAAATTAATGGTTTGTGTTAAAATTTTTTTACTTTTGAAAATTAATTTTTAAGATAAAAATATTTTTAATCGAATATATATTTTTTTATATATATAAAGAAACTTCGTGTATAAATTTTGAAAACTCTTATCAAAATAAATAAAAATTTGAAAATTTGAAAAGCGAAATATAGTATTTGAAAACGAGGTAGTATTATAAAGTGTCGTGAGATAATAGTGAAATTTGTTTCGGATGGGTTGAATATTGTCGTAACATTTTACCGAAGGTAACATGTTAGAGTAGTGTCATACGAGTAGTAGTGTTTAGGAATCGTTTGACTGATCAAGATGGGTTTTCATAATGTTTCGAGAAGACATGCTTTAGCCTATAAGTGAACACTCACCCTAAGAGTTCCCAGGTAAGAGTGACTGGTCCGAAAATTTGGATTTGTACGAACACTCTAAACTTAGACAGAATACTCGGGGTACAGGCATTCACCCTTCCGGATTGCATGAGTTCACATTATTAAAACCCAAGATTTCAATGAAAATGTTTGAGAGTAAAACATTTTGAGAAACCTTTCTGATATAATGTTTGAGTTAATAGGTCGAGAAATATTTGTTGAGAACGTTTGAGGAAAACATTTTGAGAAGTATTCCAATGAAAATGTTTTTGAGAAAATATTTTGAGAAATACTTGAGGCATAAAGCCTAAGGATCTAGGATAAATCATCTAAGGATAGACGATTTGTAAATCATAGAGTAGTTGTAGCACGAGTAAGAATGAGGATTAGGATAGAGATCCTATGTCTACTCATGTTCGGGTCCCTAGACGGGTTATAGACTAGGTTAAAGGCTTTCTAATAACCTAATTCCCTATAACCAGTGCTCTGATAGCAATCTGTAACACCCCGATCGCGTAAAACAACAACACGCGGCGGAAATATCGAGGAGCCACGTTACAAATTGCTCAGCCACAACTGATACTAAATTATTTCACTAATATTAACATCGTTTTACAATACAAAGAAAACATGAAGTTGTCTTTTGATTAAAGAAGTCTAAAGTCCGGATGCATTCCTATGTGCAGCAAAACTTGAATAATCGAAAACTGAAACATATGTGAAAAAAATGAGACATCAAGAAACAATGTTGGCGAGTACAAAGTTTTGTTAGCCAAGTTAATGGTAAAAGTTTAGGGTTGCAATACTTCGACAACTACAGGAGTCGTCTATTGAAAATGGACTCTTTAAAGCCAAGGAAAGGAAAAAATATTTAGTATTGCAATACATTAACTTGATTATGAAACTCATGACAAAATAGTTTTTGTATATGGCAACATGATTAATACTAAGTAATTTTAATGTCATTGAAAATTGTACTTTTTCATTGTAATCGCCTTGAATTTGATCATAAAACTTGTGAGTGTGTTATTAGAAATCCAATCAAGGATTACTAACAACAATATTGAAAACTTGTCATAACTAGCGTGAGTATTATTAGAAATCAAATCAACGATTTAAAGTAATACTTTGGTTATCCTTCTAAGAATCTGACATATAAAAATATGAAAGAGTTCTACAAGGATTTGAATATTGTACTTTGAATCAATCAACACAAAATCCTAATGTGATTTGGATAACGCTACAAGAGTAATACAATAAGAACACTTATATATAGGAAGTACCAGCGGCGTATCCACCATGTTCTTATAGTATTACACTCGTTTCGTTATCTAGAGCACAACTTATCACAATAACCACATAATCATCATCTTGGTCACATTGTCTTGTCATATACGAATTAAAGTACAAAGAATCCATTAAAGGACTACCAATTGGTACTTTAAACATCCCATGGGTATCTAACTATAAAGATAGATAGATGCGTTAGGGATATAGTTTACTCACTTGTCTTATCACATTGTCTTGTCAAATACGCATTAAAGTACACAGAATCCATTAAAGGACTACCAATTGGTACTTTAAACATCCCATGGGTATCTAACTATAAAGATAGATAGATGCGTTAGGGATATAGTTTAGTCACTTGTATTGTCACATTGTCTTGTCAAATATGCATTAAAGTATACAGAATCCATTATAGGACTACCAATTAGTACTTTAAACATCCTACAAGAATCTAACTATGAAGATAGATAGATACTTTAAGGATTTAGTTTAGTCACTTGTCTTGTCACATTGTATCACAAAATCATAATCTTAATGGTGATAAGGCTACGAAGGGTAATACAATAAGCACACTTATATATAGGAAGTACCAGCGGCGTATCCACCATGTCCTTATTATATTACTCTAGTTTTTTTTATCTAAATCACCAACAATTCTACACATAAACCATAACCATTGTCTTGTAAAATACTTCTTAGAAATCTTACTATTAGGATAGAAAGATTTAAGACTGTACTTAAAATATCCTACAAGAATCAATCCATGAAGATAGAAAGATACTATAAGGATTTATTTCGTGTCCCCAATTGTCATGTCTTGCATAACAGGAATATTACATAAAAGTGCACTTAGTAACACATAATTGCCATACATTTGTGAAAAATAGATTACACATATGAATCACCCCAAAAACATTTGCAAAACGTAAAAGAGGGGAGCTAAGTACTCGCCTGGGATTGCATATAGATCTTATTCAAATGATATAAAAAAGCTCAAAGGATCAAGAGTTCAAGTGTCGAAGTGGTTCTTGTGCTCAAGGCAGCCAAGGATGAAGAAAAGACTAAGAAAACTCAGTTGGGAGACCTCCAACAAAGTGGGAGTTCTCCTCTTAGAGTTATAGAGAGAAAGGGAAGGAATGAGCAAGTTAAAATGTGAGATCAAGGGCCTATTTATAGTTGTGGAGGATGATTTTGATGAACACAAGTGTCAATGACCATTCTAGGATCATTCCACATGCTCAAAGACGTGTCAAGACCAAGCTACATCTTGGAGATTACGGATCTTGGGTTTCAAAGCTGTAAACAGCTGTCTGCCATTTTTCTGTTGTAACTAGCATCCCCCGCGCGTCACGGGAGATCTTGGTGGTTCTCTCGCGTGGCGCCTGGGATTCCGAAGTTTCAGAATTGGCAGAACAGGTCCCTACAGCCTAAAACTTGTTTTTCGACGCGTTTGGGCACTTTTAACACCCGTTAACCCCATTTTTAATCTTTACAAGGAAGATAAAGAATAGGGAACTTGAAATATGTCCAAATATATTTCAGGTGTCAGTTCGTTTGGTCGTACGGTTGCAGTTTTCGGTTAATTACGATGAAAGTCGTAACAGACGCGCAAATGACCGTAAATGCGTGATGAACGATATTTTTGCATTCTAATCATTAAAATACAAGATTTTAATGATTAGAAAAATTTTTGGATGTCCGTACATGTTCTGGATAGCGAAGTACGCAAATTGGCATAGTTTCACAGAATTTGCAAAATAGCCCCTGAAGTTGCATAAAGGTGTTTTTGTCATTCCTAAACCCTCAAAACTTATATCTAAGTTATGTAAAGGGTATTTAGGGTATGCGTAGCTTATTTTCAGGAGTGTGCGTCTCTACGAGAATCGGCAGACTTTCGTAGTTTGTCATAAATAGTCCCATGATCCAATATGCTTGATTTTGACATACCAAACCCTTTCAAAACTTATTTCTAAGTTATATAAAGGATATTTAGGGTATGTTTAGTTCGTGTGCTAGTCCCGGTGTGTACATTTCATTAAACGGGTTACGTTTAAGTATCGGTTATCGAAATGCCTTCAAAGAAAAAGTTTTTGAAAGCTCGAAATTTTGCACAAGGGTTACAACAAGTATACTACAATACAGAAAGATGAGTACATTGCTAAGAAAAAGATGATAAGCCTCATTCAACAATCTGTTAAAGAGGATATTCTAGTATTACTACCCGAGTATACGACTGCAAGAGATCTCTAGTTATCACTGCAAAAGAAATACCAAGGAAGCGCAGAGATGATCAAGAGTAAGAAAGCTCTCATTATGAAGGAGTTCGATATCTTTAGCATGTTGAAGGGAGAGACAATGAAATAGATGATTGAGCGTTTCTGTCATCTGAAAGTCCAAATGAGAAGACATGATCTTGAGAAGAGGGAACCAGAGTACATCGATAAGCTTGCAGATGCGTTACCTGATGCAGAGTGGACTACTTACCTGATGGTTCTGAAAGAAAGTTCGAATTGGGAATTCTTTAAGCTGTCTACATTCATCGACAAACTCGAAGGTCATGAGATGGAACTTCTAAAGATCGCGAAGTCGAAGAATGCTAACATTGTTCAAGATGTTGGTCTGTATTACAAAACCGGAATGCAAGACAACATTTCAAGTCCAAAGATTCAGACAGCATTCAGGGCAAACATGAATTCTTCTCCACAGAATCCGAACCAATCATATCCACAATATGATCAAAGTCCACAGAGTTCTTCGTTTTCGAGCACTGGTTCAAATGCAGTATATCAAAGTCAAGCAAATCAGAATCAACAAACGAATTCAGATCCGAATGTGTACAAGTGTAACATTGCTGTCAATCTAAACAATGTTGTTTCTGAGCAAGTTGCAAAACAACACATGGCACTTCTCGCCACAGTTCTAGAATCGTATGAAAGTCTTGTAGCTGGAAAGATCGGCAATCCTGAAATGACCGCCGAAGACTACGATCAGGTGGACGAAGAAGAGCTTGAACTAATGGATATCAAGTGGTCACTAGCTTCTATCATTCAAAGAGTGACAAAGTTTGTTGCACTCACTGGCCGAGATATCGGAAATTCAAGCAACAAGCTAGGTTTCGACAAATCAAAGGTCACTTGTTTTAGATGCCGACAGAAAGGGTGTTTCAAGAGAGATTGCAAGAATCCTGAAGCCACAGGAAATCAGAGTCCATTTGGAGGGGGCAACGAATATTACAAGAAGTCACTTCAGTACAAGCCTTTCCCAAAGAAGACACATGTTGAAATTCAGGAGAAACCAAACAGTAACAATACTGAAAAGGCAATGGTTGCTTCGAACGAGGATGATGGATTCGATTGGAATTCTTATATCGGTAAGAAGACCGGAGTTGCGTTGATGGCTGAGTTTGTAGAAGATACGTATGCCGAAGAAGCAGTAGCTCTAGAGAATATTCTATTGGAACAGTATCTGCAACAGCAAGAGGAAGAGGAGGATCTTCACCTGAAGAACCAAGGCATATTATCTCCTAACTCATGTGATAGTTTTGCAGGTTACTTCGATGGAAGTTCTCAGGAATAAGTGATCGAGGAGAAATCGAATGAAGAAGTTACTGATGTTGTTCAAGAAGTAACTGCTGGAAACCTCAAGGACATTGCCGACAAAGCTATGATGGCGAATCTAATCAAGGTAGGTCAGAGGTAAAGGAAGTTGTCAAAGTACAAGTTGTGGAGGTTGTAAAACCTTGCACAAAATGTACCGAGCCATGTGCTGAATGCGTCGAAAAATCACAAATCATCGCTGAACACAATGTACATTTCAAATATGATTATCGTACAATGAAGGAAGCGTATGACAAAATGAAAGATGATTATGGCAGGCTCGATAGAAATAATATTGAACAACATGATACTATTAGAATGTTGAAAGGTATAATAATGGATAAACAAAAAGCAATACACATTTATATCAACACCATTGCTGAAACCAACAACAACTCCAGGACGTAAAAATTGAAACATAACGTGTTCAACAACTTTTAAGGAGTTACAAAACTAACGCATATGTCATCGATCACATACTTCCGACGATCTCGTCAGAAGAAAATGTTAATAAATGTAAAAAGAAAACTGGTAAAGAATACAGTAATGTTCCTCCACCCCTATGCGAGAAGTATTGTCGCAAAACTGTTGATGGGATGGATAAGGCACTCAACATTGAGTTGTTATCTGAAAAGAAAAATGAGTTGCCGGAGAACATTACTGTAGTCCTCACTAAATCAGATGATGACATTGCAGTAGTGAAAAAGGTGGTTGAAAATGTTCTAAACGTTTCTGATGATGGCAACTTCGATAACGCTACCTCGAGTTTGAACAGTTCTGACACTAATTCCGAAGATGACGATACATCATCGGAAGATGATCTATGTGATGATCCTAATGTTGTCATGTACAAGGTTAAGGAATCTGATAGATTATACTTTGATGACGGTTTTCTGATTCGGAACGTCAAAGAAGATCAATTGGATAAACTGTTCAAACTGGTTGAAGTTACATCAGAAGACCTTGAGAAAAATGAAAAGAAATTCTATTCAAAACCCAAAAGAAGTTACAATAACTACCGAAGGAATGGTGGTGATCATCCGGAAAACCGGAGAGCTGGGTTGGGTTTAGAAGAATATGATGAACCTAAAAAGAAAACGTCACCGTTTCATGAATATAAAGATAAAAACATGAAGTTTGTTTATGGGACGAACATGGTTCATGAGGAAAATTTGATCGGGAAACAATCAAACAATGAGTTTAAGAAACAAAAAGAACTTCGAGATAAGGCGAAAGCCACAAGTGGTGTAAAATCCACTAGTGGACACTCACATGATACTCGGACATGCTTCAAGTGCAATGAAGTTGGTCATGTTGCACGCAAGTGTCCGAAATCTAAGCCGACTTATTCGAAGGAAAGAAAGTTCAGATGTTGTGAAACCAAAGCAACCAGAGTTTGTAAAACCGGTCACAATTTTGAAAAGAAATTGATCAAAACCTGAAGATAAACCTAAATCTGAAAAGAAGTTTGCAAATTCAACTTTCAAAAAAGGTGAATCTTCAAAAGCAAACGAAACAAAGTTTTACATCAAAAGGCTAACATAAGATCACAAGCCTAGGTTGCAAAAAGGAAGTTGCCAACGTCTGAAATCACTAAGTCTGAGCCTGTTTAGACTAGTGATAGCATGAAAGAATCAAAATCTGAAATCAAAATTGAAAATGTCAAATGTTTGAAAGATAAAAAGCAAGTGAAGTTTTCAAACATAAACATCGTTGAAAATCCAGATGATGAATATGAATTTGATTATGTTGACGAGTGTGAGTTTGATTACGACAATGGTTATCCAATTCAACCCAAGACTAAAAAGGCTTGGGTCGCGCTGTTTAACTAATTGTTGAAATGTGCAGGGGCTCCAGAGATCCGTACTTTCCAAGTGGATTCTGGATAGTGGAGCTTCCAGACATAGACAGGAATGAAAGCGCTATTGTTCGACATAAAAACTATCAACGGCGGATATGTTGGATTTGCTGGAAACCAAGGTGGAAGGATTGTCGCTGAAGGAAAGCTCTCAAATGGAGTTGTTTCATTTGATCGAGTGAACTACATTGTGGAGCTTGAGAACAACCTTCTGAGTATTTCTCAAATTTGTGATAAGAAGTTTACCGTCCACTTCAATGATAAAGAATGTATGATCATCAAACCGGGTTTCAAAATACCAGACGAGTGGATACTCATGCGTGCACCGAGAGAGAATGATTTGTATGTTCTTGACATACGGAATGCTATTACTTCTTCGAAAACGGCATAATGTTTTGTTTCAAAAGCTACTGGGAAGGAGTTAATCTTATGGCATAGAAAGATGGGCCACATTCACCTAAGAAAGATGAATCATTTGGTGCATAACGATTTGGTGGAAGGTGTGAATCTTAAAAGTTTTCATATGTCAGATAATTGCCTCGAGTGTAAAAAGGGAAAGCAGATCAAGAAATCTCATCTGAAAAAGATTCTCAATTCGAGGACGTAAAAATTGAAACATAACGTGTTCAACAACTTTTAAGGAGTTACACAACTAACGCATGTGTCATTGATCACATACTTCCCATGATCTCGTCAGAAGAAAATGTTAATAAATCTAAAAAGAAAACTGGTATGGAATACAGTAATGTTCCTCCACCCTTATGCGAGAATTATTGTCGCAAAACTATTGATGGGATGGATAAGGCACCCAACATTGAGTTGTTATCTGAAAAGAAAAATGAGTTGCTGAAGAACATTGATGTAGTCTTTACTAAATCAGATGATGACAATGCAGTAGTGAAAAAGGTGGTTGAAAATGTTCTGAACGATTCTGATGATGGCAACTTCGATAGCGCCACCTCGAGTTTGAACAGTTCTGACACTAATTCCGAAGATGACGATACATCATCGGAAGATGATCTATGTGATGATCCTAACGTTGTCATGTACAAGGTTATGGAATCTGATGGATTATACTTTGATGACAGTTTTCCGATTCGGAACGTCAAAGAAGATCAATTTTATAAATTGTTCAAACTGGTTGAAAGTTACATCAGAAGACCTGGAGAAAAATGAAAAGAAATTCTATTTTACAAAACTACCGTAGGAATGGTGGTGATCATCCGGAAAACCAGAGAGCTTGGTTGGGTTTAGAAGAATCTGATGAAGCTAAAAAGAAAACGTACCATTTCATGAATACAAAGATAAAAACATGAAGTTTGTTTATGGGACGAACACGGTTCATGAGGAAAGTTTGATTGGGAAACAATCAAACAATGAGTTTAAGAAACAAAAAGAACTTCGAGATAAGGCGAAAGCCACAAGTGGTGTAAAATCCACTAGTGGACACTCACATGATACTCGGACATACTTCAAGTGCAATGAAGTTGGTCATATTGCACGCAAGTGTCCGAAATCTAAGCCGGCTTATCTTTGAAGGAAAGAAAGTTCAGATGTTGTGAAACCAAAGCAACCAGAGTTTGTAAAACCGTTAACAATTTTGAAAAGAAACGAATCAAAACCTGAAGATAAACCTAAATCTGAAAAGAAGTTTGCAAATTCAACTTCCAAAAAAGGTGAATCTTCAAAAGCAAACGAAACAAAGTTTTACATCAAAAAGGCTAACATAAGATCACAAGCTTGGGTTGCAAAAAGGAAGTTGCCAACATCTGAAATCACTAAGTCTGAGCCTGTTAAGACTAGTGATAGCATGAAAGAATCAAAATCTGAAATCAAAATTGAAAATGTCAAATGTTTAAAAGATAAAAAGCAAGTGAAGTTTTCAAACATAAACATCGTTGAAAATCCAGATGATGAATATGAATTTGATTATGCTGACGAGTGTGAGTTTGATTACGACGATGGTTATCCAATTCAACCCAAGACTAAAAAGGCTTGGGTCGCGCTGTTTAACTAATTGTTGAAATGTGCAGGGGCTCCAGAGATCCGTACTTTCCAAGTGGATTCTGGATAGTGGAGCTTCCAGACATATGACAGGAATGAAAGCGCTATTGTTCGACATAAAAACTATCAACGGCGGATATGTTGGATTTGCTGGAAACCAAGGTGGAAGGATTGTCGCCGAGGGAAAGCTCTCAAACAGAGTTGTTTCATTTGATCGAGTGAACTACATTGCGGAGCTTGAGAACAACCTTCTAAGTATTTCTCAAAATTGTGATAAGAAGTTTACAGTCCACTTCAACGATAAAGAATGCATGATCATCAAACCAGGTTTCAAAATACCAGACGAGTGGATACTCATGCGTGCGCCGAGAGAGAATGATTTGTTTGTTCTTGACATGGGGAATGCTATTACTTCTTCGAAAACGGCACAATGTTTTGTTTCGAAAGCTACTGGGAAGGAGTCAATCTTATGGCATAGAAAGATGGGCCACATTCACCTAAGAAAGATGAATCATTTGGTGCATATCGATTTGGTGGAAGGTGTGAATCTAAAAAGTTTTCATATGTCAGATAATTGCCTCGAGTGTAAAAAGGGGAAACAGATCAAGAAATCTCATCCGAAAAAGATTCTCAATTCGATAAAGTTGCCACTCGCAAGACTTCATATGGATCTCTTCGGTCCAGTGAATGTCCGAAGTATCTCTGGAGATCTCTACTGATTGGTAGTCATAGAAGATTATTCCTGATACTTGTGGGTATTCTTCCAAGAATCAAAAGATGAGACGTTTGAAAACTTGGTGATTCTTTTTAAGAAACTTGAGAACCCGTACCATCTTTCGGTGAGACGCATTAGAAGTGACAACGGTACTGAGTTCAAAAACATTAAAATGAGGGAATTCTGCAACGCTAAAGGGATTCTGCATGAATTTAGTGCTCCCTACACTCCGCAACAAATGGAGTTGCTGAACGGAAGAACAGAACTTTGAATGAAACGGCAAAAACCATGCTTGCTGAGTCTAAACTTCCCGTCAGTTTTTGGAGTGAAGCGGTTGCTACGGCTTGCTACACACTAAACAGAGTTCTCATTGTCAAACCAACAAAGAAGACATGTTTTGAGATGATTAACCGACGGAAGCCAAACTTGAAATTCTTAGAGCCATTTGGCGCGCCATGTACTGTAATCGATCAAGATGTTAAATTTGGAGCCAAATCTCTTGAAGGATTCTTTGTCGGATATGCGAGTCCGTTAAGACGTGTATATGTTCCCTCATTGAGAAGAGTAATTCAAGCGCAACATGTTGATTGTTTTAACTATACGGATCCTGTTCAGAGAAAAGGTGACGCATGGTTATTCAACTATCAAGATCTTTGGAAATCATTTGATTTGCCTGAAGAACCATCCGATGAAGAAATTGCAGCATTATATTATCTTCATCAATCAGCAAATCAAGAGCAAATCATCAGACCAATTGTGATTAATCAACCCACGTTGGGATCATCTTCTTCTGGTGCTAGTTCAAGTAATAGCGGTGGTCAAGAAACTCAAACAGAACGAGTGACACCGACTACAGAACAGTCAATACTACAATGGTTCCTAATCTTTCTGAAGCACACAGTTCAAACTCGGACGAGGCTCCAACATTCGATGCCGATGGTGAATCTTCTTCAGATGAAGAAGCATAGCAGATTACAAGTTTAATGAATGAATCTGCAGGCCCGAGTGGTGCTCCTGAAGTTGATGTGGTGGTAGAACAAAACATCACAAACAAGAGAATACTGTGGTTGTTCCAGGCGAAGTGATGCCAAGATCATATTCTTATCATCCGTCATATTCTATAATAGGCGAATTACAAGCTGGTGTGAGAACACGGAGTCAAATAAACAAAGCTTTGAGCTGTTTCTATAATCGTGTTGCTCCAATTCAAGAGTATTGCTACTATTCATGTTTCATATCCCAGATAGAGCCAAAGACTGTTTCTGAAGCTTTAGGTGATGAAAACTGGGTACAAGCAATGCAAGAGGAACTGTTACAGTTCGAGAAGTTAGGAGTATGGAAGCTTGTAGACCTACTTGAAAATCAGAAAGCGATTGATACTAAATGGGTCTTTAAATGCAAGCGAGACGATCGAGGGGTTATAGTTCGAAACAAAGCTCGGCTTGTTGTTAAGGGATTTCACCAGCAGGAAGGGATAGACTACACAGAAGTCTATGGACCAGTAGCTTGTTTAGAATCTATTCGAATATTTCTTGCTTTCATAGCATGGAAAGGATTTAAAGTCTATCAGTTGGATGTCAAATAAGCTTTTCAGTACAGAAAATACGCGAGAAGGTGTACGTCGGACAAACACCGGGGTTTGTCGATCCACTCAACAAAAAGAAAGCATATCTTCTTGATAAAGCTCTTTACGGTTTACACCAAGCCCCGAGAGCTTGGTACGAGACGTTATCGCAACATCTCGTGGGAAACGACTTTGTTAGAGGAACAGTGGATAGTACTCTTTTCACCAGAGAAGTTGGTAGTCATCTGATTATAGTTAAAATCTATGTGGACGACATCATCTTTGGATCAACGAATGATAGTCTTTGCAAGGAGTTTGAGGGCATCATGAAGAAGAAATTCGAAATGTCTTCGATGGGTGAAATGAAATTCTTCCTCGAATTGCAAGTAGATCAACTTCCAGACGGTATTTTCAATCATCAGTCCAAGTATGTGCACGACATCTTGAAAAAGTTTGATATGGAAAGCTCGAAGCCGTTATCTACTCCTCTTGCTCTAAATCATGGGATTTGCATTGATGAAACTAGAACCAAAGTTGATGAGACGCTCTATAGATTAATGATAGGATCGCTGATGTATCTGACGGCATCGCGCCTAGATATCATGTATCCTACCTGCCTATGCGCCAGATCTCAGTCAAGCCCGAGAATATCACACATGTAGATCGTGAAGAGAATCTTCAGATATTAGAAGGGATGCCCAAGCACCGGCTTGTGGTACCCGAAGAATGATAACTTTGACTCTGATTTTGGTGTAGATAAGTTGAATTCAAAATCGACTACAGCGGGATGCCAGTTCTTCGGAATAAGAATGAAAACCTGGCAGTGTAAGAAACATACTACATTCGCTCTCTCTACCTGTGAAGCTGAGTATATCTCGGCCTCCAGCTGTTGTTCACATATTCTGTGGATACAACAGCAGATGAGAGACTATGGTCTGCAATTTCGCGACACTCCGCTGTATGTTAATAATAAGGCAGCCATTGATATAACCAAAAATCTGGTTCATCACTAACGTACTAAACACATTGAGATTCGTTACCATTTCATTCGTGACTATTACGAAAAGAAATTGGTGCGAATAGAAAAAATCCACATCGACGAACAAAAGGCTGATTTTTATACCAAACCATTTTCTTTATCACGGTTTAAATACTTGTTGAGAATTAATGGTATGAAAAATTTGCTGACAGGTGCGGACGCTGAGGTTGAATACGGATCGAACGACGAGTTCACGTGATCCACATTGGTTTGTCTATATCTTTCTAGTTTAGAATTTTATTAAAAACTAAAATACAAAAAGATGTTTTTGATTTTAGGGGGAGAAATGTTAGAGAAAATACAAAAACATTTGAAAATTTTAAAATACAAAAACATATGAAAAATACAAAAAGTACAAAAACATTGAAAAAGACAAAAAGAATTCAGTGTCACAAAAGGAAATGATAGTACATCAATGGACTATCATAGTATGCTAAAGAAATGTAAAGTTTAAAATTGATAAAGAAGCCTTACTGTAGATGTGTCGATAAGCTTAACACGTTCAGTAAACTGTTCTCGAGATATAACCTAAATTTTACAACTGCTAAATCTTGTGGATTAACATATCTTGGATATATGGACTTAGTACTCCGAAATTTCGTTTGAGAGATCGCCTGATTCTGAGATACGAGGTTTTTATAGATAGTTGATATCTGGGGTATTATACAAGTTCTTCTGATTTTGCGGAATCAATAGCTTAGAACTTCTATAATACTTTCGCAATAAACCCCTAAACTGCATGCAATCTTGAAAAGTATCGAAAGATCTAATCATTTGTAGTGCTAAGAAGATTCCTTAAGTGGAACACACCTTAAAGACGAGCCTTCACCTCTTTGTCTGTACGGTAGTACTAACCTGAGCTCTCAAGGCCTCGCACTAACCAAGATACAGATATCAATTACGCTATATTCACCTGTAAGTTGAAATCTAGGGAATCTTGATACGGGAGTATATTCAAGAAGTGGGAACCGCAGATAAGTCAAGTTTCATAAATCATACCTTAACATATCTTGAAACAGTTGAGAAACGTGGTAAAGTTTAAATGGACAAACATATCGACAATCTAGGTAAATGAGTTTAAAACTTAAAGTCCTCTAAAGGTCAATGGTACTGGTGATATGTCTAAATTAACTGACATGATCCTTAAACACGAATTAAGAAAAATATGTCTGTAAATAGGTTTGTACATAGTTTACTTTGTTCTGTACATAGTTTATCAGCTTTACAGATTAAATCAAAAAAGATTTTCAGTGTGTTTTAGCATAAACTTACAAAAATACAAATAAGATTTTGTTTCTACATTGTTTTTCAGCAAACCAGTGTTGGAGAACGGGTCTTCGAAGTCTGGTAAGGTGCTAAACTGGTGGGAATCTCATTGACAACGGGCTGGGAGCTAATTTGTAAAATCTAAAAATCCAAAATGATAAAAAGCTCATTAATTTGAAGCTTTGATTTGAAAATATCAACAGTTTGTTCGTAACGGGTCAAACCGAGGCCATTAACTTGGACTTGGCAGACAAATAGGTTAACCAAGGTCGTTAACTTGGACTTGGTCAACTGAGTGGATTTTCATAACTGGTAAAATGTGAAAAAGAACAGGCGATGCAATATCAAATAGTTGTGAACGTTTGCTATGCACGTGAAGTGAATTCAGGAAAGATGTGGCAGACAAGCTGGAGGGAGCTAGAACAGGTTGAATTTCTGAAAGAAGAAAAGCGTCTAGAGGAAATATACGAGAAACGTAGGGTGGCAAGGCTTAGAAGGTTTCAGTACATGAAAGTGCCTCCTACAGATCAGAAGCCGGATCCAAAACAAGAACGAAGAAAGAAGCCATTCAAGAACTTCTTCGGTCGTGTTCGTTAATGTTTATTTGAAGACAGAGTTTTGAAGACTGATAAAAGACGAAGACGATATCCAAGGGGGAGTCTGTTGGTGCAAAATGTCTATGTCTTAGTCTTATATCGAGTCTGTATAGATTAGAGTTGAATAGGCTAGCGATACAGAGTATTTATATGTAATTGGGCCAAGTTCGCTTGTGATGATCTTGTATTGTCAAGTTCGCCCGAACTCACACCCTCCACCAGTGAACTTCATGCTCTATAAATAGCTAGCTAGCCTCTCTCATTTGTAACTTTGGCATTTCTGAGGCGAAGATGTCTCAATTTGGAAACCTAACGTTATATCAATAAAATTGACGTTTAACTGATTAATTCTTGTCTATTGGTAATCGTGTCGTATATTTACGCTATTATGGACATTAGATATCAAATCCAGGTTCCTATGCGTTGAGGATCGGTCCTACAATTGTCGATATATTTGTCCATTAAACTTCAACACATTTCTCAGTTGTTCCAAGATATCTTAGTTAGAGTTATGAAACTTGACTCAACTATGGTTCCCATCTCAGAATATACTCCCGTATCAACAATCTCTAGATTTCATCTTACAGGTGAGTATAGCGTAATTGATGTCTGTATCTGGGTTATGCGAAGCCTTGAGAGCTCAGGTTAATACCACCGTATCGACAAAGAGATGAAGGCTCAACTTTAAGGTGTTGTTCAAATTATGGGATCTTTTGACTGCAATTGATTAGATCTTTCGATTCTTTGAATTTTGGTGCAGTTTAGGGTTTTTTTTTAGCAAAAGCATTATAGAAGTTCTAGGCTATTGCTTTCGAAAAATCAGAAGAACTTGTATAATACCTCAGATATCAATCATCTATAAAGACCTCGTATCTCAGAATCAGGAAATCTCTCAAACGAAATTTCGGAGTACTAAGTCCATATATCCGAGAGATGTTAATCCACAAGTTAAGCAGTTGTAAAATTTAGTTTATATCCCCAAAAAAATCTTCTGAACGTGTAAAGCCTGTCGACACATCCACAGTAAGATGTGTTTAAACTTTTTTTAAACTTTACAAATCCTTAGCATACTGTGATAGTCCACTGATGTACTATCATTTCCTTTTTTACACAAATTTTTTTGTCTTTTTTATGTTTTTGTACTTTTTGATTTTTATATGTTTTTGTATTTTCTCGTTTCATTTCTCCCCCTAAAATCTCAAAAACATATTTTTGTATTTTAGTTTTTAATGAAATTTTAATCCTAAAAGATAACAAACCAATGAGGATCACGATAAGTCATCGTCCGATCCATATTCAACCTATGCTTCCGCACCTGTCAAAAGATTTTTCATACCATTAAGCCTCATTAAGTATTTAGACCGTGTTAGACTAAAAGTTTGGTATAAAAATCAGATTTTTGTTCATCGGTGTGGATTTTCTCAATTCGTACCAATCTTTTTTCGTAGCAATCACGAATAAAGTGGTAACGAATCTCGATATGTTTAGTTCGAGAGTGATGAACTGGATTTTAGTTATGTCGATTGCTGCCTTATTGTCTATATATAACGGAGTGTCAAGAAATTGCAATCCATAGTCTTTCATCTGCTGTTGAATCCAAAAAAGTTGTGAACAACAACTGGAAGACGAGATGTACTCAGCCTCCCAAGTAAATAGAGCGACCGTGGTTTGTTTCTTGCACTGCTGAGTTACGAGTCGTGTTCCAAAGAACTGGCGACCGGCCGTCGTAGACATTGCGTTCAATCTATCAACACCGAAATTAGAGTCAGCATATCCTGTTAGATCGAAATTGTCATTCTTTGGATACCACAAGCCGGTGCTTGGACATCCATTCAGGTATCTGAAAAACCGCTTCATGATCTGCATGTGATATATTCTGGGACTGGACTGATAAAGGCAGGTAGGATACATGATATCCGGACGAGATGCCGTCAAATACATCAATGATCCTATCATCGACCGATAAAGAGTCTCATCAACTATGGTTTCAAACTCGTTGACACAGATTCCATGGTTGAGTGCCAGAGGTGTTGATAACAGCTTCGTGCTATCCATCTCAAACTTTTTCAGAATGTCATGAACATACTTGGTTTGATGAATAAAGATACCATCTGGCAACTGATAAACCTGCAATCCCAGAAAGAATTTCATTTCACCCATCGAGCTTATTTCGAACTTTTTCTTCATGATAGATTCAAATTCTTTGCATAGATCGTTGTTCTTTGAACCAAATATGATGTCATCCACATAGATTTGTACGACCAGCAGATGATTTCCAACTTCTCTCATAAACAAGGTACTATCCACTGTGCCTCTTGTAAAACCATTGCCGACTAGGTGCTGAGATAGTGTCTCGTACCAGGCTCTCGGGGCCTGATACAACCCGTACAATGCTTTATACAGGAGAAATGCTTTCTTCTTATTCAATGGATCGACAAACCCCGGTGGTTGGACGAGATACACTTGTTCTCTCAATTTGCCGTAGAGAAAAGCTGATTTAACATCAAGCTGGTACACCTTAAAACCTTTCCAAGATGCGAATGCCACGAAAATGCAGATAGACTCTAATCTCGCAACTGGTGCATACACTTCCGTGTAATCAATACCTTCTTGTTGGTGAATCCTTTGAAAACAAGTCGAGCTTTGTTTCACACAATTACCCCTCGATCATCACGCTTTCATTTGATCACCCACTTAGTATCAATCGCCTTTTGATTCGCCGGGAGGTCAACAAGCTTCCATACACCTAATTTCTCAAATTGTAGTAACTCTTCTTGCATTGCTAAAACCCAGTTTTCATCTCCAAGTGCCTCAGTGACTGACTTCAGCTCAATTTGAGATATAAAACAACGGTAAGAGCAGTATTCTTGAACCGGAGCCACCTTGGTATAGAAACAACTAAGCGCTTTATTGATCTGACTTCTTGTTCTAACTCCAGCTTGTAACTCACCAATTATAGTGTCAGATGGATGGTAAGAATAAGATCTCGGCATTGCTTCATCAGAGATATCAACTGTACTTTCCAGATTGTTAACATTCAGATCAACTGTCAATTCAACAGTAGGAATACTAGAAGACGCTTCATTTCTTGTACTCGAGCCAGAAGATTGATTTAACATACTAGTGATCTGCTCGGATTCCTCATCAGAACTGGATTCACCATCTTGATCGAACGTCGGAGCCTCATCAGTATCAGTATCATGCGCTTGTGAAAGATTGGGTTCTAAAGTAGTATTCACTGGTTCTGAAACAAGTGCAATTGGCTCAGCTTGATCATTACTTTGACCTTCACCAGAAGAAGAAGATGTACCAACAGATGGTTGATTAACCACTATTGGCCTTGAAATTTGCTCCTGATTAGCAGACTGATGTAAATAATACAAAGCTGCAATTTCTTCATCAGCCGGCTATTCTGGAAGATCGAATGATTTCCATAGACTGTCATAGTTGAACATCCAAGCATCACCTACCTTTTGTGTTGGCATTGTATACCTTCGGCAATCGACATGTTGAACAAGAACCACTTGCTTCATGCTGGGAAGATAAACTCGCCTGAGTGGAGTTGCGTAACCGACAAAGAAACCCTCTAAAGACTTTGTACCAAATTTACCATCCGGACCAATAACCGTGCATTGAGATCCAAACGGTTCCAGATACTCCAAATTAGGCTTTCTTTAGTTAAGAAGTTCAAAACACGTCTTCTAGGTAGCTTTGACAGCTAAGACCCTGTTCAACGTATAACATGCTGAAGCCACTACTGCACTCCAGAAACTCACGGGCAATTTTGAAACTGCAAGCATCGTTCATGCTATCTCTATCAGCGTTCGATTCTTTCGTGTAGCAACCCCGTTCTGCTGTGGAGTATACGAAGCACTGAATTCATGAAGAACTCCTTTCGCATTACAGAACTCTTGCATATGTTTGTTCTTGAATTCCGTACCATTGTCGCTTCGGATTCGTCTAATAGGAAGGTGGTACAGATTTTCAAGCTTCCTAAAGAGTATCATTAGGTTATCGAACGTTTCATCTTTGCTCTGTTGGAAGAATACCCATGAAAATCTTGAGTAATCATCAGTTACTACCAGGCAATAAAGATCTCCTGAAATACTTTTGACATTGACAGGACCCAAGAGATCCACATGCAAACGCTCCAGTGGAAGTTTTATTGAGTTCAGAATCTTTCTTGGATGAGACTTTTTGACCTACTTTCCTTTCTTGCAACTTACATAACTGTCGTTCATGTGAAAGCTTTTAAGGTTCACTCCTTCCACGAGATTGTTATGAACTAGATGATTCATTTTTCTCAAGTGAATATGACCCATCTTTCTGTGCCAAAGTATCGATTCCTTTTATATGGCCTTCGTGATGAAACATTATGCCGACTTTGATGTAGTTGTGGCATTACTCATACAAGCACCTAAAGATCATTCTCTCGAGGAGCGCGTACGAGAATCCATTCTTCTGGAATCTTGAAACCCGGTTTTAAGATCATGCATTCCTTGTCGTTGAAATGAGTGGTGAATTTCTTGTCACAAATCTGGGAGATACTCATAAGATTATTCTCAAATTCAGCAATGTAGTTGACCTTTCCAAAGATACTACGCCATTAGAAAATTTTCCTTCTCCAATAATTCTCCCGCCTTGATTTCTAGCAAATCCGACGTAGCCTCCGTTGATAGCATTGATATCCAATAATAAGGCTCGCATCCCCGTCATGTGCCGAGAAGCTCCGCTGTCGATAATCCACTTCGATAAGATAGACCTTGGAAGCCCCTGCACATGTTAAAGCAAACTACTTAAAGAGGGAATCCCAAGCCTTATCGGTCTTGGGTGGATTTGGGATAACAAAAGTTGGAATCTTAACTTCTTTCTTTGGTACCCGCTGATCAGTCTTTGTTTGGTTAAAATATTTGGTTTTAACTGATCCAGTTGGTTTAACCACTTCAGATGATGATGAAATCTTTCAGTTAACCAAGGTCATTAACTTGGACTTGGTCAACTGAGTGGATTTTCATAACTGGTAAAACGTGAAAAAGACAGGCGATGCAATATCAAAGAGTTGTGAACGTTTGCTATGCACGTGAAGTGAATTCAGGAAAGATGTGGCAGACAAGCTGGAGGGAGCTAGAAAGGGTTGAATTTCTGAAAGAAGAAAAGCGTCTAGAGGAAATATACGAGAAAGGTAGGGCGGCAAGGCTTAGAAGGTTTCAGTACATGAAAGTGCCTCCTACAGATCAAACGCGGGATCCAAAACAAGAACGACGAAAGAAGCCATTCAAGAACTTTTTCGATCGTGTTCATTAATGTTTATTTGAAGACTGATAAAAGACGAAGACGATATCCAAGGGGGAGTCTGTTGGTGCAAAATGTCTATGTCTTAGTCTTATATCGAGTCTGTATAGATTAGGGTTGAATAGGCTAGCGATACAGAGTATTTATATGTAATTGGGCCAAGTTCGCTTGTGATGATCTTGTATTGTCAAGTTCGCCCGAACTCACACCCTCCACCAGTGAACTTCATGCTCTATAAATAGCTAGCTAGCCTCTCTCATTTGTAACTTTGGCATTTCTGAGGCGAAGATGTCTCAATTTGGAAACCTAACGTTATATCAATAAAATTGACGTTTAACTGATTAATTCTTGTCTATTGGTAATCGTGTCGTATATTTCCGCTATTATGGACATTAGATATCAAATCCAGGTTCCTATGCGTTGAGGATCGGTCCTACAATTGTCGATATATTTGTCCATTAAACTTCAACACATTTCTCAGTTGTTCCAAGATATCTTAGTTAGAGTTATGAAACTTGACTCAACTATGGTTCCCATCTCAGAATATACTCCCGTATCAACAATCTCTAGATTTCATCTTACAGGTGAGTATAGCGTAATTGATGTCTGTATCTGGGTTATGCGAAGCCTTGAGAGCTCAGGTTAATACCACCGTATCGACAAAGAGATGAAGGCTCAACTTTAAGGTGTTGTTCAAATTATGGGATCTTTTGACTGCAATTGATTAGATCTTTCGATTCTTTCAATTTTGGTGCAGTTTAGGGTTTTTTTTTAGCAAAAGCATTATAGAAGTTCTAGGCTATTGCTTTCGAAAAATCAGAAGAACTTGTATAATACCTCAGATATCAATCATCTATAAAGACCTCGTATCTCAGAATCAGGAAATCTCTCAAACGAAATTTCGGAGTACTAAGTCCATATATCCGAGAGATGTTAATCCACAAGTTAAGCAGTTGTAAAATTTAGTTTATATCCCCAAAAAAATCTTCTGAACGTGTAAAGCCTGTCGACACATCCACAGTAAGATGTGTTTAAACTTTTTTTAAACTTTACAAATCCTTAGCATACTGTGATAGTCCACTGATGTACTATCATTTCCTTTTTTACACAAAATTCTTTTTGTCTTTTTCATGTTTTTGTGCTTGTTGATTTTTATATGTTTTTGTATTTTCTCGTTTCATTTCTCCCCCTAAAATCAAAAATATATTTTTGTATTTTAGTTTTAAAAGAAATTTTAATCCTAAAAGATAACAAACCAATGAGGATCACGATAAGTCATCGTCCGATCCATATTCAACCTCTGCTTCGCACCTGTCAAAATATTTTTCATACCATTAAGCCTCATTAAGTATTTAAACCGTGTTAGACTAAAAGGTTTAGTATAAAAATCAGCTTTTTGTTCATCGGTGTGGATATTCTCAATTCGTACCAAATTTTTTCGTAGCAATCACGAATAAAGTGGTAACGAATCTCGATATGTTTAGTTCAAGAGTGATGAACTGGACTTTTAGTTATGTCGATTGCTGCCTTATTGTCTACATATAATGGAGTGTCAAGAAATTGCAATCCATAGTCTTTCATCTGCTATTGAATCCAAAAAAGTTGTGAACAACAACTGGAAGCTGAGATGTACTCAGCCTCACAAGTAGAGAGAGCGACCGTGGTTTGTTTCTTGCACTGCCGAGTTACGAGTCGTGTTCCAAAGAACTGGCGACCGGCCGTCGTAGACATTGCGTTCAATCTGTCAACACCGAAATCAGAGTCAGCATATCCCGTCAGATCCAAGTTGTCATTCTTTGGATACCACAAGCCGGTGCTTGGACATCCATTCAGGTATCTAAAAAACCGCTTCACGATCTGCATGTGAGATATTCTGGGACTGGACTGATAACGTACACAAAGGCAGGTAGGATACATGATATCCGGACAAGATGCCGTCAAATACATCAATGATCCTATCATCGACCGACAAAGAGTCTCATCAACTTTGGTTTCAAACTCGTTGACACAGATTCCATGGTTGAGTGCCAGAGGTGTTGATAACGGCTTTGTGCTATCCATCTCAAACTTTTTCAGAATGTGATGAACATACTTGGTTTGACGAATAAAGATACCATCCGGCAACTGATCAACCTGCAATCCCAGAAAGAATTTCATTTCACCCATCGAGCTCATTTCGAACTTTTTCTTAATGACAGATTCAAATTTTTTGTATAGATCAATGTTCTTTAAACCAAATATGATGTCATCCACATAGATTTGTACGATCAGCAGACGATTTCCAACTTCTCTCATAAACAAGGTACTATCCATTGTGCCTCTTGTAAAACCATTGCCGACTAGGTGCTGAGATAATGTCTCGTACCAGGCTCTCGGGGCCTGATGCAACCCGTACAATGCTTTATACAGGAGAAATGCTTTCTTCTTATTCAATGGATCGACAAACCCCGGTGGTTGGACGACATACACTTGTTCTCTCAATTTGCCATAGAGAAAAGCTGATTTAACATCAAGCTAGTACACCTTAAAACCTTTCCAAGACGCGAATGCCAAGAAAATGTGGATAGACTCTAATCTCGCAACTGGTGCATACACTTCCGTGTAATCACTACCTTCTTGTTGGTGAAATCCTTTGACAACAAGTCGAGCTTTGTTTCACACAATTACCCCTCGATCATCACGCTTACATTTGAACACCCACTTAGTATCAATCGCCTTTTGATTCACCGGGAGGTCAACAAGCTTCCATAGACCTAATTTCTCAAATTGTAGTAACTCTTCTTGCGTTGCTAAAACCCAGTATTCATCTCCAAGTGCCTCAGTAACTGACTTCAGCTCAATTTAAGATATAAAACAACGGTTTAAGAGCAATATTCTTGAATCGAAGCCACCTTGGTATAGAAACAGCTAAGCGCTTTATTGATCTGACTTCTTGTTCTAACTCCAGCTTGTAACTCACCAATTATAGTGTCAGATGGATGGTAAGAATAAGATCTAGGCATTACTTCATCAGAGATATCAACTGTACTTTCCAGATTGTTAACATTCAGATCAACTGTCAATTCAACAGCAGGAATACTAGAAGACGCTTCATTTCTTGTACTCGAGCCAGAAGATTGATTTAACATACTAGTGATCTGCTCGGATTCCTCATCAGAACTGGATTCGCCATCTTGATCGAACGTCGGAGCCTCATCAGAATCAGTATCATACGCTTGTGAAAGATTGGGTTCTGAAGTAGTATTCGCTGGTTTTGAAACAAGTGCAATTGACTCAGCTTGATCATTACTTTGACCTTCACAGAAGAAGAAGATGTACCAACAGATGGTTGATTAACCACTATTGGCCTTGAAATTTGCTCCTGATTAGCAGACTGATGTAAATAATACAAAGCTGCAATTTCTTCGTCAGCCGGCTCTTCTGAAAGATCGAATGATTTCCATAAACTATCATAGTTGAACATCCAAGCATCACCTTCCTTTTGTGTTGGCATTGTATACCTTCGGCAATCGACATGTTGAACAAGAACCACTTGCTTCATGCAGGGAAGATAAACTCGCCTGAGGGGACCTGCGTAACCGACAAAGAAACCATCTAAAGACTTTGCACCGAATTTACGATCCGGACCAATAACCGTGCATTGAGATCCAAATGGTTCCAGATACTCAAAATTAGGCTTTGTTTGGTTAAGAAGTTCAAAACACGTCTTCTTGGAAGCTTTGACAGCTAAGACCCTGTTCAACGTATAACATGCTGAAGCCACTGCTTCACTCAAGAAACTCATGGGCAATTTTGAAACTGCAAGCATCGTTCATGCTATCTCTATCAGCGTTCGATTCTTTCGTGTAGCAACCCCGTTCTGCTGTGGAGTATACGAAGCACTGAATTCATGAAGAACTCCTTTCGCATTACAGAACTCTTGCATATGTTTGTTCTTGAATTCCGTACCATTGTCGCTTCGGATTCGTCTAATAGGAAGGTGGTACAGATTTTCAAGCTTCCTAAAGAGTATCATTAGGTTATCGAACGTTTCATCTTTGCTCTGTTGGAAGAATACCCATGAAAATCTTGAGTAATCATCAGTTACTACCAGGCAATAAAGATCTCCTGAAATACTTTTGACATTGACAGGACCGAAGAGATCCATATGCAAACGCTCCAGTGGAAGTTTTATTGAGTTCATAATCTTTCTTGGATGAGACTTTTTGACCTACTTTCCTTTCTTGCAACTTACACAACTGTCGTTCATGTGAAAGCTTTTAAGATTCACTCCTTCCACGAGATTGTTATGAACTAGATGATTCATTTTTCTCAAGTGAATATGACCCATCTTTCTGTGCCATAGTATCGATTCCTTTTATGTGGCCTTCGTGACGAAACATTATGCCGACTTCGATGTAGTTGTGGCAATACTCATACAAGCACATAAAGATCATTCTCTCGAGGAGCGCGTATGAGAATCCATTCTTCTGGAATATTGAAACCCGGTTTTAAGATCATGCATTCCTTGTCGTTGAAATGAGTGGTGAATTTCTTGTCATAAATCTGGGAGATACTCAGAAGATTATTCTCAAATTCAGCAATGTAGTTGACCTTATCCAAAGATACTACGCCATTCAACAATTTTCATTCTCCAATAATTCTCCGGCCTTGATTTCCAGCAAATCCTACGTAGCCTCCGTTGATAGCTTTGATATCCAATGATAAGGCTAGCATCCCCGTCATGTGCCGAGAAGCTCCGCTGTCCATAATCCACTTCGATAAGATAGACCTTGGAAGCCCCTGCACATGTTAAAGCAAACTACTTAAAGAGGGAAACCTAAGCCTTATCGGTCTTAGGTGGATTTGGGATAACAAAAGTTGGAATCTTAACTTCTTTCTTTAGTACCCACTGATCAGTCTTTGTTTGGTTAAAATATTTGGTTTTAACTGATCCAGTTTTTTTAACCACTTCAGATGATGATTAAATCTTTCTTGGAATCCAAGATTGTGATTTCATTTTAGCCTTTTTCATATAAAACTTTGAATCTTTCTTTTCAGCTTGTTTCGAAGATTCGCCTTTTTCAAACTTAGAAAACTTTTCAATTTTAGATTTCTCTTCAAATATAGATTCAGTGTTTCATTTCAAGATCTTTATCTGCACAACCTCTGGTTTCTTTGATTTTTCATCATCTAAAATTTTGTTTCCTCGACGATCAAACTTTGATTTCGGACATTTTCGTGCAATGTGACCAACTTCATTGCATTTGAAGCATGTCCGAATATCAACTGTTGGTGCATATGTATGTCGCCTACGTCATTATGTATCGAGTCCGAGTGAATAGGGTTTAAGCTGTTAGAAACGAGGCGTATTTAAGTATTTTGTATGCCAAGTTCGCTCGAGATGGTTGAGAGAAGTCAAGTTCGGCCGAACTTGACTAAGTCAAGTTCGCCCGAACTTCCACCCTAACCAGCGAACTTGCAATAGTATAAATAGGTGCCTTGGTGATTCATTTTGTAACTTGGAGAGATTTTGGCACATAGACGGCGAAGCTCTGTCGGATCCGGTTCCCGAATGTATTGAACTTTAGATCAATGAAAACAACATTTAAATGAGTAATTCTTGTTATTTGGTTAACTTGTCATTAGTTTCCGCCTAATCGAACAATAGATAACAAATATAGGTTCCCGTGCTAATCGTGGATGTTCCTACAAGTGGTATCAGTGCCTGGATACCTAAATTTGCTGAAATCAAGACAAGAATCTCTCTATTTCATCTCTATTCTATCATTTTTCTTAACATTTTCAAATATTTGATGATTTCGTGGACAAAATCAGCTAATTTTCTAACATGTCATATAAAATACACTTGTGATAAACCCCTGAGAGTTTAGACATCAAATTCAATCGAATTGATATCAAAAAGTTGGAAAAACCATGTTTTGGAAACAAGTTTCAGCCGAACTTAACATCAAGTTCGACCGAACTTGATTAAAATTTCATTGATTTTAATCAAGTTCGACCGAACTTGATAGATTTTTTAAGAATTTGTAATAACTTTGCTCGTACTCGAAGAAAATTCCAATATTTTTGATCAAGTTCTACCGAACTTGATCAAATCTCATTGAATTTTTGTCACAAGTTTGCCCGAACTTGATAATCTTCTTGATAATTCATATAAGTTCGACCGAACTTACTTGTTTCTTGAAATATTTTACAAGTCCGCTCGAAGTGAAAGTTTTTCTTAGAATCTACATCAAGTTCGACCGAACTTGAGGTAGTGTGATAAAATTTGAATCTTGTCATATAAGTTCGACCGAACTTGTGAAAACCTGAAATCAAAAGCTGTTTTCACACAATTTCGACCGAACTTATCTGTTTCTATCAATTTTCGAGTGTTCTTGATCGTATTTTCAGAAACATCTTCAGTTTGTCAAAATGGAAGATTTCCATAATGTGTTCGTCTCTCAAATGGCTTCTTCATCAAATGCTAATGTTCTTGCGGCGAACCAGATGAATATCGACAACGAAATAGGTACCGCCAAAGCTAATGAGCATGGACGAATTTGAAGGATGGAAAGAAAAGTTTGTGAATTGGATACAAGCGAATCAATTCAACAGCTGGGTTGCAGTTGAGGATGGTTACAAATGGCCAAAGGATGAGCGTGATCAAGATCTTCCGCAGAACAAGTTTTCAAATACCGACAAAGATAACTATGTTGCAGAGAAGAAAATGATAAGTTTGATACCACAATCAGTAAAGGAAGACATCTTGATTCTTTTGCCAGAATATGACACTTCTCAAGAATTATGGCATTCTCTTTGTGAAAAATTCAAAGGAAGTGATGAAATGATTAAAAGCAAAAAGGCTTTAATCAAGAAAGAATTCGAGATCTTCACGATGATTAAAGGTGAAACAATGAAGCAGATGATCGATAGATATTGTCACCTCATGGTCCAGATGCGGAGACATGATATCAAAAGATCTAATGAAGAACAAATCGAGAAGTTGGCTGATGCACTTCCAGAAGGAGAATGGACAACATATCTGACGATTCTAAAGAATAGTCCATCTTGGAGACAATTCAAATTGTCATCTTTCATTGACAAATTGGAAGGTCATGAAATGGAGTTGATGAAGATTGCTAAATCAAAGAATGCTAATGTTGTTCAAGATATCGGTGTTTATTATAAAGGAGGTGTTCCAGATACTCTGATTCAAAGCCTGAAAAGTCAAATAGCATTTAGTGCGAATACAAATTCTTCTCTAAATCAAAGTTCTCCATATGCTGGATATACAAGTGCTAGTTCAAGCTCATCATTCCAAAATCAGACAAGCCAAGCCAGTTCTGATTCAAATATTTTCCAGTGCAACATAGTAGTTGATTTGAAGAATGTATTTCCTGAAAAGGTGGCTAAACAGCACATAGCACTTCTTGCTACTGTTCTCGAATCCTATGAAAGCCTTGTTGTTGGAAAGATCGGAATCCAGAGATGACCGCCGAAGATTATGATCAGGTAGACGAAGAAGAGTTGGAACTGATGGATATCAAATGGAGCCTTGCATCCATTATTAGAAGAGTTTCTAAGTTTGTGGCGCTCACTGGAAGGGATATTGGTAATTCAAGCGATAAGCTTGAATTTGACAAGTCTAAAGTCACATGCTTCAGGTGTCGACAAAAAGGACACTTCAAATGAGAATGCAACAAGAAGCAAGTGGAAATCAAAATCCTTTCGGCAACAACAATGAATACTACAACAAAGATCTTCAATATAAGTCATATCCAAAAAGAACACAAGTTGAAGTTGAAGATAAATCTGCAAAGAAAACCGAACAAGCTCTTATTGCTAATCATGAAGAAGATGGTTTTGACTGGAATAGATACACCGGAAAGAAAACTAGTGTTGCCATGATAGCAGAATTGGTAGATGAATCTGATACATCGTATATTGATGCTGCTCTAGAAAATCCTATTCTGGAAGGTTATAGGCAGAGAGCTGAGGAAGAAGAGTTAGCTTACCTTGAGATGCAAAAACAAGAAGCATTGAAATCGGAGGCAGAAAAGGTAAAAGCTAAGGTAAGTGTGTCTGAAAAGGAGGGTGTGAAAGTTGTGGAGGTTGAAAAACTTTGTGGATCCGGATCGCGACGGTTTCAGACGGAAGTTTGGGAGTATGAATAGCAGATTCGGTAGAACGTTATTACAGAATGGAGTAGAAGTAGAATGCAGCGGAAGTCATATGTTTATTCATTCATACAAAAAGAGCATACATCTTGTCAGGCTGGTGAAGTTCCTGGAGAGAATCCGCCAGCGCCTCCCCCTAGGGAGCTTCCAAAACTTAAAAACAAATGAACACACAACACATATATATAGGGATGAGATTTTCGTACGAAAATATGGTGCATTTACGAAAATTTCGTACGAAAAGGTCACATATTTTCATATGAAAATTGACCATTTCGTACGAAACTGACAGATTTCGTACGAAATGTGTCCATTTTCTCATCCGACGTTCGTGCTCGGGTCGTGTGTTCGTTTCTAATCCATACAATATTCAACACACGCTCTAACTAGTCTATTCGCACAGTGACGGACACAAAGTGCATCAACATATTACCCCTTGTCCGTTACTGTCGAAGCATTTTCTTGATCTTGAAATCTCTGAGCCGTGTTTGAACAGTCTGCAGCTTTCAATCAAAGTATCTGTCGATGTCGTAGAACGTGTCAACAGATTCCCCCTTAATTGATGATTCGGGTTCGCATTATCATCATTAAATTCCCCCTGAAATCTCCACTTCAGAACTTTCTTTGCACGGTTTCCGACCTCCTCTGATTTGCTTGATCGACAAATTTTCTTGAATAAACACTAATTCGAAAAACTAATCAGTGCAGCATCTCCGTTTCTTCGTTAACCACATCCGTGTTTGGTTTAGCGCATATCTCTTATGCTTGATCCTCTGATCTTCAAGACCCAACCGGTAATTGATAGAAACTTCGAAATACCACACCAGTAACCTTCAACCAATGAATACCCATGAAGATCTGAAATCCCGATTACTGTAATCATATCTTAAGACACTCCTGGAAAGATAGAATAGCAAATCGGTAATCTTTTCAACCAGCAAATCTTCATCGGAATCAAACTATCTGGTAACACATCAAATCTGAGAAACGTTCATCCGTGATCAAAATCACATTCTTCCTCTACAGTCACAATAACAAATGTATAGCTATCTCCGCTGAACCTGACGCCTTGAAACTACAAAACTTCCTCATTTCCCGATTACTCGCGAAAACAATTCATTTGAGTTAAAGATAAGCGGTCGTGTATGCATCAACCTCACATCGGAGATCAGGACCTAAATCCTACATCCCTTAAGCATCAACCTGTATCATGATCTGAAAATTCTGAACTTCCTCTGACCACGAAATCCCAAGCATAATCTATTTCGTGAGCAACTGCTACATATCTTTGTTCTGAAAGATCCGATTCCATAAATCATCCTCTTTAGTCATAAAGGCAAACATCAAGCCGTGGTCGGAGTGCATGGGGCACTGAAACTAGAAGACATCCCTATTTCCCGGTGGTTAGTCCACAAAATAGTTCATTTGCAATGCTGAGTTAAATTGGATACGTTGCACCACTAAGCGGTCGTGTGTGCTTCCGTGAACTTGACGACTGCTGGGCATTTAGCCGTGGTCGGAGCGCACGGGGCACTGAAACTACAAGACATCCTATTTCCTGGCGGTTAGTCCGGAAAATAGTTCCTATGCAATGCAGAGTTAAAATGGGTACTCCGTATCACTAAGCGGTCGTGTGTGCTTCCGGGAACTTGACGACTGCCGGGCATAAATGTGACCATTGACTACAGAATCTGATAAACAACTCCTCAACAAGAACTCAGTTATGCGACCCCACTTTTACGAAGAGTAGACATCAACCTGATCTCATCACTAATGCTTCACCAGATAATCTGCATCGAAAACCACCCGAATGCTAGCTGCACCGTCCGAATTTCTAAAAATGCCGGAATTTTCCATGTTTTGACAAATTTTTCTTCCCCCTCATTTTTAGCAAATTCTGACGTTTTCGGCATCGTCCCACAAAACCCAAATTTTGCGAAAATTTTTCCCAAAATTACGGTTTTGACGAAATGCAGATTTGACGCTAGGCCCATTGAAAGTCACTACACCAGATGATCAGTATTCTGCGCAGGTATTAGTGACTCTCCCAATATGTTCAACATTTTGTGACCGTATCATCAAATCTGTACTCTGAAGCGCTAGAAGGTGTCCCCGAACACGCCGAATCTGACGTAAAAATCTCGAAAAAATTTCTATCACCAAATTTTTTCTTGACACTCATCTCGCCAAGACGATCAAAAAATATTTTCCAATGCCCTTTTTTGGCACCTCACTTATTTTCGCACGAAAATTTGAGTTTTCGCACCAAACTGAACTGATGACGTTTTTCGATCCAGAGTCTTCGTTTCTTCGAATTTCAAGAAGATTTTTGCACAGATCTGGTCGAAAATCTGTTTCAAAGAATCCTATAAGTTCAATTTTACAGTTTGTCCAAGGATTGTCCGTTTATTTTATGATAAACGTCTAAAACCCCTCTTAAGTTCATATTTCATGAGCGTAGATGATTCATCAACTGTTCGATTGAATGAATCGGTACCGTAGCTCTGATACCAGTTGTGGGTCCGGATCGCGGCGGTTTCAGACGGATGTTTGGTCGTATGATTAGTAGATTTGGTAGAACGTTATTACAGAATGGACTAGAAGTAGAATGCAGCGAAAGTCATACGTTTATTCATTCATACCAAAAGAGCATACATCTTGTCAGGCTGGCGGAGTTCCTTGAGAGAATCCGCCAGCGCCTCCCCTCAGGGAGCTTCCAAAACTTACAAACAAATGAACACACAACACACATATATATAGGGATGAGATTTTCGTACGAAAACATGGTGCATTTTCGTACGAAAATTTCATACGAAAATGACACATATTTTCGTACGAAAATTGACAATTTCGTACGAAACTGACAGATTTCGTACGAAATGTGTCCATTTTCTCATCTGACGTTCGTGCTCAGGTCGTGTGTTCATTTCTAATCTATACAATATTCAACACACGCTCTAACTAGTCTATTCGCACAGTGATGGACACAAAGTGCATCAATAGATTCCCCATTGTCCGTTACTATCGAAGCGTTTTCTTGATCTTGAAATCTCTGAGCCGTGTATGAATAGTTTGCAGCTTTCAATCAAAGTATCTGTCGATGTCGTAGAACGCGTCAACAGATTCCCCTTTAATTGATGATTCGGGTTCGCATTATCATCATTAAATTCCCCCTGAAATCTCCAGTTAAGAACTTTCTTTGCACGGTTTTTGACCTCCTCTGATTTGCTTGATCGACAAATTTTCTTGATTAAACACTAATTCGAAAAACTAATCAGTGCAACATCTCTGTTTCCTCGTTAACCACATCCGTGTTCGGTTTAGCGCATATCTCTTATGCTTGATCCTCTGATCTTCAAGACCCAACCGGTAATTTATAGAAACTTCGAAATACCACACCAGTAACCTTCAAATGAATGAATACACATGAAGATCTGAAATCCTGATTTCTGTAATCATATCTTAAGCACACTCCTGGGAAGATAGATTAGCAAATCGGTAATCTTTTCAACCAACAAATCTTCATCACAATTAAACTATCTGGTAACACATCAAATCTAAGAAACGTTCATCCATGATCAAAATCACATTCTTCCTCTACAGTCACAATAACAGATATATAGCTATCTCCGCTGAACCTGACACCTTGAAACTACAAAACATCCTGATTTCCCGATTACTCGCGAAAACAATTCATTTGCATTGCAGAGTTAAAGATAAGCGGTCGTGTATGCATCAACCTCACATCGGAGATCAGGACCTAAATCCTACATCCCTTAAGCATCAACCTGTATCAAGATCGGAAAATTCTGAACTTCCTCTGACCACGAAATCCCAAGCATAATCTATTTCGTGAGCAACTGGTACATATCTTTGTTCTGAAAGATCCGATTCCATAAATCATCCTCTTTAGTCATAAAAGGCAAACATCTAGCCGTGGTCAGAGCGCATGAGCACTGAAACTATAAGACATCCCTATTTCCCGGCGGTTAGTCCGCAAAATAGTTCATTTGCAATGTAGAGTTAAATTGGATACGTTGCACCACTAAGCGGTCGTGTGTGCTTTCGTGAACTTGACGACTGCCGGGCATTTAGCTGTGGTCGGAGTGCATGGGGCACTGAAACTAAAAGACATCCCTTTTTCCTGGCAGTTAGTCCGGAAAATAGTTCCTATGCAATGCTGAGTAAAGTGGGTACTCCGTATCACTAAGCGGTCGTGTGTGCTTCCGGGAACTTGACGACTGCCGGGCATAAATGTGACCATTGACTACAGAATCTGATAAACAACTCCTCAACTAGAACTCAGTTATGCGACCCCACTTTTACGAAGAGTAGACATCAACCTGATCTCATCACTAATGCTTCACCAGATAATCAGCATCGAAAACCACCCGAATGCTAGCTGCACAGTCCGAATTTCTAAAAATGTCGGAATTTTCAATGTTTTGACAAATTTTTCTTCCCCCTCATTTTTAGCAAATTCTGACGTTTTCGGCATCGTCCCACAAAACCCAAATTTTGCGAAAATTTTTCCCAAAATTACGGTTTTGACGAAATGCGGATTTGACGCTAGGCCCATTGAAAGTCACTACACCAGATGATCAGTATTCTGCGCAGGTATCAGTGACTCTCCCAATATGTTCAACATTTTGTGACCGTATCATCAAATTTGTACTCTGAAGCGCTAGAAGTTGTCCCCGAACACGCCGAATCTGACGTTAAAATCTCGAAAAAATTTCTATCACCAATTTTTTTCTTGACACTCATCTCGTCAATACGATCAAAAAATATTTTCCAATGCCCTTTTTTGGCACCTCACTTATTTTCGCACGAAAATTTGGTATATATTTTCGCACGAAAATTTGAGTTTTCGCACCAAACTGAAATGATGACATTTTTCGATCCAGAGTCTTTGTTTCTTCGAATTTCAAGAAGATTTTTGCACAGAGCTGGTCGAAAATCAGTTTCTTACAATCCTATAAGTTCAATTTTACAGTTTGTCCAAGGATTGTCCGTTTATTTTATTATATACGTCTAAAACCCCTCCTAAGTTCATAATTCATGAGCGTAGGTGATTCATCAACTATTAGATTGAATGAATCGGTACTGTCGCTCTGATACCAGTTGTGGGTCCTGATCACGGCAGTTTCAGACGGAAGTTCGGGCGTATGATTAGCAGATTCGGTAGAACGTTATTACAGAAAGGAGTAGAACTAGAATGCAGCGGAAGTCATACGTTTATTCATTCATACCAAAAGAGCATACATCTTGTCAGGCTGGCGGAGTTCCTTGAGAGAACCCGCCAGCGCCTCCCCTCAGGGAGCTTCCAGAACATACAAACAAATGAACACACAACACAAATATATATATAGGGATGAGATTTTCGTACGAAAATATGGTGCATTTTCGTACGAAAATTTCGTACCAAAATGACACATATTTTCGTATGAAAATTGACCATTTCGTACGAAAATGACAGAATTCGTACGAAATGTGTCCATTTTCTCATCTGACGTTCGTGCTCGGGTCGTGTGTTCGTTTCTAATCTATACAATATTCAACACACGCTCTAACTAGTCTATTCGCACAGTGATGGACACAATGTGCATCAACAGATTCCCCCTTGTCCATTACTATCGAAGCATTTTCTTGATCTTGAAATCTCTGAGCCATGTTTGAATAGTCTGCTGCTTTCAATCAAAGTAACTGTCGATGTCGTGGAATGCGTCAACAGATTCCCCTTAATTGATGATTCGAGTTCGCATTATCATCATTAAATTTCCCCTGAAATCTCCAGTTCAGAACTTTCTTTGCACGGTTTCTGACCTCCTTTGATTTGCTTGATCGACAAATTTTTGTGACATCCCGGCTTTTCAGGTATCTTAAACGCGCTACTTTATGGATATTCACTCCTACGCTGATTTAATTCGGAGAATTAAATTACACGCTCGCAAAAACTACGCTAACTTTGTGAATCTATAGGGTGAATTACGTGCTATGTGTTATTAGACGGGTTGTATCTGAATTACGTGCTATGTGTTATTAGACGGGTTGTATCTGAATTACGTGCTATGTGTTATTAGACGTTTGTGAATCTATTACGTCTCAATCCAAATACGTGATTTAATATTTTATAAACTCTGTGTCGCGAATAATATTTTAGTAACTTCTATTTATAAACCGAACCAAGCCTGTGAAACGTTTCGACTTCTCGACCAAGCAAACCCAACCCGCCACCCACACCCCTTGCGACCCACACCTCCTTGCGGCCCAAGGAAATAACCCAAACTTGCGGCCCAAGGAACTAACCCAAACCCCCCCGCCCTATCGCGACCCCCCCATTTATGTATACATGCATGTTGTGGGTAGCCTTCAAAAAAAAAAAAAACAAAACCCTAATACTCCAACTTGAAGTCGATGGCAGCCCCCCCCTCTCTGGGTCGCGCAAGTCTACACTCCCGGATCGATCCCAAGCTTGTCCCGGTTTGCTAATCATCATCGTTTCAAGGTTAGGGTTTAATTGTATTGCGATTCACACTAGGTTTTGTGTAATCTTGATCATGATTATGTGCTTGTATGATTATTATTATGAAAAAGTGTTGCGGTGTATGATTAGTTCGGATGAATTGCGAATCTTTGCGGTTGTGATGATATGTTGAATATTAAAATGGTAGGCTGCGTTTTATCGATAAAGATCATGATATATATTTAGGGTTTGCATGAATATTGATATATATGATGATATTAAAATCTGAGCAGTTAAGGAAGAGAACATCAAGGCCGAATCTGTGGGAAAGATGGAACGCGATTGGGAAGTGAAACCCATTGGTGCCCGGTATTTCATGAATCGTATATGGGTACCTCTCTACGGAAACCTCAGGAAGCTAGTTTATGGACGAAGCTCACAACTCCCGATACTCTGTCCATCCTGGTTCGGATAAGATGTATCAAGACCTTAAAGTCGCGTACTGGTGGCCCAACATGAAAGCGGATATAGCCACCTACGTGAGCAAATGTTTGACTTGTGTGAAAGTCAAGGTGGAATACCAGAAGCCATCAGGGCTACTTCAACAACATGAGATCCTAGTGTGGAAATGGGATCAGATCTCGATGGACTTTATCACTAAACTCCCGCGAACTCTGGGTGGTTGCGATACCATCTTGGTAATCGTGGATCGTCTAACTAAGTCTGCACACTTCCTAGCGACCAAAGAAATAGATAAGATGGATAAGTTGACTCGTATCTACATTAAGGAAGTAGTTTCTCGGCATGGGGTGCCAACGTCCATCATTTCAGACAGAGATGTTCATTTCACGTCCAACTTTTGGCGGTCACTTCAGAAAGCGTTGGGTACACGCTTAGATATGAGCACAACTTACCACCCTCAGACGGATGGTCAGAGTGAAAGGACCATTCAGACCTTGGAATACATGCTTAGGGCATGCGTGGTAGACTTCGGGAATAGTTGGGAAATCCATCTGCCTTTAGTGGAATTCTCGTATAACAACAGTTACCATACGAGCACCGTTTGAAGCATTGTACAGTCGCAAATGTAGATCACCGGTCTGTTGGGCAGAAGTCGGTGACAGTCAACTCACAGGTCCTAGTTGATACTTGAGGCTACTAATAAGATTGTGCAAATCAGAAACCGCATGGCAGCAGCACAGGATCATCAGAAAAGTTACGCTGATCAACGACGCAAACCGCTCGAATTTCAAGTAGGTGACCGCGTCCTACTGAAAGTGTCACCCTGGAAGGGTGTAATTCGTTTTGCGAAACGAGGAAAACTAAATCCGCGGTATGTAGGCCCATTTGTGATTTCGAAGCGTATCGGGCCTGTAGCTTATCAGTTAGACCTTCCTGCCGAACTCAGTGGAGTTCACAAAGTTTTTCACGTGTCCAATCTGAAGAAGTGTATATCAGATGAGACCCTAGTCATTCCATTGGATGAGATTCAAGTGGATGAGCAACTGCATTTTGTGGAACAACCTATCGAGATCATGGACCGTGAGATCAAGACTCGAAGGCACAGCAAGATACCGATCGTCAAGGTTCGTTGGAACTCTAAGCGTGGACCGGAGTTCACGTGGGAAAGAGAGGACCAAATGAAAAGCGAATATCCACACACCTTTTTGCAGCTGAGCAGCAATCTGACGTTACCGCCAACTGAATTTCGGGACGAAATTCTTTCAACATTGGGATGATATGACAGCCTGGGATTGACTTGTACCATTCTAACAAACTGAACTTTTGTGTGTTGCATTCTAAACCGCGTTTACTCAATTTTCGGGACGAAAATTCTTTCAACATGGGGATAATGTGACATCCTGGCTTTTCAGGTATCTTAAACGCGCTACTTTATGGTTATTCACTCCTACGCTGATTTAATTCAGAGAATTAAATTACACGCTCGCAATAACTACGCTAACTTTGTGAATCTATAGGGTGAATTACGTGCTATGTGTTATTAGACGGGTTGTATCTGAATTACGTGCTATGTGTTATTAGACGTTTGTGAATCTATTGCGTCTCACTCCAAATACGTGATTTAATATTTTATAAACTCCGTGTCGCGAATAATATTTTAGTAACTTCTATTTATAAACCGAACTAATCCTGTGAAACGTTTCGACTTCGCGACCAAGCAAACCCAACCCGCCACCCACACCCCCTTGCGACCCACACCTCCTTGCGGCCCAAGGAAATAACCCAAACTTGCGGCCCAAGGAACTAACCCAAACCGCCCCCCCATCACCACCCCCCCTTTATGTATACATGCATGTTGTGGGTAGCCTTCAAAAAAAAACCCTAATACTCCAACTTGAAGTTGACGGCAGCCCCCCCCTCTCACGGTCACGCAAGTCTACACTACCGGATCGATTCCAAGCTTGTCCCGGTTCGCTAATCATCATCGTTTCAAGATTAGGGTTAATTGTATTGCGATTCACACTAGGTTTTGGGTAATCTTGATCATGATTATGTGCTTGTATGAGTATTATTATGAAAAAGTGTTGCGGTGTATGATTAGTTCGGATGAATATGCGAATCTTTGCGGTTGTTATGATATGTTGAATATTAAAATCGTAGGCTGCGTTTTATCGATAAAGATTATGATATATATTTAGGGTTTGCATGAATATTGATATATATGATGATACTTGACAAATTAACCAGCAGTTAATCAATACAACTAAGCGTCATGGCCGTTTAAACATGTTCTAATGCGATAAAGTCGAAAACAGTAAGCTGATTGACATTTACAGCCAACTTCAGTTGGCTGTAACCTGATCATTATTTATCGAAAAGTGGATTTTCTGAAGCCTAAAACGTGTATTTTTTAAAAACGCTTCAAATGGCGCCAGATTCATATTTTTCT
Organism: Scalesia atractyloides; assembly: GCA_947069175.1. NCBI lineage: Eukaryota > Viridiplantae > Streptophyta > Magnoliopsida > Asterales > Asteraceae > Scalesia > Scalesia atractyloides. The sequence goes on from CAMTDV010000019.1 coordinate 17,868,131, forward strand.
GAGGCTGTTTGCTATTTTTAAGTGGTCATTTAGTGCAGCAGCTGAAGCTGCGTAAATTCTGCAGAATTTGCAGGTTGTTTATCGAGTCGTGATCTCATAGTCTGTATGGGGTTAGGTCACGAAATTTGTACAGTAACTGGAGACGGGAATTTCAGAAAATATCCCATTGGAATTTTTTTAATTGGATGAACGTTTATTTTTAAATAATTTTTCTCGTGGACTGCAGTCAGAAAGCGACGAATCTGACTGCAGCCTAGTATATAAAGGTTTATAAATAATTGGTAAAGATTTAGGATTTGAAAATTTTACACAAAATTCTACAGTCTAATTGACACCTCCTGTAAGAAAATGGAATTTTTGGAACGTTGGAACTATTTTATAAAAATCCTCGAAAACAGCCTAGTTATGAGCGTACAAGCTGAAACCTGATAACTTGCGTTGTGTGTACCTAAGTGTTGTATGAGTTATCCTGTGTTTATGACAAGTTGGTTTGATCGTTATTTTGTATGGTGATACTTTGCATGTATGATTATGGTTTCGAATTGGTTTTAACGTGTACCCTACTGTGTGTTAGTAGGGTTTTGTGTCAGTGTGTTCACACACTAACTTTAAATCGGTTGACATGGTAGGACGCGATTAGCGGTTCCATCATTTACTTCTTTTGCGTTTATTCTAACCGAGCAATTTAAGGTGAGTTCACGACCCCTATTTTATCCGGTTTTGAACAACAGGGGGAGAAACATGTATACGCTTTACAACTCTAACTTTTACGTTATGCGAAATTAACGTCGTTAACTATTCGGTAACTAAGTTAATGTTAATGTATGTTATGGTCACTAAGTAGCTTTATCACGGAAGTCCTCAACCAACTCTCGGATCGTTAGTATTGGGTTAGATAGCGGGGAAATTATAGTAGTACTATTGGGCCCGACAAGCCCCACCCGAGCTAGTCGCGCTAGCCGACCGGGAATGGTCAACTGGTGATTAATTTGGCCTAACTTTCGCCATGGTCAGTGATAGACCTGGCAACACAGAGGCAACAACAGTCAGCTTCGATCGCGAACTCTTATGTGACGTAACTTTAGGCTCGCTACCTACATGTTAACATTGAACTTATTTACGAACCAACCTTATTATTCCAGATTAGGAATAATGGAACTATGTCGTTATCCCAGGTTAGGGATAACGGGGAAAAACAATCTTTTAAACCGAACTCGTGAACTTATAAAAACCTGTGAACTCACTCTTCTTTAATGTTGACACTTGTTTCTTTGCATGTTTCTCAGGATTCTAGGAGCGCTAGGTGCACCCACTTGCATTTGATCAAGACATTTTTATCGAGTCTTTATTTACGAATAATTTTTGGGATTTTGGTTTTGGCGTTTATGTTGGCGCCCGTTACTTTACTTTAATGCTTCCGCTAAACTTTGAAACCTTGATAATTTGAAAATGACTATGAATGTTTACAACAAATGTTTTTGGAAAACGTTTAAATAAATCATTTAGAGTCGTTTGATATTGCTAGTGTCTGAGATTCTGGTTTGATCACATGCCTCGCGGTAATACTCCGCTAGTTGAAATTGAGGGTGTGACAATTTTCTTGAATAAACACTAATTCGAAAAACTAATCAGTGCAGCATCTCTGTTTCTTTGTTAACCACATCCGTGTTCGGTTTAGCGCATATCTCTTATGCTTGGTCCTCTGATCTTCAAGACCTAACCGGTAATTGATAGAAACTTCGAAATACCACACCAGTAACCTTCAAATCAATGAATACCCATGAAGATCTGAAATCCCGATTTCCATAATCATATCTTAAGCACACTACTGGAAAGATAGATTAGCAAATCGGTAAGCTTTTCAACAAGCAAATCTTCATCAGAATCAAACTATCTGGTAACACATCAAATCTGAGAAACGTTCATCCGTGATCAAAATCACATTCTTCCTCCATAGTCATAATAACAGATGTATAGCTATCTCCGCTGAACCTGACGCCTTGAAACTACAAAACATCCTCATTTCCCGATTACTTGCGAAAACAATTCATTTGCGTTGCAGAGTTAAAGATAAGCGGTCGTGTATGCATCAACCTCACATCGGAGATCAGGATGTATGACCGATCCTCGATGCTAAGGAACCTAAATTTGATATCTAATGTCCATAATAGTGGAAATATTACGTCGTGTTTACCAATAGACAAGAATTAATCAGTTTAACATCAGTTTTATTGATCAAACGTCAAGAGTACAAACTGACAGAGCTTCGCCTCCAAAATGCCAATTTACTAATGAGAGAGGCTGGCTAGGTATTTATAGATGATCAAGTTCGCTATAAGGAGGTGTAAGTTCGCCCGAACTTGCCTTAGCAAGTTCGGCCAAACTTGTCTACACATGACAATCTCAAGCGAACTTGTACACTATTACATAAATATTTCATACGACTAGCTTATTCAGCTCTATTCTATACAGACTCGATATAAGACTAAGACATAGACATTATGCACCAACAGACTCCCCCTTGGATATAGTCTTCGTCTTGTATCAGTCTTCAAAACTCTGTCTTCATATAAACGTTAACGCACACGACAGAAGAAGTTCTTGTACGGCTTCTTTCATCGCTCTTGCTTAGGATCCGGCGTCTGGTCTGTAGGAGGCACTTTGTTCATATGCAGAAATCTCCTATTACTCTACTCTTTCTAGATCTCTCCAGTTTGTTTGCCACATCTTTCCTGAATTAACTTCGTGTGCATAGCAAACATTAACAACTTTCTGAAACTGCATCGCTTGTACCTTTTCACGTTCTTCAAATACGATCTTGTTGTAGAACAAGATTTTAATATCTTCTCTTAAGTAGTTAACCAACCACATAGGATCAAGAATGTTGATTGTCCTCCATAACCCCCTCATACCCTGATATCCCAATACCTCAACTCTTTCCTTTGAAATATCCAAGTGTTCTTCTATATTTAAAACAATAACTGCTTCACAAGTCGATAGATCTATCTGCCACCACTTGAACAATGGATAGAAGTTTTGCTCAATCGGCATCAGCGGCATGTTTCTCATTGCCCTTGGTCGCTTCATTATCAGTGTAATGTCTTTTTCACCCATCTTTTTGTTTGTCTTGATTCTGCGACCATGAATAAATAGCTTCCGATATCTGAATCCTTTCACTGCTTCAAACTTTATCAATTTCCACAACAATTGATCAATCACCTTCATGTGGTATCTAACGTTAACTGTTTGAACTAACTCTTCCACATCCCAATAAGGTAATGTCTTGAAATCAGCAAGGTATTTGAAGTATTGCACTCCAAATTCCCTTTTAATTGCATAAACGTTCAGCTCCTTGAACCAACCCCAACTGGACGTCGAAACTTATGTTCGCGAGGCATCTCTTTAAACGAGGACTTCTTCGTTTGAGCAATTTCTTCTTTAGTTATTGGCTTTGGTACTTTTCCTTCACGTAAAGATTCCTCAATCTTTTCTTTCAGCATATCTTCATCTAACTGCTTATACATCTCTTCAAAAGTAGGAAAACTTTCAGAATTAGGATCGACGTACTTTGCAGTATTATCTGTTTCATCATCAGAAGACCAATCTTCAACAATCACTCTGGTATACTCATCAGCCTCAAATCTTCTCACATACTGATCATCATTCGGCTCAAATGTGTTAACATTCAACACGTCTTCTTCGAAATCAAACTCTAGATCTGCAGCATCAACTTCAACTAACTTTGCAAGATCTTCCTTAGTATAGTTGTGTACATATTCGCCTTCCTCCACGTTATGCTCTAACATCAACAATAAAGGCTTTGTGAGTACTGCAGTAACTGGCTTAACAAATCTTTCAACATTCAACAGATCAATCTCATCAGTTGGCCCTTTCTGCCCTGACTCCCCCTCAATCTTATCATCCATCTTGTTCGATTCATCATTCATAAGATTAGAGAAATCAAAATCATCAGCAACTTTAGCTTCAGTAATTTTCATTCCAACACCACCCTGATCATCATCATCATCATCAGCTACATTCTAATCTTCGTACTCAGAATCATCCTTTTCATCATCTTCCTTATCCTCTTTCTCTGCTTCTTCATCGTCCTTATCTTCAGAAGTCTTGACAGATTCGTCAACCTTTGGAATATCAGACTCAGAAGCTTTAGTAACGTCTTTAACAGATTTCTCAGCAGCTTCAGAAGATTTAGGGACTTCACCCTCAACATTCTTTCCTTTACCACTCGCTACTAGTTCTTTCTCAAACCTTTCTTTGGCTTCTTGTTGATCCAGACGATCATATTCTTTGATAAAATCTAGTCCCAGAGAGTTAGATAAAACTTTCTGCAACCTGGTGAATCTTCTATCGTTTAGAGCTTGAATTGTCTTCAAATCAGCTATTTCTGTCTCCATCTTTTCATTTGCATCTTGCAGACTATCGATCAAACCTTTAAAGTACTCACCCTCATTCTCCAACACTTTCACTTTATCATCTAATATTTCTTTCTCAACTGTGCTTTGATTCATCTTTCTGATTAGCTCAGTGTTTTCAACTTCATTCTGTGCCACTTTGTCTTCTAACACCTTCACACGTTTTTCCAGAAGTTCAACATTAGTCTCTAGAAATAAATCATTTAGATCTTGCAGACTAATCGGATCACTATGCATATCACCAAACAGATTAGGCCCTGAAGATTTTGGTGTTGACTTTGGAGTAGCAGCCTTTGATGTTGACTTCCTTAGAGTAGAACTTTCAAGATTTGAAGTCGTTGGAGCAACCGGTGATTGAATAATCGGTACTTCAAGCAATCCAGTCACAGGAGGTTCTTGTGTAACTCCTTGACGTTCAGTCTCAGTAGGAATAACAACAGGAGGTTCTTGTGTAGGAGGTTCTTGTGTGACTCTTGTCTCCTGTGTGCCCGAAGGTTCTTGTGTAACTTCTGTGCTTTTCAGCGTTCCTTTGTATCTTTTGCTTATAGCTTTTTGAGCTTTCTTCATTTTCTTTCTTCCCTTTGTCTGAGGAGACCCTGTAGTTTTAGCTGTAGAAACTATTGCAGACTTAGACCTTTTCGCCTTTTTCTTCGGTCTTTCTTCATCAGATACTTTCTCAAGATTTGGATCAAAATCAGCATCCATTTCCTTTTCTTTTTCAGCCGCAATTTATGTGCTGTCTTTTCAGGTTCTTTCACAGGTTCTTCTTCAGAACCATTATGTTGTTCAGAAGTAGCAGAAATAACATCATCCTGTGTTGCTTTCTCAGTCTCTTGACTTTCAACAACTACTGCTGCACTAGAACCTGCTTCGCCTTGAACATTCTCAGGTTCATCTTCGTCTATGACATTGTATCAACCTTCTTTGCTGCTCGTTTCTTCTTAGGCTTATCAGCTTCTGCCTTTAAGAACCATTCACTTCTAGCTTTCGGCTTGAAGTCTTTAAACCATTCCTTTTCAGCATTAAGCTCCTTTTCATCATCGCTTCCGTCTTTCCTCCATTTATTTTCTAGTGGAGCGACATAATTCGAATCTTTGATTGCCCCGAAAACTTGCTTTGCAATAGGAGCTGATGCTTGTTTCTGAAACTTGATTAGCTTCTTCACAGTCGTTTCATTAAGGTGAACTAGATAAAGCACACCATTTGGATCCCGTGCTATGTTCGTGAATTTCTCATCTATCAGCATTTGCACGAACCTTGGATATAGACAAAACCACGAATCCTCCATGTTCTTCGACATGTGTGTAAATACAAGCTTCGAAAGTTGAACGGCTTTTTCAGAATCAGTGTCGTTGCCATACAGGCAAAATAATCTTGAACATCGTCTAATCCCGCCTTTCGATGACTAAAAGTATGAATGATCGCATGCATGAGGAGCTTGTAGGGGTTAGGCACTTCCCCTTTCTTCAATGTTGGCGTGTTCACGCTCCCTTTATAACCCATTCGAAAGAAACAACCTCTAACCATTCTCTCGTCGAGGAATATCGGATCATCTTTGTTGTGATTAAACTGCAAGATCCGTCGAATATTGTCATCAGTAATGGTGATAGGTTTGACTTCATTGCCAACTTGCACTGATGATAAAATCGTCTTCTGATCATCACTTAAACTCGCGTTCATCCAGAAATGGAAAGTATGAAATCTGTAAGACACTGTGCGTTCCATGATAGCCTGATGAATAGGACTTTCTTCCAAAAACTTCAAGATACTCCCGTACTCCTTCAAAAATGGACATATCGTTTTGTCGAGCGTAATAGAAGTGTTGTGCGTCTTAGAAAACTCTATCGAGATTGCACGCGCTGGAACTTGAGCCTGGAAAACGACACAAAACAATTAGCACACAATACGAGAAAAAATCACAAATTTTTCTAACACATTCATCAAGTTCGGGCGAACTTGATTGAGTGTTATAACAATCTGGAAATTGCCAAGTTCGCCCGAACATGTATCAAACACATGTTCATTTTTTCTTTTAATAAGTTCAGGCGAACTTATGTTAACAATGATAAAAAACATCTAAACACGAAGTTCGGTCGAACATGTTCATCTATCAGATTTATAAAGTCTTTTGATGCAAGTCCGGTCGAACTTGACAACAAGTTCGGCCGAACTTGTCATCTCCTTCAACAAAACCTGTTCAACATGTCTACAATCATTTCAACCAAACTCCAAGATGATTCCATGGTCGGTTTTCAATGCTAATCAAGTTTTTAAGATCAACTTTATCATTAAACACCTAGATCTAACATTTTTAAGTTTTTAGATCTTATTTCGTCAATTACAGTCCAATTCATGGTTCATATGTCAAATTAATACCTCAGCCATTGTTATTAGTGTGCCAATCACTAAAAACAATCGAAAATTAGGCAGAGTACCGGTGTGATTTTGCCAAAAATTCAAGATCACTCAAAGTTCTTTCAAGTTCGCTCAGTAGATATCTGGGGTGCAAGTGATGAGTTCGGCCGAACTTCCCAGTATTTAAACCTTGGTAAGTTCGGGCGAACATACAAAGCCCAAACAATCAAGCCCATTAGAAGTCCGGGCGAACTTGATGTTTTTAACAACTCAGCAACCATCTGCAAGTTCGGTCGAACTTGCTTTGTTGTTAAACATGATTCTGTTTAGCAAGTTCGGCCGAACTTGCCAAACCACTAATTCAAACATTTTCAATTTTTTTACAATTTAACCCTATGAACATTCCAAATTTTACCAGTTATGAAAATCCACTCAGTTGACCAAGTCCAAGCTAATGACCTTGGTTAACCGATTTGTCTGCCGAGTTCAAGTTAATGACCCCGGTTTGACCCGTTACGAACAAACTGTTGATATTTTCAAAACCAAAGTTTCAAATTAATGAACTTTTTATCATTTTGGCTTTTCAGTTTTTACAGAATACATCCCAGACCGTTGTCAAAGAAATTCCTACCAGTTCTAGCATCTTACTAGACTTCGAAGATGTGACATCTGTGTATTTTAATCATCGTACTATTCCGATCAACTTTGTAATTTTATAATATTGTGTTTTATTCCAAGATTTATGTATTTATATATGGTATTTCATATTTTCAATCCTTGTTCAATTCTGATCTTTCGAATCACTTTTGGAAGTGAAATTGCAAACCGTTACGCAAACGTAATCAGTTTAATGCGACGTACACTTCGGAACAAAGACATAAGCTAAACATACCTTAAATACCCTTTAAAAAACTTAGAAATAACTTTTGAAGGCTTCGGTATGGCAAAAACATACTTATGCAACTCCAGGGGCTATTTTGCAAATTGTGCGATACTATGCCAAATCGCGTATTTCCTAATCCGGAACATATACGCACATCCAAAAAAATGTAGCATTTTAGTGATTGAAATGCAAAAACTCCATTCGTTACGCGTTTACGGTCATTTGCGCGTTTGTTACGATTTCCGTCGTAGTTAACAGAAAACCGCAACCGTATGATCTAACGAACCGACATCCGCGATATTCCAGGCATATTTCAAGTCCCCTATGCTTTACCATCTTTATAAAGCCTAAACTTTTGGTTAATGTGGGTTAAACGCGCCAAAAACACTTCAAAAATGCTGCAGGGACCATTTCTGCCATTTTTGAAACTTTCTTGTTTTTGAGCTCCGTCACGTGGCGCGCCAGCCCCCTATGCTCCTGGCGCGTGGCGCGGGGGATGCCAGAATTCAGCAATGGCGGCTTCTTATTCATTTAACTTGACACCTATAACTCGTTTTTTGCCACACTTCTCCTGGTTGCAACAACTCACTAAACACTTGTAATGATCCTAAAACATCTCCTAACACTTGGCATGATCCTAAAGCTCTCCAACAACTATAAATACCCTTGATCTTCAACCAAACTCCTTGCTCATTTTCATATTTCTTCTCTCTAAACTCTAAGTGGAGTTGCTACCTTATTAGGAGGCCTCCCATCTGAGTTTCTCTAATAATCTTTACTTCCTTGAGTGCAAATAAGTGCTCTAACCAAGCCTTGTTCATTCTTTTTAGCTTATTACGAGCTAAAAGTCAAAAGTTTGACTTATGGTTTGATTTTCAGTTTTGACCATTAGCTGGTCAAGTCAAAGTTCAATTGAACTTTGCAACGTGATCGTAATCACGAAGGTTATAATCCCTTGCGATTATGCCTACTGATTACCACGTTTTCCTAGTCGAAGTGACGAGTCAAGGTTTCGGTCAATAATGCGCAAAATGCGCATTATACGACGGAACTATTTTCGGGTATCAAAACACTTTGTTTTCATACCAAATCAGTTTTATAAACTTAGTTAGACATGTTAAACATGTCTAACTCGTCACTTTTAGTTTAGTGCTTGTTTAGGGTCGTAAGTCGAGCGGTCTTGACCACCGCTTTGACTTTCGAATCCGACCCGTTTAGTCGATCTTAGAATCCGACCAAACTCATATTTGTGACCATAGTTATATAGGGAATAACCCTCTGAGGTTATACCTTATGGTCACGTCGTTTGGTTAGTATTATGATAGGTCGTTATTATGCCCTTTATAAATGACCAAAATGCCCTTTTCGAACATAAATTCATTTTAAGCATATGTGGCTAAAGTTTTGACATATAAACTGATATTACAAAATTATTAAACATGATTGGGCATTTAAGACTCATCATAGGACATATTTAACCATCCGATCATGCGTTTACGCAAATGACACGTTAAAGGAGCGTAAACTACCTTAACAGGTCATTACGGGTCAAAAGCACTTAGGATCACTTCCAAATCAGAATGTTGAGCTTATTAAATCATACCATATGAGTTCAAACACTCATTTGATTTATAAGACATCATTCTATCCAATCCGCCGATTAAAGTCCCGACTTATTAACATAGTTATCCGATTTTAGGAAACATTTGATTCCTCATACTCTCGAGCTTTGTTATTCTTCTTGAACAAGGATACTTTTGCAATCCCAAGTGAGTACATAGACCCCTCTTTTTTTTACATGTTTTGTTGTGTCTATGTGAGTATATAGTCCCCACTTTTACGTTTTCAAATATGTTGTGGTGAAACACATGTGCCTACTTATTATTGATTTCATGCTTTTTTGACATATACTTGCTATTTTCATCTAGTACACATATAGTACATGATTTCAATTATGTTTTGCTATGTATGTTGACTTGAGCATGCTATCACATTGATTTCAAAGACACCTTTTGCGGCATATGTTGACTTAGCATATGAGCACATTGGTTTACATTACATTTTGCTATGTATGTTGACTGAGCATGCTAGCACATTGATTTCAAAGACACCTTTTGCGGCATATGTTGACTTAGCATATGAGCACATTGATTTACATTAAATTTTGCTATGTATGTTGACTGAGCATGCTAGCACATTGATTTTATGGACATTTCTACTTCGTATGTTGACTTAGCATACTTAGTACATGGTTTAAAGACATTTTTCATGACATACATTGACAATAACATTTGGTTTGTTTAACAGGACATAATACATTCATTAACATTGATCATGCTGCGCGGTAGTATGTAATTGTACCATAGGACTTGACAAATCCCGTTCCCCGCTTCCTAGGTTTGTTTGGAAGTAGGGAATGAAAGAATCCGAATACATTTTTGATAAACCTTTGACTTGATAAGGGTTTATCTGACAGTCTCAAGGCTTGAATGTAAGCGATAAACATAACTACATAAATGTTCATATCAAATAAAGCATTGGTTTTGAAAAACATGACTTTTGATTTAAAACTTCGGTTTATTCAAGACATTGTTTTGTACATGACATTGGTTATACATGACATTATACATATGGCTTGAGTAAAGTCTTTTTTACTTGCCATACAAGACATTTATTATACATGACATGGTTTAAACCTAACATTGTGACATATTACATTGTTTACACATGACATTTGACATTTGTTTGACAAGACATTTTTTGTGGTTATTTGATAAGTGATTTAAATAACGAGATGTGTGTAATATGATAAACGCATGGTGGATACGCCACTGGTACTTCCTATATATAAGTGCTTTCATGATATTACATATCGTAGCGTTATTTAAACAACTTCGACAAAGACAAAGACATGACACATTTGGTACAAATATCATATATTTTTCACAAGACATTGTTTTACAAATGGCATATTTTATACAATTCATTATCTTCCGGTAACTATTTAACCATACATCCTTCTTCTATATCATTTATTTTCACATTGATTTTCATATGATTTTGTAAAAGAAAACATTTTATAAGGTTCATGACTACTTTTCGTTAAACTATTATTTTAACTTCAATTCATGAATCCACATCAATAAAACCTATATATCTCACAGGCATTTTTATGCTGACGTACCTATTTTCACATGTGTTTCAGGAGCTAATGCTTAAGGATGATTCATGCGACACTTAGGACGGACTGGGCTTTAGTGACTTAAAAATTAGCAAGACAAATAAATTTATGTTATGTTTCTGATTAAATTCCAGAAAATGTAAACAATTTGAGTCAATAATACAAAACTTTAATTTCCATGGTTGTTGAAACAATACTTCTGTTACGACACTCCCCGACGTTTCCGCCACGGTTTGTTGTTTTACGCGGTCGGGGTGTGACCGAAAAGATTGGTATCAGACCCAATGATTATAGGGAATTAGGTTATTAGTAACGCTTTGACCTAGAATATAACCTTTCTAGGACCCTAACACAAGTTATCTTGTGTTTATATCTTAAAACAATACCATCACCTATCCTTAGGTGATTACCAAACACAAGGTATAATTCATTTTAAAGGCCAAAACAAATCATCGGCACTCTTTGCCCTCAAAGTTTTTCAAAATCTCGTCAAAGTTTGGGTTTTAATAATGTGAACACATGCAATTTGGAAGGGTGGGTGCCTGTACCCTGAGTTTTCTGTCTAAGGTTAGAGTGTTCGTACAAATCCACTTATCGGACCAGTCACTCTAACCTGGGAACTCTTGGGGTGAGTGTCCACCTATAGGCTAAAGCATGTCTTTGCGATACATTATAAAAACCCATTTACTTTGATTAGTCACTGTGTGTCATTTGTTTGTTGCAACTAAATGAACGAATGACCACCATCCTTTCATTTCGTCGATATTTATGACATCTCATTATCCAACATTCATCTCACTCGTTTTCTCTCGTATTCCCTCTTTTAGAATGCCTCCTCGACGAAACGTACCACCACCTAACACCGAACTGGCAACTATCATAGCACAACAGTTGGCTGCTATGCTACCAAATCTCATTACTCAAATCAACCAAGCCAACAACAATAACAATGCACATGCTACGTGCAAATTTAAACAGTTTAACTCGGCTAAACCACTCAAGTTTAGTGGTTCTGAAGGAGCAACTTGGCTCCTATAGTGGTTTGAGAGTCTTGAGAGTACGTTTCGCCATGGTCAGTGTCCTGATAATCGTAAAGTCGAGTTTGCTTCTAGTGTATATCATAATAGGGCACTCACATGGTGGAACGGAGTGGTGAGAGATAGGGGTGCTGATGTTGCAATGGGTCAGACTTGGGAGGAACTTAGAGCTCTAATGATGAAAGAGTTCTGCCCCGTCATGAAAAGAGGGTGCTTGAGAATGAGTTCCACGACCTAAAGCAGGACAGTGGTGAGCACCATGCGTATACCGATCGGTATGAGGAGTTGAGCCTATTATGTCCTGAGATGGTGACGCCTTTGGATAAGGCGATTGAAAAGTACATATATGGTCTGCCAGATCCTGTTTGGACATCGTCACTGGCAGTAACCCTACATCTGTCCGTCAAGCCATTGAGCTAGATGCAACCTTACTGAATCACAAGTCAAAAAGGGTAAGCTTCACCGAAAGGGTGACAAGAAACCCTCTGTTAAACCTGAGAAGCAAAAGGGTAACAAAGCTGAAACCTCTAAGAAATCAAGGAAGCGCAAGGCTTCTAAGAACTTCGCTCTCACTACACAACCTAACCAAGCTGCTCCCAATCAGCCTGCTCAGCCACCGGCTAAGAAACCATATATTGGCAATGCACCTTTATGCAACAAGTGTAATAGAACCATCAACCACATTTACAGTGCCGCATTTGCACTAACTGTAGGAAATCTGGTAATCTTGCCAACACTTATCGTTTTGCTCCTACCCAGAATCAAATAGCCCAAAACCCTGCTCAGCAACCTGCACGACCTCACTATCCACCTGGGTCTTGCTACAATTGTGGGGATCTTACCCACTACCGAAATAACTGCCCGAAGTTGGCAAAAGCAAACCAGGCTTGTGGACGAGCATTTAATATTAATGCTAACGAGGCACGTGCCGATAACGAAGTGGTGAATGGTACGTTCTTTGTTAACAACCATCCTTCTTCAATTCTTTTCGATTCGGGTACCGATAGAAGTTTTGTATCCCTAGATTTTGAACCTTTGCTTTCCATGCCTATAACCAAACTAGGAAAGCCCTTGACAGTCGAAATAGGTAGTGGTGAACCCCTTGTTCTTGATTCTGTCATCCGTGATTGCCAATTGAACCTTAACAACCATCTTTTTCCCATTGACCTCACGCCAATGCAAATTGGGAGCTTTGATGTCATAGTAGGGATGGACTGGTTATCTAAACATCATGCTGAGGTGGTTTGCTTTGATAAGATCGTTCATATACCTCTCCCGTCTGGTGAAATCCTAGAGGTTCGTGGAGAAAAACCCGTCAGTAGCCTTAAACTCATGACCTGCACTCAAGCCCATAAATACCTATGAAAGAATTATGTGGCTTTCTTGGCACATATCATAGAGGAGAAAAGCAAGGGCAAATCTATTCAGGACATCCCTGTTGTTCGGGATTATCCTAAGGTGTTTCCTGAAGAACTACCTGGATTACCCCCAGCATGACAAGTCGAGTTTCGTATAGATCTTGTACCTGGTGCCAACCCTATAGCCAAATCCCCATACCGTCTTGCACCGTCTGAGATGCAAGAGTTATCTAATCAGCTTCAGGAGTTGTCTGACAAAGGATTCATTCGTCCAAGCTTTTCACCTTGGAGTGCTCCAGCCCTATTTGTGAAAAAAAAAGGATGGATCATTCCGTATATGTATCGATTACCGTGAACTCAACAAACTCACAATGAAAAATCGATATCCCCTAACCCGTATTGATGATCTCTTTGACCAGCTACAAGGTGCTACTTGCTTCTCAAAGATTGATCTACGTTCTGGGCATCATCAGCTTCGTGTTCTCGAAGAAGATATTCCCACAACTGCTTTCCGCACTCGATATGGTCATTACGAGTTCACCGTTATGCCTTTTGGTCTGAAAAATGCTCCTTCTGTTTTCATGGACTTGATGAATAGGGTTTGTAAGCCTTATTTGGACAAGTTCATCATTGTCTTCATTGACGACATTTTGATTTACTCAAACTCTCAAGCCGATCACGAGCAACATCTCCATTTAACGATGGAACTCCTAAAGAAAGAACAACTCTATGCCAAGTTCTCCAAGTGTGAATTTTTGCTTAAGGAAGTTCAGTTCTTGGGTCATATTGTCAACGAATAAGGTATTCATGTAGATCCCGCCAAAATCAGTGCGATTAAGGAATGGGATACGCCTACTACTCCTATCGAAGTTCGTTCATTTCTTGGTCTCGCGGGTTATTACCGTCGCTTTATCGCAAACTTCTCAAAGATTGCGGCTCCCCTCACTGCTTTAACTCAAAAGAATAAACCTTTTGAGTGGGGACCCAAACAGAAGAAGCTTTTTAGACCTTGAAACAGAAGCTTTATAATGCTCCTATTTTATCCTTACCTGAAGGTAACGACGACTTTGTCGTATATTGTGATGCATCGAACTTAGGCCTTGGCTGCGTTCTCATGCAAAGGAACAAAGTTATAGCCTATGCATCAAGACAATTGAAGATTCACGAGAAGAACTACACCACTCATGATCTTGAGTTGGGTGCTGTTGTTTTCGCTCTCAAAATTTGGAGACATTACCTATAATGTACAAAATGCGTGGTTTTCACAGACCACAAAAGTCTCCAGCACATTTTCAATCAGAAAGAACTAAACATGAGACAGCGAAGATGGTTGAACTTCTGAACGACTACGACTGTGAGATTCGCTACCATCCTGGTAAGGCGAATGTCGTAGCCGATGCTCTTAGTCGTAAAGAACGAGTCAAGCTACATTGTGTTCAAGTTTCGAAGCTCAACGAACTTGTGCTACACAAGGCATGATGGGTGATGAATTATTACATCATCTTAAGCTTCAACTTGAAACGAAAGACAATGGGTTATTTATTATCTGAACCGTTTGTGGGTTCCAAGTCAAGACAATCTCCGCACCTTAATAATGGATGAAGCTCATAAGTCTCGTTATTCAATTCATCCAGGTGCAGACAAAATGTATAAGGATCTTCGTACCCAGTATTGGTGGCTGGGTATGAAGAAAGACGTTGCCTTATACGTATCTAAATGTCTTACTTGTCTCAAAGTTAAGGCAGAACATCAATGCCCTTCTAGTTTGCTTGAACAACCAGAAATTCCGGTTTGGAAAGCATTGCAATGGATCTCATTACCAAATTACCGCGTACATCTAGAGGTCATGATGCCATTTGGGTAATCATTGATCGTCTAACCAAGTCAGCACACTTTATAGCAATCCGTGAGGATTTCCCTGCTGACAAACTTGCTAAAATCTACGTGGATGAAATTGTATCTCGTCATGGTATTCCTTTGGACATCATATCTGATCGTGATGCTCGATTCTCATCTCATTTTTGGAGGACCATGCAATCTGCCATGGGAACCAAATATAACCTGAGCACTGCTTATCATCCTCAAACAAATGGACAATCTGAAAGGACAATCCAGAAACTGGAGGATATGCTTAGAGCTTGTGTGATTGACTTTGGTGGTAGTTGGGATTCACATCTACCTTTGATCGAATTCTCCTACAACAACAGTTATCATACCAGCATTAACATGGCTCCTGAAGCTCTTTATGGTCGAAAATGTCGTTCACCTGTCTATTGGAATGAAATCGGTGAATCTCGATTCACTGGAACTGAACTCATTCAAGACACAACAGACAAAGTCAAAACAATTCGCGATAATCTCTTGATAGCTAGAAGCCATCAAAAGAGTTACGCGGATAAACGAGGCAAGCCCTTGGAATTCCAAGTCGGAGATCATGTCCTACTCAAGGTATCCCCTTGGAAAGGCGTGGTTAGATTTGGAAAGAAAGGAAAACTTGCACCTAGATATGTTTCACCATCAAGATCATTGAGAAAATCGGAAAGGTGGCCTACAAACTTGAGCTACTTCCTGAACTTGGAAATGTTCATCCAACTTTCCACATGTCCAATCTTAAAAAAGTGTTTAGCTGATGAAAACCTCCACATCCCTCTTGATGAAATTGGTGTTAATGACACGTTACACTTTGTCGAGAAACCTGTGGAAATATTGGACCGTGAAGTCAAAAAGCTTAAGCGTAGACGAATACCGATTGTAAAAGTTCGCTGGGAGTCCAAACGTGGCCCAGAGTTTACCTGGGAATGAGAGGACCAGATGAAGGTGAAATATCCACATCTATTCTTACAAGCTTCCTATAGATAAATGTCAGGACGAAATTTCCTAAAGTAGGGGAGACTGTGACATCTGTGTATTTAAATCATCGTACTATTCCGATCAACTTTGTAATTTTATAATATTGTGTTTTATTCCAAGATTTATGTATTTGTATATGGTATTTCATATTTTCAATCCTTGTTCAATTCTGATCTTTCGAATCACTTCTGGAAGTGAAATCGCAAACCGTTACGCAAACGTAATCAGTTTAATGCGACGTACACTCCGGAACAAAGAGATAAGCTAAACATACCTTAAACACCCTTTACATAACTTAGAAATAAGTTTTGAAGGCTTCGGTATGGCAAAAACATGCTTATACAACTTCAGGGGCTATTTTGCAAATTGTACGATACTATGCCAAATCGCGTATTTCCTAATTCGGAACATATACGCACATTCAAAACATTTTTGTAACCATTAAAATGTAGCATTTTAGTGATTGAAATGCAAAAAATCCATTCGTTACGCGTTTACGGTCATTTGCGTATTCGTTACGATTTCCGTCGTAATTAACTGAAAACCGCAACCGTACGATCTAACGAACCGACATCCACGATACTTCCAAGCATATTTCAAGTCCCCTATGCTTTAACATCCTTATAAAGCCTACACTTTTGGTTAACGTGGGGTAAACGCGCCAAAAACACTTCAAAAATGTTGCAAGGACCATTTCTACCATTTTTGAAACTTTCTTGTTTTTGAGCTCCGTCACGTGGCGCGCCAGCCCCCTATGCTCCTGGCGCGTGGCACGAGGGATGCCAGAATTCAGCAAATACCTGGCAGCTTCTTGTTCATTTAACTTGACACCTTTAACTTGTTTTTGCCACACTTCTCCTGGTTGCAACAACTCACTAAACACTTGTAATGATCCTAAAACATCTCCTAACACTTGGCATGATCCTAAAGCTCTCCAACAACTATAAATACCCTTGATCTTCAACCAAACTCCTTGCTCATTTCCATATTTCTTCTCTCTAAACTCTAAGTGGAGTTGCTACCTTATTAGGAGGCCTCCCATCTGAGTTTCTCTAATAATCTTTACTTCCTTGAGTGCAAATAAGTGCTCTAACCAAGCCTTGTTCATTCTTTTTAGCTTATTACGAGCTAAAAGTCAAAAGTTTGACTTATGGTTTGATTTTCAGTTTTGACCATTAGCTGGTCAAGTCAAAGTTCAATTGAACTTTGCGAGGTTATAATCCCTTGCGATTATACCTACTGATTACCACGTTTTCCTAGTCGAAGTGACGAGTCAAGGTTTCTGTCAATAATGCGCAAAATGCTCATTATACCACTAAATTATTTTCGGGTATCAAAACACTTTGTTTTGATAGCAAATCAGTTTTATAAACTTAGTTAGACATGTTAAAAATGTCTAACTCGTCACTTTTAGTTTATTTCTTGTTTAGGGTCGTAAGTCGAGCGGTCTTGACCACCGCTTTGACTTTCGAATCCGATCCGTTTGGTCGATCTTAGGATCCGACCAAACTCATATTTGTGACCATAGTTAAATAGGGAATAACCCTCTGAGGTTATACCTTATGGTCATGTCGTTTGGTTAGTATTATGATAGGTCGTTATTATGCCCTTTATAAATGACCAAAATGCCCTTTTCGAACATAAATTCATTTTAAGCATATGTGGCTAAAGTTTTGACATGTAAACAGATATTACAACATTATTAAACATGATTGGGCTTTTAAGACTCGTCATAGGACATGTTTAATCATCCGATCATGCGTTTACGCAAATAACACGTTAAAGGAGCGTAAACTACCTTAACAGGTCATTACGGGTCAAAAGCACTTAAGATCACTTCTAAATCAGAATGTTGAGCTTATTAAATCATACCATATGAGTTCCAACACTCATTTGATTTATAAGACATCATTCTATCCAATCCGCCGATTAAAGTCCCGACTTATTAACATAGTTATCCGATTTTAGGAAACATTTGATTCCTCATACTCTCGAGCTTTGTTATTCTTCTTGAACAAGGATACTTTTGCAATCCCAAGTGAGTACATAGACCCTCTTTTTTTTACATGTTTTGTTGTGTCTATGTGGGTATATAGTCCCCTCTTTTATGTTTTCAAATTTTTTGTGGTGAAACACATGTGCCTACTTATTATTGATTTCATGCTTTTATGACATATACTTGCTATTTTCATCTAGTACACATATAGTACATGATTTCAATTATGTTTTGCTATGTATGTTGACTTGAGCATGCTATCACATTAATTTCAAAGACACCTTTTGCGGCATATGTTGACTTAGCATATGAGCACATTGGTTTACATTACATTTTGCTATGTATGTTGACTGAGCATGCTAGCACATTGATTTCAAAGACACCTTTTGCGGCATATGTTGACTTAGCATATGAGCACATTGATTTACATTAAATTTTGCTATGTATGTTGACTAAGCATGCTAGCACATTGATTTTATGGACATTTCTACTTCGTATGTTGACTTAGCATACTTAGTACATGGTTTAAAGACATTTTTCATGACATTGCATACATTAACAATAACATGTGGTTTGTTTAACGGAACATAATACATTCATTAACATTGATCACGCCGCCCGGTAGTATGTAATGGTACCATAGGACTTGACAAATCCCGTTCCCCGCTTCCTAGGTTTGTTTGGAAGTAGGGAATGACAGAATCCGAATACATTTTTGATAAACCTTTGACTTGATAAGGGTTTATCCGACAGTCTCAAGGCTTGAATGTAAGCGATAAACATAAGTACCTAAATGTTCATATCAAATAAAGCATTGGTTTTGCAAAACATGACTTTTGATTTAAAACTTCGGTTTATTCAAGACATTGTTTTGTACATGACATTGGTTATACACGACATTATACATATGGCTTGAGTAAAGTCTTTTTTACTTGCCATACAAGACATTTGTTATACAAGATATGGTTTATACCTAACATTATGACATATTACATTGTTTACACATGTCATTTGACATTTGTTTTACAAGACATTTTTGGTGGTTATTTGATAAGTGATTTAAATAACGAGATGTGTGTAATATGATAAAAGCATGGTGGATACGCCACTGGTACTTCCTATATATAAGTGCTTTCATGTTATTACATATCGTAGCGTTATTTAAACCACTTCGACAAAGACAAAGACATGACACATTTGGTACAAATATCATATATTTTTCACAAGACATTGTTTTACAAATGGCATATTTTATACAATTCATTATCTTCCGGTTAATTATTTAATCATACATCCTTCTTCTATATCGTTGATTTTCACATTGATTTTCATATGATTTTGTAAAAGAGAACATTTTATAAGGTTCATGATACTTTTTGTTAAACTATTATTTTAACTTCAAGTCATGAATCCTCATACACAAAACCTATGTATCTCACATGCATTTTATGCTGACGTACCTGTTTTCACATGTGTTTTAGGAGCTGATGCTTAAGGATGATTCATGCGACACTTAGGACGGACTGAGCTTTAGTGACTTAAAAATTAGCAAGACAAATAAATTTATGTTATGTTTCTGATTAAATTCTAGACAATGTAAACAATTTGAGTCAATAATACAAAACTTTAATTTCCATGGTTGTTGAAACAATACTTCTGTTATGACACTCCCTGACGTTTCCGCCGCGGTTTGTTGTTTTACGCGGTCGGGGTGTGACAGAAGACCCATTCTCCAACATTGGTATGCTGAAAACAATGTAGAAATAGAATCTTTTTGAATTTTTCTAAGTTTATGCTAAAACACACTGAAAATCTTTTTGGTTTTAATATGTAAAGCTGATGAACTACGTACAGGAAAATGTTAACTATGTACAAACATATTTACAGACATATTTTTGTGAATTCGTGTCTAAAGGATCATATCAGTTAATTGAGACATATCACCAGTATCGTTGACCTTTAGATGACATTAAGTTTTAAACTCGTTTACCTAGATTGTCGATATGTTTGTCCACTTAAACTTTACCACGTTTTTCAACTATTTCAAGATATGTTAAGGTATGAATTATGAAACTTGACTTATCTGTGGTTCCCACTTCTTGAATATACTCCCATATCAAGATTCCCTAGATTTCATCTTACAGGTGAATATTGCGTAATTGATATCTATATCTGGGTAATGCGAGACCTTGAGAGCTCAGGTTAGTACTACCGTAAGGAAAAAGAGATGAAGGCTCGTCTTTAAGGTTTGTTCCACTTAAGGAATCTTTTCAGCACTGCAAATGATTAGATCTTTCGATTCTTTTCAATATTGCATGCAGTTTAAGGTTTATTTAGCAAAAGTATTATATAAGTTCTAGGCTATTGCTTCTGCAAAATCAGAAGAACTTGTATAATACCCCATATATCAACTATCTATAAAGACCTCGTATCTCAGAATCAGGCAATCTCTCATACAAAATTTTGGAGTACTAAGTCCATATATCCAAGATATGTTAATGCACATGATTAAGCAGTTGCTAAATTTAGTTTATATCTCGAAAACAACTTACTGAACATGTTAAGCCTATCGACACATCCACAATAAGACTCGTTTATTACTTTTAAACTTTCCATTTCTTTAGTATACTGTGATAGTCCACTGATGTACTATCATTTCCTTTTTGTGACATCGAATTCTTTTTGTGTTTTTCAAAGTTTTTGTACATTTTTGAAAATTTTCATATGTTTTTGTATTTTCCCGAATATTTCTCCCCCTAAAATCAAAAACATATTTTTGGATTTTAGATTTTTTAAGAAATACTAAACTAGAAAGATATTTACAAACTATACAAACCAATGCAGATTACGTGAATTCGTCATCCGATCCGTATTCAACCTCAGCTTCCGCACCTGTAAGCAAATTTTAATACCGTTAAGCCGCATTAGATATTTAAATCTTGTTAATGGAAATGATTTGGTATAAAAATCAGCCCTTTGTTCGTTGATGTGGATTTTTTCTATTCGAACTAATTTCTTTTCTTAACTGTCACGAATGAAATGGTATCGAATTTCAATGTGTTTTGTACGTGAGTGATGAACCGGATTTTTAGTTATATCTATGGCTGCTTTGTTATCTACAAATAAAGGCGTGTCAAGAAACTGCAGACCATAATCCTTGATCTGTTGCTGAATCCAGAGGATTTGAGAGCAACAGCTGGAAGCAGAAATGTATTCCGCTTCACAGGTTGAGAGAGAGACCGTGGTCTGTTTCTTACACTGCAACGTTACCAAACGTGTGCCAAAGAACTGGCATCCTGCATTTGTAGATTTCGAGTTCAGTTTGTCCACTCCGAAGTCCGAGTCAGCGTATCCAGTGAGATCAAAATTGTCGTTCTTGGGGTACCACAGGCCGGTGCTTAGGCAACCTTTCAAGTAACGGAAGATTCGCTTGACTATCTACATGTGTGACATTCGAGGACTTAACTGATATCTCGTACATAAGCAAGTAGGATACATGATGTCCGGGCGCGATGCCGTTAGATACATCAATGAACCTATCATCGATCGATACAATGTTTCATCAACTTTCGTTCCCGTCTCATCTACGCAAATCCCATGGTTCAGTGCCAGCGGTGTCGAAAGCGGCTTCGAAGAATCCATTTCAAACTTTTTGAGAATGTCTTGAACATACTTAATCTGATGAATGAATATCCCGTCTGGAAGCTGATCCACTTGAAGACCTAAGCAGAATTTCATTTCACTCATCGAGGACATCTCGAATTTCTTCTTCATGATCTTTTCGAACTCTTTGCACAGACTGTCATCCGTAGAACCGAAAATGATATCGTCCACATAGATTTGTACTATTATCAGATGCGATCCAACTTCTCTGGTAAACAAAGTGTTGTCCACTGTGCCTCTCGTGAATCCATTTCCTACGAGATGTTGCGATAACGTCTCGTACCAAGCTCTCAGGGCTTGGTGTAAAGCGTACAAGGATTTGTCCAGGAGATATGCTTTTTTCTTGTTCAGTGCATCGACAAACCCCGGTGGTTGGCCGACATACACTTGTTCACGAAGTTTACCGTAGAGAAATGCAGATTTTACATCCAACTGGTACACCTTAAATGCTTTCCAAGTTGCGCACGCTAGGAAAATGCGGATAGATTCTAATCGCGCAACCGGTGCATATACCTCCATGTAATCTATACCTTCCTGCTCGTGGAATCCCTTGACAACCAACCAAGCTTTGTTTCTGACTATAACCCCCCGATCGTCTCTTTTACACTTTAAGACCCACTTTGTGTCAATAGCTTTTTGCTTCGGTGGCAAGTCTACAAGCTTCCAAACACCCAACTTCTCGAACTGTAAAAGTTCCTCTTGCATTGCTATCACCCAGTTCTCGTCTGCCAGAGCCTCATTAACTGTCTTTGGCTCTATTTGAGAAATGAAACATGAGTAGTAGCAGTAGTTCTGAGTTAGTGCAACTCGGGTGTAGAAACAACTAAGTGCTTTATTGATTTGATTTCGTGTACACACACCAGTTTATAGTTCTCCTATAATATTCGTTGAAGGATGGTACGAATATGATCGCGGCATTTCTTCTGTTGGAACATCAACTGAGCTTTGCTGATTTGAAACAATCAAATCACTGTTCACATCAACATTAGGAGTACTTGATGAAGCTTCGTTCTGATTTCTCGGACTAGCAGATTGATTCAACAAGTTAGATATATGCTCAACTTCTTCATCCGATGAAGTTTCATCATCAGCATCAAACGTCGGTGCTTCATCTGAGTCAGAATTCTGATTCTAAGGCGTACTGGGCACTGCTGTGTTTTCTGGTTCATTAGAAGCATTCACTGGAGGTGTTGCAGGTGTTACTTCTGCTTCAGAAGTATTTTCAACTTGAACACCACTGCTATTGCTTGGACCTGCTCCGGAAGATGAAGAATCCAACGTGGGTTGATTAACTACAATTGGTCTACTGATTTGATCTTGATTCGCTGACTGGTGAAGATAATATAACGCTGCAACTTCTTCGTCTTACAGTTCTTCCGGCAAGTCGAGTGACTTCCAAAGATCTTGATAGTTGAACAGCCACACGTCACCTCTCCTTTGATAGGATCCGTATAGTTGAAACAATCCACGTGCTGTGCTTCAATAACCTTTCTCAACGAAGGAACATATACTCTTCTCAACGGACTCGCGTATCCGACAAAGAAACCTTCAAGAGATTTAGCTCCGAATTTGCCATCTTGATCGATTACAGTACATGGTGCACCAAATGGTTCTAAGAACTTCAAATTTGTCTTCTGTCGGTTTATCATCTCAAAACATATTTTCTTTGTTGGTTTGACAATGAGAACTCTTTTTAGCATGTAGCAAGCCGCAGCAACCGCCTCACTCCAGAAGCTGACTGGAAGTTTAGAATCTGCAAGCATGGTTCTCGCAGTTTCAATTAGAGTTATGTTCTTCTGTTCAGCAACAC
This sequence comes from Scalesia atractyloides, assembly GCA_947069175.1. Taxonomy (NCBI): domain Eukaryota; kingdom Viridiplantae; phylum Streptophyta; class Magnoliopsida; order Asterales; family Asteraceae; genus Scalesia; species Scalesia atractyloides. Next base: position 17,891,697 of record CAMTDV010000019.1, read on the forward strand.
CGTTTTGCTGTGGAGTATAAGGAGCACTAAACTCGTGTAGAATCCCTTTTGCGTTGCAGAATTCCTTCATTTTGTTATTCTTAAACTCTGTGCCGTTATCACTTCTAATGCGTCTGATCGGCAGATTGTAGAGATTCTCTAGTTTCTTAAACAGAATCACCAAATTCTCGAACGTTTCGTCTTTTGATTCCTGAAAAAATACCCACGAATATCTCGAATAGTCATCTATCATGACCAAGCAATATAAGTCTCTTAAGATACTTCGAACATTTACAGGACCAAATAAGTCCATGTGGAGACGTTCTAATGGCAACTTGATTGAGTTTAGAATTTTCTTCGGATGAGATTGCTTGATCTGCTTTCCCTTTTTGCATTCTAAGCAGTCATCAGACATATGAAAGCTCCGAAGATTTACACATTCTACAAGTCATTATGAACCATGAAATTCATTTTTTCGCAGATGAATAGGCCCCATCTTACGATGCCAAAGAATAGAATCCTTTTCGGTAGCCTTTGTCACAAAACATTGTGCTGATTTTGATGAAGTGGTAGCTACACCCATATCAAGAACATATAGATCATTCCCACGTTGTGCTCGCATCAATATCTACTCATCTGGTATTTTGAATGCCGACTTCAAGATAATACTCTTTGTCATTGAAATGCACCGTAAATTTCTTTTCACAAATCTACGATATGCTCAAAAGATTATTCTCCAACTCTGCAATAAAATTCACGCGATCGAATGAAACAACTCCATTGGAGAGTTTTCCCTCGGAAACTATCCTTCCACCCTGGTTACCCGCAAATCCAACATATCCACCATTGATAGCTTTTATGTCGAATAGCAACGCTTTCATTCCCGTCATATGTCTGGAAGCTCCACTATCCAGAATCCACTTAGAAAGTACGGATCTCTGGAGCCCCTACACATTTCACCAATCTATTTAAAAAGCGAGACCCAAGCCTTTTTGGTCTTGGGTTAAATTGGATAACCATCATCAAAATCAAATTCACATTCATCAGCATAATCAAATTCAAATTCATCATCTGAATTTTCTACAATGTTTATGTTTAAAAACTTCATTGTCTTTTTATCTTTTCAAACATTACCACTTGTAGATTTGACAGTATTAATTTCAATTTCAGATTTTGACTCTTTCGTGCTATCACTAGTCTTAACAGGCTAAGACTTAGTGATCTCAGATGTTGTTGACCGTTTCTTTGCAATCCAGGCTTGAGATTTTATGTTAGCCTTTTTTATGTAGAACTTGTTTTCAATAGCTTTGGAAGATTCACCTTTTTTTTCAAAAACTTGTTTCATTTCATCTTTGTTAACATTTCTTTTTAGAATTCTTATTTGCCCAAACTCTGGTTGCTTCGGAGCTACAATATTTGAACTTTCTTTCCTTCGAAGATAAGCCGGCTTTGATTTCGGACATTAGCGTGCAATATGACCAAATTCGTTGCACTTGAAACAAGTCCGAGAATCATGTGGATGTCCTTTAGTGTGTTTTACACACTTGTTTTGGCACCACTTGCAATTTTGGCTTTATCTCGAAGTTTTTTTTGTTTCTTGAACTCATTGTTTGATTGTTTCCCGATCAAACTTTCCTCATGAACCGTGTTCATCCCATATACAAAATTCATGTTTTTATTTTTGTATTCATGAAATGGTGACGTTTTCTTTTTAGGTTCATCTGATTCTTCTAATCCCAACCCAGCTCTTCGGTTTTCCGGATGATTACCACCATTCCTTCGGTAATTGTTTCTTTTAGGTTTGGAATAAAATTTCTTTTCATTGATCTCCAGATCATCTGATGTGACTTCCACGAGTTTAAAGAATTTGTCTAACAATTCTTCCTTCACGTTCTGAATCGGAAAACTGTCATCAAATTATAATCTATCAGATTCCTTAATCTTGTACATTACAACATTAGGATCATCACATAGATCATTCTCCGATGATGTATCGTCATCTTCGGACTGTGAATCAGAATTCTTTGAGCTCGAGTTGACGCTTTTAAAGCTACCTTCATCAGAATCGTTCAAAACATTTTCAACAACTTTTTTAACCACATCATTGTCATCATCTATTTTAGTATAGATTACATCAATGTTCTCTGGCAACTCAGTTTTTTTTTCAGATAACAACTCAATATTGAGTGCCTTATCCATCCCATCAGCGGATTTACGACAATACTTCTCGCATAGGGGTGGAGGAACATTGTTGTATTCTTTACCGATTTTCTTTTTAGGTTTCTCTTCCGATGGAATTATCGACAGGATGTGATCAATGACATATGCATTACAGGTGTAACTTCTCAAAACTTATTGAACACGCTCTGTTTCAATTTTCATGTCCTGGAGTTGTTGCTTAGTTTCAGCAAATGGTGTTAATATAGATATTAATCGCTTTTTTTCTTATCTATTACTGTTCCTTTTAACATCTTTATTGTATCATGTTGTTCTATATTATTTCTATCGAGCCTTCGGTAATCATTTTTCATTTTATCATACGCTTCCTTCATTGTGCGATAATCGTATTTCGAAAGTTCATTATGCACATTGTTTTCAGCGATGATCTTTGATTTTTTGGCACATTCAGAACATGGTTCGGTACATTTTGTACATGGTTTTTCAACCTCTAAAACTTGTACTTTGACAACTTCATTTACCTCTGGACCTACCTTGGTTAGATTTGCCATCAAAGCTTTGTCGGCAATGTCCTTGAGGTTTTCGGCATTCACCTCTTGAGTAACATCAATGATTACTTCATCAGTTGATTTTTCTCGGGAACTTGTTCCGGAGAACTTCCATCAAAATGACCTTTAAAATTATCACACGAATTAGGAGATAAAATTCATTGCTTCTGCAAGTGGATATACTCCTCTTCTTCACGTTGTTGTTGCATATATTGTTCCAGCAGAATATTCTCCATAGCCGCTGCTTCTTCTGCAGAAGTATCTTCAACAATTTCAGCCATTAACGCAACTCCGGTCTTCTTACCGAGGTAGGAATTCCAGTCGAAACCGTCATCTTCGTTTGATGCAACCATAGCTTTCTCAGCGTTGCTACTATTTGGTTTCTCTTTGATTTCAACCTGATTCTTCTTCGGGAAAGGCTTGTACTGAAGTGACTTCTTGTAATACTCGTTGCCTCCTCCGAATGGACTTTTATTTCCTGTTGCTCAGGGTTTTTACACTCTCACTTAAAATGTCCCTTTTGGTGACATCTGAAGCACGCCACTTTTGTCTTGTCGAAACCCAGTTTATTGCTAGAATTTCCGAGATCTCGGCCTATTAACGCAACAAACTTGGTAACCCTTCGGATCATCGAAGCTAAACTCCACTAAATATCCATCAACTCGAGTTCTTCTTCATCCACTTGGTCATAATCTTCTGCCATCAATTCGGGATTTCCAATTTTACCGGCTACAAGACTTTCGTATGACTCCAGAACAGTGGCAAGAAGCGACATATGTTGTTTAGCGACTTGTTCCGAAACAACATTGTTCAAATTCATTGCGATGTTGCACTTGTATACATTTGAATCCGAATTTGTTTGTTGATTATGATTTGCTTGACTTTGATAAGATGAATTTGAACCAATGCTTGAAAAAGAAATTTTGTGGACTCGAGGCGGTGATTGATTCTGATTCTGTAGAGAATTGTTTGAAGAGTTCAAACTTGTGTTGAATACTGTCTGAATCTTTGGGCTTGAAATATTATCTTGCATTCCATTCTTGTAGTACAAACCAACGTCTTGAAAACATTAGCGTTCTTTGTCTTTGCAATCTTCAGGAGTTCCATTTCATGGCCTTCGAGTTTATCGATAAATGTTGACAGCTTGAAGAATTCCCACTTTTCACTTTCCTTCAGAACCATCAAACACGTAGTCCACTCTCCATCTGGTAGTACATCAGCAAGCTTGTCGATGTATTCTTGTTCCGTCTTCTCGAGACCATGTCTTCACATTTGGACTTTAAGATGACAGAAACGTTCAATCATCTGCTTCATGGTCTCATTCTTCAACATGGTAGAGATATCGAACTCTTTCAGAATAAGAGCTTTCTTGCTCTTTATCATCTCCGCACTTCCTTGATACTTCTTTTGAAGCGATAGCCAGAGTTCTCTTGCAGTAGTATATTCAGGCAGTAAGACCAGAATATCTTCTTTGACAGATTGAATGATGAGACTTATCATCTTCTTTTCAGCAATGTATTCGTCTTTCTGTACAGTCGTGTAATTGTACTTTTCCAACACTTGCTGGTGTTCATCCAGTGGAACAGTGTAACCTCTTTCAATCGACACCCAACCTGCAAAGTGCATGCTTGAACCCAGTATGTAAATTTCTCTCTCCATGCTTCATACTCGTCCATGCTCATTAGCTTGGGCAGTTTAACAGTCGTGCCCATTTCGTTATCAAGATTGACTTGATGGATCACGTTGGCATTTGACGAACTGGCTCCGGACATAAAAGCTCTTTGAATATCATCCATTGTGAATAACGAGATGTGTACACTGAAAACACTTGAAAACTTTGAAAACAATTAGTTCAACTACAAGTTCGGTCGAACTTGCAGCACAAATGAAGAATTCTTGAAAATTTATCACAAGTTCGGTCGAATTGAGATTTCAAATTTGAAAAAGATCCCTTGAACTTCGGTCGGACTTGTGAAAAGAGATTTGATAACAATCTTGTAAGTTCGGGCGAACTTACCTAGAATTTTCTTGATATTACCCAAGTTCGGTCGAACTTGATATAAAATCAATGAAAAATTAGTAACTTCGAGCGAACTTGACCAGAATTCCTCAAAAACAGCTCAGTTCGATCGAACTTGATAGAAATTCACCTGAAAAATGACTTTCTAACACAAGTTCGGTCGAACTTGGTTAAACAAGTTCGATGGAAAAGTTTTGCAAAACATGGTTTTTTCAAAATTTTGACATCAATTCGGTTGATTTTGGTCTCCAATCTTTCAAGGGTTTATCTTTGTTGTATTTTACATGATATGTTCAAAATTGAAAAGATTTTGACCGTGAATTCTTCATTTTTGATGAAAAAGTTAAGAAAAATAGAAGAATGGAGATGAAATAGAAGTGTTCTTGTCTTGATACTATCAAATCAGGTTGTACTAGCTCTGATACCATGTGTATGAACGATCCTCGATGCTAAGGAACCTAAATTTGATATCTAACGTCCATAATAGCGGAAATATTACGTCGTGTTTACCAATAGACAAGAATTAATCAGTTTAACATCAGTTTTATTGATCAAAAGTCATGAGTACAACCTGATAGAGCTTCGCCTCCAAAATGCCAAAGTTACAAATGAGAGAGGCTAGCTAGGTATTTATAGATGATCAAGTTCGCTATAAGGAGGTGTAAGTTTGCCTGAACTTGCCTTAGCAAGTTCGGCCGAACTTATCTACACATGACAATCTCAAGCAAACTTGTATCACTATTACATAAATATTTCATAAGACTAGCCTATTCAGCTCTATTCTATAAAGACTCGATATAAGACTAAGACATAGACATTATGCACCGGCAGCTCTGATACCAATTGAAGGTCCGTGATCAGGCGGTTCTAGACAGAAGTTAGTGGATAAACGTAAACCGATTCGGTAGAATGTTATTCAGAATGGAGTAGAAGTAGAATGCAGCGGAAGTCTTCATTCATACCGAAAGAGTATACATCTTTATAAGTCCAGCTGCCGGAGTTCCTGGAGAGAATCCGGCAGCACCTCCCCGTAGGGATGCCAAAAACTTAAATGACAAATGAATACACACATATATATAGGGAGAGAAGTTCGCCCGAATGTGCTATGGTCAAGTTCGGGCAAACTTGACTAAAGGCACATCAAGTTCGAGCGAACATGACCAATACAGGTGAAGTTCGGGCGAACTTGATCCCTTTTACACTGAAATCTCCGTATTTCGGTCGTGTGTTCGATTCTAACCTATACAATATTCAACACACGCTCTATCTAGCCTATTCGACAAGTATCAAAATCACATTCTTCTTCTTCAGTCACAATGTCAGATATATAGCTATCTCTTCAGTAGACCAGCGCCACTTAATCACCAAACATCATCATCCAACGGCGGTTAGTCCAAAGAGAAGAATGATTCATCTGCTTAAAGATTAAAAATAATGGCCACCAAAAGTTATCATCAGATTTCCTTGGTAATTTTGAAACCATCCGTCTTCGGAGCTAGTCATTAATTCCTAAGATCATCACCGAACGTTTTGAACATCCTCAGTTCCTCACTGGTACTAACGACTGCTAATCCAGCTAACTGTTCCTTCACCGGAGATCAGGACTCTAACCCTTATGCATCAATCTGAATCATGATCTGAATAATCTGAACTTCCTGTGACCACAGAATCCCAAATGGATAATCTCTTTCATCAGCAACTGGTACACTACTTTGTCTAGAAGATCCGATCCCATAAATCATCTTCCTTAATCATGGTATCGGGTACAACCTGGGGCAACTGAAACTACAAAGCATCCTTATCTCCTGGCGGTTAGTCCAGTCAATAATTCATGTGCAAAGTAGAGTTAAAGATAGGCAATCGTGTGTGCTTCCAAACCATACACGTGACTCTGGTGTCAATCCACAACCATGACCGCAGAATCTGATAAACAACTCCTCCAAGACTCAGTTATGTAACCACCTGTTTTCAAACTAGACATCAACTTGATCAATTTACAAATGAATCTCAAATCTCTGTATTTCCCGGTAATCTGTAGTCGGAAACCACCCGAATACTGTTGCAGTGTCACGAATTTCAAAAATGCTGGAGTCTTCATAAGATGAAAATTTTTTATTCCCCCTCATTTTTGCAAATTCTAACCATACCAATTTTTTACTGAAATTCCCCCTCAAATCCGGAATTTTCAGTATTTAACAAATGCAGAATTTACTTTAAGGCCCATCAGTAGTCTTCAACCCTAATAATCACCAAATTGCTTTGGTATTAATGACTACCCTCTCATCTTCAACCATCTCTAACCTCAACATCTCAGCCTCTCTCTAAGACCTCTGATGGTGTCCCCGAATAATGAGTATCGGACGTTAAAAATTCGAAAAAATTTCTATCACCATTTTTTTTAATTTTTTTTATTTTTTTTATTTTTTTGGGCATCCTGACAAGTTCGGGCGAACTTGGTTGGCCACCACCAAGTTCGGGCAAACTTGTGCTTAATTTCAAAGAAAATCAGTCAAGTTCGGGCGAACTTGAGAGAAATCTTGGAAAACCCTGTCAAGGTTGTGCGAACTTGACCTCCACAGGTCAAGTTCGGCCGAACTTGGTCTCCCAAATAAGCCTTTTTTTCATATTTTTCGATCCAAAATCCTTATTTCTTCGAATTTCGAGATGATTCAACCATAGATCTGGTCGAAAATGGTTTTCTAACAATCCTATCCATTCAATTTTAGATTTTGTCCGTGGATTGTATGTTTATTTGATGATTTACGTCTAAAACCCCTCCTAATGTCCATAAATATCCAAATTCATGAGCGTAGGTGATAACCGTAGCTCTGATACCAATTGAAGGTCCGTGATCAGGCGGTTCTAGACGGAAGTTAGTGGATAAACGTAAACCGATTCGGTAGAATATGTTATTAAGAATGGAGTAGAAGTAGAATGCAGCGAAAGTCTTCATTCATACCGAAAGAGTATACATCTTTATAAGTCCAGCTGCCGGAGTTCCTGGAGAGAATCCAGCAGCACCTCCCCGTAGGGATGCCAAAAACTTAAATGACAAATGAACACACACATATATATAGGGAGACAAGTTCGCCCGAATGTGCTATGGTCAAGTTCGGGCGAACTTGACTAAAGACAAATCAAGTTCGAGCAAACTTGACCAATACAGGTCAAGTTCAGGCGAACTTGATGCCTTTTACACTGAAATCTCCATATTTCGGTCGTGTCTTCGATTCTAACCTATACAATATTCAACACACGCTCTATCTAGCCTATTCGACAAGTGACGAACACCAAGTGGACTGACGTGTGTGTATATATACATATTTTTTACAATGAATTTTACACACGGTTTGGTTTTAAATTTATAAAAATGATTTATACTTCAACATTAAAACACACATGAAAGAGCAAGTGTACCCCGTCCTATATGTAGTAAAGTATCGGTAAGAACCAATTATCGATCCATGGATGCGGGCGGAGACGATAATACTAAACCTTTGTCAATATTCTATCGGTATAAAAAGATAGGTTGATAAAGTGTTTAAACTAAAAATGACTAAAACATAATATTTTTGTTTCTTTTTCTTTTTGTAAACATAAAGACTCCAAATAGGAAAAATATAAGTATAGCGTTGCTTTATGAACAACCGGAATATGTTAACTAAGTCGGTTATGCCACTAAGTCACTTGGTCAATTTTTCATTTTTCAAAGACAATTAGTATCCCTTTCGGGAATCCTAACATGACAACTCTTCGGAAAGTTAAAACGATAAACACACTTTAACCACCTAAAGTTGTTCTTTAGCGCCCTATTGATTAATGTTTATGAAAATCCCTTAAAAATAAGTTAGTCATCCGTTAAGAGTTTTCTAACCTCACTTAATCAAGGAAAGTTACACCGATAAACACAATGCAACCACCGAGACAAGCATAACCTAGATTAAGTCACAACCGAGCCTATTTTACAAATCTTAAACATATATTTACTATGAAAACAATTTTGGCCAAAACTACTAACTAAGCTTATGATTTATGTTAAGAATTCATAACGAAACCATCTAACCCGCTAAGGTCCTTACGCGATGGAAAGTACTCTTGATTAACATTAATTACCCCTTATTAACCCAATACTCATTTCTAGTCTCATGGGGTGAACATTTTTAATTAAGCTAAAGGTTCACTAATGCAAGATTAATTAGGCTTCTTCTTTCAAATATCCTAACTAACCATGAACTAATCATCCAAAATAATTAACTATAATCAAGAATCCAATATCAATAACAAGGTTGCAAAACAATCATCAAGGATTAACATAAAAAGTTGTTAAGTGTCATTACAAACATGATTAACATCTAATGGTTGTTTAACAAGCAAGGAATTCAAAGTGTTTTTGCCATGAGGCTACAATATTACATAAACAACAATCTAAAAGCTTGAAACATAATCAAAATTATGGAAAGATTCAAGAATCAAACCATAGATGAGCTAAAGATTGAAGAACCGGATAATAATGGAGCTTATAGGCACAATGGAGGCTAATCGGAGCAAAACAGGTTGTTACCGGAGCCCAAAAATCGCCAGAAAATGCTCCCAAAAAGTCCAGTCTACGATCAATGAGTTCTGCCCTATTTTTATAACATTTCAGGTCCCTCACGGCCGTGCACTTTATCCACACAGTCGTGCACTATTAGCGCAATTTGGTGACGTCATCTTATCCGGATAAGGTTTTGAAATGGCACGGACATGCCAAAGATTGACACGGCCATGCGTGTCCGAGATTAGGCGGTACTGGGGTCGCACGGTCGGTGCACTCGAGGAAAATAGACTTGGCTTGCCCCAGGGCGTGCACGTCCGGTGCAGCCCTTTTGATCTGGGTTGGCACGGCCGTGCCAATCCTCTACACGACCATGCACTATCTGAATCTTCACAGAAATTCTGCAACTTCGCCGTTTCACCTGGAAAATCCATGTTTTCTGCATCTCCTTGTTCGGTACGCTGTTTAAGGCCTGCAAATGAAAACATACACGATTAGGTGTCTAATCCATGGTTTTATGGCCAAAAACGTGTAAAATGGGGATAAAACGGGGGACTAAATTGTGTATATTTTAACAAATATCGCACATGATCTCAAATGGTAAAGTCCAATCTGGTGCGACTAGTATAGGGGCCTCACCGAGCTTTTGCTTAAGAAGGTCAAAAGCCTTCAAGCACTCGTCACAAAAAATGAACGGAGCATCCTTCTCCAACAAACGGGTCATGGGTCTAGCGATTTTCGAGAAATCTTTAATGAATCGCCTATAAAACCCCGCATGACCAAGGAAGCTCCGAATCGCTTTCACCGAGGTGGGAGGTGGAAGTCGAGAAATAATGTCAAATTTCGAGGGATCGACTTCCATCCCAGCCTGAGAAATCTTATGTCCTAAAACTATGCCCTCTCTCACCATGAAGTGGCATTTCTCCAAGTTTAAGACCAGATTTGTCTCCTCGCACCTCTACAACATTTTTCTCAAATTTTCCAAACAATGATCGAAAGAGTCCCCAAAAACTGAAAAGTCATCCATGAACACCTCCATGGAATTCTCGATCATGTCATGGAAAATCGCTATCATGCAGCGCTGGAAGGTAGCCGGTGCATTACACAAACCGAAAGGCATACGCCGGTAAGCGAATGTGCCAAAGCGACATGTGAAAGTAGTCTTCTCCTGATCCTCAGAAGCGATAGGAATCTAAAAGTACCCAGAGAACCCATCTAAAAAGTAGTAATAAGACTTCCCCGACAGACGTTCCAACATCTGGTCGATGAATGGAAGCGGGAAGTGGTCCTTGCGGGTGGCGTCATTGAGTTTGCGATAGTCGATGCAAACACGCCATCCCGTGACTGTCCGAGTAGGAATAAGCTCATTCCTATCATTTTGCCACCCTTTTGGGCACTATCTGTACGGGACTAACCCAAACCGAATCGGATATAGGATAGATCAAACCCGCATCTAGCAACTTAATCACCTCCTTTTTCACAACTTCCTACATGTTCGGGTTTAGTCATCTTTGTGGTTGCGCACATGGCTTGTAATCATACTCCATAAGAATTTTATGAGTACAGAATGAAGGATTGATTCTTTTGATGTCCATGATCTTCCACACTAAGGCTTTCTTATGAAGTCGCAGTACCTCGAGAAGTTTGCTCTTTTCCTCGCTCGACGAAAATGCTGATATGATTACCGGCAAACGGCGCTCCTTGTCTATAAACGCATACTCAAGATGTGGCGGAAGGTCCTTAAGCTCTAAGGACGATGGATCCTCAACTGATGGCTTCGACTCCTCCTCAACCCCACGATCAATCTCCGTAAATCGATCCGAACTCTGGGAACCATCATCACCAATCTCATAGACTGGTTGCTCGAAGTCGTGGCCCTCTTGCGTAATGCCATCTACATCCACACACAACAAAGGTGTGTCCGAATCAATCTCCTCGATCGTGCCCTGGAAATGGGTGCTCACATATGTGTCAACAATGTCAACATAGTATAAAGCATCATCCTGACTCTGTGGGTGTTGCATTGACCGCTTGATGTCAAAGGTCACATGCTCATCATTAACTCGGAGTGTAATCTTCCCTGCAGCTACATCTACTATCGTCCGGGCCGTGTTCAAGAACGGTCGCCCGAGTATCAAAGGCACCCTAGAATCCTCGTCCATATCCAGAATAACAAAGTCCACAGGAAACACAAACTTGTCAATCTTGACAAGCATATTCTCGACAAAACCCCGTGGATACTTAATGGAATGGTCTGCTAAACGAATGCTCATCCTAGTAGGTGATGGCTCACCTAGATCCAACTTAGCAAAAACCTTATATGGCATAAGGTTAATGCTTGCTCCCAAATCCGCCAACGCGTGACTAACTGACATGTTGCCAATAAGGCACGGAAGAGTAAAGCTGACTGGGTCTCCCATCTTTGTAGGCAAACGGTTCTGAAGAATAGCTAAGCAACTCTCATTCATCACAACGCAGGACATGTCCTCAAGTTTCTGCTTGTTTGAGAGAATGTCCTTCAGGAACTTCGCGTAGTTAGGCATTTGAGCTAAAGCCTCGACAAATGGTATGTTTATGTGCAACTGTTTAAAAAACTCTAAAAACTTACCATATTGTTCATCGTTCTTTGCTTCTTTAGCCTGCCTGGGTATGGAACTGGAGGAGTATAATCTTTGACTGGCTCACGGGGCTGTGCGGTACTTGCTGGGTCTAGCCTAGTGTGAACCTCGCCCGAAGCGTCAGTCTGGACCGTCTCAGTGATCGGTGGAGATGCCGATATGTTAGGTCCCGTGGTTTTCCCACTCCTTGTCATCACGGCATTTACATGCCCTCGTGGATTCGGCTCGGTGTCGCCTGGAAGACCACCCTAGGGTCTCTCTGACATCATCTTCGCCAACTGCCCTACCGAATTCTCAATATTCTGAATCGAGGCCTTCTGACTCCGCATCTCTCCCTCGTGAGCTAAGAAACGTTCTTTATTTTGTTGGTAACGTTTCTCAGCTAGCTGATTCGCACTAGTAGAGCTACTCAGAAGCTAGGCCATCATCTCCTCCAGCTTAGAATTATCCGAAGAGCCTTGTTGTTGAGAACTACTCCCGCATCCCTGATTTTGGTATGAATAAGGTCGGGGCTGGTAAGATTGATTGTATGGCTGAAATGACTGGCCTTGAGCCTGCTGTGGTGCTGGAGCTCGCTGACTAAATCCGAGCGGGTTTTGGTTACCCGTGTTCGCCTTCCACCCAATGTTCGGGTGATTCTTCCATCCCGGATTACATGGTTATGTAAGGATTATTTTGCGGCCTCGCTTGATTGTTGACAAAGTCTACCTCCTCCTAGCCTGCAAACATAGCTCCTTAGTCACACGCACCTTGTTCGTGCCAAACTGCGCATTGGTCACATCCCGAACTGGCATGTGCCACCGTCTGGGATTTATCGAATTTGGCCGCCAACGCCGCGATCTGTGCCGAAATAGCTGTATACTCGTCAACAGCATGGACTCCTGGGTGGGATGATGATGATGAAGAACAGTTTCTCTCTCCACCATGACGTGAACTCGATTTCAACGCAGCTTTCTCGATAATCGTGTACGCTTCATTCGGCGTCTTCGTCCCTAGATCGCCACCTGCACAAACATCTAAATGTTCCTGCGTATCATAGTTTAGGCCCTGGTAAAAAGTCAACACTAACTGTCTTTTGGAAAGACTGTGGTGCAGAACATCAAGTAACAAATCCCTAAATCGCTCCTAAGCCGCACGTAAGGACTCCCCGTCATCCTGTCGAAACGTCATGATACGATTCCTAAGCTTCGTCGTCTTTTCTGGCGGAAAATACTTTTGCATGAATAATTCTACCAATTAATCCCAAGTCCTGATGGACCTTGCTGGAAGTGACATAAGCCAAGATCTAGCTTTGTCTCGCAAAGAAAACGGAAAAAGTCGCAAGAGAATCGCGTCATCTGAAACATCCCTTATCTTAAAGTAGAGCATACTTCCAAAAATGAAGCAATATGTCGACCGGGATCCTCATGCTCTCGTCCATCAAACTGCACAGAATTTTGCACCATGTTAATAATACTATATTTTATTTCAAAATTAGGCGCTACTATGGTCGGTCGGGCGATGCTCGGCTCCAAACCTCCACCTCCGGGTTTGTTCGTCTCGTTCAATGGCCTATCGTCGTCCGCCATGGTTGTGCTACCTTCGTCCTCTGAGCTCTCGATCTCAGAGGGTACCGCCGGCTCGTCCCTGTCTGCCTCCAGCTATCGCGCAACCGCATGAGATCTCTCTCGAAGTCGCCTCCTCAGATCACGTTCGGGTTCGTCAGATGGTTCAACAGCGGCGGGCGTGGGGGTTGAGGACATCAACCTGCGATCGAAAAATAGCCATGCGTGAATATTATATTATTAAAATAATTTTTTTTGTTGCTGTAATAGCAACGAATTTTCTGTTTTTAATCATAAAAATTCTTTAAAAATCGGAGGTGTGTCAAAATTTTTATAAAAAATCCCAAACTAATAAAAAACACTCGAACCGGTCATTAACAATATTGTTTCACGGGCCCAAAAATTTAACAAATAAATGAATAAGTAGTTTGACTCCGAACAAATAAATGGAATAAACATCAGATAAATCTTTGAACAAATCCGAAGATTGAATAAATTAAATCGGCTAAAAATAAATATTTGCAAACAAATTAATAAATGAAATAGAAAATATTTACGAGTATTCACAAGTATGTACACCGGAAAAATATTGACTCGGGTCGTTCCTAAAACTCGCCACATCCCCGGCAACGGCGCCAAAAACTTGACGTGTGTGTATATATACATATTTTTTACAATGAATTTTACACACGGTTCGGTTTTAAATTTATAAAAATGATTTATACTTCAACATTAAAACACACACGAAAGGGAAATTTTACCCCGTCATATATGTAGTAAAGTATCGGTAAGAACCAAGTATCGATCCATGGATGCGGGCGGAGACGATAATACTAAACCTTTGTCAATATTCTATCGGTAATAAAAAGATAGGTTGATAAAGTGTTTAAACTAAAAATGACTAAAACATAATATTTTTGTTTCTTTTTCTTTTTGTAAACATAAAGATTCCAAATATGAAAAATATAAGTATAGCCTTGCTTTATGAACAACCGGAATATGTTAACTATGTCGGTTATGCCACTAAGTCACTTGGTCAATTTTCCATTTTTCAAAGACAATTAGTATCCCTTTCGGGAATCCTAACATGACAACTCTTTGGAAAGTTGAAACAATAAACACACTTTAACCACCTAAAGTTGTTCTTTAACACCCTATTGATTAATGTTTATGAAAATCCCTTAAAAATAAGTTAATCATCCGTTAAGAGTTTTCTAACCTCACTTAATCAAGGAAAGTTACACCGATAAACACAATGCAACCACCGAGACAAGCATAACCTAGATTAAGTCACAACCGAGTCTATTTTATAAATCTTAAACATAAATTTACTAAGAAAACAATTTTGGCCGAAACTACTAACTAAGCTTATGATTTATGTTAAGAATTCATAACGACACCATCTAACCCGCTAAGGTCCTTATGCGATGGAAAGTACTCTTGATTAACACTAATTACCCCTTATTAACCAATTTAATTAAGCTAAAGGTTCACTAATGCAAGATAAATTAGGCTTCTTCTTTCAAATATCCTAACTAACCATGAACTAATCATCCAAAATAATTAACTATAATCAAGAATCAAATATCAATAACAAGGTTGCAAAACAATCATCAAGGATTAACATAAAAAGTTGTTAAGTGTCATTACAAACATGATTAACATCTAATGGTTGTTTAACAAGCAAGGAATTCAAAGTGTTTTTGCCATGAGGCTACAATATTTCATAAACAACAATCTAAAAGCTTGAAACATAATCAAAATTATGGAAAGATTCAAGAATCAAACCGTAGATGAGCTAAAGATTGAAGAACCGGATAATAATGGAGCTTCTAGGCACAATGGGGGCTTGAATCGTAGCAAAATAGGTTGTTACCGGAGCCCAAAAACGCAAGAAAACGCTCCCAAAAAGTCCAGTCTATGACCAGTGAGTTATGCCCTGTTTTTATAACATTTCAGGTCCCTCACGGCCGTGCACTTATCCGCACGGCCGTGTGCTATTAGCGCAATTTGGTGATCTCATCTTATCCGGATAAGGTTTTCAACAAAATAACTAATAAACACACACAACGGTTAGCCGGTTTTTCGAAAGAAATCGTCAAGGAGTTTGGATCCAACAAGCGCATGAAAATATATGTAAAGATAACTAAAAAGTCATGAGTTCACTATCGATTGACTTAGCATGCCAATATTCAAACATCTCACGATGTTTACACACACTCGGCTATATTTTTTGTGAAACATACATAAGATGTGTATGTGTAAACGCTCTATGCCAAGAAAATGAATCGCATAATATCATAAGCTTGTCAAAAGATCTAATCTCCACCAACTAACATGCGAAAAGGTGCAAATCAAGAGGTCTTCACGGGTTGTAACGATAGGCTAGGGTGAAGGGTATGGAATGGGCATTTGAAAGTGACTAAATGGTTAAAACTCGGCAATGGCGTTTAACGAGCCTATATACATAACAACTATATATAGATAATGCAACAAAATGACAATTTTTTTTCGTTATCGAGCCAATTGACAATATTCTACTGTTTTAGCACTTAAAATTGCTCGGATGTTGTCGTTTTCACCCTGTTTTTAGGGTGTTCGATTTTCTGATTTTCTGATTTTTTTATTTTTTATTATATTTTTTTGCAAATAACTAAGAGTAAACGCAAGTTAAACAGTATATAGACCGAGTTTTAACACAAGGGTTTAAAAATAAAAAGGCTAAATTAGGCTAAGTGGGTTAAAGTGGGTGCAATCGGAAAAACACAGGAAAGGCTCAACATGGGGAACTAATGGGTAATGGCGGGCAGGGGATATAAACAAAGGAAACGGCTAACACAAGAATGGTGTCCTAAGTGCACCTATCACTTTTACGCAATTCCACATGTTTATGGTCTCGACAAGTATGCTTATGACAAGTTCTAAATCATACAAGACATCCGGCTCACTCCTATTCCGAAATGAATAGACAAATAATGAATTATAAGGCTCAAGTAATGCTCACATGATGGAAGGAATGGGTAAACATGTGAAAATTATCATGAAAGTCGTTCTATTGTTTGTCACGCTTTTTGTTATCTTTTTTTATTTTTATTCGGCTTGTCGGTTCTTTATCGTATCTGATGTTTTCTAAAACACAACTAACCGATTTATTTAATTAATAGCTAATTTTTTTCTTTTTTCATATATTCAAGCGGACAAACAAAGTTACGCAAGTAACCCCTCCCCACACTTGAACTTTGCATTGTCCCCAATGTGAAACTCAATAAAGTGAAAAAGGATAAAGATACTCCCCTGAAGACGAAGAAGGTGCCACAATGATTCTCCAACTCACACGCATGTGCCTTGCCAGTGCGTACTCCAAATACCTGTATACATATCACCACAAAACATAACCCAAATAGACAACACATTGATCGCAAAGCTAAAACATAGACAATAAAAATACTAATACCATCCATACATAAAAACATATAAATAAAGAAAACAAATGTTTGAAAACGAAAGTACATATCCGAGGGTGTTTGAAATGACAACAAAAATGAACACCCCAAAATAAGCTAATAGTAATAGATAAAGGAGCAAACGGTGGCGCTCCCCAACTACTCGTCCATATCATCACCATGACTAGCGCCGGAGATCCCGCCTCACCTTGGTTCCCAAATGGGAACTGTGGAGGGTCTCCGAACTGGTTGGGAACGCGCTCTGAAGGCCCCCAAAAAATGTATGAAAATCCTGCTTGCATCTCCTGCCTCATGTAGTCCTGGTTCACCCGCATCTGATCAAACTGCTGGTAGAACTCGGGATAGGAGGGGATGCCTGGTGGCCAACCTTGGTGCTGTTGCTGATGGTGCGGGTCTGGTGGTTGCTGAACAAACAGTTCATCCTCATGCTCCTCTTCTTGCTCTAACTCTAACGGCTCATCTTGGTTCGGTACTGGTGGAAGCGGGTCCCATATTTCCCCCTGTAAACCCCTCAATCTGGGGCCATTGTCGATATCCACCGTTAACCACATGAACTTCAATGAGCGAAGATCAACGTCACTCCCGTGAGTAACCAATGTGAGACCGTTCACCACCTCATCTGTCATGACCCCCGTGGTATAAGCAAGCTAAGTTACATACTCTCCCCCATGTATTTCGCTACTCGCTGTTTTGCCCATGCTGCTTACAAAAAATTCTGCCATGCGCGCAGCAAGATTGACGTGCACCCCATTAAAAATCAAGTATAAGAAGATCAAATATGGGGTGGGACAGTTCCCGGAACTGTCCATTCGGCCGGCCACAGTGTAGCTAATAACCTGATGTAATACCCGGAGAAGTGGTTCCTGAGACGTGTTGCCTTGGCTCTCCTTGGATCATACCTTGGTCCTACCGCCACTTGAGCCTAGAACGTGGCTCTAGCATCTTCATCCACAAAATTATGGACGAAAGTAAAAAGGTCGGAGTCTAACTCCTCTTCGGTGTAGATCCCTAATCTCTTGCCGAGTCTCGCGATTGTCCAGTTATGCCACTAACCTCCGAGCCTAAACTTTACCCTCTTGGCGTGTCAGAAGTCGGGGTCCGCACCTCCTTTTGGTTTTGCATAGGAGTATGATGCGAGGAACTCTAAGGTGAGTTCCAAATAAACTGGCCGTCTGATATTAAGCAGTCGAGACATAGGCATAGAAATCATCTCGGTCAGCCTATCAGTTTGGTTCAGTGCTTGTATGGTATTCCAACTCAGCCTCCTTGGTTCCCCAATCTTGTTCCTCCGATTCCACAAAGCTTGCAATTTGTTGATGCATGGTCGATCTTTGTTGTTTTCAGGATCGAATTGGAGAAAAGGGTGGTCCATCTACATAAGAACACAGAGAAGAATAAGAGCATAGCAGAAAATTTCAGACCCCGGCATCAGAACAGCGCATTATGAACATTCTGTTTGTTTTGCAGTTCAGGTCACGCACGGGCGTGCGGAGTTTTGGCACGGGCGTGCGTCTCGCAAGCACAGATCAGGGTTTGTTGTTTCTCGGTCGCGCACGGCCGTGCGAGTAGTCGGCATGACCGTGCGGCACGAGATCGAAAGTCTGGTACAGCCTACATCAAGCTTCGTACGGCAGTGGCAGGAAACGGCATGGCCGTGCATCAGCTGCAGATCGCTCAAAACTGGTCCATTCACCAATTTCAACCGATTTATCTCAAAACAAAGTGCTTTTTAACAGAATCGACCACGGGTTCGCGATTAGACTTACGATTTGTCAAGAAAAACCAAGAACGAGGGTTTATTTTTATTTATGAAGGAAACCCAAAATGTTCTTGGGTAAGAACCCAAATCTGGACTAGAAACATGATTACAATGAAATTATGAAGGGATTCCTACCTTCTTTGAAGAAATTGAAGAAACCTTGCAAAAAGTGATGGGTTTTGAGAAAACGGAGTTTGGGGTGGCTGCACACGCCTGTCTTAGGGTTTTATGAACCTTTTTTACTGAAAGAGTTACATATATACCCCTGCAACTGGTGTGCATAAAAAGTCGCGCACGACCTTGCGAAATTTGGCATGGGCGTGCGGATCATGGAGTGCACCGGTGTGCACTAAGGTTCTCGGCTCGCACGGGAGTGCAAGGGTTACGCACGCCCGTGCGTGACCGGCACCCAGGTTGGCACGGCTGTTCTATGAAGATGCAACGCGTCGTACGGTCGTGCAAGACTTTCGCACGGTCGTGCGCCATCTGGCAGTTTCTTAGATAGAACTGGACAAAATGCTTTTAACTCCCTTTTCACCACAGAATCACTCCAATTTGCAGGTTAAACTGTTTGGAACATATTTTCACTTCAAAACAATCTAAGGCATGAACCGAAATTATACAAACGCACCGAAAATCAAAAATTAACGCTAAAAACGGTAAAATACAAAACTTTGAAGATAAAGACTAAATTACCCCTATTCGCGCATAAAGCGCCTGCTACATTTTTGTTGGCGAGTCGATAGCATGGACTCCGTCCCCACACTTGTTTAAGTGTGCGGACTCTACCTCCGAGTCAACCGGTCCACTAATGTATCGTTTTATCTATGACCGTTGACTTTGAAAGTTACACCATCCGCATTCTCAATCGCGATGGTTCCATATGGGAACACTTCCTTCACCGTGTATGGTCCCGTCCATCTAGAGTGTAAATTTCTTGGAAATAAACGCAACCGTGAGTTATAAAGCAACACAAGATCTCCCGCTTGGAATTGTTTTTGTTCCTTCAAGCACTTGTCATGCAATCTCTTGGTCCATTCTTGTACAACATGTAGTTCTCATAGGCGTGATTCCGCAACTCCTCAAGCTCATGGATTTGTAAAAACTGGGCTTCACCTCCGCTTTTCAAGTCCAAGTTCGCCACTTTCAATGCCCACAACGCCTTATGTTCCAACTCCAACGGTAGATGGCACGCTTTGCCGTAAACCAACCTCAAGGGAGTAGTCCCTATAGGTGTTTTGTAGGCTGTCCTAAATGCCCAAAGCGCCTCATCTAACTTGTCCGACCAATCCTTGCGGTTCTTAATAACAGACCGCTCAAGGATTCTTTTCAACCCCCGGTTCGTGACCTCCACCTGCCTACTAGTTTGCGGATGATAGGGCGTGGATAACCTATGGTGTACACCATAACGGGACAAAGCTCTATCAAGCTGCGTATTGCAAAAATGGGTCCTTCGGTCACTGATTAGTGCTTTCGGAGCACCGAACTGGGCGAACAAACTTATCAAAACCTCACAACAACCCTGGCATCATTGGTGGGCAAAGATTGTGCCTCTGCCCACTTCGACACATACTCTACCGCGACCAGGATGTATTTGTTCCCACTTGAGGGAGGGAACGGACCCATGAAGTCTATACCCCATACATCAAAGATTTCACAAACCTGGATCTGCTGCTGAGGCATCTCATCTCGTGCGGATATATTGGCGGCTCTCTGGAACGCATCGCACGCACTGACCCATCTGTGCGCGTCATGGAAGATAGTAGGCCAATAAAACCCAGAATCTAATACCTTCTTCGCGGTGTGGTTTGCACCGTGATGACCTCCTGTAGGTCTCTCGTGACAATGGCGCAAGATGTCAGTCGCCTCCTCTCCAGAGACGCACCTCCTAATCACCTGATCCGCACCAACTCGAAAAAGATAAGGGTCGTCCCAAATGTAGTACTTGAGATCTGCGAAAAATTTCCTCTTTTGCTGATGTGTAAGTCCTTTAACAAGGATCCCACACGCAAGATACTTCGCAAAATCCGCAAACCAAGGCAACTCCTCACTCACCTCTACACTCATGAGAAACTCGTGGGGGAAACTGTCATTTATCGGCTCCTCCCGTGCTCGCTCCGAATCTCCGTGCTCAAGTCTAGAGAGATGATCGGCTGCTACATTCAACGATCCCTTTTTGTCTTGAATCTCGATATCAAACTCCTGCAACAATAGAATCCACCTGATAAGACGTGGTTTAGCATCCTGCTTGCTAAATAGGTATCGAATGGCTGCGTGATCGGTATACACAATAGTCTTTGACAGCACCAGATACGACCTAAATTTATCAAACGCAAAAACTACCGCCAAAAGCTCCTTCTCCATGGTAGTGTAATTCTCCTGCGCATCGTAAAGAGTTTTGCTGGCGTAGTAGATCGAGTGGAAGTGCTTGTCCCTCCGTAGTCCTAACACGGCCCCTATGGTGTAATCACTCACATCACACATGATCTCAAATGGTAAAGTCCAATCTGGTGCGACTAGTATAGGGGCCTCACCGAGCTTTTGCTTAAGAAGGTCAAAAGCCTTCAAGCACTCGTCACAAAAAATGAACGGAACATCCTTCTCCAACAAACGGGTCATGGGCTAGCAATTTTCGAGAAATCTTTAATGAATCGCCTATAAAACCCCGCATGACCAAGGAAGCTCCGAATCGCTTTCACCGAGGTGGGAGGTGGAAGTCGAGAAATAATGTCAAATTTCGAGGGATCGACTTCCATCCCAGCCTGAGAAATCTTATGTCCTAAAACTATGCCCTCTCTCACCATGAAGTGGCATTTCTCCAAGTTTAAGACCAGATTTGTCTCCTCGCACCTCTACAACATTTTTCTCAAATTTTCCAAACAATGATCGAAAGAGTCCCCAAAAACTGAAAAGTCATCCATGAACACCTCCATGGAATTCTCGATCATGTCATCGAAAATCGCTATCATGCAGCGCTGGAAGGTAGCCGGTGCATTACACAAACCGAAAGGCATACGCCGGTAAGCGAATGTGCCAAAGCGACATGTGAAAGTAGTCTTCTCCTGATCCTCAGAAGCGATAGGAATCTGAAAGTACCCAGAGAACCCATCTAAAAAGCAGTAATAAGACTTCCCCGACAGACGTTCCAACATCTGGTCGATGAATGGAAGCGGGAAGTGGTCCTTGCGGGTGGCGTCATTGAGTTTGCGATAGTCGATGCAAACACGCCATCCCGTGACCGTCCGAGTAGGAATAAGCTCATTCCTATCATTTTGCCACCCTTTTGGGCACTATCTGTACGGGTAACCCAAACCGAATCGGATATAGGATAGATCAAACCCGCATCTAGCAACTTAATCACCTCCCTTTTCACAACTTCCTACATGTTCGGGTTTAGTCATCTTTGTGGTTGCGCACATGGCTTATAATCATACTCCATAAGAATTTTATGAGTCCAGAATGAAGGATTGATTCTTTTGATGTCCATGATCTTCCACACTAAGGCTTTCTTATGAAGTCGCAGTACCTCGAGAAGTTTGCTCTTTTCCTCGCTCGACGAAGATGCTGATATGATTACCGGCAAACGGCGCTCCTCGTATATAAACGCATACTCAAGATGTGGCGGAAGGTCCTTAAGCTCTAAGGACGATGGATCCTCAACTGATGGCTTCAACTTCTCCTCAACCCCACGATCAATCTCCGTAAATCGATCCGAACTCTGGGAACCATCATCACCAATCTGATAGACTGGTTGCTCGAAGTCGTGGCCCTCTAGCGTAATACCATCTACATCCACACACAACAAAGGTGTGTCCGAATCAATCTCCTCGATCGTGCCCTGGAAATGGGTGCTCACATATGTGTCAACAATGTCAACATAGTATAAAGCATCATCCTGACTAGGTGGGTGTTGCATTGACCGCTTGATGTCAAAGGTCACATGCTCATCATTAACTCGGAGTGTAATCTTCCCTGCAGCTACATCTACTATCGTCCGGGCCGTGTTTAAGAACGGTCGCCCGAGTATCAAAGGCACCCTAGAATCCTCGTCCATATCCAGAATAACAAAGTCCACAGGAAACACAAACTTGTCAATCTTGACAAGCATATTCTCGACAAAACCCCGTGGATACTTAATGGAACGGTCTGCTAAACGAATGCTCATCCTAGTAGGTGATGGCTCACCTAGATCCAACTTAGCAAAAACCTTATATGGCATAAGGTTAATGCTTGCTCCCAAATCCTCCAACGCGTGACTAACTGACATGTTGCCAATAAGGCACGGAAGAGTAAAGCTGACTGGGTCTCCCATCTTTGTAGGCAAACGGTTCTGAAGAATAGCTAAGCAACTCTCATTCATCACAACGCAGGACATGTCCTCAAGTTTCTGCTTGTTTGAGAGAATGTCCTTCAGGAACTTCGCGTAGTTAGGCATTTGAGCTAAAGCCTCGACAAATGGTATGTTTATGTGCAACTGTTTAAAAAACTCTAAAAACTTACCATATTGTTCATCGTTCTTTGCTTCTTTAGCCTGCCTGGGTACGGGACTGGAGGAGTATAATCTTTGACTGGCTCACGGGGCTGTGCGGTACTTGCTGGGTCTAGCCTAGTGTGAACCTCGCCTGAAGCGTCAGTCTGGACCGTCTCAGTGATCGGTGGAGATGCCGATATGTTAGGTCCCATGGTTTTCCCACTCCTTGTCATCACGGCATTTACATGCCCTCGTGGATTCGGCTCGGTGTTGCCTGGAAGACCACCCTAGGGTCTCTCTGACATCATCTTCGCCAACTGCCCTACCTAATTCTCAATATTCTGAATCGAGGCCTTCTGACTCCGCATCTCTCCCTCGTGAGCTAAGAAACGTTCTTTGTTTTCTTGGTAACGTTTCTCAGCTAGCTGATTCGCACTAGTAGAGCTACTCAGAAGCTAGGCCATCATCTCCTCCAGCTTAGAATTATCCGAAGAGCCTTGTTGTTGAGAACTACTCCCGGATCCCTGATTTAGGTATGAATAAGGTCGGGGCTGGTAAGATTGATTGTATGGCTGAAATGACTGGCCTTGAGCCTGCTGTGGTGCTGGAGCTCGCTGATTAAATCCGAGCGGGTTTTGGTTACCCGTGTTCGCCTTCCACCCAATGTTCGGGTGATTCTTCCATCCCGGATTATACATGGTTATGTAAGGATTATTTTGCGGCCTCGCTTGATTGTTGACAAAGTCTACCTCCTCCTAGCCTGCAAACATAGCTCCTTGGTCACACGCACCTTGTTCGTGCCAAACTCCGCATTGGTCACATCCCGAACTGGCCTGTGCCACCGTCTGGGATTTATCGAATTTGGCCGCCAACGCCGCGATCTGTGCCTAAATAGTTGTATACTCGTCAACAGCATGGACTCCTGGGTGGGATGATGATGATGAAGAACAGTTTCTCTCTCCACCATGACGTGAACTCTATTTTAACGCAGCTTTCTTGATAATCGTGTACGCTTCATTTGGCATCTTCGTCCCTAGATCGCCACCTGCACAAACATCTAAATGTTCCTGCGTATCATAGTTTAAGCCCTGGTAAAAAGTCAACACTAACTGTCTTTTGGAAAGACCGTGGTGCGGAACATCAAGTAACAAATCCCTAAATCGCTCCTAAGCCGCATGTAAGGACTCCCCGTCATCCTGTCGAAACGTCATAATACGATTCCTAAGCTTCGTCGTCTTTTCTGGCGGAAAATACTTTTGCATGAATAACTCTACCAATTAATCCCAAGTCCTGATAGACCTTGCTGGAAGTGACATAAGCCAAGATCTAGCTTTGTCTCGCAAAGAAAACAGAAAAAGTCGCAAGAGAATCGTGTCATCTGAAACATCCCTTATCTTAAAGTAGAGCATACTTCCAAAAATGAAGCAATATGTCGACCGGGATCCTCAGGCTCTCGTCCATCAAACTGCACAGAATTTTGCACCATGTTAATAATACTATATTTTATTTCAAAATTAGGCGCTACTATGGTCGGTCGGGCGATGCTCGGCTCCAAACCTCCACCTCCGGGTTTGTTCGTCTCGTTCAATGGCCTATCGTCGTCCGCCATGGTTGTGCTACCTTCGTCCTCTAAGCTCTCGGTCTCAGAGGGTACCGCCGGCTCGTCCCTGTCTGCCTCCAGCTATCGCGCAACCGCATGAGATCTCTCTCGAAGTCGCTTCCTCAGATCACGTTCGGGTTCGTCAGATGGTTCAACAGCGGCGGGCACGGGGGTTGAGGACATCAACCTGCGATCGAAAAATAGCCATGCGTGAATATTATATTATTAAAATAATTTTTTTTGCTGCTGAATAGCAACGAATTTTCTGTTTTTAATCATAAAAATTCTTTAAAAATCGGAGGTGTGTCAAAAATTTTATAAAAAATCCCAAACTAATAAAAAACGCTCGAACCGGTCATTAACAATATTGTTTCACGGTCCCAAAAATTTAACCAATAAATGAATAAGTAGTTCGACTCCGAACAAATAAATGGAATAAACATCAGATAAATCTTTGAACAAATTCGAAAATTGAATAAATTAAATCGGCCAAAAATAAATATTTGCAAACAAATTAATAAATGAAATAGAAAATATTTACGAGTATTCACAAGTATGTACACCGGAAAAATATTGACTCGGGTCGTTCCTAAAACTCGTCACATCCCCGGCAACGGCGCCAAAAACTTGACGTGTGTGTATATATACATATTTTTTACAATGAACTTTACACACGGTTCGGTTTTAAATTATAAAAATGATTTATACTTCAACATTAAAACACACACGAAGGGGCAAGTGTACCCCGTCATATATGTAGTAAAGTATCGGTAAGAACCAAGTATCGATCCATGGATACGGGCGGAGACGATAATACTAAACCTTTGTCAATATTCTATCGGTATAAAAAGATAGGTTGATAAAGTGTTTAAACTAAAAATGACTAAAACATATTATTTTTGTTTCTTTTTCTTTTTGTAAACATAAAGATTCCAAATATGAAAAATATAAGTATAGCCTTGCTTTAAGAACAACCGGAATATGTTAACTAAGTCGGTTATGCCACTAAGTCACTTGGTCAATTTTCCATTTTTCAAAGACAATTAGTATCCCTTTCGGGAATCCTAACATGACAACTCTTTGGAAAGTTGAAACAATAAACACACTTTAACCACCTAAAGTTGTTCTTTAACACCCTATTGATTAATGTTTATGAAAATCCCTTAAAAATAAGTTAGTCATCCGTTAAGAGTTTTCTAACCTCACTTAATCAAGGAAAGTTACACTGATAAACACAATGCAACCACCGAGACAAGCATAACCTAGATTAAGTCACAACCGAGTCTATTTTATAAATCTTAAACATAAATTCACTAAGAAAACAATTTTGGCCGAAACTACTAACTAAGCTTATGATTTATGTTAAGAATTCATAACGACACCATCTAACCCGCTAAGGTCCTTATGCGATGGAAAGTACTCTTGATTAACACTAATTACCCCTTATTAACCCAATACCAATTTCTAGTCTCATGGGGTGAACATTTTTAATTAAGCTAAAGGTTCACTAATGCAAGATTAATTAGGCTTCTTCTTTCAAATATCCTAACTAACCATGAACTAATCATCCAAAATAATTAACTATAATCAAGAATCGAATATCAATAACAAGGTTGCAAAACAATCATCAAGGATTAACATAAAAAGTTGTTAAGTGTCATTACAAACATGATTAACATCTAATGGTTGTTTAACAAGCAAGGAATTCAAAGTGTTTTTGCCATGAGGCTACAATATTACATAAACAACAATCTAAAAGCTTGAAACATAATCAAAATTATGGAAAGATTCAAGAATCAAACCATAGATGAGCTAAAGATTGAAGAACCGGATAATAATGGAGCTTCTAGGCACAATGGAGGCTAATCGGAGCAAAACAGGTTGTTACCGGAGCCCAAAAATGGCCAGAAAATGCTCCCAAAAAGTCCAGTCTACGATCAGCGAGTTCTGTCCTATTTTTATAACATTTCAGGTCCCTCACGGCCGTGCACTTTATCCACACAGTCGTGCACTATTAGCGCAATTTGGTGACGTCATCTTATCTGGATAAGGTTTTGAAATGCCACGGACATGCCAAAGATTGACACGACCATGCGTGTCTGAGATGAGGCGGCACTGGGGTCGCACGGTCGGTGCACTCGAGGAAAATAGACTTGGCTTGCCCCAGGGCGTGCACGTCCGGTGCAGCCCTTTTGATCTGGGTTGGCACGGCCGTGCCAATCCTCTACACGACCATGCACTATCTGAATCTTCACAGAAATTCTGCAACTTCGCCGTTTCACCTGGAAAATCCATGTTTTCTGCATCTCCTTGTTCGGTACGGTGTTTAAGGCCTGCAAATGAAAACATACACGATTAGGTGTCTAATCCATGGTTTTATGGCCGAAAACGTGTAAAATGGGGATAAAACGGGGGACTAAATTGTGTATATTTTAACAAATATCATGCACCAACACAGGACCTAAATCCTACATCCCTTAAGCATCAACCTGTATCATGATCTGAAAATTCTGAACTTCCTCTGACCACGAAATCCCAAGCATAATCTATTTCAAGAGCAACTGGTACATATCTTTGTTCTAAAAGATCCGATTCCATAAATCATCCTCTTTAGTCATAAAAGGCAAACATCTAGCCGTGGTCAGAGCGCATGGGGCACTGCAACGACAAGACATCCTTATTTCCCGGCGGTTAGTCCACAAAATAGTTCATTTGCAATGCAGAGTTAAATTGGATACGTTGCACCACTAAGCGGTCGTGTGTGCTTCCGCGAACTTGACGACTGCCGGACATTTAGCCGTGGTCAGAGCGCACGGGGCACTGAAACTACAAGACATCCCTATTTCCAGGCAGTTAGTCCGGAAAATAGTTCATATGCAATGCAGAGTTAATGGGTACTCTGTATCACTAAGCGGTCGTGTGTGCTTCCGGGAACTTGACGACTGCCGGCATAAATGCGACCATTGACTACAGAATCTGATAAATAACTCCTCAACCAGAACTCAGTTATGCAACCCCACTTTTACGAAGAGTAGACATCAACCTGATCTCATCACTAATGCTTCACCAGATAATCTGCATCGAAAACCACCCGAATGCTAGCTGCACCGTCCGAATTTATAAAAATGCCGAAATTTTCAATGTTTTAACAAATTTTTGTTCCCCCTCATTTTTAGCAAATTCTGACGTTTTGGGCATCGTCCCACAAAACCCAAATTTTGCGAAAAATTTTCCCAAAATTGCGGTTTTGACGAAATGCGGATTTGACGCTAGGCCCATTGAAAGTCACTACACCAGATGATCAGTATTCTGTGCAGGTATCAGTGACTCTCCCAATATGTTCAAGATTTTGTGACCGTATCATCAAATCTATACTCTGACGTGCTAGACGGTGTCCCCGAACACGCCGAATCTGACGTTAAAATCTCGAAAAAAAATCTATCACCAAATTTTATCTGGACACTCATCTCTTCAATACGATCAAAAAATATTTTCCAATGCCCTTTTTTGGCACCTCACTTATTTTCGCACGAAAATTTGGTATATATTTTCGCACGGAAATTTTAGTTTTAGCACCAAACTGAACTGATGACTTTTTCGATCAGAGTCTTCATTTCTTCGGATTTCAAGAAGATTTTTGCACAGATCTGGTCGAAAATTAGTTTCTAACAATCCTATAAGTTCAATTTTACAGTTTGTCCAAGGATTGTCCATTTATTTTATGATATACGTCTAAAACCCCTCCTAAGTTCATAATTCATGAGCGTAGGTGATTCATCAACTGTTAGATTGAATGAATCGGTACCGTAGCTCTGATACCAGTTGTGGGTCCAGATCGCGGCGGTTTCAGACGGAAGTTTGGGCGTATGATTAGCAGATTCGGTAGAACGTTATTAAAGAATGGAGTAGAAGTAGAATGCAGCGGAAGTCATACGTTTATTCATTCATACCGAAAGACCATACATCTTGTCAGGCTGGCGGAGTTCCTCGAGAGAATCCGCCAGCGCCTCCCCTCAGGGAGCTTCCAAAACTTACAAACAAATGAACACACAAGACATATATATAGGGATGAGATTTTCGTACGAAAATATGGTGCATTTTCGTACGAAAATTTCGTACGAAACTGACAGATTTCGTACGAAATGTGTCCATTTTCTCATCCGACGTTCGTGCTCTGGTCGTGTGTTCGTTTCTAATCTATACAATATTCAACACACGCTCTAACTAGTCTATTCGCACAGTGACGGACACAAAGTGCATCAACGAACTTTGTACAAAGTGCGCAAATCCTTGTGAACCATGTCTTGATAAAGTCAAAGTCATAAGATAATTGACTGTACACATCGAAAACTTTCATTATGATTACAGAACCATAAAAGAAGCTTATGACAAAATATCAAGCAAATATAAATATGTTGAAAATGCTAATCGTGAACTTAGCACTAATGTAAAAATGTTAAATGCTACAGTAATTGAAAAACAAAAGGCAATTAAGATGTATATTAACACCAGTGCCGAGACAAAATGTGAGCTTCATGATATAAAGATAAAAACGGAACAGGTAAGACAATTTCTAAAGAGCTACACCACAAACGCGTATGTCATTGATCACATTTTACCTACGATTAAATCGGAGGAAAATGGTGATAAATCAAAGCGTAAAGAGTACGGAAGTGTTCCTCCACCACTTCTTGCAAGTTATTCTTGTAAGAAAGATGATGAGATTGAAAAGGCATTTAATCTACTTATTTTGTCAGAAAAGAAAAATAAATTGCCTGAGAACATTGATGTAGATTTTACGAAATCAAATGATGACAATGAAGAAGCGGTAAAAAAATGTGGTTAAAAATATGTTAGGAAATGATTCTGATGAAGGCAGCTCTGAAAGCGCCAAATCAAGTTCGAAAAACTCGGAATCACATTCTGAAGATGACGATACATCATCTGAACATGATCTAAGTGATGATCCTAATGTTGTCATGTACAAGATTAAGGAATCTGATAGATTATACTTCGATGATAGTTTTCCGATTCGGAACGTGAAAGAGGATCAACTTGATAAATTTTTCAAACTTGTAGAAATTTCATCAGATGATCTTGAGAAAAAGAGAAAAGATTTTACTCAAAACCCAAAAGGAGAGCAGGATTGGGGTTGGAGGAAAGAGAAGAAGAACCGAGAAGGAACCAGAAGTCACCATTTCATGAATATAAAGGTTAACACATGAAGTTTGTGTATGGGACGAATACGGTTCAGGAAGAAGGTATGACCGGTAAGCAATCAAATGATGAATTTAAAAAGGAGAAAGAACTTCGGGACAAGGCTAAGATCAAGTCCACAAGTGGATTGAAACCCACTAGTGGAAATGTTTCTGCTAATCGGACTTGCTTTAAATGCAATACTTTGGTCATATTGCTCGCAAATGTCTGAATCTAAAGCATGTGTTTCCATGAAGGAAAACTGTTTCAAAAGATGAAAAGCGAAAACAACCAGAGATTGTGAAATCTGTTACAGAATCAAATAGAAACTATGAATCTAAAGAAGAAGTGAAACCTAAAATGAGTTCAAAGTTTGAAAATTCAAAATTTGAAAAAGGTGAAACTTCAAAACTAAATGAAAAAAAAGATTCTAGATTCTATATCAAGAACGCGAGAAGCAAGCTACAATCATAGGTTGCTAAGAAAAAGTTTTCATCATCTAAAAAATCAAAGGCTGTTGTTGATAAAACTGAATAGGTCAAATCAACCGAATCAGTAATCAAACAGACAAAGAAATAAAAGGTCGAAAAAGTTTCAAAATTATCATTGGAAGAAATGCTTGATGATATTTTGATTATGATGATTGTTTGGAAAATGATTATGAAGATTGTTATTCTTACAAACCCAAAACCAAAAGGGTTTGGGTTTTATTTTTCAAATAGTCGCTTTGTGTGCAAGAGTCCCAAGATCCACTCTATCAAAGTTGATACAGGATAGCTGAGCTCCATGAGTTTTAACTTATCTAGAAAGTCATAATCCTTGACGATTTTGAAATTACAAGTGGTTGAAAAAGAAAAAGCTGAAAAGAATGTTTGAAAATTTTGAGAAAATCCACACCGTTAAATAGAACACTGCTTGTTATATTGAAAAACCATTTAAGAATTGACTTTCCTACAAGAGGTTTATACAAGTGGTTTTTACAACTTGATGTTATCAAAGTTTAATGGTTTGTTCTGCTGATAGGTGATGATGCAGAAGATGAAAACAAAAGGATCGGACAACGAGTTCTCGTGATCCACATTGGTTTGTTACATTTATAAAAGAATTTCTTAAAAATCTAAAATACAAAAATACGTTTTTGATTTTAGGGGGAGTAATCAAAATTTTTAGAAAAATAAAAAACATACGAAAAAATTGAAAATTCAAAAACATTGAAAAATTCAGAAAGTGCAAAAACATTGAAAAAGACAAAAAGAATTCAGTGTCACAAAAAGGAAATGATAGTACATCAGTGGACTATCATAGTATGCTAAAGAATTGTAAAGTTTAAAAGTGATAAACAAGTCTTACTGGATGTGTTGATAGGCTTTACACGTTCAGTACATTGTTTCCGGGATATAAACTAAATTTTACAACAGCTTAATCTTGTGGATTAACACATCTTGGATATATGGACTTAGTACTCTGAAATTTCGTTTGAGA
Source organism: Scalesia atractyloides (assembly GCA_947069175.1). NCBI lineage: Eukaryota > Viridiplantae > Streptophyta > Magnoliopsida > Asterales > Asteraceae > Scalesia > Scalesia atractyloides. Next base: position 17,923,090 of record CAMTDV010000019.1, read on the forward strand.
GATTGCCTGATTCTGAGATACGAGGTCTTTATAGATGATTGATATCTGGGGTATGATACAAGTTCTTCTGATTTTGCGGAAGCAATAGCCTAGAACTTCTATAATGCTTTTGCTAAAAATCCCCAAACTACATGCAAACTTGAAAAGTATCGAAAGATCTAGTCATTTGCAATGCTTAAAAGATTCCTTAAATGGAACACACCTTTAAAGACAAGCCTTCATCTCTTTGTTTGTACGGTAGTACTAACCTGAGCTCTCAAGGTCTCGCATAACCCAGATACAGATATCAATTATGCTATACTTACCTATAAGATGAAATATAGGGAATCTTGGTACGAGAGTATATTTAAGAAGTGGGAACCGTAGTTAAGTCAATTTTCATAATTCACACCTTAACATATCTTGGAACAATTGAGAAATGTGGTGAAGTTTAAGAGGACAAACATATCGACAATCTAGGTAAACGAGTTTAAAACTTAAGAGTCATCGAAAGGTCAATGGTACTGGTGATATGTCTCATACAACTGATATGATCCTTTGAACACGAATTCACAAAAATATGTCTGTAAATATGTTTGTACATAGTTTAGTTTACTTGTTAAAAGTTCTAAAAATACTTTACTTGCTTTTCAAGATAAAATCAAAAAGATTTTCAGTGTGTTTTAACATAAACTTTCTAAAATAAAAAAGATTTTGTTTCTACATTAGTTTCAAACGAGCCAATGTTGGAGAACGGATCTTGGAAGTCTGGTAAGAAAATCTAATGAAAATTTAAAAGTTCATTATTTTGAAACTTTAAAATCAAATTGTTCATAACGGTTGTTCAAACTGAGGTCATTAATTCGGACTCAGGTTGACATATTTGGTTAATCAAAGTTCACTAATTTGAAACTTTAAAATCAGATTGTTCATAACAGTTGTTCAAACTGAGGTCATTAATTTGGACTCAGGTTGACATATTTGGTTAAACAAGGTCATTAATTTGGACTTGATCAACTAAGTGGATTTTCACAAATGATAAAGTGTGAAAGTTGAAGGACTTAAACGTAAAACGCATTCAAGGTCATTAAGTTGAACTTGAATCAACCAAAATTTTTGAAAATATTGAAATGAAGATTAAAATTTGAATCTAAAATGTTTTATTTGAATGTCAAAAAATATTTAGACATGAATTAAAGATTGAGGGGAGTTGATAAAGCAAAAATTGAAGTTTCTAGAAAGCTCAAAGCAAGGGGGATCATGATGATTAAAAGGTTTATCAAGTCAAAGCTCAAGAAAAGAAAGAGGATAAGAAGATCAATACGTTTTGTTTATTTAAGAACTAAAGATCGAAAGACTCAGAAAATTTAAAAAGTCAATGATTGCGGCAACATCCAAGGGGGAGTCTGTTGGTGCATATCTTTGTTGCCTACGTCATTATATATCGAGTCTGAGTGAATAGGGCTTAATCTGTTAGAAACGAGGCGTATTTAAGTGTTTTGTATGCCAAGTTCGCTCGAGATGGTTGAGAGAAGTCAAGTTCGCCCGAACTTCCACCCTAACCAGTGAACTTGCACTAGTATAAATAGGTGCCTTGGTGATTCATTTTGTAACTTGGAGAGATTTTGGCACAGAGACGGCGAAGCTCTGTCAGATCCGGTTCTCGATTGTATTGAATTTAGATCAATGAAAACAACATTTAAATGAGTAATTCTTGTTATCTGGTTAACTTGTCATTAGTTTCCGCCTAATCGGACAATAGATAACAAATTTAGGTTCCCGTGCTAATCGTGGGCGTTCCTACATCAACAGTTTTTCCACTCGTAGATTTTACTCCACTTGTAGATTTAGCTTGATCTCGAAGCTCTTTCTCTTTTTTAAACTCATCATTTGATTGCTTTCCAATCAAATTCTCTTCTACCAGAGTGTTAGTCCCAAACTCGAATTTCATGTTTTTCTTTTTATATTCGTGAAATGGTGACTTTTTCTTCTCATTTTCTTCCGGTTCAAAACCCAAACCACCTCTCCTATTCTCAGGAAAGTCCCCACAATTTTTTCGGTAGTTGTTATAAAACTTCTTGGATTTTGAATAGAATTTTTCTCATTTTTATCTAGATCTTTTGATGAAACTTCAACCAGTTTAAATAGTTTATCGATATGATCTTCTTTCACATTCCGAATCAGAAAGCTTTCGTCAAAATATAGTCTATCAGAATCCTTAACTTTGTATAACACAACGTTAGGATCATCACTTAGACTATTTTCTGATGAAGTATCTTCATTTTCAAATTGTGATTCAGAACTATTCAAACTCGATTCGGCGCTCTCAAAGTTGTCGTCATCAGACTCACTTCCCAAAACATTTCAATCACTTTACTCACAATTGCTTCACCGTCATCGTTAGATTTCGTGTAAATTATATCAATGTTCTCAGGCAACTCATCTTTTGTTTCAGATAAAAGTTTAACATTGAGTGCCTTCTCCATTCCGTCCACTTTCTCTTGACAGTAGCTTTCACGTAATGGAGGCGGAACATTGCTATAATCTCCACGTTTTTTACCTTTAAGCTTTTTATCATTTTCTTCAGATGGAATCATTGGAAGAATATGATCGATGACATAAGCATTCGTCGTGTAGCTGAGTAACAATTGTCTTACACGTTCTGTTTCAACTTTAATTTCTTGAAGCTCATGTTTTAACTCAGAAATGTTATTAATGTACATGTTAATGGCTTCTTGTTTTTCCATTAATGTTGCCTTTAACATTCTGATTGTGTCATTTTGTTCTCGATTAGCTTTTTTTCACAAATGCCATAAGTCCCTTTCATCTTATTATAAGCTTCTTTCATTGTGCAATAATCATATTTGAAGTTTTCATTATTCACTTTTAGATCACTTATGATTAAAGATTTTTTAGCACATTTCTCACAAGCTTTAGCACACTTTGTGCAAGGTTTTTCAACCTCCACAATTTGTACTTTGATCACTTCCTTTTCAACGACCTTTATCTCGACCTCATGACCTACCTCTCTCAGATTGGCCATCATTGCTTTGTAGGCAATCTTGGTCAGGTTCTCCTCATTCATCTCTTTCGTCACATCATTGATCTCCTCGATCTCAAATTTCTTTTCTTCCATCACTTGCTCTTGAGATGTAGCCTCGAAACAACCTGCAAAACTAGATTGAAGATTAGAAGGAATAATATTTTTCATTTTAGTCTCATGATAGATCATCTCCTCTTCAGATCGTTGCAAGTATTCTTCTGGAATTACATTTTCAAGAACTGCTTCATCCACAATTAACTCTGGCTCTTCCATGATCTCGGCCATCAAATCAACATTAGCTTTCTTGGAAATATAAATATTCCAATCATATCCTTCATCTTCATGTGTTGATGCACCTTGTGTTCGTCACTTGTCGAATAGGCTAGATAGAGTGTGTGTTGAATATTGTATAGATTAGAATCGAACACACGACCATAATAGGGTGGAAGTGGGACAAGTTCGACCGAAGTTGTATGGGGAACTTGTGTTCGTCACTTGTCGAATAGGCTAGATAGAGTGTGTGTTGAATATTGTATAGATTAGAATCGACCACACGACCATAATAGGGTGGAAGTGGGACAAGTTCGACCGAAGTTGTATGGGGAATGACAAGTTCGGCCGAAGTTGAGTTCATGCAAACTTGGTCATGCTTGTTTCAAGCAAACTTGTTGTTGCCTATATATAGGTGGTGTGTGTTCATGTGTTGTTGAAGTTTTTGCAATCCCTACGGGGAGGTGCTGCCGGATTCTCTCTAGGAACTCCGTCAGCCTGACTAGATGTATACTCTTTCGGTATGAATGAAGATATGACTTCCACTGCAGTCTACTTTTACTCCATTCTTAATAACATTCCACCGAATCGGTTACGTTTACGCACTAACTTCCGTCTAGAACCGCCTAATCATGGACCTTCAATTGGTATCAGAGCTACGATTATCACCTACGCTCATGAATTTGGACATTTATGGACATTAGGAGGGGTTTTAGACGTAAATCATCAAATAAACATACAGTCCATGGACAAAAAGTAAAATTGAATGGATAGGATTGTTAGAAAACCATTTTCGACCAGACCTATGGTGGAATCATCTCGAAATTGTTGATCATTTTGACGAGACGAGTGTCCAAAAAAATTTGGTGATAGAAATTTTCTCGAGTTTTTAACGTCTAATTTGGTATGTTCAGGGACACCGTCTAGAGCTTCAGAGTACAGATTTGATGATACGTTCACAAAATTTTGAAGATAACGGGAGAGTCATTGATACCGGTGCATAACGTTGATCATATGGTGTCGTGACTGATAATGGGCCTAAACTTTAAATCCATATTTGATAATACTAAAAATTCCGGATTTGAGGGGGAATTTCAGTGGAAAATTTCAGTATGGTTAGAATTTGCAAAAATGAGGGGGAATAAAAATTTTACAATATATGAAGATTCCGACATTTTTGAAATTTGTGACTCCTGCAACAATATCCGGGTGGTTACCGATTGCAGATTAACCGGGTTATGCAGAGGATCGAGATTCATTGGTGATCTCAATTTGATGTCTAGTTTGAAAGCAGGTGGTTTCATAACTGAGTCATGGAGGAGTTGTTTATAAGATTCTAAGGCCATGGTTGTGTATTGACACCTGAGTCGTGCGTATTTTGCGGGTGCACATACGACTGCATATCTTTAACTCTGCTTTGCATATGAATTATTGACTGGACTAACCGCCAGGAGATAAGGATGCTGTAGTTTCAGTTGCCCCGTGGGGTACGTGGTACCATGATTAAAGAAGATGATTTATGGGATCGGATCTTTCAGACAAAGCTATGTACCAGTTGCTGACAAAAGAGGCTATACATTTGGGATTCCATGATCACAGGAAGTTCAGATTTTCAGATTATGACACAGGTTGATGCTTAAGGGATGTAGGATTTAGGTCCTGATCTCTGATGCGGGGTTTGCGTATACACAACTGCTTATCATTAACTCTGCAAAGCAAATGAACTGTTTTGATCTTGTAAGCCGGAAATAGGGATGTTTTGTAGTTTCAAGGTGCCGGGTTCAGTGGAGATAGCTATATATATGTTATTGTGATTGAAGAGGAAGAATGTGATTTTGATCACGGACATGTGTTTCTCAGATTCGATGTGTTACCAAATTATCTGTTTCCGATGAAGATTTGCTGATTTAGCAGATTACCGATTTCCTAATCAATCTTTCAGGAGTATGTGTAACGCGATTATGGAAATTGGGACTTCAGATTTTCGAGGGTATTCGTTGATTTGAAGTTTTCGATGCAGTGATTCGAAGTTTCTATAAATTGCCGGTTGAGATTTTGATATTTTAGAAGTGTGAGGAATAAACTCTTGATGCTCAACGCTTATTCAAAAAACTGAACTCGGATATGGTTATCGTCGAAATGGAGAAGCTGCTGCATTGATTAGCTTCGAATTGGTGGTTATTCAAGAAAATTTATCAGTCAAGTAAATCATAGGAGGTCGGAAACCAAGCAACCAAAGATCTGAACTGGAGTTTTCAGTGGGAATTGGATGTTGATAATGCAAGCCCAGGTCATCAATTAAGGGGGAATTTGTTGACGCGTCTCGACGACATCGACAGACACCTTGATTGAAGTTGCAGAATATTCAAACACGGCTCAGTGTTTTTGAAGTTCAAGATCAAGCTTCGACAGTAACAAACAAGGTGGAAATTGTTGATGCACTTTGTGTTCGTCACTTGTCGAATAGGCTAGATATAGCGTGTGTTGAATATTGTATAGATTAGAATCAAACACACGACCATAATAGGGTGGAAATGGGACAAGTTCGCATGAAGTTACCCATGATATGGACAAGTTCGAACGAACTTGGTCAGTATATGACAAGTTCGACTGAAGTTGTATGGAGAATGACAAGTTCGACTGAAGTTGTATGGAGAATGACAAGTTCGGCCGAAGTTGAGTTCGGGAGAACTTGGTCATGCTTGTTTCAAGCGAACTTGTTGTTGCCTATATATAGGTGGTGTGTATTCATGTGTTGTTGAAGTTTTTGCAATCCCTATGGGGAGGTGCTGCCGGATTCTCTCCAGGAACTCCATCAGCCTGACTAGATGTATACTCTTTCGGTATGAATGAAGATATGACTTCCGCTGCACTCTACTTCTACTCCATTCTTAATAACATTCTACCGAATCGGTTACGTTTACGCACTAACTTCCGTCTAGAACCGCCTGATCACGGACCTTCATCATGTGAAACAACTAAGGATTTTTCCGTTGGTTTTGATTGAGCATCTTGAACTTCAACTTGAACCCTATTTGGAAATGGTTTGTACTGCAAGGCTTTCTTGTAGTAATCATTGTTTCCGAAAGTACTTTGATTACCGCTAGCTTCAGGATTGGTGCATTCACGCTTAACCCCTTTTCTCTACACTTGAAGCAGGTTACCTTTGATTTGTCGAATCCTAGCTTGTTGCTTGAATTTCCAATATCTCTTCCGGTAAGAGCAACAAACTTTGTAACCCTTATGATGATCGATGCTAAACACCACTTGATATCCATCAACTCTAATTCTTCTTCATCAACTTGATCATAATCTTCGGCAGTTATTTCCGGATTCCCAATCTTACCCGCAACCAAGCTCTCATATGATTCAAGTACAGTTGCAAGTAGCGCCATGTGTTGTTTGGCTGCTTGCTCAGAGAATGCATTCTTTAGATTAACTGCAATGTTGCAATGAATCACATTTGGATCGGAACTAGAATGCTTCTGTTGATTGGCTTGATTCTTGAAAGGAGAATTTGAGCTTGAACTAGAATGTAATGTGTTTGGAGTTTGATCATAGCTTGGATGTGATGTTTGGAATGAATGATTTGAAGAATTAGCATTTGCACTAAAAGCAGTTTGTATCTTTGGACTTGAAGTATCCGAAAATCCACTTTTGTAACATAATCCAACGTCTTGAACAACCTGAGCATTCTTCGATTTAGCGATCTTCTATAGTTCCATTTCATGACCCTCCAACTTGTCAATGAAATCTGCTAAACGATAATTCACATAACCAGGTCCATTCTTCAGTACCATCAAGTATGTAGACCACTCCCCCTCAGGTAGTGCGTCCGCCAACTTGTCTACCAACTCTTAATCTGTCTTTTGAAGCTCGTTCCTTCTTAACTGAACCACCAAATGACAGTAACGTTCTATCATTTGCTTCATAGTTTCACCTTTCATCATTGTAAAGATGTCGAGTTCTTTCTTGATGAGAGCTTTCTTGCTTTTTCGCATATCCGTACTACCATGATATTTCGCACGTAAGGCATTCCACAACTCTTGTGCGTGTCACACTTTGGTAGCAGGATCAAGATATCTTATTTAACTGATTGCTGTAACAAGCTCATCATCTTTTTCTCATATACGTACAAATCTTTGTCTGCAGGTGTAAACTTTGATAACGAAATCTCAAGACCACATTCATCAACTGGCCATTTGTATGTAGTTGGAATTGCAACCCAGCTGTGAAAGAAATTCGCCTGAACCTAGTTCTCAAACTTCTCGCGCCAACTTTCATAGTCGTCAATACTCATCAACTTGGGTGGCTTCACAGAAGTCCCATCTCGTTGTCCAGATTGATCTTGTTCACAGCATTTGCGTTCGATGTCTGAGCTACTGCTGTAGCGAAAGCATTGTGAAAATCATCCATCTCGTCAAACTGAAACTTTATCTGAAATCACACTCACAAACACTTGAAATTTGATTAGAATACAGACAAGTTCGGGCGAATTTGACTAATCAACAAAAATTCAGTTTCAATTTCAACAAGTTCGGGTCGAACTTGTTGCAAAATTCAAAAAAATCACTTTTTACACAAGTTCGGGCGAACTTTTGTAGAACTTAGACAAGTTCGTCCGAAGTTTACTAAAAAACACTTGAAAAACTCTTCACAACTTCGCTCTAAGTTGTTAAACCACTCAAAAACTAGTGATTTTAAGTAAGTTCGGCCGAACTTATCCAACAAGTTCAGACAAAATGACCTTGTCAAGCATGGTTTTTTGTGAATTTTGCCATGAAATCGGTTGAATTTTGATCTGAAAGTTTCAAGGGTTTGTTATTAGGTGATTATTTATGACATATTCAAGAATTAGCCATTTTTAACTGTAGATTCATCAATTTTGTGAAAAAAAATGTGAAAAAGAACAAGAAATAGGTAGAAATAGAGAATGTCTTGTGTAGATCTCTGCAAACTAGGTATCCATGGCTCTGATACCACTTGTTAGGATCGATCCATCCACGTGTCACGTAAACCTAGGTTGTATCTATGTCATCGTATGCGGATTTTACGTGAATAGTGACAAATACAGAAGATTTACTGAGTAAACGTCGATTTATTCGTCCAATAGTCTTTAAAGTGTACAAAACCAAATCAACAGAGCTTCACCGTAAAAGTTGCAAAGTTACAAATGAGAAACAAGGCTAAGCTATGTATAGAAGGACAAGTTCGGTTGAGGAGTGACATAGCCAAGTTCGGCCGAACATAAGTTCAGGTGAATTTGTCCATGTGACATGATAACTTCGGCCAAACTTGACCTTGTACAACATAAATACTTCAAATATAACAAATCAAAACCTATACTATACATACTTGATCCAAAACTTAGACGATAGACATTATGCACCAACATACAATGTTCAACACACGCTATATTTAGCATATTCAATAAGTGACGAACACAAAGTGTATCATGAAATACAGAAATGCATAGAAGATGATAAGCGAATGATCTTTTAAATAGATGGAATTTCAGTACAATGAAGTCAAGTATTTATACTACACTTCTAACCTCCGAGCATCTTTGATGACATCAGGGTTGATAGTGACATTTAACAAACTAAAACTAACATAAACACTGCTAGCCTATCCTCTAATCAGTGCCAAGAAATGTTACATTGAATATAATAATTATATAAGCTAACCACTGATCTCTACCCTCTGCTTGAGTCTTCTGGCAGACCTTTGATATTTGTCATTTAGTGAGAGCAGATGATAGAAGACAGAGTTTTAGACATAGCAGACTTTATTCAACAGAGCCTGTAAACTCTGATCTTGAGATCAAACATCTGATGTGTATTTGGCTTTATATCATCTGTTCCTATTTGCAGGGTTCAATCCCAACAATCTCCCCCTGGGACAGATGATGCCAAAACACATTTATTTTTTATCTTTATTTCTCAACAAGAGTTCTCTTATTTGACCTTTGAACTGGAGTTCAAAGTTAAGAGAGTCTATATCATCAACATCCTTTTCAAGTTCAAGATTCATTAGATCTTTGAGGTCATCTGCATTTAACCCATATGCATCCTCCATGCTAATCTTGGAAGCTTAGCCATCTGATTTGAGCAATGTCAATTCATGGTTGTTTTTGTTGACCTTCCATTCTAGAAATTTTTGATCAGTTGGCTTTCTAGGGTGATCTTTATTTGTTGAGGGTGGTAATTTGAGCTCATGTGCTAATTTAGATAAAGTTTCTCTCAAAACATTGCTTGCATCATCAGTGTGAAATTGGATTTGATCCATGATTCCTTGTTTGATGAGGTCATGCTCATACCTTCTCTCATCTTCTTTTGACATCTCTCTCTGCCTTTTTCTTTTATTGTAAGGCTAGAATGGATTGAGCAGATGTTACAGAAGATTTTTGGGAACGTTGGGTCTGATGAGTTGTATCCTCTGTTGCATACACAGGCTTCTTTGGCAGTGTAGGATTTGTTTTTCTTCTTTCTTCAAGCCTCTTGTATGTGTCGATCACCTTAACCTCTGTCCACCTTGTAATTTGGTTCTTTTACCCATAATGAGCAGCTATTCGTTCTTCCTTCATTCTTCTAAGCTTTAAAACTTTGTCAGGCACATTCTTCTTATACTTGTTCCAACCTGGAGAAGTAGGCTTTTTAAGAGGATCTTTGAGCATCTCTTGCATTATTTCAACCTCTTCTTTCAACTCACTCATAGTCCAGTCTTTAAACTGTGCCCTTGTTGCCTTGTATTTCTTATTATCCATAATGTGATAAATGTAATCACTCTTCAGGCTCTCATCCTCTCTCTCTGACAGCTTTTTGCATAAGCCTCTTGAGAAATCTTCTAACCTTCTGACTTTGCTTTGCTGGAATTGCATATAATTTTTCACTTCTCTGCCAGTTCTTCCCTGTGTATCCCATTTGGTGATTTCCTCTGCCTGTTTACCCTTTAACTTCAAATATTCTTCTAGATTCCTTGGCTTGGGAAATCCTTCCAAAGACAGAATTTCCCTTTTGTCTGGGCCTTCTTCTGAAAAGAAGAACTTGATCTCTTCTCTAACAACTTGTAGATCCAATGGGAATTGAGTAGTGAGAGGTAATAAGATCATCTTTGTAATTTGAGAAGTAGGAAGTGTAACAACTGTTGTGGTGGTCAGTGGTTATGATGACAATGGTTATGGAGAAGGGATAATCTTGTCATCAAGTACAACATTTGTGGTTCTACTTCTCTGAAAACTGAGTTTGGGTGATTGTGATTGTGGAATTCTTGTAGGTGTGAAGATTGGTTGAGTGGTGGTTGAGAATGTGATCATGGCAGTGGCTGGGTTAACATCTTCTCTAAGCACTGATGTATCAACAAATGTTGACACAGCAGCAGTTGTAACATCTGTTGTGGTTGTGGGTGGTGTTTTTGGTGGTGGTGTTTGAGATTTCATGGGTGCAGAGATAGTGGTTAGATTATCAACATTGGTTTTAGAAGGTGTGGATGTTGGTTGTCTAGTTTTTCTAACAACCCTCTTCTTTTGTGAAGTACCAATGTAACACCCCAAATCGCGTAAAACAACACGCGGCGAAAACACTTGGGGAGTCACGTTACAAATTGTTTCGCAACACATGGTACTTAAAGTTTTGTTTTATTGAATTAGTGAATTACATTGTCTTTGAATAATAGAATACAAACAAATTGTCTATTAAATTTTAAAGTCATTAAGGCCTGCATCCATCCTATGTGAAGTAAGCAGCGACAATCATCACATAAATAAACCTGAAACATATATGAAAATAGGTACGTCGGCATAAAAATGCCTGTGAGTAATATAGGTTTTGTGAATTAGATTCATGGCTTTGAATGTTTTAAGAAAAGAACATATGTTTACAAAAATAGCCATGAATCCTTGCAAAAAGGTTTGGTATCTAAAATACTTTGCTTTTTGATAAAAAGTGTTTGAAATATATGTACAAGATATACGTTTGGTTTTTGAAATAACAATTTAGGTAGTATATCAAAATGTATACCTTTGTTTAAAAAGATTAGGTAGTATATCAAAATATACTTTAGTTTAAAAGGTTGGATAGTATATCAAACTATAATTTAGTAGCACATCAAACTATGCTTTGGTTTAGCATAACAAACTATACTTTGGAAAACATTGTCACATTGGTAGCATATCAACTATGCTTTGGTTTAGGGAATATAAGATAAGTTTTTATGGCTTAATTAGAAAACCTTTGTAAAACATACATTGTGGACGTTTGGCAATACATTCAAACCTAGTGTATCAAACTACACTTTGGTGACTATAGATTTACCACGAAGGCCAAATCTATTTGGTTTAAACTTTGGTTTCTGACATTCCATACAACAGGAATGGGATGTCAAGTCCTATAGCGCTATATCATACTACCAATCGACTTGATCCTTGTTAATGAATGTATAAAGAAATACGAACTAACAATAATCTCACAAACTTTGAAAATTAATATTTAAGCCGCATATATTGGTTTCAACTCGTTAAAGGATAAGTGCTATGTATACAAAATCATATAGCTTAGAAATCATGAAAAAAACGAATAAGCACATATGAATCACCCAAACATTTGAAAAGTGTAAAAGAGGGGACTATGTACTCACTTGAGATTGCAAGAATCCTTGATCTAGTGAACTAACAAAGCTCGGGAAGTCAAGGAATCAAGTGGCAACTAGTATGGAATCACTATGTTAATAAATCGGAACCTAAATCGGGAGATCGGATAAAATGTGGTCTTGTAAACCAAATGAGTGTTGGAACTCATATGATATGGTTTAGCTAAGCCTACATTCTGATTTGAAAGCAAATCCTAAGTGCTTATGACCCGTTACGACTCGTTAAGGTAGTTTACGCTACTTTACCGTGTCGTTTGCGCAAAAAGCGCTTTCGGATGGTCTAACTAGTCCTATGATAAGTCTTATATGCCTAAACATGTATAAATATGTTGCATAATCAGTTTAAGTGTCAAAATTTAGGTTACATATGCTTAGATTGAATTTATGCGCAAAAAGGGCATTTTGGTCATTTTCCTAAGGCATATAAACTACCTATCATACAACTAACTAAACGAAGTAACCATAAGGTATAACCCCTGGAGGTTATTCCCTATACAATTATGGTCACAATATATGTTTGGTCGGATCTTAATGATCGACCAAACGGGTCGGGTTCGAAAGTCTAAGCGGTTGTCGAGACCGCTTGACTTACAACCCTAAATAAGCATTAAACTAGAAGTGACGAGTTAAACATGTTAAAACATGTTTAGCTAAGTTAGAAAACTGATTTGGTGTCAAAACAAAGTGTTTTGATACCCGGAAATAGTTCCATCGGATAATGCGCATTTATCGCATTATTGACAGAAACTTTGACTCGTCACTACAACTAGTCAACGTGGTAATCAGTAGGTATAGTTGCAAGGGACTATAAACACCGTGATTACGATCACGTTGCAAAGTTCAAATAAACTTTGTCTTGACCAATTCATGGTCAAAGCCAAAAGTCAAACATTATTTGACTTTTAGCTTGAAATAGCTAAAATAACTAAACAAGATCAAGATAGAACACTTACTTGTGTTCTAGGATGAAGAAATGGCTAGAAAAACTCAGATGGGAGGCCTCCTAAAAAGGTAGCAACTCCACTTAGAGCTTAGAGAGAAGAAAGATAGGAATGAGCAAAATGGAATGAAGATGATCATGGGTATTTATAGGAATTCTTGAACCATTAGATCATGCCAAGTGTTTTGTGTGGTGAGCAAGGAATAATCTACACCATACACTTGTTAGGCTAGGAATTAAAGCCTTGGTGATCACACAACTTGGCTTCCAAGCATAAAAAAAAGGGGCTGCCATGAAGAAACATGGAAACTGCTATGCTAGGCACTTCTTACGGACCGTATGTGTCCAGGGCTTACGGTCCGTAAGCATTGAGCAGGGTATGATCTTCCAAAAATGGCAGTTTTGGTCCCTGCAGCTTTTAAACTTGTTTTTTCGACGCATTTAACCCCTGTTAATAAAATTTAAGGCTTTAAAAGGATGTTAAAGCATAGGGGACATGAAATATGTTCAAAAATTGTCTCGGGGTCGGTTCGTTCGGTCGTACGGTTGCGGTTTTCGATTAATTACGACGAAGATAGTAACGAACGCGCGAATGACCGTAAATGCGTAACGAATGGCATTTTTGCATTCCAATCACTAAAATATGATATTTTAATGATTACAAAAATTTTTGAATGTCCGAACATGTTTCCGGATAGTGAAATACGCGAAAAGGCATAGTTTCGCAGAATTTGCAAAATAGCCCATGGAGCTGAATAAACTTGTTTTGCCATACCAAACCCCATGAAACTTATTTCTAAGTTATGTAAAGGGTATTTAGGGTAGGTTTAGCTTATTTCATTGTTCCGGAGTGTATGTCACGTTAAACTGATTACGTTTGCATAACAGTTTACGTATAACTTCCAGAAAAGCTTAGAGGAGTTGAAATTGTACATGGACTGAAATGTGTGAATGTCATAGGTAATTATACAATTCCCGGGAATGAAACACAAGATTTCATTAGATTCGGAATTGTATGATGGTTGAAAAGGCTCAGGTGTCACACGAGATTTATTGATTCAGTCCAATTTAGCGGTTCAAAGTTCAAATATATACCTCAGCCATTGATAATGGTGTGCAAATCACCAAGATCAATCGAAATTTGGGCAGTATAACGGTATTAACTTGCAATTTCACAAATTCGCTCAAAGAGTATAAGTTCGCTCAGAGACTTGGGAACAGATGAATGAGTTCGGCCGAACTTGCTGGATATAAATACCCCTACAAGTTCGGGCGAACTTGCAAATCCCAAGATGTAAAGCCCATTTAAATCCAGGTGAACTTATGTTTTCTCAAATAGCCATCACTGCAAGTTCAGTCGAACTTGCTGCAAAATTAAACTTTGTTCAGTTTGACAGGTTCGGCCGAACTTGCCAAACCTAACTTCAAATTTTTTCAAATTTTGCATTTTAGACCCTAAATTTTTAAACTTCTACAAGTTATGAAAATCCACTTAGTTGACCAAGTCCAAGTTAATGACCTTGGTTAACCGATTTGTCTGCCGAGTCCAAGTTAATGACACCGGTTTGACCCGTTACGAACAAACTTTTGATATTTTCAAAATCAAAGTTTTAACTTAATGAACTTTTCATCGTTTTGGCTTTTCAGATTTTACAAATTAGCTCCCAGCCCATTGTCAATGAGATTCCCATCAGTTCTAGCACCTTACCAGACTTCGAAGACCCGTTCTCCAACATTGGTTTGCTGAAAACAATGGAAACAAAATCTTTTTGTATTTTTGTAAGTTTATGCTAAAACACACTGAAAATCTTTTTGGTTTTAAACTGTAAAGCTGATAAACTATGTACAGAACAAAGTAAAATATGTACAACATATTACAGACATATTTTTGTGAATTCGTGTTCAAGGGATCATATAAGTTGTATGAGACATATCACCAGTACCGTTGACCTTTAGATGACTCTTAAGTTTTAAACTCGTTTACCTAGATTGTCGATATGTTTGTCCATTTAAACTTTACCACGTTTCTCAACTGTTCCAAGATATGTTAAGGTATGATTTATGAAACTTGACTTATCTGTGGTTCCCACTTCTTGAATATACTCCCGCATCAAGATTCCCTAGATTTCATCTTACAGGTGATTATAGCATAATTGATATATGTATCTGGGTAATGCGAGACCTTGAGAGCTCAGGTTAGTACGACCGTACAGACAAAGTGTTGATGCATATGTCTGTTGCCTAAGTCATCGTATAATATCGAGTCTGTATTTAGGAGCGAAATATCAAAATTAAGTATGTTATGAGTCAAGTTCGCTCGAACTTGTAGTGGGAAGGACAAGTTCGCTCGAACTTGTCATGGCTATGACCAGTTCGGCCGAACTTGACCTAACCACATTTGGAGCGAACTTGTTCAAGTATAAATATGTGTGTTGTCATTTCATTTGTAACTTCAGAGATTTTGTCACGACAGAGGCGAAGCTTGTCCAAGTGTTTCTAGGATCTGTAACGTTGAATATTAATGAAACGGTGATTAAATAGAAACAAATGAGTGTATCGAATGTCGCCTAAGCAAACGGATTCCGCACGTTTACCTTAGGTTTGTCAGATTAGTGCCAGAACGATCCGTATAACGGACCTATAATTGGTATTAGAGCAGGATTGGCCTAATTTAAAGACATTGGACTGAAATCATCTCATCTTCTACTCATTTCTTTCATTTTTAACTTTTCATGGACGATTCACGGATAAAAGACTGATTTTCAAGTATAATACGTAAAATCCATAATAGATAAACCCTTGAAAAGATCAGAGCATAAAACAAACGAATTCATGCCGAAAATTTGAAAAAAAACATGTTTGAAAACATATGTTCGCTCGAACTTAACATAAAGTTCGCTCGAACTTGACTGAAAAATTCACATTTTCCATCAAGTTCGCCAGAACTTTATTGATTTTTCAAGGTTTTAGGTTAAGTTCGCTCGAACTTGCTTACTTTTCAATGAAATATTATCGAGTTCGCCCGAACTTTATTAAAATTTGTTGAAAATCTAGTACAAGTTCGCCCGAACTTGCTTGTTTCTCTTCAAACTTATAAAAGTTCGCCCGAACTTGCTTGTTTCTCTTCAAACTTATACAAGTTCGCCCGAATTTGTTAAATAGCTGAGTTTCACTCGCTGTGACAAGTTAGACCGAACTTGTCCAAGGTTTCTAAAATAAAAAACGTCTCGGACATTATATATCGTTAGATTCATATTGAGAGATGAGTTTAAAGCTCTAATCTCGTAAAAAAAGTTTTCTGAAAAATTTTAAACGTTTTTAGCAAACCGATACGTTGATATCGTCGGTTAAAAAGTTAATTTTTTTCTAAAAATTGTTTGTTTACTAATCATATTTCAAGTGTTTTGAATGACACATTAGTTTGGAAAACGAAATGGAGTCCATGAAGCCTCCTATGTTGATGAATATAGATGAATATCATGTCTTGAAAGGAAAATTTTAGAGCTGGGTCAAAGCTATGCATTTCCGTAGTTGGGTCGTGATTGAGACAGGTTATGTCATTCCTAGAGATGAAAATCAGCAAATTCTGGAGAAGTGCAAATATTCTACTCACCAACAAGATGATTATTTTGCTGAAAGAAAATGATTAATCTGATACAGCAATTGGTGAAAGGAAATATCTTGAATCTACTACCAGAATGTGATACGGCACAAAAGCTATGGAATGCTCTACGTGCTAAATATCTGGAGCCTGCTGAGATGATTAAAAGCAAGAAGGTAAAGTCAGAGGTAAAAATTATTGATAAAGAAGTGGTAAAGGTACAAATTGTGGAGGTCGAAAAACCTTGCACAAAGTGTACTGAATCTGTGTGCTTAAATTGTCAAAAATTCAAATCTATTAATGTCAAACTTTTGAAAGATTTGGAATGTTTGTCATTAGAAAATAAAATAGTTAAAAGAAAATGAAAAGAATTTTGAAAATCAAATAAAAATTTTAGAAAATAAAAAATTACAAAATGTGAAATACTTTCAAAATAATATAAAAATTTTAGAAAATGATAAATCTGTTCTGATTAAAAATGTAATTGAAAAACAAAATATAATAAACTCGCATCTTGAAAAAAATTAGAAAACTTGAACAAGATGTTGAGATTGCAAAAAATAAAATTGATGATTGAAAAATGAGATTACTTGTCCGCAAAAAAGGAAATGATAGTACATCAGTGGACTATCACAGTACGCTAAATATTTGTAAAGCTTAAAAAGTTATAAACAAGTCTTACTGTGGATGTGTCGATAGGCTTTACACGTTTAGTAAATTGTTTCAGGGATATAAACTAAATTTTACAGCTGCTTAAACTTGTGGATTAACATATCTTGGATATATGGACTTAGTACCTCCGAAATTTCGTTTGAAAGATTGCCTGATTCTGAGATACGAGGTCTTTATAGATAGTTGATATCTGGGGTATTATAGAAGTTCTTCTGATTTTGCAGAAGCAATAGCCTAGAACTTCTATAATGCTTTTGCTAAAAATTCCTCAAACTGTATGCAAACTTAAAAATTATCGAAAGATATAGTCATTTGCAATGCTTAAAAGATTCCTTAAATGGAACATACCTTTAAAGACGAGCCTTCAGACAAAGTGTTGATGCATATGTCTTTTGCCTAGGTCATCGTATAAAATCGAGTCTGTATTTCGGAGCAAAATGTCAAAATTAAGTATGTTATGAGTCAAGTTCGCTCGAACTTGTAGTGGGAAGGACAAGTTCGCTCGAACTTGACCTAACCACATTTGGAGCGAACTTGTTCAAGTATAAATATGTGTGTTGTCATTTCATTTGTAACTTCAGAGATTTTGTCACGACAGAGGTGAAGCTCTGTCCAAGTATTTCCAGGATCTGTAATGTTGAAATTAATGAAACGGTGATTAAATAGAAACAAATGAGTGTATCCAATGTCGCCTAAGCAAACGGATTCCGCACGTTTACCTTAGGTTTGTCAGATTAGTGCCTGAACGATTCGTATAACGGACCTATACAAAGAGATGAAGGCTCGACTTTAAGGTGTGTTCCATTTAAGGAATCTTTTCAGCACTGCAAATGATTAGATCTTTCTATACTTTTCAAGATTGCATGCAGTTTAAGGGTTTATTGCGAAAGTATTATAGAAGTTCTAAGCTATTGCTTCTGCAAAATCAGAAGAACTTGTATAATACCCTAGATATCAACTATCTATAAAGACCCATATCTCAGAATCAGACAATCTCTCAAACGAAATTTCGGAGTACTAAGTCCATAAATCCAAGATGATGTTAATCCACAAGATTAAGAAGTTGTAAAATTTAGTTTATATCTCGAAAACAATTTACTGAACGTGTTAAGCCTATAGACACATCCATAGTAAGACTTGTTTATCACTTTTAAACTTTACATTTCTTTAGCATACTGTGATAGTCCACTGATGTACTATCATTTCCTTTTTGTGACACCGAATTCTTTTTGACTTTATCAATGTTTTTGTGCTTTTTGCATTTTTCATATGTTTTTGGATTTTTAAACTTTTCAAATGTTTTTGTATTTTCTCTAACATTTCTCCTCCTAGAATCAAAACCATCTTTTTGTATTTTAGTTTTTAATAAAATTCTAAACTAGAAAGATATAGACAAACCAATGTGGATCACGCGAACTCGTCGTCCGATCCGTATTCAACCTCATCGTCCGCACCTGTCAGCAAATTTTTCACCCCATTAATTCTTAACATGTATTTAAACCGTGATAAAGAAAATGGTTTTGTATAAAAATCAGCCATTTGTTCGTCGGTGTGGATTTTTTCTATTCGCACCAACTTCTTTTCGTAACAGTCACGAATGAAGTGATAACGAATTTCAATGTGTTTTGTGCGTGAGTGATGAACCGGATTTTTGGTTATATCAATGGCTGCCTTATTATCAACATACAGCGGTGTGTCGAGAAATTGCAGATCATAGTCTCTCATTTGCTGTTGTATCCACAAAATCTGTGAACAACAGCTGGAGGCCGAGATATACTCAGCTTCACAGGTAGAGAGAGCGACCGTAGTCTGTTTCTTACACTGCCAGGTGACCATTCTTGTTGCGAAGAACTGGCATCCCGCTGTAGTTGATTTTGAATTCAACCTATCTACACCAAAATCAGAATCAGCGTATCCTGCTAGATCGAAATTATCATTCTTCGGGTATCACAAGCCGGTGCTTGGGCATCCCTTCAAGTATCTGAAGATTCGCTTCACGATCTGCATGTGTGAAATTCTCGGGCTTGACTGATATCTGGCGCATAGGCAGGTAGGATACATGATATCTGGGCGCGATGCCGTCAGATACATCAACGATCCTATCATTGATCTGTAGAGCGTCTCATCAACTTTAGTTCCAGTTTCGTCAATGCAAATCCCGTGATTAAGAGGAGTATATAACGGCTTTGAGCTTTCTATATCAAATTTCTTTAAGATGGTGCACATACTTGGTCTAATGAATAAAAATACCGTCTGGAAGTTGATCTACTTGCAATCCGAGGAAGAATTTCATTTCGCCCATCGAAGACATTTCAAATTTCTTCTTGATGATGCCCTCAAACTCCTTGCAAAGACTATCATTCATTGATCCAAAGATGATGTCGTCCACATAGATTTGAACGTTAATTAGATGACTACCAACTTCTCTGGTAAAGAGAGTACTATCCACAGTTCCTCTAACAAAGCCGTTTCCCACGAGATGTTGTGATAACGTCTCGTATCAAGCTCTCGGGCTTGGTGTAAACCGTAAAGAGCTTTATCAAGAAGATATGCTTTCTTTTTGTTGAGTGGATCGATAAACCCCGGTACTTGTCCGACGTACACCTTCTCGCGTAATTTTCCGTACAAAAAAGTTGATTTGACATCCAACTGATAGACTTTAAATCCTTTCCATGCTGCGAAAGCAAGGAATATACGAATAGATTCTAAACGAGCTACTGGTGCATAGACTTCCGTGTAGTCTATCCCTTCCTGCTGGTGAAATCCCTTGACAACAAGTCGAGCTTTGTTTCGAACTATCACCCCTCGATTGTCTCGCTTGTATTTAAAGACCCATTTAGTATCAATTGCTTTCTGATTTTCAGGTAGGTCTACAAGCTTCCACACTCCTAACTTCTCGAACTGTAACAGTTCCTGTTGCATTGCTTGTACCCAATTTTCATCGCCTAAAGCTTTAGAAACACTTTTTGGCTCCATCTGGGATATGAAACATGAATAGTAGCAATATTCTTGAATTTGAGCAACACGAGTATAGAAACAGCTCAAAGCTTTGTTTATTTGACTCCGTGTTCTCACACCAGCTTGTAATTCGCATATTATAGAATTTGACGGATGATAAGAATATGATCTTGGCATCACTTCGCCTGGAACAACCACAGTATTCTCTTGATTTGTGATATGTTGATCTACCACTACTTCAACTTCAGGAGCATTACTCGGGCTTGTAGATTCATTCAATAAACTTGTAATCTGCTCTGGTTCTTCATCTGAAGAAGATTCTCCATCAGCATCGAATGTTGGAGCCTCATCCGAGTCTGAACTCTGTGCTTCAGAAAGATTAGGATTCACTGTAGTATTGATTCTGTAGTCAGTGTCACTTGATTTGTTTGAATTTCTTGACCACCGCTATTACCTGAACTAGTATTAGAAGAAGATGATCCCAACATGGGTTGATTAACCACAATCAGTCTGACGATTTGCTCTTGATTTGCTTATTGATGAAGATAATATAACGCTGCAATTTCTTCATCGGATGGTTCTTCAGGCAAATCAAATGATTTCCACAAGTCTTGATAGTTGAATAACCATGCATCACCTTTTCTCTGAATAGGATCTGTATAGTTAAAACAATCAACATGTTGCGCTTCAATGACTCTTCTTAATGAAGGAACGTAAACTCTTTGCCATGGACTTGCATATCCGACAAAGAAACCTTCGTGTGATTTAGCTCCAAATTTGCCATCTTGATCAATTACAGTACATGACGCTCCAAATGGTTCTAAGAACTTCAAATTCGGTTTCCATCGGTTGATCATTTCAAAACAGGTCTTCTTCGTTGGTTTTACTGTTAAGACTCTGTTGAGTGTGTAACTAGCCATTGCAACTGCTTCACACAAGAAGCTCACTGGAAGCTTTGAGTCTGCAAGCCTGGTTCTTGCAGTTTCTATAAGGGTCATATTCTTCTGTTCAGTGACACCATTTTGCTGTGGAGTGTAGGGTGCACTAAACTCGTGCAATATCCCTTTAGCATTGCAGAATTCCCTCATTTTGGTGTTTTTAAACTCAGTACCGTTGTCACTTCTAATGCGTCTCACCGGAAGATGGTACATGTTCTCAAGTTTCTTGAAAAGAATCACCAAATTTTCAAACGTCTCATCTTTTGATTCTTGGAAGAATACCCACGAGTATCAGGTATAATCGTCTGTGACTACCAAGTAGTAGAGATCTCCATAAATGCTTCGGACATTCACTGGACCGAAAAGATCCATATGAAGTCTTTTGAGAGGCAACTTTATCGAATAGAGAATCTTTTTCGGATGAGATTTCTTGATCTGCTTTCCCTTTTTACACTCGAGGCAATTAACTGACGTATGAAAACTTTTCAGATTCACACCTTCTACCAAATCGTTATGCACCAAATGATTCATCTTTCTTAGGTGAATGTGGCCCATCTTTCTATGCCATAAGATTGACTCCTTCTCAGTAGCTTTCGAGACAAAAGATTGTGTCGTTTTTGAGGAAGTAGTAGCATTTCCCATGTCAAGAACATACAAATCATTCTCTCTTGGTGCACGCATGAGTATCCACTCGTCTAGTATTTTGAAACCCAGTTTGATGATCATGCATTCTTTATTGTTGAAGTGGACGGTAAACTTCTTATCACAAATTTGAGAAATACTCAGAAGGTTGTTCTCAAGCTCCGCAATGTAGTTCACTTGATCAAATGAAACAACTCCGTTAGAGAGCTTTCCCTAGGCGACAATCCTTCTACCTTGGTTTCCAGCAAATCCAACATATTTGCCATTGAGAGCTTTTATGTCGAACAAGAGCGCTTTCATTCCTGTCATATGTCTGGAAGCTCCACTATCCAGAATCCACTTGGAAAGTACGGATCTGTGGAGCCCCTGCACATTTCAACAATTAGTTAAACAGCACGACCCAAGCCTTCTTGGTCTTGGGTTGAATTCGATAACCATCATCGTAATCAAATTCACGCTCGTCAGCATAATCAAATTCATATTCATCATCTGGATTTTCTTCGATGTTTATGTTTGAAAACTCCACTTTCTTTGTATCTTTCAAACTGTTACCACTTGTAGCTTTGATAGTTCCAGACTTGATTTTAGATTTTGATTCTTTCATGCTATCACTAGTCTTAACAGACTCGGACTTAATGATTTCAGATGTTGTTGACCTTTTCTTCGCAACCCAGGCTTGTGATTTGATATTAGCCTTTTTGATATAAAACTTTGTTTCGTTTGCTTTTAAAGATTCTCCTTTTTCGAACGTTGAATTTTCGAATTTCTTTTCAAAAGTTCGTTTCATTTCTTCTTTGTCAACATTTCTTTTTAAGATTCTTATTTTCCCACTCTCTGGTTGCTTTGGTTTTTCAACATCTGAACTTTCTTTCCTTCGAAGATAAGGCGGTTTAGATTTCGGACACTTCCGTGCAATATGACCAACTTCTTTGCACTTGAAGCAAATCTGATTATCATGTGAATGTCCACTAGTGGATTTTACACCACTTGTGGCTTTCGCCTTATCTCAAAGTTCTTTCTGTTTCTTAAACTCGTCATTTGATTGCTTCCCAATCAAACTCTCCTCGTGAACCGTGCTTGTCCCATAAACAAATTTCATGTTTTTCTCTTTGTACTCGTGAAATGGTGACTTTTTCTTAACCGGTTCTTCTTCTTCATCTAGACCCAACCCAGCTCTCTGGTTTTCCGAATGATCACCACCCTATCTCCGGTAGTTATTGTAATTTCTTTTGGGTTTAGAATAGAATTTCTTTTCATTTTTCTCCAGGTCACCTGATGTGACTTCAACCAGTTTAAACAGTTTATCCAATTGATCTTCTTTGACGTTCCGAATCGGAAAACTATCATCAAATATAATCTATCAGATTCCTTAACCCTGTACATGACAACGTTAGGATCATCACATAGATCATCTTCCGATGATGTCTCGTAATTTTCAGAATTTGTGTCAGAACTGTTCAAACTCGAGGTGGCGCTCTCAAAGCTGCCATCATCAGAATCGTTTAGAACATTTTCAGCCACCTTTTTCACTACCGCATTGTCATCATCTGATTTAGTATAGACTACATCAATGTTCTTCGGCAACTCATTTTTCTTTTCAGATAACAACTCAATGTTGAGTGCCTTATCCATCCCATCAACAGTTTTGCGACAATACTTCTCGCAAAGGGGTGGAGGAACATTGTTGTATTCTTTACAATTTTCTTTTTAGGTTTTTCTTCCGATGGAATTGTGGGAAGAATGTGATCAATGACATACGGGTTAGTTGAATAACTTCTCAAAAGTTGTTGAACACGTTCTATTTCAATTTTCATGTCCTAGAGTTGTTGTTTGGTTTTAGTAATGGTGTTAATATAGATGTTTATTGCTTTTTGTTTATCCATTACTGTACCTTTCAACATCCTTATGGTATCATGTTGTTCAATATTATTTCTATCGAGCCTGCCATAATCATCTTTAATTTTGTCATACGCTTCCTTCATTGTACGTATTTGAAATGTTCGTTATGTACATTGAGTTCAGCGATGATTTGTGATTTTTCGGCGCATTTAGCACATGGCTTAGTACATTTTGTGCAAGGTTTTTCAACCTCTACAACTTGTACTTTGACAACTTCCTTTACCTCTGGACCTACCTTTGTTAGATTTTCCATCAAAGCTTTATCAGCAATGTCCTTGAGGTTTTCAGCATTCATTTCTTGAGTAACATCAATGACTTCTTCAGCAATATATTTCTCCTCGGCAACTTGCTCCTGAGAACTTCCGTCAAAGTGACCTGCAAAACTATCACAAGAGTTAGGAGATAAAATGCCTTGATTCTGCATGTGAATATACTCCTCTTCCTCCGTTTTTGTTGCAGATACTGTTCCAGTAAAATATTCTCAAGAGCAGTTGCTTCTTCGGCAGATGTATCTTCAACAATTTGAGCCATCAATGCAACTCCGGTCTTCTTACCGATATAAGAATTCCAGTCGAAACCATTATCTTCGTTTGATGCAACCATAGCTTTCTCAGTGTTGCTACTATTTGGTTTCTCTTGAATTTCGATCTGAGTCTTCTTTGGAAAAGGCTTGTACTGAAGTAACTTCTTGTAATACTCATTGCCTCCTCCGAATGGACTTTGATTTCCTGTTGCTTCAGGGTTTTTGCATTCTCTCTTGAAATGTCCTTTCTGTCGGCATCTGAATCACGTGACTTCTGTTTTATCGAACCCTAGTTTATTGCTCGAATTTCTGATACCTCGGCCTGTGAGTGCAACAAACTTTGTCACTCAGAATTATCGAACCCTAGTTTATTGCTCGAATTTCTGAATTTCCGACACCACTTTATGTCCATCAGTTCAAGCTCTTCTTCGTCCACCTGATCGTAGTCTTCGGCGGTCATCTCGGAATTGCCAATCTTTCCAGCTACAAGACTTTCATAAGATTCTAGAAAAGTGGCGAGAAGTGACATGTGTTGTTTTGCAACTTGCTCAAAAACAACATTGTTAAGATTCACAGCAATGTTACACTTGTACACATTTGAATCAGAATTTGTTTGTTGGTTCTGATTTGCTTGACTCTGATAAGATGAATTTGAACCAGTGCTTGAGAACGAAGAGCTCCATGGACTTTGATCATATTGAGGATATGATTGGTTCTGATTCTGCTGCGAATGGTTCGAAGAATTCAAATTCGTGTTGAATGTTGTCTTAATCTTTGGGCTTGAGATGTTGTCTTGCATTCCGGTTTGTAATACAGACCAACATCTTGAAAAACATTTGCATTTTTAGATTTTGCGATCTCTAGAAGTTCCATTTCATGGCCTTCGAGTTTGTCGATGAATGTAGACAACTTGAAGAATTCCCAATTAGCACTTTCTTTTAGAACCATCAGGTAAGTAGTCCACTCTCCGTCAGGTAACGCATCTGCAAGCTTGTCGATGTATTCTTGTTCCGTCTTCTCAAGACCGTGTCTTCTCATTTGGACTTTTAGATGACAGAAATGCTCAATCATCTGCTTCATAGTCTCTCCCTTCAACATGTTAAAGTTATCGAACTCCTTCATAATGAGAGCTTTCTTACTCTTGATCATCTCTGCGCTTCCTTGGTATTTCTTTTGCAGCGATAACCAGAGTTCTCTCGCAGTCGTGTATTCTGGCAACAGAACTAGAATATCTTCTTTAACAGATTGTTGAATGAGACTGATCATCTTTTTCTCAGCAATGTCGTCATCTTTCTAAATTGTGGAGTACTTGTACTTCTCCAGAACTTGCTGATTTTCGTCCATCGGAACTGTATAACCTCTTTCAATCGACACCCAGCGTAAGAAACGCATGGCTTGAACCCAATATGTAAACTTCTCCTTCCATCCTTCATACTCGTCCATGCTCATTAGCTTTTGCGGTTTAACGGTCGTGCCCATCTTGTTGTCAAGATTAACTTGTTGAATCACGTTGGCATTGGATGTACCCACTCCAGACATAAATGCTTTCTGAATATCATCCATCACAAATAACGAGACACGTCTGAAAACACGTTAAACTTTTTAAAAATGTTAGATTTACTACAAGTTCGGTCGAACTTGTAGTTGAGAATGAAGAATTCAGAATTTATTCACAAGTTCGGTCGAACTTGTGATTTTGATATGAGATTTTTCCCTGAACAACCTCGGGCGAACTTAACCTAAATTTCCTTGATATTAATCAAGTTCGGATGAACTTGATATAAACTCAATGAATATTTGGTAAGTTCGAGCGGACTTGACAATAATTCTCTCAAAAATGCCTTAAGTTCGAGCGAACTTAGCGAAATTTTATCAAAAAACACCTCAAGTTTGAGCGAACTTGGTAAAAATTTCACTCACAAAGTGACTTTTTACCTCAAGTTCGGTCGAACTTGTCTAACAAGTTCGATGAAGAGGGTTTTGAAAAACATGGTTTTTGCATAATTTTGACAACAATTCGTTTGATTTTAGACTCCAAACTCTCAAGGGTTTATCTATGATGTATTTAACATGTCAAATTGAAAATTGGACAGAATTTGCCTGTGAATTCTTCATTTTTGTGTAAAAGTAACGAAAAATAGTATAATTGAGTAGAATTAGAAGTGTTCTTGTCTTGATATCAATCAAATCAAGCTATTCTAGCTCTGATACCACTTGTAGGACCGATCCTCGATGCTTAGGAACCTAGATTTGATATCTATTGTCCATAATAGCGGAAATATTACGACAAGTTTACCAATAGACAAGAATTAATCAGTTAAACGTCAATTTTATTGATTAAACTTCAAGAATCCAAATTGATAGAGCTTCGCCTCATAGATGCCAAAGTTACAAATGAGAGAGACAAGCTATTTATAGACTTGCAAGTCCGCTGGTGGAGGAGTGAAGTTCGGGCGAACTTGCTAAGGCAAGTTCGGCCGAACTTGACATTACATGTAAATCTCCAGCGAACTTGACTACAATATACATAAATACTCGATTTCGCTAGCCTATTTAACTCTAATCTATACAGACTCGATATAAGACTAAGACATAGACATTATGCACCAACAAATTCTCAGTGATAGGTTGGTGTGAAGAACTGGTTAGTGTCTATTCTAAATCAGTTGCTTTCAACAAAGGTACAATGGTGGGTGGTAGTTTCTTTATTGGAGAGGGTTGTGGAGATGAAAGAGACATTGCCCTGGGAGAAGGGATGTGGAAGATAGAACCAAGTGGATCTAGAGCTTCATAAAGTGGTGTCCCTGTGCCTACACCTTATCCTAATGTGAGGATGAAGGAGTAGTTTGGTATTCAGGTTGAGATTCTAACATCTGCTGTGAAGAAGTGGCAGCAGTATTTTCAGGTGACTTTTGTGTTGTGACTTGGTTATCTTCTGGGATCTCATCTTCCAGAAGTCCCTTTTATTCTTTGGTTTGGAGGGCTTTTTGGATTTTGTTTTGGTTTTCTTTTTGGAAATTTTTGATGTGGGTTTCAAGACACTGGTTGTAGTGCCCTGATCACCAAGAGCAGTGGGCTCAGTAGCAAGAGGTTGAGATTGAACATTTTGCTCATTTAAAACAGGCTCAGCCTCATCTACTTGTGTTTTCTTATCTTGATTGTTATTCTGGTAAAAGTTTCATGATTCAGGCTGCCAGCAGAGACAACGGCGCCAAGTTTAGCATCATCACCAGTTACCTGGTTTTGGATGTAAACACTCAAGAATCTTGGATGCATCAGAAAAGCCTTTTGGGTTTTATATTGTTAAAATTTTCCACTAGATCATTGAACAAGACTTGGGAGTAATTAAAATCTGAGTTTGTTAAAATAGCATATCCCAAATATTGTATGTTCAATGGGATTTCATTGAAAGCAGTGGTCTTTGCAGATAAGCATGTGAGAAGAGTAAGAAAGAAAAATCTCATCTTATCAGGAAAATTAGGTTTAAAAATTGTTTTACCTTTAAGTTGGCTAATGTAACCTCTTTCTACAAACTCAGCATGCATCTCCTGTATTGAGAATGATACTTGATGATCGAGCTCATTTAATTGATGACTTCTGAGATCGTCTTAGGGCTGATTTGCATCAGTGTTTTGTCCTCAGCATTAGCCTAAAAATGTCGAAGAGTATCAAGATAGATAGGGGCTTTAACTACCAACACATCTTTAAATTTCGAATCTTTCAAGATTTTAATCATAGCATGATATCTCGTGTTTGCTTCGGTAGTTTCGAGTATGGCTGTGTAGTTGTGTGGTGTTTTGATGATCAGAGTCATTGGTGCAGATTTGGGTTCGGATTTGGATTTTGTTTTAGGTTTGGAAGAAG
The DNA here is from genome assembly GCA_947069175.1 of Scalesia atractyloides. NCBI lineage: Eukaryota > Viridiplantae > Streptophyta > Magnoliopsida > Asterales > Asteraceae > Scalesia > Scalesia atractyloides. The sequence goes on from CAMTDV010000019.1 coordinate 17,951,065, forward strand.
ATTTGGATTTAGAAGAAGAAGTCATGGTGAATAACCGCTTTGAAGAATTTTGTTATTTGAATTCAATACGGCAAACCTCTATTTATGGATAGAACAGGGTTTTATAAAGTGAAAAAGTGATGATGACGTGGCAAGATCTGACGGCTATCATCTGTCTACGTGTATCCTCTGATGAGTATGGAAGACAGTTGTTATGAGAACCACTGTTGTGTCTCAACAGTGGATGGGAACCGTGTTTTGAGAATACACTAACAATGGATAAGGTCGACGCAGTGGTTTGACAAAGTAGAGGATACACTTCACCAGTGGATAGATTTTCCAAGCCTATCAGTGCTTTGAGAAAACAGTGGTTTGAACAGACTTTTGAGATTTATTGAAAAACTTCAATTTTGGCTATTTTTATGGATGGATTTTTTATTTTCTGAAAACATTTTATTGCTATTTACACATGGAACACAAAAAGTTTGTTTTCTATCCATGTTTAGCATTCCAATTCTTGAGATCAAACTTTCAAAAGTAGATGTATCTAATGCTTGGTTAGAACATCTGCTAGTTGATCTTTAGTATGGATATGTTGTAAAGAAATCAAACCTTTTTCATAGCAATCTCTCACAAAGTGATGTTTGATGTCAATATGCTTTGTTATGGAGTATGAGACAGGTTTTTTGATGATATTTTCAGCTGCTTGACTGTCTATCTTGAGATGAGTCTTTAAAGGAGTTATACCGAAATCCAATAGTTAGTTCTGAAGCCACAAGAGTTGAGCAGTGCAACTTGCGGCAGCAATATATTCTGCCTCAGCTGTTGATGTAGAGACTGCAACTTGCTTTTTGCTTTGCCAGGACACTAGGCAATCACCTAGGAACTGAACTCCTCCTGATGTGGACTTCCTTGTGGTGTGGCAACCAGCAAAATCACTATCTGAGTAACCTGAAAGCTCAATGTTCCATTAGCAGGATACCAGATACCAAGTGTGGGATCTGAATATCCTTTTCATAACAATTAAGTTTGACTTTCTAGGTGCTGACTGGGATCTGGCACAAATACATGTTGCAAACATGATGTCTGGCCTAGAAGCAGTTAGGTACAACAAGGACCCAATTGTTGATGCACTTTGTGTTCGTCACTTGTCGAATAGGCTAGATAAAGCGTGTGTTGAATATTATATAGGTTAGAATCGAACACACGACCAAAATACGGAGTTTTCAGTGTAAAAGGGAACAAGTTCGCTCGAACTTGACCTGTGGAGGTCAAGTTCGCTCATGATGGTGATGTTGATGTCAAGTTCGGCCGAACTTGATTAGGTCACGTTCGCCCGAACTTAGATGCTTACCAGCGAACTTCACATCCTATAAATAGGTGGTGTGTGTTCATTTGTCATTTGAGTTTTTGCCATCCCTACGGGGAGGTACTGCCAGATTCTCTCCAGGAACTCCGGCAGCTGGACTTATAAAGATGTATACTCTTTCGGTATGAAGAAGACTTCCGCTGCATTCAACTTCTACTCCTCTATGTAATAACATTCTACCGAATCGGTTTACGTTTACGCATTAACTTCCATCTAGAACTGCCTGATCACGGACCTTCAATTGGTATGAGAGCTACGGTTATCACCTACGCTCATGAATTTGGACATTTATGGACATTAGGAGGGGTTTTGGACGTAAAATATGAAATAAACATACAATCCACGGACAAAATCTAAAACTGAACGGATAGGATTGTTAGAAAACCATTTTCGACCAATCTATGGTGGAATCATCTCGAAATTCGAAGAAATAAGGATTTTGGATCGAAAAATGTGAAAAAAGGATAATTTGGGGGACCAAGTTCGACCGAACTTGACAAGAATTTTCAAGATTTCTCATTAAGTTCGACCGAACTTGACATTTTTTGACCAAGTTCGCCCGAACTTGGTTAATTTTCATGAAATTTCATCAAGTTCGCCGAACTTGAATGAAATTTCATCAAGTTCGCCCGAACTTGTAGTCAAGTTCGATTGAACTGGGTGTTTGGCCAACCAAGTTCGCTCGAACTTGACTGGATTTTAATGAAATTATGTTTACAAGTTCGCCCGAACTTGTTTTTTTAGTTTCTTATCCTTTGATACAAGTTCGCCCGAACTTGTCCAATGCCTAAAAAATAAATAAAATAAAAAATTTATTGCTCGGTTTGATGAGACTGGTGTCTAGAAAAAATTTGGTGATAGAAAATTTTTTCGAAATTTTAACGTCCGATACTGACTGTTCAGGGACACCGGTGGAGGCCTTAGAGAGAGGCTGGGATGATGAGGTTAGAGATGGTTGAAGATGAGAAGGTAGTCATTGATACCAAAGCAATTTGGTGACATTAGGGTTGAAGACTACCAATGGGCCTTAAAGTAAATTACGCATTTGTTAAATACTGAAAATTCTAGATTTGAGGGGGAATTTCAGTGTAAAAATTGGTATGGTCAGAATTTGCAAAAATGAGGGGGAATAAAAAATTTCAATATTTGAAGATTCCGGCATTTTTGAAATTCATGAATGCTGCCACAGTATCCTGGTGGTTACCGATTACATATTATCGGGAAATGCAGAGGATCGAGATTCATTGAGTGATCACAGGAAGTTTCGATTATTCAGTTCATGATGCAGAGTGATGCTTAAGGGTTAGAGTCCTGATCTCCGGTGAAGGAACAGTTAGCTGGGTTAGCAGTCGTTAGTACCAGTGAGGAACTGAGAACGTTCAAAACGTTCGGTGATGATCTTAGGAATTAATGACTAGCTCCGAAGACGGATGGTTTCAAAATTACCAAGGAAATATGATGATAGCCTTTGGTGGCCATTATTTTTAGTCTTCAAGCAGATGAATCATTCTTATCTTTGGACTAACCGTCGTTAGATGATGATGTTTGGTGATTAAGTGGCGCTGGTCTACCGGAGATAGCTATATGTCTGTTATTGTGACTGAAGAGGAAGAATGTGATTTTGATCATGGACGAGTGATTCTCAGATTTGAAGTGTTACCAGATGATTTGGTTCTGATGTTGATTTACTGATTGAAAAAGATTACCGATTTGCTGATCAGGAGTGATTACGGAAATTGGGATTTCAGATTTTTGCGGGTAAACATTGATTTGAAGTTTACCGGTGTGGTATTTTGAAGTTTCTATCAATTGCCGGTTGAGTTTTGAAGATCGGAAGATCGAGCATGGGAGATATGCGCTAAACTGAACGCGGATGTGGTTAAAGTTGAAATGGAGAAGCTGCATTGATGAACTTCAAATTGGTGTCTATTCAAGATAATCTGTCGGTCAAGCAAATCAGAGGAGGTTGGAAACTGTGCAACAAATATCTGAACTGGAGATTTTAGGGGGATTTAGATGTTGATAATGCAAACCCGAATCATCAATTAAGGGGGAATTTGTTGACACGTTTTGACGACATCGGCAAACACCTTGATTGAAGTTGCAGAATATTCAAACACGGCTCACGTTTGAAGACCAAGATTCGACAGTAACAAACAAGGGGGAATCTGTTGATGCACTTTGTGTTCGTCACTTGTCGAATAGGCTAGATAAAGCGTGTGTTGAATATTGTATAGGTTAGAATCGAACACACGAGCAAAATACGGAGTCTTCAGTGTAAAAGGGAACAAGTTCGCTCGAACTTGACCTGTGGAGGTCAAGTTCGCTCGATGGTGATGTTGATGTCAAGTTCGGCCGAACTTGACTAGGTCAAGTTCGCCCGAACTTAGATGCTTACCAGCGAACTTCTCATCCTATAAATATGTGGTGTGTGTTCATTTGTCATTTGAGTTTTTGCCATCCCTGCGGGGAGGTGCTGCCGGATTCTCTCCAGGAACTCCGACAGCTAGACTTATAAAGATGTATGCTCTTTCGGTATGAATGAAGACTTCTGCTGCATTCTACTTCTACTCCTTTCTGTAATAACATTCTACCGAATCTGTTTACGTTTACGCATTAACTTCCGTCTAGAACCGCCTAATCACGGAACTTCACCAATCATACTTCTATAAAGAGTTTGATCAACCAAGTCATCTTTGTCCTCAACAGTGACAAGCTTTGAGGTTGTCATGGGTGTGCTACAAGGTTTACAGTCATTCATATCAAATTTGTTAAGTAGTTCTTTGACATACTTATTTTGATGAATTAAAGTGCCATTGTGCTTTTGTTTAACTTGAAGACCAAGAAAACATTGTAGCTCACCCATTGCACTCATTTCAAACTCTGCTGCTATGAGTTTTCTGAACTCTTCACACATGGCAATGCATGTGGATCCAAATATGAAGTCATCCACATAGATTTGGACAAGCATCAAATTCTTTTCCTCTCCATTTCAAAAATAATGTTTTATCAATTTTACCTCTTGAAAATCCAATGGATAAAAGAAAGTGGATAGAGTTTCATACCAGGCTCTGAGTGCTTGTTTAAGACCATACAGTGCTTTGTTTAACCTGTACACATGATCAGGATAGAATGCATCTTCAAATCCAGGAGGTTGACACACATACACTTCTTCCTTGATCTTTCCATACAAGAATGCACTTTTGATGTCCATTTGATACACTTTGATGTTGTGGTTGGCAGCAAAGGCTAAGAACAGCCTGATGGCTTCTAACCTTGCAACAGGAGCAAAGGTTTCATCATAGTCAATACCCTCTTCCTGTTTGTAACCTTGAACCACGAGCCTTGCCTTGTTCTTGACAACAATACCCCTTTCATCAGTTTTATTCTTGAAGACCCACTTTGTGCCAATAGGACATACATCCTTAGGCAGTGGTACAAGTTCCAATACTTGTTGTCTTTTGAACTGAAGGAGCTCCTCTTGCATAGCTTCTACCCAACTATTGTCTCTTAGTGCCTCTTGGTACTTGACAAGTTGTGTGAGTGATAGAAAGCCAACAAAAAGACAAATGTTTTGGGATTGGCTTCTTTTGAGCACTCCCGCATTGATGTTGCCAATAACTTGATCTAATGGATGGCTTTTGAGGAAGATCAAATCACCGTGATATGGAATGATTGCATTTTGAGGTGAAGGTTGCAAATGTGTATTATCTGACCTAACCTCTACCGGTGAATTTGAAGTTCAAGCCTCTTATTGGAATGGTGGTGGAGGTATGGGAGGTATGGATGAGTGATTGTGTTGATTTTTGTCCATATTGTGTGGACTTTTAACAACACTGGTTTGGTTTTGAGAACTAGCAGAGGTTTGTGGATCAACAACTGTTGAGCCAGCAGAGCTTTCACCATTGTTCCTAACATCTGCTCCTCTGGTAGCATGACTGACTTTGACGTTTGGAAGGACACAGTCATATCCTTGATCTTGATGTGTTGATTGTGATAGACCTGCATGATTAATCTTAACAGACACATCTTCAAATTCAAAGTTTCAAACAACTCAGCAGGATTTGATGGGATTTTCAATGAAGAATTTCATTGAACTTCACATTCAAAGTTTTTTCAACACACTTTGTCGTAGAGTTAAAAACTCTATAGGCTTTGACAGTGGTTGAGTATCCCAGAAAATAACCACAATCAACATTGGCTGCAAACTTTGAAATTGAATCTTTTAAGTTTAGAGTGAAGCATGGACAACCAAAAACTTTGCAATATAAGATCAGAGGTTTGATTTTGTAAAGAATTTCATAGGCAGTCTTTTGATGCCTAGGTTTAATCAAAACTCTGTTTTGAACATAACAAGCAGTGTTTACAGCCTCTGCCAAAAGGACAAGGGTAAACCTGAGTCTGCAAGCATAGTTCTTGCTGATTCAATTAAAGTTATGTTTTTCCTTTCAGCCACCCCATTATGTTATGGAGTTCTTGGGATGTTGTATTGCCTAACAATCCCATATGACTGTGACCTAACCTCTACCGGTGAATTTGAAGTTCAAGCCTCTTATTGGAATGGTGGTGGAGGTATGGGAGGTATGGATGAGTGATTGTGTTGATTTTTGTCCATATTGTGTGGACTTTTAACAACACTGGTTTGGTTTTGAGAACTAGCAGAGGTTTGTGGATCAACAACTGTTGAGCCAGCAGAGCTTTCACCATTGTTCCTAACATCTGCTCCTCTGGTAGCATGACTGACTTTGACGTTTGGAAGGACACAGTCATATCCTTGATCTTGATGTGTTGATTGTGATAGACCTGCATGATTAATCTTAACAGACACATCTTCAAATTCAAAGTTTCAAACAACTCAGCAGGATTTGATGGGATTTTCAATGAAGAATTTCATTGAACTTCACATTCAAAGTTTTTTCAACACACTTTGTCGTAGAGTTAAAAACTCTATAGGCTTTGGCAGTGGTTGAGTATCCCAGAAAATAACCACAATCAACATTGGCTGCAAACTTTGAAATTGAATCTTTTAAGTTTAGAGTGAAGCATGGACAACCAAAAACTTTGCAATATAAGATCAGAGGTTTGATTTTGTAAAGAATTTCATAGGCAGTCTTTTGATGCCTAGGTTTAATCAAAACTCTGTTTTGAACATAACAAGCAGTGTTTACAGCCTCTGCCAAAAGGACAAGGGTAAACCTGAGTCTGCAAGCATAGTTCTTGCTGATTCAATTAAAGTTATGTTTTTCCTTTCAGCCACCCCATTATGTTATGGAGTTCTTGGGATGTTGTATTGCCTAACAATCCCTTTTGACTCACAGAAAACATCCAACTCCCTATTCCTAAACTTTGTCCGATTGTCACTTCTAAAATTTTTTACTGGTAGGTCAAATTGCTTTTCAACTTGTTTTACAAAATTTTGCAAAATGCCGACAGTTTCATCTGTAGAATGCATGAAGAAAGTCCATGTAAACCTTGAAAAATCATCAACAATGACCAAACAATACCTTCTCTTTGTGAGACTCGTGATTTTTACAGGGCCAAACAAATCCATGTGCAACAATTGTAAGCACTGGGTTGTTTTGGACTCTTCAATGGATTTGTAAGAGCTTTTATGTTATTTACCTTTTAAACAGGAAACACAATTCTCTTCACAGGAAAATTGTTTTTGAGGCAAACCTCTTACAAGACTTTGTTTTGAGAGAGTGGAGATAGTTTTTTGATTTGTGTGTCCAAGTCTTCTATGCCATAACCCTGTCTCTTTGTTTGATGCAACTGAGAACAGGCGTGCATTAGACATTGGATTATCTTTTAACATATCAACCACATACACATTGCCACTCCTGTGAGCAACAAGTTGTGCTTTACTCTCAGCAATGATTTGATCAATCTTTTTAACAACCTCTGGTCCTATAATTTGACATGTTTTCTTTGTAAAGAAGGATCCATATCCTTTGTCACTCATTTGTGAAACACTCAAAAGATTGAATTTTAGATTATCAATGAGGTTAACATTTTCAAATTTGAGTTTCCCAGCTTGAACACACCCAGACCTTAACACCTCCCCTTTTGAATTATTACCAAAGGATATATCACCCGTCCATGAGCATTGAAATCTTTGAGCATGGATTTACATCCTGTCATGTGCCTGGAGCCTCCACTATCTACATACCATAGACTATTAAGGCAAGTAGAAGCTCCCTGTACACAAGTAAATAATTAGTTCAGGTGGGTTTCCAAAGCCAAAATGGCTTTGGATGGGGTCACAGATGGTCCAATCTCAAATTCAGGAGAATGGTCAGTGGTTTGAGTTTGTCTTTGTAACCACTGCTATGAACCATTTCCTGTCAGATTTTTGTAACCATAAGGATGCCTATTGACTCTTGGCTTTGAGGGTTTTTTGTAACCCTCATAACTAAGAGGAACCTTTTGATAAACAGGTTGGCCATATCCTCTTGGAAACCTGTTTGCAGGTGGTACATCTGGCTCTGGTACCTCTCTGGGAACAGAGGTTTTGGTCAGTGCTTTTGTAATAGATGTTTCAACTAGTTCAAAGGTCTCTTAGATTTGTATATAGCAGAGCTTGAACCTTGACTTTCAAGAGCTTTTGTTTTGATTTCTTTTACCTTTTCATCATAGGTTTTAAGATAAACACACTCCTGAGTCTTGTGATTGGTTTTCTCACAGATGATGTATTTTGAGGAATTTGGGATCACACAAGTTTTGTTAATGTCATAAGCTCTCAAAAGAAAACAGTTTTCAGATACTTGATTTCTTTTCTCACAAAAATTACAAAACAAGTTTTTAATCTTTTCATTCTTCCTTTTATCAGACTTCTTTCCAGCAGATGTTGTAACATCTGCTGGAAGATCTTTAATAGGAATGACCCTTGCTTTTGGTGCCTTAACACCATCAGTGGTTGTGAAGACCATTGGCTTGAAATTTTCTAAAATGTCACACTCATCTGACCAAGTTGGTTTGAACTGATATTTCTCAACCTCTCCAAAAGCTGAGGAACCTTCATGTTTTTCCAAAATGATCTTGTTTCTATTTTTATCAGTGACTTTTATCTCTTCACCCGCCAAATTTTTGGGAACAACTTCAACCAACCCAGATTCAATTTTTGCACCATTTTCAGAAATTTGATCATTGTTTTTAAAACCATACCAAATTTTATGTTGCTCTTGATCTGTTTATCTAACATGATCTCATAACCTTTGCAAGACTCAATCCATTTTTCACATGTGATTTGTGTGGATTCTAACTCCTTTTTGCAAACTTGGTATTTATCTACCATAGTTTGGAGTTGGTCTTTGGTTATGCTTGCCTCATGCTTCAGGCTGCTGATTTCAGAATCTTTGTTAACCAACTTTGTTTCAACTCTTTTGTGAGTTATTTAAAATTTAGTTCCTCTTCCAAAATTTTGTTTCTAAGGTTTTCATTTACCCTTTTTATGTTTCCAAAAGCTATGATGCATTTTTCAGAACATAGATCTTTGAGAATCTAGGGTGATACCTTAGAAGCAGCCATGAGAGCACAGTAACAGTCATCTTCACACACATCTGAATCCCATGGACCAGATAGAGATTTCTTATCTTCATCAACAGTATCATTTGTAACCACTGCCTCATCACAACTATGACATTCATCAGACTTAGAAAGTTGTTCCACAGACTCATCACCTTCAACAATTGTCTCTAAGGCCATTAAACACATATTTTCATTTTCAAAATCATTTTTGGCCATTAGAGTAAAGTTTTCATCAGTTAATTCCTCTGGTAAACTACTCCAATCTACAAAGCCTTGAGTGAAAAAGCTTTGCTTGTTAACCTCCGCCGGAGCAGTGGTTTGAGTAGTTTGAGTGATATGTGGTGCTTGTTGCACATGCACTTGAGGAGGTGGTGCTTGGACATACTGAATTTGTGGAACAGTGGTTTGAACATAGTGCACAGGAACAATGGTTGCTGGGTGGGCAAAGTGAGCAGTGTTTTGAACTTGATGAGCAGGGGTATATTGGGAATACTGGGTAGTGCTTTGTGTGTGCTGAGGTCTAGGGCCAGGATGTGTTACAATTGGTCCAGGATTTCGAGATCTGCTGTGATACCCATGATGAAACCAGGTACACCTTCAACGGTCTAAAACTTTAAAGCATGCTTAAAAACAATAATTGTGCGAAAACCCTAAACACATGCATGACTTGTGTGCTATGCTAAACGATATTTTTTATGTCTCGGAGGAATCCGAGAGCACGTCATGGTTAATATGACACTATTAAGGACCAATGGTGCGAGGTTGTGTCCTTAGCCTGTAACAACGTGTTAAACGGGAGCGTTTCGTTTAACAGCGCATTAAACTTTGACGATGATTATTAGGCCAGCGGTAGGGCTATTTAATATTCTGAGTTCACAAAACATCTTAGTTATGTGCCTTAAACCATGACGTAAGATTTGAAGCAAATCGGAGCTCGGGCACGCAAACTGAGGTAGCTTCCCGGTTAGGGAAACACCTTTGTTTTGAAAGCAACGAAAGACAAACCAAACATGCAAGGAACGGTCAATGAAGCCTAAAAATACTTAAACTACCCTAATACAAGGCTATTATGATTAAAACGTAACCCTGTTCGGGTTTCGAGACGGTTATGCACGGTTTTTAAAACCGAGTCTTTTAACACTAAAAACGCGAAAAAGGAGTCCGTGTCACAAATCGGGGACGCGTATGGGACCCGAAAACAAACCTAAACGCAAAACCGAAGATAAACATCATCTTTTTATCTCGAAAAACAAAGCACGACAAAGCGGGGGGTGGGGTAGAGGTACCCCCACTTGGCCCTCCCCCCCCCTTGATATATATTTTTTTTATTTTTTTCTTCATTTTCACCTCAAATCTGCTCAAAAACTTCAACAACAGAGCTGATCTTCCCCTTATTCCAGCCAAATCAAAGGTATTATTCAAGATTTACATGGTTTTGATGATAATTTCTTGTGAAAACATGATCTAGACAAAGAAAACCCTTTTTAATCCATGATTTTGGATGATTTAAACATGATTATTGGCTGAATAAGATCACATCATGGATTCCCTGATGTTATATGATAGCAAGGATCACAAAACTTTGTCTTTTGATACCCTAGTCGACCCCTAATCGACCAAAATCGAATAACAAAGTTATGAACCGAAAAACCATGAAACAAGGCTTGATTGACTAGAATTATGGTATGTTTCGATTGTAATTGATGTGTATGTACTGAATATAGCACCCACACACTTCTGGACTCAAGAGAAACGCCCGAAAACAAAGCTTGCGCTAGGTAAAACGCCCGAAACCTTCGCCTAGAATAGGCAGAATAGTGTTTGAACTATAACTTGGTCCGTGATGCTTAGATTCAGCTGAAATTCGGTGTGGTGATGTAGGGTATTTTCAGGAGTGTCCACATAAAATTTTAAAATTTTTGGAATTTTCTATGATTTGTGGTGACTTTTTGACTATTTTACCGAATGAAATCCAGAAAAATACCAAACAGAGTCAATAAATCACCAAAATTTATATGAACACTAAGGAACATATAGGAATGCTCTGGAAAGTTTGGGAGTCAATTAATTGAATTTAATTCGGATTAAAAATCCGCGTTTTTGGGAGGTTTCAGTAGCCTGAAACGCACTGAAACGAAATCGGAAAAATCCCAATTTTTTGCAGGGAGTTCCTGGACATATAAAGAGATTTTTGAAATATTTTGAGAATTTTTGGATATCGGATGATAAACAACGTGAATTTTTTGGTTAAATACTGTTTTACGAATAATTTGTTTGAAAAATTAAAATGGCTAAATAAATTCCCAAATTATTTTTCCCATAATCTACATATTTATTGACTTGTATAAAAAATTTCAGAATTTTATTCAACTTATGGACTAACAGGGAATTTACGGAATTAAAAACGGTTTATTTTAAACTTATTTCGGCAGTGTATCGTACAACGAACCTGCCGGAACCGGGAACTGACCGAACCCGGCATTTACTGTAACTGGAACAATGGGAGCAGTCCGGGTGCTTCTAGGGTCGTTTGGACACTAGGAGTGCGTCCAATGCCGGTTCGGGAGAATCCCCGACGGCGAAAGCGGAAACTCAATTTTGGGCAACCTGGACTCCTCAAGCACCCAAACTCCCTTAACGGAAAGTTAATCTTTCCTAAATAACATGTTGACACTATTGGTATTCCCGTACCATGACCCGAACATGTTAAACAACCGACCGTGGCTGGCACGCGAACCGGTGCCTGTAAGCCAAACTAGAAACGGATACTACCCTGACATCCATCACCATACCAGTATACTATAGGTTCAATCTGGGGTGAAAACTCATAACCAGATCCAAGTTATAACCATTACCAACTTACATACTGATTTGAGTCCCTACCTGCACACGTGTTATTAAAGCTGATCAAGTGGATTGATCACTCTTTGTTTGAGACTACTACTTCCACTCTGAGTTTCACTCCCCCACTTTTAAACTGTTTTACTGTTTTCTGGGGTGATTTGAATGTTACAAACTATATTAATTGCACCAACTTCTGATGATTTGAATTACCTAACACACGAACTATCCCCACTACAAGTGATTAAAGTAAGCCGTGGGCAGTGGATAGTACTATTGGTCTGACAAACCCAGTTGCTACGACCGAACTGTGTGTCAGCAAACAGGCAATTGCACGCGTCCTAAACTCTGTTATGTTGTTAGGCATAACTACACTAGGGCGTTGAACTTCACATGACGCAGTTGGTGGGCTGGGAGTGTCTGTGTGACACGGTCCGGCGGGCTGAGGTGTCTTTGGTGACACGGCCCGGGGTATACCGAGGTGTCTGTGGTGACACGGTTCGGTTAAAACAGTCAAGGTTTCACTTGCGCTCTCGTATAATTCCATCTACGATCTATGATACGTGCAATTAAACTTGTTAACGCATTTTGTTACAGAACAACCAAACCAGTGAAACTCACCGGCTCGTTTAGCTGACCCTTTTTAAAAATAATATGCATTTCAGGCAAAACTAAACAAGAATAAGGAATGTGCGTATGGAATGGCTTGAGTAGCGGACCGTAGTAGAATAAGAGCTGTAGTGGCTCATAGTATCGTACTTGAACTTATGGTTTGTAATATGATACTTTATGTATGTTGTAACTGATGTTCCCTCTTTATATGATATCATGTTTGTAAACTATGAGGAACTACCATGTGTCTGCCGCACCCCTCAATTGTCTTCCACTGCGGGTCGGGGTGTGGCATCTGCATTCTCTGTCAAAGTGTCCTAACCTATTGCACTTATAGCACTTGATTTTAGACTTGTCTAACCTAACCTTCAACCCCCCATGCAACCCATGGAATTTCCTACCTGTTCTCTTGTAAAATTAATTAGCTCAAACACTTAATAGAGCCAGTTGGTGCAAAATGTCCATCTCTTCCAAATTAGATGGTTCAAAGTGTTGCAATCATTTAACTCAAAAGAGAGATTGTCAGAGGTTTGGCTTTCCCCACTTGCAGTAAATTCATAGTTGGGTGACCAAGAATCAGAGTTAAAGTTTCCTCCAGAAGATATATCAATAAAATGATCGTAACCATGATCCTTCCCACTGCCAGAACCCTCTTCTTGGCTAAATAAAGCTGTGTATCATCAGTTGTTTTACCAGACTCTTGTAGGTTCTTTTTCTGGTTTAACTCTCTCTCATAAGTGAGGAGTATACCATGAAGCTGTGTGAGTGACATCTCTTTGAAACCAACAGATGTTCGTGTAACGTAAGCTACAGTGTCCCATTTTTCTGGTAACGATAAAAGGAAATTACTATTGATAGTCGAATTTGAGAATTCAACGTTCACCAATTTGAGTTCACTGATTAGACAGCTAAAATGTTTGAACTATTGTGTTACCGACTCACCTTTGACGTGACAAAAGGTTTCATACTGTTGATTCAGAATTTCTCTGTTGTTTTCGATAACCTCTTCAGTACCACCGAATTGCTCTTTTAGTGTGTCCCACAACTCCTTTGCACTATTGAAATGGAGCAGTCCAGCATAGATCTCATTAGGTAAGGCAGAAGCAACAATGCTAAACACCTTTGCATCCAATTCTAATTTATGGTAATCCTGCTCGAAGTAGTTTTTAGGACTTTTTGGCACTTGAGTATTGGGATCTCTGTACTTGGAACCATTGGAATGTGAGGTCCAAATACAACAGATCGCCAACAGCCGGTGTTCTGTTGAGCTAAAATATGTCCCATCCGACGCTGCCAGATGAAATATTCATTTCTCTTCAGCATTTGTGGTTTAAACATCAATCCAATGTTGGAATCATGTGTGTTTTGAGACATTTGTGATGGTTTTCAAACAGATTTGTTATTAAAAGCTTTTAAATGCAATAAAACTCTATTTTCCACAAAACTATCAAACGAATTAGCAAGGAAAGCTGATCTTTCAAATCAAATTGATAGTTAAATCAAATTTTGATTGACCAAGCTCTGATACCAATTGTTAGGATCTAAGTTTGAATTAGTTGTGATTTTTGTTTTAAAAATGGAAAGTGAATGTTAAAATCAAAGTTTAATGCAGCGGAAATATGGAAAACTTTTATCTCAACTAATGGTCGTTTGTTTTCATCATCATCATGCTTTTAACTTATAGTTTTTGCATGTGATTCACAAACTCCCCCTTAGCCCAATAGGAATGATTGATAGTACAAAAATGCTGAGAAGATGATAAGCGAATGATCTTTTAGATAGATGGAATTTCAGTACAATGAAGTCAAGTATTTATACCTACACTTCTAACCTCTGAGCATCTTTGATGACGCCAGGGTTGATAGTGACATCTAACAAACTAAAACGAACATAAACACTGCTAGCCTATCCTCTGATCAGTGCCAAGCACTGCTACATTGAATATAATAATAGTATAAGCTAACCACTGATCTCTACCCTCTGCTTGTGTCTTCTGGCAAACCTTTGATATTTGTCGTTTAGCGAGAGCAGATGATAGAAGACAGAGTTTTGGACACAGCAGACTTTATTCAACAGAGCTTGTAAACTCTGATCTTGGGATCAAACAGCTGATGTGTATTTGGCTTTACATCATTTGTTCCTTTTTGCAGGGTTCAATCCCAACACTTCATGTGGTTGAATGATCTGACAATACAGTGTGCCAAAAATCTGTATGGTGTGACAATTGGCACTTTTCAGGTAATTTCTGTACAATATAAACAATAATTTGTGTCTTAATGACTGTGCATGATTTAAACAATGAGATGAATGATTTCCTGATTTCTTTCAAGAACATACATGTGCATTACATATTGCATGACTACTTATCATTATTACATGCAACCTAGTGTGGTTGAATTAGTGCACAAAACAAAGTTAGCACAATTGGTCAGGCTAACTAGAAATACTGACAGAAGTTCAGTACTCAGACAGACATGGTGTTAAGACACAGATTGAGCCACGGGAACAAGGGTTACACTAGAATAGTATTTAGGGATGTAGAAATCATAAAATTGCCTTCCGAGTGATGACATAAGTGTCAGAAAGTGCCCGAAACACACTAAAACTGTAGAATTCAGCAAAATTCAGCTTTTAAACCCCAAATTATAATGCAGAAATGTGGTTTAATGGTCCAGAATAACTTGTTTAGTGTTGGGAATCAAAACCATCATAAAAGGTACCTTAAAGCACACTAAGTGCACTATTTAGCACCTTAATGAACCGGTAACCAAACGAATAACTGGACACTACCCGAAACACCAAAATCTAGCTAGAAGCATTCTCTTAATGTTACTAAGCTAGTTATAATCACCGAACATCACATTACATCTTAAAAGTACCTAAACACATAAACCCTTAACTTAACACTTTAAATCCTAACTAAACTAATTAACTAACAAAATGCAACCATGACCCCCCCCCCCCCCATTGGTGGACGGTTACAAGGGTGGCCCTACCACTTGATTTTCTTTCAATTATTTAATTGGATTTATTATCTAGATACTAAGCACATGGACTAATGGTTAATTGATTGTTGGAGGATAAGAGAACATTAGAAGACTTGGATGAACACTTAACCATTTCACAAAACAAACCAACTCACTCACCTCTCCTTCCCTCCCTCATTCATGGCGCACACACCACACACATACACATCCATCTTCATCCATTACTCAAGCATTCCAAGGTGATTCTAAGGTGCAAGAAGCTAGATTAAGAAGCTTGGAGCCATTGGAGTTTGAAGGATCATTCTCTAGAGCTTTTTTACACCTAGTTTACCATCTTCATCATCTTGAGTTCTTCCCTAGCCATTGTGCTAGTAATAAGCCCTCTTGATCTTGTTTTTACACTTAATGTTAGTGGTTAACAAGATAACCTAAAGATCACACCAAAACAAGAACATGAACATAAGAATAAAGCTTGAAACCATGAAAATCTAAGTTGTTTAAGTGTATGTGATGAACTTGTTTGTGGATTTCTTGTGTTTATGATGTGGATCACCACATGAAGCTTGCTAGATGATGATTTAAAACATGATCTAGCAAGTATGAGGATGAATCTTGAAAGATCTATGTTGATCATCCTTTATTTTAAGTATGAACTTGAAGATGAACATGATTTTGTGTAGGATAATGATTCCTACAAGTTGTGAATCTTAAAAATATGAGATTTCAAAGATGAACATTTCATGAAACTAAAATCTACATCAAGATTCAACATAACTTGATTTTAAAAGAAATTGAACATGTTTCGAAAGGTTAAATGGAACTAGGAAGGTGTATGTAACATGAAAAATGCAAGGAGAATGATTTTTATAAAATCAAGTTGTAAGTTGTAAAGATTGAAATCTTGTAAAAATGATCTTTATGAAATAAAAATCATGTTTTTAGTGTTAAATGAACATGTTAAATATCATGTTAAAATACTACAAGATTTTATAAAACTTCAAGTTCGCATCATGTTGTAAAAATGCATAATATGGCTTATGGTAAGTTATATATAAATTGTTGATGATTGATGATGAATTTTTGAAAAGAAAATGATATGCTATTAAGCATAGAAACCTCCATTTTTAAGGGGAAACTATGGCAGAATTTTTGTAGAAATTAAACACTTAGAAAAATAATTTTAAACAAGTGTGTACAAGTAATTTTAATCTTGGTTTTAATATGAAAAGTTGCCATAATTTTTTTTATAAAAATTATGAATATTGGAGTTTGGTTTTTGGTAATAAAAATGACTAAGTATATATTTAGGAAAATATATATTTGATGTCACAAATTATGTGCTACTTGTATATTGATTATATTAGGTATATTAAAATTAAGAACCTTGAAAATAATACATCACAAGAAAATGAATATATAAGTTATGCCCAAATAATGGATAAATCGGACAATGAATATATATACACATATATATATTCCGGAAATAAATTAGCAACCTGACGAATGTGATAAACGGTATTTTCGAAATCGAAGGGACGGAGAAATATGAAATTTTACAACTAATCCAAAATATATCATATTTTGTCAAAGGATAAAATATATTATTTTATAGTGGGGGAAAACATATATATTTTCATGTATAACCCAAACATATTATTTTTGGTAAAACTAACAAAATATATATATTATTTTTAAGATATATACGAAAATATACTTATTTTGTCCAGATAAACTTATAGATGTTTTTCTATAAAAATCCTCTTAAAATATAGATATCTTAAGAAATATTATATTGGTGATTTTATTAGTATAAAAACAACATTCCAGAAAATTACACATATATTAGGTATGAAATACTTAATAAACACAAGAAATACGTATTCATATACGTATAAATATATACCGGAATACACTACCAATACTTGGTAAAATACGCAAGTACAAGTATACCTATACTTGGAAAATATTCATGTGAGAAATACATGACGAATCAAGTTAAAACTAAATGATTTTTAACAATATTCCAAATCAAGTCTTAAATAAATAAATAAGACTACAAGTCGTTACACGACCTAAGCGTCTAATAAAACCTAACACATGTGTAGGAAGTTGTACGGCTTGAGGATATCTACTGTGGGTACACGAGATTACGGACGCAAACTTGTGAGTTCATGTCCCCCTTTTCTCTTTATGTTTTCGGTTTACAACTATCAGGGGAAAATACATGTTAACAACGTATGATTAGACAATGGAATGAACTCTTAGATCATGTGAGCATAGGTTGCAACTAAGGTGCCATTAATCCTTTTGAGGACCAAGGAACAAAGGTTAGATCTAATGGGTACGGGCGAGCCCCACTCACGGTCCATGGGTGACCACTTAGAGTGCTGTTGTGTCCACTATCGAGGGTTCGACACTTAAACTTCCTACACGGGTTGAGTACCTCCTATGTCGTCACACATATTAATGTCCTTGCAAAACATTAATGATCTTAAAAAATATATATATATATATTCTTAACCATAATCTTTAAAATATATTATTTTTAAGATCTATACGAAAATATACTTATTTTGCCTAGATAAACTTATAGATGCTTTTCTATAAAAATCCTCATAAAATATAGATATTTTAAGAAATATTATATTGGTAATTTTATTAGTATAAAAACAACATTCCAGAAAATTATACATAAATTATGTATGAAATACTTAATAAACACAAGAAATACGTATACCTATACGTATAAATATATACCGGAATACACTACCAATACTTGGTAAAATACGCAAGTACAAGTATACCTATACTTGGAAAATATTCATGTGAGAAATACATGACGAATCAAGTTAAAACTAAATGATTTTTAACAATATTCCAAATCAAGTCTTAAATAAATAAATAAGACTACGAGTCGTTACACGACCTAAGCGTCTAACAAAACCCAACACGTGTGTAGGAAGTTGTACGGCTTGAGGATATCTACTGTGGGTACACGAGATTACGGACGCAAACTTGTGAGTTCATGTCCCCCTTTTCTCTTTATGTTTTCAGTTTACAACTATCGGGGGAAAATACATGTTAACAACTGTATGATTAGACAATGGAATGAACTCTTAGATCACGTGAGAATAGGTTGCAGCTAAGGTGCCATTAATCCTTTTGAGGACCAAGGAACAAAGGTTAGATCTAATGGGTACGGGCGAGCCCCACTAGAGTGCTGTTGTGTCCACTATCGAGGGTTCGACACTTAAATTTCCTACACGGGTTGAGTACCTCCTATGCCGTCACACATATTAATGTCCCTTGCAAAACATTAATGATCAACATGTTCATAGACGTTTTACATACCTATATTCGACACTGGAAACTTTCAAATTTATTTGAGATTCATTTGATGCGCATATACTTAAAACACATGAACTCGCTCAACTTTTGTTGATGTTTTCAACTTACATGTATTTCAGGAAATTAGGCGGATCTTGGTGTTGGTGTTACAAGCAAGCTTTTGAACTTTAAGTATTGATGTCATCCACTTTTGGGAGGGTTTGATCCATATATCTCATCCTTGATGAGATATAGGATGCAAGGCCTAATAAATATGAACTTTTGTTAAATAAGTCCTTAATGGAACTTTAAAACTTTTGTTGGTTGTAACTTAAATTAAATACTTGTGATGGTTGGTAGTTTAAACAACCTATGGTTTGTAATATTTTAAACTTATGAATGGATGAACATCGTTGTTTTTATCATTATTATAATCGAATGCAATGAAAACTGATCAAGTCACACACACACGCTTCCGCAAAAGACAGGGTGTGACATATGGCCTCCCGAGGAAATTTATCTTGAAAAGTGCTGAATTCATAAACTTGTTGTATCCCATGCGAGAGAAGCAACCTTTTACCATTCTCTCAGAATATCCCTTTGGATAGTGATCTGATCGTTGAGATCCAAAACCGATATGATCAGGTCTTCAGTAATAACCACCTCAACATCTTTATCTTCGACTCTAACAGCTGACACTAAAGCCCTAGGCGTTTCCTGCAGCCTAGCTGACTTCCAAAATGACTCAATGTGAAACTTCATGTCTTTCATTAAGTGCCTTGAATATCGGTAATTTGTTCAGAAACTTGTGTATATCAGAAAAAGCTCCAAACTCTGGTACAACTTCATCAAGCAAACAACATGCGTTATGCATCGGTCCGAATTCAGGCGTGTTTACTTGGAATGACAGAGAGCACAAGAAAGTTAGAAAATTTTCTAACAATGAACTTCTTTAAAATTTCCGTACAAAATTTGAATAACATTTTCGCACAAAAATGTAACTTTAAACATTTTATGCAGACAAAATTTTCGTACGAAAAAAATGAATTTCGCATGAAAATATCAGATCCGTATCAAATTTCAAGTTGAACTCGAACTTAAAATTTGTAAATCTTATGAAATTGAATGGTTAACCTAGGACTAAAAGTGCCGATTTTATTATATGTGTAACCAGTTTTAACTTGTACCGGCTCGATTATCCTAAAACTACATTTTAAGTCCAAGCGGTTCAAAATTCGTCATAATAACGATCCAAACTTAGTGTTATACCTTCACCATTATGAGAGGTGTGCAAATCAACCTCCCTAATGTGATAGATAGGTCAGAAAATGAGTAGAAGCAAAATAGTAGTGAAATCCCCTTGAGAGAATCCGCACAGAAATGGTCTCAAAATTTTCGTACGAAATGAGGTTCTCTCGCACGTATATATAGCCAATTTGATTTTCGTACGAAAATTATTTTCTGAATTTTGTATGAAATATTATCAAAATTTTCGTAGGAAAATTCAGTTTTCATGCGAAATCTCCTATACTTTTCTTGACCTTTCTCCTTTTTCGTGTGTTTTCAGTTTTAAGCACCCATCCAGTTAACCAAGTCCAAAATAATGACATTGATTAACTAATTTGGTTTTCAAGTCCAAGTTAATGACCCTGATTAACCACTTTATGACCAAAACTGACACTTTCTGTTGATTTTAAGTTTCAAATTAATGAACTTTTTATCATTTCAGAACAGTCTTTCTTTCCAGATTAGCTCCCAACCCATAATTTTTCAGCTTTCCTTCAGCATTCTGTCGCCTTTTGACTTTGAAGATTAGTTTCTCCATCACCGGTAGTCAAAAACTAAAGTAGAAAAGAAAATCTTTTTGATTTTTTTTTTGTTTGTTTATTTTTAAATCTTAAGACAATTAAAAGAATATGTATAGACATATTTTTGCGAGTTTGTGTTAGAGGATCATATCAGCTTATTGAGACACATCACCAATACTGTTGCTCTAGATAAAACTTTAAGTTCTTAAAGAGATTTACTTAGATTGTCAGTATACTGATCCACTTAAACCTCTACACATTTCCCAACTTGTAGGTCTTTTGTACAGATCGTTCAGGTCCTAATTTGGCAAACCTAAGGTAAACGTGTCGAATCCGTTTGCACAGGCGACATTGTAGACAAGTTTGTTAATGTTTAATCACTATTTCATTTATTAGTAAACCTTATAGCTCCTAGAAACACTTGGACAGAGCTTCGCTGTCCAGTACACAAAATCTCTGAATGTTACAAATGAAAACACAACACATCTATTTATAGGAGAACAAGTTCGTTTGAAATATGCATTGGCCAAGTTTGGCCAAACTTAAGTTCGGGCGAACTTGTCCGTTCCATATACAAGTTCGGGCGAACTTGTCCCATCCAACACAAGTTCGGGCGAACTTGTCCTCTTACTAACTTAAACTTTAAGGTTTCGCTCCTAAATATAGATGCGATATTATACGATGACGTAGGCAACGGACATATGCATCAACAAACTCCCCTTGGATGTTGTCGTAGTCATCAATTTTCAATTAAGTTTCAGACTCGTTAAAATTCTCATGATCTTTATATCTTGAATAACTTTAACATCGATGATCTTCATATCTTCTCTATTCTCTTTTCTTGAGCTTGTCTTGATAAAACTTTAATCATCATGCTCCCCCCTTACTTTGAGCTTTCTGTTATCTTCAATCAACGTGTTTTATCGAACTCCCCTTTAAAATCTATTTTTTGTTTAAAAGTTCATCAAACTTTCAAATAAACATTTCAGATTCAAACTTTGAAACCTCTAGATACAACCATTTCAAATTTTAATCTTCTCATCAGTTTTAAACCCTCTCAGTTAAACAAGTCCAAATTAATGACCTTGAATATCTGATTTATGTATCAAGTTCAACTTAATAATCTTGATTAAACATTTTGACTCTAAAATGATGCATTTACTCAAATGTAAATTTCAACTTAATGAACTTTTTAGATCAAATTCAATCAATTTTTTTAGATTTTGTTCAGCAACTCTAGACTTTGAAAATCAGCTTTTCATCATCAGTGGTCGAAACTAAAAAGATAATATAATCTTTTTGTTTTTATGAATGAATATTAAACTCTAACTATGTACAAACATATTACAGACATGTTTTTGTTGAGTTTGTGTTAAAGGATCATATCAGTTTTTGAGACACATCACTAGTACCGTTGACCTTATTATGACTTTTAGTTTTAAACAAGTTTACCTAGATTGTCGATATATTTGTCCACTTAAACTTCAACACAAGTCTCAATTGTTCCAAGATACATTAGATAGAATTAAGAAACTTGACTTAACTATGGTTCCCATCTCAGAATATACTCCCGTATCAAGATTCCCTAGATTTCATCTTACATGTGAGTATAGCGTAATTGATATCTGTATCTGGGTTGTGCGAGGTTAATACCACCGTATCGACAAAGAGATGAAGGCTTGACTTTAAGGTGTTGTTCCAATATGGAATCTTTTGTACTGTAATTGATTAGATCTTTCGATTCTTTCAATCTTGCTGCAGTTTAGGGTTTTCTTAGCAAAAGCATTATAGAAGTTCTAGGCCATTCCTTACGCAAAATCAGAAGAACTTGTATAATACCCCAGATATCACTCATCTATAAAGACCTCGTATCTCAGAATTAGGCAATCTCTTAAAAAAAATTTCAGAGTACTAAGTCCATATATCCGAGAGATGTTAATCCACAAGCTAAGCAGTTGTAAAATTTAGTTTATATCTCAGAAACAGTATACTGAACGTGTAACGCCTATCGACACATCCACAGTAAGACTTGATTAATTCTTTTAAACTTTACAAATCCTTAGCATGCTGTGATAGTCCACTGATGTACTATCATTTCCTTTTCGACACAGAAACTCTTTTTGTCTTTTTCAATGTTTTTGTACTTTTGAAATTTTTAGATGTTTTTGGATTTTCAAAATTTTTTCTCCCCCTAAAATTCAAAAACATATTTTTGTATTTTTTATTTATAAAAAACATTAACCAACTGATGAGAATTATTTCAATTCACCATCTATTACTGCTTCACAATTTTTTCTTTTAAGCCCCTCCTCCTCATAATAACAAAAACCATGACCCTTTTGAGTTTTAGAAAACATTTATATCCATAAGTTTTGTCTGTTTAACAGTGAGGGTTCTGTGAGATTTTTCCAAATTTTCTTCAAAATTTTGTAAAATTTTCAAGTAAACGTTATTAAAACATGTTTTCGAAAAATTTTCTCCAAAAATTTTTCAAAAATTTTAAAGTAAACGTTATTTGAATATCAAAATTTGTAAAAATGTCCTTTATATAGAACTTGTTAACCCAGCCCTTCGTCTTCATTGTGTGCCACAGAACTCAATTCTCAGTGATTTGCTTTCATCTCGAAAGTTCCTTCACAAAAATTCAAACAATTAGTTGAATAGTGACACCCAAGCCTTTTTAGTCTTAGGCATTGTTTCTTCAACCTTAATTTTATTTTCTTTTCACAATCCAGGCTTATTTTGGACTTTCTCAAGTTTCGGAAAGTCCTTTAAACTTTCAATTTTCATTGATTGTGTAACTTCTTTTTCTTTCACCGACCATATTTGATTTTTCGTTAAAGCTTTCTTGAAATACAATGTAGAAACTTTTTGCTCCTTACTATTCGAGGATTCACCAGTTTCAAAATTTGAAAACTTAGTAATAAATGGGTTTCACCTTGTTTTTAGTTTCTGTACATTGTTTCCGAACCTAAGTTAGTACTTTCAAATCCTCAGAATTTTTCTTATCAATATGAACAGGTTTAGGATTATTTTGTGGACATTTTCTAGCAATGTGTCCATTTACTCCACAATTGTGACACATCCTGTTATCATACCGATCCTTTTTAACAAACTATACACTCAAATCATAACATTTATTTGAAGTGTGGTAGCCAGCTTTCCTGTTTCTTCTATAAACTTGATTTGACTTTGAAGAATTGTGGTCCAACCTGTACCACTTATTTTCAAATTTTCGTAAGTTGTGATTTTCAAATTTTCGTGAATTTTTATAATAATTGGATGATCGTACCGATGAACTTTTATTTTTCTTTTGAAACTTTTAGAATTTCTAAAACTTCGTTTTTCCTTTTGTTTTCGTTCTCCATTCTGCTTAGAAGGTTTTTGCGTTGAGCATTCACCTTTTTCAGTAGATTGTGGAATAGTTTCTTGAAATTTCTCTTTTCGTCATAATTTGTGACATTGTCACTTATTGGAATTTCCTTTTTATTCTCATTGATCGGTTTGGACATATATGATCTGAAATTATTGATGAGGTCACAAAACCTTTCAACTTTTTTTCTAAATCAACAATTTTATTTTTAGCATTCTCAACTTCATTTTCAAGTTGACTTATTTTTTCAAGATGAAAATTTATTGCTTTTTGATTTTCAATATTATTTTTTTCAAAAACAAATTTTTCATTTTCTAAAATTTTTATTCTATTTTCAAAAAATTTTCCATTTCTTTTAACTTTTTATTTTCTAATGTCAAACTCTCCAGAGTGGTCAAGAGTTTGGCATTATCTGCCAGATAATCACTCAAATCTTTATCATAGACTGGGCAGATTGATTTAAAACTTGAAGACTCATTTGTAGATGTACTTGAAACTTGTTCTTCACAGTTCTTTGCCATTATTCTTCTTTCTCTCCTTATCTGATCATTTAAACTTTGTATTTCCAAATCATTTCCTAGATCACTGACTATACCTGCAGAAGATTGATAAACTTCAGGATTATTAAAACTTTGACAAGCATTTTCATTTCAGATTTAATCTCAGACTCACATTCCTTCTTTAGTTTTAAAACTTTCATATTTTCAATTAAAGGAATGTGATCGCAAGTTTTGTTCATAAATTTATAAAGATGATTGACATCAAATCTAGTTTTCTTTTTTAATTCTTCCAAGAAATGTAGGACTGATCCTCAATGCATAGGAACCTAGATTTGATCTCTATTGTCCATAATAGCGGAGATATTATGACAAGTTTACTAAATAACAAGAATTAGTCAATTAAACGTCAATTTTATTGATATAACATCGAGTCTCCAAATTGACAGAGCTCCGCCTCAGAAATGCCAAAGTTCCAAATGAGAGAAACTAGCTAGCTATTTATAGGAGTGTAAGCTCGCTTATGAGGGTTATGAGTCCGGGCGAACTTGCCAAGGCAAGTTCGGCCAAACTTGACAACATATGATCACCTCAAGAGAACTTGTCCACAAACTACATAAATACATCATTTTGCTAGCCTATTCAACTCTAAACTATACAGACACGATATAAGACTAAGACATAGACATTCTGCACCAACAGACTCCCCCTTGGATATCGTCTTCGTCTTGTATCAGTCTTCAAAACTCTGTCTTCAAATTAACATTAACGAACACGACCGAAGAAGTTCTTGAATGGCTTCTTTCGTCGTTCTTGTTTCGGATCCAGCGTCTGATCTGTAGGAGGCACTTTGTTCATATACTGAAATCTTCTAAGCCTTGCCGCCCTACCTTACTCGTGTATTTCCTCGAGACGCTTCTCTTCCTTTAGAAATTCAACCCGTTCTAGCTCCCTCCAGCTTGTCTGCAACATCTTTCCTGAATTCACTTCACGTGCATAGAAAACATTCACAACTCTTTGATACTGCATAGCCTGTTCTTTTTCACGTTCCTCGAATACTATCTTGCTGTAGAACAAGCACTTGATATCTTCTCTTGAATAGTTGACTAGCCACATCGGGTCTAGTATCCTGATCGTTCTCCACAATCCCCTCATACCCTGAAACCCCAATATCTCCACCCTTTCCATCGTGATATCCAGATGTTCTTCAAATCGTAAAAACAATCACGGCTTCACATGTAGTTGGATCTATCTACCACCACTTAAACACTGGATAGAAGTTCTGTTCAATAGGCATCAGTGGCATGTTTCTCATCGCTCCCGGTCATTTCATTATCAATGTTATATCTTTTTCTCCGGTTTTCTTGTTTGTCTTAATGCGACGACCTGGAATAAACGGCTTCCAGTATCTAAAACCCCTTGTCGCTTCAAACTTGATCATTTTCCACAGTAACTGATCAATATATTTCATATGATAAGTAACATTCACGGTTTGGACAAGCTCCTCCACATCCCAGTAAGGTAAAGTCTTGAAATCAGCTACATACTTGAAATATTGCACCCCAAATTCCCTCTTGATTGCATAAACATTCAGCTCCTTGAACCAACACCAACTTAGGATATCTCCCAACGACACGTCTTTATCTCTGGTAAAGAATGTTAGAGGACGTCGAAACTTACGTTCATGCGGCATCTCTTTGAACCAGGACTTCTTAGCTTTAGCTATTTCCTCCTTCGTCATTGGTTTCGGAACTTTTCCTTCTCGAATCGATTCTTCGATTTTCTCTTTCAACATGTCTTCATCAAGTTGCTTTTACATCTCCTCAAACATAGGAAAACTATCTGTGTTATGACCGACGTACTTCGCTGTTTCATTACTTTCATCTTCAGAAGACCAATCCTCAACAATCACTCTATTATACTCGTCAGCTTCAAACCTTCGTATATACTGATAATCATTCGGCTCAAATGTGTTAACATTCATCACTTGCTCCTCAAAATCAAAATCAAGTGATTCAGCATCAACTTCAATCAACTTTGCCAAATCTTCCTTCGTATAGTTGTGCATATACTCGCCTTCCTCTACATTATGTTCCAGCATGAGAATTAAAGGCTTTGTAGGTACTGCAGCAATAGGCTTTGCAAACCTATCAATATCAATCATATCTACATCATTAGTTGGCCCTGTTTGCCTGACTCCCCCTCAATTTGATCATCCATCTTGTTTGATTCATCATCCATTAGAGAAGAAAAATCAACGTCATCAGATATTTTTGTTTCACTAATTCTCAGACCAACTCCTCCCTGATCATCATCATCATCATCATCAGCATTATTCCAATCTTCATAATCAGAATCATCTTTCTTGTCGTCATCATCTTTATCCTCATTTTCTGCTTCTTCATCGTCCTTTTCTTCAGAAACGATTACAGGATCAGAAGGCTTGACAGATTCGTCAATCTTAACAAGATCGGACTTAGAAGCTTTTTCAACCTCATCAACAGACTTTTCGGCAGCTTCAGATGATTTAGGAGCTTTACCTTCAACCCCTTTGCCTTTACCACTGTCTGCAAGCTCTTTTTCAGTTCTTTCTTTCGCCTCTTACCTTCAATACCCAGAGTATTAGATAATACTTCCTGCATCCTCGTAAACCTTCGATCGTTTAGGGCTTGAATCGTCTTTAACTCAGCAATTTATGTCTACAAAGCTTTAAAAAATTCACGTTCACTTTCTAACACTTTGACTTTATCATCCAACATCTCTTTCTCAACTGCGCTTTGATTCATTCTTTTGATCAACTAAGCTTTTTCTTCTTCATTCTTGGTTATTTTATCTTCCAAGATTTTTACACGCTTTTTGAGAAGATTAACATTAGTATCTGGAAAGAAATCATTCAGATCTTGAAGACTTATTGGCTCATTCTGCATATCACCAAACAGATTAGGCCCTGGAGTTTTTGGTGTTGACTTTGGAGTAGCAGCATTTGGTGTAGACTTCCTTGGCGTAGAACTTTCAAAATGAGAAGTCGTTGGAGGAACCGGAGATGAAATAATAGGCACTTCAAGTAATCTAGCCTCAGGAGGTTCTTGTGTGACTCCTGGACATTCTGTCTTAGATGAATGATCACAGGAGGTTCTTGTGTAACTCCTGGACGTTCAGCTTCTGATGTAATAACAACAGGAAGTTCTTGTGTAGGAGGTTCTTGTGTGACTCCTCTCTCCTATGCGCCAGAAGGTTCTTGTGTAACTTCTGCGCTTTTTGGCTTTCCTTTGTATCGACGACTAGCAGGTTTCTGAGATTTCTTTGATTTTTTCCTGCCTTTCGTCTGGGGAGACCCTGTAGTCTTTGTCGTTGAAGCAGTAGCAGACTTCACATGCTTAACTTTTTTCTTGGCTCTTTCCTCGTCAGACTCTTTTTCAAGATTTGGATCAAAATCAACATCAGTCCCTTTAACCTTTTCTGCCTCAGTCTCTGCTATTGTTTTCTTTGTAATCTTCATCATTCTCGGAAGTAGCAGAAATAACATCGTCTTCCTGAGTCGTTTTCTCAACTTCTTGACTCTCGGTAACTACCGCAACACTAGAACCAGCTTCAGCTTGAACATTTTCTGGTTCATCTTCATCAACAAGCATCGTTTCAACTTTCTTTGCTGCTCGCTTCTTTTTAGGCTTTTCCACTTCAGCCTTTTGAAACCATTCACTTCGAGCTTTTGGCTTGAAAGCTTTAAACCACTCTTTTTCTGTGTTTAATTCTTTCTCGTCCCCACTACCATCTTTCCTCCACTTGTTATCAGCCGGCGCACTATAGTTTTCATCTTTAATCGCCCCAAATATTGGCTTTGCCACCGGTGCTGAATCTTGCTTTTGGAATTTGATCAACTTCTTCACCGTAGTATCATCAAGATGACTAAGATATAAAACATTGTTTGGATCACGTGCAATGTTTGTGAACTTCTCATCGATTAACATCTTCACGAACCTCAGATATAAGCACAATCTTGAATCTTCCATAATCTTCGTCATATGTGTAAAGACAAGCTTTGAATAGTTGAATGGCTTATTCAGAATTAACGTCGTTGCCATTCAGGCCATGTAATCTTGAACATCGTCAAGGCCCGCTTTACGGTGACTGAAAGTATGAATAATAGCTTGCATCAGGAGCTTATAGCGTTTAGGAACTTCCCCTTTCTTCAGAGTCGGCTTATTCACACTGCCCTTGTAACCCATCCTGTAGAAACAACCTCTCACCATCTTTTCGTCCAAGAAAATAGGATCATCTTTATCATCGTTGAATTGCAAGATCCTTTAAATATCGTCTTCATTAATAGTGATATCCCTTACTTCATTCCTGACTTGAACTGATGATATAATGGTCTTCTTATCTTCGCGGAGACTCGCATTCATCTAGAAGTGATACGTGTGCGAACGATAAGATACAGTCTGCTCCGTGATAGCTCGATGGATAGGACACTCCTTTAGAAACTTCAGAATATTCTCGTACTCCTTAAGCGACGGACATATCGTCTTATCAAGCGTGATACAAGTATTATGGAACATAGAGAAATCCATAGTACTTGAGCCTGAAAAATGACGCAAAACAATTCGCACGCATTTCGAGAAAATGTTACAAAAAAATTTTCAACACATTTCATCAAGTTCGAGCGAACTTGATGTGAATATTACAAACTGATTTTAGTCAAATTCGCCCAAACATGTATAGCAACATGTTCAATCATCCAAACATAAGTTCGGGCGAACTTATACTCGTCACAATTATTCAGATATCAAACCTTAAGTTCGGGCGAACTTTCATTTCATTAGTTAGTTCTGTTTTAAACCTAAGTTCGGTCGAACATGAGTCTTAATAAGTTTTTACACAAGTTTTATATTCAAGTTCGGTCGAACTTGTAACAAGTTCGACCGAACTTGTTATCTCTTTCAATCCAATCTGTACTAACCAACAGATACCAATTTAATCAAATCACAAACAATTCTTTGGTCGGTTTTAATGTTTATCAAGATTTTAAGTTCAGTTTATCGATTAAAGCGCTTGATCTATCTAATTTTTAATGTTTTAGATCTGAAATCTTCGATTCATGTCCAATTCATGGTTCACTCAGTAAATACTCACCTCCTTCATTGATAATGGTGTGCAAATCACCAAGATCAACTAAAAATTTGGCAGAGTAACGGTGCTAATATGTCAATTTCACAAATTCGCTCAAATGTAACAAGTTCGCTCAGAGAAGTGTATGATGCAGATAATGAGTTCGGCCGAACTTGCAAGGTATTTATACCTTGGCAAGTTCAGGCGAACTTGCAAGCCCAATGTTATAAGGCCCATCCAAGTCCGGGCGAACTTATTCTTTCACAAATAACCATCAACGCAAGTTCGGTCGAACTTGCTATAAACATAAAACTTTGAACTTTAAGCAAGTTCGGCCGAACTTGCCTAAAACCCATTTCAAATTTTAAGTTTTTGCAATTAAGTCCCTGAACTTTTCCATTTTTTATCAGTTATGAAAATCCACTCAGTTGACCAAGTCCAAGCTAATGACCTTGATTAACCGATTTGTCTGCCGAATCCAAGTTAATGACCTCGGTTTCACCCGTTACGAACAAACTGTTGATATTTTCAAAATCAAAGTTTCAAATTAATGAACTTTTCATCATTTTGGCTTTTCAGATTTTACAGATTAGCTCCCACCCCGTTGTCAATGAGATTCCCACCAGTTTAGCACCTTACCAGACTTTGAAGACCCGTTCTCCAACTTTGGTTTGCTGAAAACAATGTAGAAACAAAATCTTTTTGTATTTTTGTAAGTTTATGCTAAAACACACTGAAAATCTTTTTGGTTTTAATCTGTAAAGCTGATAAACTATGTACAGAACATTGTAAACTATGTACAAACATATGTACAGACATCTTTTTGTGAATTCGTGTCTAAGGATCATATCAGTTGATTGAGACATATCACCAGTACCGTTGACCTTTAGATGACTTTAAGTTTTAAACTCGTTTACCTAAACTGTCGATATGTTTGTCCACTTAAACTTTACCACGTTTCTCAACTGTTTCAAGATACATTAAGATATGATTTATGAAACTTGACTTATCTGCGGTTCCCACTTCTTGAATATACTCCCGTATCAAGATTCCCTAGATTTCATCATACATGTGAATATAGCATTATTGATATCTTTTATCTGATTTATGCGAGACCTTGAGAGCTCAGGTTAGTACTACCGTACAGACAAAGAGATGAAGGCTCGCCTTTAGATGTGTTCCAATTAAGGAATCTTGTCACAACCCGACTCGCAGCGGAAAACAAATGCAGGGTGCGACAGACACGTTGTAATTCACCATAGTTTAAAAAACATGATATCAAGGTTACAACATACTATCAGTATCATATTACACACCATAAGTTCAGTACAGTACTACGAGCTATCACAGCTCTTATGCTGCTACAGTTCACTACTAAATCCATCCACACGCACATTCCTTACTCTTGTTTCGCCTTACCTGAAATGCATGTTAGTTTTAAAAAGGTCAGCTAAACGCTGCGTGAGTCCCACTGGTTTAGTTGTTGTGAAACAGTATATGTTAACAAGTTTAATTGCACTAGTCACAGTCACAGTTACTGTCACAGTCACGGTCACAGTCACAGTCATGGTCATGGTCAGTCACTCTGTGTCAAACAGACACATCATTGTACCGGGTCGTGTCATCGCAGACACTTCCCACCGGGCCTTGTCAAGACAGGCACGTTATCCCGGCAACTAAGTCATGTTTCCCTTCAGTTATGCCTAACTAACATAACCGTATTTAGGACGCGTGCAGTTGCCTAGTCACCGACACACAGTGTCACCTAGACACTGCCTGGAGCAACTGGGTTCGTCAAACCAATAGTACTATCCACTGCCCATGGCTAACGCCAATCACTTGGGGGGGAGGTAGTTCGTGTGTTATATAATTCACGTCATCACAAGTTGTGGCAATTATACAGTTTTGTAACATGCAAGTCATTCCAAAAATAGTGAAACAGTTTACAAGTGGGAGAGTAAAACTCACTCCCAAATTGGTGTATTCAACACAGTTTTTAACATGCAAGTCCCTAGAAAACAGTAAAACAATTCAAAAGTGGGGAAGTGAAACTCACATTGCAAATAGGATTCTTAACACAAGAGTCGTCGAATAGCTGGATCAACTTTAGTGACACACATGCAAGCATGGGCTCAAATCAGTATCTAAGTTGGTAAAGGTTATAACTTGGATCTGGTCCAGAGTTTTTACTCCGGATTGAGTCTATAGGACACTGGTATAGTGATGGACGTCAGGGTAGTATTAGTTTTCTGTTTGGCTTCCGGGCACCGATTCGCGTGCCAACCAAAGTCAGTAGTTTAACGTGTTCGGGTAATGGTATGGGAATACCAGTAGTGCCAACATGTGGTTATTCAAGAATGATTAACTTTCCCTCAAGGGATTTTAGTGTTTGGGGGGTCTAAGTTGCCCAATTTTGAGTTTCCATTTTCACCGTCAGGAATTCTCTCGAACTGCCTTAGGACACACCCAGAGTGCCCAATTTTCCCGGGAATCTCCGGAATACTCCCGGTGTTCCAATTGTAGTATTTTTTGGGTTGGGTCAGTTCCCAGTTCTGGCAGGTTCGTTATACGGTAAACTGCCGAAATTGCTTAAAATAATCTATTTTAATTCCATAAATTCCCATTTAATCTATATTTTATATAAAAATATGTAATTTTTATATAAATCACTAATAATCTGTAGATTAGAGAAAAATTTCTGGGAATTTATTTTGTCAATTTACTTATTTAAATAAATATTTATAAAACTATTTTTAACCACATAATTCCAATTAAATACTATCAGTAGTTACAAAATCCAAAAAAAAAATTCCAGAACACCTTATACATGTCTAGGAAGTTCTCTGAAAATTTGGGGATTTTTCCGATTTCGTTTTGGTGAGTTCCCGGCTACCAAAAACTCGCAAAAACGTGGATTTTTAACCCAAATCAAAACTCAACCAACGGACTCCCAATTTTCCCAGATCATTCCCCATATGTTCCTTAGTGTCTCTGTAAAATATGATTATTTATTGAATCAGGTTGGTATTTTTTCTGAAATTATTTCTTTAAAACAGTTAAAAATTCTGCAAAAATCGCAGAAAATTCCAAGAATTCTAAAATTTTACGTGGACCTTCCTGACAATACCCTACATCACCATACCAAATTCCAGTTCAATCCAAGTTACACGGACCAAGTTATAGGAAAAACAATTTTCTGCCTAGCCTAGATTCGGTTTTCGGATCATATACCTCGTGATTCTTCCGATTCCAAGCGTTTATCTTGATCCCAGAAGTGTGTAAAGGCTATATTCAGTACCTACACACCAAGTACAACCCAAATATGCTAGAACTTAGATCAATCAAGCTTTAATTCATTGTTTTTCGGTTAATCGAATAGTTAAGCGATTTTTGTCGAATAAGAGTTGATTAGGGTATCAAACCCCAATGATTAGAGACCATGGCTGCCATATAACACCAGGGGTTTCATGTGGTGTTCATATTCAGCCCTAAAACTTGTTTAAAACTCCAAAATTCATGGATTAAAAAGCGTTTTCGGCTAGATATCGCGTTTAATCGAAGAAACGGTCATAGAATTATAAGCATCAAGGCTAATACCTTTGAATTAAGACTTGTTCTTGGTGGATTCAGCTGAGAAGAAGAGTCGAGAGCAGATTTTGAGAGGTTTTTTGAAAGATTTTTGATTAAAAATAAAAGAAAAGAAATAAAAAAATATTTATAACCATGGGGTGGGGGGGTTGGCGGTTTGGAGGTGGGCCCCCTAGGGCCACCTCGCGCTTTGTAGAACGTGCTTAAAGATGATGTTTATCTTACGGATAAGTATAAGTTCGTTTCGGGTCCTGCGCGCATTCTCGATTTGCGTGACGGACTCCGTTTTGCGCGTACTTAGTGTCAAAAGACTCAGTTTTAAAAATTATGCATAACCATCTTAAAATCCGAATCTAGTTACGTTTTAATCATAAAAGTCTCGTTTGACATTCGTTTAAGTGTTTTTAAGCTTGATCGATCGTTCCTTGCACATTCGGTTGCCTTATATTATGCTCGGAACGAATGCGTTTCCCCAACCGGAAGCTGCTTTGTTTTGCGTGCCCAGGCTATGATTATTTTCAAACCTTATGTCACAGTCTATGGCACAAAACTAAGTTATTCCTGGAACTCGGAATCTTAAATAAGGCTACCGATAATCTAATAATCAACGTCAAAGGTTTAAGGCGCTGTTAAACGTCAAGTCTCCGTTTAACACGTTGTTCAAGGCTAAGGACGCCAACCTCGCATCGTTGGTCCCTAGTAGTGTCACGTCAACCATGACGTGTTCTCAGATTCCTCCGATATATAACATATATCGTTTCGCACAACACAGAAGTCATGAAATTTCACAAAGTTTACACACAATTATAGTTTTAGTCATGCTTTACGTTTAGGACCAATTAAGGTGTACCTGGTTTCGTCATGGGTATCATAGTCTCCCCTGGTTAAGAAATTTCGTCCCCGAAATTTACCTTGTCACGCTAGGGAAGAGGTGAGGGTATTTTCTATGGAATTCGTCCTTCCATTCCCAGGTATATTCAGATCCCTGTTTAGATTTCCACCGGACTTTAACCAGTGAAACTTTGTTATGTCTTAATTGTTTGACCCTACCATCAACTATTTCCACCGGCTCTTCCATAAAGTGGAGTCTATCGTCAACGTGTATGCTTTGTTTTGCGTGCCCAGGCTATGATTATTTTCAAACCTTATGTCACAGTCTATGGCACAAAACTAAGTTATTCCTGGAACTCGGAATCTTAAATAAGGCTACCGATAATCTAATAATCAACGTCAAAGGTTTAAGGCGCTGTTAAACGTCAAGTCTCCGTTTAACACGTTGTTCAAGGCTAAGGACGCCAACCTCGCATCGTTGGTCCCTAGTAGTGTCACGTCAACCATGACGTGTTCTCAGATTCCTCCGAGATATAACATATATCGTTTCGCACAACACAGAAGTCATGAAATTTCACAAAGTTTACACACAATTATAGTTTTAGTCATGCTTTACGTTTAGGACCAATTAAGGTGTACCTGGTTTCGTCATGGGTATCATAGTCTCCCCTGGTTAAGAAATTTCGTCCCCGAAATTTACCTTGTCACGCTAGGGAAGAGGTGAGGGTATTTTCTATGGAATTCGTCCTTCCATTCCCAGGTATATTCAGATCCTTGTTTAGATTTCCACCGGACTTTAACCAGTGAAACTTTGTTATGTCTTAATTGTTTGACCCTACCATCAACTATTTCCACCGGCTCTTCCATAAAGTGGAGTCTATCGTCAACGTGTATGTCTTCCAAGGGTACCTGGGTAGCTTCGCCTGACAAGCATTTCTTCAGGTTTGATACATGGAAGACATCGTGAATGGCACTATGTTCGGTTGGTAACTTCAACCGATACGCTACCGGACCTACCTTGGCTAGGATATCGTAT
Organism: Scalesia atractyloides; assembly: GCA_947069175.1. Taxonomy (NCBI): domain Eukaryota; kingdom Viridiplantae; phylum Streptophyta; class Magnoliopsida; order Asterales; family Asteraceae; genus Scalesia; species Scalesia atractyloides. The sequence continues at coordinate 17,985,946 of CAMTDV010000019.1, forward strand.
GCCCCAATGTAGCGCGGGGCTAGCTTTCCTACCTTTCCAAAGCGGATAACGCCTTTCCACGGCGATACCTTAAACAACACTCGTTCACCTACTTTGAACGATAATGGTTTTCTGCGTACATCAGCGCAGCTCTTCTGTCGGCTCTGAGCGGCTTGTAACCGCTTTTGAATCTGATGGACCTTATTAGTCGTTTCCTCAACTAGTTCAGATCTCATCAGTTGAATGTCACCCACTTCGGCCCAACAAAGTGGTGATCAACACTTTCGACCATAGAGGGCCTCATACGGGGCTGCTTGAATGCAACTATGGTAACTATTGTTATACGAGAATTCCACTAGTGGGAGATGCTTGTCCCAACTTCCTCCGAAGTCCAGGACACAAGCACGCGGTAAGTCCTCTAGTGTCTGAATCGTGCATTCCGATTGGCCATTGGTTTGGGGATGATAAGCAGTGCTCAGATCGATTCGCGTCCCCAATGCTTCTTGTAGTTTCTACCAGTATCGCGAAGTAAAGTGGCTGTCTCGGTCGGAAATAATAGCAATCGGGACACCATGTCTAGCTACTATCTCATTAGTACAAATTTCGGTCAACTGGTTGGTCTTATAGTTAGTGCGGATCGGAATGAAATGTGCGGATTTGGTCAATCGATCTACGATTACCCAGATCGCATCATGACCACGAGCTGTTTTCGGAAGATGGCTCACGATATCCATCGTGATTTGTTCCCACTTCCACTGAGGTATCTCGGGTTTTTGCAACATCCCCGAGGGTTTCTGATACTCAGCCTTGACTCGCGCATAAGTCAAGCATTGGCTCACGTACTCGGCCACGTCCTTTTTCATTCCCGCCCACCAATAAAACTCTTTCAGGTCATGGTACATCTTATCCATACCGGGATGAATCGAATATTTCGATTTATGAGCCTCGTCCATTATTAATTGTCTCAGCTCCAAACTTGCAGGAATCTACACTCGATTCTTAAAGTACAAACACTTCGTCCGTTTTCCTCACAAAACTTTTCTCGTTCCCGTGCAATCCTTCACCGGGTAACTGACTTTCCTTCAAAGCTAGCATCTGCGCGTTCTAGATTTGATCTATCAAACTTGTCTGCACGATCATTCCCAAGTCTCTCACTCGAAGGGGCTTAATTCGATCATTCCTATTTAGCGCATCCGCTACTACATTAGCTTTCCCTGGGTGGTACTTTATCTCACAATCATAATCATTTAACAATTCCACCCATCTGCGCTGCCTCATGTTTAAGTCTTTTTGATCGAAAATATGTTGGAGGCTTTTGTGATCGGTATATATAGTACACTTGGTACCATATAAATAATGTCTCCAAATCTTTAATGCGAATATAACTGCTCCTAGTTCCAGGTCATGGGTCGTGTGATTCTTTTCGTGCACCTTCAGTTGTCTAGAAGCATACGTGATAACTTTATTCCTTTGCATACGGACGCATCCAAGTCCTTGTCGCGATGCGTCGCAATATACGACAAAGTCGTCATTGCCTTCGGGTAACGTCAAGATTGGGGCCTCACATAACTTTTTCTTTAACAGCTGGAACGCTGTTTCTTGGTCTTTACCCCATTCGTACTTTCTATCCTTCTGCGTCAATGCGGTTAGCGATTAGGCAATACTCGAGAAGTTTTCGATGAAGCGGCTATAATACCCTGCCAATCCCAAGAATTGGCGTATTTCTTTTGGAGATTTCGGCGCTGGCCAGTTCTTGATTGCTTCTATCTTGCTTGGATCTACATGAATTCCATACTGATCCACCACATGCCCTAGAAATTGTACGGCTTGTAACCAAAAGTCGCACTTAGACAACTTAGTGTACAGTTGTTCGGTCCGTAGTATCTCCAAGATAGCACGTAAATAATGCTCGTCTCGTCCTTGCTCTTGGAGTAGATCAAAATATCATCAATGAAGACCATGACAAATTTGCCAAGGTATGGCTTACATACCCTGTTCATGAGGTCCATGAATACCGCGGGTGCGTTGGTTAACCCAAAGGGCATAAGCAGGAATTCGTAGTGGCCATAACGAGTTCGAAATGCGGTCTTAGGAATGTCGTCCTCTTGGACCTTAACTTGATGGTAACCTGACCGAAGATCTATCTTAGAAAAGTATCGGGCTCCTTGCAACTGATCAAAGAGATCATCGATTCTCGGAAGAGGGTACCGATTCTTGATAGTGACTTTATTCAATTCCTTGTGGTCGATGCACATTCGGAAGCTACCGTCTACAAACAAAATTGAGGCTCCCCAGGGGGAATAAGTAGGACGGATAAAACCACGATCGAGTAACTCCTGCAGCTGTGTCGATAGCTCTTGCATCTCGGACGGTGCAAGACGATATGGGGCCTTGGCAACAGGAGTTGTTCCTGGTATTAAGTCTATGCGAAACTCGACTTGCCGATCGGGCGGCAATCCCGGCAATTCCTCCGGGAACGCATCAGGGTATTCACATACTACTGGTATGTCTTCAATACGTTTCTCGGCTGGCTCCTCCGATGTGACACTAGCTAAGAACACGTCACATCCTTGTCGTATACATTTCAACGCCTTAAGGTGAGATATAAGGTTTAACGTGGTGCCTAACTTTTCTCCTTGTACCATAATTGCATCCGTGGGGGATAAAGGAATCTTCACAACCTTTTGTTCACATAACACCTCCGCACGATGGTTGGACAACTAGTCTATTCCTATGACAATATCAAAACTACCCAATTCTACTAGTAAAATGTCAATAGTAAACTGGTAACCGTTAAAGGTTATAGGGAAATTAACAATAAGTTGGTGACTGGTAATTGGTTTCCCGCTGGCAAGTTCAACGGTGTAGGGTTGTTTCAGGTCAACAGCAGGCATATTCAAGAGTGGTAAAAATGCAATCGACACATAACTTCTATCGGCTCCCGTATCAAATAATACTGAAGCAAATTGATTGGAAACGAGGAACGTACCTGAAACCACGTTGGGATCCTGGCGTGCGTCACCAGGTCCCATGACAAAGGCACAACCTCGAGCTGCATTAGAGGTAGATGCTTGGTTCTGGGTGTTCCTGCCTGCCATCTGCTGGGTTAACTTCGGACAACTATTACGAAAATGGTCCATGCTGCCACATCCAAAGCATGTACGGGGGTAGGTAACCTGTGGGGCTGGTTGTTGAGGTCGCTGCTGAAGAGGTTGAGGCCTAGCAGGTTGAAAACGAGTTGGTTTAGGATTGGGTTCCATGGTCATCTTAAAGTCTTTGGCAAAATGCCCATTCTTATGGCACTTCGAGCATATCACTGCTCGTCATATACCTGAGTGGTGGAAAACGCATTTGTTGCACTTTGGGGCCTTTCCTTTGTAGCCATCAAATTTACCCGCGGGGGTAGTCATGGCATAGTACTAGCTAGTATTTATCCCCCTCTTCTGCACTGCTGCCCTTGCGCGACTCCGAGGCTTCCCGCTTGTTTCCGGCCGGCTCTCCCGGCATTGTCAGAATCTTACGCCTAACCATGTCATATGTAACGGTACCTGACCTTGCTACCACCTCGTGCATGGTTCGGTATTCCACTGAGTTAATGATACTCCTCACTTCTGGGGCCAGTCCCCAGATATACGTTTCAATCCTTTTGGACTCCGGTTGGACCATGTCTGGCAATATACGCGCGAGTTCATTGAAACGGTTGGTATAACCTGCATGATCAGCACCGTGCATCTGCAGGTTCCAGAACTCATGCTCAAGCTTCTGAATTTCATGAGTTGGGCAAAACCGTCCCCTCATCAGTATCTTGAGATCATCCCAAGTCATCGCATTAGTCGCGTCCTGTCCGTGAGTTTGAACAATCGTGTTCCACCAGTTTAGAGCATGGTCAATAAAGGTACAGGTGGTATACTTAACTGCGCAGTTATCAGGACAGTTACTTATGTTAAGTACCGATTCCGACTTTTCGACCCATTTCACAAACCCATTGGGTCCCTCAGTACCATTGAATTCCATCGGTTTGCATTCCATGAAATGCTTATATGTGGAAACCGGCCGACCATTATTCTGATTATCGTTCTGACCTACGGGTCCTGGTTGCGGATTTGGTTGCGGGTTAGCATTAATACCTCGCTAACCTGTGCCACAATCGTGGGAATAACAGCTTGGAGTTGTTGCGTTATCATTTGCGCAATATCTGCCTCAGTCATCTGTGGGGCGCGTTTCGGGGCCATTCTATTATAAACAATAGATGTCTAGGTATCAATGTCACGTATCCAGTTAACACATATCACATATTTGGTTAAAACATAACACACACTTCATCACGCACATGAATCCACGGCACATATAGTCAAAAGCATCGTCATATATATATGTAGTGTCATCATCATACAAGCGTCAAAATTTGCACATAGACTTAACCCATAAGGGCCAGTGCTTAGATGTGCTGTCAAGATGTGTCACCATAGTGACGTACAGACTCGATGCAACAAAAGTACTAACCAGGAAATGTGAAAATACTATGATTGCATCACCACCTCGACATGGGTATAACCCAGTGCTTGGTAGGATTTACAAAAGATACATCATCTCTAACTATACTGAAAGAAAACCATACTAAGAATGCCACATCCACCATGCCAATCCTCCAAAACCTGCGACTAAACCTACAATAGCACTGATGCATCCGTATACCAATGCACGAAAATGATCCTGCTCATGATGGACATACCCCATACCCTACTGTAAGGCGATGACCGCCTGCTGCAAGACGATCAGGTAGTCTCCCATCGACCTCCTCTGCTGCTCATCCTCATCTCGTGCCATCCGTAGTAATGAAATCTGCTCGAACAGAAATCCTATCAAGCTGCTCTCAGTAATGGGAGCAGGTACCTCCTAAGGAGGAACAGGTATACCCCAGACAGGTGGAGAAGGCTCTCTAAATGGCTAGGAAGGGCCACCTCGCTCGTATGTGTGAAACGGGGAAGGGTCCTCCCGGGGTGGGGTCACGAAACGGGCAGTAAAATGTTGTTGGGTCCCTATAGGTACGGGTGTCGGCCGAATAGGGGACCCGGGTGGGGTAAACACAGGTACAGGTGTAAGTAGCCTCCGACGAGCCGTCTGTCGGAGGCCAAAGGTGGGTATCTCAAGAGGGCCAGATGAGGAGGGTGAATACGTACTCGGAGTGAAAGGAGTATAAGGGTCAGGCAGTGTCTCGGGTGATGGTAAGCGGGGTGCTACCGGCTCCCACTCCCAATGCCCCGTGGCGGGAGTAGGGCTCCTAGGAATAGGTCCTACGGGTATGGCAACATCCGGGCACGACTATGCTCCGATGAGCTAGTCGGGTGGTGTGATGGCAATCGATAGGCGCTCGAGGCCTCCCCCTCGCGCCTAGTACGAGGTCTGGGTGGGTACGGACCACAACAATAACCAGAAGGATCTGGCGAGTAGCTCGATGTCAGAAGGGGTGTCCGCGGATCCTCCTCAGGATCAGTCTCCATATGAGAGGTCGACTGGTGACTCGAACTATGCGACATGGTACCTGAAAAAAGAAAACCACACACGACGCTGATTTGACTGACTCAAAATACTGAACTCAACATCCCACAAATGTACACATGAGCACGTATTGCACGCAGTTTCGATTTTTAAGGTTTATAAAAAAAATACTTGCGGTTGGTGACGTTAGTAGACGGATGTCCGCCCTATCTAAATGACGTTCCCAGAACCCCCAAGTATGAGTAGATAAATTATGGTGTTCCGGACCACAATAATTTATCTGCCCCACCAGGGCTTCCTGGTAATAGCCATACTACTCAGTTTCTAAAGGTTCTCAGCGTGTGGAGACTAACTTAGGATTATAATCTAGGTTCTTTAGAGATGCCTAGTTCGCTATAACCGAAGGCTCTGATACCATCTTCTGTCACACCCCGACTCGTAGCGGAAGACAAATGCAGGGTGCGGTAGACACGTGGTAATTCTCCATAGTTTAAAAAACATGATATCATAAATAGAGAACCTCGGTTACAATATACTATTAGTATCATATTACACACCATAAGTTCAGTACAGTACTACGAGCTATCACAGCTCTTATTCTTCTATAGTTCACTACTAAGTCCATCCACACGCACAATCCTTACTCTTGCTTCGCCTTACCTGAAATGCATGTTAGTTTTAAAAAGGTCAGCTAAACGCTGGGTGAGTCCCACTAGTTTTGTTGTTGTGAAACAGTATATGTTAACAAGTTTAATTGCACTAGTCACAGTCACAGTTACTGTCACGGTCATAGTCACAGTCACAGTCATGGTCATGGTCATAGTCACTCCGTGTCAGACAGACACATCATCGCACCGGGTCGTGTCACCGCAGACACTTCCCACCGGGCCGTGTCAAGACAGGCACGTCATCCCGGCAACTAAGTCATGTTTCCTTGTAGTTATGCCTAACTAACATAACCGTACTTAGGACGCGTGCAGTTGCCTAGTCACCGACACACAGTGTCACCTAGACACTGCCTGGAGCAACTTGGTTCGTCAAACCAATAGTACTATCCACTGCCCATGGCTTACGCCAATCACTTGTAGGGGGGGAGGTAGTTCGTGTGTTAGATAATTCACGTCATCACAAGTTGGTGTAATTAATACCGTTTTGTAACATGCAAGTCATTCCAGAAAACAGTGAAACAGTTTACAAGTGGGAGAGTAAAACTCACTCCCAAATTGGTGTATTCAACACAGTTTTTAATATGCAAGTCCCCAGAAAATAGTAAAAGAATTCAAAAGTGGGAAAGTGAAACTCACAGTGCAAATAGGGGTCTTAACATAAGAGTCGTCGAATAGCTGGATCAACTTTAATGATACACATGCAAGCATGGGCTCAAATCAGTATCTAAGTTGGTAATGGTTATAACTTGGATCTGGTCAGGAGTTTTTACTCCGGATAGAGTCTATAGGACACTAGTATGGTGATGGACGTCAGGGTAGTATTAGTTTTCTGTTTGGCTTTCGGGTACCGATTTGCGTGCCAGCCAAAGTCAGTAGTTTAACGTGTTCGGGTAATGGTACACGAATACCAGTAGTGTCAACACGCGGTTATTCAAGAATGATTAACTTTCTCTCAAGGGAGTTTGAGTGTTTAGGGGGTCTAAGTTGCCCAATTTTGAGTTTCCATTTTCACCGTCGGGAATTCTCCCGAACTGCCTTAGGACACACCCAGGGTGCCCAATTTGCCCGGCAATCTCCCGGAATACTCCCGGTGTTCCAATTATAGTATTTGTCGGGTTGGGTTAGTTCCCAGTTCTGGCAGGTTCGTTATATGGTAAACTGCCGAAATTGCTTTAAAATAATCTATTTTAATTCCATAAATTCCCATTTAATCTATATTTTATATAAAAATCTGTAAATTTTTATATAATTCAGTAAAAATCTGTAGATTATGGGAAAATTTTCTGGGAATTTATTTTGTTAATTTACTTATTCTTAGGGAGTGATTTTTGATAGGCATGGATCCCTTATCCTGAGATTAGTTTGGATATATTATCCTTACCGGGTGGTTCAGAGAGTCTAAGGATTAAGGATCCTTACTATTAGCTATAATTGTCTAACAATTGTTCCCAATGTTCTTTAGCTTGTGATTGTAGGAACGATACGTGTCAAGACTAATTCCAAGCGGGAATCTCACGGAATATGCCACTATTCAGCACGTGCACAGGCTAGTGACCATTGGTGGAGAACGTGGATACATGGCTGAAATTTTGGATAGTTAGTTCATTGAGATTAGCTAGATATTTAGTGGGATATTGAGCTAGATAGAGGACACGGGCACTTATTCGAAACGCTACAACACTTCCGATACTCTCTCTCGAAAACACACACATACACGCTAGCTTACATTGTACCAAGCTCAATATCATCCAAAGTTGTAATCTTTTGTGTTCAATATAACCGGTGATCGGTAGTTTCCATCACCCGAGGTTTTTATGTCGGCGATCTACTAGTGTTCAAGGGCTTTTCCTCGTATAAATCCTGTGTTCATCTTAGTTTATCTTTCTAATTTCGTTTATACATTCATTTAACACATCAAGCACTCAACCTCACAATCAATGTTTGGTTACATTATCCTTAATTAGATTTTTGACCAAAATAGTTTGGCGCCCACCGTGGGGCAATCGGTGCTTCAATTCTAAAAACTCATTCATTTCATTCATTTCCATCAATCACATGGCTTCTCAAGGAAAATCCAGTTCAAGTTCCATACCGGCGGTTACCACATCTCAGCCTAGTGCATCATTGCCACCCATTCTTCCTGCATACCAGAAGAGTGCTAAGAATCTCTAGAAGAAAACTACACCTGTTTATACAGGATCGAAAACCTCTGTTGTTTCCTCATCTACTCCTACTAACAGTGATCTCTCTACTTTGATTTTGCAAATGAAAGGATACATGGAACAACAGGACAAAACCAACCAGAGGATCCTCAGGGAGATTGATGAAATGAAGAAGCAGAAGAGTTCAGTGGAGGATCACTCTCCACTGATATGCCCAGGTCACTGGATTTTGCTTCTCCAGCATCGACGATCCAGTATTCTCAAGGATCCGCTGTCCAAATGCAAGGGTCCTCCAACTATCATCAAGGATCATTGGCGATGACACAGGCTCAAGGATCATCTATCCTTCAGCGAGGTTTGACTTTTAGCTTGAAATAGCTAAAATGAAAGGACTAGGCTAAGTTAGAACACTTACTTGTGCTCAAGGCAGCCAAGGATGGAGAAAAGACTTAGAAAGTTGGGAGACCTCCAACAAAGTGGGAGTTCTCCTCTTAGAGTTATAGAGGGAAAGGGAAGGAATGAGCAAGTTGAAATGTGAGACCAAGGGCCTACTTATAGTTGTGGAGGATGAATTTGCTGATCACAAGTGTCAATGACCATTCTAGGATCATTCCATATGTTCAAAGATGTGTCAAGACCAGGCTAGAACTTGGAGATCATGAATCTTGGGTTTCAAAGCTGTAAAACAGTTGTCTGCCATTATCTGCTGTAACTGGGCATCCCCCGCGCGTCACAGGAGATCTTAGTGAGTCTCTCGCGTGGCGCCTGGGATTCCAAACTTTCATAATTAGCAGAACAGGTCCCTACAGCCTAAAAACTTGTTTTCGACGTGTTTTGGCACTTTTAACACCCGTTAACCCCATTTTGAAGTTTTATAAGTAAGATAAAGCATAGGGAACTTGAAAAATTCTTGAAAAATTTTCGGATGTCGGTTCGTTTGGTCGTACGGTTGCGGTTTTCGGTTAATTACGACGGAAATCGTAACGAACGCGCAAATGACCGTAAACGCGTAATGAACGATATTTTTGCATTCCAATCATTAAAATACTATATTTTAATGATTATAAAATTTTTTGGATGTGCGTACATGTTCCGGATGATAACGATATACGCGAATCAGCATAGTTTTACAGAATTTGCAAAATAGCCCCTGAGTTTGCATAAGCGTGTTTTTGTCATACCGAAGCCCTCAAAACTTATTTCTAAGTTATGCAAAGGATATATAGGGTATGTTTAGCTTATGTCAATGTTCCGAAGTGTACGTCACGATAAACTGATTACGTTTGCGTAATAGTTTGCGATTTTACTTCAAGAAGTTGTTTTAAGAGTTTGGAATCGTGCATGAATTGAATATGTGCAATTGTCATGATAAAATACAAATATCAAAAATAAAACACAAAAATTTCATTGATTGTTAAATCATTCGGAATCGTTACACGATCAGATCACCACAAATGTCACACATTCAATGACACTTTAAAGGTTCATGAGTTCTAAAAGGTTTAAATACATTAAGATACCATGAATATCCTTGCTCACACTTTGAATCCCCCCAAAATTTCCAACACCAAACAATGCTCCGCATTTTTGGAATCTAGCACTTTGCTCATCTTTCAATCATTTCAAATACACTCGACGGTCTCCTTCAAATAAATTTCGGGACGAAATTTCCTAAAGTAGGGGAGACTGTAACCCTTGTACAAAATTTTGAGCTTTCAAAAATTTTTCTTTGAAGGCATTTTAATAACCGATACTTAAACGAAACCCGATTAATGTAACGTACACACTGGGATGAGGACACGAGCTAAACATACCCTAAATATCCTTTATATAACTTATAAATAAGTTTTGATAGGTCTGGTATGTCAAAAACAAGCCTATTCGATCACCGGGACTATTTATGAGAAACTATGAAAGTCTGCCGATTCTCGTAGCGACACACACTCCGAACAAGGACATAAGCTACACATACCCTAAATACCCTTTAAATAACTTATATATTAGTTTTGAGGGTTTAGGAATGACAAAAACACCTTTATGCAACTTCAGGGGCTATTTTGCAAATTCTGCGAAACTATGCCAATTCGCGTATTTCGCTATCCGGAACATGTACGGACATTCAAATATTTTTCCATCATTAAAATCTTGTATTTTAATGATTGGAATGCAAAAATATCATTCGTCACGCATTTACGGTCATTTGCGCATCCGTTACGACTTTCATCGTAATTAACCGAAAACGGCAACCGTACGACCAAACGAACGGACACCTGAAATTTTTTTGGACACATTTCAAGTTTCCTAAGCTTTATCATCCTTACAAAACTTAAAAATCAGGTTATCGGGTGTTAGAAATGCCAAAACGCGACAAAACAAGTGCAGGGGCCTGTTCTGCCATTTTTGAAAGTTTGGCTGCCCAACCCCCACCGTACGCTACGCCCCCACCGTAGCCTATGGTGTACCCGGGACAGCAAGTTGTTTTCATGGCAGCCAGCTGGTTTTCTTTGCTTGAAGCCCAATAACTCGAAATTTCCAACTGGTTTCCTTCATTTGACAAGTGTTAGAACCTCCCTTGATCATTGCCACCTCATGGGACACTTGTAATGATCTTGTGGCATCCAAAACACTATAAATAGCAAGACATTTTCATTATTTCAACTTGCTCATTTCTCATTTTCTTCTCGCACTCTCTTGGAGCTTGCTTCCATCTTTTGGAGGCCTCCTACTGAGTTCTTGAGCTCTTCAAGTGTTCTTCAACACAAGACAGTTGACTTTTTGTTTGACTATCGGTTATGACCATAATTGGTCAAAGCAAAGTTCAATTGAACTTTGCAACGTGATCGTAATCACGAAGGTTATAATCCCTAGCGATTGCACCTTCCGATTACCACGTTTACTAGTCGAAGTGACGAGCCAAAGTTTCGGTCAAAGATGCGCATTATGTGCATTTTACGACGGAATTATTTCCGGGTATCAAAACGACAAGTTTTGATACAAATTAGTTTTACAAACTTAGTTAGACATGTTTAATATGTCTAACAAATCACTTTTAGTTTAGTACTTGTTTAGGGTCGTAAGTCGAGTTGTCTTGACTACCGCTTTCACTTTCAAATCCGACCCGTTTGGGCACCTTTAGGATCCGACCAAGCCCATTATTATGACCATAGTATTATAGGGAATAACCCTCTGAGGTTATACCTTAAGATCATACCATTTGGTTAGTCAAATGACAAGTCGAATATGTATTCCTTATTATGCCGAAAAATACCCTTTTAGCACTTAAATTAATTTTGAACATATAAGAACATTGTTTTGACATCTAAACTGATTATACAACTTATATAAACTAATTTTGTCATATTATACTTTTCATAGGAATATTTAACCACCCGAACCCATAGTCACGTTTATGACCCGTTAAAGTGGCGTAAACCACTTTAGCAAGCCGTAGCGAGTCAAAACACTTTGAAATGCTTTCAATTCAGAATGTTTAATATTATAAACCATAATATACAAGATCCAACCCTTGTTTGGTTTATATACCTCATATCTCTCGTTTTCAAGTTCGACACACTAACATGTAGTTATCCGATACACTAGGAACCACTTCGACACTTGAACTCTTGATCCTTTGAGCTTTGTTATATCATTTGAACAAGATCTATATGTAATCCTAGGCGAGTACATTGCTCCCCCTCTTTTACGTTTTCCAAATGTTTTGGGGTGATTCATATGTGTAACCGATTTTTCTCAAATATATGGCATGTATGTGTTTACTAAGTGCTTGTGTATTATTCCGATTATGCAACACAACAATTAACGATATGAACCAAATCCACGTAGGATCTATCTATCTTTATAGTAGACTCTTATTGGGTATTTGAAGTATAGTCTTAAATCTTTCTATCTTCATAGTAAGATTTCTAAGAAGTACTTTGCACGACGATGATTAAAGTTTGAAGGTAGAAATTGTTGGTGATTTAGATAACGAAACTAGAGTAATACAGTAAGAGCATGGTGGATACGCCGCTGGTACTTCCTATATATAAGTGTGCTTATTGTATTACCCTTCGTAGCCTTATCCGAATCACCATTAGGAATTAGGATATTTGCGATACAACGATTCACTATGATCAAACTAAATCCTCGTAGCATCTATCTATCTTTATAGTTAGATCTTTGTGGGATGTTTAAAGTGCTAAATTGATGTCCTTGAGTGGATGCTTTGTGTACTTTAATGCGTATGTTATGATTCAATGTGACCAAACCAAATCCTCGTAGCATCTATCTATTTTCATATGTTAGATTCTTAGAAGGATATCCAAAGTACTATTATAAATCATTGATTTGATTTTCACTAGTACTCACACGAGTTATGACAGATTTCAGTATTGTTATTGTTAATCCTTGATTGGATTTCTAATAATATACTCACAAGTTTATTACCGATTTCAATATGTTTTCAAAGATCAAAGTACAATTTTCAAAGGCATAAAAATTACTTAGTAATAATCGTAATGCTGTACACAAAAATCTTTTGTCACAAGTTTCATAATCAAGTTAATGTATTGCAATGCTAACCCTTTTTCGCCAATCTTTGGCTTCAAAAAGTCAATTTATAAATGACAACTCTCATAGTTGTCAAATTAGTGCAACACAAAACCTTTTGCCATTTATTTGGCCAACAAAACTATGTACTCGCCAACATTGTTTGTTGATGTCTCTTTCACATATGTTTCAGGTTTCGATTATTCAAGCATGCTGCACATAGGAATGCATATGGGCTTTAGATCTCTTTAAATCAAAAGACAATTTCATGTATTCTTTGTATTGTAAAACAATGTTAACAATAATGAAACAATTTAGTACCAGTAGTTGTGAGCAATTTGTAACGTGACTCCCCGATATTTCCACCGCATCTTGTTGTAATACGCGATTGGGTGTTACTTTATAACACCTACATTACTAAATATGAATTTATTTCAAAACTGACCCGTTGACTTTTTATTGACAATAACTTTGCCCCATCAACAGGTCTAGTAAACGTGGTAATTAGTAGGTGCCCTTTTAAGGGATTAACACCTACCTAATTACGATCACGTAGCCATGTTCGTACCGAAAAATTGCTGGACCATAATGGTCTCAGCCAATGGTCAAATCGTTTTTACGTCAACGCTTTGACTTTGGCTTAAAGCTTACTAAAACTAAAAAGAAAAGGGTTGGAACACTTACAAGTAAACCAAGGATGACTAAGAAACTCAGAGGAAGTCCCTAATGAGCTCAGGAACCTCCAAGTGAGCAATAGAGAGTAGGAAAAGAGAATAAGCAAGTTTGAAGCTCACTCATGGATGCTATTTATAGCCAAGGATGAGTTGTAAGATCTTGCTAGGTGTAGGAGGGTGCTAGGAGATGAGAACAAGTGTTTATGGCCGTGGCACAACCAGGAGAAAGGGTGGCATGGCGAGCAAGGTGGCAAACACAGCAAGCTGCCACGTTTCTATCGCTAGCAGGTCCTTGCGGACCGTATGGCTTTAGCCTTGCAGTCCGCAAGGCCATCTGGCGCCCACTAATTTTGAATTGGTTGCGGACCGCAACCAAACCGCCTTCCTAAATATGAAATTTGGCATTTTTCCAAGTATGGTCCCTTGACATTGATAGGACATCGTTCAGAGGTATAATATAACATGTTGACAACTTTAGTCCATATCGATTTAGCACACAGCACTCGAGGATCAGCGGGACACGTGTCAGAATTTTATAGGACGGGTTTTTACGAGTTGTTACACATTGAAAATAGTTTTGCAAAAACTTTTGAGAACAAAAAACTGATTAGTGATTTTTAGCAAAGTTTTGATTCAAAATAGCACCACTTGCCCCACGGTGGGCGCCAAATTGTTTTGGTAAAAAAGTACCAAAGAAATTAAGTGATCAAATTTAGTTTGTGAGGTAGTGTGCTATTGATACTTGCAAAAATATGTTAAGTTGATTGATTATGAAAACAATTTCAGGATATAGTTCTAGGATAATAAATTATATCAAAATAATAAGTAAATGCAAGAAAAGTAAAAGTTGACACAGGATGTACAAGGAAAGCCCTTGATCAATCTAGATCGCTGGCATAAAACCTCGGCAGCTGACAATCATCAGTTGCCTTGTTCTTCTTATTGCTTGAAATAACCAGGAAACAGTGGCAGGATAAAGCTCGGATCGATTCTAAGTGTTACAATGGTTGTAAGTTGTGAGTGCTAGAGTGTTAACGCTACAAGAGAAGAGAGTGTACGAGTATGAGAGCTCAAAAGTCTGTGTTTTCCTATGATCCGGCATTCCCTGTTTATAGTTACAAGAATAAACAAACTATCCTATAATTCCGAGATACTCTTGAATATTCCTTTATGACCGTTGCTGAACTATTCTCCCAGCTTCAACGTCTTCTCCCCAACAATATTGAGCAAGTCTTCAGGAGAAATCCTTGTGAACGTTATCATTCTGCAGCCATTGCCTACAAGCAAATTATTAGTAATGATCAAGTTACTGCCTCAGGATGTTACCAATATCCTGGTCCGGTATCCTGATCATGAATAACTAACATAAAATCAAGATATATTATCAGGATATGAGCTCAGAATTTCACCCATAACAGGGTTGATCTCCATTATTTCCGTTTACTGTGCCACATGCTCCTCCGGATCAGTGGTACCATCGTACAACTTCATGTTGGGGGTCTGGAAACGTTTTCGTATCTCAGCATTGCATATGGGAGGTGCAAAGCGAGACACTCTATGACTTCCATCCGGTATCTCAGGAATGGGCTCAACTACTCCTAGGACACTAGATATCATATCCTTGAGTTTTTGTAACTCCCTAGCCATAGCTTGGTTGATACCTGCATCCTGCATGAAGCCATAGTTAGTACCAAAAGACGTATTCTAATTGTTACCTCCTGATTGGTTGGAACTAGTATCCCAAAAGTGTATCCATGATAAGATACTTCTGGTGTAAGGGTAGGTCCAGATGAAGCTATAGTCTGCATGGCGATGAAGTCCCCTTTGTGAACTCAGAGTCTCTGGATGGCTGAGTCCCTGAGGATCCTTTATCCTGAAAAATGTTGAGCCCGGGATACATGGGTGCAGAAGGATCCTTTATTCTGAAGGCAGGATCCTTGGGTCTGGTACATTCCCTATGATCCTCCAGGTTTGTAGAAGAATCCTTGAGGCTTAGTGGTCTCTAGTGATCCTCGTCGAAGGATAGAGGATCCTTGAGGTTGGAAGTAGGATCCTTGAGCCTACGTCATTGCTAGTGATCCATGCTGCAATCCTGAGGATCCTTGATTTTGAACACTAGATGCTTTGGAATGTTGGATTGTTGATGATGGGGTAGCAAAATCCAACGACCTGGGCATCAATGGAGGGTGATCCTCCGCTAATCTCTTCTACTTCTTGATTTCATCAATTTCACGAAGCATCATGTGATTAGTTTTGTCCTGCTGTTCCATATATCCTTTCATCTGCAAAAGCAAAACAGAAAGATCATTGTTAGTAGGTGTAGAAGAAGAAACAGTTGAAGCCTTTGATCCTGCGTAAACATGTGTTGTTTTCTTCTGAGGATTCTCAGCATTCTTCAAAGGTGCAGGGGAATAGGAGGCAACGAAGAACTGGTTTGGGATGAGGTAACCACCGGCATGACGCTTGAAGAAGATTTTGCCTAAGAAGCCATGTGATTGATGGAGATGAACAAAAATGAATGAAATGAACGATATTTTTAGAATTGAAGCACCAATTTCCCCACGGTGGGCGCCAAACTGTTTTAGTCAAAAATCTTCTTAAAGATAATGTAACCAAACTTTGATTGTGAGGTAGAGTGCTTGATGTTTTTGAATAATTGTATGAACAAGTTGGAAGTGTAAACAATGAAAAACACCAAGATTTATACGAGGAAAAAGCCCTTGATCTATGATAGATCTCCGTCACAAAAAACCTCGGATAATGAAAACTATCACTATCAAGTATATTGCACAAGAAAAGTTACAACTTTGGATGATATTGAGCTCGATACAATGTATTCTAGTGTATGTTCTTGAGAGTTGATTGCGAGAGTCGCAGAAATGGATTGTGTTATGTGTATTCGAAAAAGTGATCACCCCTGAGCTCAATATCCCCTAAAAATAACAAGTCAATATGATAACAACTAACTATCTGAAATACTAGGAATCTCCCACGTTCATCCATAACGTCCACATAATCTCATGCACATGCGTTATTCCCAGCATATTCCATGAATCTTATCTTTGACTAAGTCCACCTTCCATACCTGCATTAACTTCAAATAACATATCAATGACAATTGTTAGAAACGGTTATAAATGATAAGGATCCTTCATCCTTCCAGCATTCGCTGATTGATTAAGGATTAAATATCCTCAACATCCAAAAGGATCACTGATTCATAAGCAAAATAAAACTAGCCCTAACATTACTTATGACTGAGCTTGTCTCGAGTTTTATTGGGCTTGTCCCCAGTTTCGTTGGGCTTTCCCCAATTATTAAATTACTTGTTGGTTTTTGGCTTAGTCCCAAGTTGATAATTACAGGTTCTTGAAGTTTGCAAGTAAGGATCATGGATTCTCGACCGATGTTTCACCACCCTTAGCTTCACCACCTTCATCATCACCCCCGGCTGCTGCTTCCGTTGGCTCCCTTGCTCCACTTGGCTCGGCCTTAAGCATCTGCACTTCCTCTGGCTCCGGCTCACCTCCAAGATCATGTAACCTTTGTGTCCAGCCAGCAGTGTCCCATTCAGCTCTATCAAAGGAGGGATCCATAGCCTCGTGGGCCATTTTGATCCTAGCATTCAGAATGGCTTTAGCAGCACAGATCTTGGCCTCCTCGGCAGCTTCCAACCGGTCCTTGTTTGCCTTGATCTCACCCACCATGACTTGTTTTTCCAGGGCCCTGACCTCCTTCTCTAGTTGGGAGATCTTTTTATCCTTGGCAACAGCCATGGTACGAAGATCAACAATGACTTCTTCGGCTTCAACAAGGCATTTATCTTGGAAAACTTGGATTTGGGCGACTTTCTGCATGTGACAAGATATCACGTTAGGATCATTGATTTTAAAAAGAAAAATTACTAAGCACCAGGATCACTGATCCTTACCTTAGAGATACAGTCGTGGATCTGTTGTTCAAGCTGGGAGACATCTCCTACCAACTCGTTGTGCTTCTTCCTCTTGGAAACTGATTTGACATGAGTGGTCATTGCCTTAGGCTCTGTGTGGCATGGGCATGTGGCCTGCCCTTTCTTCGTAAAGCTTGGGGACATGATTCCTTCAAGGTCACCAAGACCAAACTGGGAAGCAGACTTGGATGCAGATTTGGCAACACCTAAAGCAAAGATAAGTATTCGAGAACCTTTATTTTTATTTTTATTTTTACTCTTGTAAAATAGTATACGGATAATTACTTAACATGGTGAAGGATGCGGAGCTGGTCTCTTCTAACTCTCTGTTGTTTGCGTTGAAAGTTCTGATACTTGAATCCAGGGCCCAAAAGGAAGCTATTCTTTCTGTAGTCACTGGAGTGTCCTTGAGAGAAGCAAAACTGGTCACTGCACAAGTAGATAAGAAGGATCAGTTGCCCTTACTAAAAAAGAAGATCCCTACAGTTTTGACCTAAGGATCCTATATCCTACCCTTTAAAGCCCACTTTTTAGGAATACTTTCCCCTGAGGGAATGGTGCTTCTCTTGACGAAGAAGAACTGGTTTTTCCAGTTGGTATCGTTCTTAGTGGTTTTAAGGAGTGGGAGCGATTGCTGCGGTTTGGCTTTGAACAGAAATCGATGAGAACCGCGGGATACAAGGTTGTACAAATGAGGAAGATCAGAAAGAGAAAGGCTTAAGCCCTGATCCCTGATGAGCTGCTCCAATGTGCCATGCCAGAGCATGGGCATCGCTTGGTTGTAACAGAGACCCATGCAGGTGAAGAAACTCTGTGTAAATGGGGGAAAAGGGTAGGTTTAACCTATCTGAAAAGGCGCTGCAGGAAAGCAAACCGATGTACCAGATTCACAATCACTCTTTAGAGAAGACTCGAATAGTCTAAAGGCAGTCTCCTCCAGAAAGCAGTGACATAACTGATCAACTTCGGGATCAGTAAATCGGCACAGCTCCGACGAAGGGTTCTTGAGGAGATTTTGGCTCATCGGAGGACTGTCATGCTCGAGATCCTTGAGTGGGGAAGGTCGTGTAGCCATTTTCCCATGGATTTCGAGAGAAGGAGGAGATGAAAAGATTGAAGATAAAAGATGGAGAAAAGAGAGAGAAAGATACCTGAACGATCTTTGGAATAAGGATTTAAATGAAAATTTTGATCTTAAATGGTTGCTCAAACTCTATCCCTACCCTATTTATAATGATGATGGTTGCACGTGGTCACATCATGACATCAGCACTCGTAATGGATACTTATCACTTGTAACGGCTAGTTCGAAATCAATGGAAATATGGCTAATTAGATTAACTTTTTATTCGCCATATTTGGGGGCAATTGTTAGGGCTTAGATTTCAATACTATGGATCACTTATCCTGAGATTTGACTTGGATCATTTATCCTTCATGGGTGGTGCAGGCAGTCTGAGGATCAAGGATCCTTATTATTACTAATGTTATCTAACAATTGTTTCCTACATTTTTAGCATGTATTTGTAGGTGTATTACGATGTGGACTTGTTCTATGCGGGAATCTCGTGGAATATGCTTATATTCTTCATGAGCATAAGGAGCAAGAGACGTTGTGGTGATCGTGGGACACTTGCATGATTTTGCGGAGAGTTAGTTATTTAGATTTTTAGCTAGTTATATATGGGGTATTGAGCTTGGATAAGAACACTTGCACACTCTTACGTACAACACTTCTGCTACTCTCGCAAAACTCTCTCAAACACACACACTAGAATTCATTGTAACAAGCTCAACATCATCCAAACTTGTAATTGTTTATGCAATATAGTTGGTGATCGGTTTCCATCACCCGGGTTTTTGTGCCCGAGATCAATCATTGATCAAGGGCTTTTCCTCGTATAAATCTCGGTGTTCATCATTGATTACATTTCTAATTTATTCATACAATTGTTTAACACTTAAGCACTCAACCTCACAAAATCAGATTTGGTTTCATTATCCTCATTGTAATTTTTGACCAAAACATTCATGTTTATGATGTGGATGACAAGAATGATGATAAGAAAGATGATGATGATCAGGGCAATGATGATGATAATACTCAGGGGGTATAGGGTTGATTGTTCAAGATGCAAAGATCAATGAATCTTTTGACTATGATGCTACTTAAATGATTCAGTTAATTAGGACGATGATGCCCAAAGACAGGAGGAGACAAAGGACCCTGTGAATGATGTTGAGCAATCAGGAATCCTCACAACTGCACCTAGATCGGTTGTTCCTGATTTACATAAACCTAAAGTCTTCTATATTGAGCACGGCGTAGAAGATGGGGAGTTCGTTCACAATTACACCAAAGAAGAAATTGCAAAAATGTTGTGTCACACCCCAACCGATGGCGGAATCATCAGGGTGGACGTAAATAGATTGCTCGAGACTTCATTGTGACACCCGGATATTTTGAGCCTGTACTAACGTGACACGTGTTATGAATAAATAAAAGGGCAAAATTATATGAATATGATGTGATTTGATGTTATTTGATGTGTTAATAAATTTAAAATTTATTGGAAATTATGTTGGCAACTTTAAGATAAACGCATATCGCGTAACGGTTAAAATGTGAAACGAACGTTGGTTACCGCCCGATTAATGTTAAAATCCTAAAAATAGTCTGTTATGATTAAAATAATATATTTAAGAATGTTCCAAGTGTTTTTGAAGATTTAAGAGTGTTTTCAAGAAGATTCAAGCTAGAGCAAGTTTCATATCATCACTTTTATCAAAACTCACTAGAATCTTGAAGGTATAAAAAAATTACTTCTTTAAACAAGTTCTTGATTCATAGTGATGATCTTGATAACGGAAAGTTTCTCTTGTTCTTGGAAATAAACACTAACTTAAAAACAATAACAAATGGGTTTTTGTATAAAATAAAAATGGAGAGGTACATGTGTGTATATGTGGTCGTGTGTGTGTGTATACATGTGTGTATGAGATTGAGTTTTGACTTTGAATATTTTTTATTGATAATGTTCATAAAGATTTGATGCATGCATGTTTAAAGGTTGTCATTTGAAAGTTATGTGATTTGAAAAGATGATTGTAAAAATTGAGATTTTGGAATCATATGTATGTATATATGTAGCCGTGTATATATGCATGCATGTGAAAATTAGATGTTAGTTCATAAATATGTAGGAATGAGATTCTTGCATTTATGATGAATGATTGGATGATGATCATATGATGATGATGATGTCCTTCAATGGGTGAACATGAAATAAAAGAATGTTGGATGTATTTGGGTTCATGCATGTTGATGATGATATGATATGGTTGCATTATGTGCTTCATATGAGCATACATGTAGTTAAAATGGTCATGAATGATGATTAATTAATGATATGATGAAAATGGTTTTAGATCAGATTATAAACCTTAAGAATAAGGTTATTTGGTGTAATAAAGTGGTATGAAACTTGTCATAAAGTTAACTAGCTTTGCATGTGGTACTTAGTGCTTAAAGAGTTGTAAAATACGTGAAATTGCATGATTTAAGAGGCTTACACAAAAACTGCACTAATATGATTATAACCATAATTTTAATCATTAAATAAAATGTGTTATGTTAAAATATCAAGTCATCTCGATTTGGGATGGTTATGGTAACGTTTGATGCAAAACTATGCGATAAAAACGGCAAAATTGCCTTTCTAAGAGATTTTTACGAAACTGTTTTAGATCAGTAATTAAACTAATATGTTTGATATAAATATAAGTATTTTAACTTATATTAAGTTTACTTGGTGTTTGGTAAGTCATACGTGACTTTCGACACCCGAAAACGTTACCGAATCACTAAAATACGCATTTTTTCAATGTACACTAGAATGGGTAGTTCATGGGTGAACCTTATTTGTTAAAATGTGTTATGTGATTTAAATATATGTATATGATAATATGTTAAGTGTTGACATGATAGCGGGAAATTAGACTATGCATGTACACTTGTGTGTTTAAAGCGGTAAAATCGGTGAAATTGCGTTAAATGTGTAACTTATTTGTCAAGCATGAAAATTGATACATAGGTTAACTTAATAAGTTATTTCATTTATACATGCTTTAAAAATGATAAAATGTATAAGTTAACGAGTTTACGCTTATTACGATATTAAATATTTGTGTACGTTTATGTATATATATTACAACGCGCAAATCGTAGATATATAGTACGTATAAACGGGAGTGTTAACGGATATAACATATTAAAGGTCACCAATAAAATCGTTCCAGTCGCAAAATCTTAATATATATATATATATATATATATATATATATATATATATATATATTAAAGTGCCAACATAATCAAAAATAATGACTTTTCGAGAAAATCTCAAAATTATGTGAAAATTCCAAGATTTGGAGAAACTTAGGAATTTTGTGATATATTGTTTGATAAATCGTTCCTACGTATATTAGGACATGTAGAAACAATTGTGGGATTGCGCTATTTATAATACGCACCCAAAGGTGAGTGTCACTAAACCCCTCTTTTTACTATTTTTATAACAGTTTTGGGGGAAGAACACACCTTAAAAGGATAAGTATACACTTTTGTATAAAATATACCTTTGATTAAACTATGGATATATTTTCATGGAAAATATATAAATATGTTTCGGGGAGAAACGGATTTTGGATAAATGTGAATATATGTTTCAGGGAGAAACGGGTGTTATTACAGTGTTTAAGAGAAAACGACCGTGTAGATTTAAAATTGCTTAAATCTAAAGTTGTGACGAATTCGCTCGGTCTCAAGAGAGTAACTACCGGGTATGGTTTACGTTTCGGTGGGGACTTCAGGGAAATTCGTACAACACATCATATATTAAATTTATCATTTTAATAGGATATATATATATTGTTCTTAAGGTTGGCACCTTGAGTGACCCATTGCGGGCACACAGCGTGAAATTAGCCAGTTAATCATTAGTATTAATATGCGTAGAATTATTGATAGATCTATCGGGTTGACCACCCCGTCGTGACCGGTAGCTTCGCGTCAAGTCAGGCGACGAATTTATATTCTATTATTTTCTAGCGTTGATTATGTCCTTATTGTTAATATATAGTTCGTATTTTCTTGCAAACATACGAGTATGAACACTTGATGCTATCAATTTAATATGGAAAACTTGGGAAGATGTTGTGAATCGAAGGTTTTAGGAAAACGCTTGCGATGGCTGACCCTTGAATTTTTATAAGGAAATGAAAGTGGCTTTCATAATATTATATGGATGTTTTAATAATTAAACACATAATTTTAAAGTTTTCCTTGGATCAAATTGTTTTAAATTGGAATACGTGAACTTACCCTCCTTTGTGTTGACACTTGATTTTAATGTGTTCTTCAGGTACATGAGTTCGGCTTTGGGGAATCTTTGGCATGTCTTATGCTTGTGATGCATGTTTTGTTTAATAATAAACTTTGGACAACTTTTAAAACTTATTTGGGACCGACTGTATTAAGATCCATAAGGATCAAGACAATTTAACTACGTTTGGGTTGTGGTTTATGTTTAAACTTTTAAACAATGTTTTAATTAAGTAACATGTCCAAAAATTAACGATGCATCGTCCACTAAGATATTTATGGGCACCAACTTCCGTCACCATTACGTTTGTATTTCCGCTGCGACGTTTTTGGGCTGTTACAGAAGTTGGTATCAGAGCCAATGGTTGTAGCGAACTAGATGTTTTCTGGGGAAAACTCTAGACTTCAACTGACAAAATTTTGAGACTAAGTCCCAAGATGGGTGTTACAGAAGTTGGTATCAGAGCCAATGGTTGTAGCGAACTAAATGTTTTCTGGGGAAAACTCTAGACTTCAACCGACAAAATTTTGAGACTAAGTCCCAAGATTCGCGAAGCCAATAATTTTTAAATAAACATGGATTTTAATCATGTATGAAAACTATTTTTAGTTTATATGCATACGTGTTAATATGTTTATTTGGGCCTTACGTGTTTGATATTTGTTAAAATATACACAATTTAGTCCCCCGTTTTATCCCCATTTTACACGTTTTCGGCCATAAAATCATGGATTAGACACCTAATCGTGTATGTTTTCATTTGCAGGCCTTAAACAGCGTACCGGACGAGGAGATGCAGAAAACAAGGATTTTCCAGGCGAAACGGCGAAGTTGCGGACTTTCTGTGAAGATTCAGATAGTGCATGGCCGTGCAGAGGATTGGCATGGCCGTGCCAACCCAGATCAAAAGGGCTGCACCGGACGTGCACGCCCTGGGGCAAACAAGTTTACGGCACGCACGGCCGTGCCGATGGATGGCGCGACCGTGCAAGTCTATTTTCCTCGAGTGCACAGACCGTGCGACCCCAATGCCGGCTCATCTTGGACACGCACGGCCGTGCCAATCTTTGGCATGGCCGTGCCATTTTCAAAACCTTATTCGGATAAGATGACGTCACCAAATTGCGCTAATAGTGCATGGCCGTGCGGATAAAGTGCACGGCCGTGCGGATAAAGTGCATGGCCGTGCGGGACCTGAAATGTTATAAAAATAGGGCAGAACTCACTGATCGAAGACTGGACTTTTTGGGAGCGTTTTCGGGCGATTTTTGGGCTCCGGTAACAACCTGTTTTGCTCCGATTCAAGCCCCCATTGTGCCTAGAAGCTCCATTATTATCCGGTTCTTCAATCTTTAGCTTGTCTATGGTTTGATTCTTGAATCTTTCCATAATTTTGATTATGTTTCAAGCTTTTAGATTGTTGTTTATGTAATATTGTAGTCTCATGGCAAAAACACTTTGAATTCCTTGCTTTTTATACAACCAGATGTTAATCATGTTTGTAATGACACTTAACAACTTTTTATGTTAATCCTTGATGATTGTTTTTCAACCTTGTTATTGATATTGGATTCTTGATTATAGTTAATTATTTTGGATGATTAGTTCATGGTTAGTTAGGATATTTGAAAGAAGAAGCCTAATTAATCTTGCATTAGTGAACCTTTAGCTTAGTTAAAAATGTTCACCCCATGAGACTAGAAATGGGTATTGGGTTAATAAGGGGTTATTAATGTTAATCAAGAGTACTTTCTGTCGCGTAAGGACCTTAGCGGGTTAGATGGTGTCGTTATGAATTCTTAACATAAATCATAAGCTTAGTTAGTAGTTTTGGCCAAAATTTCTTTCTTAGTAAATTTATGTTTAAGATTCGTAAAATAGACTCGGTTGTGACTTAATCTAGGTTATGCTTGTCTTGGTGGTTGCATTGTGTTTATCGGTGTAACTTTCCTTGATTAAGTGAGGTTAGAAAACTCTTAAAGGATGACTAACTTATTTTAAGGGATTTTCATAAACATTAATCAATAGGGACGTTAAAGAACAACTTTAGGTGGTTAAAATGTGTTTATCGTTTTAACTTTCTGAAGAGTTGTCATGTTAGGATTCCCGAAAGGGATACTAATTGTCTTTGAAAAATGGAAAATTGACCAAGTGACTTAGTGTCATAACCGACTTAGTTAACATATTCCGGTTGTTCATAAAGTAAGGCTATACTTTTATTTTTCATATTTGGAGTCCTTATGTTTACAAAAAGAAAAAGAAAAAAAATATTATGTTTTAGTCATTTATAGTTTAAACACTTTATCAACCTATCTTTTTATACCGATAGAATATTGACAAAGGTTTAGTATTAACGTCTCCATCCGCATCCATGGATCGATACTTGGTTCTTACCGATACTTTACTACATATATGACGGGGTACACTTGCCCTTTCGTGTGTGTTTTAATATTGAAGTATAAATCATTTTTATATATTTAAAACCAAACCGTGTGTAAAATTCATTGTAAAAAATATGTATATATACGCGTACGTCAGTGTTATTTTTCATTTGAACACACACTTACTTAGTATACTTACCTTGTGTCACAGATGTCGTGCTCATATGAGATCATAAAGATTCACGACTCAGATAACGAGCATGAATACGAGATCTCACCGACCTCAGTCCTGCCAGAGATACCCCACACGACCCCTCAGATCGTTAACATGGCCGAGTTTGCCTCGTCATTTTATGTTGACCCAGCTGCATTTGCCAGCCAGGTCGACCGCCGTTACGCGCATACTATTAACGGATGGATTGATGATGATGACTCTATTCCACCCTCGGTTTTCGAGATCGGACAGTCATCTGGCACAGTGCCTATTGTAGACGAGATGGGTAGAGGTACCCTATTGATTGGTGGATCCTTTGGGATAGCTTCAGTGGTGGACGCCACTACTGTTACGGTTCGTCCATTAGAGCCATCGGTAGTCCTGCCCATTCCCAATGCTGAGCCTACACCCGAGATCCCTCTGCCTATTATGTCAGAGTCGTCCGTACAACCGCCCGAGTCACGAGTCTCCACTGCACCTATGTTAGTCTATTACCGCCATAGGAAGAGGACTCGACCTGCCAGAGGCATTGCCTCAACCTCTAGAGCTACCATGGAGTCTGCTTCGAAGAAGCCGAAAGGAGTATGGGTTGACCGGTGTTCTCACTGCGACCGTCAGATGGGCGCTATTCGCGGAGACCTGGAGATGACCAAGGGGAAGGTGAAGGATCTCGAGGGTCAGATGGATTGGTATGACGAGCTTAAGGATTTGGATGATAGTACTATGGATCAGATGCACTGGAGGATTGTAGAGCTTGAGGAGCTGGTTAGGAAGCTTCTGGAGTTCGTAGGATTGAAGTGAATTGTTGTTGTTTTGTTTGTTGTTATTCTCTTTTGGTAACCCTATTATGGCTTGCATGCCAAAATATTTTTGGATATTTAGGAGGAAATTTCATATAGACTTGTTATTGGTGATGATGTTGACACACCAAATTTTGATTAGTCGTTGTACTAAGAACAAGCTTCGTAATTTCTGTGATAAATATCAATGATAAGGGTTTCCGGTTAAATTATTCTCATTATTATGTGGATGCATGTGTATTGTTTAGTCCACTATTATTTTATGATTGATTATTTAATTATTATCTTACGTTGTTATTATTATTGCAATAATATAAACGACAATATACCACCAAAATCGAGACAAGGTCCCTCTACTGACGGTACCGGATTGCCTACCACACCTGAGGAGTTGGTGCAACTTATCGCTCAACACGTCAATACCGCCATGGAGCAGCGTGATGCTAACCAAATGATGGGGCGAGGACGTGGACGTGGTGATGCACCTGGTTTCGGTGGAGCGGCAATTGGAGCCCCTCAAGGTAGTGTGATGATTGGAAAAGTTTTTGTAGTTTCATGCGTTATGAAATAATCTAAGAGTAATCTTGATTTTCATTAACCTTGTGAATAGTGCACGGATGTACGTACAAAACATTCCAGGGTTGTAACCCAAAATCATTTACCGGTGCTGAAGGCCCCCTTGATATCGTTAGATGGATCGAGAAGATGGAGTCTGGATGGCCATCAGTGGTTGTGCCACTGATCAGAGGGTTAGGTATGCTTCGTGTTCATTTCTTGATGAAGCTTTATCCTGTTGGAACACTCAAATTCAGATTTTGGGAGAAACGTTGCCTACGGTCTTACCTAGAACAAACTAAAAGAGATGCTTCTTAAGGAGTACTGCCCGCGTAGTGAGCTGCAGAAAATTGAGACTGATTTCTGGAATCTGACCATGGAAGGCTTGAATGTCAAAGCTTACACATCTCGGTTCAATGATTTGGCTAGGATGATTCCTCGGATGGTCACTCCTGAATATGTTAAGATAGAAAGGTACATTTGGGGTTTGGTGCCACAGATCCGCAGTGTGGTCTCATCAGCGAAACCCACAACCTATCTGGAAGCTACTTCTTTGGCAAAATCATTGACCAATAATGTCGTTCGTAGGAGTAATCTTAACAAGAAGGATGAGACCAGGAAATCGTTAGTGAAAGATGTTGCAGACAGGAAGTCCGATCGACATGAGCGCTCTGAGCGTAAGTCAAAAGGTTCACGGAAGATTTAAGAGTTCGAGGAAGGATTCCGATGATAGGCGTGATAGGAAGCGCAGTTCTGGTAAAGCAACTGTGGCTAACACCAGTGGTTCAGGAAAGAATAATGCCAGGGATGGCAGCAGTGGTTCAGTGAAGAAGACTCACGGTGACGAGCAGAGAAAATGTACCAGATGTGGTCGATCTGGGCATGAGACGCGGCATCAGATGGAGCTAAGCTTTAAGGTTGTTTCGAATGTGGAGAGCATGGACACTTTAAGCGGAATTGTCCTCTGTTGAAAGGCCAGGGTGCCAGAGGTAGAGCTTTTGAGCCAAATGCTGGGAAAGCGCGTGATGATCCTGTAGTGGTTACTGGTACGTTCTTAATCAATAACCATTTTGCGTTCGTACTATTTGATATTGGTGCTGACTTGAGTTTTCTTTCGAAAAACTTTGAACCATTTTTGTGTTCTCAAGCAAGTAAGCTAGATAAAAAGTATTCAATCGAATTAGCAAATGGTAAAATGATATAAACTAGCGAAGTCATTCGTGGTTGTAGTATTCGGTTATGCGATCATAGTTTTAGTATCGATTTGTTACCAGTGGAGCTGGGTAGTATCGATGTAGTTGTTGGGATGGACTGGTTAACCAAGAACAGAGCTGAGATTGTTTGTTCAGAGAAATTAGTACGTATACCCAGTCCTGGTGGTGAAGCGTTAGTGATTCATGGAGATCGATCAGATCGGAAATCGAGAATCGTTAATGTCATGAAGATGCACAAGATGTTGCGTAAGGGTTATCCTGCGTTCTTAGTTAACGTAGTTGATACGGAGATTGAAGGTTGGAAGATCGAAGAGATTCCTATAGTTCGTGATTATCCAGAAGTGTTTCCTGAAGACTTACCTGGATTACCCCCTACGAGACAGATCGAGTTTAGAATTGATCTTGTTCCTAGTGCTGCACCGATTGCAAAATCTCCTTATAGATTAGCGCCTTTGGAAATGAAAGATTTGTCGAATCAGCTTCAAGAGCTTCTAGACAAAGGTTTCATTCAGCCAAGCTTTTCGGCCTGGGGAGCACCTGTTTTATTTGTCAAGAAGAATGATGGTTCCTTCGGGATGTGCATAGATTATCGGGAGCTGAACAAGCTGACTATCAAGAATCGGTACTCGCTACCAAGAATAGATGACCTGTTTGACCAGTTGCAAGGATCCAGCTACTACTCGAAGATTGATTTGCGTTTGGGATATCATCAATTGAAGATTGCTGATGAAGATATTCCAAAGACTGCTTTTAGAACACGTTATGGCAATTATGAGTTCTTACTCATGCCTTTTGGCTTAACTAATGCGCCTGCAGTGTTCATGGACCTCATGAACAAGGTATGCAAACCCTAATTGAATAAATTCGTGATAGTATTCATTGACGATATACTTATCTATTCACGAACCAAAGAAGATCATGACCAACATCTAAAGATTGTTTTGGAGTTGTTGAAGAACAAGAAGCTGTATGCCAAGTTCTCTAAATGTGAGTTTTGGATTCGAGAGGTTCATTTCCTCGGTCACGTCATAAATGAGAAAAGTATACATGTGGATCCGTCGAAGATAGAGGCAATTAGGAATTGGGAAGAACCAAGGACTCCGTCAGAGGTACGACAATTCTTAGGACTTGCTGGGTATTACAGAAGATTCATCGAGAATTTTTCCAGAATAGCGCAGCCATTAACGTTATTAACCCAGAAGGACAAGAAATTTGATTGGACAGAGAAGCAGGAGAAAGCTTTTCGGATGTTGAAGGAGAAGTTGTGTAGTGCACCTATTCTTTCCCTGCCAGAGGGAATGACGGTTTTGTTGTATATTGTGATGCGTCACGTTTGGGCCTTGGATGTATGCTTATGCAGAAGGACAAAGTGATAGCCTATGCATCCAGACAACTGAAAGTGCACGAAAAGAATTAAAAACTCATGATTTGGAGTTAGGAGCTGTTGTGTTTGCCTTGAAGATTTGGAGACATTATCTGTATGGCACGAAGTGTATGATTTACCCAGACCGTAAGAGTCTCTAGCATATCTTTGATTAGAAGGAACTCAACATGAGGCAATGGCGATGGGTGGAATTACTTAATGATTATGAGTGTGATAGTCGCTATCACCCAGGGAAAGCCAATGTTGTTGCTGACACGCTCAGTAGGAAAGGGCGAGAAAAGCCTCTGCGTGTTCGTGCTTTGGGTTTAATCATACATACGAATTTGACCGATCGAATTCGCAATGCACAGCGAGAAGCTTTGAGAGATGAGAATCTGAGTAGAGAAGGTTTGAGAGGTTTGGAATGTGAACTGATACCAAAAGCGGATGAAGTGATGTACTTCATGAACCGGGTTTGGGTTCCGCTCAGAGGTAACCTACGTGAACTGGTTGTGAACGAGGCTCATAAGTCCAGATATTCAATTCACCCGGGTTCTACCAAGATGTATCAGGATATTCAGGAATTATATTGGTGGCCAAATATGAAGAAAGATATTATGGTGTATGTCAGTAAAGGTCTGACGTGCTCGAAAGTCAAGGCTGAGCATCAGAAGCCGTCTGGGCTTCTGCAGCAACCAGAGATTCCTAAATGGAAGTGGGAGCATCTTGTTACGGACTTCATCACCAAATTACCTCGTACGTCACGTGGACATGACACCATATGGGTAATTGTGGATCGGTTGACAAAGTCTGCTCATTTCTTGCCCATTAAGGAAACAGATAAGACGGAAAAGATATCGCAGTTGTACCTCAACGAGATTGTAGCCCGACATGGAGTACCTATGTCAATTATCTCTGATAAAGATGGACGATTGGCGATCCCTCAAGGAGTCACTGGGTTCTCGTTTAGACATGAGTACTGCGTATCATCCTCAAACTGATGGTCAGAGTGAGAGAACCATTCAGACGTTAGAGGATATGTTAAGAGCGTGTGTGATTGATTTCGGTGGAAGTTGGGATACTCATCTACCATTAGCTGAGTTTTCTTAAAACAATAGTTACCACGCTAGTATCAAAGCCACCCTGTTTGATACTTTGTACGAAAGGAAATGTCCATCACCCTTGTGTTGGGCTGAAGTTGGCAAAAGGCAACTAACCGGACCTAAGCTTATCCAGGAAACCACCGACAAGGTTGTCTAGATCAAGGAAAGGTTGAAAGCTGCCGCCGATCGACAGAAGAGTTATGCAGACAACGAAGGAAACCATGGCAATTTCAAGTCGAAGATCGTGTTCTGCTGAAGGTGTCACCTTGGAAAGGTGTTGTTAGGTTTGGGAAAGGGGGAAAGCTTAGCCCACATTATATAGGTCCTTTCGAAGTCCTCTCTCGAGTTGGATCAGTCGCGTATAGGCTTAAGCTGCCACAGGAATTGAATGGAGTTCATGACGTGGTTCATGTTTCCAACCTGAGAAAGTGCATGTCAGATGAGACACTAATCATACCCCCTGATGAGGTTCAAGTAGACGATAAACAGAGATTTATCAAAGAACCGGTAGAAGTTCTGGATGAGAAGATTCAGAAGCTTAGGAGGAGTCGGATTAAGTTGGTCAAAGTTCGCTGGATTTCCAAACGTGGACCTGAGTTCACATGGGAACGACATGATCAGATGCAACGAAAATATCCGCATCTCTTTAAATCTAGTGCGAAAATGAAACCTGTAGTGTAAGAATTTCGGGGACGAAATTCCTTAAACATGGGGAGACTGTGACACCCGGTTATTTTGAGCATGTAATAACCTGACACATGTTATGAATAAATAAAAGGGCAAAATTTTATGAATATGAAGTGATTTGATGTTATTTGATGTGTTAATAAAATTTATTGGAAATTATGTTGACAACTTTAAGATAAACGCACATCGCGTAACGGTTAAAATGCGAAACGAACGTCGGTGACCGCCCGATTAATGTTAAAATCCGAAAAATAGTCCATTATGATTAAAATAATATATTTAATCATATTCGTGTGGAAAAATAATTTAAACGCTAAGAAACTCTATTTTTCAAGTTTGAGTGCGTACTACGCGATACTCTGCGTATCTGACAAAATACTGTCAACACAGCCAGTCACGGCAACTAATAATTATTTCAGTAATAATTTGGCGAGTTTATTTCTATATAATGATAAAAATAAATTAAAACACTCAAATCCCTATTATGTGAGTTTAAGCGCGTACTGCGCAACACAGCGCGCATACTGCCAAATACCGACAACATAGCCAGTCCAGGCAAATAAAACGCTAGATAAAATGCCCGGAATCCAGTTAAATACATGTATAAAGCCTATATATGTGTATGTATATTAATATTATGTGAGTGGGGGCATAGGTGGCGGCTATATGGCTACCCACCTTTTTGAAAATCCTTCTAATTGGACATGTGTATGCATGGGAAGGTAAGTAATCATTTTTCTCACAAACACACTCCTCTTAAACCATTTGAAAGATCAAACAAACACATATCACTCACTCTTCTCTCTCCCTCTCTCGGCCGTGAGCTACCACACACACCTCCACTTTTAAATTTTGAACCTCCATTGAAGAATCAAGTCCATTTCAAGCTTGTTCCAAGTGTTTTGAAGATTTAAGAGTGTTTTCAAGAAGATTCAAGCTAGAGCAAGTTCCATATCATCACTTTTATCAAAACCCACTAGAATCTTGAAGGTATAAAAAAATTACTTCTTTAAACATGTTCTTGATTCATAGTGATGATCTTGATAATTAAAAGTTTCTCTTGTTCTTGGATATAAACACTAACTCAAAAACAAAAACAAATGGGTTTTTGTATAAAAAAATGGAGAGGTACATGTGTGTATATGTGGCCGTGTGTGTGTATACATGTGTGTATGAGATTGAATTTTGACTTTGAATGTTTTTGATTGATAATGTTCATAAAGATTTGATGCATGCATATTTAAAGGTTGTCATGTGAAAGTTATGTGATTTGAAAAGATGATTGTAAAAAGTGAGATTTTGGAATCATATGTATGTATATATGTAGCCGTGTATATATGCATGCATGTGAAAAGATGTTAGTTCATAAATATGTAGGAATGTGATTCTTGCATTTATGATGAATGATTGGATGATGATCATATGATGATGATGATGTTCTCAATGTGTGAACATGAAATAAATGAATGTTGGATGTATTTGGGTTCATGCATGTTGATGATGATATGATATGGTTGCATTATGTGCTTCATATGAGCATACGTGTAGTTAAAATGGTCACGAAATGATGATTAATTTATGATATGGTGAAAATGGTTGATCAAATTATAAACCTTAAGAATAAGGTTATTTGATGTAATAAAGTGGTATGAAACTTGTCATAAAGTTTACTAGCTTTGCATGTGGTACTTAGTGCTTAAAGAGTTGTAAAATACGTGAAATTGCATGATTTAAGAGGCTTACACAAAAACTGCACTAAACTGATTATAACCATCATTTTAATCAGTAAATAACATGTGTTATGTTAAAATATCAAGTCGTTTCGATTTGGGATGGTTATGGTAACGTTTGATGTAAAACTATGCGATAAAAACGGTAAAAATCACCTTTCTAAGAGATTTTTACGAAACTGTTTAAGGTCAGTTAGTAAACTGATATTTTAAGTTTACTTGGTGTTTGGTAAGTCATACGTGACTTTCGACACCCGAAAACGTTACCGAATCAGTAAAATACGCATTTTTTCAATGTACACTAGAATGGGTAGTTCATGGGTGAACCTTATGTGTTAAAATGTGTTATGTGATTTAAATATGTGTATATGATAATATGTTAAGTGTTGACATGATAGCGGGAAATTAGACTATGCATGTACACTTGTGTTTAAAGCGGTAAAATCGGTGAAACTGCGTCAAATGTGTAACTTATTTGTCGAGCATGAAAATTGATACATAGGTTAACTTAATAAGTTATTTCATGTATACATGCTTTAAAAATGATAAAATGTATAAGTTAACGAGTTTACGCGTATTACGATATTAAATATTTGTGTACGTTTATGTATATATTTTACGACGCGCAAATCGTAGATATATGGTACGTATAAACGGGAGTGTTAACGGATATAACATATTAAGGGTCACCAAAAAAATCGTTCAAGTCGCAAAATCTTAAAACATATATATATATTTATATATATATATATTTATATATATATATATATATATATATATATATATATATATGAACTCGTATAGGGGAAGGTTCATTGGGGAACACTAAAAAAGTGGGGAACAGTGGGGAATGACTCAAACGAACTCCGATTAGACTCATTCCAGCGGCGTTTGAACCGGCTCGTCGAACCCTAACTAGGATCTGTTAACCCTAAATCCTAACCCCTAAACCCTAAACCCTAAAGCAAAAAAATAAGGCTAAAACCTAAGCTAAATCGTAAAATCTAAGCTATAAACCCTAAAAGCTAAACCCTAAAGCGTAAACCTAAAGCTAAAACCTAAAACCCTAAACTCTACAGCTAAACCCTAAATACTAATGATTAACCCTAAAAATAAACCCTAACGCTAAACCCTATGGCTAAACCGTAATATAAGACCCTAAATCCAAACCCTAATATATTTAGGGTTTAGGAGTTAGGATTTAGGGATTAGGGTTAAGAGATCCTAGTTAGGGTTCGACGAGCCGGTTCCAACGCCGCTGGAATGAGTCCAATCGGAGTTCGTTTGAGTCGGTTCCCCACTGTTCCCCACTTTTTTCGTGTTCCCCAATGAACCTCACACAACTCTTATATATATATTAAAGTGTGAAAATTCAAAAATAAAGACTTTCCGAGAAAATCTCAAAGTTATGTGAAAATTCCAAGATTTGGAGAAACTTAGGAATTTTGTGATATATTGTTTGATAAATCGTTCCTATGTATATTAGGACGTGTAGAAACAATTGTGGGATTGCGCAATTTATAATACGCACCCAAAGGTGAGTGTCACTAAACCCCTCTTTTTACTGTTTTTATAACTGTTTTGAGGGAAGAACACACCTTAAAAGGATAAGTATACACTTTTGTATAAAATGTACCTTTGATTAAACTATGGATATATTTTCATGGAAAATATATGGTTTTGATATAAATATGTTTCGGGAAGAGACGGATTTTGGATAAATGTGAATATATGTTTCGGGGAGAAACGGTGTTATTATGGTGGTTAAGAGAAAACGACCGTGTAGATTTAAAAATGCTTAAATCTAAAGTTATGATGAATTTGCTCAGTCTCAAGAGAATAAGTACCGGGTATGGTTTACGTTTCGGTGGGGACTTCGGGGAAATTCGTACAACTCATTATATATTAAATTTATCATTTTAATAGGATATATATATTGTTCATAAGGTTGGCAAATTGAGTGACCCATTGCGGGCACATAGCGTGAAGTTAGCCAGTTAATCATTAGTATCGATATGCGTAGAATTATTGATAGATCTATCGGGTTGACCACCCGTCGTGCACGGTAGCTCCGCGTCAAGTCAAGCGACGAATTTATATTCCGTTATTGTCTAGCGTTGATTATGTCCTTATTGTTAATATATAGTTCGTATTTTCTTGCAAACATACGAGTATGAACACTTGATGCTATCAATTTAATATGGAAAACTTGGGAAGATGTTGTGAATCGAAGGTTTTAGGAAAACGCTTGCGATGGCTGACCCTTGAATTTTTTTAAGGAAATGAAAGTGGCTTTCATAATATTATATGGATGTTTTATAATTAAACACATAATTTTAAAGTTTTCCTTGGATCAAATTGTTTTAAATTTGAATACGTGAACTCACCCTCCTTTGTGTTG
The DNA here is from genome assembly GCA_947069175.1 of Scalesia atractyloides. Lineage (NCBI taxonomy): Eukaryota > Viridiplantae > Streptophyta > Magnoliopsida > Asterales > Asteraceae > Scalesia > Scalesia atractyloides. Next base: position 18,021,260 of record CAMTDV010000019.1, read on the forward strand.
ACACTTGATTTTAATGTGTTTTTCAGGTACATGAGTTCGGCTTCGGGGAATCTTTGGCGTTTCTTGTGGTTGTGATGCATGTTTTGCTTAATAATAAACTTTGGACCAAACTTATTTGTGACCGACTGTATTAAGATCCATAAGGATCAAGACAACTTAACTACGTTATGGTTGTGGTTTATGTTTAAACTTTTAAACAATGTTTTAATTAACATGTCCAAAAATTAACGACGCATCGTCCACTAAGATATTTATGGGCACCAACTTCCATCACCATTACGTTTGTATTTCCGTTGTGACGCTTTTTGGGGTGTTACATTCATAACACTAAATGTGACAAGTATTTAATTGTAACACCCCAATCGTATAATATACAACAACACATAGCGGAAACATTGGGGAGTCATGTTACAAATTGTTTCACAACACATGGTACATAAAGTTTTGTTTTATTGAGTTAATATTTTTACATTGCCTTGTAAATAATACAACAAATTACAATAATTGTCTTGCAATTTTTTTAAAGTCACTAAGGCCCAAGTCCGCCCTATGTGAAGCATGCTCAAAGTCAAACATAAGCTCCTGAAACATATGTGAAAGTAAAATGTCCGCATAAAAATGCATGTGAGTAACATAGGTTTTGTGATGAAGATCCATGGCTTTGATTGTTTAAGAAATGTTTGACTATTATAAAAGTAGCCATGATTCATTATAAAAGTGTTTCTTTTATGGAATCATATGAAAATCAAATGATTTAAAAGAATGATGCATGGTTAACTTAATGACCAAAATATGTTATATCAGATATAAAATATGTCATGTCTTGTATAAAATATGTCATGTATAATACAATGTCTTTTGTAAACCAAATTGTCATGTGTAAACCAATGTCTTGTGTAAACCAATGTCTTGTATAAAACAATGTTTTTGAATGAACAATAGTCTTGTTTAATCAAAGGTTTTGTTTTATAAATCAATGCTTTTATTGTGTAAACACATATATGGATTGTTGGCGAACACATTCAAGCCTTGTTAACTATCGGAAACCCTTATAAGGGCAAAGGTTTATCATGTTCATCGGATTCTGTCATTCCCCATAGATACTTCCAAACAAACTAGGAAGCGGGAATGGGGTGTCAAACCTATGGTACCATAACATACTACCGGTCAGCGGGATTCATGTTAATGAATGTATCATTGTCGAGTTCAACATACCAAAAGGTCTTAAACAACGTAAGCATGTCGTGAAAATGTTTTGAAACCATGTGCTAGGTATACTAAGTCAATATACCAAGTACAATGTCTTTGAAACCAATTGTTGGGTATATTAAGTCAATATACCATGTAAAATGTCTTTGAAACCATGTGTGGGTATACTAAGTCAATATACCATGTAAAATGTCTTTGAAACTATGTGTAGGTATACTAAGTCAATATACCATGTAAAATGTCTTTGAAACCATGTGCAACATGTCCTAGATAAACAAACCATGTATAATGTCATGAAAATAAAAAAGTAGTAATAGGCACATATGAATCACCCCAAAACATTTTAAAAACGTAAAAAGAAAGGGGACTATGTACTCACTTGGGATTGTATATAAGTCTTTTTCGAATAATCAAACAAAACTCACGAGGTCAAGGATTTAAGTGTGTCCTAATATCGGATAACAATGTTAGTGCGTCGGGACTTAAATCGGAGGATTGATAGAATGAAGTTTTATAAATTGGAACTCATATGGAATAATTTAATAAACTTAACATTCTAATTTGAAAGTGATCCTAAGTGCTTTTGACCCATTATGACTCGTTAAGGTAGTTTATGCTACTTTAACCGATCATTTGCGTAAACGCATGATCAGATGGTTAAACATGTCCTATGAAAAGTCTTAAATGCCCAAACATGTTTTAAAATGTTATAATATCAATTTATATGTCAAAAATTTGATTACATATGCTTAAATGAAGTTATGTGCAAAAAGGGCATTTTGGTCATATTTAAGAACATAGAAGTGACTTATCATAACACAAACCAAACAACGTGACCATAAAGTATAACCTCAGTAGGTTATTCCCTATACAACTATGGTCACAAATATATTGGTCGGATCCTAAGATCGACCAATCGGGTCGAATTCGAAAGTCAAAGTGGTGGTCAAGACCACTCGACTTTCGACCCTAATAAAGCACTAAACTTGAAGTGACGAGTTAGACATGTCAAAACATGTCTAACTAAATTTATAAAACTGATTTGGTATCATACTTGGTGTTTCGAAAATACTTTCATCGTAAAATGCACATTATGTGCATCTTTGACGGAAACTTTGACTCGTCACTTCACCTAGTAAACGTGGTAATCAGAAGGTGCAATCGCAAGGGATTATAACCTTCGTGATTACGATCACGTTGCAAAGTTCAATTGAACTTTGACTTGACCAATTATGGTCAGAACCGAAAGTCAAACAGAAAGTCAAATTGTTTGACTTTTGGCTCATAAATAGCCAAAATAAAAAAATAGACTAAGAGAGAGTACTTAGTTGTGTTGAGAACACTATAAGAACTCAGCATAGGAGGCCTCCAAAGCTGGAAGCCAGCTCCAAGAGTTGGGAGAAAGAAAGAATGAAAGGAGCAATTTGGAAGTGAAGATTTGGTGGCTATTTATAGTTGTTCAAGTGTTGTAGGATCATCACAAGTGTCCAAGTAGATGGCATGATCTTAGGAGGGTGTTAACACTTGTTAAATGCAGGTTAGAAGCTGGAAATTTCATAAACTTGGAACCCAAGGCTTTGAAGGAGAAGCTGCCATGTTGTTGTCAACATTCTGCTAAGTTGCGGACCCCATACGGACCGTATGGACTATGGTCTTACGGTCCGTAAGGCCCTAGCAAAGGTAGAAGTTTGGCATTTTGACTGCTTTGGCCCCTGGACTTGTTTCGTGGCGTTTTGACACTTTTAACCCCTTTTAACCTAATTTTTAGGCTTCACAAGGGTGTTAAGGCATAAGTAACTTGAATTTTCTGGGAAATGCCGTGGATGTCGGTTTGTTCGGTTGTATGGTTACATGTTTCGCATAATTACGTAAAGCGCTTTAACGAACACGAAAACGACCGAAATTGTGCAACGATTGATATTTTTGCATCCTTATCAATAAAATAGTAGATTTTATTGATTACAAAAATTTTTGGATGTGTAAATATGGTTCTTATTCAAAATACGAGCATTGGCAGACTTCCGTAGTTTGTCGCAAATAGTCCCTAGACTCGAATAAGCATGTTTTGCCAGACCTAACCCTTCAAAACTTATATCTAAGTTATGTAAAGGGTATTTAGGGTATGAGTAGGTTATGTCCTTGTTCCGGAGATTTTGCACAAGGGTTACATTAATAAATAATATTTCATTTCATTGCTAACGGTTCAAGTACATGAATTAGAAAACAAAATACAACAAGTAATGTACGACTAATCTATAAACATGAATTGAAAGTTTGGTGAATTTCTAGTCCTTCCTATCAAGTTCCATTTGTCATCGACATCATTAACCTGCAACATGTTTAAAAGTATAGTTCAACACACAAAGCATTGGCGAGTACACAAGTTTAAGATAGCATAAGTATGTATAAAGTGTTTAAACGAATCCGCATGGCAAAAATAGGATGCAATTTTACAAGTCAACCCTCTGATTACCACAAGAATTAAAGACTTAACATGACCTCAAGAATACGAGCAGTGCGTTACTCCTATAGCACTATACATGTTAAGGGGAGGCTCATTCGAAATCATAATTCGATTAACATCTAGAATTCGGTTATGTTTATATTTATATTTTATATAGTATATCTAATAATAAGTTCGTCATATATTATCATAGAGTTCATGGAAGTCAAGCATGGAGGTATGACACCTCATTGTATGATTCACCAATGCACAAATCACCACAAGGATGATTCGGATGGTCATGAATGAAAAGAAAAGTACAACTAACTAATATGTCTTCAAGTAGCCAAGTAAGATTAACCCGGGTGAGTCGTCCCTACATGGAAAGAGTTAACTAAGTGCTGGTGACTTGACTGTAACATCCGTCAAAAAACGGATTTACCAAACCCGCTCCGTTTATCAACCGAACAGTCAGTCAAAAATTTTGTTGCGAATTAAATGCCCAAAATATTTTTAAACGATACGTAATCGATTATTATACGGGAATATATATTTAGTTTTTGAAAAACTGTTGAAAATCGCAAAATAAAAATAAAAGTCCTCTGCCGGGTTTCGAACCCGGGTCAGTGACCGGTCCGGAAACGTCTTAACTCTCAACACCCAAACCACTGCGCCACGGATGCTTCTTTTTGAAATAATGGAATCATTTAATTAAAATAGTGACGTTACGAATTCAAAACCGGCGCCCAATAGTTCAGTCGTCGGAATCCCGGTAAACTCGCGAGCTTTTAACAACAATTTACGTTATAACGTAAACCATTAACAAGACATCGGTTATAACCGACGTCTGAGTCCGCGACCAAAATTATAACCGCCGGAGAAATTTAAATCAATGAATCCTGTCGGAAATCAGACCAAATACATCTCGGTTTCTCCCTATAAATTCACCCACAACCCACTGCAAACCTTTTCGCTCAAAACCACACCTTTTCTCGGCGTAATTCCACTAGCCGGAATTTTTCGGTTTGTCGCCGGATAACCGGGTTCCTCATTTCTGAACCTCACTGAGCCCCTGAGCTTATACCGGAGATACCCACACCCTTTGTAAGCTTCCTGGAGACTCGCTGCTACAAGGAACACGTCGCCGGAGGTGATTGCTGTCGCCGGAGTTTCTGCCGGAAAACAGAGGAAAACGAGTCGGTATACCTCACGTTTATTTTTCCTTCTTTATACTTATATCTCATCTATAATTAACCTAAAACACTAAAGAAAACGATTAAGACTTTGAACCAGTCGATTTCCGAATTCTGGTTATATCTCGACGAAGAAGACGATGACCGCTATAACGTATAAGTATAATATAAATCAAGAAGTTACTCGGGTTAGACACACAGTCCAGCGGTGGACTGTGTGCACATTAAACATACAAACGTCTCGAGTTCGAATCCCGTTTCACACATGTCGCCTTAATAAAAATCATTTTTTTGATTAACTGAACCGGAGTCGCTACAAATATATGTTAAGTATATTAATAACCGGAATAATAACCAAGTTAGACACACAGTCCAGCGGTGAAATGTGTGTTTGTTTATATCACAGGTCACGAGTTCGAGTCCGGTCTTCTACACCGACTCGGACGATTATCTATTCTTTTTAAATAAGGCAGAAAAGGAAATAACTAATTTGTATTTAAGTATAATAAAAGTCAGATTATATAACATGTTAAACACACAGTCCAGCGGTGGACTGTGTGTTAGTTTAAACCACAGGTCCCGGGTTCGAGACCTGTGGAGTGCACGTCCGATTCGCTTAAAACTGTTTTTAAAATAAAATGATTTTCGGTTTGAACTAATTAATATATATATATAATTAAAATCAGATTTATAACGGGTTAGACACGTAGCTCAGTTGGTAGAGCTGCGTGCACGCGTACGGGAGGTCTCGGGTTCGAGCCTCACTCAGCGCACTTGTATACACAATTCGGTCAGGTCAACGGTCAGAAAAATAAATTTTTTTATTTATTTTTATTTAATTATTTTAATTAAAAATCAATTAAAAATACTTAAAAATAACATTTTTAAGGTTAGAAAATAGCTTCAAACTCACAAATATACACCCAACAATCCTACTAAAATAGATTAATAAAATCCGTTTACTTACCAAACCATAATGCGATTTATCTAGGTTAAATCTCACTCGTGGTTAAAACCACTTCGCGTGCATTCAACATCATCAACCGAACGCACCCACTGTGAGTGAATCTTACAACTCCCCCTTTTAAATTACACGTTTTGGGGTGTGTCATGTGTTATGAAAATAATTAACTTATTTATTTAAACTAGTGCCATACCACATCATGACCTAAACTTAGATTGTTTATATTGTTGTGATTACTTATTTCCTTTTTGTCAAATCATATGAAACTCAATCATTAGGCCCCTCAGTTCCTCGTGAGAGACGAGTTGAGCATCGCGTGCCTCTAAATGTTCCATTTTTGTTCATGTGTGTATCATTGAGTTATATTATTTGTAGTTGTGTCATTCATATTATCATGTTTATGCAATTCATACAATAGGCCCCTCAGTTCCTCGTGAGAGACGAGTTGAGCATCGCGTGCCTCTAATTGTTCCATTATCGTTCATGTGTGTTTCATTTAATATCTTATGATTGTTGTTTAAGTTTACATCTATTTTTACTCATGTTTGGTTGTGCACATATTTCATAATCAATTTAAATAAATTTGATCAAATGTTTTCCATAGGATTCACTCGCCAACATTATGTTGAAAAAAAAAAAACCCTTTTACACATGATACAGGTGTACAGGTTGAAGCAAGGAAAACATAGGATATGCCTTAGAAGAGAACAAAGAAGTTTAGATTGTTAGTTAGAACATGTTGTAACAGTTATTGTAAATTTCAATTTAATTTGTATTAAAGAATATGAAACGCATAATAAATGTCATGAGCTTTGATGATAACCCAATTATGCCCCGATCACCTTTTCCGCTGCGGGTCGGGGTGTGACACTTGACGGGGTTATGTTACTTTAAGACTAGCAAGCCACTTGAAAATAAAACATCAAGTGAGGTGGTGGAATGAGATTAGGATAGCCAAGGCTTCCAAGTATTCACACCTGTACCAAAACACAAGTCTTGCCATAAGAAGTATGGCAAGCTCGGATGGTTTCATCACTTGTGGGTTGGATAAACCCTAGTAAAACAGAAAGTTTAGAGGTGTTTGCACCTCTTAAACGCATAAGAATCTTCTCCTAACAAGTCTTGTAAATCCCGAAAACGGATCTTTCAATGATATCAAACAACCTATTGATTGTGCGGAATCCAAACAATAAGTTATTCAAGAAAATACAAAGAACACACCAAAACACTTTCAACTTACACACGTTTCTATTACTTTAATAAGCAAAAACGTCTGGTATAAGTACACCACCAACAATTAGCCTCCCTCTATCTCTCTAGAAAATCTGTAACTTGGAAGCTCTAACCCTAAAACAAGTTGAAAACTTGTTTATATACTCAGGCAAGCCCACTTCCCTACATGGGCTCCCCTTGGGCCTGCTTGGCCCACATGGCCTAAAGCTTGGCCCAAATGACCTATAAAGGTCCAAATCTAATATAAACTAACCCGGTAAGGCCCAGTTCGTAACCATAGCCCATTATGTTAATTTGATGCGTCAGTCTCACACTTCAAGGCCTAACAAGTCTCATAACCTTAGAGAGGCTCAAGAACAAGTGGGCACAAGATTGAATAAAGAAAAACATAGCTAATAAAGATTCAACAAAATATTCTTCCAGAAAGTTTGGACCTCAAAATGGTGATGTTCCACCTTAGTTTGCCATGGCAAACTTGTGAAAACCTTCTTAGAGGTTGCCCAAATAGTTTGAAAGAAGAAATGAAGAAAAAGATAAAGAAAAGTGAGTGAAAACTCACTTAGAACACTTAGAGTTTTCTTCCTTTCTTGGAGGATTTGAGAGAATTTGGGAGTTTGAGAGAAGATTTGGTGTGTGGAAATGTTTAGAGGCGTGGAGGCTTGTATTTATAAGTATGTATTAGGGTTTCGGATTTAATGAAGATGGAAGGTGATTGGAGGAGAAAGAAGGTGGAGAAGGGTTAAATATGTTTGGCTTAAAAAATGTGGAAGGTGATTGGAGGAGAAGGGAGGTGGAAAAGGGTGAAATATGATTGGCTTAAAAAAGGTGGAAGGTGATTGGAGGAGAAAAGAGGTGGAAAAGCTTTTGGTTTTGCTCACTTTTAGTCCTTGCACTTTGTAACTATGTTATTTTATAACGTTTTCTTGTATTTTAACTTGTTTTTAGGTATCCAAAGTGTATTTTAAGTCTCGGCTTTGTGTATAAACACTTAGAGTTTTCTTCCTATGCGAATTGGCTATATAGAGCGTGTGTTGAATATTGTATAGTTTAGTGAGAAAAACGAACACATAACACGTTGATAAGGGTAAGATCACATCCGTATGGATGTAGCACCTTTGCACGGATGTAGCACATTCATATGGAAGTAGCACATCCATACAGAAGTAAACAAGTCCGCATGAAAGTCTCATCTGCACCAAACCACGTGTCTATATATATTGTCGTGTGTTCGTTAGTTGATAAGTTTTGGAGATCCTAGAGGGAAAGGCTGGAGAAATTTTGTTTCTCCAGCTTGTAAACGATGTAAACTCTTTCGGTATGAATAGAATCATTCGACTTATGACTATTCTTCTACCGAATTAGATCTATCCCGTCCAAACTTTCGTCTAAATCGCCGGATCCTGAACTCACAAGATGACCGAAGGCTAACAGGAAGGATCGCAGCTTTAAACAGGTTCATTTCAAAGTCCTTAGAAAAGTGCAAGGATTTCTATGACAACCTGAGGAAGAACAAGAAGTTTGAGTGGAAAGTGAAGCACGAAGCTGCACTCAAAGCTCTTAAGGATTATCTATCCTCAGCACCACCTCTGATGAAACCAGTGGACGGTGAAGAGTTATCCTTGTACTTAGCTATCTCAGGTAATGCGGTAAGTGCAGTATTAGTTAAGGATCATGAAGGCCAACAACACCCTGTATATTATGTAAGTAAAAGCCTTCTTGATGCTGAAGCCGGGTATTATCAATCAGAAAAATTAATTCTTGCATTAGTCATGGCTTCAACTAAACTAAGACACTATTTTGAAACTTGTACTATTGTTGTTAAAACTATTTTCCAATAAAGAATGTTCTCATGAAACCAGAAATGTCAGTCAGGATGGCAAATTGGGCAATTAAGCTTAGTGCATATGATATAAAATATGAACCCACGACTGCTATCAAGTCTCAAGCACTGGCTGACTTTGTGGTGGATTTCAGTAGTGATTTACAAAAAGAAGCTGGATTGGAGGTTCAACAACTTGGAGAAACCAAGTATCCTTGGATACTCTTCACAGATGGAGCCTCGAATGTCAAAGGAACTGGATTAGGAAAACTACTAAAATCGCCATAGGGGGACATAATACCCCAGTCCATCGCCTTTGAATTTCAAACCACCAAAAACGAAGCAGAATATGAAGCTTTAATAGCAGGTTTACAATCAGCCAAACAAATGAGGATCAGGTATCTTCAAGTTTATATAGATTCATTGCAAATTACTAACCACTTTAATGATTCATGTATTGTAAAAGGTGAGAAACAAATCAAATATTTGGAAATAGTAAAAGAACTGGCAAATGCTTTCGATTCTTTTAGCATAACACGGGTACCCAGAGAGGAAAATGCAGGGGCAGATACTTTGGCAAACTTAGGATCAGCCCTAAAAATTTCAGAAGATGTAAAAATACTGATCATTCACATTCTCTTTCCTGCAATTGAGGATAATGATGTAGTGGAGGTAGTAAAGGATACTAAAACAACATCTAGTGATACGCATTCGGGTTTAGGATCATGGATTCTTCTGATTATGAAGATTATTCAGAATGGAGAAATCCCCACAGGAGAGAATCCTAGAGCCTTCAGGGTCAAGATATCTCAGTTTACTATATTAGATTATTAGATAACACTTTATATATGTCACACCCCGACTAGCAGCGGAAGCAATAAAAAGGATGCAACAGACACCTCTGGGTCGAGCTCATTGTTATTGAGATACTCTATTATACATTAATTAAATAAAAGGTTACATCGTTGTTTCACAAACATAATATTACACATCATTGTTACACACTTCTGGTGTGTACAACGTTGGTTCGTGTGAACCGTCTTATTTAGCTACGCGGCATGCTTCTATCCACATAATATTTCACATCAACTTCACAAGCAGCTAACACAAAAGAGATCGTCACGCAATGTCTTGGTTACCTGAAAAGTTAATTTTTAAAAGAAAAAAATCAACAAAAAGTTGTCGAGTTTCACAAGTTTGTTTGTTTTCAAAATATATTTGAAAATGTTTTGTTGCACATGTGATAAAATTTCTCTGAGTTACTAGTTAAGCCGAGACCAGTATCCAATCATCGTGGCCAACACCAACCACAACCAATAACCAAGTACCCCATGTGGCTATGCCTAACACATCATTGCTCATTATGAATATGTGCGACCGCATGTTCGTGCAGTAGGCATACAGCCGTGTATTCAGTGCGGTCTAGGCTTGTCGGGCCAAATAGTACTATCCACAGTATTCACCGGCATTGTACAAACTTGCTTGTGGGGATTTAAGCATGTTAGGTATCTACTCGGATAAATAGCATCCAAATAATTTGCATGTGCCCAAGTATGTCAATCAGATGTACCCTCTATGAAAATAGTAAAACATGTATTAAAGAAAGAGGGATAGTGAAACTCACAGATTGTATAGATACTAGGCTATTGAAGTCTGCTAATCTACACCTAATACCAGTATCATACGGTTAATGTCTGTAGGCTAGGTTAGACTAGGCTTAAACGTCTAGGAACAAGCTAGGGTAATTAGAACATGGAGTTGGACATAATCGGCATTTTAAAATCAGGTTTGGACGCCGGACACTGTTTACCATGCCGGACAAAGTTGTTTGTTCGAGGTGTTCGGAAAATGATATGTTTAAAACAAATTATATCATTTTATAGTATATGAAAAATGATTAGTTTTATATTAAGGGAGTTAGGGCGTTTGGAGGGTCTAGGTTGCCCAAATAAGCGTTTTTGTATTTACAGTCGGTTAATAACCGGATAAGCGTGTAATATACCCATTTTAACACAATTTATTATGGAAGGGTCAGGATTTATTCCGGACTTTCCAATTATTGCCAAATAACACCTGAGTGGTATAAAAACTTTTGCGGGTTCGTTATGCATTTAGATTTGTTGATTATTCTTTAAAAATATTAACTAAAACGTGAAATTTTATAAAAATAAATCCGCAAATTATAAAATTCCAAAAATTTTGTAGAGACTATTTCTGATATAGCTTTTCCAGATAAATTATTCTTATAATTTTTAAACATTATTTCTTAATTGTAATAAATATGTTTTATATCGTATATAAACCGTTTTATTTGGCGAACCAACCATCCAAACTCTAAAAATTCTAAAAATTTTACTGAACACTCTTTATATGTATATAAACTCCCAATAAAAATTTGAAGTTCATAAAATTTTTTTAAACCCCGTTTTAAATTACCGAAAACTTCGTAAAAGGTGTGATTTTAAAACCGTATCCCAGATTACCCGTTGAGCCCAAGTTTTTGTGTGAGACTTACCCATAATATAGGTGATCATTTTGAAAAATTTCGGAATTTATTGAATAAATTAACTATTTTTGATGATTTAATTGTTTTAAAATATAATAAATTCGCCAAATATTCCTCGTTTGTCCGAAAATTCCCAAATTTTGCCGAGATCATTTTTCTACTGTCCTACACCATGTCCTAAATTTTTATGACCAAACAATAATCACGTCAAATCTATAGCTAAAACAATTTCTATATTCTTAGTTTTTCGCCTAAAAATTATACCTTTTCGCGTATCGTCCGTTAGGCCTATATTCCGGGATCCGTTTGCAACGATTTTCTGGGTATAGCACCTACATAACATGTACAACACAAACATGTATTCGGATTCATCAATCAAACCTTTACAGTGTTCTTTTTCGATACTTTTCGTTAGGCGATTAAAGTGTCGAAAAAGTGTTGTTTTTTATCCAAAACTTATCCTTCTCAACCAAACCACTTGTAAAACTTTTTGATACGTAAAGACCTCTTAAAAACATATTCATATCCATGAGATTGCCTTTGTTTGGATCAAAATAGGCATGGTTATTATGAATTGGAATAAATAAAAATAAATAAATAAAAAGAATGAATATTGGAGAAACCTTGAGTTCTTGAGCTTGTTGGTCCGAAAACTCTGGTCTCAAATGAAGGGTTGATGTTTATTAATGGTTGTTAGGTAGATTTTGTGGCTAAAAATGAAGTTTGTAAGGTGTATGTGTGTACTTGTGTTATTGAGCCCAAGAAAGAAAATAAGGTGGACATTTGTCCCCTTTAACAAGTCAACAGCCCCAATTCCCACATATAGATAAGTTCAATTAGATTTTTAAGCGTTGGTTCGTTATCGGGTCTCAAACGCTCCCTGGTGCGGTAAAAGTTAGCAAAACATGACTTTTTTATAGGCGTGTTTGCGTAGAAAAATAAAACGAACCCAACCGACACAAAATTTCAAACGATTGGACGTTACTACTCGAAACACTTTATATTTATATTATATAAGTCTTTTTGGGCTTAACTGATGATACAACGCATGTTTGAATTGTACCGTGTGCGTTAAAAATTAAGGCGTTCCGCTAACCGGAAACTGCTTGGTTTAACGCGTTTTCTACCCGACAAAGCATTCTTGATCCTATGTTATAGTCTACGGATCATGTATAAGCATTTCTGTCGCCCTAGGTTCGCTTACGGCACCTACGGCAGTTTTCCGAATTCAATGGCCCCAACGCAGTTGTTTTTTTTTTTCATATGTTATGCATAACGTGCCCTCGGACTCGTCCGCGGCCTAATCGGTATTAGTTTGTTAATCGTGTGTGCTGGGTAATTCAAATAAAGATTTATCTGGTTTTTGGTGAATGTCACATTCTCCCCCAGTTAAGAAATTTCGTCCCCGAAATTTAATTACTAACCTTCCTTTTGTTGGGGAAGAGATGTGGGTATTTCTTTTAAAATTGATCCTTTCTTTCCCAGGTAAATTCAGGTCCTCTTTGCGACCTCCAACGGACCTTAACTATAGCAATCTTATTGTTTCTCAACCTCTTAATTTTCCCATCCACAATTTCTACTGGTTCTTCTACGAATTGGAGTTTATCATCCACATGTATGTCATTCAAGGGCACAATTGCCGCATCGTCGGTAAGGCATTTCTTTAAGTTAGACACGTGGAAAACATTATGAATACTACCTAACTCTTGTGGTAGGTTTAACTTGTATGCAACTGGGCCAACTTTAGCCACAATTTCATAAGGTCCAATATACCTTGGTGCTAGTTTTCCAGTCTTTCTAAATCTAATTACGCCTTTCCATGGCGATACTTTCGAGAAAACCTTATCTACAATATCGAACTGTAAAGGTTTCCTTCGGTGATTGGCATAACTCTTTTGTTGATCCCGTGCTGCTTGCAACCTTTTCTGGATTTTCCACACCTTATCCGTTGTTTCCTGAATTAACTCAGTTCCTGTGATCTGCTTATCACTGACTTCTGCCCAACACAATGGAGATCTGCATTTCCGACCATACGATGCTTCAAATGGTGCGGCTTGAATGCTAGTATGGTAACTATTGTTGTATGAGAATTCAATAAGAGGTAAGTGCCTATCCCAACTTCCTTCGAAGTCTAAGACACATGCTCTAAGTAAATCCTCCAATGTTTGAATAGTTCTCTCAGATTGTCCATCGGTCTGAGGATGATAAGCTGTACTTAAATCTATCCGAGTTCCTAAAGCTTCCTGTAATTAAGTGAGATGTGAAGCAACTATCACGGTCAGAAATAATAGCAACTGGTACACCATGTCTGGCTACAATTTCATTTGTGTAGAGTTCCGCTAATTTTTCCATTTTGTAGCTAGTATGAATAGGTATGAAATGTGTAGACTTGGTTAGCCTATCCACGACTACCCAAATAGCATCATGACCCCGTTGTGTTTTTAGTAAATGAGTTACGAAATCCGTAGTGATTTGTTCCCACTTCCATTGGGGAATCTCAGGTTGTTGTAACTTTCCGGATGGTTTTTGATACTTGGACTTGACTCGAGCACAAGTCAAGCATTTACTAACGTATCCTGCCACATCCTTCTTCATACCAGGCCACCAATAAAATTCCTTTAGGTCATGGTACATCTTGTCAGTACCTGGATGAATCGAATACTTAGACTTATGTGCTTCATCCATAACCAATTCTCGTAAATTGTAACCTTCTGGGATCCACACTCGGTCTTTGAAATAACACACTTGGTCAGTCTTAACCTCAAAGTTCTTCTCATTCCCATGTAGTTCCTCGTTCAACAACTGAGCTTCACCTAAAGCTTCACGTTGGGCTGTACGAATCTGTTCCTTGAGACTCGTTTGCACAATCATTCCTAAAGCACGTACTCGAAGCGGTTTTATACGTTCATTTCTACTTAATGCGTCTGCCACTACATTGGCCTTACCCGGGTGATACTTGATCTCATAATCATAATCATTCAATAACTCTACCCACCTTCTCTGCCTCATGTTTAACATTTTCTAGTCAAAGATGTGGTGTAAACTCTTATGGTCTGTGTAGATAGTGCACTTGGTCCCATACAAATAATGTCGCCATATCTTAAGTGCAAAAATCACAGCTCCCAGCTCTAAGTCATGCGTAGTATGATTCTTTTCATGTATCTTAAGTTGTCTAGAAGCATAAGCAATCACTTTATTCCTTTGCATCAGCACACATCCTAAACCTTTATGAGATGCATCACAATAAACTACAAAATCCTCATTTCCCTCTGGCAAAGTAAGAATCGGGGCATTGCATAACTTGTGTTTTAATCACTGAAAAGCCATCTCTTGTTCCTCTCCCCACTCAAACTTCTTATCCTTTTGAGTTAGGAGTGTTAGGGACTGCGCAATGCTTGAGAATTTTTCAATGAAGCGTCGGTAGTAACCGGCTAAGCCTAGGAATTGACGAATTTCGGTGGGTGACCTTGGTGCTTTCCAATTCTTAATAGCCTCGATCTTACTAGGGTCAACTTGAATTCCTTGGTGATTCACTACATGACCTAAGAATTGGACTTCCTTCAACCAGAATTCACATTTTGAAAGTTTCACGTACAGCTTCTCGTGTCTAAGTAGATCTAGAACTAGTCGCAGATGCTGTGCGTGCTCTTCTTTGCTCTTAGAATAGATCAAGATATCATCTATGAAGACTATCACAAACTTATCTAAGAATAGTTTACAGACCCGATTCATAAGGTCCATAAATACTGCAGACGCATTAGTTAGCCCGAAAGGCATAAATAAGAACTTGTAATGTCCATAACGAGTTCGGAAAGCAGTTTTCGGAATATCGTCCTCTTGGATCTTAACTTGGTGATATCCTGATCTTAGATCAATCTTGGAGAAACAACTTGCTCCCTGCAGTTGGTTAAATAGATCGTCTATGCGAGGCAAGGGGTATCTATTCTTAATAGTAACCTTATTTACTTCCCGGTAATCAATACACATAGGAAAACTTCCGTCCTTTTTCTTAACAAACAATACTGGGGCTCCCCATGGTGAAAAACTAGGTCGTATAAAACCTTTTTCTATTAATTCTTGTAATTGACTAGACAATTCATGTAGCTCAGAATGTGCTAACCTATAAGGTGCTCTAGCAATAGGGGTTGCTCCATGAATCAAATCAATACGGAATTCAACTTTTCGAGGTAATGGCAATCCAGGCAACTCATCAGGGACTACATCAGCATATTCACAAACTATGGGTATATCTTCAATTCGCTTCTCATTTGGATCTTTAGTTTCCATATTTACCATATATGCCATACAACCTTTACGAAGGTACTTTTGCATCTTAGTATGGGATACTAATGGTAATATTCTACCAGGTTTCTCTCCTTGAACTACTAACACTTCTCCACTCGGTAATGGAATCCTAACGATCTTTTCTAAGCATATGATCTCTGCCTTAAACTTCGATAACCAGTCCATTCCTATTATTACATCAAAACTTCCCAATTCTACAGGTAAGAGGTCAATAGGAAATTGTCGATCGTTAAGGGTTAGAGTGCAGTCTCAAATTATTTCGTTAGTAGTTATAAATTTACAATTGGCCAATTCTATATAATAAGGGCATCCTAATTCACTTGGCAACATTTCAAGAAGGGATTGAAACTTAAGAGAGATAAAGCTTCTATCGGCACCGGTGTCAAATAATACTGAGGCGTAATGTCCGGAGACTAAGAAAATACCTGTGACGATGTTAGGGTCCTGTCGTGCATCATCAGCTCTCATAATGAATGCACGTCCTCTAGCCTGGTTTGCATTGGATGTCTGCCCCTGTGCCTGCCTTCCACCCGTTCCATGATGAATATGGGGACATGTGTTCCTCAAGTGTTCGGTACTACCACATCCATAGCACACTCGGAGTGGCTCTAACTATTGTTGCTGTTGGGGATGTTGTTGTGTTTGTGAACAGGTTCTTGGTTGTCCTGGCTGGTTTCCTATGGGTGCTTTGTATTCCCTTGCAAAGTGGCCGAGTTTATGACATCTATTACAAAGACGACAACTACCTACATGATGAAATCCACACTTGTTACATTGGGGAAGATTTCCCTTGTATCCTTCTGGTTTCTTCTCCGTTGCTGTCATGCTATAATTTCTAGCAGTGGTCCTATTACGCTTATTACCCTGACTATTCTCCGCCTTATACTCGTCCACACTACGTTTCCCACTTGTTTCATCATTGGGCATCTTCAATATATTTCTTCGTACCATGTCAAAAGTGATAGTGCCGACCTCTCTACGACACTCTGCATTGTGGAATGATCTGCCGAATTTACAATACTCCTAACCTCCAGAGCTAAACCCCCATATATACCTTTCAATCCGCTTATGTTCCGGTCTCACCATATCAGGTAACAGTCACGCTAAATCATGAAATCTATTGGTGTAGCCGATGTGGTCGGCGCCTTGCATTCGTAAATTCCAGAACTCATGTTCTAACTTCTGAATTTCATTCTTAGGACAGAATTGGTTCATCACGATCTGTTTCAATTCTGCCCATCTCATTTGGTTAATGGCTTCCTAACCACGAGTCTGAATAACTGTATTCCACCATGTCAACGCATGGTCTTGAAATGTACATGTGCATACTTAACAACACAGTCGTCCGGGCAATTACAAACATTAATAACCTTTTCCATTTTCTTAATCCACTTAACTATCCCATTAGGTCCTTCAGTACCGTCAAATTCTAAAGGTTTACACGACATAAACTCTTTGTAAGAACAGGGATGTTGCAGGGGATGGTTATCAGGATTAGGATTACCAGGATTTGGTTGGCTATTATTTAACCCTGCATTAACGCCGGCAGTTACTTGGGTAATAATTGTAGGAATTCCGGCCTGAAGTTGTCGCGCTATTAGTTGCGCTATGTCCGTCTCAGACATCACATTAGCTTGTTTTGGGGCCATTTCTATAATAGTGCAAACACACTTTGATTGGTATTGCATCAACTGTCACACCCTCAATTACCACTTGCGGAGTTTTACCGCGCGGCGTGTGATCAAACCAGAATCTGAGACACTAGTAATATCGAACGACTCTATATGATTTATTTAAACGTTTTCCAAAAACTTTTGTTTAACCATTCATAGTCATTTTCAAAATATCTTAGTTTCAAAGTTTAGCGGAAGCATTAGTTTCAAAGTTTAGCTGAAGCATTAGAGTAAAGTAAAGTAACGGGCGCCAATATAAACGCCAAAACCAAAAATCCCAAACATTATTCGTAAATAAGACTCGATAAAAATGTCTTGATCAAATGCAAGTGAGTACACCTAGCGCTCCTAGCGTCCTGAGAAACATGTAAAGAAACAAGTGTCAACATTAAAGAAGAGTGAGTTCACAGGTTTTTATAAGTTCACAAGTTAGGTTAAAAGTTTGTTTTCCCCCGTTATCCCTAACCCGGGATAACGATATAGTTCCATTATTCCTAACCCGGAATAATAATGTTGGTTCGTAATTAAGTTCAATGTTAACATGTAGCTATTTATTTATTAATATTTTTTTATAACTAATAATCGCAAAATCAAGGCGTGATACAATAATCTACAGAATCTACAAACATCTAATAACACATAGCACGTAATTCACCCAATCGATTCACAAAGTTAGCGTAGTTATTGCTAGCGTGTAATTTAGTTCTCCGAATTAAATCAGCGTAGGAATGAATAACCGTAAAGTAGCGCGTTTAAGATACCTGAAAAGCCGGGATGTCACATTATCCCCATGTTGAAAGAATTTTCGTCCCGAAAATTGAGTAAACGCTGTTTAGAATGCAACGCACAAAGATTCAGTTTGTTAGTAATGGTACAAGTAATTCCCAGGCTGTCACATCATCCCCATGTTGAAAGAATTTCGTCCCGAAATTTAGTTGACGGTAACGTCAGATTGCTGCTCAGCTGCAAAAAGGTGTGGGTATTTGCTTTTCATTTGGTCCTCTCTTTCCCACGTGAACTCCGGTCCACGCTTAGAGTCCCAACGAACCTTGACAATTGGTATCTTGCTGTGCCTTCGAGTCTTAATCTCACGATCCATGATCTCGATAGGTTGTTCCACAAAATGCAGTTGCTCATCCAATGGAATGACTAGGGTCTCATCTGATAGGCACTTCTTCGGATTGGACACGTGGAAAATGTTGTGAACTCCACTGAGTTCGGTAGGAAGGTCTAACTGATAAGCTACGGGCCCGATACGCTTCAAAATCACAAATGGGCCTACGTACCGTGGGTTTAGTTTGCCTCGTTTCCCAAAACGGATTACACCCTTCTAGGGTGACACCTTCAGTAGGACGCGGTCGCCTACTTGAAATTCGAGCGGTTTGCGCCGTTGATCAGCGTAACTTTTATGTCGATCTCGTGCCACTGCCATGCGGTTTCTGATTTGCACAATCTTTTCAGTAGCCTCAAGTATCAACTCAGGACCTGTGAGTTGACTGTCACCGACTTCTGCCCAACAGACCGGTGATCTACATTTGCGGCCGTATAATGCTTCAAACGGTGATGCCTGAATACTCGTATGGTAACTGTTGTTATACGAGAATTCCACTAAAGGCAGATGGATTTCCCAACTGTTCCCGAAGTCTACCACACATGCCCTAAGCATGTCTTCCAAGGTCTGAATGGTCCATTCACTTTGACCATCCGTCTGAGGGTGATAAGTTGTGCTCATATCTAAGCGTGTACCCAACGCTTTCTGAAGTGACTACCAAAAGTTGGACGTGAAACGAGCATCTCTGTCTGAGATGATGGACGTTGGCACCCCGTGCCGAGAAACTACTTCCTTAATGTAGATGCGAGTCAACTTAAACATCTTATCTGTTTCTTTGATCGCTAGGAAGTGTGCAGACTTAGTTAGACGATCCACGATTACCCAGATGGTATCGCAGCCACCCGGAGTTCGTGGGAGTTTAGTGATAAAGTCCATCGAGATCTGATCCCATTTCCACACTGGGATCTCAGGTTGTTGAAGTAACCCTGATGGCTTCTGGTATTCCACCTTGACTTTCGCACAAGTCAAACACTTGCTCACGTAGGTGGCTATATCCGCTTTCATATTGGGCCACCAGTACGCGGCTTTAAGGTCTTGATACATCTTATTTGAACCAGGATGGACAGAGTATCGGGATTTGTGAGCTTCGTCCATAACTAGCTTTCTGAGGTCTCCGTAGAGAGGTACCCATATACGATTCATGAAATACCGGGCACCATTGGGTTTCACTTCCCAATCGCGTTCCATCTTTCCCACAGATTCGGCCTTGATATTTTCTTCCTTAACTACTTCTAGCTGCTCGTCGCGTATCTGTTCGGGTAACCCAGAATGAATTGTGAACTGTAGTGCTCATACCCGACAAGGTTTCAAGTGCTCCTTCCTACTGAGGGCATCGGCTACCACGTTAGCTTTACCCGGGTGATACCGAATGGCACATTCAATCGTTCAGGAGTTCGACCCAGCGACGCTGTCGCATGTTCAACTCCTTCTGGTCAAAGATATGCTGGAGGCTCTTGTGATCCGTGTAGATTGTGCACTTTGTGCCATATAGATAGTGTCTCCAAATCTTAAGTGCAAACACAACTACTCCCAATTCCAGGTCATGTGTTGTGTAGTTTTTCTCGTGAACCTTCAACTGTCGGGATGCATACGTGATGACCTTATCACGTTGCATGAGTACACATCCCAATCCCTGACTGGAAGCGTCACAATATACCACAAAATATATGTCCCTTCTGGCAAGGACAAAATGGGTGCACTGCAAAGTTTCTGCTTCAGCAATTGAAATGTTGCTTCCTGCTTGTCACCCCAAGCATACCTGGTGCCCTTCTGGTGAGAGTGGTAAGCGGTTGTGTGATCTTGGAAAATCCTTCGATGAAACGTCTGTAGTAACCAGCCAAACCCAAAAATTGGCGGATCTCTGTCTGTGTCCTGGGTGCTTCCCAGTTCTTGATAGCATCGATCTTGGCGGGATCAACGTGTATATCCTTTTCATTCACGATATGCCCGAGGAACTGAACTTCCCGAATCCAGAAATCACACTTCAAAAACTTGGCATATAGTTTCTCCTGTTGAAGTAGTTCCAGCAATAATCGTAGATGCTCAACATGTTCTTCTTCACCCTTAGAGTAGACGAGTATATCATCGATGAACACGATGACATACGGCTTACACACGTGGTTCATGAGGTCCATGAATACCGCGGGTGCATTGGTGAGACCGAAGGGAATGACCAAGAACTCATAATGGCCATACCGAGTGCGAAATGTCGTCTTGGAGATATCCTCCTCCCTGACGCATAACTGGTGATAACCGGACCGTAGATCAATCTTGGAGTAGTAGCTTGACCCTTGAAGCTGGTCGAAAAGATCGTCAATGCGAGGTAATGGGTATCGGTTCTTGACGGTAACCTTATTGAGTTCCCTGTAGTCGATGCACATGCGGAAGGTCCCATCCTTCTTCTTGACAAAAAGGACTGGAGCTCCACATGGCGAAGTACTGGGTCGGATAAATCCTTTTTCCAACAATTCCTGAAGTTGGGTAGACAGCTCTTGCAGCTCTGCATGAGCTAAAAGGTACGGGGCCTTGGCGATAGGAGTCGCATGGTTCGCCAATTCGATTTCAAACTCCACTTGTCGATGTGGTGGAAGACCAGGTAACTCCTCTGGAAACACATCGGAAAAGTCACGGACGACGGGGATATCTTCAATCCGCTTCTCGTCCTTAGGCTGCTCGGTGACTAGTGCGAGCAAAGCAAAGGAGTTCTTTCTCCGAAGATACTTCTGAGCTTGCATGTAAGAGATGATGTTTGTGACAGCGCCTGCCTTCTCGCCTTGCACCATCAAGACTTCGTCGTTAGAGAGCGGAATACGGATAGCTTTCTTGAAACAGAGAACTTTCAGCTCGAACATTGGATAGCCAGTCCATTCTGGCTACCACGTCAAAACTACCCAGGGTAGTTGTCATCAGATCAATGGTAAAAGTGTGACCCGCGAGTTTAAGTTGATAGCCGGTTACTAAATGGGTCACATCTACAGATTTACCATCGGCTAGTTCTATGACGTAAGGGGTCTTTAGGGGTTTAGGCGTGAGATTTAGGTTCTTCCTAAAAGACTCAGATATAAAACTCTTATCCGCACCCGTATCAAAAAGTATAGTAGCAAAATGATCGTTAAGGGGAAACTTACCAGTGACCACATTCGAGTCGTTTCTGGCCTCTCCGCGGCCCAGCGTGAATGCACGACCTTTTGGCACCTCCTGTGCCACCATTTCCATTGTTGCCATTGTTGTTATTTTTGTTGTTATTGTTGTTGTTGTTGTTGTGGTTGTTGTTGTGGATCTTGGAGCCTCGAAGTCTAACTAATGGTGACTAATTGTTTACACTATGGTAATAGTCTAGGATATAAAATCCTAACTTGGATTTTCTAGTATGCCTTATCTTTACTATTATTTATTTTATTGACTTCACCCTACATTTTCACAACTAAGGATATGTGATTCATATTCATATATGTAATCAGATTTTTCTAACGTTGTTATGAACAAGAATTGGTGAATCTTTACAGCAACCTAATTTTTTCTAAGTTTTTATGAAATATAACTGATGATTTTGGCAAACAACTTATTTAAATTTGGAAAGACAAACATACCAAGTAAAACTTTGAAACAGTAACACGAGACATGGTCAAAAGCTTAAGATTTTATTTAAAAACACCACCATTGTTACCAAAATTACCAGCCCGGGTTTCACCAACAATTTGTGGACCATCCACCCGAGCCGGATTAGGGTGTTATCAGTTGTTAAAGTTTGTGCAGGAAACATAAAAGAAGCATGGTGTCAAAGGCTACATCCTCCACAAACAGAAGGACCCATCCACCTTTTTCACCCTCCATATTATCGTAAGGATCATGGATCCTTATGATAAATACTATTGTTCAGAATTATTACAGACCATTATTCAAGAAACACCAACAAAAACCACATAAAACCATAAAAAGTGGGCTCAGGCCTAGGCATCAACATCCTTCATCGCCCACTGTTGCAGTTTCTCCACCAGCTTCTCCACCAACTCCACCAGCCGTCTCCTTGACCCCGGTTGAACCAGCCTCAGCTGCTTTGATCGGCTCTGGCTCCACCTCTCCACCCGTCTCCTTGACCCCGGTTGAACCAGCCAAGTTCTCTTCTGCTTTAGCAAGGGTCTTCTCATGATGGGCCTTCAAGCGGACAAATCGCTCACAATGATAACACAAAAAGTCAGAATTGGGGATCCTTCACTACATGCAAAGTTATCAATAATGGATCAAGGATACTTACCTCGATGACGAACTCGTGGAGCTGCCTCTTAGCCTCGAAAGCATCTTCCTCTGGTCCGCAGGTTTCTTCCTTTTCGACCCAGCTATGGCCCTGGTCGTCACAACTTTGGGCTCATGGAAGCTTTTGCCTTTGGCCAGCTCCTTCTTGATGGAGCGGGGAGAGAGCATGTTGTCGATGTCGTCCAACCTAAACTTAGAGGTTGACTTGCTGACATATCTTTGAGCACCTATTTCAGGAAAAAAACATACAAGTATTTCGTACATTTTATTAACATCAAAATTACAATATACGTATATGCATAAGTACTTACTTGACATGGTGTATGGTGTGGAGGTGTTTTCTTTAGTATCCTTGATCCTCAGCTTGAAGGTTCTCACAGTAGAGTCAAGAGCCCAAAAAGCTGCGATTCTCTAGAGCATCACTTGGAACTGAAGGAACATGTAGGGTACCGATGGTGTACATAACTCTCCAGAGCATGCGCATGGCCTGACTGTAACTGATTCCGGTCAGGGTGAAGAACCTTCGGGTGAGGTCAGGAAAAGGGTAGGAATAACCGAGAAGAAAGGTCAAGGCTGGAAAACAAACCCAAACGGGTGAAATTGCATCACTTGGAATTGAAGGAACAAATGGCAGGAAAATGGTTTCCGATGGAAAACAGGGGAAAAGACTTTAGATCTCCGGGTTAGTGAACTTGCAAATCTCTGATGAAGGATTAATCAAGAGATTCTGACTTTGGGGCATGTTATCCTTCCCCGGGCTATTACCGGGTGAGGATCGAGTGGTCATCTTCGTCATTTTCAGAGAAAGAGACGAAGGATTTTGAGAAGAAAATAGAGAGGCGGAAAGAGTAATACCTGAATAAACTCTAGAATGGAGATATATGAAAGGATTTTTTATCTTTAAAAGGATTTGGAGGTTTTCTCTAAGCCTGTAAATGGCAATGATGGTTATAACCAGTCTAATCGCTTACGTTAGACATCACAGCGGCTAGTTGCATGCTGTAACGGCTAGTCCAAATTCAAGGCAATATGACAGCTGTGAATCCTTATCACAACTACCATATTGGGGGCAATTGTTAGGGCATGGGTTTTTGTAATTGTGGATCATATATCCTGAGGTGTTGCTTGGATCAGTTATCCTTAGCGGATAGTGCAGGGACTCAGAGGATCAAGGATCCTTATCATTACTTATGATTTCTAACAATTGGTCTCTATGTTTTCTAATGTTCATGTGCATGTTACTAACGAAGTTGACTGATCTGAGCTGGAATCTTGGGAATAATTTGTTCAACATGCTGCACGTGCTATTTCCACAAACGGTCATGGAACTGAACGTGGTCTTCCAAGAATTTTGGGACCTAGTTGTTAGGCTTATTCAAAAGGGGTTGATAAAGTGTTAGTTGATAGAACCTCACTTTTCGCATACACACACTACGTGCAGAAAGTTTACAGACACTCTTAGAAATCATACAATCGTTGTACCACACTTGATCAACATCCAAAGTTGTAATCATTTTGATTGTGCACTATAGTTGATAGTGATAATTTTCACTATCCGAGGTTTTTATGTCGGCGATCTACTAGTGATCAAGGGTTTTTCCTCGTACAAATCTCTATGTTTGATTACCTTATTCATTTAGCATTCATTTCGTTATTGTTTATCACCTAAGCACTCTACCTCACTTAACAAATTTGGTTGCATTATTCTTGATCAGATTTTTGACCAAAACAATTTTATTAAATGAACGAACATGAACACATTATTTTTAATTTAACAAACAAAAAAACATGAACACATGCCTCACTCATACATTTACGTACGTAAACGTTCATTTATGTTCATTCATTTACGATCGTTTATGTTTGTTCATTTATATTCGTTTGTTCATTTACGTGCGTTATTCGGTTTTACTTATATATCAATTATATAATTATATTAACTAGTGAATCATTCATCAACCCATAATCTGAAATTGTATATTAGAATTAGTGAACGATATATTTGCGTTCATTTGTGTTTTTTTATCTTACATTCATTTTGAATATTAATGGATGGAAAAAACACAACCATTTTCTTAATTAAGGATCAGGAACATGAAATTTTTCATGTTTGTAAAGTTCAACGAACGGATATGAACAATCCCCGTTCATATTCGTTCGATTCATTTACATGCCTAAATATTATGATGGCTTTACAGGCGAGACGCGACAGGATAAGACACCGTGGCATGAGATGCTAGATGCGAACATGACACGATAACTTCGTGTTATTTTTTCTAAACACGGACACATGGTTTGATAACAGGTCAACACGAAACAACCTGTTTAGAGACAAGATAAATATTCCATATTTAATAACCTGTTTAGTGAAACAAAAATTGCCAAAAATTCATAAATGTCTTAATAGTACATATTAATTAAATTAATCCATAACATATTAACCGTTAGCAAATTTAAAACAAAAAACCATAAAAGTCAAATCATAAAATCCTCAAAATATAAACAATTCGTTAACTGGTAACCTATTTAGACACGAATTTGTATCGTAGTTAGTGTCCGAAATTCATCCCTACTAGATATCTTACATTTCTCATAAATGGAAACTAAACTAAATCTGGATAAAAAAAAAGATGGTAACTAAGGTAAAAGAAAATAAAAGATGGTAACTAAATCCTAAAAGAAAATAAAATAAAAATGAAAAATGTTAAAAAAAAAAAAAAGTGATGGGGATGAATATGTGAAATGTTCTGGTTTAGTGGTCCATTTAATTTTATTATTATAAATATAAATATGAGCAGTGAGATAGATCACTTTATTTGCAAGGCTCCCCTTCCAGTCGATTTCAATCCATCATTCTCTCTCTCTCATTCAAATCGGTGACGGCGATAAAACTGGTAAATTCTTTCACTTGATCATCATCCTTTCTGTGTTTCGATCTGATTTTTTATGATTTCGTTTCGCCTCTTTTCTACTTTCTAGGGTTCATCGTCGTTTTCGATTCCAAAATACAACTGTTAGTTGCTTGTTCAATTACTTTACGATGTGCAACTCTGATTGATTTTTTGTTGTGTATAATTGCTCCGTCTACTTGAATCATGAGTAGGTTTAATTTGCCTGTGATTGTGTGAGAGTCTGAATCAGTAGTTATGGAACCCTAGCTCTTTGAATCAGATGTTTTTTATTTTTTTGTTGGAATATGTTGTGTATGTCGATCTGTTTTTTTTTAATTTGTTTAAATTGTGTTTTCCAGAGTCATGAAGTTGTTTCTGATACTTTATGGTGTTATCTTTGTGCAGTCAGTGTTACGGAATTATGAGTGTTGCTTGATGTTAAATGTCTTTTTAGCACCAGATAGGTATTTATATAAGCTCATAAGTCAGAAGAAGAGTTTTTTGTTTTTGTTTTGAAAATCTAAGTGCATTTCAATAATACTTATAACAAGCAAATCACTTCTCAGACCGATTAAAACTCTCACAGTATATATATACTCTGCTACAAAAGATGACTCTTTGAATCACCACCTTTAATATTTCTCCTGCGTTCTGATGTTTCACTTTAATTTGACGAACCTACCCCACCTTTACTTGTTTGTCTTTGTATCCGATTCAACCCACTGGCTCTCTACCTCATATAAATGTTGAACTATAGTTAATCAGTAAATTTCACAGTAACCTTCAATTTTTTAGTAAAATCGCATGATGATTGACAAGTACAACAACTTCACTTTGACCATATCACTCTTTCTTTTTACTGGTTTAACAAACATGCAAGACTTGCACAAGTACAACTACATCACTTTGACCATATCGCTATCCAAAAGTTCACTGTACCCTAATCCTATTGCTGTAAGCCTTTAACATGCTTAGACAAAGCTTCATTACTTTCGCTTGTGAAAACTCTCTCTTTAGTTTGACACAATTCTAGTGTAGACTGCCATCAATGCCTACCACAGTAGAGATATCTAACAAGTAACAACTTATTTCTTAAAAAAATTAGACATTACCTTCATACTTCACATTACCTTCATACTTCACATTACCTTCATGTCTTCATCCGTTATTTGACCTCGCAACGGTTCGCAAAGTACCTTAGCTTTATTCCATTAAGTTAACCCCATTTATTAACACACACCAATCTACAAGGCATACTGGTTGTATCCAGCCCTGAAAAAAAGGATTCAAATTGTTTCTAGGGGTGTTCACTCTCCGGTTCGGCTGGTTTGGACGGAATTTCATGGCTGAACCGAGACATTTTGGTCTTTTTCAAAATTGAACTGAACCAGCCTAATGGTTCTGTCTGGGCCGTTGCCATTAGATCTTTAAAAGCTTAGTAAAATGGTTGGTTTAAAGAATGATTAAACCTTTTACCTTTTGAGTATTAAAGCGTTTACGAAAGAAATAACTGAAAAAAAAATTAATAGCACGAATCACTTGAATTAATAATATATACATGTTATATTTAAAAATACTTATACGTGTTATAATTGTTTTGGTTTCTATGTCAGAAAAGTATTAATTTATGTTTAGTATAAATATATAAGATAAAAATTATTATTTTTTATCAATATTTTGGCTTCTTCGGTTTTTCAGCCAGTTGGAACCGTAAACCGAACCGTGAAAACCAGTTTTCTAAACCGTAAACCAAATCGGTTCACTCAACTTGGTCGGGTAAGAGATGGAATTGGAATTTATATCATTTCCATTTAAGTCTTTTATTTAATGAAATTTAGAATAAAAAAAATCTTAGAAATATTTGTTACTTATAAAAAGAAAACCCTAGACGCTATGTTAGCTCACTTCCATCGCCTTCACGGTTACGAGATCTTCAGTGTTTTTTACTACCTGTGAGCTCTTCCATCGCTGTTGCTTGACGTAGAGAACCCCTTTGGGTTGGTGAGTCTCGCTTATTGATTCTTCGATTCTTGGTTATTTGCTAGTTTCTTGAATCTAGACCGTAATTTCCATGTTTGATTGTTGAAATTTGTTAAGAGTTAGCGTTAATTGTTCGATGATTTTGGATTTTGTAGCTAGTACATTTCTCCATGGTTCGTTTTGCCTTATTGTTTCACGTACTAAATCAGCGGTTATACTATGCGAATCTTTGATTATTTAAGATTATATTGAATCTTCCGGGGTGATCGGTGTTTGTAGATTTGCTTCTCTGTTAGCCTTTTGTTAAGTATATTCCCAATTTTGGATTCTAGGTTTTTCTTTGCTTTCTTTTTGTGTTTCATATGCAATGCAATGATTCAATGGGCCAGGAGGCCGGGATGGATGTATAAATTCACAGATGATTGTAAGATTTTATCCACTATAATCAGCCAAACGCATAATCGATTTGGGTTTTTTTGAATTTTAGTTGGGCACTTATTTCACTGGTCACTAAATTCTTGTGGATTTTGTGGAGATGGGTTTATAAATCCATATCATTCCATAGATAACTTATACGGATCTACAGAGAAGGCGACAGGCGTTGAAAGCCTCAAAAGTTCTAGTTTAAAAATTATAACTTTGACAACAGTTTTGATTCAGTCAAAATAACCCAATCTTTGTTTGTAATATAACAAAAAACTAATGTCTTATAAAAACAAAAGATAGTATCATAAAATATGTATACAACCAATGTCAAAACCATGATGAACAGAAACTCTCATGTGATTTCCAAATTTATGTATTCAAACATAAATGAACCTGTGATTTGGAAACTGAAAGAAAGATTGTACCTTTTAGCATTTTCTAAACCAGCCCGTCCTGACCCAAACTCGTTCTGACCCGTTACTCCAGCGGACCCGCCCCCGCCTTGCCCATTTTTCCAGGTATAGTTAAGCTAAAAGATTTAATTCCAAAGGGAAACGGGTCAAATGGGTTGAAAAGGTCAGAAGTAATCTGAAGTTGGATGTTCTTTTTTCAAAATCTTTTGCTTGATGAGAGTTATAAACTTGAGTGATTTGTAATTATTTTTGTAGGGCAGAAGATGATTGGGAAACCAGCAACTGCGGTTCTGTATTCTTTACTTAAAGATGGTGAGAAACGTCCCGTTGAAGAGATCATAACCGATTTCTCCACAAAGATCCCCCGCTCTCAGCATCTTTACATCTGCTCTGCACTTGTCATTCTCTTGGAAGACACGCCAAAGTTTCTGAAACCCACCGAGCGTTTGGTTGCATTTGCATTACTTCACCATGCATATTCGTCGCCACAGTCATCCACCAATCCATACCTTTCCTTGCTTATAAATGCCGCAGCTGATGAAAAAACCGAAAATTCTGAAAAGTCGTTCATTCTTCATCTGCTAGGTGGGACCAGAGAGGTATTGAAGTTATCGGCAGCAGATTATGTTCACAAATTTGATCCTTCATCGCAGAATTTCCCATCGCTCGACCAGCTACAGAAACAGTACCTTGGCAAAACTCAGCCCGACCCGTCTAACTGCTTTTTCAAAGACGCTGCAATAAAAAATGTGATACCTGACCCTGATGTCCCGCGTGGGTGTGACGTTAATTCTCCCGAGTTTGATCTCCATCCCGGAGTCAAACCCAAGATTGGGTCCGGTGACCGAGAAGAAACGGTAACAGGCGTGCTACAGTCATCATCGTTGGAAGGATTGTATCCTCATTGGACTCGACCGCGTCCACCTAGACTTCCGGTTCTAGAAGGAGAACTGGTATGGGTTAACCCTGACAACACTCATGAACCACTTTGGGATTTGGGGATGTGTGCCGATACGAGCCGTGGTGCAGCGGTTCGTGATCTAATTGTGAAAGCATTGAAAGGCCCGCTTGCTCCAAGTCAACAAGAACAAGTTTTACTTGAGTTAACATCCGACCCGAAACTCGTGTATCACTGTGGGTTAACTCCAAGAAAACTACCTGAATTAGTGGAGAACAATCCCTTGATTGCAGTTGAAGTTTTGATCAAACTAATGAATTCACCCGAAATCGCTGAGTACTTTACCGTTCTTGTGAACATGGACATGAGTCTCCACTCGATGGAAGTTGTGAACCGGTTAACCACTGCGGTTGAGTTACCAACCGAGTTTGTGCATATGTACATAACCAATTGTATATCGTCGTGTGAGAATATCAAGGATAAGTACATGCAGAACCGGTTGGTGAGGCTTGTATGTGTTTTCTTGCAAAGTTTGATCAGAAACAAGATTATCAACGTTCAAGATCTGTTCATTGAAGTTCAGGCGTTCTGCATCGAGTTTTCAAGAATTCGTGAAGCGGCAGGTTTGTTTAGGCTTCTTAAAACCTTAGAATGAATGATGTCTTTAGTTCTCTAGTTGGCATTTCGTTTTCGTATTTCTGCATAAAGCTTTGTACTGGGAAGTTGGATACTTTGGGAATGGGATTGGATGCTGTTATCTTGTTCCGGAATCTTTGAAGTAGTAAACTGGTATTTTCAGATGAGTTGGATGAACTCGTATTACTATTTGTATGGCAAAATGGTTGGTTTGGGTCACTGTAACAGGTCAAAACTGGTTGTTTTAAAAAAGTATCAAAGTTTTCTGACCAAAGCAGTCTCGCCTTGAAGAACGTGTCATAACTCATAACTGCCACGTGTAGTTTGGAGAGAGGAAATCAACTCCACGGGTTGGATCAGAGTAGGTATTTTTTTTATTGGTTGAGGCAGGTTGGATTGATCTGAAACACTTCATCCAAATTTTTTTTTATTTACAGATATTAATCTGATTTAAATGAATAATGTTATTTAAAAGGTTATATACATTAAACATATAATAATCCATTTAGTTTGACCTGTTTGACCTGTTTCAGTTTTCTTCTTGTTAATCTGGCTCTGAACATGGAAACTTAAGATTGTTAAGTCGATTCTTAAAACTGAAACTTCATGTTAAATGTCGGTTTTCAAAGTAGATATATGAGAAATTTGATGATTTGATTTTAATTAGGAGATTACTATAATAAAGTATGAACAGATTTATATAATACAAATGCATTTAGCCCTAGCTAGGGTGATCATGGTTCAGCCTAAATCGAGACCATCTAAACTGATGATTGATTTGGTTTTGCCGTCAGGGTTTTTAAAATTTTCGGCCGGCCGGCTTATAATTGTCCAACCGGACAGGTTGTTTTGGGCTACGGTTTCGACAAACATCCAATTAACAAAATCCGGACCGAAATGCTAATATTTATAAAATTCACGCCTTGAAAAACACATATGCCAACGTTATGAACTGGGAATTTCCAACCTCTGAAGTAACTCAATCTTGTGAAAACACTTTAGTTTGTAACGATTTATGGTTCATATCATTTCATATATGGTAAAAACTAAGATACATAAACTAGTTTATCATCATTGTTCGTTTAATAAGCTAAAACCACGAAACCAAACCATTAGTAACACTTGGATTTAGTTTTGATTACTTAATGCCGACTTGTTTCCAAGTTAATCTCAGTAAGGTAATTATAATGAGGGTGAAGTTGTCATACAAATTCTAAGTACTTACATGGATGAGAAAAATACAAGGAGTGTTTATACTTTATACATTGTATGTTTTAACTTATATGAATATAAGAAAAATAGTCTAAATTAACGAGAAGACAGGTCCCTATGAAGTATACAGCTTTGATGTTAGTTGACACTTTTAACTTGTTGAAATTTAATGCAAAAGCTTATTATGCCTCTGGGATCATTTATATGCTTATTTAATTGAATTTCTTATTTTATCTTATTTATTATCGTAAAATTCTAAACAATTTTTCTTTCGTTATTTCCGTTTAAAATTGTTGAAATCATTTATATCTAGACTTCCTAACCTCTGGCCGATTGAGACAACACTAACGCGTGCCTGTATGCACCAACCCGACCAGTGAGTAATACCTCAGGCCAATGCTTTCAGGGCACCACACCCGACAGGCTGACAACATTAAAACAACGCTCTCGTATGCACTAACCCAACCCAACATATCGACCAGCAGCTTCAGACCAAGAAGCGGATACAGCATGCAACGTGGAACGTTGGTTCAGTGTGAGTACAAATGACTAAGCTGCCCAAAAAGGCTCATGCAATAAAATACCATCTCTCTAGAAAAAAAGAAAAAAAAAACACATTCAATTCAAGACGTGCATTTGCTACACACTCAATGCTTGCATGTGTTGCTTTATGTTCTCTCACTGATCGTGGGTAGCTCCATCTCTGTAAGCTTACGGGTGCTCATCTCTCAAGCACAAATATTATATTAACAGTCTAGAATAAGCAGATAAAATATCAGACATTGTTAAGTAAATCAATTTGCCCAAATTTAAAATCACATAAGCTATAACACATCTCATATTAAAAAACCTCTAGAAAGGAGGAATCAACATCACGGTCACCCTAAGTAGGCAGTACAAAAATCCTGAGTCTCTTAGAAGTGTTGGGTCACTCAGTTCAGTTACAGGGGTGGTGGCGGTGGCGGTGGCGGTGGTGGAAAGCGAACTCCTTGATTCTGCTGCCCTTGTGGAGGCGGCGAGATTGGAGGCCTAGGTGTAAAGTTCGACATGCCACCAACAGGAGGCGGTGGAGCTGGAAAGTTTCCCCCAGGTGGCATAGGTCTCGGTGGTCCATTTCCCATTGAAGGAGGCGGCGGCGGCGGCCCCCTAGGTGGGTTTCCCATTGACGCTGGCGGAGGTGGTGGCGGAGCTTGTTGTGGCGGCGGTGGTGGGACACCAGGAGCCGATGTTCCATTGGCTGCTGCAGCCGATGGAGGTTTATTCGTCTCTGGTTTTTCACCTTGAAGTACAATTGCAACTGTAAAACCACACATACCACATTAGCATCAGAAAATACTTGCAACGATACAAGCCAACAAACAAAAATAAGGTACACATGCTACTAGGGTTGTAAACGAAAAACAATTCGTGAACCGTTTCGCAGGAAGTTCGTTTATGTTCGTTCGATTACCTTAACAGAACAACACAAACAAATTCCGTTCGGTTAGCTTAACACGAACAATAGTCTCGTTCGTTCGACTGCATTCGGTGATATGTTCGGTTACGTTCGCTCGTGTTCGTTTGATTATATTAAAATAATTAATAAATAATAAACCTTTTATCTAAACATATTGAAAACTTGAACCCCTATTTTTTCTAAGTCAGCTAAATCTTAGACATCCAAGACAGTATTTGGGATAATTATGTCTAAGTTAGTTGAACTTTGAATAATTATGTCTAAGTAATTCTGGCTAATTATTCTAAGTTAGTAAACTTGATTCCATCATTTGGTGGGTGTAGTAGACTTCTTCTGTTTTGATTTATCATTTGATGGTTGTATTTAACTATTTATGTCCAATGTTTAAGGTTAAAATGTTTTTATTTTTTATTATCAAGTTAAATGTTTGTTAATGTTCGTTATTATTCGTTTGCATTCAAGACCAATGTTCACAAACTGTTTGCGTGAATTTCCTTAACGAACAAACACGAACATAAACTTATGTTCGGTATGCGTTTGTGAACAGTTCGCGAACATGTTAATTTCCTTAACTAACGGACACGAACATGGCCTTGTTCGTGTTCGTTGGGTTCTATTACAGCCCTACATGATACTTGCACTCAAAGTTGACTTGTTTATATTCAACTTATGGGCAGATCTCTTTTCAGAAACTAAAAAATAAGCAGCTGTTCAACAGGACGATGGTAAAATGCAAGGTTGGAGAACTCGCAAGTCGCTAGTCGGCCGGTGAAGTGGGGACTAGCGACTACTAGGGATTACTCGGGATTAATCAGGTTTATCGGATCGGGTTTTTTATATGTAATTTTCAGTTTTATGTATAAGTATATACATTTTTATAGGTAAATATTTTACTAGCTAGGTTTTAAATCTTACTCAACTCATTTATTTAAGTATACATGATTAATGTTGGAATTCATTTGATTTGGTTGGAAACTGACAGAAATTTAGAGGTTTTGGCCGGAATATACAGTTTTTTTGCGGGAATCGTCGATTTTTGGCTGGCCTAGTCGGACCTAGTCGTGCCTAGTCGGTTAATGGACCGATTTAAGAAAAATTACTCAGTAACTGGACGACTAGCGATTAATCACCGACTAATCGTCGCCTAATCGCGGTTTTTACAACACTGGTAAAATGTGTAAAGGATTATTACCGTAAACATTTTGGAATCTGGATCCCAATGATTGAAAAACTTGGGGGTAGATTTGTCAATTTCTGTACTAGGGACCTGCAAAATTATTGCATTGTCAGCACCTCATATGTATATAAAATGATATGTGTGTACTATCATAGTTACAAAAAGGAAAAGAAATACCTTGAAACCAATAGTCTCGTAAGGTTCAGCTGCAAACAGAAGATACTGGTATCTCTTGTCAAAAGACTCGACCCTCTGCAGATGTAGCATAAATGAAAATTTTATTAGTTTGATCTTTTAGACGACAACACATGCATGTAATAAGTTCAATACAATAGTAAAAAAGGCCATACCTGCTCAAAGGATGACATGAATCTATGTCTTGGTTTTGTAAGATCTTCGATTTCTGGATATTCAATCTGTTTAAAACCAAATACATGATTGAAAAATTAGCAACTGCTGATTATCAAGATAAAAAATAACAAAAGCATAAACATACAATGGCACCACCCACATTCACAAAGTAACTTCACTTCGGTTTTGTAAAATAAAAAACAGAGAAATACTGTTCCGTAAAGGTAAAATACATACCTGGAATAGCAAAGACCTTTGCTTCGTTTCTGGATCATACTGCTTCGTCACTCGATAGCCAGGTCGACCAATCTTAACTGCACAATTATTACAATTGATGTTAAACCATGTACAAATGAAATGTATAGTACTAAAAAATGCTGTTGAATACATAGGCGAAACTAATGAGTAATTAGCCGTAGCACGGGCTACGGCTCAACCCCGTATTCACACTGTATTTTTTTCGGTTTTATACATAGGATACCCCTAAACATATACGAGAACACCTCTAATAGAAAAATATGAAACTTGATATTATTCATTTAGCCCAATACTAGTTTAATAATTAAGCCCTGATAATAAGATTCATGATAATTAAGCCCAAATGATAATAAAACCCAAATAAATAAAATAATCCATTGATTATGGGCATGGGCGGCAAATTGCAATTGGAAGTTCCAGGGATCTTGCTCGTCTTCTGGTGGAAACCAGAACACATAGTTCTTATCCTTTGGTTTATCGGGTAGTTTGCCAGTTGCAACCGCAACCGTTGAAAGATTTTTTTTCTTCTAAATTTAAGCTTATCAAGACGGATTTACGCAATCCAACGGGCCCAAAATATTTGAACAATGATATGGTTTGTATGGTCGAATAAGAAACATTTGATAAAGCAAAAGACGGCGATGTGATAGAACGATTTCAAGCTATGAATAAAAGAAAGGGCAAATCTATTAGGTATTTGTTTTACTGAAATTTATTATGGTTTGTTTATTATTGTATTTCTTATTT
This sequence comes from Scalesia atractyloides, assembly GCA_947069175.1. Lineage (NCBI taxonomy): Eukaryota > Viridiplantae > Streptophyta > Magnoliopsida > Asterales > Asteraceae > Scalesia > Scalesia atractyloides. The sequence continues at coordinate 18,056,415 of CAMTDV010000019.1, forward strand.
TTTTTATTATTGTATGATTGCACGGTAAAAAGAATTTTTTGGGATACCCCTAAACTAAAGGGCTAGCTCCTCCACTGGTTGACTTAATGCACGAAATGGTTGTTAATAGTTGAGAAAATAGTAAAGTCAGCCGCAACGAAAAGCATTTTAGAAAGTCGAACAAGGATTATTGATTTCTCACACAAATTTTCTCAACTTTGCGAACAACATCTTCCCACTTAATTCATCACCGGAATAATGAAATTAGTAACGTAGAATGGTAATTGTACTTAAACAAGATAGAATCAAAATTGTTTGTTTTAGATAATTCACCAGTTAAATGAAGTCCTTAAGCATCCATCTAAAACATGCATCAGTGACTAAGCATTAGAAGGTCATGAAACTACTTATTATTACTTAAGAAAATACAAAAAAAGATAACATGACTTGATCAAATATCTAGTTACCTGACATGCGAAGATTAAGAGTCCGCTTATGTGGGAGGGGCTGGGCGGGAGCATCTTTGGCCTCACGGGCAGCTCTCTTAGCCAAATTAGTCTGATGGCGTTTCCCTGCGTGTGGGGGCCAAGTAATTCCCTCATTATTATGCAGCGTCAAGCACAGCTTACACTCATAACTGCATCAACAAATTAACAATAAGAGTTAGTAGTATCAATTGAAAAGGAAACCCTAGGGAGGGGGAGGGGGAGGGGGAGGGGGAGGGGGGTTTGGTTTGGTTTACCTTCGAGATGGTTGCGCATGAAATAGGGATCTTTCGCAAGGTCGATGGTTTCGAGAGCCATTGTTACATACCAAACAAGAAAACTCAACCCAAAAGACTAGCCTGATGGATGAGGAACTCATTTAGTATATAAACCTCACATTGGTTGCCCATACAACCGATGTGGGACAAGTCCTGTACCTTGCAATGATATTAGTCCATAACAATCGACCCTCCTTAAGGGCCAACGTCCTCGTTGGTCACGGCCATGTTGGTCGCGGCTAGCTCTTTCCAGGCCACCACTCCGAGCCTAGTTGGTCACGGATGGCTCTCTCTAGGCCACCACTCCGTGAGCCACCACTCCGAGTTCTGGCTCTGATACCAATGTTACATACCAAACAAGAGAACTCAACCCAAAAGACTAGCCTGGTGGGTGAGGGAACCCATTTGGTATATAAACCCACATTGGTTGTCCATACAACCGATGTGGGACAAGTCTCATACCTTGCAATGGTATTAGTCCATAACAGCCAGCCTCCGCAGTCGCTCACGCCGGTCGATGGCCTCGTTTTGTGCCGAGGCAGGGCCTCCGCTTCCTGGTTTCGAACCCCATTCTCGATCCATCTTTCTTTCTACGTCGAATAAGAGAGAGAGAGACTTGAGTTTAACTATATAAATAAATATACAGTCGGTCTATCCGTCTATTATCTATATCTATATATTATCTATATTCAATTTCAAAGTTAACGAATAGTAATAAGTTTTATCTATATATTAAATTTTCTTTTATACATTATGAATAGTAATAAAAATTTCATGTTATCTTATTTATTTTATTATTACATTATTTTAAACATATTTTTTTCTTTAAATTTCAAAGTAACGAATAGTAACAAGTTTTATCTATATATTAAATTTTCTTTTATACATTCTGAATAGTAATAAGAATTTCATATTATCTTATTTATTTTATTATTACATTATTTTAAACATATTTTGTCTTTAAATTTTGAAGTTAATAAATAGTAACAAGTTTTATCTATATATTAACTTTCTTTTATACATTATGAATAGTAATAAGAATTTTATATTATCTTATTTATTTTATTATTACATTATTTTAATCATATTTTTTCTTTTATAACTTTTAAAATTAGATGTTCAATAAAATGCTTTGTAAATGCTTCTTTTATACATTATCAATAGTAATAAGATTTCCATATTATCTTATTTATTTTATTATTACATTATTTTAAAAATATTTTTTCCTTTTGTAACTTTTAAAATTCGATGTTCTATAAAATGCTTTGTAAATGCTATAATATGATATAATGTTTTATATATTTTTTTTATTTCGTTATTTTAATAATATGACATAATGCTTTGTAAAACTTCAAATTTACTGGTGCGAAGTTTTTACTCTTTTTGATGTTTTGATCGAAGTTTTAGTTAAAATAGAAGGGACCACAATATAATCAATCTTTTTTGGTCTTTATCGTAATGAACCATAATAATTATTTCCTTTATTTTTTAAGTTAAATACAATTTCATATTTTTCTTAATCTTAATGATTTTTTTTGTATCACGGGTTATGATAAGCTTGGTGTCAACCGGTATCGAAGGTTCGGTTATATATATTAAATTTCAAAGTTAATGAATAGTAACAAGTTTTATCTATATATTAAATTTTATTTTATACATTATGAATAGTAATAAGAATTTCATGTTATCTTATTTATTTTATTTTATTATTATATTATTTTAAACATATTTTTTCCTTTAAATTTCAAAGTATTATGAATAGTAATAAGAATTTCATATTATCTTATTTATTTTATTATTACATTATTTTAAACATATTTTTTCCTTTAAATTTTAAAGTTAATAAATAGTAACAAGTTTTATCTATATATTAAATTTTCTTTTATACATTATGAATAGTAATAAGAATTTCATATTATCTTATTTATTTTATTATTAACATTATTTTAAAAATGTTTTTTCTTTTGTAACTTTTAAAATTCGATGTTCAATAAAATGCTTTGTAAATGCTTCTTTTATACATTATCAATAGTAATAAGAATTTCATATTATCTTATTTATTTTATTATTACATTATTTAAACATATTTTTTCGTTTAGTAACTTTTAAAATTCGATGTTCTATAAAATGCTTTGTAAATGCTATAATATGATATAATGTTTTATATTCTTTTTTTTATTTCTTTATTTTAATAATATGATATAATGCTTTGTAAAACTTCAAATTTACTGGTGCGAAGTTTTTATCTTTTCGATGTTTTGATCAAAGTTTTATTTAAAATAGAAGGGACCAAATATAATCAATCTTTTTTGGTCTTTATCGTAACGAACCATAATAATTATTTCTTTTACTTTTAAGTTAAATACAATTTCATATTTTTCTTAATCTTAATGATTTTTTTTTGTATCACGGGTTATGATAAGCTTGGTGTCAACCGGTTCCGAAGGTTCGATTCTATATATTAAATTTCAAAGTTAATGATAGTAACAAGTTTTATCTATATATTAAATTTTCTTTTATACATTATGAATAGTAATAAGAATTTCATGTTATCTTATTTATTTTATTATTACATTATTTTAAACATATGTTTTCCTTTAAATTTTAAAGTTAATGAATACTAACAAGTTTTATCTATATATTAAATTTTCTTTTATAAATTATGAATAGTAATAAGAGTTTCATATTATCTTATTTATTTTATTATTACATTATTTTAAACATATTTTTTCCTTTAAATTTTAAAATTAATAAATAGTAACAAGTTTTATCTATATATTAAATTTTCTTTTATACATTATGAATAGTAATAAGAATTTCATATTATCTTTTACATTTTTTAAACATATTTTTTCTTTTATAACTTTTAAAATTCGATGGTCAATAAAATGCTTTGTAAATGCTTCTTTTATACATTATCAATATAATAAGAATTCCATATTATCTTATTTATTTTATTATTACATTATTTTAAACATATTTTTTCGTTTTGTAACTTTTAAAATCCGATGTTCTATAAAATGCTTTGTAGATGCTATAATATGATATAATTTTTATATTCTTTTTTTTATTTCGTTATTTTAATAATATGATATAATGCTTTTTAAAATTTCAAATTTACTGGTGCGAAGTTTTTACTCTTTTCGATGTTTTGATCAAAGTTTTATTTAAAATAGAAGGGACCAAATATAATCAATCTTTTTTGGTCTTTATCGTAACGAACCATAATAATTATTTCTTTTACTTTTTAAGTTAAATACAATTTCATATTTTTCTTAATCTTAATGATTTTTTTTTGTATCACGGGTTATGATAAGCTTGGTGTCAACCGGTATCGAAGGTTCGGTTCTATATATTAAATTTCAAAGTTAATGAATAGTAACAAGTTTTATCTATATATTAAATTTTCTTTTATACATTATGAATAGTAATAAGAATTTCATGTTATCTTATTTATTTTATTATTACATTATTTTAAACATATGTTTTCCTTTAAATTTTAAAGTTAATGAATACTAACAAGTTCTATCTATATATTAAATTTTCTTTTATAAATTATGAATAGTAATAAGAATTTCATATTATCTTATTTATTTTATTATTACATTATTTTAAACATATTTTTTCCTTTAAATTTTAAAATTAATAAATAGTAACAAGTTTTATCTATATATTAAATTTTCTTTTATACATTATGAATAGTGATAAGAATTTCATATTATCTTTTACATTTTTTAAACATATTTTTTCTTTTATAACTTTTAAAATTCGATGGTCAATAAAATGCTTTGTAAATTATCAATATAATAAGAATTCCATATTATCTTATTTATTTTATTATTACATTATTTTAAACATATTTTTTTGTTTTGTAACTTTTAAAATTCGATGTTCTATAAAATGCTTTGTAGATGCTATAATATGATATAATGTTTTATATTCTTTTTTTTTTATTTCGTTATTTTAATAATATGATATAATTCTTTGTAAAACTTCAAATTTACTGGTGCGAAGTTTTTACTCTTTTCGATGTTTTGATCAAAGTTTTATTTAAAATAGAAGGGACCAAATATAATCAATCTTTTTTGGTCTTTATCGTAACGAACCATAATAATTTTTTCCTTTACTTTTTAAGTTAAATACAATTTCATATTTTTCTTAATCTTAATGATTTTTTTTGTATCACGGGTTATGATAAGCTTAGTGTCAACCGGTTTCGAAGGTTTGGTTTTGGTACATGAAGGTAAAAACTGACACCAACCTGGTATAGAAAACGCCAAAGGTCGGTACCGAATTGATACTGAAAATCTTTTAGTTCGGGAAATTCGGTACTGCTACCCGGTACCATTTGCTCATTCCTGATCACGAGTACCGTACGAACAACAACAGTATCATACCACTTTTTGGTGGTTTTAATTCAACTTTTAATGATTTTCTTTTTTTAGTTTCAGGGGTAGGGATTAGCTCGGTGCCAACCGATAGCGAGTCGCTACTGGTACCAAAATTACCGGTTACGGTACTGGTATATGAAGGTAAAAAACCGGTAGCGAACCAGTACCAGGAACGTCAAAAGTCGGTACCAAATAGTACTTAAGACCTTTCAGTTCGGGAAATTCGTTACAGGTACCCGGTACCATTTGATCATCTCTGACCATGGGTTTCATACGAACAACATCATTACTATACAACTTTTTGGTTGATTTTTTTCGGGTTATCTTTTAGTGTTTTTTTCTACATTTTCTTTTTATTCTTGTCGATTATTCTGTGCGCAACGCGGTCGTAGTGATTTCAAAACACAGACTAAATAACAAAAGAAGTTCGCCGCATCGCGACGACTCTAGTTTATTTAAATCACAAACCTTAACCATCTCAAACCCCCTCCAACACTAAACCATAAACCACTTCTAGAAAAATGTATATATCCCTTTACAAATATAATAAATTACATGTTTACTCAAGTCAAAAATTAAATTACATATTTTTCCTTTCTAAAAGTTAGAAATATCTACCCATTTCATTATTGGGGAAGAATCAAATAGGAAGTTTGTTTTAGCTAGGAAGGATAGAAAGCAATGATAGAGTTACACGTGTCAAAGATAAAAAACATTGGAATGGCATTTTAATCAAACAACCCTATGATAAAAAACCCAGTTCTATAACAAAAACTCAGTATGTCATTTTCTTTCACGATACATCTCACTCCACCACCACCATCACCATCACCACCACCACCACCACGGTCGTTACTCCATCGCCCACCACCACCAGAATCCCCAACCTCACCACTCTATCAAATTTAACATAATGCGATGGGACACGAGATTTCTGTTAAAAAGGGTACTCTTCTTCTCAAATTTCTTAAACATTTTGTAATCAAAGTGAAGATATCTCTGATTATACTCTTTCTCTTGATTTATTCATGCGTATGGGCAACATCATTAGTTCCAATTTCATTAAGAAATCATTAGTAAAAAATTGCACACCAGGTGTTTGACAAAATGTCTCAAAGAAAAATTATAAAACACCTTTCAGTTTAAACTTTCATTTAAAATTGTGTTTTACAAAAAATGAAAAACACACCTTTTTGGTGTTTTTTGTCCATTACGTTTTACAAAATAATGAAAAAACACTGTTTTTTATCTATTACGTTTTACAGAAGAATGAAAAAGCACATTTTTGGTGTTTTTTTTATCCATTGCGTTTTACAAAATAATGAAAAACACACTTTTTGTGTGTTTTTTGTCCATTGCGTTTTACAAAACAATGAAAAAACACAGTTTTTTGTCTATTGCGTTTTACAAAAGAATGAAAAAACACACTTTTTGGTTGTCTTTTGGTTTATTGCGTTTTACAAAATAATGAAAAAACACAGTTTTTTATCCATTGCGTTTTACAAAGAATGAAAAAACACACTTTTGGGTGTTTTTTGTCAATTGCGTTTTACAAATAAAATGAAAAAAAATTGTTTTTTATCAATTGCGTTTTACAAAAGAATAAAAAAACACATTTTTTGTGTTTTTTGTCTATTGTGTTTTACAAAATAATGAAAAAACACAGTTTTTTGTCCATTGCGTTTTACAAAAGACACTTTTCTTTTGTGATTTTAGTCCATTGCGTTTTAGAAAGTACACTTTCTTTTATATTTTTAGTCAATTACGTTTTAGAAATAAACTTTGTTTTGTGTTTTAATTCATTGCTTTTTAGATAAAAAACATTTTCTTTTGTGTTTTTTGTCCATTGCCTTTTAGAAAAAACACTTTATTTTGTGTTTTTTAGTCCATTGTGTTTTATAAAAATGAAAAAAAAATGTTTTTTTTTTCATTGCGTTTTACGCATTTGGGTTATCGAAAACTTTTTTCAAAAGTATAGCATTAGTGTGCTCGTTTTAAAGACCAAAAAAACGCTCGTTTTTATGGTGCAATTTTTATAACAAAAATAACGTCGTATGAATGAGTTATTAACGTTTAAAAAATGAGGGGGAATTGGAGGAGAGAGAAACTATTACCTTGGATTGACTGCAATGCCCCTCAACAAACTCATGTGCTTCCTTTTCTTCCTTCAATTCCACCCATTTAATCTTAGCACTTGATTAGTAAATAGATGGTCAAGATTACTTCCTATCCTTCGTACCCATAGAAACTTCGTAGTATATCCTGACCCTTCATTATAGAATGACTATTTTATTCTTTTTTTACTAAACCCTAAAAATTACATATTTACCTGATTTAAATAGTATTTTTTTGTCATTTTCTTGTGTTTTTTTCCTTGGTTGCCTTTTGTTTTTTATTTACTTTCTTGAATTTTGTTCAACAATCATCAAAGCTATGACAATTACACAAAACAACAAATGATAAAAAAACAAATTCCAATGTTAACAATTTTTTAAATCCAAAATAAACGAATTATACAAAACAACAAATGATAAAAAAACAAATTCCAATGTTAACAATTTTTTAAATCCCAAATAAACGAATTCCAAAGTTTTGACGAATTACCCTAAAAAACCAATTACTCAACTTTTAAGAGCTTTTGTATTCTTTCCACGTCCTTTTTAATATGATGGTAGATGTTGATTAGAATCTTCAGAAGCCTTATTTTTGTATGTTTTTTCATGGTGTTCGTACTTACCACAACGCGGATATTTGTATCTTTTTCTGGACTCGTCATGTGCTTTAATCCTATTCTTTCTCGGTCTTCCTGGCAGACGTTTAATAGCAGGCGGGTATACCTTCTCTTCGATAACTATGTGTACCCATTGATCCTTTGCAGGCATTGGCGCAACTTCTAGAACATAAGTCGCTTTAAATTTCTCTATTGTGAAATACGAATCAACATATTTATCCCAATTTACCTCCCTATTGAAAGCGATAAAAGCAGCTGCATGATAACATTGAACACCTTTAACTTGCCAAACCCGACACGTGCAACTACGTTCATCAAGTGAGACCTCCCAACGCTTTTCATTGCGTTTCACTTCGGTTCGATTTTCACCACTTCTACAAACATCATACTCACCCAAATTCTACATACAACAAAGAAATATATTATTTTTATATATAAGTAAAAAAAACTAAAAAAAGGCATTACACTTACCTTAGATATTTTGTTTAGATAGCTTTTAGTCTTAGGTACTAATGTACTCTTCCATTTCTTTAAAATCCTCCTTTTCTTGTCTAGTCATAACATAATCTTCTCCCTGATGGAATCAAGAAGGTCGGCACCGGTTGATAACACACATCACCTATCCAAGAATTAAAAGCCTCCGAAATGTTATTAGTAATGTAATCACATTTGGATCGTGTCCCAAACTTGCAATTGGTCCATATCTTATTGTGGTTTTCTTTAATATATGCAAGCGCATCCTTATTCACTCTATCAATTTCATTTAATAATGCTTCATGCTTCGTAACATCAACGTTATAGTTTTTCATAACCCACTTCTGAAGTTCTAGAACAGAGACATCCCCATCCGATTTTAGTTTATCTCTAATCACACTAGCAATCCATCCTTGACTTTCAAGTTTATTACCACCTTTGTTGCTTCGAGTACAAGAATGTGCTTCTACGAATGTCTTAACCTACATTATGTAAATTAAACATACAATATATTAATAATACAAAAAATAATATTTATTAAACTTGTAATCTTACCTCAAATGTGATTCCATCTGGCTTGACAGAAGCGTATATTCTCCATTTGCATTCTAAGTTTGAACATCTTGCTGTGACTCGTGTGGGTTCACTTTTCTCAACAAAGTATTGAAATTCATTTGTTATTGCATAATGGATCAACGCTCTTCTAAACATGACTACATTATCAAATATTGAGTTCACTTTAATGATTGGAGTTTTCTTGCTATATGTTTCTTCTTCTTCAGAACTCTATAGCTCAGCCTCATTATCGGTACTATAACAGCTATGGTAACTTTCATCGCTTAGTGAATATTCAGATTCTTCCTCATCGTGTGGTTCATTAACAACTTCATCTTAACCTCTGTAAAAATTGTCAAATTCTTATCAAAACAAAAAACACAATAATAAGATAAACTCTTATCAAAACAATTTTTACCTCTGCGTGTTTAAAACTGTCTCAAAATTATTACTCGTCATCACATACACGGTTATCTCTTTTTTTCGGCTCATACATATCAAGCATCAATTGCAGGTTGTCATGAGAGTTAAGCCTAATAAAGGATTGCTTGATGGTATTCTTGTCAACGAAACAAATTGAAAAAACGAGATCTCTACTTGCTGAATAATCATTTGAAATATCTTCCATTAAATCATCATTGTGGAATGTGTATTTGTCAAAGTAGATACATTTTTGAAAACCAAAACAATACAGTTTCCTAGATGAGTTCTTCGCTAACCGAAAATAGCCTCCATATTTCAACTTTATCTTATACTTAGGGTTAGTTCATCATCCAGATTATTATCTCTCATCTTGACTCAAACCTATTTAATAGTGAAATAAGAATCATCATATCTACTTCAATTAAATAATGAACGGATTATTATATCATATCATGTACGAATGGATTTGTGATGGTCATGTGTTCTCTAGTTCAATTAAATAATGAAGGGATTAAATAATCGAGGAATGAGACTTAATCGACAAGGTGCGGGTTTCACCCCTAACTTGACGATTTCGTACCATAAGTGTGATTGTTTCTTACTAAACGAGGAGCATATTCCGACTCGTTTGTAAGATCCACTAAAGTATAAAATGGAAGTTTCCATCAAGGTGGGATATCACTCCTAACTTGATGGTATAACTTCGTGAAAAATCGAATACGCAGAATGAGGGATTTCACCAAAAATTGTAAGTCATTGGACCTATCTTGGTGCAAATCACCTCGTTTGCGACACGAGTGTCTTCAAGTGTATTGTGTAAACGTCTTAGGAAAGACGTTATGTAAGTTTTAAGACCAAAAGAAAGGAAGAAGCAACGAGGAAGAATAAAGTTTTAAGCATGATGTAAGAATGGTCAAAACGGGACACTTAAACTATAGACTAGGTCGAACATGGCAATTCTACCTAATTCTCTAAAGTTATGGCTCTGATACCAATCTGTCACACCCCAACCGATGGCGTAAACATCAGGGCGGGATGAAAGAGATTGCTCATTGCTCATAATACTAATTGCGACAATATTTAATTAAACCGGATTTCATTTCATAAATAAAATATTCGAGTACAATTCATGGAAATTCAAATACAACAATAATCAAGGCAAAATTTGATATAACAATTATAAATCTAACGTCTATGTTAAAATAAAAGGGATTTAAGTGTAATAATATGAGGGACTAAATTATAATTAATGTTTAAAAGACCAGGTTACCCTCATTTTAGGGGTATTTTTATGAATAGAAGTGAGAAAAAGTCCTTATTTTTTTGTTATCTTAAAATACACCTCTCTTATTCATTATATATAATATAGATATAGATATAATACTCATTAATATTTAATAATAGTTCTTTTTTACTTAGGTAAAATAAAATATCAATAACAAAATCAAAGATCAACATATTTATAAAGTTAAACTAACATAAAATAAGCTGGAAAAAAAGATAGAGTAAAAAAATAACTCTACTAAAATAAAATCAATAAAGTGAAAGAATTAACAAAATTAAACATCTACGTGTTTTTAAAGTTAAAATAAGATGTAAAAAGGGATTAAAGTAAAAAATACAACTCTAAAAAATGAAATGATTTTTCAATGACATTGACTTTGTTTGTGGAGACCCTAGACTATCTTAATTACCAAAATACCAAATTACTCTTTACAATCCTCTTCATTTAGGTGCAGTGTTTTTAGGAGGTTAAATATCTGAAGTTTGCGGTCCACATCTGTAGAAGAAGAGGTGGACTAAACCTTTGCAGTTTGCAAGAAGAAGGCTGTTTATTTTTTAACGTATGTAGACTTCTCAAATAAACTAGTGGTGGTGTACAGACGGTGGTGGTGGTGGTGGTGGGTGGTGGACGTGGACGGTGGGTGGTGGGTGGTTGACGTGGACTGTGGGTGGTGGTGGATGGTGGTGATAGGTTGTGGTGTTTAACCTCTACAGACTTTAAAAAATCTTAAAAGTGGGTGAGCCAAGTCTGCACAAAGAGGAGCTCACACATACATTTTTTTAATGAAACGTCTTCAGAAAAACAAACAGTCTGCAAATGACAATGTCTGTGCGTGGTCTACGCGACACAGACAAAAGAGCCTGCGCAAATCTTTTTTATAATAACAAACACCACCTTACTTCACTTAATTAATTCCATTTCTACTCATTCAACATCTTCATGAATTAAAAAATAATAATAATTCCTTTTCCAACTTTTCTTCATCAAATCTTTTTTCCTCAAGAGTATCCTAATAGGTATTCAACACATGAAACTGAAACAAAAAAATTTCATTTGCATTTTGGGAAAAAAGTTGAGGACTTTCCCAGGCTACTTCTGGGAAACTCTTAGATCCGCCCCTGAAACCGCTCCAAATCTTCACTTCATTATCCACTTTCTCATATACTTTTCCTTTCATATAATCTATTTATAATATCACGTACTAAGTTTACTAAAAGATTTTATAAAGTGACTAATATTCTATTATATAATCTATTTTTATATAATCTAAAAGATTTTATATAATCTATTTTATGAAGTATGCGATAATGTGGATAATGAGGTGAAGATCTGGACGAGAGTTTCTTAGTATGTTATAAGGTGGATACGAGGAAAAGTATGAGTAAATTAGATTGGTGTTACACGATGTTTTAAATGTGGAAAAGAAAGATATTAAGATTATATAGCCCATTGTGCCGATATCGATGTGGAACATAGAGGTCCTAATTAGGACGTACCGATTCCTTGGAATTCAACCTGTTTGATGCTTCAAAGTGCTTTGTCCCAAATGGGTCCTTTAGAAAGTTTTCATAATAGTGTAAGTGCTACATATGACTTGCACCCCTTCGATGACATGTGTTGGCTAACATTGAAAACATCACTCAATTTTTTGATGTTTTCAAAACGGAAACAACAAAATTATTTGGGTTTACTATCCCACATGTTGTAAAGTTCTTACCGAAGTATTTCAACAAAATTTTGAACGGTATGTTTGATTTTTATTTAAATAAACATGAACCGACAACACACATGGATGTGTCTCAATAATTGAGTTCAAGTTCTACCTCACGCTTGATATGGGACCCAATTATAACTATGATGAATATTGTTTGGGAAGAGTCAAACAAAACACAAAGGGGTGATGCCCCAACGAGTGAACTTGGTAGGTATAGTCATGCAAATTATGTATCAACTATGTCTACCACAGTTTATAACAACTTTAATCTTTTGGCTTGGTGGAAAGAAAAGGCTAGAAAATATCCGGTTCTATCCGCCATGGCCCTTGATTTACTAAGTGTCAAAGCTTCAAATACAGCTTCAAAGTCCGTGTTTTCACGTAGTGGCATGGTATTGTCGATACGAAGAACAAGCCCCTCTCCCGTATCTATAGAGACATGCATTTGCCTAAAAGAACATGTGGATGCGGTGGATCATTTGCAAGACAAGACAAACCTCGATATAAAATAATACCAGAAGCAAGAGTACTTGAGGAAGATGTGGAATAAGGACGTTCATCGGCGATCTGAATAAGAAGTTGCTGAAGATGCAGTGGCTCATAATAAATAAAGTTGTAATGAAATAAATTTTTTTATGCTTCTTTTATTGTATGTTTTCTATATGATGAATCGATAAATAAAGATTTTTTTTTAACTTTCATTAATGTTGTTTTTGCTTTTTTATATGTATAACATAGAAATTTAATATAACTTACGTTAAAATGCTTAAAGTACGTTTTTAAGCAAGAACCGGTTATACCCAGTTTTTAGGTAGGAATCGATCACAACCCTACCCTAACCGGGTATAGCAGGTATGAGTATAAAATTTCGAACCCGGTTCGCTTTCTACCCAACCAAGGTCTAATTGGGCCTTACCCGAACCCGTTTTGTGCACCTCTAGTTTAAACTACTAAACTAAACCTAAATAATAGTAGGCCCGGCTACTCAACTAGTAAAAAATTAAACCCAAAAGAAGTTTAAACTCAACTAGATTATATAAGGGCATGATATTTTTACTTGTCCTGAGCCCAAACTCTTGCGAGGATTCTCGAAGTTGGCCCTACATTTGTTTATAAACTAGTGGGACTTTCCCGCGCTATGCGGCGGGAGTTTGATCGTTTTTCCCAGTGGCATGCCGCACGACTTTGGTCGACTCATCGAAAATCATAAAAGCAAAGATCGGTAAAAACGAATGTCGATACCAGTTTCGATAATACCAATCAAAAAAAGGGAAAAAAAGATTTTACTCACGCGCTACGCGATGGGAGTTTCATTGTTTTTCCCCGTGCTAAGTGGCATGACTTTGTCGTTATCGGTTCGACACATCGGAAACCTAAAAGTGAATATCGTTACTGGGTTTTTACCTCGCGATACACGGTGGGAGTATGATTGGTTTTTCCTGTTGTTATGCGATTTGACTTTTGTAGTTATCAGCTTGACTCGTCGGGAAACCATAAAAGCGATAAAGACGAATATTGATATCGTTTCCTATAGTACCAATTTAAAAATAAAAACATGTTTTCTCCATCGTGCTACGCGGCAAGAGTTTGATCGTTTTCCCCCATGCTATACAACGTGACTTTGATCGTTATAAGTTCTACTTATTGAAAACAAAAAAACAAATATCGATAAAATTAAATATCAATACTGATTTCAATTATATCAATAACAAAAAAAGAAACAACTAATGTAAAAACCATAAAGAACAAAATAAAAAAATACTAAAGTAAAAAAATCAATAAAAGACAAAAGAAAAAAACACTATTCCTAAGGCTCTTCATAATTTGTTATTATATATAATAGGATGTATGTCCTCGATACTGAGTCACAGACTCACAATAAATCACAAACAAGTTGTGAGAGGATATAAACTTGAATATAGATCCGAAATATATTAAAACTAGGCTATTGTCGCGTTAAACGCGGCTTCAACAAAAAACCAATTATTTATGTTCAAATTTAACATTTTGTAAAAACACAATTATAGTATGTAAGTTAGATGTAATCAAACGAACTAATAATGGAAACAACATATTATAAGAAAGATAGAAACTATACTTGTCCAGCTACCAGATTAGGAAGGCAATGGAAGATCTTGGTGCTGGAGATTCAGAATCAGCGGTGAGAACAAAGAGTTTGTGAAGTGTGAAAATCTTAGAAGGTAAGAAAAAAAGAAAATAGGTTAACAATTTAAATGATCAAAGTAATATAATAATTTCTGAAATTTTGTGATTTCAAATTATAGGCACACACTTGAACATAACTTATGTGTTTAAAGGTTCCATTGATACAGTCTAACATACAAAGACAGAAAAATCAAGTTACTCCCAAAGCTATACATATGGTTCAAGCTTCAATTTAATCCATTGTTCATGAAATCTCAAATCAATATGCACTTCTTTACAAAATCAATCACAATGTTCTCCTGACCCAATAGATGAACTGATCTTGAGAGTTCAGTAAGATCAGTTAATTTAGAAAAAAAACCTAGGTGTAAAGGAAATACCAAATCAAACACATTATATGCTCATGACACGCAAAGGAATGTAGCAATATTGGTGCAACCTCCTATGATTAGACATCAGAGCCCATGTTTACTTTAAGCAATCAAAATAAGAGTAGACAAACTGAACACCTTATTGTCAAATCAAACCAAATTAAAATACAGGACCAGACCCTTTTCTCCATCAACCCAATGTTTTTTTGAACAACCAACATAAACTTTATTCAAATTCAAGCAAGGCGCTAGCGCCAAACATACATCCACCAAACGAAAACTTACACCAACCTGAAAATAAAAACAGAAGCTTACAATAAACAAAACCCCAGGCCAACACAAGCTACCCATTGTCCCTAAAGATGTCAAACCTGCACCAATCTTCCCAGTAGAGCGATTGATCCTTTTCTCGGGCTTTTATCCTGAGAAAGCTCATTCTTTTAACCTTCTCGACTATTTTCCCTACCGATGCTTGAAGACCTCTAAAGACAGCGTCATTCCTAGCCTATTCATTTGACTTGTCAATAACAAAAAAGTAACAAATTAATTGTATAAACATCTGAATATTAAGATAATTGACATAGTTTCAGTTTGACCTACACATACCTTATTACTCTGATTCAAAAACCATCTCATATATGGAAATGTCAGAACATATTCACAGCAAAACCAAGTAATTACAGTTCTATAATGATGGTATTAGGAGGAATGACTAAATTACTTACTATAATGAGAGCTACAATTCCAGCCGATCACTATGTGTTGACACAAATCACAACAATTAAACTTCGATTAATAGAAAATAAAGCCAAAAATCGAATTCCAAGGCGTTTTTGGTTCTTTAACTGGCGTTTTTGAGTTGACCCTAGCCTATTTTGACCCATACTAAAAAAACCGTTTACCCGTTACTCAACCTACCAATTTTACCAGCCCATTCGATGAAACTAATTAAAAACAAAATACACTGAAGCTCTAAACCATACTAAAAGATAAATTTTGAAATTCTTGGTCAAAAATACTTTCACACAACAAAGAAAGTCAACACTTTACTCGAAATTGGATCTTCGTTTGCAAATCTTTGATTTAGGGGTGTGGTGTTTCAATCTTTTCCTTTTTTCCACCGAAAGATAAACAGCAAGTAATGACATCATCCATGCTTTGGCCTTACATCAACAAAACCATAAATGGAATTCACTTAATTAAATGATTTTTAACAAATTAATCATATAACTTGATAAAATAAACATGATAAAATGGATTATTTATATGATTTGCCCTCACATCTTCCGATTTACTTGACATATATAATTGATTTGTACAAAACAGGCAATTTTATATATGGTTAACCAACGCTTTTTACCACATCAAAGAGCACTTTCAGGCCAAAAACTTGGCCAGTCACTGAAAACCATGATATCAAGTATTGCTCGGCCCTATTTTCGCCTTTTGAATTCTCACCGGCAAGAAGTAGCTTCATTCACTCGCTTGTTCCATGTGGATGTAGCATGTACCATGGTTTATTCAAGTACGAGTGCTTTTACAGTTGAAAATATTCACAAGTAAACATTAAATCATCATGTGAAATAGAGTTTGTTATACTACATGTAAAGAATCAATGAACTTAAGAAAGAAAAGAATTTACTTCTTGAGTTATGAAGCTCCATTTAGATTCTGTTAGCACCTTGGTGGATTATGTTGGTAAATTCTTTTCAATTTCATTCGGGTTCAAAGGTGTCCATCTACACATTTGACAGACATCAGCTTTGGAAATCATAAAGGCAAAAATTTAACTAATTTTGAATATAAATACAGATCACATAACTAAGTTACCATTACAAATCATTCCAATTAGTTTAAAACAAAAAGAAACCAAAAACAAAATTATGATTCAGGAAGTAATTTAAGAACCCATGAATTGAAGACCCATTCTGGCATGTACTACAAAATGACCCGTTACAACTCGAACCCAAGCTACCCGACCCACTCATTTTGCCACATGTACAAATCAAGTCACATACATAAGAGATTAACATACAACTACTATGTGCGCGAAAGTAGAGCACTGAAACACTGTATAAAGAGTTGTAGCGCATATAATAACATAAGAGATTAGCTCGGATGCAAACATAAATAAGAACAAAACTTCAACAATATATCGAATAACTAACCATGAGGTTTTATGTAGAAATGCAACCATGGTTCCCATAACAGTTGCTGCACAGTGAACACACCTCCCCAGCTGATCAAATTTTGCAAACTTTTTACAAAATCACGACCTGAACAACACAATGGTCATGATCCATCATTTTCGAGCAAAAAGCATAACTGTTCCATACTTTATTCTCATGGATGCATCTAGGATCATAGAATGCTTCCCATACAAATTTTAAGTTTTTTTTAATGTTATGTATATACAAACGTGTATATACACATGTACCTGTCGCTGGCGTTGCGCTAATCTTAGCTTCTCTACATTTGTTATTTCAAACTCGCCGTCTTCTAAACTCCTTTGGTTTGAACTTAGCCTTGAATAAGTTGGTGGGAGCTTCTCATGAAAAAGATATAAACCAACAAACTACTAAAAGAATCATAAATAGAAAAAAAAATGATTTTCAAAAATATAGGGTAATAGAAAAGCAACCAGTCTCCGTTAACAATATACCTACTTTCGTCCCATTTACCAATTAAAGTTATTGCAGTTTTTCCAATTCTATCTTGAACAATGCCATGTACCTACATCAAGATTAGGCTTTAAGTTTAAGATGAAATGACATGATGTGAACATGTTTCTACACACTGATTTTCAATTCTACCAACTTTTCCATAGAATAACATATATTGAGGTGAACCTTTGCACCAATAAAAATAGTAATAAATAACATCAATTAAAGTAGGATGGAGCGCACATTATGTGACATATTACAACTCCAAAATTCAATGGAATGTACATTATCCGAACCATCTAAACTTCAAAAAAAAAAAACATCTGATGAAGAGTTGGGTTTGGGAACTCACCAAATTGAAATGTCAGGTTCAAATCAGATCCAAATAGAAAACTAAGATTTTCCACAACCTCCTAGACATCCTGCACAATAACGGGACTGTATGAACATAAACATATCTTCAAGAAAACCTTAATGGTATATAAAATTATATAAAATAATACAGAGCTATAGCATATAAAATTATATAAAATAAGATGAAGAAATAGTTGAACAATAAGATCGTGATTTGTTGAAGATTTTATAAGATTACAAGTTACATTATTGAATTACCATTGTTCTTCATAGATGACTCTAGGAATCACTTCAAATGAGTATGCCCTAGCCCTAACTCTCTTACCAAATCCATCACCACCACCACCGCTACATGGGTTGAAAACAAAAGATTCATCGAAATTAAGCAATGATTATACCAGAATCAAAGAATAAAGACGAATAATCCCTAACCAAGATAAGAACATTAATAAAAGCAGACATTACCGTCGATTTAGGGTCTTCGTATCCGATGAATCAAAGAATAAAGACGAATAATCCCTAAGCAAGATAATTCCTTGCTGTGTTCGCCAGAAAGAGAGCGAGAGAGAGAAAGAACACTCAATATATAAGAAATCAAAAATACAGGACACGATGAAAACAAAATCAAACACTAAGAAGATCAACGAAATCAGAGTTTACGAAATCAGAGTTTACCGTCAGTGATAGTGTTCTCCGATTTGATGATGGATTGTCGTTGTCGCAGAGTATTCACAGAGATTAGGGGCAGAGGATTTTTGTTCTAGGGTTTTCTAAAGAGTGAGAGAAGTAAACGGTTTTCGTTTAGGAAAGTTGAAAAACAAACTGGGTCATGGATCAAGTAAATCGGTCTTTGGTCAATTGTACACATGTCAAACATTTGTGTTTTGATTAAGAAGGTATTTTCCATTTGTGTGAAGCCATTGGGTGACATGTGTCCCCCAATGGTTTCATTTATTAAATATATAGATTTATATATAGCTATACGTGGATTGCTTACTTTCACGGCATGATTGAGTCACACCCACCCAATGCGAATATACCGACTACAGATAAATAGAATAGCAAGATAAATTCAGATATATTAAAACTCTAAATACTTTATTAATATAAATTTGTTTTAAAAACTACTTCTTCAACTTGTAGATTTAGAGAATCTATATCTATATCTATACTATATAATAAAAGAAACCAATAAATGGACACTTGTTATTATTCTAGACCATCCTTAATTATAGATAATTATTATTTAATTTAAATTATTAAATTTAATATATGTTTCAAACATTTAAGAAATTACGGATAAAGTTACATAAAATATCTTATTATTTATTTATATAAATTACTAGGTTAGAAATTATATCTTATTCCCTTAATTGTGGATAATTATTATTTAATTTAAATTATTAAATTTAATATATGTTATTTAATATATGTTTCAAATATTTAAGAAATTACGGTTAAAGTTACATAAAATATCTTGTTATTTATTTATATAAATTACTAGGTTAGAAATTATATCTTATTTCCTTAATTGTGGATAATTATTATTTAATTTAAATTATTAAATTTAATATATGTTTCAAACATTTAAGAAAATTATGGATAAAGTTCCATAAAATATCTCATTATTTATTTATATTAATTACTAGGTTAGAAATTATATCTTAATAATTGAAACAAATATCGAGCATTTTCATAATGAGGGTGAAGGAAACGATTTTCTTGCTTAACAAATTATTTTTTTATTTAATATATTTTTAATATAAGAAGAATAATAACTACATTTATCATACTAATAAATTTATTCAAAAACAACCATCATTTTAATATGCAACCCACGTTCAGATATTTAAATTTTAAAATATATAATTTAATAATTACTGATAATTTATACTTATCTAATTAACTTAAATATTATTTTGTAGTTATAAGTTTATCTAATTGGTTAATTATTGTATAACTAATCTAGATATTTCAATCATTTTTTTAGAACTAATAAATTAAGACCATTGTTATTTAAATAAAACTTGGGTTATTAAATGTATGTTCACATGACTGTTTAAACTCGTGAGAAAGTCGATGATACAGTTTGATAGATGGTTCAAATGCTTTTATATTTATAAACTTGGCAAACATCACAAGTTTTGCTCATACATGACACAAAATTTTATTTGGATATCAGAAAAGCGTCTTAAAAATATCGTTTATAATTATTAAATCTTCGTTATTAATTATTTGGTTTTTTATTTACTTAACCCGTGTAATATATGGGGTTATAACCTAGTAAGTAGATAAATATAACTTCTATTTATTTAAAGGTTGTATAAGATGTATATCACCAACGGGTTTGACAAAATACAAATTGGTCAATATATAACCAAAAGATGACAAATGAGTCATAAAAAAATCACACACGTGGGCCGGTTCTTGAGGCATGAATTGAGTCATCAAATAAATCAACGTTACCAACGTATTAAGTATTAACTTCCGGTTTTAAAAAATATATATATAAAAATTTAGGGACCTTTGAAAAAACGGGCCTCATGACAACTTACTTATGAGTTATTTATGCTTACAGTTTTGAAAATTTACTTCGATAAAAAAATTAGAGTATTAACACGTTCTATCTTTAACATACTAATGTTGTTTAATCTGAACATTTACCTCACAATTAATCCTTAACATACTAATGTTGTTTAATGTTATAACTATACAATAAACAAAGAATGTGGTATAAATTTTGTACGATTTTTTTAATTGTAAGAATGGGGTATAAATTTTGTAAAGGTTTTCTACTGTGAGGTTTCATGAAGGCGAATGGGGTATAAATTTCCTCATTATTAAGTGTATGAGGTGATAAATAGTCGTGTTCATGAATTGATGGGTTGCATCGTAAAATTTAACATGAATCTGAAAATCATGTGAGACGCATGAACTAAAACAAGACATGTATTATCATAAGTTGATAAGACCACAATCCATTTAACCTGATTTTTTTTGCATGTTAGTACTTGATAATTGCAAAATTACAACAAACAATACAAATTTGTATAAAATAATTAGATTTAAATTATTGATCTTAGAGTTCATTGCTCTTTTGTTTTCCAAATTCAACATAAAATACTGATTTTGTTTAAGTTATGACATAAGATATTTAAAAAAAGTATAAAAGTAAAGTCAGCCTACAAACTCAACATGTCAACCCATACACAATCTGTTTAGCTAAATGTGTTTACATATTTACTTCGGCAAATGACATTTAGAAAAAACCCAAACCCAGAAATGTAAATCCACATTCCTACATGAAAACCAATAACGAGTTTTAAGTAAATGTCACCACTTTCCTACGTCGTCAACTTTCATCCCTTAAGTTTTCATTATTATCCTGCCCAACTATACAAATTCCAGTTTGTTGTATTATTTTATTTCCTTTTATAAACATGCACACTCGAAGTAGCCTAGTTGGCGTGTACTAGTTTACTAAAATAACAAAACAAAAACATATATTTAATATAATGTCATCCGGGTTAAAGCAAAATCTTCCATGTTTTAGTTTACAGATAATCTTCTTTAACTTTTTTTACATTGAATCAGTTTTAAGAAAAATATAAGCATGTTAACAAAAACATAAATTTGTGGAAACTTGCTGTTTTGCTAATAACCACACTAGTTTGAGGTAGCATCAAAATCTCAAACATCCAATACTTACAAAACTATAATTTCTACACTAAGAAGTAACAAATGTCAACATAAAAGTATAACTTCTACATTAATTGGTCCTTATAACTTGCAAGTGATATTAGGCTTTTTAGTTGAATGTCCAAATGTCTGGGCCGTGAAACGTGGTGGGTATTTGGGCGCTATGGGGCGCCATGCCTCACTCTCCCGTGATGTGCCGACTGCCGCCCCACTACGTTGGATCTTATGTGATTATAACTTATAAGAACCCAACATGACACGAGCTAACATAACATTCTTGTATGTTAATAAATTCTTTTGGATATCAATAATTCACAAAAAGTTGTGATTACATGGTTGGTTGAACAATTTGTGAATATGTATAGACCATAAAAAAAAAAGAAGAAGTTTAAAACGGGTCGAGTTATCATCATCCTCGACCAATGCCCAACGCTTGTCGGGCTTATTTTTAGACATGGTTACTAACAAAATAAAAAACCAAAACGTATATGACCCGAGGCTTAAGCCCAAGAGATATTAGATATGTTTGTACCGGTGACAAATCAGTACTTGTAGTCCTTGACGTGAAGGCTCTCGTTAGCACCCTCACCAGCAGCACCACCCTTGTATTTCCCTTCGCTCGCCTCAGAATTGGCCTTGCAGCGACCAAGGAACACCTCCTGCGCCTTCTTCACATTCTCTTCCTTACCGGCCCAGGCCTTGAGGGTGCTCTGCTGTAGGGCCCGTCCATACGAGAAGGTTAGACTCCATGGCTTCTTACCCTTGTACTGGTTAATGGCATTGAGGTTGACCGAGGCCTCCTCCTCGCTTTGACCACCAGACAAGAACACCACGGCTGGGACCGCTACAGGCATGGTTCGCTGAAGGGCATGGACAGTGTACTCACCCACCACTTCAGGTGCAACCTTCTTGGCGTCAGATCCAGGGGTCACCATGTTGGGTTTCAAAAGGGTACCCTCAAGAAGCACTTTATGGTCATTAAGAGCCTTGTAGCATGCAGCCAGAACTCGCTCGGTTACATCAGCACACTTGTTGATGTCATGAGGTCCATCAACAAGGATCTCTGGCTCGACAATGGGGACTAGACCGTTCTCTTGGCATATGATTGCATATCGGGCCAACCCATTAGCATTTTCCATAATGGCAAGCGGGGATGGCTCATTGGGGCCAATCTTGAGAACGGCACGCCACTTGGCGAACCTAGCACCGGCTTCATAGTACTGAGCGCACCGCTGGCCAAGACCATCAAGACCTGTGGTGGTGGTCTCGCCGTTGGTTCCAGCAAGCTCGACAACACCCTTGTCAACCTTGATTCCAGGGAGGACCTTAGCCTCCTTCATTAGCTCAACAAAGGGCTTACCTGTAATAATATCATCAAGGTTAGAATAATATATAGGTCGCATTCATGGTCCATTTTTCAAAGAATGGGTTGATATGGGTTTTGTTTTAATCAACTCCAATTAGACAACGGATCATTATCATAAAATTTGTTGACTAGCCGCCGTAAAATAATATAACGTGAACTTATTTTGATACTTTTCTTTTTCTAAAATGACTCAATTCAACCTATGATAATATTGGTAAGAACCCCTCAAACCAAATTGTTATTTTTTTAGAGCGGCCCACTTTGACTCGAACTCATTTTCTCCAAACGTGTTCTGGCCCGTGAAAATATACGTTGTCGATTTGATGTATGTAACATATGTGAATGTCAGATTACCTGCAGCAGTCTTCTGGTAGAGTGTCTCCTCAAAAAGGATGATTCCACTAATGTATTGAAGGGCACCAGGAGTGCAGAAAAGAAGCTCACGTAGGGCTCGCCTGTTGGACTCGTTGTTCTCGACATTGATGCTGGAAAGGCGCTTTCCGATCGTGGCAGTGGACTCATCAGCAGCAAGAATACCCTTTCCGGGTGTACCAATATAGGCAGCATTGGCAATAAGCTCATCTGATCAACAACCATTAGTTCATTACGTATTGGTTTCAAAATCATTGATGGATCCAAACCACCTTGATCTATGGTTTATTCACGTATGAATTTGCATACTAAATATGATGTATGATTTATTAAACAGTAACCAATCTCTTGATCTATTTCAAGAAAGAACACCAGATCAAATCAAATGAAACAGAAAACAGAATGATAAACAAACATCAAAAGATAAAACTAAGTCGGATTATGTATCCAATCAGATCTATCAAGCACCTCCTGATACAAGAGAAGCCCACAGACCTGTTCAGGCTGGTTTTAGCCAAATCTTTTGGCTGAACCGCTGATGGTTTTGGAAAAAGACAAACTAAACAGGCCAGTTTTCACGGTTTGACAATTTGGTATCGACGGTTATAGACTAAATACGCTCCGCTTGCGGTATGGACATATATGAAGTGAAAGTGCACTACTTTTAACATTATTTTACTAATTTCGTGAAAATAACGTTAAAAGCGAGGGGCGGTTAATCATGCATCATGTGGTGGCGTTGGTAGCTGAAAGACTAGGGGGTACATGCACTAATCGGCCTTTACCCCAATTGCTGAGTGTTATGTGTCCTATGAAGCTTGATGCAAAACTACTATCGAGTCAAGGGTCTCACTGGAAATACACTCTCTATTCCTACGGGTAGAGGTAAGGTTATTTACATGTTACCCTCCTCAGACATTACCTTAGCTTTGCTATTGTTGGGATTTACTTAGTATGATGATGATGGTTATGGACTAAATAATAATATTATTATTTTTTTCAAATCACAACATTGTATTGTGTTAAATTAGAAAAAAAATGAATAAGGACCGTTCATGAATAAAATACAAAATCATAACTTTTATTCCTGAAATGAAAATAATAAAAATAAATGTTAAACCGCTTGTTCGGATTACATAGCTGGTATCAAGTTTCAAACCATAAACTGTCAAACAACTCTATGTATACAAACAACTCTATGTATATTTCAAATTGGATGACTTTTTACGGTTTCTACGGTTTATGATCACCCTTGGTCACAAGGCCCTCCTCGAAAATCTGGGGTGGGGACCCCAAAAAATATTTATTTAACAAAATATAAAAAAATTAATATATATATATATATATATATATATATTCTTTTATTAGCCCTTGGAGATAGCGGCATGTACGGTCGCCCACCCTTCCCTCCTTCAGGCTGGTCGTGTCCGTGGATGAAACTAATCGCTAAGGCTTAATCACTATGCTTAGAAATAGAAAATTAACCCAAAAACAACCAGCAAAACAAACAAATTCCTGAATATTACACCATAACAATTGCCAAAACACAGATGATGTTGAATTGATGATCAACAATATAATAAAATCAAACGACAAATAACGGTTGAAAAACAAAATCAAAGAATATAAAGGGAGGATGAAGATAATACCAGCGTACTTTCCCTTGTAGCAAGACATGATTGTTAGATTTAAAAAATGATGATGGTAAATGGAGAGAGGAAGGAAATGATATTGAGAATGCGTAGGTTTAAGAGACTATATATAGATTTTGTTTGGTTATTTTATGGTAATATGTTCACGTCCATTGTGGCCCTCTACTATTTTCTATGGTAATATGTTCACGCACTTTGGTTTCCAATTAATTAATGTTTTATATTATTATGATTTATATTAATTAACTAGGTTATAGTTCCGTGTATCAGGCTATAGGGTGTGGTCATGATCCTCATGATCACCATGTCACCTACTTCTAATTTATCATCTAAAACCATTACCCTAAGGGTGTGATTATGACCCAAACCACTGTACTCTTATTTTAATTTATTTTTGTGAAAAGGAAAAGAAATATTGAATAAGGAAAGGAGGCCCATGGTTCCCTTGATTTAATCCATGAAAATCATGGTGGATGATACAAGGGGGTGGTGTAGCAATCCATTAATGATCCTACGTGGAGATTGATGACTCAACCATGCCCCCGACACCCTATAGCCTTACACGAAGAAATTAATGAAAGTTGCTTGTTTGCATAGCACAATAAGATAAGTAGGTGTACCTAGTAATCCTCTTATACTTAACTCGTTTCTAAAGTGGTTAACAACTCTCGTCACAATAATCAATTCCTTAGGAAACTTCTTATTTATTTTCACACCGTTAGGCAATTAAGTAATGAAACAATTTGCATCAAATATATCAAAGAATTTGATGTAAGGACGAATATTAAGGTAAAGAATTAAAAATAGCATTTTTTTTCATTATATGATATTGACACGATTTAATGAACAATAAAATCAATTTTGATTAAAACCATTTTTGAGGGATAATATGGTGTTGACATGTGACATTCGTTGGAATTATCTATTAGAGTAAATTACAAGTTTTGTCTTTTATGTTTACAAGAAATTTTAGGCGGTGTCCTTTGGCTTAAAAATTGATAGGTTTTGTACTTTATGTTCCAAAATCTTGCACGTTACGTCCTTTAACCCTAACCCAGTTAATTGTTTTTGTTAAATCTGGTTACCCAAGGGCATTTTAGTCTTTTTTACCCATATAGTCTATTAAAATATTTGTGGACCACAACCAATGTAACCAATCATGTTCATCCACCCTTATGTCTTCTTCATCTTCATCTTAATTCCGGTAAAGTCGTCGGAATCGTTTTTCCGGCTATACTCAGGTGAGAATCAATTCCCACCACCGCCACACAAAAATCAAATCAAAATTTACAACTCAATATACTCCCTCCACTCTCTTTCATCACATCCTTGTTTCCTAACTCTCTCTTTCTCTCTCTAGATATATACACATACCAAAAACATACTCTTAACTAATGCAAATATGATACAAAACAGTTCATCCTTATGTTCACCATCAACAGAGTCATGAGCATACCACACACAAGACTTATCACTACCAACATGCTCTTGAACATACCGGAAACAACACAAGAAAAAACTCAAATCAAACTCACATAGTCTAAAAGCACTACACCTAACACAAAGATATTCAACCACACCTAAATGATTAGCACAAATCTTTAACGGGTTCGACTAACGCATAACTAAACAAACTTTTTCAGTTTCTTATGCTTCAAAAACCTAACAAATTTAGCACCTTGTTCCTTCCACCGGTTTCCATCCTTATCGAGGCGATACAATATTGCTTTACTAAAAATAAAATCAATATTAGCGTTGAGATCCAGTACAAATAGAGGTGCTTGACGAATCTTTCGTCAGAGTTTGTTCCATTCTGCGGAGCTTTGGTTTCTTCACAGTGTCCGAACTCATTGAAGGACGTCGGTTGATTATCGAAGCTTTTGTCGAAGTTTGCAATTATTTTTTAACTTGTGTAACAGATAATTGCTCGGGGGGCCTGGAAGAGGTTTGATTTTGGTGGGAGATTTTCCGGAATCGTGATAGTGAGGTTTGCTTGTCACCGGGAAATGACGCAAGTGGAGGGGGATGGTGGCTGTTGAAGGTTCGTGATCAGGCGGTTCTAGACGGAAGTTAGTGGATAAACGTAAACCGATTCGGTAGAATGTTATTAAGAATGGAGTACAAGCAGAATGCAGCGGAAGTCTTCATTCATACCGAAAGAGTATACATCTTTATAAGTCCAGCTGCCGGAGTTCCTGGAGAGAATCCGGTAGCACTTCCCCGTAGGGATGCCAAAAACTTAAATGACAAAATGAACAACACACCTATATACAGGGAGACAAGTTCGCTGGAGTGTAGGTGAGTTCGGGCGAACTTGACATCAACATGTAATCTCAAGCGAACTTGGCCCTGCTATAGTCAAGTTCGAGCGAACTTGACCAATACAGGTCAAGTTCGGGCGAACTTGATCCCTTTTACACTGAAATCTTCATATTTCGGTCGTGTGTTCGATTCTAACCTATAAAATATTCAACACACGCTCTATCTAGCCTATTCAACAAGTGACGAACACCAGGTGCACCAACAGATTCCCCCTTGTTCGTTACTGTCGAATCTTGGTCTTCAAATTTGAGCCGTGTTTGAATATTCTGCAACACTTCAATCAAGGTATCTGCCGATGTCGTCGAAACACGTCAACAAATTCTCCCTTAATTGATGATTCAGGTTTGCATTATCAACATCTAATTCCCCCTGAAATCTCCAGTTCAGATATTTGTTGCACAATTTTCAACCTTCTCTGATTTGCTTGACCGACAGATTATCTTGAATAAACACCAATTTGAAGCTCATCAATGCAGCTTCTCCATTTCAACTTTAACCACATCCGCATTCAATTTAGCGCATATATCCCATGCTCGATCTTCCGATCTTCAAAACTCAACTGGCATTTGATAGAAACTTCAAAATACCACACCCGTAAACTTCAAATCAATGTTTACCCGCAATAATCTGAAATCCCAAATTCCGTAATCACTCCAGATCAGCAAATCGGCAATCTTTTTCAATCAGTAAATCTTCATCGGAACCAAATAATCTGGTAACACTTCGACTTTGAGAAACATTTGTCCGCGATCAAAATCACATTCTTCTTCTTTAGTCACAATGTCAGATATATAGCTATCTCCGGTAGAACAGCGCCACTTAATCACCAAACATCATCATCCAATGGCGGTTAGTCCAAAGAGAAGAATGGTTCATCTGCTTGAAGATTAAAAATAATGGCCACCAAAGATTATCATCAGATTTCCTTGGTAATTTTGAAACCATCCGTCTTCGGAGCTAGTCACTAATTCCTAAGATCATCACCAAACGTTTTGAACGTTTTCAGTTCCTCACTGGTACTAACCACTGCTAATCCAGCTAACTGTTCCTTCACCGGTGATCAGGACTCTAACCCTTAAGCATCAATCTGAATCATGATCTGAATCTGAACTTCCTGTGATCACAGAATCCCAAATGGATAATCTCTTTCGTCAGCAACTGGTACACTTCTTTGTCTGGAAGATCCGATCCCATAAATCATCTTCCTTAATCATGGTACTGCGTACAACTCGGGGCAACTGAAACTACAAAGCATCCTTATCTCCTGGCGGTTAGTCCAGTCAATAATTCATATGCAAAGCAGAGTTAAAGATAGGCAGTCGTGTGTGCTTCCAAACCATACGCGCGACTCAGGTGTCAATCCACAACCATGACCGCATAATCTGATAAACTCCTCTTCCAAGACTCAGTTATGTAACCACCTGCTTTCAAACTAGACATCAACTTGATCAATTTACAAATGAATCTCAAATCTCTGTATTTCCCGGTTTATCTGTAGTCGGAAACCACCGAATACTATTGCAGTGTCACGAATTTCAAAAATGCCGGAATCTTCAAATATTGAAATTTTTTTATTCCCAATTGAAGGTCCGTGATCAAGCGGTTCTAGACCGAAGTTAGTGAAAAAACGTAAACCGATTCGGTAGAATGTTATTACAGAAAGGAGTAGAAGCAGAATGCAGCGGAAGTCTTCATTCATACCGAAAGAGTATACATCTTTATAAGTCCAGCTGCCGGAGTTCCTGGAGAGAATCCGACAGCACCTCCCCGTAGGGATGCCAAAAACTTAAATGACAAATGAACAACACACCTATATATAGGGAGACAAGTTAGCTGGAGTGAAGACAAGTTCGGACGAACTTACATATGCAAGTTCGGCCGAACTTGACATCAACATGTCAAGTTCGAGCGAACTTGATCTCCACAGGTCAAGTTCGGGCGAACTTGTTCCCTTTTACACTATACACTCGTATTTTGGTCGTGTGTTCAATTCTAACTTATAAAATTTTCAACACACGCTCTATCTAGCCTATTCGACAAGTGACGAACAAAAGTGAATCAACAGATTCCCCCTTGTTCGTTACTGTCGAATCTTGGTCTTCAAACGTGAGCCGTGTTTGAATATTCTCTGCAACTTCAATCAAGGTGTTTGCCGATGTCGTCGAAAAGCCTCAACATATTCCCCCTTAATTGATGATTCGGGTTTGCATTATCAACATCTAATTCCCCCTGAAATCTCCAGTTCAGATATTTGTTGCACAGTTTCCAACCTCCTCTGATTTGCTTGACCGACAGATTATCTTGAATAGACACCAATTTGAAGCTCATCAAGGCAGCTTCTCCATTTCAACTTTAACCACATCCGCGTTCAGTTTAGCGCATATCTCCCATGCTCGATCTTCCAATCTTCAAAACTCAACCGACAATTGATAGAAACTTCAAAATACCACACCGGTAAACTTCAAATCAATGTTACCCGCAAAAATCTGAAATCCCGATTTCCGTAATCACTCCAGATCAGCAAATCGGTAATCTTTTTCAATCAGCAAATCTTCATCGGAACCAAATAATCCGGTAACACTTCGACTCTGAGAAACATTCGTCCGCGATCAAAATCACATTCTTCTTCTTCAATCACAATGTCAGATATATAGCTATCTCCGGTAGACCAGCGCCACTTAATCACCAAACATCATCATCCAACGGCGGTTAGTCCAAAGAGAAGAATGATTCATATGCTTGAAGACTAAAAATAATGGCCACCAAAGGTTATCATCAGATTTCCTTGGTAATTTTGAAACCATCCGTCTTCGGAGCTAGTCATTAGTTCCTAAGATCATCACCGAACGTTTTGAACATCCTCAGTTCCTCACTGGTATTAACGAATGCTAATCCAGCTAACTGTTCCACTAACGGAGATCAGGACTCTAACCCTTAAGCATCAATCTGTATCATGATCTGAATAATCTGAACTTCCTGTGATCACAGAATCCTAAATGGATAATCTCTTTCGTCAGCAACTGGTACACTTCTTTGTCTGGAAGATCCGATCCCATAAATCATCTTCCTTAATCATGGTACCGCGTACAACCCGGGGCAACTGAAACTACAAAGCATCCTTATCTTCTGGCGGTTAGTCCAATCAATAATTCATGTGCAAAGCAGAGTTAAAGATAGGCAGTCGTGTGTGCTTCCAAACCATACGCGCGACTCAGGTGTCAATCCACAACCATGACCGCAGAATCTGATAAACAACTCCTCCAAGACTCAGTTATGTAACCACCTGCTTTCAAACTAGACATCAACTTGATCAATTTACAAATGAATCTCAAATCTCTGTATTCCCGGTTAATCTGTAGTCGGAAACCACCCGAATATTGTTGCAGTGTCACGAATTTCAAAAATGCCGGAATCTTCAAATATTGAAAATTTTTTATTCCCTCTCATTTTTGCAAATTCTGACCATACCAATTTTTTCACTGAAATTCCACCTCAAATCCGGAATTTTCAGTATTTAACAAATGCGGAATTTACTTTAAGGCCCATCGGTAGTCTTTAACCCTAATGATCACCAAATTGCTTTGGTATCAATGACTACCCTCTCATCTTCAACCATCTCTAACCTCATCATCTCAGCCTCTCTCTAAAGCCTCCGACGGTGTCCTCGAACAGTCAGTATCGGACGTTAAAATTTCGAAAAAATTTCTATCACCAAATTTTTTCTGGACACCAGTCTCATCAAACCGAGCAATAATTTATTTTAGGCTCCTTGACAAGTTCGGGCGAACTTGTATATGCTAGTGAGACAAGTTCGGGCGAACTTAGTCAAATTGTGACAAGTTCATGCGAACTTGGTTGGCCACCACCAAGTTTGGGCGAACTTGCATGAAATAGACAAGTTCGGGCGAACTTGTGCTTAATTTCAATGAAAATTAGTCAAGTTCGGGCGAACTTGATGAAAATTCATGAAAAACTTTGTCAAGTTCGGGCGAACTTGATGAAAAGTCTTAAAAAACCATGTTAAGTTCGGGCGAACTTGACCTCGACAGGTCAAGTTCGGGCGAACTTGATCTCCCAAATCAGCCATTTTTCACATTTTTCGATCCAAAATCCTTATTTCTTTGAATTTCGAGATGATTTCTCCATAGATCTGGTCGAAATTGGTTTTCTAAGAAACCTATCTGTTCAATTTTATATTTTGCCGTGGATTGTATGTTTATTTGATGATTTACGTCTAAAACCCCTCCTAATGTCCATAAATGTCCAAATTCATGAGCGTAGGTGATAACCGTAGCTCTGATACCAATTGAAGGTCCGTGATCAGTCGGTTCTAGACGGAAGTTAGTGGATAAACGTAAACCGATTCGGTAGAATGTTATTAAGAATGGAGTAGAAACAGAATGCAGCGGAAGTCTTCATTCATACCGAAAGAGTATACATCTTTATAAGTCCAGCTGCCGGAGTTCCTGGAGAGAATCCGGCAGCACCTCCCCGTAGGGATGCCAAAAACTTAAATGACAAAATGAACAACA
This sequence comes from Scalesia atractyloides, assembly GCA_947069175.1. Lineage (NCBI taxonomy): Eukaryota > Viridiplantae > Streptophyta > Magnoliopsida > Asterales > Asteraceae > Scalesia > Scalesia atractyloides. The sequence goes on from CAMTDV010000019.1 coordinate 18,088,227, forward strand.
CACCTATATACAGGGAGACAAGTTCACTGGAGTGTAGGTGAGTTCGGGCGAACTTGACATCAACATGTAATCTCAAGCGAACTTGGCCCTGCTATAGTCAAGTTCGAGCGAACTTGACCAATACAGGTCAAGTTCGGGCGAACTTGATCCCTTTTACACTGAAATCTCCTTATTTCAGTCGTGTGTTCGATTCTAACCTATAAAATATTCAACACACGCTCTATCTAGCCTATTCGACAAGTGACGAACACCAGGTGCACCAACAGCTATGAGGGCAATGGTGGAGAGGTGGTGACTCGTGGGGGCGGTGGTGGCTGTGAGGTTGCTATTGGCTGAAATCTAGAGAGAAGGGTGAAAGAGAGGTATAAAGAGTAAGAGAGGTGAAAAAATAGTGTGTGTGTGTGTGTGTGTGTGTGTGTGTAGAAACGGGATCAGGAGAAAACGGCTGGAAGTGTGAAAACGGTGAAAACGGATCCTGGTCGAACACGTGGCAGGGGCGCGAAATGATATACTGGGGCGGGATTGTCAGTGTCCACGCCCCCTAAACAAGTCCCGTTATATACAAAGGTATGACGTTTTGTTCTTTCTGTTTGTTTTACTGGCGTTTTCTTTTGAAAGTATTTTTTTGAAAATGGCGATTATTATTCTTCATATATCAGTTTTTGTGCATAACATTGATTTAAATCATAGAAGATCGCACACTCACATAAACGCCAAAGAAAAAGAACACTTTTTGGTAAATAAAATAGGTGAGGATAAACTCAATAAGATTTTGCTCAATGAGATGGACAAAATCCTCACTTAAGAATTTTGTCCAACACTTAGGGGGAATTTTTTTAATAACTGTTCGTAATAAAGTTTTCGTCGTTTCATTTACTATGTTAAAGCTGTAACGCGTTTGGCGTTTTGTTTGAATGGCGTTTTAGACAAAAATGGCGGTTTATCTGGAAGGGATTACGTGTAGGGCTCGTAGTTTAAGGCTGGATTTTTAATGGCCTTCTATTTTATGAGTTTGGCATTTTGTATTATAGCAATTAAAAGACCTTTTTACCATTAATGAGTCGCTTCCACGTAATAAAGTTGATGTTATTTACAAAAACACAACCGTGCAATTTAATCCATAGATTGTTTTGATCTAACGTTTGAGGGGCATTCTCACCGTTTTAACACTTATAGTTGTTTTCCCTAAATCATGCCCCTATATATATATTATAGTATTGGTTTTTAATTTTTTTTATTAAAATAAATTTAAATATATGGGTAAAAGGACCAAAATACCATTAGGTAACCAAATTTAACAGAAAAATTAAACTTGATTAGGGCTAAAGGACGTAACATGCAAGGTTCTGAAACATAAAGTACAAAACTCGTCAATTTTAAAGACCAATGACACCGTTTGAAATTTGATATAAACATAAAGAACAAAATTTGTAATTTACTCTATTTATTAAAAGTAGGATTAATTTTATAAGCTTTATATATTTTCCCAGTTTACTATTATACAACATAATTCAAGTCTTTTATATTGATTACAGAGTGAAAAGATAAAGCTTTAGCCTGATTGAGAAGTTAAATATCACAAGCATATACTTTAGGATTACTTAACAATAAGAATAAAATGTACGGATAGTCCCTGTGGTTTGCTAAAATTTCACCCTTAGTCCCTAACTTTCTAAAATTACACTCTTGCTCCCTATGATTTACTATTTGTTACTCGGATAGTCCCGGAAGTGGATGGAGGTTAGTTTTCTCAGTTAAGTGAGTGTAAAATGACTAAACTACCCCTTAATTTAAAATTAAAATAACTAACAAAATAAAAAGTACTTGAATGTATAAAATGGTGGGACCCATTTTTAATTAAAAACGTAATGTATCTTAGGGGGCCACCCGTCCACACACTTCTTCTTCCTGACCAATTCACCCACCACTAGCCCTTTCTTCTTCGTAACCTAACTGGATCATGTTGCGGCACACCATTATACTTCTACCAATTTGTTCACAATTGTGACAAACGGCAAATAACCAATAATTCCATACAATCTAATCACTATTGTTATTACATATTCTCATGCATTTTATTGTAATTTAATTACGTAACTGATTCGTACGTTATATAACAGTGATATGACAAGTTAAACATACTATAACATATATTGGTTTTCGTCACGACGCGAAACAAATAAAACTATGTCCTAAAAGTGTTGGTAGAAAGTGCTTGGCGCACTATTCACGGTTACACTATTCATGTTAGCAAAACTGCTGAAACGGATCAAAACTGATGAAATAAAACTATGTCCTAAAAGTGTTGGTAGAAAGTGCTAGTGTCTGATAGCTTCATACATTAATCTAGAGAGCTAGTTAAGCCTCATTTGGAATCCGAAATCCCTTCCTACATCTTGTGGTTGCGGAAATACAATTCTCGGAAATATTCGTCGGTATAATATATAAGTGCCATTATTGATCGACTAACTAAACGGAAAGCGTTTCGACCATCTAAACTCAACACCTACTAGACTACCTTAACTTCACATTATTCCCCTAATTAAATCACCATTACACTAATCACACTTGATTAGATTAATCACCTAAATATCTTATATTCAACATTTGTTACAAAAAATATTACATTTAACCCCCCCTGCCATTTTCGGTCAACAAAGTAGGACCCCACCCACCTTACTTGCTAGGAGAAAATGATGGTGATGATGTATGTAAGCATGATTACAAAGATCACACTTTGACCTTACAAAATATTGCAACTTGATAAACAACCTACACATCTAATTTTCTTTCATTTACACTTCACCAAAGTTCACAAGAAACCTTCTCCTTCCCTTCCTTTATTCACGGCAGCCCCAAACACCTTCAACCTCACCTTTTTCATTCACTAAACAACCCATATTAAACTATTCTAAGTCACTACAAGATGAATTGAGGTGCATGTAAGGATGGAGGATCACTAGAGCCTTCTTTGGAGCTTAATAGTCTTCTTAATCTTCTCTTAATCTTGTGCAAACTTGTAAGCCCACCATTTACCATTTTTAAGCTCCTTATTATATATAGATTATGGAAGTACTTGTTGATCATCTTGAAAACAAAGAAAAATCAAACCCAAAAACCCTAACCTCACTTTAATAATCCACTAAATATGAAATATTACGCATTGATTATGTGTATTAGTGTTAGCTAGTTAGCATGATTTTGTTGATTATGTTAAAGTAAGTTGTTTAAGTGGGTGATCTTGTTTGATTAAGATTATAAATGATGATTTAAACATGGTGATATTTAAATCTAAACAAGATCATCAACCTCATGATCCATGAACTTTACTACAACTTAAAAATGATTTATTACACATATGTGACTTTTATAAAGAATAACCACCATGATTTTTATTATGATCATCTTAAAAGTTTAGTAACAAAGTGGTTTAAAGAGGAGATTTTGATTAGAAAGTATTATAAAAATGATTTCTCGAAAAATCGAATAAATATGTGAAGATGTATTGTTTTTAAATAAGTTGTTAACAATATACTTATAAAAAGATTCGTGGAAATGAGGGTTAATATGTATAAATCATGCATGCAAGTATTGTATATTGAAACGTGATTTGGAAGTTGATCATGATTATGGGCTTAAATATGGTTTAAATATGTTTTTGAAACGATGAAAAATGCCATAGTTTAGGGGAAACTATGGCGAAATTTTATAAAAATCTAATCGCGACTAAAGTATAATTAACAGGGTGATTAACGGGGCTAAACGCGATTAATGACCTAAATCGTCATTAAGGAAGTTTAATGGCAAGGGTTAAGCCCTAACCTTCCAAGGATTTTACTAAATACTTATATATATATTTTTACAAGTTAAAAAGGAGTATTATTTATTACACATATATTTTTGGGAGTAAAAGTATATGTAAATACTTGGCACCATCATAAGTATATGTGTATAATACATGTGTATTATGTGTATGTATCTGGAATATTTAGGGTATACATGTTAAATACAAGAATACCCAACTAATACAAGACACCAAATACTTGGAAATTTCAAAGTATAAATTACATGAACACATGCACTTTTACACAATTCTTGAAACAAATAACCGGACGAGCGGAGTATTCGGACAACGGGCGAACTTTTACATACACCATTTCACTGTCGATCAATGAACATATCGCCATCATGAGGAGCTACTACGACACTTGGGCGACTTTCGACACGGAAATATATATATTAATTGACTACGACGACACGTCTAAAAATAATATATATTTAGACGCTTAACAAATATATATTACCGATAACCAAAATCCAGAAAAAGTTGAAATATATAAAAATTTCAAAGAGATTTTATATAAGTATATTAGAATACTTATAAACTTCAAACTTAATGGAAATCATAAAAATGCAAGAATACAAGTTCCCATACCAGTTGTCTTTTAAATTGAAGGATCTCTTCTTGCATGGCTTCTACCCAACTGTCGTCTTTCAGTGCCTCTTGGTACTTGTCAGGTTGTGTGAAAGATCAAAACCAACAAAAAGAGAAATGTTTTGGGATTGACTTCTGGTGAGTACCCCATCATTGATGTTGCCAATAATTTGCTCAAATGGATGACTTTTAAGGTAGATCAGATCTCCTTTGTATGGAACAATGACATTTTGTGGTGAAGGCTGCAGATGGGAATCATCTGAGCTAACATCTGTTGGCGAAGAGTCAACATCTGCTTGAAATGAAGGTGGAGGTATAGGTGGGAGAGGTGTGGAAACATGTTGACTTTTATCTACAGAGGTTTGACTTTTGTCATAAGAGGTTAGATGTGATGAGCTGGCAGGATCAACAATAGTTGATGTAGCAGTGGCAAAGTTTTCACAGTTGTTAGTAACATTTATTGCTTTGGTGGTGGAGATGACTTTGTATTGTGGGACCACAATGCCATATCTAGTGTCTATATGAGACGATTGTGATGTACCTGTAGGGTTCGTCTTGATAGACATATCTTCAAAAGTAAGTTTGTCCAGGTCAAACAATTTAGCAGGATTTGCTGGAATTTTTGATGAGGAAAGTTCATCGACCTTTACATTCAAAGTCTCTTCCACACACTTAGTCCTTGAGTTAAAACTCTGTAGGCTTTAGCAGTGGTTGAGTATCCCAGAAAATAACCACAATCAACTTTGGCTGCAAATTTGAAATGGAATCTTTTAAGTTTAAAATGAAGCATGGACAGCCAAAGATTTTGAAGTATGAGATCAGTGGTTTATCTTGTACAAAATTTCATAAGCAGACTTTTGATGCCTTAGGATAATCAAAACTCTGTTTTGAACATAGCAAGCAGTGTTTACAGCCTCTGCCAAAAAAGACAAGGGTAAACCTGAGTCTTGAAGCATAGTTCTTACAACTTCAATTAAATTTATGTTTTTCCTTTCAACTACCCCATTTTGTTCTTGTGTCCTTGGGATGCTATATTTCCTAACAATCCCTTTTGACACACAGAAATCATCCAACTCCTTATTTTTGAATTATGTACCATTATCACTCCTAAAGAGTTTTACTGGTAGGTCAAATTGCTTTTCAACTTGTTTAACAAAATTTTGCAAGATGCATGCAGTCTCATCTTTGGAGTGGGTGAAGTAAGTCCATGTGAACCTTGAAAAATCATCAACAATGACAAGACAATATCTTTTATTTTTGATACTCATGATTTTTACAGGGCCAAACAAATCCATGTGCAGCAACTGCAAACATTGGCTTGTTTTGGACTCTTCAATTAATTTGAATGAACTTTTATGTTGTTTGCCTTTTAAACAGGAAACACAATGTTCATCACAAGTGAATTGTTTTGAGGGTAAACCTCTGACAAAATTTTTTTGGAGAGTGTGGTGATAGTCTTAAGATTTGTATGTCCAAGTCTTATATGCCATAGTTCTGTCTCTTTGCTGGAAGCAACTGAGAACAGACATGCATTGGACGTTGGATTATCTTTCAACATATCAACCACATATACATTATCACTCCTATGAGCAACAAGTTGTGCTTTGCTCTTAGAAATTATTTGATCAATCTTTTTAACCACTTCTGGCCCAACAATTTGACAAGTTTTCTTAGTAAAGACGGATCCATATCCTTTGTCACTCATTTGTGAGAAACTAAGCATATTAAATTTCAGATTGTCAATGAGATTCACATGTTCAAATTTGAGCTTCCCAGCCTGAACAGTCCCTGACCCCAACACCTTCCCTTTTGAATTGTTACTAAAGGATATGTTATCCCCTCCATGTGCCATGAAATCTTTGAGAAGGGCTCTACATCCTGTCATGTGCCTGGAGTCTCTACTATCTACATACCATAAACTATCAAGGCAAGTAGAAGCTCCCTGCACATTAGTAAACAATTAGTTTAGGTGGGTTTCCAAAGCCAAAATGGCTTTGGATGGGGTCACAGATAGTCCAGTCTCAAATTCAGGAAAATGGTCAGTGTTTTGAACAGACTTTTGTAACCACTGTTGTGACGCATTTCCTATTAAATGCTCATATCCATGAGGATGCCTATTAACCCTTGGTTTTGATGGTCTTTTGTAGACCTCATAGCCAAGTGGTACACTTTTATAAGCAGGTTGACCATGACCTCTTGGATATTGATATGCTGGTGGAGCATCTGTTACCTGAACCTCTCTGGGAGTAGAGGTTACATTCAATTTCTTGGTAACAAATGTTTGAATAGGCTCAAAACTCTGTTTGGATTTTCCTTTTGAAGTACTAATCCTTGGACTCTCAAGTGCTTTTGATTTATACTCATTTCTTTTAACATCAAAGTTCTTGAGATAAACACACTCTTAAGTTTTATGATTTGTTTTACCATAGATGTTGCAATTTGGTGAGTCATGTACCACACTTGTTTTGTTAATATCATATGCTTTTAGAAGAAAACAGTTTTTAGTGACATGATACTTCTTTTCACAGAAATCACAAAACAAGTTTTTGCTTTTCTCTTTCTCTTTCCCTTTTTATGACTTTTTGTCAATAGAGTTTATAACCTCTGCTGGGAAATCTTTCAGGGGTATGATCTTGACTTTGGGTGCTTTCACACCAACAGTGGTTGTAAAATCCATTGGCTTGAAGTTTTTTTTAAGAATGTCACACTCATCAGACCATGTAGGTTTAAATTGATATTTCTCAATTTCCTCAAAAGTTGAGGATCCTTCAGGTCTTTCTAAAACAATTTTCTTTCCAGTTTTATCAGTGACTTTGATTTCTTGACCAGCCAAGTTTGTTGGAATCACTTCAACCAAACCCGAATCATTTACAGTAACATTTTTAGAAATTTGGTCATTTTTTCTAAACCCGATGCCAAATTTGATGTTACTTTTGATTTGGTTTTCAAGCATCATGTTAGTGCATATGTCTGTTGCCTACGTCATTGTGAGTGATTAGAGCTTAATCTGTTAGAAACGAGGCATATTTATGTAGATAAAGGATCAAGTTCGCCCGGAATGGAACATGTGAACAAGTTCGGCCGAACTTGTTCAAGATAAGTTCGCCCGAACTTGTAGTCTTCCCTAGCGAACTTGTATTCCTATAAATAGGTGCCTTGGGTGTAAGAGATTTTGGCACAGAGATGGCAAAGCTCTGTTAGATCTGGAACTTGAATGTATTGAACATTATTGATCAATAAACAAACATTAAATGAGTAATTCTAGTTATTTGGTTAACACGTCATTAGTTTCCGCCTAATCAGATGTTAGATACAAATCTAGGTTCCTATGCTAAAGGAGGACGGTCCTGCTAGTGGTATCAGAGCCTGGATACCTCGATTTGGTGGAATCACTTCAAGAATCACTCTATTTCATCTTTTTTCTACCATTTTTCTTATCTTTTTCACATATTTGAAGAATTCACGGACAAAAATGGCTATAAATTGAACATGTCATGTAAAATACATTTGTGATAAACCCCTGAGAGTTTGGACATCAAATTCACACGAATTGATATAAAAAAGTTGAAAAAAACCATGTTTGGAAAACTGATTTTGGTCGAACTTAACATCAAGTTCGCCCGGACTTGATTAAAATTCATTGATTTTAATCAAGTTCGCCCGAACTTGATTGATATTTCAAGGTTTTAAGCATAAGTCCGCTCGAACTTGATGATTTTTCTTCGATTTCTATCAAGTGCGCCCAAACTTGATAAAATTCTGCTGAAAATCAACACAACTTCACCCGAACTTGCTTGTTTCCCTAAAAAAATTTTAACAAGTCCGACCGAACTTATATCAGGGTGAAATTTTTCAAATTGTCAATACAAGTTCGCCCGAACTTGTGTAAAAACAAAATCTGTTTTTCAAAAACCCTACAAGTTCGCCCAAACTTGTGTTAAAACAAAACCTGATTTTCTCAAACTGCAAGTTCGCCGAAATTGTCAGTGTACTGATCATTTTTCGAAGTTTGTGAACGTGTGTTTTCAGTGATATTCATTAGTTTTTCAAGATGGAAGATTTTCATAACGCGTTTGCTTCACAAGTGGCTTCTTCGTCAAATTCCAATAATATTGCGGTTAATCAGATGAATCTTGACAACGAGATGGGTACTACGACTAAACCGCCGAAGCTTATGAGTATGGACGAGTTTGAGGATGGAAAGAGAAGTTTTTAAACTGGGTACAAGCTAATCAGTTCCATAGCTGGGTTGCAGTTGAGAATAGATACAAACGGCCAAAAGATGAACGCGAACAAGATCTGCTGTTGATCAAATTTACGCCTGCTGATAAAGATGCTTATGTGGCCGAAAAGAAAATGATTAGCCTTATTCAACAATCTGTGATGGAAGATATTTTGATACTGTTACCAGAATGTGAAACTTCACAAGATTTGTGGCATGCTTTTTGTGACAAATTCAAAGGAAGCGATGAGATGATAAAGAGCAAAAAGGCGTTAATTAAGAAAGAATTCGAAATCTTCACGATGATCAAAGGAGAGACGATGAAACAGATGATTGACAAATTTTGTAATCTAATGGTCCAGATGCAAAGGCATGACATCAAAAGATCTAACAAAGAGCAAATAAAAAAGTTGGCTGATGCACTTCCCGAGGGAGAATGGTCAACTTATCTGTTGATATTGAAGAACAATCCAGGATGGAGGCATTTAAAGTTGTCATCTTTCATAGACAAATTAGAGGGTCATGAGATGGAGTTGTTAAAAATTGCAAAATCAAAGAATGCTAACGTTGTTCAAGATGTCGGAGTTTATTACAAAGGAGGTGTTCATGATACTTAGATCCAGAGCCCAAAAATTCAGACAGCTTTTAGTGCTAATATGAGCTCCACTCAAAGTTCTCCAAGTACTGGATATTCAAATACTTCTTCAAGCTCTTCATTTCAAAATCAGAACAGTCAGTCGCATCAGACATATCAATCCAATTCTGATCTGAATGTTTTCCAGTGCAATATCGCGGTTAATTTGAAGAATGTTTTTCTGAGAAAGTGGCTAAACAACACATAGCACTTCTTGCTACAGTTCTAGAATCGTACGAATGTTTAGTTGCTGGGAAGATCGGGAATCCTGAAATGACTGCTGAGGATTACGATCAGGTGAACGAAGAAGAGCTGGAGCTGATGGATATAAAATGGAGTCTGGCTTCGATCATCAGAAGAGTCACCAAATTTGTAGCGCTAACCGGAAGAGATATTGGCAATTCAAGCAACAAGCTTGGTTTTAACAAAACAAAAGTCACGTGCTTCAAGTGCCGACAAAAAGGGCATTTCAAACGAGAGTGTCCAAACCAAGAAGTAAGCGACAATCATAATCCTTTCGGAAGTGGCAATGATTATTACAAGAAGGCGCTGCAATACAAGCCTTATCCAAAAAGAACACAAGTCGAAGTTCATGATCAATCATCAAACACCACATAAAAGGCTATAGTTGCTTCAAACGAAAATGAAGGTTTTGATTGGAATAAGTATATTACAAGGAAGACTGGAGTTGCGCTGATGGCTGAGATTGAGGAAGAGCAAGATATGTCTGCCGAGAATGCAGCTCTGGAGAATGCAATTCTAGAACAGTACATGCAACAAAGAGAAGAAGAGGAGGTCTATCATCACACGATGATGCAGAATGCTACTTCTCCTAACAGTGGTTCTAGTTTTGCAGGTTGGTCTGATGCAGCATCTTCTGAGATAGTGAGTGAAGAAAAGAAACCAGAGGATGAGAAGGTAAGTGCTGAAGTAAGAATTGTTGAAAAGGAGGTTGTGAAAGTTGTGGAGGTTGAAAAACCTTGCACAAAGTGCACAAATCCTTGTGAACAATGTGCTGAAAAGTCTAAAATCATAAGCGAAATGACTGTGCATAATGAAAATTTTCGTTATGATTACAGAACAATGAAAGAAGCTTATGAAAAAATGAAGGGTACTTATTATAATGTCGAAAAAGCTAATCGAGAATTAAGTGCTAATGTTACAATGTTAAGTGCAACCGTCATTAAAAAATAAAAAGCAATTAACATGTATATTGACACTATTGCTGAAACAAGAAGAGAGCTTCAAGACATGAAGTTTGAGATTGAGAGGGTGAGGCAATTGTTAAAAAGTTACACCACAAACGCATATGTTATTGATCACATTCTTCCTACGATTAAGTCATAGGAAAATGATGATAAACCAAAAGGTCAAAAACGTAAAGAGTACGGAAATGTTCCACCGCCACTACTTGCGAGTTACTGCCACAAGAAAGAGGATGGTATTGAAAAGGCAATAAACATAACACTTTTATCTGAAACTAAAGATCTATTGCCTGAGAACATTGACGTAGTCTATACGAAATCAAACAATGACAGTGAAGTGGTTGTAACAAATGTGGTAAAGAATGTTTTAGGAAATGATTCTGACGATGGCAGTTCTGAAAGCGCCAACTCAAGTTCGAACAACTCGGAATCACAAGCCGAAGATGACGACACATCATCTGAAAGTGATCTAAGTGATCCTAATGTTGTCATGTACAAGGTTAAGGAATCTGATAGATTATATTTCGATGATAGCTTTTCGATTCGAAACGTGAAAGAAGATCAAATTGACAAATTGTTCAAACTTGTAGAAGTTTCGTCAGATGATCTTGAGGTAAATGAGAAAAGATTTTACTCGAAACCCAAAAGGAACTTTAACAACTACCGAAAGAATGGTGGTGATTTTCCTGAGAACAGGAGAGCAGGTTTGGGTTTAGAGGTAAGTGAAGATGAGCCGAAAAAGAACCAAAAGTTACCATTCCACGAATACAAAGGTAAAAACATGAAGTTTGTGTATGGGACGAACACGGTTCAAGAAGAAAGCTTGATCGGTAAGAAATCAAATGAGGAGTTTAAGAAAGAGAAAGAACTTCGGGACAAGGTTAAGTCCATAAGTGGAGTGAAACCCACTAGTGGACATGTTCATGATAATCGGACTTGCTTTAAATGCAATGAAGTTGGTCACATTGCTCGCAAATGTCCGAAGTCAAAGCCTATGTATCCTCGAAGAAAGACTGTGTCAAAAGATGAAAAACAAAAACAACCAGAGATTGTGAAACCAATCAAAATGTTAAATCGAATCAAAGAATCTAAAATCGAAGTGAAACCTAAATGTGAATCAAAGTTTGAAAACTCAATTTTTGAAAAAGGTGAATCTTCCAAAATGAATGAAATCATAGATTCTAGATTATATATCAAAAAGGCAAGAAGTAAATCACAATCATGGGTTGTGAAGAAAGAGTCTTCATCATCTGCTAGTGAAAAGTTTGTTTCTAATAAAACTAAAAATGTCAAATAAAATGAATCATAAATAAAAATGATCTTTAAAGTTAAATTTTTCAAAACAAACAAAGAAAGAAAAAGTTGAAAAGTTTTCAAAGTTAACATCGGATGAAATGTTTGATGATAGTTTTGATTACTATGATGAATTTGAAAGTGATTACGATGATCTTTATCAAGTTCAACCAAAAACCAAAAAGGTTTGGGTTTCTCTATTCAAGTAGTTACTTTTCATGTGCAGGGTTCCAAAGATCCACATTAATGAAGTAGAATCTGGATAATGGAGTTTTCTGTCTCTTAACTTATTCTGAACATGTCAAAATCTTGGTCATTTTGAGGGGGAGATTTTGAAAAGAAAATTCGTAAAAGATCAAATTGTGAAAATCCACACCGTTGAACAAAACCGACTGTTATGTCAAAACCATTCACTCTGTCAAGTAAATAATATTAATGGTTTATCTGTGGTACAGGTGCAGATGCAGATGTTAAAAAAGAAACGGATGACGAGTTCTCGTGATCCTCATTGGTTTGTATATCTTTTAGATTACTATTTCTTAAACACTAAAATACAAAAATATGTTTTTGATTTTAGGGGGGGAAATATTTGAGAAAATACAAAAACATATGAAAAAGTTGAAAATTCAAAACGTCTGAAAATTTTAAAGGTACAAAAACATTAAAAAAGTCAAAAAGAATTTTGTGTCATAAAGGAAATGATAGTACATCAGTGGACTATCACAGTATGCTAAATAATTGTAAAGTTTAAAAGTTATAAACAAGTCTTACTGTGGATGTGTCGATAGACTTTACACGTTCAGTAAATTGTTTCTGGGATATAAACTGAATTTTACAACTGCTTAATCTTGTGGATTAACATCTCTCGGATATATGGACTTAATACTCTGAAATATTGTTTGAGAGATTGCCTGATTCTGAGATACGAGGCCTTTATAGATAGTTGATATCTGGGGTATTATACAAGTTCTTCTGATTTTGCGGAAGCAATAGCCTAGAACTTCTATAATGCTTTTGCTAAAAAAATCCCTAAACTGTATGCAAAACTGAAAAGAATCGAAAGATCTAATAATTTGCAATGCTTAAAAGATTCCTTAAGTGGAACACACCTTAAAGTCGAGCCTTCATCTTTTTGTCTGTACGGTAGTACTAACCTGAGCTCTCAAGGCCTCGCAAAACCCAGATACAAATATCAATTACGCTATATTCACCTGTAAGATGAAATCTAGGGAATCTTGATACGAGAGTATATTCTGAGATGGGAACCATAGTTAAGTCAAGTTTCATAATTTATACCTAACATATCTTGGAACAATTGAGAAATGTGTCGAAGTTTAAGTGGAAAAACATATCGACAATCTAGGTAAATGAATTTAAAACTTAAAGTCATCAAAAGGTCAACGGTACTGGTGATATGTCTCAAACAACTGATATGATCCTTAGACACGAATTCACAAAAATATGTCTGTAAATATGTTTGTACATAGTTTACTTGCTTTACAGATTAAAATAAAAAAGATTTCCAGTGTATTTTAACATAAACTTTCAAAAATTCAAAAGATTTTGTTTCTTCATTAGTTTCTACAAGCCAATGATGGAGAACGGTTCTTTAAAGTCATGTAAGGTTCTATAATGGTGAAAATCTTGATGACATCTATTAAAAATCAAAATGATCGAAAGTGTTAAAAAGTTCATTAAATTGAAACTTTAAGATCAAAGGAAAACATTGGTCTGTTCACAACGGGTCGAACCAAGGTCATTAACTTGGACTTAGTAGACAAAATGGTTAATCAAGGTCATTAACTTGGACTTGGTCAACTAAGTGGATTTCATAATTGATAAACATTTGAATGGTCAAGGTCTTAAATGTAAAAATGTTCAAGGTCATTAATTTGTACTTGAATATCTAAATGATTTGAAAAGATTAAATTGGAGATTAAAATTTGAAATGTTGATGTTATAAAATTTCAAAGTTTGAATCTGAAATGATTATTTGAATGTTTAAGAAATTTGAAACAGAAGAAAGGTTTTAGGGGGAGCAGGATAAAACATTGAATGAAGATACCAGAAAGCTCGAAGTAAGGGGGAGTAAAGCTCACAGCAAGGGGGAGCATGGTGATTAAAGTTTATCAAGACAAGCTCAAGAAAAGGAGAAGAATTGAAGATCAAGAAGTTAAAGTTTATTCAAGGATAAAGATAAAGACTCAGGAGATTATTTAAAGACAAAATGATTACGGCAACATCCAAGGGGGGGTTTGTTAGTGCATATGTCTGTTGCCTACGTCATTGTATATCGAGTCTGAGTGATTAGAGCTTAATCTGTTAGAAACGAGGCGTATTTATGTAGATAAAGGATCAAGTTCGCATTTGCACCTAAGGAGCTGGTACTGTGCAAAGTGAGTAGTGTTTTGCATATGAGGAACAAGGGTATATTGGGAATAATGAGCAGTGCTTTGAGTGTTTTGAGGTCTAGGGCTAGGATATGTGACAATGGGTCCAGATGTTTGAGACCTAAATTCCCTAGCAAAGTGACCTAGCCTATTACACTTATAGCATTTAATCTTTGACTTATCCAACCCAACTTTTGGCCCCCGATGCAACCCTGGGAACTTTCTACCAGTTCTCTTGTAATACTTGCTAGCCCTAACACTCAATAAAGCAAGTTGATGCAAAATGTCCATCTCTTCTAGATCTGAAGGATCAAAATGTTGAAGGTCATTCAACTGAAAGGATAGATTATTAGAAGTTTGGCTTTCCCCATTAGCAGCAAATGCATAGTTGGGTGTGCAAGAATCAGAGTTGAAATTACCCTTAGAGGTTATATCAATGAAATGATCATAACTATGATCCTTACTACTGCCAGAGGCTTCTTCTTGGCCCAGAAGTGCTGTACTACCGAATGTATAGTCATCAGCCACTTTGCCAGATTCCTGTAGTTTCTTTTTCTGGTTCAGCTCTATCTCTCATAGGTGAGGAGCCTACATGAAGCCGTGTTAGACTCATTTCTTTAAACCCAACCGAATTTCGAGTTACAAAAGCTATAGTGTCCCACTTTACTGGTAATGATCTAAGGAAACGACTGTTTAAAGTCGAATTAGCAAATTCAAAATTAACCAGTGTAAGTTCACTAATGAGGCAACTAAATCTTTCAAACTTTTGGGTTAGTGACTCTCGTTTGACATGAAAAAACGTTTCGTATTGTTGGTTTAAGACTTTTCTGTTGTTTTCAGTTACTTCCTTAGTCCCACTGAATTGCTCTTTCAAGGCATCCCATAACTCCTTTGCACTGTTGCAATGCAACAGGCCAGCAAAGATTTTGTTTAGCAAAGCTGAAGAAACAATGCTAAAAGCCTTTGCATCTAGTTCAATTTTTTGGAAATCTTGCTCGGAGTAAGTTTCAGGATTTTTAGGCACTTGAATTTTTGGGTCCTTTGCACTTGGGACCATCGGAACATGAGGTCCAAATACAACTGACCTCTAGCAACCGGTGTTTTGCTGAGCAAGTATATGACCCATCCGACGTTGCCAGATATTATACTCATTTCTGACAAGCATCAGAGGCTTAAACATGGAACCAGTGTTATGAGGATCCTGTGAATTTTGAGACATTCTAATTGTTTACAAACAGGTTTTGTTTAAAAATTTTGACACGTAAATAAACTCTATTTTCCAATACAAACGAACAAACGAATTAGCAGTGAGAGTTGATCTGTTCAAATCAAATTGATTGTTAAATCAAATTCGATGACCAAGCTCTGATACCAATTGTTAGGATCTGAGTTTAATTAGTTGTGAAAAGTTCAAAGATGATCAATGAATGAAGACAAGTAAAAGAGTTTTGCAGCGGAATTTTAGAAAGCTTTTGATTCACAACTAATGGAAGATTGTTTTCACTATCATGCTTTCAAACAAATATGTTTTCCATGTAATTCACAACTCCCCCTCAGCCTGATATCACGAATGTTTGCTTGTACAGAATGCAAGAAAGATGATTGGATAAGGCGTGGAAATGATCTTTTCAATAGATAAATAGAACAGTACATAAGACTGTTTATTTATAGTGCATGTAAAAACACTAAGCATCTAATGATGACGCCAATGTGAAAATGACAGCTAACAACTATAACTAACTCTAAACACTGCTAACACTAAAACACTGTTGTACAGACATGGTTACATTGATAAGCACTGTTAATATGGAAACTCTGATGCAGCAATCCTCTGTTGGTCTTCAGCAGACCTTTGCTTCTCTTTTGTCTTTAGTCTTCATCAGAGGCTTGTAAGCAGTCTTTAGCTTGGGTAGTGGTTCTTGAATAGAGCTTGTAAACTCTGTTAAAACAGGATCAAAGTTAAATAGATATTTTGGCTTTTTATCATCTGTTCTTTTATGGGGTTCAATCCAACATTTATTTAAAAGCAAATTAGGATGATTAGTATGTTGCTCATAGTGGCTTTCCCTAATTTGTAGAGTTAGGAGTTTTGACAAACAATAACTCATGATTAAAGATTAACATTAACTTAACAAATTAACTTAAAAAGAATAATTCTTAGGTGATTAGAGTGTTATTTCATGTTAAATTTCCTAAGGATTATAAAACTAGGAGACCTTGATTGGGACTTAGTTAAATTAGAGTTTGCATCATCACAAATTCTTCCCTTTAGTTGTCGTATTGTTCATTAGTGGATACTTAGTTTAGGCAACCTTTCTTAGACATTGTTATTTCTAGAATATTTAGTAGTTTATTATTTGCATGATAAATTAGAAAAACCAAACCCATTAATTGAAATGCTTTAAAGTAAGAAAAGGTTAGTATCGAGACGCCGTGTCCACATATTGATATCCGGTTCTTACCGATAAATGATATTACCATCTGATGGGTACACTTGCCCTTTGTGTGTGTAGTTTAGTTCTTCGGTGAAAACCATTTAAAACTAAATTAGCGTGAAGGAAAATTCATTTATAAAAATATATATAATTCACACACATCAACCACCACCGGAACTAACTACGAAGCTTGGATTTACTACAACGGTTTCCGAATACTACAACAACCATCCCTTTTGTATCTTGTTGCCACCATAACCTCTATTCGTTCGTTCTAAGTCAACATATCAACGGTTGCTAGAAAATTCAACCAGAATCTAACTCAAGAAAGGAACCAGTTACTTACCTAGTCAAATGTGGTTCACGAGTTGTTGATCAACACATAATAAGGCATGGACAACAGAATTGGCTCACCGGAGTTTCATCGGAACATCGTCGGCACCCTAATCGTCAAGAACCGTTACCTGTCTCCACCATAGACAACATTGTTATCGTTTTGGCGTCATCAGACCAGTACCCTGACCTCCGCCGCCATCTGAACCTTGGTCGTCAACCTTAACCACCGGTTAGAACCTAAAACTCCATCTCCTCTGTGTGCCAATGAATATGGTTACGAGACCGGGATTTGTGCCAACGAATATGGTTTATGAGACTAGGATTTACAAATACGAAGTTTAAAAACAAAAGATCATATCGGGTTCATCGCCGGACAAGTGAGCGGATCCACTAGTACAACCTTCGTTGATTGGAAAATTTGGGTTTAAGATTGTGATTTCTGGATTTTGAGTACTCATATTTGAATTATTAGTTGTGATTTATGGATATTTGTGTGTTGAAGATTTTGGGGGTAGTTTTATATATAATAATAACAACAACGACAACAATAGCAACATCAACAATAATAATATAATAAGTATTAGGGGCAAAAAGGTCACTTCATCACGTTTCAAACGGTCAACATTGGGGACAGCTAAAAGAAGATTGTAAAGCGTAGGAAGTTGAAAACGACGTGGATGTAAATGTCCAAAGGTTTTTTAAGGACATCTAAAGTGTCGGGAGGATCTGACTACACACTCTTGTTGAACTCTCAAAAGTACACAGTAGTATAGTTAACATTACAGCTATAAGCTGCATTCTTAAGGCCCAAGTGTTTACTATGCTTTTGGTCCACCAGTAGAAAATATGTGTTTTAAGGCCTAAATAAAAAATAAACAATCGACTAAACATTGTGTACTATGCTTTCGGTCCAACAAGCATTGACCCAACACCCAAGGGACCACAGGTCCAAGGTTTCAACAGCAATATAAAAGAATTCGAAATGAAACGGATTAAAGGGAAATTATACATAAAGAAATATAAAAATAAAAAAAGATCAAATGGTTGAATTGTCCATTTGGTTAAATTTAAAAGAAATAAAAAGTAAAAAAAGCTAATTACTATTTCATGTGGTTTATAAAATTTCAAAGATTTGAAGAAACAAGTGCATTTAGTTGAATTTTTATCTTCATCTCTATATAATTTAAATAAATATCACATTTAAAAAAATATATCTTTCTAAATTTTGTTTAACTTATCACATCTCATTCTCCATCTCTATCTCACTTATAAACACTTATTTGTTTTTTTATATATAAATTGACTGTTATAAAACCTCATGACAATATAGGGTATTTTTTTTAATTCTAGCAATCCAAGTATCCTACATCTCCATAATTGTTTTTTTTTCTTTTTCAATTTTAATTTATCAGTTATTTTTTCTCTAATATCATGTAATATCTATTTCTTTTTTTTTTTCTAAATCTAAATACGTGCATAGTTAATTTTGTACATAATATTATTGAAGTGTTAAAAAAACGTATTTTTATATTCCAGCAATCCAAGTATGCTACATCTCCATAGTTGTTTTTTTTTCTTCTTCAATTTTCATTTAATAGTTAGCTAGTGTTTGATATGCAGGAATAAGAGGCCGAATGAAATTGACTTTACATGGAATGAAAGTTAGAATAGTTCTCAGGGATCCTAAATGCACTTTCTGAAATTGACTACTCCTTTAAAAGGAACATCAATCTTAATTGTATAATCTTCTGTGTACTATATGATCATTGCCACATCTTGCATGAAGAAGCCTTTCATCGTCATTTTTCACATACTCCGGTTGGTAGGCATGCGATAACGACTCTCATATGTTTCCCCTAAAAGTGACACTCATTTCCGCATGATTTCAACATAGTTGCATCCTCATTTGATCTAATGACTACACAAATTAAACTTTCTTTACCAAATCGAAAGAAAACGTCGAATTTTTGGATCACATCTACATATAAACAAATCCATGTGGAATACAACCTTAACTATTGTTCTTTCCATGACTTCTTCCTCTAGTGAGTTTTGTGAAAACATATTGTATTTAGCCTTTTTTTAATCACCAGTAAGATATTACGGTCTAAAATTCATATCAATATAACCCTTTTTTTAAACCCTTTAACTTTTCATTAACTCTTCAAATGAAAATTACTTCAAAATAGAAGGTAAACGAGCAACAAGCTACACCGCTATCCCTTACTAAGAACACATACCGAATAACATAAAATTAGTTAGAAACTTACAATTTATTTTGTTATATCAAGTGAGGCTAATAGTCATTTTTACAGTAATGAGACACATCGTCCATCACACAAACAAATTCTAATTGAAATATAAATCTTAATGTTTTACATAGTTTTTCTAACTGTTAGCGATAGTTCAAATTTACCAAGCAACGTAATCATCCAAAAATGCTAATTAGTAACACAAGAATATTTTGGAAACATAAAACAATCAACTTCTTCGACGATGGATTATTGAAGGGTCTTTTCATCATCACTAAGGCATTGACATCTTTTAAAATTTAAAGGATATGATATGATTTATCACTAGTATGAGGTTATAGTGAGATTATTTTCAATGTTTGATCTCTCTATGTATGATCTTTTAGATATTTTGTCGGGTTTCAATCACATGAAATCGACACAAAAGTACGACTTTTTAAACAAAACTTTTGTGTTGGTTGGAGTTTCATGCTCAAGGAGGAACTAGTTACGGATGATACATCATTGTCTCAAAATATTGCAAGTTTCACCCACTATTCATGGGTCAACTACTATTATCTATTTCAAGAATTTTATATCATTCATTTAATTCCCAAATGGTGATGCAGTTTTCCATATCCCAGTCATTTTCGACAAGAAAATAAAGTCGATATCGACATGCTTTTGATCCATTTACATCCTTGAAAATGACTTCTTATCAATTAATCTTTCAAATCGGATAAAAAGGCACGAAGCTGAGGGCGAGAAGCATATAACATATTATATTACCTATCTGTAATTTACCCATTCATTTTAGTTTTGACCTTTTTTCTTTGACTTTTATTTACATAGTTTATAAATTTGTTCCTATCACTTTTATTTACATTTGACCTCATAAGTTTATATATTTATCACAAATGCTTTTTCATTTTTAACTCCAATATTGTTTAACTTTCAACTATAGTTTGCTATACTTTTGACGTCATAACGCGCAAGTCCTAAGTCAAATTAATTATTCTTTTCTACGTTTTACGTTTGAGTCAAACTTTTTGGAGTTAACACGCCGCAACCATAATGTTTTGTTTAACGTTTTTATGTCTACTTTTTTGTTTGATTTACCGGTCCCGCCGCAAAGTGCGGGTCCTAAATACTAGTTTTTATTAATAGTGAAAGCTAAAGTCGTCGTCTCTAACAGTTTGACCGCTAAAATGTTTAAAGAAGTTTACAACAAAACCGGCCGGTTGAAAAGTGTTGGTTTTACTACTGAGTTGGCTAACCGAGTTAACTTTTAAAAGGTGTTAAATATTATAGAGCGTTTTATCAGCTTTTTTTTAATTAAAAAAATAAATAAACACATCGAATTAGGTGTTAAATGGAAGGTTTTATTCTTTGTGAATCAAATATAGCATTCATACACCAATATTAAAATTCCATATGCAAAATTATATTTGCATATTATCAAGATTGTTTAATTAACAAAATAAATAAACAAACTTACCAAATTAGGTGTTAAATGGAAGGTTTTATTCTTTGTGAATCAGATATAGCATTCGTAGACACTATTATTTAAAATTCCAAATGCAAATATAAATTGGCATATATAAAGAGTAAAAGCCCAATAGCTTTTGTTTCTATTAAATACTAGGAAAAGACTTTATAAACGGTTTGATCTTCTCTAACTGATTTTTTTAAGATGTTTAATTTAAAAAAAGTTTGCTGTTTTAACACGTTTCATGGAAGTAATTTATTTCCTTTCTAATTAAAGCAATTGATTCTTAGATGGGGTTGTACATGATGCTATAATAGTTGCACATATGATTGGGATACACAAAGTATCAATGCCTTTCTTTCCTTTCTGGTTCTTCTATATGGAGAATAGAATCATCTCCTTGGAAGAAAAGAAAATAACACTTTGGGTCCTTGCCCCTTCTCCAAAATATAACAAGAATATAGTTTCCTATGGAATCAAAGTATTAGGGTGGGTTATTATCCCTAATGTCTTAGCATTCCAAGTTGTTTTTCTTTTATAATTTAGAATAAAAATTATTATTCCATAAAAAATGTTTACTTTTCAAAGGCTCATATATCTCATTCCTTAACCTTGTATTATTAGAGGAAATGGTTAAGAAATTGATTTTTTTTTGTGATCAATTCTTTTAATAGAAACAAGTTAGAACGTGTGTACCTGATTTAGCTAGTGTACCACATTGATAAAGATTAAGATGTTCTTAACCGAACGGGTTCTTGTTTAGGGTGTACGGTTATTTGGCTAATATGATCTTGAAGATCACGATTTTTGAGAGAGGGAGACGTGAATAATGGTAGTGTTGTTATTGTGGTGACCAACCTTAAACCCTCGCTAATAAGCTCTATATATAAATCCAAGAGGAAACTCTATACTCTAGTAAGGGTAAATACGTCAATCGAGTTTTTACTATTTAATAATACAAGGAATAATTAAGTAAATTATCAATTATATTATAAATCATAATAATGATCGTATATTATATTTTGGTTTAAATATAATCTTACATATTTAAGATTCTAGTGTTCATTTCCATATGATTTAAGGATAGAATAAAGTTTTAAGGGATCTGATTTTGGACTAGACCGTAAGTAATATAAGGTATTTTTTTAGTTGTTTTTGCTTTGCATCCAAAGGTTAATAGTACAAGCATGCTTTTATGATCAAATAGTCTCATTGTACACAATCCCAGCATATTCCTGAACAACCAATTAACACCCTTTGGTCAAGGTCACACAATATTCATGGACAACCTATTTTGACGTAGTACTTGAGTCCCACCAGATTCATTGACAATTACTTTCAACTATTTAACATGATAGTTTTTATGTTATGCTTAAAATTTACCACTAAACAAGTTTCACACCTTGTGATTACTGCTTACAATTTAGACAAGAACACTCCGAAACTGCAATCGACTTTACCACGACACTGTCCGTGTAATATAAAGCTATGATGTTAGACAAGTATGATCACATAGTCTATCTTTCATATTTGCAAGAACATTCACAACTCTATGAAACTTGCACTATTTAATTGAATAATAGTAATCAAGTGATTTCTAGCATAGTTTTGATGCAAACAACAATTTTGATGCACCCCATTTTGTGAAGTTTGTACATTTATATTTTATCACCTATGCTTTGCTATATCAATAGCAGTCTTCATTCACTTTGTATGCCTAAATTTCACATAATACACTTACCCAACACACAAGTCACTTAAAGTATAGATATTTAATGACAAATATATGTGAATTATTCTTAGAGTTGGTTTTAGCAAAAATATAAGTTTGTAAAAGTTAAACTTTCACTAACTCATCTTTAGTCATCAACCGATATAATAGCTGTTAGATCTTAGAGATGTTTATCATGTGTTAGTAGACGATATTTTTCGAACTTCTAATTAGAGCTTTATCATGAGCTAAAGACCCAATCTGTCCCTTTCAAGATGATGAGAAGAAGACTGCCTAAACGTTGAAGTCCATCCAAAGCACATAATTGAGCACTCTTGCGGATGATCAACGGTTAGACTACAAGCCAAATTTAGAAGGTCAATGTTGTAAAATTTGACTATCTTTTCATAAAGATATGAAGATAAATATTAAAAGAAAGATCTTTCTTTTGATAAATACAAGATTAGTAAAAACCAAAATTCAAAGAAACAAAGAATTTTAGCACCTCATATGTGTGTTTCTACATCAAATAAAAAAAATTGTACCACAAGATCCTAGAGAGTAAAAATAAGTTTGTCGGGATCACAAGCCAGAGAAAAAAGAAGAATTTTCATAAAGTTATCAGTATATTCTATATAAGGGTGTAAATTTCTAACAAAACACTAATTATGTTTATATGAATCTCTTCTGACGTAGTAGCGTTTTAGAGCAACGTTATAAAATTCTTATCAAATGATGAACAAGTAAAGAAATAGGAAAGTACATTCGTGCAAGACATAAATGATGCAATATTCTCTTGAACTTTAATCCTCAATATTTTATCATGTATGTAATTTTGAGTCTTACACTAATGGAGATAAATATTTTGTCACGTATGTAATTTTGAGTCTTATACTAATAGAGATAAATATGATATATTTGATTCTCTTCTTCTTGATTTCAAAGTGCTTTTGAAAAATCAAACCAAGACTTCCAAGATTAAAAAAAATAATTATAAAAAACAAACGTACACCTATAGAAGTTTCCTTGAGATAGAAAACTACGAAGATTGAGATAGAAAACATACGCTTATAAACTACCCCCACGATAATTAGAGAAATACTGATATTGAATCCAAAGCATCAAAGCTTCAAACAATGTTGATTGTGTTCATTGTTTGGAATGAAAACTTTAAAAGCTGACTAACATGCTTCACTTTAACTTAAAAATAACAAGCTCAAGCAGCCTAATAATATTCTCAAACCAAATAATCAAAAGAGTTTAAAACTCCATAATAAAAGAATATGTTATTTATTTGGACAAACAACTTACCTAGAACTAAATGCAAAGTTGACACAAAGAAAAAAATGTCAAATCACCTTTAGAATAAAAAGTTTTTTTTTTTTTTTTCAAAAACATGTCTTCAAAAGCCATGCTTCCACTATACTAACAACATGAATTCCCAAAACTCATAAATGTTTCCAAAATCATTTCAAAATGAGTTCCTAAAGTACAAAAATATCTTAAAAGAATCTACTATGAAGTGCATTCCCAAGTGTTAATTAACTGACATACTTATTTATTTTTTTACACAGAGAATAATGTATCTTGATAGTGATTGTTTGAAACACATCATATAATCCAAATAAACTTAAAGTACAACGAGTATCTTCTTATTTTAATGTAAATATTTATTTAGATTCAAGGTTTATTTGACCATCAAACTTAAACTACAGTAAGTATCTTATCATTTAAAAAAGTAGAGAACATCAAAGTAGAAAAATCATAAGAGACCATTAATATTGTCCCATACTTTGCCAATACATAAATAAATAATAATAAAAATAATAATAAAGTGAAAACAAACAAAACCTCAATTTCTACACCAACATTACACTAGTCATGAGTATTGAGATTAATTTAAATATTGGCCTATATAGAAAATAACATAATCTTTGATGTGTCCTCACACAAGAGAATGAAAAAAAAAGGTCAATAAATGGATAAAAAAAAAGTGGGAAAATAATCTTTTGATATAATTTTCATTATCTAAAGATTAATTTCGCCAATAACAGAAAATTATAAAAAAAAAATCAGGTAGGGTTCTTACAAGCACAAATCAACAAAGAAGCCCCAACTTTTTCTTGTTCTTTATCATCCAAATTCTTCTCTTGAAGCCACAATCTGCTATCCAAGCCATTTCTTGGTCTAAACAAGAAGATCCCAGCCCTTGATCTTGATTTTGTATTCGTATTCGAGTGGAAGAACCAATCATGAACATCCCACATCAAATCCACAAGCATTCCATCCAAAAACACGGTCTGATTACCTCGAAAATTCCATCTTAACCGCTTCACGTCAATCACATTCTTCTTGTCTATACAAACACACATACTCAAAGAATTCTTGTCATCAACCACACATGTGATCAATATATCATGCCACATGCCCGTGTCAAAAAACTTAGCCCGGCTCGCATATTCATCGTTGCCCAAAAATCGCTCGCTACGTGATACTAACCAACATTTAGCAAAAGGGTAATCAAGAAGAAGCTTTTTTGGCTCTAAATCTTCAATGTCACCAATTGAAATCATCTCAGAGTTGATCAAAAGTGCCACAAAGTACCCTTTGACCGGCTCGGGTCCAACTTCATATATGGCTTTGGTAAGATCCCAAATGAGTTCAATCTTGAAGTCAAAAGGTTCAAGCTTTTTGGACCCTTTGATCTTTCTCAGATAGAAGGATTTAGAAGAGCTGGAATGGTGTTCTTTGATGTTAATTGTGAAGGCAAAGTCAATGTTGTGAGTTGACCATGTGAGTGTGATGAACATTAGGGTTTGTGTGGAGAGTTCCACTTTGTAAAGAAGTGAGACTTCATCTTGGATGGATGGAATGAAGGTCAAAGGGACATGGATTTTGTTTGAGTTTCCAGAACAATATGAATCTGAAACCTTGATTGCATGTTCATTGTAACAAGTTGCTAAATTTCTCATCTTTAACCTCATATATGAAATACCCACAAAGAATATTAACCTTTAATATCATCAATCCTCATATATGCGGAAGATATATATATATATATATATATATATATATATAGAGAGAGAGAGAGAGGGAGAGAGAGAGGGGAAGGATGGGTGGGAAAAAATGAGTTAAGGTGTTATGTTTGTCATCTTTATAGACTGAATCTCCTTGTTATATACAAAGCATATGTATATATATATATATATAGAGAGAGAGAGAGAGGGAAGAAAAGATACAAAAGAGAGAGAGGAGGGGGGGGGGGGGGGGTAGGAGAAAGAGGAGTTGATGTTCTATTTGTTATCTTTATAAGATGGAGGTTGGTTAAGTGTAATCTCTATATGCTAGCTAAACGTACGCGATTAGTAAAAATGGAGAGATGAAATAACTTATCCAGTATGGAAAGAAAATCTTTATAAGACGGGTCGGCTAAACGTAACCATATATGTTAAATGTAAACCAATGTTAAGTAATACCAAAGAGAAGAAATAAATGATTTAGCAAAGGAAGGAAATGTACATTTAATAAAAAGATAAGGGCAGGGTACATGCAACATAACTCTATACATAAAACTAATATTCAGAACATTAATATGTGTATATATGTACACATAATATATGTGTGTATGTACAATGAGTTAGAAAGAGGGGGAGGGGGGGGGGGTGGAGTTAAGGCGTTTTGTTTGTCATGTTTAGAAAGTAGGACATTAAGAAAGACGAGGTCATGTTTAGAAAGTAGGACATTAAGAAAGACGATGAATGTCTTGTCCATACATGTACTTCTGTTTCTGTGTGTGTATGTATATATCTGTAATGTATATACTCTTAGCTTGGTGTAACACTCATTTGAGAGAGAGAGAGAGATGAAAGAGGGTTAATGGCCAGCACATCTGCATTAAATGAGGATTCCTTTTTGGCATTTCAGACTCTTTTTCATTTAATTTTAAGATTACTATTTCCATAACGAAAATGGCTAAGTTCAGAGTAACACGCAATGCACCATACTCTGGAATTAGCAAAGAGTCTCAAAAAGACAAATTATTTATTTTTTAATATAAAAGAGTAGAATGGCCAATTGCAGGTTGTTATAATTATATGAGAGTATTTATTAAAATTAATTAAGGTTAAAAAAAATAAGTGTACTATTTTGACTGTACTCAAGTTTGACTTCTTGGATCTGAAGAATTTGTTGCTCAACCAACCACAGATTATTGAGCCAAATTATTGGGAAAGCCAGTAAAAGATTTTTTCACTCTTCCAATGGTTGATTTATTAAGAGTATATAAATTTATATTGACATATTGTATACTTTTTTTAACTATTCATCTCTTAAGTGATGATAAAACTTACATACCCTTATAGATGCTAAAAATCTGTTTTTTAAGTTTTATTATGGAGTGAAGTTAATTATCATATGGTTACGATTATACATATTATATCGTAAAATTATTGTTAATTCAATTAAAATAAATTGATGGTCATTTTTTTCAAACAGTGAACTTCATGTCTTAACCGAGCTCATGCTGGCTTCAAAGTTTAACCTTTTTAGGCGTTCCTCCGGGAAACCATACCGTCGGCTACCACTTGACAGTCGTTGTGCCACCACAAGAGTAGAACTCTCTGACGTAATACACGGTGAGACGAAAACCCGGTTGGACTCGAGAATCAAACTGACAACTTCACAAAAGGCCTAATCTAAATCATTCATTGTCTATTTCCATTTTCCACCCCAATATGATATAAGTGAGAATTGAAATTAAGTCTCTATTGAACAAGCCAAGCCTTCTACCCGTTATAAAAAAAGATGATTGGTTATAAAGTTATTGCCAATTCAATTATAACTAGTTGATGGTCATAATTAATAGCAAATCAAGAATACGTTTTACTGATCTTACTATTTAAAATTATTAATAAATATTAAGAATCAATTACTATACCATATAAAAGAATATTTTTTATATCACATGACACTGGTTACGAATATGAATTTCCCTAATCATAACTTATTTTTCGACATAAGAGTCATTATCATTTAGTTTTATTAAGATATATAACCTTAGTTAACTAAATATATTAAAGAGCCTGTAGGTAAATGTTTTAGTTCCATTGTAGATAAAATGAATTATTTGAGGTGTAGTTCCTCTCAAGTAGTAAATGTATTAGTCGCATTGTAGATAAAATTAATATTTAAGGTGTAGTTCCTCCCAAGTAGTAAATGTATTAGTCGCATTGTAGATAAAATGAATTATTTAGAAGTTGGTTAGCGTACTCTTAAATAAAAAATATCATTTAACTACAAATACCCTGAACAATATGGGAACTTTCCTAGAAGCCAATCTTCCCTACAACTTCGCTTCTGAATTTCGCTTGAATTTTCGACATTTGCAATGTGAACCTTTGATGTATCTTAGGATTCATTCATTCTCGATCTTCTTATGAAGAGGGAAGAAGACAATGGTTGATCGAAAACATGGATATAGTTACAACTGATAAACAAAAATAAACGAGGATTATGGGTGAAATTTGGGCTACACTTAAACCAACCACAAAATAAAAGATAACTTGAGATTAGAGATAACAATTGATGTATTGCAAAATACATTAGTTTATCGTGTTCAGTTTGTATAGTTTTTATTAGTTTTAGTTTCGTTTTCAGTAGAATAGATAGTCTTTTGATCCAATTGCGTTTTGCAGGTCTTGTGCGCTTAAAACAATTGGAAAATGAGGAAAACAAGTTGAAACACGAAAAAGTCAAGTCCTGGAACGGATTGGAAGGCTCGGGAGCTGAAACGGGTCGAAAATACTAGATTTTATGCTTCTGGCGGGCCGCGACTGGCATCGGGGATTCTTCTCGCGGCCAGCGAGAGGGTGGTAGGTTGCTTACGTCACTAACACGGTCGCGGGCCGCGACCACTTAAGCCAAACCCTCTCGCGCCCCGCGAGAGGGTGTTTTCGTCAGATATGTTCGAACTGGGTAAAGTTTGAGCTGCAGAAACATATATAAACATATTTATTATCCTCAAAACCCTAAGCTACGAATTAGCAAGCATCTTGGCGAATTTGAAGCATCGGATCAGAGATTTTCAAGTGCTCGTAGCTGCCGGTTTAAGGGTTGAATTCAAGGAAAGGATTCGGTTCACGTTTGTGTCATTCGGGTGTCTCCACTTTCGTCTTTCATCCTTTTACCACGTTTCGTTCATTTGAATATACTTTGTTTGCGATAAATTTCATGACTTTGATTGGCTAGATCCTTTAAACTACCTAGACGAGATGAATGATTGTTAAAGTTTCGATTTGTTTTATGGATAGTTGATATATGTGGATTTGTTATGAATTGTAAAAGACTTGTTCTATTAATTGGATGTGTTTGCGTACTTGATAGTGTTTGATTATTATTTATTGCTTTACATGAATCTTGGTGATGGTCTATATCACATAATAGAGTCATGTTAGGTTCTAGGTTTTGGTGACTGTCGATATCACGGAATAAATCTAGCATCTTTAGGGTTGAATGTGCAATAAACCTTAAAAGTAATAATTGGTAATCTTATAAAATCAAGTGTTCTACTAATCGTCAATAGCTGAAAGGTGCGAGGTTATTGCTCGGTCTAAGTCATTAAACTGATAGGGTAGGAGCTTCATTAGGAGTAAACCTATTGGCTTTTGTCTAGCAAGTCTAATCGAGAAAACGAGTCTACCCTTGGTTTAGATCTCGACAGGGAGTGAGCCTTGTAGGGTACTTTCATAAACCTATTAGGTGTCTTGACAAAGAGTCTAATAACCGGTAATTGCAACAACCTCGAGGGTGCTATAGCATGCTTTTGAGAAGGGTTAGAGGTCCTATTAGATTTCCCGAGAGGTGAGAATTTTATGATCCCGGTTCCACATTAATCAATATCCAGATAAAGTCACACTAAAAACAATCAGGATTCAAGTCTAGGTAGTGTTTCACTGTCTGAGTAAAGTCCAGGTTAATTCGTAATCTTTAGTTAACTTAGTTAATTTAGTTTAATTTTAATTGCTTTATTAGGAATTTTTAGAAACCCCACCATCAAACAAACAAATATTCAGTCCGTGTCCGTCATAGTCTAAATAGAGTCGTTAACGTAATTAATAGAGTCTCGTGGGTTCAATATCCGGACTTACTTTAGCTATACTAGAGTCGATTGGTACACTTGCCAGTTAGTAGTTTAGTGCAGTTTAGTGAGTCTAGAGTATTACTTAGAGTCTAGAATTAGGTTAATTTAGTTCTTTTTATTAAACTACTTTTAGCACATCAAGTTTTTGGCGCCGTTGCCGAGGACTCTTGGCGATTGCGTTAATTTCTTTGTTTTGACTTGCTTGATATCATATATGCTATTTGTCGTGTTTGAGTCGTATGAGTCTAAAATAGTGTCGATTTCTTTTTGTTTTGGTGAGTCGGTTTTAGAGTCTTCTTACTTGTTTGTTTCGGTTTTTCAGTGGATGCGCCATACGCGTTCGCAAGAACCTCCGCCGAGGGCTGCCTACGGACAAGCCTTCCTTCTCGTTTTCATCGTTCAAGGTAAGTACTTCTACACCGTCATCTTCCACCCGTTCTGACTCTACACTCCCATCTAAACCACCGAACTTTGACTTCACACCGAAGTCATCACCCCACAATTCACCACCACCCTCCCGTACCCTAAGTCCATCACCAGTTGTCCAAATGGCCAACCGCACCATTTACCAACAAGCCACCACCGGTTTCACCGGTGCTAACTCCCCCATCACCTTACCCGATATCACCAATGACAAATATTGGCAAATCCCATCCTACATCATGACCGCCATTACCAACTCTTGGCAGTTTCACGGTCGTGAGGATGAGGATGTGCCGGCTCACATTAACCGTATCACTCGCTTGTGTGGCACTTTCTCCATTGAGGGTGTCAACCTTGATGCTCGCTATCTCCAAGTATTTTCATTCTCGCTTGTTGGCCGCGCGGCCGTCTGGTTCGATTCGCAGCCAGCAAATTCTTTTACCACATGGGCAGGTTTACGAGATGCTTTCTTAGCTAAATATTACCCACCCGCAAAGGCATCTCGTCTACGCGATCAGATCCATTCATTCCGGATGGAATCTGATAAGCCGTACCACCTGTCCTGGGAGAGATTTCAAACCCTACTATCTCGTTGTTCGCATCATGGTTTGTCAGATTGGGCACTTGTAGAAAAGTTCTACAATGGTCTCACCCCAGAGATTAGAGCCCGGTTTGACACTTCAGATGGTGGGTAACTCATGGGTAAGAAATCAGTAGCCGAGTGCAATGATCTTTTTGAGAGTTTCGCGCATTCTGACATGGACTATAGCACGGACTTCCATTCCTGCGACTAGTACCTCCTCGACTTCTCGAGGGGTATCCCAAGTTGGCTTGGATTCATCGGTAGCTACTGCTTTAGACACGATTCAGAAAACTTTCACTAAGGAGTTAGATGAGATTAAGAAAAAGGTAGATCGTTGTGAGGTTTGTAGGGGAGGCCACGATACCATAGATTGTCCGACCATCACTTTAGAGCAGGTAGAGTACATAGTCGGTCAGTCTAGGGGTCTGTTTAATAATAATAATTCTAATTACAACTCCAATTGGCGTAATAATAATAACAATTTCCTCTCTTCCGGTAACCCCCTGGTTTTCCATCCTGTCAGTATCAAAGCAGGGGGCAGGGTTTGTTTACGAGTTCAGGTTCAGGGCAGCAGAGTCAGTTTGGTAGTTCAGGTTCAGGAGGTCAGTTCGCTAGTGGTAGATCGAATCAAGAGGGTCAGGTTAGTGATAAAGGGTCGGAGGGTAGTCTAGGGAGGATTGAGGAGCTTCTTACTCAGTTAGTAACTAGAGATCAGGTCACTCAAAAAGCTTTAACTGAGTTCACCAATTTTGCTAAAAATCAAGAGCAAACTAACAAGAATCAAGAGCTTCATAATAAAAACCAACAATCCGCAATCTTAGATCTTCAGAGGACAGTAGGTGATTTAACCAGACAGTTGCAAGAGAACCCTCCTGGTCAGTTTTCGGGTAATACGTTCTCAAGCGAAAGGATAGGATAGGTGAGCTTTCCATTATTCCATTGACCGGAGGTTGTTACGCGGTAGTCTTGAATAAGCTACTCGAGAAGTTAACCGACCCGGGCACATTCACTATTCCATGTCTTTTCGGGTGTGTCGTTGCCCCCGCTCATGCGTTAGCCGACTTAGATGCTAGCATCAATTTGATGTCTTTCTCCCTTTACGAGAGGTTAGGTCTAGGAGAGCTTACACCGACGCGCATGTCGTTGTCATTGGCCGACCGTTCGGTCAAATACCCTAGGGGGATCATAGAGAACCTGTTAGTCAAAGTCGATAAGTTCGTGTTTCCCGTTGACTTTGTTTTCCTCGATATGGAGGCCGACGAGAAAGTTCCCATCATCTTAGGCCGTCCATTCCTTCGAACCGCCAAGGCAATCATCGATGTCTTTGACGGTAAGATTTCACTTCGTGTGGGTGACGAGATTGTCACATTTGAGATAGATAGAGCCATGCAACATCCTAGTGGTAGTGACGATTATAGTGGTCCATGTCATTCAGTTTACTTCCTAGATTCCTTCATTTCGTGCGTTGATCAATGTCTTAGTTACATTAGTGGAGCCGAATTAGTTAGTGAGGATGAGAGTGAGGTAGTGAGTGAGATTGAGGTAGTGAGGATCCGGAGTGGATTCTGGAAACGTTAGAGTTATGTGAGGTGAAGGAAGAGAGCGACAGCAAACCCATAGATACTTCGACTTTAGAGCTCAAGGTCCTTCCCTCCCACCTAGAGTATGCCTTTTTAGGAGAGGAGTCTAGTTTGCCCGTCATCATTTCATCTAAGTTGATGGAGTAGAGAAAAGTAGGTTGATTGAGGTGCTACGAGAGCACAAGGATGCCATCGCTTGGAAGTTGTCCGATCTCAAGGGGATTAGCCCCACTTTTTGCACCCACCGGATTCTCATGGCACACGAATTTAAACCGGTGGTGCAACCTCAAAGGCGTCTAAATCCTAACATGAAGGAAGTGGTTAGGAAAGAGGTAATTAAGTTGATGGAGGCCGGGTTAATTTATCCCATCTCTGATTCCGCAAGGGTCAGTCCTATCCAAGTCGTCCCTAAGAAGGGAGGGATGACCGTTGTCATGAACGTGAAAAATGAGCTTATCCCTTCCCGTACGGTCACCGGTTGGCATGTGTGTATCGATTACCGCAAGCTTAATGATGCCACCCAGAAGAACCATTTTCCATTACCATTCATCGATCAGATACTCGAGTGTCTCGTGGGCCAACAGTTCTATTGTTTCCTCGACGGTTTTTCCGGCTATTTCCAAATTCGAATGACACTGGAGGACTAAGAGAAAACGACATTCACATGTCCATACGGTACATATGCATACCGACGCATGCCTTTTGGATTATGTAATGCGCTGGCTACTTTTCAGCAGTGCATGGTTGCTATCTTTCAAGACATGGTTGAGAGCTCTATGGAAGTCTTTATGGATGACTTCTCGGTTTACGGTAATTCTTTTAACCAATGTCTATGTAATTTAGAAAGGATGATGAGGAGGTGCTTGGAGACGAAGTTGATGTTGAATTGGGAGAAGTGTCACTTCATGGTAACGGAGGGAATTGTGTTAGGAAACAGGATTTCAAGAATAGGGATAGAGGTAGATAGGGCCAAGATAGATACCATTAGCCGATTGCCCCCACCTACTAGTGTTAAGTCGATCCAGAGTTTTCTTGGTCATGCGGGCTTCTATAGACGTTTCATTAAGGATTTTTCTAAGATCACTCGCCCCATGACCCGTCTTTTGGAGAAAGATGTTCCATTCGTCTTTAACGAGGAGTGTCTAAAAGCCTTCAACTTTTTGAAGGAGAAGCTTGTTAGTGCCCCTATTCTTATCTCGCCCGATTGGAGCTTGCCGTTTGAGCTTATGTGTGATGCGAGTGACTATGCCGTAGGAGCGGTATTAGGACAAAGAAAGGACAAGCACTTCCATCTGATTTACTATGCAAGCAAAACGCTTAATGCTGCTCAAGAGAACTACACCACCACGGAGAAAGAACTCCTAGCCATAGTATTCGCATTCAATAATCCGCTCATACCTCATGCTTTCCAAAACCATCGTTTTCACCGATCATTCCGTGTTGCGTTTTCTCTTTCAAAAGAAAGACGCAAAACTCTGACTCGTACGGTGGATTCATTTGCTTTCTGAGTTCGACATTGAGATTAGGGATAAGAAGGGAGCCGAAAATGTAGCCGCAGATCATCTAGTCGTGTTAAGAGGATCTGAGTAGGGAGGAGATTCGTGAGGAGGCGATAGGGGATAGATTCCCTCATGAGTCTATAGATTTTGTAGAGGCGGAGAAAGAGGGGTTGCCTTGGTTTAGTGATTTATCTTGCTAATGGGTATGTGATGAAGGATATGAATACTCAACAAAAGCGGAAGTTATACAGTTGTATAAGAATGTATGGATATTCTTAGGCACGTTCACGAGGGGTTGACGGGTGGTCATCATGTGTCACACCCCAACCGATGGCAGAAACATCGAGGCGGGACGAAAGAGATTGCTCATTGCTCCTAATACTAATAGTGACAATAATTAATTAAACTGGATTTCATTTCATAAAAACTGTCAAGTACAACATCATTTCAGAAATACAACAATACAACAAGTTTGAATAATAACAACATAACAAAATTGATACAACAACATTAAACCTAAACGTCAAAATGTGTAACTAGCATCATCGCTACTTCGTTTTCATAGCGTTAACCTTTTCAACCTGTAACATGTTGAACATACGAGTTCAATGCAAAAGCAAAGGCGAGTATACAAGTTTGAGCATAAGCATACGTATAAGCATAAGTTTAAACAAATCCACATGGCAACTAAGTTTACATACGAGCAAATACAAGGCATGCGATATTTCAAGTCAACCTTCTGTTTACGCAACCAGTATAAATAATTCAACATGACCACACGTTCATGGGTGGTGAGTTACTCCTATAGCGCTATAAATGTCAAATGGAGGCTCAAAATAAGCTAATTCGGTCCTAGTATAAGCATCACACACGTATCAAAGCGTTCATGTATAATGGATTGTTCGTGCAAGTAATAAAGCATAAGTTTAGTGTTGTTTAAGATAGATAAACATGTTACACCCCAAAAGTGATAAGCGTAAAAAGGGGTTCGAGTATACTCACGATTTTGCAAGTGTTCCGACTTGGTATTCCGTGAAGAGTTGTTTAAGTTGCGGGATGAACACCGAGTTATCCTACAAGAGGAAAAGTGGGTGTGAGTATTTGGATGATTATGGAAGATTCGGGATTGGAAATAAGGCATAACAAAGTATGTATACGAAAGTATTCACTAAGGTCTAGCACTCGTTTTAGCACTACGGGAACCCATTAGGGTTTATGTGATTTCATAGGTCGTAACACCTATTAGAATCTAAATGAGGAACCATACTCTTTAGTGATTAAACTTACTAACTCGAAATATGACTATGTAGACATTATCAAGGTTTCTGTTTAGATATATATGTTATGTATAGATTATAATAGTTATACGTATAAGTCCATTCATGGATATCATAGAAGTCATGTAGGAGGTAGGTGGCATAGCCATCCATTTAGGAACCTCATAAGAGTTAACTACACAAGTTGTCATAGACAACAAGGAGGGTCGAGAACAAGTACAAGAATAATAAGAAATGAAATACATACACTACTATACACTAAGTAGCCAAGTAATAAAGAACCCAGTGAGCCGGCGTCGACACACGTCGAAGGCTAGATGGGGTTGTGTTAAATTCAACTAGCAAACTACTTAGGATGAATGGGAAAACATCAAGTGATGTGTGGACTTAGGTGTAGGATAGCCCAAGCTAACCAAGGTAGTCACACAAGAACAAGTTCAAGACTTGCACCACTTGTGAGCTTAAAGCTCTTCGAAAACAGAAAGTTTAGAGTGTTAAAACCATCCTATTCACATATTTAACAACCTTGGTTAGTCTCACTAATCATAACTTTGATTAGGAGTCCAAGAACACAAAGTTGAATGAAAAAAAGATAGGTTTTGAAAGAGGTTTGAAACAAACAGAAAGTTTGGAGTCCTTTAGGTGCATTTCCAAGTCTGGATTCTCCATGGAGAACCATGGATTCAAACCTATGGATTATCCAAGCAAATAGAAAGAAGAATCAAGTGAAATGGTTAAGAAATGAGCAAGTTATGCTCATTTTAGTGGAAGAGGTACAATCTGTCCAAGAACTCGAATTTCAGCAGATTAATGGTGTTTTGAGAGGGATTAGAAGGTGTTTAAAGTGTGAGAAAGCTTGGAGGAAGGGTTGTATTTATAGGGGAAGGTTGGAGGAGGTTGGGGAGTGTTTAATGAAGGTTAGAGGCCATTGGGTGAGTTTAGAAGGGTGGGATTCATGCCAAATTCGTGGCTGAGCAACAAACTGCCCGCCCAGATACCCCATGCGGACGGCAACCACGTTCCCATGCGGTCCGCATGGGCCGGGCCAGGGCCAATAATTTTATATTTTTTTTGTTTGGTGGATTGGGCCTTGTCTTAGGTGTTTGTATAATACATGCTTGGGCTACATTAAGACTTCTAAGCATAATAAGTATGGTTTAAGGCTTACATAAGTACGAAACGAATAAAATTAAGTATAAACATTGCGTATAAAGTATGCACGAAGTGTGTTCATTTATGTATTTGCAAGTATGATCATGTTTTCAAGTATAATGTATCAAGTGCACAAGCATATGAATAAGTATAACATATTTGGAAATAAAATGTGTTTCATTATGATTCAAGTCTTGAGATTACAAAGATTACAACGAAGAACAATTACAAGATACAAAGGTTTCCAAAAATAGAAATACAAGACTATCTTTCTAAATGTGGAAAGTATGAAAAAGTGAGGCGTTACAGTCTCCCATCATTTAGGAAATTTCGTCCCGAAATTTAGGAAGATGCAACGAAGAGATGCGGATACTTAGTCTTCATATCACTCTCAAGTTCCTAAGTAAATTCAGTGCCACGATTACCTTCCTATCAAATCTTGACGATAGGAATGCTTCTGCGCCTTAATTGCTTGATTCCTCGGTCCATGATTTCGACTCGTTTCTCCACAAAATGCAAAGTCTCGTTGATTTGAAGATCTTCGAGTGGAACTTGAAGTCCTTCTTCAGCTAGACACTTCTTTAGGTTTAAGACATGGAATACTTGATGAACATTGTTGAGCGCTTGAGGCAGATCCAGACGATACGCTACCTTGCCAATCCTTTCGAGAATCTTGAAAGGACCTATGTAGCGAGGAGCGGGCTAGCCCTTCTTACCAAAACGGACAACTCCCTGCTAATGGGATACCTTGAGAAGTACATGATCACCAACATTAAATTCAAGGGGTTTACGTCTTTTGTCGGCATAACTCTTTTGTCAGCTTCGAGCTTTGAGAAGATTATCACATATCTATAGGATCTTGTCCGTTGTCTCTTGTATTAATTCGGGACCGGTGATTTGAACGTCTCCGATCTCGTGCCAACAAATAGGCGAACTGCACTTGCGACCATACAATGCTTCAAATGGAGCCATTTAAATACTTGCGTGATAACTATTGTTGTACGAGAATTCTACCAATGGTAAGTGCGAATCCCAGTTGCCGCCAAAATCGGTTACGCATGACCGAAGCATATCCACCAAAGTTTGGATAATATGCTCAGTTTGACCGTCGGATTGAGGATGGAAAGTGGTGCTAAGGTTAAGACGAGTGCCAAGGGCATATTGAAACGTTTTCCAAAGGAGGGAGGTGAAACGAGCATCGCGATCAGAAATGATGTCAACGGCAGTACCATGACGACTAATTATTTCATCCGTGTAGATACGAGCCAATTTCTTGACTTCGTAATCGAATGGCGAGGAAATGAGCGGATTTGGTCAATCGGTCAATGATAACCCAGATGCTGTCATGACCAGATGAAGTACGAGGAAGCTTGGTAATGAAATCCATAGCAATACACTCCCATTTCAAGATGGGGATTTCTGGTTGTTCGAGCAAGCCAGAGGGGCGTTGATGTTCAGCTTTCACCTTGGAATAGGTAAGGCACTTCAAGACATAGAGAGCGATATCCTTCTTCATTCCAGGCCACCAATTGGATGCACGAAGATCATGGTATATCTTGTCAGCGCCAGGATGAATGGAGTATCGGGATTTGTAGGCTTCATCCATCAAGGTGTTTTGAAGATAAAGACGGTCGGGAATCCAAATGCGATCATAGTATAGAGAATACCATCAGGTTTAGCTGCGAGTGGGTTTTCGACTCCACAATTCAATTCGTTATCGAGGTCACCCTCGTTAATGACCGAGAATTGTGGTTGGCGAATTAGCTCGTGAAGTTTTCCCACGATTTGGTAGCAACGAATACTCTTCACATGAGTCTTACGACTAAGTGCATCGGCCACAACATTCGGCTTGCCAGGATGGTAGCGGATGTCACAGTCGTAGTCGTTTAACAATTCTACCCAACGACGTTGATGCAAGTTGAGTTCCTTTTGATCAAAGATGTGTTGAAGGCTCTTATGGTCGATGAAGACCATACACTCAGTACCATAAAGTTAGTGTCGCCAAATCTTTAATGCAAAAACAACTGCACCAAGTTCAAGGTCGTGAGTAGTATAGTTTTTCTCATGAATCTTGAGTTGTCTCAATGCGTAAGCGATAACCTTGTCCCGTTGCATAAGAACACAACCAAGACCTTGGTTTGAAGCATCGCAATACACGACGAAATCGTCGTTTCCATTGGGGAGCGTAAGGATAGGAGTATTACAAAGCATGTCCTTGAGGGTTTGAAAAGACTCCTCTTGCTCGGGACCCCAAACAAAAGGTTTATCTTTTTGGGTCAAAGACATTAAAGGAACGACGATCTTGGAAAAGTTCGAGATGAATCAGCGATAATAAGCAGCTAAACCAAGGAACGAACTAATTTCAGAAGACGATTTAGGTGCAATCCAATTCTTCACAGCTTCTATCTTTGTGGGGTCAACATGTATACCGAGTTCATTGACGGTGTGACCAAGAAATTGAACCTCTTTTAGCCAAAATTCACACTTGGAGAATTTGGCATAAAGACGTTCGGTACGCAAAAGATGAAGAATAAGTTGCAAATGTCGCCCATGTTCTTCTTTCGTCTTGGAGTAGATGAGAATATCGTCAATGAATACGATTTACGAAACGATCGAGAAAAGGCCTACACACACGGTTCATGAGATCCATGAACACCGCAGGCGCGTTAGTCAAACCAAAAGGCATGACCACGAATTCATAGTGCCCATAACGTGTGCGAAAGGCGGTCTTTGGTACATCTTCTTCGAGGACTCAGAGTTGATGATAACCAGAACAAAGATCAATCTTTGAAAAGCATGTTGCCTTGCAATTGATCGAAGAGGTCGTTGATTCGAGGAAGTGGATATCAGTTTTTGATAGTGAGCTTGTTGAGCTCACGATAGTCGATGCACATCCGAAAGGATCAATCCTTCTTCTTGACGAACAAAACGGGAGCGCCCCAAGGAGAAGTACTAGGGCGTATAAAGCCTTTACCAAGAAGTTCTTGAAGTTGGCTTGATAGCTCTTGCATCTCCGAAGGTGCTAAACGATAGGGAGCCTTCGCAACAGGAGTTGCGTCAGGGATGAGGTCAATACGAAAGTCAACGGAACGAGGAGGCGGATGACCTAGAAGATCCTCTGGAAAGACATCAGGAAATTGACAGACGAGAGGAACATCACTTAGGCTTGGACCTTTATCTTTCTTCTCCATACCGTGGGCAAGAAAAGCAAAGTATTCCTTGCGTTAATAATTGTTCGCTAGAATACTCGACATAAGCTTGAGACCCTTAGAAGGTTTCTCGCCATAGACATGCAATGAATCATCGTTAGGAAGAGGATGGCGAATGAACTTTTCCAAACAAACAACTTCGACACGAACTCGCCTAAGCCAATCTATGCCTACTATGACATCGAAACTACCCATTTGCATAGGTATGAGGTCAATTGAAAACGTATGATCATTTAGGATCAAGGAACATCCAGAGAGAATAGAATCAACAGAGACGGTTTTACCATTAGCGACTTCGACAGCGAAAGGATTAGGCAATTTAGAACGTACATACTTAAGTAAAGGTTCAAGTCGACACAAAACTTTTATCAACACTAGTATCAAATAGACATGAAGCATAAACATGGTTAACTAGGAACGTACCAGTGATAACGTCGTTCGAACTCTGAGCCTGAGCGTTGGTGAGGGCAAACGCTCTTCCTCGTGCTGGTTGCGGCTGTTGCTGTTGCTGAGGCTACTGGTTGATGTTGCGTTGAGGGCAGACGTTGGCTAGATGATTCGGAATACCGCACTTGAAACATGCTCGCACAGGAGCATTTTGAGATTGGGTTTAAGGTTGAGCAGGGTTAGGGTTAGGCATGAGGGCTTGAGGTTGGGTGTTTTTAGGGTTGAGGGAAGCTACGGCAACGGTTAGCAAAGTGCCCAACTTATGAAATTGGGCACACTTGCGGCATGGGGTACCAGTAGGTGATGGTGTAAACAGGTAGCACACTGGGGATGAGACCCAGCGTAGCCCTGTCTTGGCTGTTCAGGGTTAGCAGGAGTGATGGCTGCGACGGTTTGGATGGGATGGGGGTTTGGCGGATAACAACCGCACAATTCTGGCTTGAAGCCTTCCGATTCTTGCTCTGGTTTTTCTTGACTTGGGAGGGTGAGGGTTCGGTAGTGGTGGTATCAGTGGTCGCTTGGTGCACACCTTTCAATGCTGCTTTCGCGGCATTTCTGCGCTGAACGTGGTTGCTATTTAAACGAGCAGCCAAACGATAGGTTTCCTTAATGGTTGCTGGGAAAGCAGCTTCCACGAGGTTCATGAAAGAATCGGGTAGGCAATGGATATACTTGTTGATAGCCTTTTCAGTGGTATCAACTTGGGTTTGGCATAGGATATGAAGCTGCTTGAATCGAAGGGTTAGGTCGTCGTTATCATCCCCATCTTGCTTGAGTTACCAAAACTCGTGTTCCAGTTTCCTAAGCTCATGAGGAGGGCATAATTCATACCTCAAGATCTTCTTCAATTCGGCCCATGGCAACGCGTGGGTGGCACCAACCCATCTTGTACTACGTTCGGAGGTCCACCACTCGAGAGCTCTCGAGCAGAATACCCCCGTGGCGTTTTGGGTGCGCAAGTCATCGGGGCAGCCACTTTGGCGGAAAGTGATCTCCATGGCTTCAAACCAAGTCAGTAACGTGGTCGCGCCATCATTACCTGTAAACTCCAGAGGTTTGCAGGCAACAAATTGTTTGAAGAGGAATTGTGACTTAGGTTTTTCAACCTTGGAGTCCACAGAGCCATGTAGCGCTTCGGTATTGGATTGGATCTTGCTGACTATGTCGGGTATAACTTGGGCCATTTGGTCGGCCATCTGTTCAACGACGAGGTTCACGAGTTCTTGCTTGGAGATGGAACGAGGAATCTTCTTGGCCTTCTTGTGTTCATTGGATGAGTTTGGAGAAGACATCTAGAGTTGAAATAGAAAGGAAGAGGATGAGACTTGTTCCTAATGCAAAAATAAGTTTTACATGTATAAGCATGGGTATGTTCACGTATGTTTCATGTATTTGACGAATAAACATGTATTCAATAACACGTATGAATGCGTATAAAGAGTGTAAATTTAGTTTGTTCGCGAGGATTATTATTGTTTTTTATTGCGATGAATGTGCAAATTGTGTAACGGTTCCGAAACGACAAGGTATCAAGTATAATATCACATTAAAATGGAGATAACATAAAAGGTTGGCTCAATAAAAAATGGGATTGTTTCTGGTAGAGAAACGTCGACTATTCCAAAGTGATTCGTAAGATCTTTCGAGTTAGGGAACATTCTTTGGACTAATAGGTAAAATACTATCGTTTCGAGACGTGATTAACGATATTTTACCCTTCCAGTTACTACATGTCCCTAGTCGATCGAAAATTCGAGACTTTGGCGAGATTGAAAATCAAGGAACAGGACTTAATCGACAAGGTGCGGGTTTCACCCCTAAGTTGACGATTTCGTACCCTAAATGTGGTTATTTCTTCCAAAACGAGGAGCATATTCCGACTCATTTGTAAAATCCACTAGAGTATGAAATGGAAGTTTTCCATCAAGATGTGGATATCACTCCTAGCTTGATGGGGTAACTTCGTGAAAAATCGAATACGCGGAATGAGGGATTTCACCAAAAATTGCAAGCCATTGGACCTATTTTGGTGCAAATCGCCTCGTTTGCATCACGAGTGTCTTCAAGTCTTCACGTGTATTTTGTAAATGTCTTAGGAAAGTCATTATGTAAGTTTTTAAGACCAAAAGAAAGGAACAAGCAATGGAGGAAGAATAAAGTTTTAAGCATATCATAGGAATGGTCAAGAATGGACACTTAAACTATAAACTAGGTCGAACATGGCAATTCTGCCTTATTCCCTATAGTTATGGCTCTGATACCAATCTGACACACCCCAACCGATGGCGGAAACATCAAGGTGGGACGAAAGAGATTGCTCATTGCTCATAATAATAATAGTGACAATAATTAATTAAACTAGATTTCATTTCATAAAAACTGTCAAGTACAACATAATTTCAGAAATACAATAATACAACAAGTTTGAATAATAACAACATAACAAAATTGATAAAACAACATTAAACCTAAACGTCTAAATGTGTATCTAGTGTTGTCGCTACTTCGTTTTCATAGCGTCAACCTTCTCAACCTGTAACATGTTTAAAATACGAGTTCAATGCAAAAGCAAAGGTGAGTATACAAGTTTGAGCATAAGCATACGTATAAGCATAAGTTTAAACAAATCCACATGGCAACTAAGTTTACATACGAGCAAATACAAGGCATGCGATATTTCTAGTCAACCCTCAGTTTACGCAACTAGTATAAATAATTCAGCATGACCACACGTTCACGGGCGGTGCGTTACTCCTATAGCGCTATACATATCTAATGGAGGCTCAAAATAAGCTAATGACTATGGTATCACATACGTTCAGTCCTAGTATAAGCATCACACACGTATCAAAGCGTTCATGTATAATGGATTGTTCGTGCAAGTAATAAAGCATAAGTTTAGTGTTGTTTAAGATAGATAAACATGTTACACCCCAAAAGTGATAAGTGTAAAAAGGGAGTTTGAGTATACTCACGGTTTTGCAAGCATTCCGACTTGGTATTCCGTGAAGAGTTGTTTAAGTTGCGGGATGAACACCGAGTTATCCTACAAGAAGAAAACGTGGGTGTGAGTATTTGGATGATTATGGAAGATTCGGGATTGGAAATAAGGCATAACAAAGTATGTATACGAAAGTATTCACTAAGGTCTAGCACTCGTTTTATCACTACGGGAACCAATTAGGGTTTATGTGATTTCATAGGTCGTAACACCTATTAGAATCTAAACGAGGAACCATACTCTTTAGTGATTAAACTTACTAACTCGAAATATGACTATGTAGACATTATCAAGGTTTCTGTTTAGATATATATGTTATGTATAGATTATAATAGTTATACGTATAAGTCCATTCATGGATATCATAGAAGTCATGTAGGAGGTAGGTGGCATAGCCATCCATTTAGGAACCTCATAAGAGTTAACTACACAAGTTGTCATAGACAACAAGGAGGGTCGAGAACAAGTACAAGAATAATAAGAAATGAAATACATACACTACTATACACTAAGTAGCCAAGTAATCTAGAACCCAGTGAGCCGGCGTCGACACACGTCGAAGGCTAGACGGGGTTGTGTTACTTTCAACTAGCAAACTACT
The DNA here is from genome assembly GCA_947069175.1 of Scalesia atractyloides. Lineage (NCBI taxonomy): Eukaryota > Viridiplantae > Streptophyta > Magnoliopsida > Asterales > Asteraceae > Scalesia > Scalesia atractyloides. The sequence goes on from CAMTDV010000019.1 coordinate 18,131,518, forward strand.
TAGGATGAATGGGAAAACATCAAGTGATGTGTGGACGTAGGTGTAGGATAGCCCAAGCTAACCAAGGTAGTCACACAAGAACAAGTTCAAGACTTGCACCACTTGTGAGCTTAAAGCTCTTCGAAAACAGAAAGTTTAGAGTGTTAAAACCATCCTATTCACATATTTTACAACCTTGGTTAGTCTCACTAATCATAACTTTGATTAGGAGTCCAAGAACACAAAGTTGAATGAAAAAAAGATAGGTTTTGAAAGATGTTTGAAACAAACAGAAAGTTTGGACTCCTTTAGGTGCATTTCCAAGTCTGGATTCTCCATGGAGAACCCGTGGACTCAAACCTAAGGATTATCCAAGCAAATAGAAAGAAGAATCAAGTAAAATGGTTAAGAAATGAGCAAGTTATGCTCACTTTAGTGGAAGAGGTACAATCTGTCCAAGAACTCGAATTTCAGCAGATTAATGGTGTTTTGAGAGGGATTAAAAGGTGTTTAAAGTGTGAGAAAGCTTGTAGGAAGGGTTGTATTTATAGGGGGAAGGTTGGAGGAGGTTGGGGAGTGTTTAATGAAGGTTAGAGGCCACTGGGTGAGTTTAGAAGGGTGGGATTCATGCCAAATTCGCGGCTGAGCAACAAACTGCCCGCCCAGACACCCCATGCGGACAACAACCACGTTCCCATGCGGTCCGCATGGGCCGAGTCAGGGCCAACAATTTAATTTTTTTTTGTTTTGGTGGACTGGGCCTTGTCTTAGGTGTTTGTATAATACATGCTTTGGCCACATTAAGACTTCTAAGCATAACAAGTATGGTTTACAAAAAATTATGAAACGAATAAAATTAAGTATAAACATTGCGTATAAAGTATGCACGAAGTGTGTTCATTTATGTATTTGCAAGTATGATCATGTTTTCAAGTATAATGTATCAAGTGCACTAGCATATGAATAAGTATAACATGTTTGGAAATAAAATGTGTTTCATTATGATTCAAGTCTCGAGATTATAAAGATTACAACGAAGAATGATCACAAGATACAAAGGTTTCCAAAAATAGAAATACAAGACTATCTTTCTAAATATGGAAAGTATGAAAAAGCGGTCGCGCCATCATTACCTGTAAACTCCAAAGGTTTGCAGGCAACATATTGTTTGAAGAGGAATTGTGACTTAGGTTTTTCAACCTTGGAGTCCACGGAGCCATGTAACGATTCGGTATTGGATTGGATCTTGCTGACTATGTCGGGTATAACTTGGGCTATTTGGTAGGCTATATGTTTAGCGACGAGGTTCATGAGTTCTTGCTTGGAGATGGAACGGGAACTCTTCTTGGCCTTCTTGTTTTCATCGGATAATTTTGGAGAAGACATCTAGAGTTGAAATAGAAAGGAAGAGGATGAGACTTGTTCATAATGTAAAAATAAGTTTTGCATGTATAAGCATGGGTATCTTCACGTATGTTGCATGTATTTGCCGAATATTCAACATGTATTCAATAAGCATAATCACGTATGAATGCGTATAAAGAGTGTAAACTTAGTTTGTTCGTGAGGATTATTACTGTTTTTTATTGCTATGAACGTGCGAATTGTGTAACGATTCCGAAACGACAAGGTATCAAGTATAAAATCACATTAAAATGGAGATAACATAAAAGATTAGCTCAATAAAACATGGGATAGTTTCGGGTAGAGAAACGTCGACTATTCCAAAGTGATTCGTAAGATCTTTCGAGTTAGGGAACATTCTTTGGACTAATAGGTAAAATACTCTCGTCTAGAAGCGATGAACGGTATTTTACCTTTCCAGTTACTACATATCCCTAGTCGATCGAAAATTCGAGACTTTGGCGAGATTGAAAATCAAGGAATGGAAATTAATCGACAAGGGGCGGGTTTCACCCCTAACTTGACGATTTCGTACCCCAAATGTGGTTGTTTCTTACAAAACGAGGAGCATATTCCGACTCATTTGTAAGATCCACTAGAGTATGAAATGGAAGCTTTCCATCAAGATGTGGATATCACTCCTAGCTTGATAGTGTAACTTCGTGAAAAATCGAATACGTGGAATGAGGGATTTCACCAAAAATTGTAACTCACTGGAGCTATTTTGGTGCAAATCGTCTCGTTTGCATCACGAGTGTCTTCAAGTCTTCACGTGTATTGTGTAAATGTCTTAGGAAAGACATTATGTAAGTGTTTAAGACCAAAAGAAAGGAAGAAGCAATGAAGGAAGAATAAAGTTTTAAGCATAGCATAGGAATGGTCAAGAATGGGCACTTAAACTATAGACTAGGTCGAACATGGCAATTCTACCTAATTCCCTATAGTTATGGCTCTGATACCAATCTGTCACACCCCAACGGATGGCGGAAACATCAAGGCGGGACGAAAGAGATTGCTCATTGCTCATAATACTAATAGTGACAATAATTAAACCGGATTTCATTTCATAAAAAACTGTCAAGTACAACATCATTTCAGAAATACAACAATACAACAAGTTTGAATATAACAACATAACAAAATTAATACAACAACATTCAACCTAAACGTCTAAATGTGTATCTGGTGTCATCGCTACTTCGTTTTCACAACGTCAACCTTCTCAACCTGTAACATGTTTAAAATACGAGTTCAATGCAAAAGCAAAGGCGAGTACACAAGTTTGAGCATAAGCATATGTATAAGCATAAGTTTAAACAAATCCACATGGCAACTAAGTTTACATACGAGCAAATACAAGGCATTCGATATTTCTAGTCAACCTTCTGTTTACGCAACTAGTATAAATAATTCAACATGACCACACATTCACGGGCGGTGCGTTACTCCTATAGCGCTATACATGTCAAATGGAGGCTCAAAATAAGCTAGACTATGGTATCACATACGTTTGGTCCTAGTATAAGCATCACATACGTATCGAAGCTTTCATGTATAATGGATTGTTCGTGCAAGTAATAAAGCATAAGTTTAGTGTTGTTTAAGATAGATAAACATGTTACACCCCTAAAGTGATAAGCGTAAAAAGGGGGTTCGAGTATACTCACGCCTTTGCAAGCGTTCCGACTTGGTATTCCGTGAAGAGTTGTTTAAGTTGTGGGATGAACACCGAGTTATCCTACAAGAGGAAAACGTGGGTGTGAGTATTTGGATGATTATGGAAGATTCAGGATTGGAAATAAGGCATAACAAAGTATGTAATCAAAAGTATTCACTAAGGTCTAGCACTCGTTTTGACACTACGGGAACCCATTAGGGTTTATGTGATTTCATAGGTCGTAACACCTATTAGAATCTAAACAAGGAACCATACTCTTTTCTGATTAAACTTACTAACTCGACATATGATTATGTAGTCATTATCAAGGTTTCGGTTTAGATATAAATGTTATGTATAGATTATAATAGTTATACGTATAAGTCCATTCATGGATATCTTAGAAGTCATGTAGGAGGTAGGTGGCATAGCCATCCATTTAGGAACCTCATAAGAGTTCACCACTACACAAGTTGTCATAGAAAACAAGGAGGGTCGAGAACAAGTACAAGAATAATAAGAAATGAAATACATACATTACTATACACTAAGTAGCCAAGTAAGCCATAACCCGGTGAGCCGACGTCGACACACGTCGAAGGCTAGACGAGGTTGTGTTACTTTCAACTAGAAAACTACTTAGGATGAATGGGAAAACATCATGTAATGTGTGGACTTAGGTGTAGCATAGCCTAAGCTAACCAAGATAGTCACACAAGAACAAGTTCAAGACTTGCACCACTTGTGAGTTTTGTAGGATCGATCCTCAATGCATAGGAACCTAGATTTGATCTCTATTGTCCATAATAGCGGAAATATTATGACAAGTTTACAAAATAACAAGAATTAGTCAATTAAACGTCAATTTTATTGATATAATGTCAAGTCTCCAAATTGACAGAGCTTCGCCTCAGAAATGCCAAATTCACAAATGAGAGCAACATGCTAGCTATTTATAGAAGTCCAAGTTCGCTCATAGAGTAGGTGAGTTCGGGCGAACTTGCCTATGCAAGTTTGACCGAACTTGACATCCCATGATCATCATGGGCTAACTTGACCAACTAACACACAAATACTACTTTTTGCTAGCCTAATAAACTCTATTCTATACAAACTCGATATAAGACTAAGACATAGACATTCTGCACCAACAGACTCCCCGTTGGATATCGTCTTCAGTCTTGTATCAGTCTTCAAAAACTCTATCTTCAAATAAACTTTAACGAACACGACCGAAGAAGTTCTTGTAAGGCTTCTTTCGTCGTTCTTGCTTCGGATCTGGCGTCTGATCTGTAGGAGGCACTTTGTTCATACACGGAAATCTTCTAAGCCTTGCTGCCTTACCTTTCTCATGTATCTTCTCAAGACGTTTTTATTCCTTTAGAAATTCAACTCGCTCAAGATCCCTCCATCTTGTATTCCACATCTTCCCAGAGTTCACTTCACGAGCATAACATACATTAATGACCCTTTGATATTGCATGGCTTGTTCTTTCTCTCGTTCTTCAAACACTATCTTGCTGTAGAACAAACACTTGATATCTTCTCTTGAGCAGTTGACAAGCCACATCGGATCTAGAATCCTGATTGTTCTCTACAACCCCCTCATGCCTTGAAAACCAAGTATCTCAACCCTTTCCTTCGTGATATCCAAATGTTCTTCAAATCTTAAAACAATAACGGCTTCACATGTAGTGGGATCTATATGCCACCACTTGAACACTGGATAGAAATTCTGTTCAATAGGCATCAGTGGAATGTTTCTCATTGCTCTCGGTCGTTTCATAATCAACGTTATATCTTTTTCCTCTATTTTCTTATTCGTTTTGACGCGACGACCTGGAATAAACGGCTTCCAATACTTGAATCCCTTTGTAGCTTCAAACTTGATCATTTTCCACAGTAACTGATCAATATACTTCATATGATAAGTAACATTCACAGTTTGAACCAGCTCCTCAACATCCCAGTACGGCAGAGTCTTGAAATCAGCCAGATATTTGAAGTATTGTACTCCAAATTCCCTTTTGATTGCATATACGTTCAACTCCTTAAACCAACACCAACTGAGAATATCCCTCAATGATACATCTTTATCTCTGGTAAAGAATGCTAGAGGACGTTGAAACTTGCGTTCGCATGGCATATCTTTAAACCAGGACTTCTTAGCTTTAGCTATTTCCTCTTTTGTCATTGGTTTCGGAACTTTCCCTTCTCGTAAAGATTCTTCAATCTTTTCCTTCAACATGTCTTCATCAAGTTGCTTGTACATCTCCTCATAAGTAGGAAAACTATCTGTATTAGGAGCGACTTACTTTGCAATTTGATCTGTTTCATCATCAGAAGACCAATCTTCTACGATAACTCTGTTGTAGTCGTCAGCTTCAAATCTTCGTTCATACTGATAATCATTTGGCTCAAACGTGTTAACATTCAGCACATCCTATTCAAAGTCAAATTCAAGAGTTTCAGCATCAACTTCGATCAATTTTTCCAAATCTTCCTTTGTATAATTGTGCACGTACTCGCCTTCTTTAACATTATGTTCCAGCATAAGCATTAAAGGCTTTGTCGGTACAGCAGCAACAGGCTTTGCGAACCTATCAACATCAATCATATCAACATCATCAGTTGGCCCTGTTTGCCCTGTTTGCCCTGACTCCCCTGAATCTGATCATCCATTTTGTTCGATTCATCATCCATCAGAGAAGAAAAATCAACATCATCAAATACTTTTCCTTCACTAATTCTCATACCAACTCCTCCCTGATCATCATAATCATCATCATCAGTAACATTCCAATCTTCATAATGAGAATCATCTTTCTTATCGTCATCATCTTTATCCTCTTTCTCTGCTTCTTCATCGTCCTTATCTTCAGAAGCAACTATAGGATCAGAAGGCTTGACAGATTCGTCAACCTTTGGAATATCGGACTCAGAAGCTTTTTCTGCATCATCAACAGACTTTTCTGTAGCTTCAGATGATTTAGGAGCTTCACCTTCAACCCCTTTGCCTTTGCCACTAGCAGCAAGCTCTTTCTCAGATCTTTCTTTAGCTTCCTGTCTATCAAGACGATCATATTCGGTAATAAAATCAATTCCAAGTGTATTAGATAACACTTTCTGCATTCTCGTGAATCTTCGATCATTTAGGGCTTGGATTGACTTCAGATCAGCAATCTCTGTTTGAAGCTTCTCGTTTGCATCTTGCAAACTTTCAATTAAGGGTTTGAAGTATTCTCGCTTATTTTCCAGCACTTTGACCTTGTGATCCAACATTTCTTTCTCAACAGAGCTTTGATTCACTTTCTTTATCAGTTCTACTTTCTCAGCTTCATTTTGTTGAACTTTTTCTTCTAACACCTTCACACATTTTTCATGAAGTTCAACATTCGTTTCTGAAAGAAATCATTCAGATCTTGAAGACTTATTGGATCATTCTGCATATCACCAAACAGATTAGGCCCGGGAGTTTTTGGTATTGAATTTGGATTAGCAGCCTTTGGTGTAGACTTCCTTGGTGTAGAACTTTCAAAATGAGAAGTCGTTGGAGCAACCGGAGATTGAATAATAGGAACTTCAAGTAATCCAGTCACAGGAGGTTCTTGTGTAACTCCTGGACGTTCTGTTTCAGATGAAATGATCACAGGAGGTTCTTGTGTAACTCCTGGATGTTCATCTTCCGATGTAATAACAACAGGAGGTTCTTGTGTAGGAGGTTCTTGTGTGACTTCTCTCTCCTGTGCGCTAGAAGGTTCTTGTGTAACTTCTGCGCTTTTCAGCTTTCCTTTGTACCTACGACTAGCAGGTTTCTGAGATTTCTTTGGTTTCTTCCTGCCTTTTGTCTGAGGAGATCATGTAGTCTTTGTCGTTGACACAGTAGCAGACTTCACGCGTTTAGCCTTTTTCTTGGGTCTTTCCTCATCCGACTCTTTTTCTTGATTTGGATCGAAATCAGCATCAAATTCTTTTTCCTTTTCAGCTCTCTTTTCAGCTTCCGACTTTTCTGGCTCTTTCACAAGTGTTTCATCAAAATCGTCATCATTCTCTGAGGTAGCTGAAACAACATCGTCTTCCTAAGTCGTTTTCTCAACTTCTTGACTCTCTGTGACAATTGCTGCACTAGAACCAGCTTCAGCTTGAACATTTTCTGGTTCATCTTCATCCACAAGCATTGTCTCAATTTTCTTTGCTGCTCATTTCTTTTTAGACTTTTCAACATCGTCCTTAAGAAACCATTCACTGCGAGCTTTCAGCTTAAAAGCTTTAAACCACTCTTTCTCAGCGTTTAACTCTTTCTCGTCACCACTTTCGTCTTTTCTCCACTTGTTAGCCGGCGCTATATAATTTTCATCTTTGATAGCCCCAAATACTGGTTTAGCCACTGGTGCTGAGTCTTGCTTTTGAAATTTTAACAACTTCTTCACTGTTGTATCATCAAGGTGACTTAGATATAAGACATCATTCGGATCACATGCAATGTTTGTGAACTTTTTGTCGATTAACATCTGCACGAACCTTGGATATAAACACAATCTCGAATCATCCATATTCTTTGACATATGTGTAAACACAAGCTTTGAATAATTGAACGGCTTTTTCAGAATCAACGTCGTTGCCATACATGCCATATAATCTTGAACATCGTCAAGACCTGCTTTACGGTGACTAAACGTATGAATAATCGCATGCATTAAGAGCTTGTAGAGGTTAGGCACTTCCCCTTTCTTCATTGTCGGTTTGTTAACACTCCCTTTATAGCCCATCCTTTAAAAACAACCTCTAACCATCTTCTCGTCCAAGAAAATCGGATGGTCTTTATCATCGTTGAATTGAAGAATCCTACGAATATCATCCTCTGTAACAGTGATTTCCTTTACTTCACTCCCGACTTAAACAGATGATATAATAGTCTTCTTATCATCACTGAGCTTCGCGTTCATCCAGAAATGGTATGTATGAGATCTGTATGACACGGTGCGCTCCGTCATAGCACTGTTTATTGGACATTCCTTTAGAAACTTCAAAATACTCTCGTACTCCTTCAACGACGGACATATCGCTCTATCAAGCTGTGATACACGTATTATGGAACTTAGAAAAGTCAATAGAAATTACCTTCGCTGGTACTTGTGCCTGAACAAGGATGCAAAACAATTAGCACGCATTACGAGAAAAAGTTACAAAACTTTTCAACACTTTACATCAAGTTCGGGCGAACTTGATTTGTGTATAACATTCTGGTTTAATCAAGTTCGCCCGAACATGCACAATACATGTTCAACACACAAGCATAAGTTCGGGCGAACTTATGATCCAACTAATTTTCAATTTTTAAAAATTCAAGTTCGAGCGAACTTCCAATTCATTCAAAAATTTCGAGATAAACACTAAGTTCGGTCAAACATGTTTTGATCAGTTTTTATTTAAGATTTATTAAAAAGTTCGATCGAACATGTCAACAAGTTCGGCCGAACTTGTTGTCATCTTCAACATAATCTCTGCAACTTACAACCATTATTATTTTGATCAAATCCAAAAACATAATCTCTGCAACTTACAACCATTATTATTTTGATCAAATCCAAAGCAATTCCATGGTTGATTTATGATAAATTTTACATTTTTAAGTCCAATTTGTTCTTTACACTCCTAGATCTATCAGTTTTTAAACATTTCAGATCTAGATTGCTAATTTAGTTCAATTATCAGTTCAAGAATCGAAAACACACCTCTTCCATTGATAGTGGTGTTCAAATCACCAAGATCAATTCAAATTTAGGCAGTATAACGACACAATCTTGCAAATTAAATCAAATCACTCAAACGCTCTTAAGTTCGCTTAAGAGAGAATTAGGTTGTGATAATGAAGTTTGGCCGAACTTGCTGGATATAAATACCCGAGCAAGTTCGGGCGAACTTGTAAGCCCAAATACAAAACCCATTCAAGTCCGGGTGAACTTACCTTTTTAAAACACCAGCCATCGTACGCAAGTTCGGTCGAACTTGCTGCAATGTTAAAGTTTATTTAGTTTAGCAAGTTCGGCCGAACTTGCCAAACCCAGATTCAAATTTTTCAAATTTTCAACATTTTGCAATTTAGTCCCTGAACTTTCCAACTTTTACCAGTTATTAAAATCCACTCAGTTGACCAAGTCCAAGTTAATGACCTTGGTTAACCGATTTGTCTGCCGAGTCCAAGTTAATGACCCCGGTTTGACCCGTTACGAACAAACTGTTGATGTTTTCAAAATTAAAGTTTCAATTTAATGAACTTTTATTGTTTTTGGCTTTTCAGATTTTACAGATTAGCTCCCAGCCTGTTGTCAATGAGATTTCCACAAGTTTTAGCACCTTACTAGACTTCGAAGACCCGTTCTCCAACATTGGTTTGCTGAAAACAATGTAGAAACAAAATCTTTTTGTATTTTTGTAAGTTTATGCTAAAACACACTGAAAAACTTTTTGGTTTTAATCTATAAAGCTGATAAACTATGTACAAAACAATGTAAATTATGTATAAACATATTTACAGACATATTTTTGTGAATTCATGTCTAAGGATCATATCAGTTAAATTGAGACATATCACCAGTACCGTTGACCTTTAGATGACTTTAAGTTTTAAACTTGTTTACCTAGATTGTCGACATGTTTGTCCACTTAAACTTTACCATGTTTCTCAACTGTTTCAAGATATGTTAAGATATGATTTATGAAACTTGACTTATCTACGGTTCCCACTTCTTGAATATACTACCGTATCAAGATTCTCTAGATTTCATCTTACAGGTGAATATAGCGTAATTGATATCTGTATCTGGGTTATGCGAGACCTTGAGAGCTCAGGTTAGTACTACCGTACAGACAAAGAGATGAAGGCTCGACTTTAAGGTGTGTTCCACTTAAGGAATCGTTTCAGCACTGTAAATGATTAGATCTTTCGATACTTTTCAAGATTGCAAGCAGTTTAAGGGTTTATTGCGAAAGTATTATAGAAGTTCTAGGCTATTGCTTCCGCAAAATCAGAAGAACCTGTATAATACCCCAGATATCAGCTATCTATAAAGACCTCGTATCTCAGAATTAGACAATCTCTTAAACGAAATTTCGGAGTACTAAGTCCATATATCCAAGATGTGTTAATCCACAAGATTAAGCAGTTGTAAAATTTAGTTTATATCTCGAAAACAGTTTACTGAACGTGTTAAGCCTATCGACACATCCACAGTAAGACTTGTTTATCACTTTTAAACTTTACATTTCTTTAGCATACTGTGATAGTCCACTGATGTACTATCTTTTCCTTTTTGTGACACCGAATTCTTTTTGTCTTTTTCAATGTTTTTGTACTCTTTGCATTTTTCATATGTTTTTGAATTTTAAAATTTTCAAATGTTTTTGTATTTTCTCTAACATTTCTCCCCCTAAAATCAAAAACATCTTTTTGTATTTTAGTTTTTAATAAAATTCTAAACTAGAAAGATATAGCAAACCAATGTGGATCACGCGAACTCATCGTTCGATCCGTATTCAACCTCAGCGTCTGCACCTGTCAGCAAATTTTCCATACCATTAATTCTTAACAAGTATTTAAACCGTGATAAATAAAATGGTTTGGTATAAAAATCAGCCTTTTGTTCGTTGGTGTGGATTTTTTTATTCGCACCAACTTCTTTTCGTAGCAGTCACGAATGAAGTGATAACGAATTTCAATGTGTTTTGTGCGTGAGTGATGAACCGGATTTTTGGTTATATCAATGGCTGCCTTATTATCAACATACAGCGGAGTGTCGAGAAATTGCAGACCATAGTCTCTCATCTGCTGTTGTATTCACATAATCTGTGAACAACAGCTGGTGGCCGAGATATACTCAGCTTGACAGGTAGAGAGAGCGACCATAGTCTGTTTCTTACAATGCCAGGTTACCATTCTTGTTCCGAAGAACTAGCATCCCGCTGTAGTGGATTTTGAATTCAACTTATCTATACCAAAATCAGAATCAGTGTATCCTGCAAGATCGAAATTATCATTCTTCGGGTACCACAAGCCGGTGCTTGGGCATCCCTTCAAGTATCTGAAGATTCGCTTCACGATCTGCATGTGTGAAATTCTCAGGATTGACTGATGTCTGGCGCAAAGGCCGGTAGGATACATGATATCTGGGCGCGATGCCGTCAGATACATCAACGATCCTATCATTGATCTGTAGAGCGTCTCATCAACTTTAGTTCCAGTTTCGTCAATGAAAATCCCGTGATTAAGAGCAAGAGGAGTAGATAACGGCTTCGAGCTTTCCATATCAAACTTCTTCAAAATGTCGTGCACATACTTGGTCTGATGAATGAAAATACCATCAGGAAGTTGATCTACTTGCAATCCGAGGAAGAACTTCACTTCGCCCATCGAAGACATTTCGAATTTCTTCTTCATGATGCCCTCAAACTCCTTGTAAAGACTATCATTCATTGATCCAAAGATGATGTCGTCCACATAGATTTGAACAATAATTAGATGACTATCAACTTCTCTGGTGAAGAGAGTACTATCCACAGTTCCTCTGACAAAGCCGTTTCCCATGAGATGTTGCGATAACGTCTCGTACCAAGCTCTCGAGGCTTGCCGTAAAGAGCTTTATTAAGAAGATATGCTTTCTTTTTGTTGAGTAGATCGACAAACCCCGGTGGTTGTCCGACGTACACCTTCTCGCGTAATTTTCCGTACAGAAAAGCTGATTTGACATCCAACTGATAGACTTTAAATCCTTTCCATGCTGCGAAAGCAACGAATATTCGAATAGATTCTAACCGAGCTACTGGTGCGTAGACTTCCGTGTAGTCTATTCCTTCCTGCTGGTGAAATCCCTTGACAACAAGCCGAGCTTTGTTTCGAACTATAACCCCGTGATCGTCTCGCTTGCATTTAAAGACTCATTTAGAATCAATTGCTTTTTGATTTTCAGGTAGATCTACAAGCTTCCACACTCCTAACTTCTCGAACTGTAACAGTTCCTCTTGCATTGCTTGTACCCAGTTTTCATCGCCTAAAGCTTTAGAAACACTTTTTGGCTCCATCTGGGATATGAAACATGAATAGTATCAATACTCTTGAATTGGAGCAACACGAGTATAGAAACAACTCAAAGCTTTGTTTATTTGACTTCGTGTTCTCACACCAGCTTGTAATTCGCCTAATATAGAATTTGACGGATGATAAGAATATGATCTTGGCATCACTTCGCCTGGAACAACCATATTATTCTCTTGATTTGTGATATTTTGGTCTACCACTACTTCAACTTCAGGAGCACTACTCGGGCTTGCAGATTAATTCATTAAACTTGTAATCTGCTCTACTTCTTCATCTGAAGAAGAGTCTCCATCGGCATCGAATGTTGGAGCCTCGTTCGAGTCTGAAATCTGTGCTTAAGAAAGATTACGAATCAATGTCGTATTGACTGGTTCTGTAGTCGGTGACATTTGTTCTGATTGTGTTTCTTGACCACCGCTATTACTTGAACTAGCACCAGAAGAAGATGATCCTAACGTGGATTGATTAACCACAATTGGTCTGACGATTTGCTCTTGATTTGCTGATTGATGAAGATAGTATAACACTGCAATTTCTTCATCGGATGGTTCTTCAGGCAAATCAAATGATTTCCACAAGTCTTGATAGTTGAATAACCATGCATCACCTTTTCTCTGAACAAGATCCGTATAGTTAAAACAATCAACATGCTGCGCTTCAATGACTCTTCTCAATGAGGGAACATAAACTCTTCGTAATGGACTTGCATATCCGACAAAGAAACCTTCGAGTGATTTAGCTCCAAATTTGCCATCTTGATCAATTACAGTACATGGCGCTCCAAATGATTCTAAGAACTTCAAATTCGGTTTCTGTCGGTTGATCATTTCAGGTCTTCTTAGTTGGTTTGACTGTTAAGACTCTGTTAAGTGTGTAACAAGCTGTTGGAACTGCTTCACTCAAGAAGCTGACTGGAAGCTTTGGGTCTGCAAGCATGGTTCTTGCAGTTTCTATAAGCGTCGTATTCTTTCATTTAGTGTCACCGATTTGCTGCGGAGTGTAGGGTGCACTAAACTCATGCAAAATCCCTTTAGCATTGCAGAATTCCCTCATTTTGGTGTTTTTGAACTCAGTACCGTTGTCACTTCTAATGCGTCTCACCGGAAGATGGTACAGGTTCTCAAGTTTCTTGAAAAGAATCACCGAATTTTCAAACGTCTCATCTTTTGATTCTTGGAAGAATACCCACGAGTATCGGGAATAATCGTCTATGACTACCAAGCAGTATAGATCTCCAGAGATGCTTCGGACATTCACTGGACCAAAGAGATCCATATGAAGTCTTTCGAGTGGCAACTTTATCGAATTGAGAATCTTTCTTGGATGAGATTTCTTGATCTGCTTTCCCTTTTTACACTTGAGACAATTATCTGACGTATGAAAACTTTTCAGATTCACACCTTAAACCAATTCATTATGCACCAAATGATTCATCTTTCTCAGGTGAATGTGGCCCCTTTCTGTGCCATAATATTGACTCCTTATCAGTAGCTTTTGAAACAAAACACTGTGCCGTTTTTGAAGAAGTAGTAGCATTTCCCATGTCAAGAACATACAAATCATTCTCTCTCGGTGCACGCATGAGTATCCACTCGTCTGGTATTTTGAAACCCGGTTTGATGATCATGCATTCTTTATCGTTGAAGTGGACAGTAAATTTCTTATCACAAATCTGAGAAATACTCAGAAGATTGTTCTCAAGCTCCGCAATGTAGTTCACTTGATCAAATGAAACAACTCCGTTAGAGAGCTTTCCCTCGGCGACAATCCTTCCACCTTGGTTTCCAGCAAATCCAACATATCCGCCATTGATAGCTTTTATGTCGAACAAGAGTGCTTTCATTCCTGTCATATGTCTGGAAGCTCCAATCCACTTGGAAAGTACGGATCTCTGGAGCCCCTGCACACTTCAACAATTAGTTAAACAGCACGACCCAAGCCTTCTTGGTCTTGGTTGAATTGGATAACCATCATCGTAATCAAATTCACATTCGTCAGCATAGTCAAATTCATATTCATCATCTGGACTTTCTTTCCTTCGAAGATAAGCCGGTTTAGATTTCGGACACTTCCGTGCAATATGACCAACTTCGTTGCACTTGAAGCAAATCCAATTATCATGTGAATGTCCACTAGTGGATTTTACACAACTTGTGACTTTCGCCTTATCTCGAAGTTCTTTCTGTTTCTTAAACTCGTCATTTGATTGCTTCCCAATCAAACTCTCCTCGTGAACCGTGCTTGTCCCATAAACAAGTTTCATTTTTTATCTTTGTACTCATCAAATGGTGACTTTTTCTTAACCGGTTCTTCTTCCTCATCTAGACCCAACCCAGCTCTCCGGTTTTCCGGATGATCACCACCCTTTCTCCGGTAGTTATTGTAATTTCTTTTGGGTTTAGAATAGAATTTCTTTTCATTTTTCTCCAGGTCATCTGATGTGACTTCAACCAATTTAAACAGTTTATCAAAGTGATCTTCTTTGACGTTCTGAATCGGAAAACTGTCATCAAAGTATAATCTATCAGATTCCTTAACCTTGTACATGACAACGTTAGGATCATCACATAGATCATCTTCCAATGATGTCTCGTCATTTTCAGAATTGGTGTCAGAACTGTTTAAACTCGAGGTGGCGCTATCGAAGCTGCCATCATCAGAATTGTTCAGAACATTTTCAACCACCTTTTTTTCTACCGCATTGTCATCATTTGATTTAGTATAGATTACATCAACGTTCTCTGGCAACTCATTTTTCTTTTCAGATAACAACTCAATGTTGAGTGCCTTATCCATCCCATCAACACTTTTGCGACAATACTTCTTGCAAAGAGGTGGAGGAACATTGTTGTATTCTTTACTAATTTTCTTTTTAGGTTTTTCTTCCAATGAAATTGTAGGAAGAATGTGATCAATGACATACGCGTTAGTTGAATAACTCCTTAAAAGTTGTTGAACACGTTCTGTTTCAATTTTCATGTCCTGGAGTTGTTGTTTGGTTTCAGTAATGGTGTTAATATAGATATTTATTGCTTTTTGTTTATCCATTATTGTACCTTTCAACATCCTTATGGTATCATGTTGTTCAATATTATTTCTACCGAGCCTTCCATAATCATCTTTCATTTTGTCATACGCTTCCTTCATTATACGATAATCGTATTTGAAATGTTTGTTATGTACATTGAGTTCAGCGATGATTTGTGATTTTTTGACGCATTTAGCACATGGCTCGGTACATTTTGTGCAAGGTTTTACAACCTCCACAATTTGCACTTTAACAACTTCCTTTACCTCTGGACCTACCTTGGTTAGATTCGCCATCATAGCTTTATCTGCAAAGTCCTTGAGGTTTTCAGCAGTTAATTCTTGAACAACATCAGTACTTTCTTCATTCGACTTCTCCTCGATCACTTGCTCTTGAGAACTTCCATCAAAGTGTCCTGCAAAACTATCACACGAGTTAGGAGATAATATTCCTTGGTTCTTCATGTGAAGATACTTCTCTTCCTCATGTTGTTGCAAATACTGTTCCAATAGAATATTCTCTAGAGCTGCTGCTTCTTCGGCAGATGTATCTTCAACAATCTCAGCCATTAGTGCAACTCCGGTCTTCTTACCGATATAAGAATTCCAATCAAAGCCATCATCCTCATTTGAAGCAACCATTGCCTTATCAGTGTTATTGTTGTTTGGCTTTTCTTGGATCTCAACTTGTGTCTTCTTTGGGAAAGGCTTGTATTGAAGAGATTTCTTGTAATACTCGTTGCCTCCACCAAATGGGCTTTGATTGCCCGTGGCTTCAGGATTTTTGCATTCTCTCTTAAAATGCCCTTTTGTCAGCATCTGAAACAAGTGACCTTCGATTTGTCAAACCCTAGCTTGTTGCTTGAATTTCCGATATCTCGGCCAGTGAGTGCAACAAACTTTGTGACCCTTCGAATGATAGAAGCTAGAGACCACTTGATATCCATCAGTTCAAGCTCTTCTTCGTCCACCTGATCGTAGTCTTCGGTGGTCATTTCGGGATTGTCGATCTTTCAAGCTACAAGACTTTCATACGATTCTAGAACAATGGCGAGAAGTGACATATGTTGTTTTGCAACTTGCTCAGAGACAACATTGTTTAGATTTACAGCAATGTTACACTTGTACACATTTGGATCAGAATTTGTTTGTTGATTCTAATTTGCTTGACTCTGATAAGAAGCATTTGACCTTGTGCTTGAGAACGAAGAGCTTTGTGGACTTTGATCATATTGTGGATATGATTGGTTCTGATTATGTGGAGAAGAATTCATGTTTGCATTGAACGCTGTATGTATCTTTGGGCTTGGAATACTGTCTTGCATTCCATTCTTGTAATACAGACCAACATCTTGAATACAGTTAGCATTCTTCGACTTTGCAATCTTCAGCAATTCCATTTCATGACCTTCAAGTTTGTCGATGAATGTTGACAACTTAAAGAATTCCCAATTCAGACTTTCTTTCAGAACCATCAAATAAGTAGTCCACTCTCCATCAGGTAATGCTTCTGCAAGCTTATCGATGTATTTTGGTTCAATCTTCTCGAGACCGTGTCTTCTCATTTGGACTTTTAGATGACAGAAGCGCTCAATCATCTGCGTCATTGTCTCGCCCTTCAACATGTTGAAAATATCAAACTCCTTCATGATGCGAGTTTTCTTACTTTTGATCATCTCTATGCTGCCTTGGTATTTCTTTTGTAGTGATAGCCAGAGATCTCTCGCAGTAGTATACTCAGGCAACAAGACCAGAATATCTTCTTTAACAGATTGTTGAATGAGGCTTATCATCTTTTTCTCAGTAATGTACTCATCTTTCTGTATTGTGGTGTACTTGTACTTCTCTAGTACTTGCTGATGTTCGTCCAACAGAACAGTGTAACCTCGCTCAATCGACACCCAACCTTGGAAATGCATGGCTTGAACCCAATAAGTAAATTTCTCCTTCCATCATTCATACTCGTCCATGCTCATTAACTTTGGCGGTTTAACGGACGTGCCCATCTCGTTGTCTAGATTGACTTGCTGTATGACATTAGCATTGGATGTACCCACTCCTGACATATACGCTCTCTGAATATCATCTATCACGAATACCGAAAACACGTACGCTGAAATCACGCTAAAACTTTTGAAAATGTTAGAATTACTACAAGTTCGGTCAAACTTGTAGTTGTGAATGAAGAATTCAGAATTTATTCACAAGTTCGGTCGAACTTGTGATTTGTTTGAAAATTTCCTGAGTTTGAACTTCGAGCGAACTTGTAGAATGACTTTAATAAGAATCTAGCAAGTTCGGGCGAACTTAGCTAAATTTTCTTGAGTTTTATCAAGTTCGGTCGAACTTGACAAAATATCAATGAATTTTAGCAACTTCGAGCGAACTTAGCATAAATTCCTTCAAAAACTCCTCAAGTTCGAGGGAACTTTGTAAAAAACTCTCTGAAAAAGTGACTTTTTACGTCAAGTTCGGTCGAACTTGGCTAACAAGTTCGTTCTTGATGTGTTTGAAAAGATGGTTTTTGTACAATTTTGACAACAATTCGTTTGATTTTAGACTCCAAACTCTCAGGGGTTTATCTATGTTGTATTTTAACATGTCATATTCAAAATTGGATAGAATTGGACCGTGAATTCTTCATTTTGTGTAAAAGTTAAGAAAAATAGAAGAATGGAGTAGAAATAGAAGTGTTCTTGTCTTGATATCAATCAAATCAGGCTATTTTAGCTCTGATACCACTTGTAGGACCGATCCTCAACGCATAGGAACCTAGATTTGATCTCTATTGGCCATAATAGCGGAAATACTATGACAAATTTACCAAATAACAAGAATTAGTCAATTAAACGTCAATTTTATTGATATAACGTCAAGTCTCCAAATTGACAGAGCTCCGCCTCAGAAATGCCAAAGTTACAAATGAGAGCAACATGCTAGCTATTTATAGAAGTCTAAGTTCGCTCATGGAGTAGGTGAGTTTGGGTGAATTTGCCTAAGCAAGTTCGACTGAACTTGACATCCCATGATCATCATGGGCGAACTTGACCAACTAACACATAAATACTACTTTTTGCTAGCCTAATAAACTCTATTCTATACAGACTCGATATAAGACTAAGACATAGAGATTCTGCACCAACAAGCTTAAAGCTCTTCGAAAACAGAAAATTTTGAGTGTTAAAACACTCCTATTTACATGTTTAATAACCTTGGTTAGTCTCACTAATCATAACTTTGATTAGGGATTCATAACTAGGTTTTGAAAGAGGTTTGAAACAAACAGAAAGTTTGGAGTCTTTTAAGTGCATTTCCAGGTTTGGATTCTCCATGGAGAACCCGTGGATTCAAACCTAAGGATTATCCAAGAAAATAGAAAGAAGAATCAAGTGAAATGGTTAAGAAATGAGCAAGTTGTCACACCCAACCGATGGCGGAATCATCGGGGCGCGGCACTAAGCGAACAGATTGCTCAAGAATTTCCACAACGACTATTTATATGACGATATTTAATAACATCCAATTTCCCATACAATCGAATTAAACATTCACATCAAAAGTCATACGGATTACATCATTCTCAAACAAAACAGTTCGACAACTAGGTTTTTATTACAAGTTTCTAAAGACAATCCTAAGTCCAGTTGCAGCGTAATCCATCAACTTGTTACATATGTTAAAATACAAGTCAATAGTATAAGTAAAGGTGAGCATACAGGTGTAGTAGCATAATAATAGTGATAAAGCGTTTACGCATCACCAGCATGTACACGTAGAGAAAGTGAATCTAAGTAAGCTAACAATAATGATACAAGCTAACCAACACAACTGCGAGGTGACGTATGCGCGATACGTGTTCACAACAGCGAACACGCACGTAAAGTGGATATGCGAGCCTTAACAACCCCTGAACCAATCGGGTGCTGAGTCTAAACTATAGTACTATCGTTGCTAAGGGTGGTCTGCAAGTTTTCATCATTTACACATAAAAACAAACATTCAGCGATTCACGTATAACATGCGAGAGCGGTTAGCGTTAAAAGAGTTTAACGTTGTGTGTAACGTGCTTTGATATAGAGAACGTATGTAACACCCAAAAGTGCGTTAAAGAGAAAAAGGGTTCAAGTGTACTCATAGTCGGTGCTCAACGAAGAAACACGAACTGCTGTGGATTGAAGGGAGCGTCGGGATCAGCCTGTAAGCGAGAACATAAGTGCAGTCTTCCGAAGTGCTGAAATGGTCAAAGTGCGAAGGGGCGGTAGACAAGTTCGGGCGAATTTTTAACAGAATTTAAGAGGTTAGCAAACTTTGGGCGAAGTTGTGCTTTGGCCGTTTGAGCACAAGTTCGGGCGAACATGTACTCTAGCTTAGGTCAAAGCACAAGTTCAGGCAAACATGTACTTTCCCTTGGGTTAGGTACAAGTTTGGGTGAAGTTGTACCTAATTAGGTGACAACTTCGAGCGAACTTTCCCTATTTGGGGCAAACTTGTCCGTTTTTTGGTCCAAATCGTGTGTTTTCGCGTCATTTGCTGAGGAAATCGAGTGTCCATCCCTCCAACCTTGAGCTACGGAGCAAATCATAGGCTAAGAGGTCTTTGAGAGCGGGTTTTAGCCATTTATAGGAACTCGGGCTAATCGTGCGAACTTGTCGGTTCATACGAGTTGTCCAGTTCGTGCAAAGTGACTGTATCGTCCTTGTGTTTCCGGATCTGAATTTCTGCTTGAAACAGACATAAATTCGAATCCATTTCAAGTATAGTGTTGACAATGCCTCATTCCACTACTTAGTGAACGAAACTTATGTCGGTTAATCCGTTTTTGGTGTACAAATCGATGCTTTAAACAGTTTTTCTCAGATCTAGCACTTGGTGAGTCGAATCATCAAGATCTCCTACTTTGGAAGCCAAAGCTAAGCCCAAAGCACTCGTTTAAGTGTAGATCTAAATGAAAATAAGAAGTTTTATAGAAAAAGATGAATATTTTTATAAACAAAGAAGTTTTGATGAAAACGAAGGTAATCCTTGTGTAAAATCGTAGTGGAAAACGTTGTGGTTTGCATAAAACGAGTTGTTCTTACCTGGAAAAACAAGGAAATTCGGTTTTGGGAGCTTTGGAGCGAAGTTGCAGCAAGGAGAGCATGAATGGAGGTCATGAGTATTTATAGGTGAAGGAGAAAATTTAGGTGGCAGGGATCAAGTTCGGGCGAAGTTGCCACAATTCAAGCGAACTTGCCACAAGTTCGGGTGAACTTGGCCAGTTCTGCTTGAATTGTGCAAGTTCGAGCGAACTTGCTGTATTCTTGGTGGCCAGGCCAACTTCAGGCCAAGTTGGAGGTGTCCAACTTCGGGCGAAGTTGTCCCCTTGGCTTTGTTTTGTTTCCGATTTGTTCGTTGACTGCTTGTTTGGCGATTCGGTTCGTATTAGTTAGTTATGTTAAGCGTTTTGGCAAGGCGTTAAGCGTTTTGATAATACGATAATGCGATTGAGCGATTCGTGTGAGTGAGAGCGTTACGATAGCGAGTACAACCATAATTCGTAAAGCACACATAACACATAAATAACATAATGTAACATAATTAACTGGGATTTGAGTTTGCGTTGAGAGTTGCGAGTATTAAGCGATTTAATGCGATAAATAAGCGATATAATTTGCCTTTTAAAATAGTTGTAAACCATTATAATAAATCTCAGAGTACAAACGGGTTTGAAACAGAAATAAACAGAAATAATGGAATTCGGATAACAATCCGAAAATCGGGTTGTTACAGTCTCCCCTCCTTTAGAGAATTTTGTCCCGAATTTCAGGTGGCGGCCAGAGATGATGATATTTAGCTTTCATATCAGTTTCGAGTTCCCAAGTGAACTCGGCGCCGCGTTTGCCTTCCCATCAGACTTTCACAATTGGAATGCGAGAGCGTCGAAGTTTCTTGATATCTCGATCCATGATTTCTACTGGCTTTTCCATGAAGTGCAGCATTTCGTTTATTTGCAAATCTTCAAGTGGCACATGAAGATTTCCTTCAGCTAAACACTTTTTGTTGGGATTGAACCTATGGAAAGGAACAGATGATACAAAGTCAAAACACACCATCCGACCTTTGATCCAACCATCAGAGGTTCTAAACCGCTGATGAGTATCTACTGCTTTCATTAAATTCATTGCTTCCTATCCTCTGACAGAAGAAACTCCCAACCACTGATAGAAGATCACAAGAACAGAGGATAGCTAACAGTGCTTAGCGTAGTATTAGATTAATCAATGTAACAGTGCAATGCACCGATAGTTTAGTCTAGTAGTGTTTGTAGTTAGTTACGTTTGTTAGCTGTCACTATCAACCCTGACGTCATTGTAAGACGATCAGTGGTTAGACATTTAGTATAAATAGGCGCTTAGTGTAACAGTTAACAGTTGTCTTCTTAAAAGATCAATTTCACATTTCTTCTTCATTTCTTACTATTAAACGATCGTTATTGGGCTAAGGGGGAGTTTGTGAATCACATGCAACAGTTTAATTACTTGAAAGCATGATGGTGATGAAAACAGACGACCGATTGATTGTTGTAAAAGTTTTCCATTAATCCGCTGCATTTATTTTCTGTTTTCAATCATTTTTCATTACTTGAAACAAAAACAACCATCAATTCAAACTTAGATCCTGACAATTGGTATCAGAGCTTGGTCAATCGATTTTGATCTAACCATCAAATTGATTTGAACAGATCAGCTCTTTGTTTCTAATTCGTTTGATTGTTTTACTTGAGTACAGAGTTTTATTACTACAAAAGTTTTTAAAACACAAATATGTTGTAAACAAGAGAAATGGCGCAAAACACATGATTCTAATATTGGATCCATGTTCAAAGCTCCGATGTTGAAACGTAATGAATATTTTATCTAGAAACGTCGTATGGGTCATATTCTCGCCCAACAGAACACCGGATGTTGGAGATCCGTTGTGTTTGGACCCCATGTTCCCATGGTTCCAAGCACAGAGGAACCCAACACCCAAGTTCCTAAGCAGCTTGAAAATTACTCTGAGCAGGATTTCCTCAAAATCGAATTAGATGCAAAGGCTTTTAGCATAGTTGCTTCAACTTTGCCTAATGAGATTTATGCAGGACTGCTTCATTGTAATAGCGCTAAGGAGCTATGGGATGCTCTTAAAGAACAATTCAGGGGTACTGAAGAGGTGATTGAGAATAATAGAGAGGTCTTGAATCAACAGTATGAAACATTTTTCCATGTAAAAGGTGAGTCACTAACCCAACAGTTCGAGCGATTTAGCTGTCTCATAAGCGAATTGAAACTGGTAGATGTGAAATTTCCAAATTCGACTATCACAGTCGTTTCTTAAGATCACTACCAGAAAAATGGCAGACAATAGCATATGTTACTCGAACATCTGTTGGTTATAAAGGAATGACCCTCACACAGCTTCATGGTCGATTTCTCACTTAAGAGAGAGAGTTGAACCAGAAAAAGAAGCTTCAAGAGTCTGGGAAAGTAACTGATGACTATACATTGGGAAACACTGCTCTCTATAGTCATGAAGAGGGGTCTGGCAGTGGGATGGATCAGAGTTTTGATCATTATATTGATATTTCCTCTGGTAACAACTTTAACTCTGACCCTCACACACCTAATTTTGCTTTTACAGCAAATGGGGAAAGCCAAACCTCTGACAATTTGGAAGAGGTGGACATCCTACACCAGTTTGCACTAGTGAGTGTCAAAGCTAGTAAATTTTATAAAAGAACTGGTAGGAAGTTTCCAGGACTGCATGGGGGGTTAAAAGTTGGGTTGGATAAATCAAAGATCATTTTGCCAGGGAATGCAGAACTCAAACTGCAGGACCAATTGTTACACATCCTGGCCCCAGTTCTCAAAGCACTATCCAATATTCCAAATATACCCCTGCAAATCAAATGCAAAACACTGCTCATTTGCAAGTCATGTTACAACTGTCCCTATTCATTATGTCCAAACTCCTGGTCCACAGATTCAATATGTCCAAGCACCACCTCAAGTGCATGTGCAACAAGTTCCACATGTCACACAAACTGCTCAAACCACTGCTACATCAGCAGAGGTTACTCAACAAAGCTTTTTTACTTAAGGCTTTGTTGATTGGAGTAGTTTAGCTGAGGATCTAATTGATGAAAACTTTGCTCTAATAGCCAAAAATAATTTTGAAAATGAAAATATGTGTTTGATGGCTCTTGAGACCATAGTTGAAGGTGATGAGACTTTGGAACAGGAATTAAAATCTAATGTGGTTGAGTGTTGTGAAGCAGTGGTTTTACCAGATGTTACACCAGTAGTTGAAATGAATGCTGTTGATGGTAAAAAGGACTCTCTATCAGACCCATGGAATGAAGAAGTGTGTGTGGAAGGAGAGGAATGTGATTCTGCTCTTATGGCTGCTTCGATGGGAACTTCTACCTGCCTTGACAGTCTTTGGTATGTAGATAGTGGAGGCTCCAGGCACATGAGAGGATGTAAAGCCCTGCTCAGAGATTTTAAAGCTCATGGAGGGGGTGATATATCTTTTGGAAATAATTCAAAAGGGAAGGTGCTAGGATCAGGATGTGTCTCAGCAGGAAAACTCAAGTTTGAAATGTGAATCTCATTGACAATCTAAAATTCAGCCCTTTAAGTGTCTCACAAATGAGTGATAAGGGTTATGGTTCCTTTTTCACAAAGAAAACTTGCCAAATAGTAGGGCCAGAGGTTGTCAAAAAGATTGATTAAATCATTGCAGAGAGCAAAGCACAGTTGACTGCTCATAGAGTAGGAAATGTGTATGTGGTTGATATGGTAAAGGATAATCCTATGTCAAATGCATGCTTGTTCTCAGTTGCCTCAGGCAAAGAGACAGAGCTATGGCATAAAAGGCTAGGGCACACAAATCTAAAAACCATCTACGCTCTCTCAAAACAAAGTCTGGTTAGAGGTTTGCCCCAAAAAGAATTTACTTGTGAAGAGCCTTGTATTTCCTGTTTAAAAGATAAACAACATAAAAGCTCTTACAATTCAATTGAGGGGTCCAAAACAAGTCAGTGTCTACAGTTGCTTCATATGGATTTGTTTGGACCTGTAAAAATCATGAGCTTAAAACACAAAAGATATTGTCTAGTGGTAGTTGATGATTTTTCCAGGTTCACATGGACTTTCTTTTTACACACTAAGGATGAAACAACAAGCATTTTGCAAAACTTTTTCGAACAAGTTGAAAAGCAATTTGATCTTCCTGTAAAAATCTTTAGGAGTGATAATGGGACAGAGTTTAGGAACAAGGAGTTGGATGCCTTCTGTGAGTCAAAAGTGATTGTTAGACAATATAGCATCCCTAGAACTCCAGAACAAAATTGGGTTGTTGAAAGGAAAAACAGAACCTTAATTGAATCAGCAAGGACCATGCTTGCAGACTCAGGTATACCCTTGTCCTTTTGGGCAGAGGCTGTAAACAATGCCTGCTATGTCCAGAACAGAGTTTTGATAAACCCTAGGCATCAAAAGACTGCCTATGAATTACTTTACAAAATCAAACCTCTGATCTCTTATTTCAAAGTCTTTGGCTGCCCATGCTTCATTCTAAACATCAAGGATTCAATATCCAAGTGTTGGGATTGAACCCTATGAAAGGAACAGATGATACAAAGCCAAATAACACTATCCGAGCTTTGGTTAAACTATCAGAGGTTACAACCTCTGTTGTATATACACTACTTTCCCTAAAGACTGCTCTTCTATCATCTGACTTGACAAAGTTGCAAAGGTCTGTCAGAGTTACAAGGATCAGAGGATAGAGATCAGAGCTTAGTCATTAGATAGATAATCAATGTACCAGTGCTAAGCACTGATAGTTAGTATTAGCAGTGTTTGTATTTAGTTACATATAGTTTCCTGTCACTATCAACCACCTGACGTCATCAAAGATGCTCAGTGGTTAGATAGTTTAGTATAAATAGGTAACTTGTGTAGCAGTTTAACTTGTCTATCAAAAGATCAAATTTCGCATATCATCTTCTCTGCATTTTCTTACTACCAAACTTCAATTGCAAAGACTGATGGGGAGTTTGTGAGTCACATGCAAGTTTACCAACTTGAAAGCATGTTGATGATGAAAACAAACGACCGTTACTTGTAGTAAAAGTTTTCCATTAATTTCCGCAGCAAATCTCTTTTAAAACTCAATCATTTTCCATTTTTGAAACAAAAACTACAAGTAATTCAAACTCAGATCCTAACAATTGGTATCAGAGCTTGATTCATCAAATTCGATCTAACAATCGATTTGATTTGAACAGATCAGCTCTCTGCTAATTAGTTTGGTTGTTTTTGCTTGATAAACATAGTTTTATTACGTTCAAAGTTTTTAAAACAGAATTCTGGGTAAAATCAATTGAAAATGTCTCAAAACACACAGGATGATGCCAACTCTGGATCCTTATTCAAACCGCCGAAAGAAATGAATATTTCATTTGGCAACGACAAATGGGTCATATCCTTGCTCAACAAAACACCAGTTGCTGGAGATCTGTTGCTTTTGGACCTCACGTTCCGATGGTTCCAAGCACACAGGATCTAAATAAACAAGTGCCAAAAAATCCTGAAAACTTTTCGGAGCATGATTTCCAGAAAATTGAATTGGATGCTAAGGCATTTAGCATAGTTGTTTCGGCCTTACCCAATGAGATTTATGCTGGTCTACTCCATTGCAATAGTGCAAAAGAGTTATGGGATGCACTGAAAGAGTAATTCGGTGGGACTGAGGAAGTGATTGAAATTAACATAGAAGTTCTAAATCAGCAGTATGAAACGTTTTGTCACTTGAAAGGAGAGTCTCTAACACAACAGTTCGAACGTTACAGCTGTCTCATCAGTGAACTTAGACTAGTTAACGTGGTTTTTCCTAATTCGACTATCAATAGTCGTTTCCTTAGATCGTTACCAGATAAGTGGGAGACTGTAGCTTATGTAACACGAAAGTCTGTTGGGTTTAAAGAAATGTCGTTGACACAACTTCATGGAATACTCCTCACTTATGAGAAAGAGTTAAACCAGAAAAAGAAGTTGCAAGATTCTGGCAAAATGACTGATGATTACTCATTGGGTAATATAGCTCTTTTTGGCCAAGAAGAGGGATCTTGCAGCAGTAAGGACCAAAGTTATGATCACTATATAGATATTACTTATGGTGGGAACTTTGGATCTGAAACATATGCACCCAACTATGCTTTCACTGCTAGTGGGGAAAGCCAAAACCTCTGATAATCTATCCTTTGAGTTGAATGACTTGCAACATTTTGAATCTTCTGATCTTGAAGAAATGGATATTTTGCACCAACTGGCCCTATTGAGTGTTAGGGCTAGTAAATTCTATAAGAGAACTGGTAGGAAATTCCCAGGATTGCATGGGGGATTGAAGGTTGGGCTAGATAAATCAAAAGTCAAGTGTTATAAGTGTAATAGGTTAGGACACTTTGCTAGAGAATGCATGTCTCAAAATTCTGGACCAATAGTGACTCATCCTGGCCCTAGACCTCAACACACACAAAACACTGATCATTATTCCCAATATACCCCTGCTCAACATGTTCAAAACACTGCCCACTTTGCACATCCTGCTACTACTATTCCAGTGCATTATGTTCAATCCACTGCTCCACAAATTCAATATGTTCAGGCACTATCACATCCTCAAGTGCATGTACAACAAGTACCCATTGTCACACAACCTGCTCAAACCACTGCTAGTCCAGCGGAGGTTGGTCAACAAAGCTTTTTCACACAAAGTTATGTTGACTGGAGTAGCTTGCCTGAGGATTTGACTGATGAGAACTTTGCTTTAATGGCCAAAAATGATGTTGAACAAGAATTTTGTTTAATGGCCTTAGAGACAATTGCTGAAGGTGTTGAATCTGTGGAGTTAGTGTAAAAAACTGATGAAGTTCAAGTTTGTGATGAAACAAGGGTTTCAAGTGAAGAAAAGAAATATGTTGCTGATAAGGAAAAGAACTCTCCTGCTGACACATGGAATGTTGATGTGTGTGAAGATGAGTGTGATTGTGCTCTCATGGCTGCTACAAAGGTATCACCTCAGATCCTTAAAGATCTATGTTCTGACAAATGCATCATTGCTTTTGCAAACATTAAGCATGTGAATGAAAACCTGAGGAACAAAATTTTAGAAGATGAACTTAGTTTTGAAAAACTGATTAAAGAGTTAAAATCAAAGTTAAGTGAAAAAGATTCTGAAATGAGTAGCCTGAGACATGAATCAAGCATAACCAAGGACCAACTCCAAACTATGGTAGAAAAATACCAAATGTGTAAAAAGGAGTTAGAAGAAACCCAAATCACTTGTGAAAAATGGATTGAGTCCTGTAAAGGTTATGAGATTATGCTTGATGCTCAGATCAAGAGCAACATTAAGTTTGGTGTAGGTTTTAGAACCTATGACCAAAATGAGAAAAATGTTGCTGAAATTGATTCTGAGTTGGTTGAAATAGTCCCTACAAATTTGGCTGTGAAGAAATAAAAATCACAGATAAAGCTGGAAACAAAATTGTTTTAGAAAAATCAGAGGTTTCAACGAAAGATAAAGAAATTGAAAAATATCAGTTTAAACCAACCTGGTCAGATGAATGTGATATTTTAGAAAACTTTAAGCCAATGGACTTTACAACCTCTGATGGTATTAAAGCCCCAAAAGCACTGGTGATCCCTATCAAAGATGTACCAGCAGAGGTTACAACCACTGCTGATAAAAAGTCTGATAGGAAAAGAAGAGTAAGGATTAAAAAATTGTTTTGTGAATTTTGTGAAAAAAAGAAATCATGTGACTGCAGATTGTTTTCTTTTAAAAGCCTATGACATTAATAAAACTTGTGTTATCAAAAATTCTTCAAGATGCACCATCTGCAACAAAAAAATAACTTAACTCAAGAGTGTGCCTATCTCAAAAACTATGAGCAAAAGGTAAAAGAGATCAAGGCAATAGCACTAGAAAGAGAAGGTTCAAGTTCTGCTGGAAATAAATCTAAGCAGAGTTTTGAACCAACTGAACATCTGTTACAAAAGCTTTAAACAAAACCTCTGTTCCTAGAGAGGTGCAAGTGGCAGATGCCCCACCATCAAACTTCTTTCCAAGAGGGTATGGCAAACCAGCCTATAAATGGGTTCCTCTTACTTATGAAGGATACAAAAAGCCTTCAAAGCAAAGAGTGAATAAGCATCCCTATGGATACAATCACCTGATAGGAAATGGTCAAGAGCAGATGTTACGAGAAAATATCCAAACCACTGACCATTGTCCTAGACTTGAGGCTGGACCATCTGTGACCCCACCCAAAGCCATTTTGGCTTTGGAGACCTATCTTAACTGATCTATTTACTTGATGTGCAGGGACCCTCTACTTGCCTTGATAGCTTATGGTATGTAGATAGTGGAGGTTCCAGGCACATGACAGGATGTAGAGCCTTTCTCAAGGACTTCATGGCTCATGGAGGGGGGGGGGGTGATATATCTTTTGGTAATAATTCAAAGGGAAAGGTTTTAGGGTCTGGGTCTGGCTGGTAAACTCAAGTTTGAAAATGTGAATTTAATTGACAATTTGAAATTTAACCTGCTGAGTGTCTCACAAATGAGTGACAAAAGGTATGGATCCTTCTTCACTAAGAAAACTTGTCAAATTGTGGGACCAGAGGTTGTTAAAAGATTGATCAAATCATTGCTGAGAGCAAAGCACAACTTACTGCACGCACAGAAGTGGGAATGTGTATGTGGTAGATATGCTAAAAGATAATCCTATGTCTGGAACATGCTTATTCTCAGTTGCTTCTAGCAAAGAGACTGAGTTATGGCATCGAAGACTTGGACACACAAATCTTAAAACTATCAACACACTCTCAAAACAAAGTCTTGTAAGAAGTTTGCCTCACAAGCAATTTTCCTGTGAAGAACATTGTGTTTCCTACTTAAAAGGAAAACAACATAAAAGTTCTTTCAAATCAATTGAAGAGTCCAAAACAAGCCAGTGTTTACAATTGCTTCACATGGACTTGTTTGGCCCAGTGCAAATCATGAGCTTAAAACACAAAAGGTATTGCCTAGTGATAGTTGATGATTTTTCTAGGTTTACATGGACCTTCTTCCTCCAGTCTAAGGATGAAACTGCAGTCATTTTGTAAAACTTTGTTAAACAAGTAGAAAAGCAATTTGATCTTCCAGTAAAAATCTTTAGGATTGACAATGGAACAGAGTTTAAAAATAGGGAGTTGGATGCTTTTTGTGATTCAAAAGGAATTGTTAGACAATATAGCATTCCAAGAACTCCAGAGCAAAATGGAGTGGTTGAAAGGAAAAATAGAACTTTAATTGAATCAGCAAGAACTATGCTTGCAGACTCTGGTTTACCCTTGTCTTTCTAGGCAGAGGCTGTAAACACTGCTTGCTATGTCCAAGATAGAGTTTTGATTAACCCCATACATCAAAAGACTGCCTATGAGATTTGTATAAAATCAAACCTTGATTTCCTATTTTAAAGTTTTTGGCTGTCCATGCTTCATTTTGAACTTAAAAGATTCTATATCTAAATTTGCAGCCAAAATCGACTGTGGTTATTTTCTGGGATGCTCAACCACTGCTAAAGCCTACAGAGTTTTTAACTCTAGGACCAAGTGTGTTGAAGAAACTTTGAATGTGAAGTTCAATGAACTTTCATCACTGAAAATCCCAACAAATCCTTCAGAGCTTTTTAATTTCGATAAATTCACATTTGCTGATGTTTCTATCAAGCTAGACAATGCAGGTACACCACAACCATCTAGAGAAGATCAAGATCAAGAATATGAATGTGTGCTTCCACAAACAAAAGTCTATTCTTCCATCAGAGGATCAGGTGCCACAAGCTCTTGTGTAAACTCTGCCACTTCTGGGTCAATAGAGTTTGATCCTCAAACCTCTGCTAGTTCACAAAATCAAACATCTGTTGATAAAAGTCCTACATTTGGGCACAAAAATCATCAGAATGTTACCTCTATACCCCAATACCACCACCTCCATTTACATCAGAGGCTGATACTTCAAATTCTCAGTAGAGGTTAGCTCAGATGATACACATTTGCAGCCATCACCTCAAAATGCTATTGTTCCATACCAAGGTGATTTGATTTATCTAAAAAGCCATCCAGCAGATCAAGTTATTGGCAACATCAAATCTGGGGTGCTCACACGGAGCCAATCCTAAAATATTTGTCTTTTTCCCTGTTTTTTATCACTCACACAGCCAGTCAAGTACCAAGAGGCACTGAAAGACAACAGCTGGGTAGAAGCCATGCAAGAAGAACTCCTTCAGTTCAAGAGATAACAAGTTCGGGAGCTTGTGCCACTGCCAAAAGATGTAAGTCCAATTGGCACAAAGTGGGTCTTCAAGAACAAAATTGATGAAAGGGGTATTGTTGTTAAAAACAAAGCAAGGCTCGTGGTTCAAGGCTACAGACAGGAAGAAGGTATAGACTATGATGAGACTTTTGCTCATGTAGCAAGGTTGGAAGCTATTCGCATGTTCTTAGCTTCTACTGCTAACCACAACATAAAGGTGTATCAAATGGATATAAAGAGTGCATTTTTGTATGGAAAAATCAAAGAAGAGGTGTATGTCTGTCAACGTCTAGGTTTTGAAGATGCATTCCATCATGATCATGTCTACAAGCTCAACAAAGCATTGTATGGCTTGAAGCAAGCACCAAGAGCCTGGTATGAAACTCTATCCACTTTTCTCTTATCCATAGGGTTTACTAGAGGTAAAATAGATAAAACCACATATTCTTAAAATGGAAAGGAAAAGATTTGATGCTTGTCCAAATTTATGTGGATGACATCATTTTTGGATCCACAAGCACTGCTATGTGTGAAGAGTTTTGAAAACTCATGGCAGCAGAGTTTGAGATGAGTGCAATGGGTGAGCTCCAATGTTTTCTTGGTCTCCAAGTTAAACAATTACAAAATGGTACATTTATCCATCAAAACAAGTATGTGAAAGAACTGCTTAAAAAGTTTGATATGGATGATTGTAAACCATGTAGCACACCCATGGAAACCACCAAGCTAGTCACCATTGATGGTAAAGATGACCTTGTTGATCAAACTCTTTATAGAAGCATGATTGGGTCTTTATTGTACCTAACTGCATCAAGGCCAGGCATCATATTTGCAACATGTGTTTGTGCCAGATCACAGGCATTACCTAGAAAGTCTGATCTTATTGCTGTAAAAAGGATATTCAGATACATAAAAGGTGCTCCCATACTTGGTATCTGGTATCCAGCTAATGGGAATATTGAGCTTTCAGGTTTTTCAGATAGTGACTTTGCTGGGTGCAAAACTACAAGGAAGTCCACATCAGGAGGATGTCAATTCCTAGGTGATTGTCTAGTGTCTTGGCAAAGCAAAAAGCAGGTTGAAGTTTCAACATCCACTGCTGAGGCAGAGTATATTGCTGCTGCTAGCTGCACTGCTCAACTCTTGTGGCTTCAAAACCAGTTGCTGGATTTTGGTGTAACTGCACTAAAGACTCCACTCAGATTGGACAATCAAGCTGCTGAAAACATCATTAAAAATCCAGTTTCTCATTCAACTACAAAGCACATTGACATCAGACATCATTTTGTGAGAGATTGCTATGAAAAAGATTTGATTTCTTTGCATCATGTCCATACTTCAGATCAGTTGGCAGATATTTTAACCAAGGCATTGGATACATCTACCTTTGAAAACTTGATCTCAAGAATTGGAATGCTAAACATGGATTAAAAACAGATTTTCTTGTAAATCCATGCGTACATAGCATCAAAATGTGTTCAGAAAATCAAAAACTCATCCTTAAAATAATTAAAGTTGAAATTTTCAACAAATCTTTAAAAGTCTGCTCATAACATCGGTTTGCTCAAAACCTCTGATAGGCTTCAAAATCTTATCCACTGTTAAAGTGTATCCTCTAACTTCCATTTTTACCACTTTTTCAAAACACTGATAGCTATCCACTGATATAGTTAAAAATCAGTACTTTTCTCATCAGAGGTTACACGAGGCCAGATGTTAGCCATCAGATCTTGCAACAGATGCCATGTTTTGAAAACCCTTAAAAAACCCTGTTTTATCCCTCACCAGTGTTTACCCTAAACTGTGTCGATTTCAAAAATCTCAAAACAGTTTTTCTCTCTAACACCATGGCTCCCAAATCAAAATCTTCGAAGAAATCCACACAAGCACTTCCATCCTACAATCTCATACTCAAAACCCCACATAATTACATCGCCATACTTGAAGCAAACAACGCAAATACTCGCTATCATCCAATGATTCGATTTTTGCAAAAGTCGAAATCCGCACATGTTAGAAGTCAAAGCCCCAATTTACATTGATTCTCTTCATGACTTCTGGAATAATGCTAAGGTTCACTCAATAGCTGCTGGTGTTCCTTATACAATAATCTCAAGAGTAGGGGTGTGTTGATTCAAATTAGCCCCCAATCGATATCTCAAGTTTTCAAGTTAAATGACATAGAACATCCTGTGTCATTTCCCCAAAATGAGATCCAAGCAGAGTTTTTGGAAAGAGGTTATGTGGGCCAGATGAAAGGTATGACCATCTTTAAACCTAACTTTCCTGCTGAGATGAGACTTTTCTTTCATACAATTCTAACTTGTCTCTTAGCAAAAACCACTGCTTTCAATGAAATTCCATTGAACATGCAATATCTGGTGTATGCAATTTTAACTAACACAGATTTTAACTACTCCCAGATATTGTTCAATGATCTTGTGAATAATTTTCAAAATATTGCAAAAAGAAAAGCTTTTTTGATTCATCCACGTTTTCTAAGTGTTCACTTACAAGATCAAATCAAAGGTCCTGAAAGTAAAATAGGCGCTGTGACTAAACTAGGCTGCCTCACTCATGAAACCTTCACCAGAATAACAAACCAAGATAAAGTTGCGAAAACACAAGTAGAGGAGGCTGAGCAAGTTGTACCAGAACAAAATGTTCAAACTCAACCTCTCGCTAATGAGCCCACTGCTCTTGGTGATCAGGGCACCACAACCGCTGCTCTGAAGCCCACACCAAAAATCCTCAAAAAGGTAACCAGAACACTTACCAGAAAGCCCACCAAACCCAAAAAGGGTCCTCTGGAAGATGAGATCCCAGAGGTTAACCCAGTGACAGCACAAAAGTCACCAACCACTGCTTCTACTTCGTCAAAGCAGATGGATCAAAGATCTCCAACCGGCTATGAAACTCCACCTGCATCCTCACAAAAGGATCAGGTTGTAGGCATAGGGACACCAAATTATGAAGCTCTAGATCCACTTGGTTCTATCTTCCACAGCCCCTCTCCCAGGGCACTGTCGCTTTCTACACAGCCACCTTCACCAATGACTACACTTCCACCTACTATTTTACCATTGCTGAATGCAATTGAATTAGACCAGATACAAACCAGCACTTCTCAACAACCTATTACTGAGAATATACTTCATCAAGAGGCTGGGTCTGGCTCTTTATTCGTTGCTAGCCCATCAGCACATGAAGAGGCTACATCCCTTGGGTTACATGTAACCCTTGGTAATAGTTCAACTCAAGCAGCCACTACAATTGCTGAACTCTCAAGTTCTCGGTTGGATAGTGGTTTTATTACAAAGAATTGGTTAAAGGCAACCACTGTTGAGGCAACAACTGTTACTTCTGTTGTGGGAAGTCCCCAGTTCCAAGACAAAGGGGCATCTATGGTTGAAGCTGGTACTAAAACCACTGCTAATGATACCATAGAAACAACTACCACTTCAGGTAGGAGTTCAGATGATCCTATTAAATTAGGTGATGAGCTAAAATACCAGGATTTCACGGAGAGAGTGACAAGGATAGAAAATTCTGTTGATGAAATCGAAAGTTTACTGAAGCAGATGATAGCTACCAAAAGTCAACCCTCTGCTCTATCCTTTGCTGATCTCAAAGATGTTTTAAACCCTCTGTTTCAACACCAACAACATTACTTGGAACTACAAAATAAACATCAGATGAATAATGTTCGAAATATGGTTGAAGCTAGGTATCACGACACTACAGCAGACATTAAAGCCATCAAAGCTCATCTCCTCACAACCACTGGCCATGCACCTCCAACGGTTATTTTTGTTACAACAGATGAAGCCAAAAAGGGGAGAAACCTTTAGGTCCAAAGAAGTTAAAAATTGATGATGAACATTTCCAGGCCTGATGGATCAAAGAAAAAGGATCTAACCGATGAGTTAGTGGCCAAGGAAAAGGTGTCACATAAGAAGAATGTGTTTGAAGAGGGAAAGGTACTGGTTGAAAGAAAGATTGAACAGCAAAAAGAAAAAGGAGAGGTTGGTACTTCATCTAATAGGATACCTGCTAGAAAAGCTAGGCAACCAACAACCACACCTCCTAAAACTAAGCCTGAAACCAATCCAACCATCAAAACCTCTGCTTCCCAAAATTCAAGCACACCTTTCATTAAATCCACAACGACATCTAAAACAACAGATGTTACAACATCTGTTGTGTTAACATCTGTTGACACAACAGAGGTTGCATCATATGTTGATTTATCCACTGCCATGGTCACTTTTCCCATTTCAACACACCCATTATCCACACCACCAAAAATGCCACTACCACCATCACCCATCTTGAGTTCTAAAAGGAGAAAGATCACAAAAGTGATAAATGATGATGAGATTCATGCACCTCTTCCACTATCATCACAACCAATGACCTCCACATCAGTGCTTACAACATCTTCAACTCTTGAAATTACTCCTGCAGCAAAGCTGTATCCTCTTGATTTACCAGCAGTCAGGGAAGAGATCGTAAGTTTCTTTTCAGAGGATGACCCTGACAAAAGAACAATCCTATCCCTTGATGGCTATCCAGACCTGCAAATGTTGATGATTACCTGGAATTGAAACAGAAGCAAGCATAGGATATTGCCAAAAGAGAATCAACTGGTAAAGATGATAGAGAAATATAGTTTGCCATGTCCTTTCAACTAAGTAAAGCCAACATTTTACAAAACCTTGTCAAGAACCTGAGCAACCAGATTTCAGAAAGGGAAGATAAGCTGGTCAAAAGTGAAGTCATGGAGTATATCATGGAGAACAAGAAGTATAAGGCAACAAGGGCATAGTTCAGGGATTGGAGCTTAGATGAGCCGAGAGAAGAAATCAACAGAATGCAAGAAATGTTGAATGATCCTCTTAAAAAGCCAACTCCTCCCAACTGGGATTTACATAAGAAAGATATGCCTGAAAGAGACCTAAAGTTGAAGAGAATGAAGAATGAACTAATTTAGAATCATTATGGTTCAAAGAACCAAGTGATGAGATGGGGTGAGGTCAAGGTGATAGACACTTACAAAAATTTGGAAGAAAGGAGGAAAAAGGATCCATCCATGCCTCCTAAACCTGATTATTCAAAAGAAGATGCTATTCTCAAAGCCCAACTCTCCAAAAAGTCCAGCACAACATCTACCCATTCCATACTTGCCCTGTTACACAGAAAAAGGCAAGGGGAGATGTCTGAAAAGACTGACAAAGAGTTTGAGGATACATTCATCAAAGAAGATATAAAGAATATGATTGATTATCCAACTGATGATTTAAGTGCCAAGCTGGCTAAGGATTTATCACAAATAGCTCCTTCTCAATCCTCAGCAATAAAATCTACTTCAAGAAAACCTTCAGACCCAAAAATTCTAAAGTGGAAGGTCGACAAAGATACCCATGAATTGACACTACTCAAGTCTGATGGTGATGCCACTAAACTATCTATGGAAGCTGCTTATGAGCTTACAGTAGAAGACTTCCAAGAGTTATTATGTTTAGAACTAGAGAAGGATGCTGATGACATAGAATCTCTTAACTTTGAACTTCAGTTCAAATGTCAAATAAGAGATTTCTTCCTGAGGAATAAAGACCAAGAATAAAGTGTTGTTGGCATCATCTGTTCCAGGGGGAGATTATTGGGATTGAACCCTATGAAAGGAACAGATGATACAAAGCCAAATAACACTATCCAAGCTTTGGTTAAACTATCAGAGGTTACAACCTCTGTTGTATATACACTACTTTCCCTAAAGACTGCTCTTCTATCATCTGACTTGACAAAGTTGCAAAGGTCTGCCAGAGTTACAAGGATCAGAGGATAGAGATCAGAGCTTAGTCATTAGATAGATAATCAATGTAACAGTGCTAAGCACTGATAGTTAGTATTAGCAGTGTTTGTAGTTAGTTACATATAGTTTCCTGTCACTATCAACCCTGACATCATCAAAGATGCTCAGTGGTTAGATAGTTTAGTATAAATAGGTAACTTGTGTAACAGTTTAACTTGTCTATCAAAAGATCAACTTTCGTATATCATCTTCTCTGCATTTTCTTACTACCAAACCTCAATTGCAAAGGCTGAGGGGGAGTTTGTAAGTCACATGCAAGTTTACCAACTTGAAAGCATGTTGATGATGAAAACAAACGACTGTTACTTGTAGTAAAAGTTTTCCATTTATTTCCGCTGCAAATCTCTTTTAAAACTCAATCATTTTCCATTTTGAAACAAAAACCACAAGTAATTCAAACTCATATCCTAACACCAAGTTTGCAGCCAAAGTTGATTGTGGCTATTTTCTGGGATACTCAACCACTGCCAAAGCCTACAGAGTTTTTAACTCTAGGACCAAGTGTGTTGAGGAAACTCTAAATGTGAAGTTCAATGAACTCTCATCTTTGAAAATCCCAGCAAGTGGACCTGCTGAATTGTTTGATTTGTCTAAATTTACATTTGAAGATGTGTCTGTCAAGACTAACCCTGCAGGTACCCCACAATTATCATTTCAAGATCAAGGATATGATTGCATTCTTCCAAGTTTCAAAATCATTCCTACAGGCAGAGGAGCAGATGTTAGTAGCAATGGTGAAAACTCTGCCAGTTCAACAGTGGTTAATACTCAAACCTCTGCCAGCTCTCAAAACCAAACATCTGTTGATAAAAGTCCACAACAAATGGACAAAAATAACCCACTTTCACATCCATACCACCAATTCCTCCACTACCATTCCAATCAGAGGTTGGACCATCAAATTCACTAGTAGGGGTTAGCTCAGATGTTACACATTTGCAAGCTTCTCCTCAGAATGCCATTGTTCCATATCAAGGTGATTTGATTTTCCTTAAAAGCCATCCATTGGATTAAGTTATTGGCAACATCAATGAGGGTGTGCTCACAAGAAGCCAAGCCCAAAACATTTGTCTTTTTGCTGGTTTTCTATCACTCAGACAGCCTGTCAAGTAACAAGAGGCACTGAAAGACAACAGCTGGGTAGAGGCCATGCAAAAAGAGCTCCTACAGTTCAAAAGACAACAAGTATGGGAACTTGTACCACTACCAAAAGATATAAGTCCCATCGGCACAAAGTGGGTCTTCAAGAACAAAACTGATGAAAGGGGTATTGTTGTCAAGAACAAAGCAA
Source organism: Scalesia atractyloides (assembly GCA_947069175.1). Taxonomy (NCBI): domain Eukaryota; kingdom Viridiplantae; phylum Streptophyta; class Magnoliopsida; order Asterales; family Asteraceae; genus Scalesia; species Scalesia atractyloides. The sequence goes on from CAMTDV010000019.1 coordinate 18,169,235, forward strand.
GGCTCGTGGTTCAAGGCTACAGACAGGAAGAAGGAATTAACTACGATGAAACTTTTGCTCCAGTAGCAAGGTTAGAAGCCATTCGCCTGTTCTTAGCTTTTGCTTCTAACCACAACAGCAAGGTGTATCAAATGGACATCAAAAGTGCATTTCTGTATGGAAAGATCAAGGAAGAAGTATATGTTTGTCAACCACCTGGATTTGAGGATCACTTTCATCCTGATCATGTTTACAGGTTAAACAAAGCATTGTATGGTCTAAAACAAGCACCAAGAGCCTGGTATGAAACTCTATCCACTTTTCTCTTATCCATTGGTTTTACCAGAGATAGGATTGACAAAACCCTATTTTTAAAATGGAAAGGAAAAGATTTGATGCTTGTCCAAATTTATGTGAATGACATCATTTTTGGATCCAAATGCACTGCCATGTGTGAAGAGTTTAGAAAACTCATGGCAGCTGAGTTTGAAATGAGTGCAATGTGTGAGTTGCAATGTTTTCTTGGTTTACAAGTCTAACAAATGCAAAAAGGCACTTTCATTCATCAAAATAAGTATGTGAAAGAACTACTTAAGAAATTTGATATGGATGATTGTAAACCTTGCAGCACACCCATGGCAACATCCAAGCTTGTCACTGTAGATGGCAAAGATGACCTTGTTGATCAAACTTTATACAAAAGCATGATTGGGTCTTTATTGTACCTAACTGCCTCAAGGCCAAACATTATGTTTGCTACTTGTGTTTGTGCCAGATCACAGTCATTGCCAAGATAATCAGACCTTATTGCTGTAAAAAGGATATTCAGATACATAAAAGGTGCTCCCACACTTGGCATCTAGTATCCCGCTAATGGTAACATTGAGCTTGCAAGATATTCTGATAGTGACTTTGCTGGATGTAAAACAACAAGGAAGTCCACATCTGGGGGAGCCCAATTCCTAGGAGATTGCCTAGTGTCTTCGCAAAGAAAAAAGCAAGTTGTAGTATCCACATCCACTGCTGAAGCAGAATATATAGTTGCTGCAAGTTGCACTGCTCAAATTTTGTGGCTTCAAAATCAACTCCTGGATTTTGGTGTGACTGCCTTGAGGACTTCTTTAAAAATTGATAGTCAAGCAGCAGAAAACATCATCAAAAATCCAGTTTCACATTCAACCACCAAGCACATTGACATCAGACATCACTTTGTGAGGGATTGCTATGAAAAAGGTGTGATTTCTTTACAACATGTCCATACCAAGGATCAACTAGCAGATGTGTTGACAAAAGCACTTGATGCTTCCACATTTGACAATTTTGATTTCTAGGCTTGGAATGCTAAACATGGATTAAAAACAAATTTTCTTGTGATCCATGTGTAAATAGCAATAAAATGTTTTTAGAAAATCAGAAATTCATCCTTAAAAATAGTTAAAATGGAATTTTTCAATAAATCCTTAAAGTCTGTTCAAAGCTCTGATAGCACAAAAACACTATTGTTTAGAAAAATCTATCCACTAATGCAAATCTATGATAGTGCTTAAATTGGTCACAACCACTGGCAGTTTTGCTCTAACAGTGGTTAGTCAAACAACTGTTTTCCATTGTCAAACAGAGGTTACACGTGGACAGATCTTATTCGACAGATGTTGCATCAGACGCCACGTCAAGTGCACTTTTTGAAAAACCCTATAAAACCTTGCTCTATCCCCAAACAGAAGTTTCACTTTCCTTGTGCGATTTCAAAATTTTCAAAGTCCTTCTTTCAAAAATCTTCCAAATTCATGGCTCCTAAAACCAAATCGAAGAAAAAATTGACACAAGAACAACCCTGATTTATCCTAATCATCAAAACACCACATAACTACACTGCTATTCTCGAAGAAACCGACGCAAATACTCGCTATCATTCAATGATCCGGATTCTGAAAGAATCAAAATTTAAGCACATGTTGGAAGTCAAAGCCCCAGTTTATACCGACTCTTTAAGAGATTTTTGGGCAAATGCTAAAGTAAACTCATCCGCTGATGGTGTGCCCTATTCCATTACTTCCAAGGTTGGTGGCACACGAATGCAAATAAGCCCACAATCTATCTCCCAAGTTTTCATGTTAAATGATATGCAACATCCGGTATCATTTCCTTTGAGGGAGATGTAGCATGAGTTTTTTGAAAGAGGTTACACCGGGCAGTTGAAAGGTATGACAATTTTCAAACCAAATTTTCCTGCAAAGATGGAATTCTTTTTTCACATATTGCTTACCTGTGTCTCTGCAAAAACTACTGCTTTTAATGAGATCCCTTTAAACATGCAATATTTGGGTTTTGCAATCTTCACTGACTCTGATTTTAACCTTTCCAAGGTATTATTCAATGATCTCATTCACAATTTTCTAAATATTGAAAAAAGAAAATCCTTTTTGATACATCCTCGTTTCTTGAGTGTTTACTTGCAAGATCAGATCAAATCATACGCAAGTAAACAAGGCGCCGTAACCAGTCCTGGCCGCGTCAATCATGAAACCTTTACACGAATAACAAATCAAGACAAAGTTTCCAAAACAGAAGCAGAGGAGGCTGAGCCTATTTTACAAGAACAAAATGTTCAAGCTCAACCTTCGGCTACTGAGCCTACTACTCTAGGTGATTAGGGCATCACAACCGCTGCCCTGAAACCCACACCTAATCTCCAAAAAGAAACCATCCAGAGCATCCCGAAACCCACCAAACCCCAAAAGGGTCATCTGGAAGATGAGATCCCAAAGGTTAAACCTGTGACAGCACCAAAGTCACAAACCACTGCTGCTACTTCTTCACAGCAGATGGTAGAAAGATCTCAACCCGGCTTTGAAACTCCTCCTGCATCCTCACAAAAGGATCAGGTTGTACGCACAAGGACACCAAATTATGAAGCTCTAGGATCACTTGGTTCTATCTTCCACAGCCCCTCTCCCAGGGCAATGTCGCTTTCTACACAGCTATTCTCACCAATGCCATCACTTCCATCTACAATGTTACCCCTGCTGAAAGCAATAGATATTGAGCAGACATTATCCAGCACTTCTCACCAACTCATCTATGGGAATATACTTCAACAAGAAGCTGCGTCTGACTTATTTCTAATTGCTAGCCCATCAGCAAATGAAGAGGCTACATCCCTTAGGTTACATGTAACCCTTGGTGATAATTCAACAAAGGCAGCCACTACAATTGCTGAACTCCCAAGTTCTCAGTTGGACAGTGGTTACATAGCTAAGTCCTTGTTGAAGGCAACCACTGCTGAGGCTACTAAGGTAACCTCTGTTCTAGTGGGAAGTCCCCAGAACCAAGACAAAGGTGCATCTAAGATTGAAGCAAGTGGCAAAACATATGCTCATGATATCTTAGATAAAACTACCACTTCTGGTAGGAGTTCAGATGATCCTATTAAGTTTGTTGATGAGCTAAAATACCAGAAATTGACGAAGAGGGTTACCAATGTTGAAACTACTGTTGATGAAATTAAAGATCTTTTGAAACAGTTGATCACTATTCAGAGTCAACCCCCAGTTCCAACCATTGCTGAGCTCAAATCTGCAATAAATCCAATCTTTCAACAAGAAAAACATTTCTTGAAGCAAAAACATAAACATCAGATGATGAAACTCAGAAATATGGTTGATGCAAGATACAATGATACTGCTGCAGATATTAAGGCAATCAAAGCACACTTGCTCACCACTACTGGTAAATCTCCTCCCACTGTCATTTTTGTGAGTCCAGATGAATCCAAAAAGGGGGAGAAACCTTTGGGAAAAGAAAAGTTGAAGATGGATGATATAAAGGCAAGGCCTACAGTGAATATCCCTAAGCCAGATGGCTCAAAGAAACCTGACACAACTGAAGATATCCTGGCAATGGCAAAGATGTCTCATAAGAAGACTGTGTTTGATGAAGGCAAGGTGCTGGTTGAGAAAAAGATATATCAGCAGTTAGAAAAGGGAGAGACTGGTACCTCAACAAAGAGGAGATCTTCTACAAAAGCAAGACAACCAGAATCCACACCTCTCAAAACTAAAGTTGCTACTAATCCAACCACAAAAACCTCTGTCATCAGAAAATCAACCACATCTTTTCACACAACTCCCATATCCACCCAACAGATGTTACAGCAACTGTTGTGCCAACATCTGTTGACACAGTAGAGGTTGTATCAGATGTTATCACAACCACTGCCATCCTCACCTTTCCCACTTCCACACAACAACTACCAACACCACCCAGAATTCCAAGCCATCCATCATCACCATCAATCAGTTTTAAGAGGAGGAAGGTTACAAAGGTCATAAATGAAGAAAAGATCCCTGCTCATATGCCTCTTGCATCTGCACCAATGTTAAACCTAAACTCTGCTTCCCAAACTACAACATCTGCTCCTTCAAAAGAAGTGGTTCTTGCAGCTATAAAGTTTCCTCTTGATTTGCCTGCAGTGAAGAAAGAAATCATATCTTTCTACACTGAAGAAGATCCAGACAAAAGACATTTCCCATCTCTTCAAGGTTATCCAAAGCCTGCAAATATTGATAAGTATCTGGAACTCAAAGAAAGGCAGGCAGAGGATATTGCTAAGAAGTTGTCTAAAGGCAAAAGTGATAAAGAAGTGCAGAACCAAGTCCAGTTTCAGCTGAGCAAAGTCCAATCACTGAAAAGATTTTCAAAGAATCTATCAAATAAGATTTCTGAAGCAGATGATAAATTTTTGAAAGAAAGGTACATCTCTCACATCATGGAAACCAAGAAATATGTTGTAACTAAGGCACAGTTCAAAGATTGGCATGTGAGTGAACTTCAAGAAGAAAATGCAAGAATAGAAGAACAACTAAAAGATCCTCACAACAAACCTACATGCCCGGATTGGAACAAATACAAAAATAATGTACCTGAAAAGACCCTGAAGCTCAGAAGAATGAAAGAAGAGCTAATTCAAAATCATTATATGGGTCAAAGAACCAGGTAATGAGATGGGGGGAGTTAAGAGTGTTGGATACCTACAAGATGCCGGAATCCAGAAGGAAAAAGGATCCATCAATGCCTCCTAAACCTGATTATACCAAAGAAGATGCTGCTCTCAGAGCCCAACTTTCTAAAAAGCACAGCTCAACATCTGCCCAATCCACACTTGCCTTGCTAAAGTGAAAAAGGCAAGAGGAGATGTCAGAGAAGGTTGACAGAGAGTTTGAAGAAGTATTCATCAAAGAAGGCATAAAAATATGATGGAATATCCAACAAATGATAGAAGTACCAAGTTGGCAGAAGATCTGACAAGAATAGCTCCTTTTCTATCCTCAGCAATAAAGGCTCCTTCAAGAAAGCCTTCAGACCCAAAAATTCTAAAGTGGAAGGTCAACAAAGACACCCACGAATTAACTCTGCTCAAGTCTGATGGTAAAGCCACTAAACTATACATGGAAGCTGCTTATGGGCTTACAGTAGAAGACTTCCATGAACTACTAAGTTTAGAACTTGAGAAGGATGCTGATGACTTAGAATCTCTTAACTTTGAACTACAATTCAAGGGTCAAATAAGATAATTCTTTCTGAGGAATAAAGATCAAGAATAAGGTGTTTTTGGCATCATCTGTTCCAGTGGGAGATTGTTGGGATTGAACCTATGGAAAGGAACAGATGATACAAAGTCAAAACACGCCATCCGAGCTTTGATCCGACCATCAGAGGTTCTAAACCGCTGATGAGTATCTACTACTTTCATTAAACTCATTGCTTCCTATCCTCTGACAGAAGAAACTCCCAACCACTGATAAATGATCACAAGAACAGAAGATAGCTAACAGTGCTTAGCGTAGTATTAGATTAATCAATGCTACAGTGATATGCACTGATAATTTAGTCTAGTAGTGTTTGTAGTTAGTTATATTTGTTAGCTGTCACTATCAACCCTGACGTCATTGTAAGACGATCAGTGGTTAGACATTTAGTATAAATAGGCGCTCAATGTAACAGTTAACAGTTGTCTTCTTAAAAAGATCAATTTCGCATTTCTTCTTCATTTCTTACTATCAAACGATCGTTATTGGGCTAAGGGGGAGTTTGTGAATCACATGCAATAGTTTAATTACTTGAAAGCATGATGGTGATGAAAACAAACGACCGATTGATTGTTGTAAAAGTTTTCCATTAATCCGCTGCATTTATTTTCTGTTTTCAATCATTTCCATTACTTGAAACAAAAACAGCAATCAATTCAAACTTAGATCCTGACACTTTTTGATGTTTGAGACATGGAAAGTCAGACGTTGTTGAGTTCTTTCGGTAATTCGAGTCGATAGGCCACTTTGCCAATTCTTTCAAGAATTTTAAAGGGGCCTACGTATCGTGGTGCTAGTTTCCCTTTCTTTTCAAAATGGATCACTCATTTCCAAGGTGAAACCTTTAAAAGAACGTGATCTCCCACTTCGAACTATAGGGGCTTGCGGCATTTATCGGCATAACTCTTTTGACGACTTCGAGCTTTCAAGAGATTGTCTCTAATTTGGAGAATCTTGTATGTTGTTTTAGTATTAACTCGGGACCCGTGATCTGATCGTCTCCGATTTCATGCCATACAATAGGCGATCGACATTTTCTACCGTACAATGCCTCAAAAGGTGTCATTTGAATGCTAGTATGATAACTGTTATTGTACGAAAATTCTATTAAAGGTAAGTGCGTATCCCAGTTACCATCGAAATCTATAACACACGATCGAAGCATGTCTTTGAGGGTGCGAATCGTGCGCTCGGTCTGACCGTCGGTCTGAGGATGAAACACAGTACTAAGGTTAAGCTTAGTACCGAGCGCGGATTGGAAAGTCTCCCAGAGACGTGAAGTAAAGCGACCGTCGCGATCAGAGATGATGTCATGAGGCGTCCCGTGTCGACAAATAACTTCGTCGGTATAGATTCCACTGCTAAAATGAGCAGATTTCGTAAGGCGATAGACGATAACCCAAATGCTATCGTGACCAGAAGAGGTGCGAGGGAGTTTTGTAAGAAAATCCATAGCTATACTTTCCCATTTCCACGCCGGGATGTCGGGCTGTTCGAGTAAGCCAGAGGGTCACTGATGTTCGGCTTTAACTTTCGCACAAGTTAAGCATTTCGAAACGTACAGAGCGATATCCTTTTTCATGCCTGGACCAATACCTGGGACGGAGGTCCTGGTACATCTTGTCGGCACCGGGGTGAATGGAATATCGAGACTTATGGGCTTCGGTCATTAGTAACTCTCGGAGGTTATTGCGGCTAGGGATACAACTGCGATTCAGAAAGTAATAGATCTTGTTAGACTTATTCTCCAGTTGGGCTTCGGCACCACATTTCATTTCCTCGTACAAGGTATTTTCAATGAAGCATTCGTGCTGGGTTTCGTGAATCAGGGTTTCGAGTTTATTTTGGGCTTGAACGTCATGAATTCTATACACATAGCTACGTCGACTGAGAACATTAGCTACGATTTTGTCGGGATGGTAGCGTATCTCATAATCATAGTCATTGAGAAGTTCAACCCATCTGCGTTGGCGCATGTTTAGTTCTTTCTGGTTAAAGATGTGTTGTAAGCTCTTATGGTCGGTGAAGAGCGTGCACTTTGTACCATAAAGGTAGTGTCGCCATATCTTTAACGCAAAAATGACTGCACCGAGTTCGAGATCGTGGATTGTATAGTTCTTCTCGTGGATTTTGAGTTGTCGAGACGATGCGATAACCTTGTCTCGTTGCATGAGAACGCAACCAAGACCTAGGTTAGAGGCATCGCAATAAACAACGAAATCGTCGTCTCCATCGGGGAGTGTGAGAACGGGAGCGTCACAAAGCATATGCTTGAGAGTCTGTAAGGCTTCCTCCTGTTCGGAACCCCAAACAAAAGGTTTTTCCTTATGAGTCAAAGAGGTAAGAGGAACGACGATTTTTGAAAAGTCGGCGATGAATCAGCGGTAGTAACCCACCAATCTGAGGAAAGAACGGATTTCAGACGGATTCTGGAGTATTCCAACTCTTTACAGCTTCAATTTTGGCGGGATCGACGTGGATTCTTTGGTTGTTGATGACGTGACCAAGAAATTGAACTTCATTAAGCCAAAATTCTCACTTGGGGAACTTGGCATAAATACGGTTTCCTTGGAGAAGTTCGAGAACTAAACGAAGATGTCGCGCGTGTTCGGCTCTCGACTTCGAGTAAATAAGGATATCATCAATAAACACGATGACGAAATGATCCAAAAAGGTTTTGCACACACGATTCATAAAATCCATGAAGACCGCGGGCGCGTTTGTAAGTCCAAAAGACATGACCACGAATTCAAAATCGCCATAGCGAGTACGAAAAGCGGTTTTCGGAATGTCTTGCTCAGGTACACGTAGCTGGTGATATCCGGAACGTAAATCAATCTTTGAAAAAAAGTAGCACCTTGGAGTTGCTCAAATAAATCATCGATCCGAGGAAGAGGGTACCGGTTCTTAATTGTAAGCTTGTTAAGTTCCCTATAGTCGATGCACATTCGAAACGATCCATCCTTCTTTTTCACAAAAAGGACATGTGCGCCCCAAGGTGATGTGCTCGGGCGTATAAAGCCTTTATCAAGAAGTTCTTGAAGTTGGCTAGATAGGTGTAGCACCGGGGATTAGATCAATACAAAACTCGACATCACGAGTAGGGGGTAAACCAGGTAAATCGTCGGGAAAAACTTTAGGGAATTCACAAACAACAGGTACGTCTTTCAAGGTGTTCTTCTCCTTTTCCGGGTTCACGATATGGGCTAGGAAAGTGATGAACTACTTGCACAAATACTTGTTCGCTTGGGTACATGACAAAGGCATCAACTTCTTTGAGGGTGTTTTTGCCGTAAACATGTAGTTGAACACCGTTAGGAAGGGGAAAACGAATCATTTTATTGAAACAAATGACTTCAGCACGATTCTCGTGAAGAAAATCCATGCCTACTATGACATCAAAACTACCTAATTGCATAGGTATGAGGTCGATCGAGAAGCTGTGATTGTTGAGTTCGAGAGTACAATCACGTAGAACGGAGTTAACGGTAACGGTTCTTCCGGTGGCGATTTCGACGTCGAAGGTACTTGGGAGATTAGCGCGTTTACATTTTAAAAGCTTTTCGAATTCTAATGATACAAAACAGTTATCGGCTCCAGTATCAAATAATCAAGAAGCATAAATACCATTAATGAGGAACGTACCATTGACAACATTGTTGTCATTCTGAGACTGGCGGTGATTGATGTTGAAAGCTCTTCCACGCACAGCCTGTGGTTGTTGCTGTTTCGGCGGCTGTGGTGGCTGTTGTTGAAGTTGCTGTTGCGGTTCTTGTTTCACAACACGGTTTGGGCAGACATTGCTGAAATGATTCGGGTCACCACAAGTGTAGCAAGCACGTGCATGAACTGTTAGTGCTTGCGGTGCCTGGTTGACTGGCATAGCATTGAGAGGAGCTGGCGGTGCTGCGAGAGCGGGAGGATCTTGCTGACGTGGACCAGTGCGGCAGTGCGCCGTGAAGTGCCCATAGATGTTGCAATTGGCACAAAAGCGGCAGTTTCCTCTAACTGCATGATGGTATGTGCACTTGGAGCACAGAAGGTGAGGTCCAGTATACGCACGCTTAGCAGCTGGTGCATTGGGAGTAGCAGCTTGACGAGACTGGGAGTTCGGTGCTGGGACTGCTACACAGTTCTTGTTGTTACCCTTTCACTTGCGGTTCTGGTGACTTGACTTGGAGGCTTGAGATGGAGCAGTATCGGTGCTTGGCTGAGGTTCTTGGTTGAGACTTTGAAAGCTCTAGCCAAGACTCGCTTATCGTTGATCTCGGCTGCGAGTTGGTAAGTGATGTGTTCAAAATACAACATATAAATTACATCAATTGAGGCATAAAACTAACCCTTTTTTAGTACTAATGTTGGAAAAAGCACGTTTCTTTGTTCCTTTTGTATTTTCAGGATCAAAAGATCATAAAAGAACGAAAGAAGCAAATAAACAGCCAAAACCAACATAAATACGAAATGAAGGAATAAAGAACCATGCCCGACCCCTCAGCAACACCCCAAAAGACAAAAACAAAGTTTGAAAAGACGACCCAGGGCTGTGTCCATCCAACACGGGGCGTGGTCAGACCTCACACTTCAAGACAAAACCTGCAGAAGCTTCTACGCCCATTAAGGGGCCGTGCCCAGGTCAACATGGGGCATGGCCAACTGTAAGATTTGCAGAATCCAGATAGTACAGTGAAAATATTGACCACGGGTCGTGCCCAGGGGAGACGGGGTCGTGTGGGCCCTCTGCTGACAGATGCAGTTAATGAAGAAAGAGAAGAATGATGGCCATGGGCCGTGCCCACTGGACACATGGCCGGGCCTCTGTTTTGACTATAAATAGGGGTGCTTGGTTCCCTTTAAAGGCATCCCTTGGCAAACGACTTGTCTCTCACTTTGCCACCACTCCACCACCACTACAACACCAACACCCACCACCATCATCCATCAATCATCTTTAGAGTGCGTAGTAGTCTTGGGATCCAAGCTGTAAGGGTTCTTGTCAAACAAAGGCCATGCTTAGCTAAATTCCTTACATCACTTGGTGAAGACTAATCTTTTATGTATTACTTTTAGTTTTTAATCTTTCGGCACTTTTTATTTGGGTATGTATTAATGACTTTAATAACTAGTTTCTTATGTTGAAAGTGAATTTTCCTAACCATTTCTTCACGATGTCATTGATTTGCTCATTCATGTCTTTACGGTCTATATAAATCGCGTTAACTACTTGGAAGGGGGTTAGAAGGGTGGTTGGTATAGTTTTTGTCTCGTTCAGTGTATAGATCCTGTGAGGACTTGGTTCAAGCTTACTAGAGCTTCCTTCAATACTCTATGGGTATTGGATGGCGGGGGCGCGAATGGCTTGTACCCCTTATATGTAAACTACTATTAATACTTTAAACCGGCTACTTGGGATTGTATCCCTGCTGACCCAAACCACTTAGCCGAGGGTAACGTCACCTTCAAAAGAGGGGCCTACCACTTTTTGCATTAATAACTTACTTAATTATCTTCCAATATTCCGACCTTTTTGGATTGTATCCCTGCTGACTAAAACCACTGGGTTGAGGGTAACGTCACCTTCAAAAGAGAGGCCTACTACTATAACTAAGATAATCTCTTATAAAGTCCAAAAGTGCAAAAACTATCAAAGGATACATAAAAGAGAAGTTAGAACCAAGTGATTCTATCTTGTCTATTAGTATTTTATTTTATTTATCTTTTTATTTATCTTTATGTTGTTAAAAATCTTTATCAAAAATTTAGATTGATTAGACATTGACGACGAACCGGTATTAAAAGCTCTTGTGTCCTTGGACGATCTCGGTATCTTACCAACGCTATACTACGCCCACGATGGGTGCACTTGCCCATGTGTGTGTTTAGTGTTAGTAGAATATCGTGTTTTATAAATTTAAAACTTGACTAATGCGTAAAATGAACCCAAAATGACAACAAAAATATAGTACGCTTAACGCACACCAAGTTTTTGGCGCCGTTTCCGGGATACAATGATTTTAAGAAAGCTTGAAATCTACGGCTTAATCATTTTTCAAAACATTTTTCAAAACTGCCCGCTCTTTTCTTATTTTTTTAGGATTTTTTTACAGTATGCTGAACATGGACCGTGCCCATTGGACACGCCCCCGTGCTGCAGATTACTGAAACAAATGTTTCAAACGCCCAGATATAGAGTCTGACCACGGGCCGTGCTTTCTGTTTCTGTTTTCAACCTTTTATTTTCTGATTCCGAGACTCTGTAATCTGCTGGATATTTCCTTATGAATCAATATTCAGGAGATTACACTCACTACTACTTAGAGGATGATTACTATGAGGAAGAATATTGTACCATTTGCGGTGATCCCCACCCGGTACAATATTGTGACTTTCTCCACCATCCCCCTCATATTCTTATTATGAGGAACCTAGTTTTGAACTTCCAACACCAAGCTTTGATTGGAACACTTATCCCACTCATTTTGACACACCACCAACTATCCTTCCCGAAGCCGAAAGAATAATAGAACATCTTAAAACTCTCGAGCGGTTACTAAAAGAATATAGAGCAAGCGAAGAGGATGTTTGTACTAAGGAAGTAATAATCGAAGAGGTAAAAATGGAAGAACAAGTAAGTGAAAAACATATTCGAGCCATGTGAAGAAGAAGGTAAGTCAACAACCAAAAATTTCGAAAAAGAGGAAAATTTTCAAAAAGTTAACATTTTACCACCTTCTTTCGAAAACCATTACTTGGTACCCACTCATGCTAAGTTTTTAAAAGAATTAAACACTAACGCTAAAGTTGACGAAATAGTTAGCATCAAATTAGCAAATGATCAAACTACGCTAATAAAAGATGAACAATTTGAAATTAACATAACACCGGTTCCATGTTTCTTTCAAAATAACTTTGTTAGCAATATCACCATCGACAAAAATCTTTGTGTTAATATAATGCCCAACTATATTTTCGAAAAATTAAATATTAGTGATTTTTCCTCCACTACAAATCCCCATTTTTCTATCTAATCGAAAGATGATAAAATCAACAGGAGTAGTTGAGGATGTGTTATTTTAACCAAACCAAGCGGTGGTCCCCACCGACTTCATCATTCTTGATGATACCCCGCTTGTGTTGGGACGACCTTTCATGAAAACCCATCAAGCATTGATCGACTGGAAGCAAAACAACTTACCAATTCAATTAGGGGCCAACAAAAGGTACGTCAATCTTGACCAAACTATGAAATACCCATTCAGCAATGACGACCCTTTAATTGAAGATGAAGATGAGTCGCCCGATACGGAAGAAGAACTCGATGAGCTTGTCCAAGAAGAAGACACCATTGAACAAACCTTTATGGTCCTCGACCATGAGCAACCAAATAAGGAGTCTCCTAAAGACCCACCACTTGAGCTCAAAGAGCTCCCAAAAGGTTTGGAATACGCTTTTCTAGACAATCATGGAAAATTTCTGGTAATTACTTCATCAAAACTAACTAGTTTAGAAAAAGAAAAACTAATTTCACTTTTAAGAAAACATAAAAACGCGATTGCATGGAAGCTTGTAGATATAAAAGAAATAAACCTTTCCATGTGCACACACAAAATTTTAATGGAAGATGACTACAAATCGGTAATACAACCACAGCGTAGAGTTAATCCAAATGTTCAATAAGTGGTTAAAAATGAAGTCATCAAACTACTTGATTCCGGGCTCATCTACCCAATTTCTGATAGCCTATGGGTGAGTCCCGTTGTAGTTCCCAAAAAAGGGGCATGACGGTGGTAACCAATGAAAAAAAACGAATTAATACCAACAAGGACTACCGTAGAATAAATGAGGCAACAAGGAAAGACCACTTCCCTCTACCTTTTATTGATCAAATGTTGGAAAGACTATCCGGTCACAAATTTTACTGTTTTTATGTGGTTTTTCAGGTTATTTTCAAATACCAATAGCCCCGGAAGACCAAGAAAAAACAACCTTCACATGCCTCTACGGAACTTTTGCTTATCGACGCATGCCTTTTTGTCTATGTAATGCCCCCGCAACATTCCAACGTTGCATGGTGGCCATCTTCCATGATATGATATAAAAAACCATGGAAGTTTTCATGGATGACTTTTCTATCTTCGGAGATTCATATGACCAATGCCTCGATAACCTTGAACGAATGCTATCCCGATGTGAGGAAACCAACCTCGCCCTTAATTGGGAAAAATGTCATTTCATGGTTACGGAGGGAATAGTACTCGGTCACAAAATCTCAAGTGAAAGAATGGAGGTTGATCGAGCAAAAATTGACACTGTCTCTCGATTACCACCTCCATCCTCCGTTAGAGCCATAAGAAGTTTCTTAGGGCATGCCAGATTTTATAGACGATTTATCAAAGACTTTTCAAAAATCTCAAGACCCCTAACTAAACTACTTGAAAAAGATACACCATTTATCTTTGACAAGGAGTGCAACCATGCATTTTTAACAGTAAAAGAAATGCTAGTCAATGCACCAATCATGATAGCGCCCGATTGGAAATTACCTTTCGAATCATATGTGATGCAAGTGATTTTGCAGTTGGAGCAGTTGAAAGATAAGCATTTTCATCCAATAAACTATGCTAGTAAAACTCTCAATGATGCACAAGAAAATTATACCACAACAGAAAAAGAATTACTAGCTGTAGTGTTTGCTTTTGATAAATTTCGTTCTTATCTTGTTCTTTCTAAAACAACTGTTTACTCAGACCATGCAGCCATTCGTTATCTGTTTAAAAAAACAAGATTCCAAATCACGGTTAATCAGGTGGATCCTACTCCTCCAGGAATTTGACATCGAAATAAAAGACAAGAGAGGAGCCGAGAACACCGCCGCAGATCACCTATCTCGCTTGGAAGACCCAGCTTTGGAAGCAACTAGGGACGAGCTCATCAACGAAAAATTCCCAACAGAATCTTTAGAAATGGTGGAATACCGAGAAGAACCATGGTACGCCGACTACGCCAACTACCTAGCTAGTAGAATAGTCGTAAAAGGGTGGTCGCATCATCAAAGAAAGAATTCTTGCCGATGTAAAACACTACTTTGGGAAGATCCATATCTTTTCATAATTTGTGCTGACCAACTCATCCGATGATGCGTACATTGAAATGAAGCAGAAAAAATTCTCTGCCATTGTCATGAAGGACCGTATGGAGGACATCACGGAGCCACTAGTACCGCCCGAAAGGTATTTGATTCAGGATTCTATTGGCCAACAATTTACAAAGACGCACAAAATCTTATCAATACATGTGATGCATGCCAACAATCAGGTAATATTTCTTCCAAAAATGAAATGCCACAAAATGGTATTCTTGTTTGTGAACTTTTTGATGTATGGGGGTTAAACTTCATGGGTCCTTTCCCACCATCAAAAGGAAACAAATATATACTTGTGGCTGTAGATTACTTGTCAAAATGGGCCGAGGCCGAAGCTCTTCCAACAAACGATGGAAGGGTTGTGGTAAGATTCTTGAAAAGATTATTCGCTCGTTTCGGCACTCCAAAAGCTTTAATAAGTGATAGAGGCACCCATTTTTGTAATCATCAACTCAAAAATTTTTCAACACGATATGGGGTCCATCACCGAATTTCAACCGCTTATCATCCTCAAACAAACGGACAAGCCGAAGTAACCAATAGAGGTTTAAAAAGAATACTAGAAAAAACCGTAGGGGTAAATAGAAAAGAATGGGCCGAAAAATTAGACGATGCTTTATGGGCTTTTCAAACCGCTTTCAAAACAACAATAGGAACCACCCCATATAAGCTAGTCTTTGGAAAAAGTTGCTATTTGCCAGTAGAAATAGCACATAGGGCCTACTGGGCATTAAAAACGTAAATTTAGACCATGAAACAGCTGGTAAAAATCGATTTCATCAATTAAACGAATTAGATGAGTTGAGAACTCAGGCTTATTCTAACTCTGAAATTTATAAGGAACACATAAAGAATTTACATGACAAACATATTAAACCTTATAAATTTCAAGAAGGGGATCAAGTGCTATTGTTTAATTCACGACTTCGATTATTTCCCGAAAAATTGAAGTCTAGATGGTAGGGACCTTTCTCCATCACCCATATTTTCCCACACGGTGCAGTTGAGATTAAATCTCGAAATGGCATTACATTCAAGGTTAACGGGCAAAGCCTTAAACTCTATCAAGGATTCATTGAGGATGAGGAGGAAGAAATTTCTCTTAAAACAAGCAAGGTATAATGAAACAAAGGTAGGTATATGTACATATATGTAAATTAACATTATGACTCGTAGGTAACATCGGGGGAACTTTGAAAAAGGTAAGATAACTTGAGAACCCTTTTTCGGGAAAACGGTCGCCAATCAAACGAATCCTTTATATATAAAAAAGGGCCTGACCATGGGGCCGTGGCCATCGGCGACGGGGCCTTGTTTGGCATACTGACACATATAAACCCCTTCTTTAACTGTTCTTCATTCCACCACGACCCGTTTCCCCGAACACTCTCTGGTTCTCCGGCGATTTTCTGTCCTATTTCACATTTTCTCTTCGTTTAACATCCGCGAGGTAGGATTCTTGCACTATTTCTAGATAGTTTAATGATTTGCATGTAGTATAACATCAAGAAATTTGGGGAAAAACCTAGGGTTCTCAAATTAAAACCAAGTTAAACCTCAAATTTCTGTATAGATCTAGTATTAGTAGTATACATTCATGTTGTAAAGAGAAAATCAACCACGATTGGTCACCAAAAACACCCGATTTCAAGAGTAAGTCACAAACCCTTGTTTTTTAACCGAAAAAGTTAAAATTGATAGGGTAAACGGCTTGTTTTCGGAAAAACGGGACTTGGGGTTTCATTTTCGCGGAAAACTGACCCTACAAACCAAAAATTTTCAACTTTTCGAAACCGGGTCAAAAAATAAAATTTTGCAGTAACAGTAGCCTGACCACGGGCCGTGATCAGCCCCCACGGGGCGTGGCCAGGAGGAGAGCTGAACACGGGTCATGTTCAGTCACCACAGGGCCGTGTTCAACTCTCTGTTTTCAGTTTTTCCCGTAAATTTAATTCATAACGCGCTAATTGTACATTAGTTCTTTCATGCAGCAATGGCAAACAAATTCCTGAAGTTTAAGACATCAGAATGGGAGTACCAAAACCGCTTTGAAGTCCTTCAAACGAGGCCAGAGGAAGGACCAAACATGCTATGAAACCCTAGACATCGTATGTCAAAGAGGTCGATATGATATGCTGGTCACATGCCCACTTCGAGCTGCTCTCGACAAGAAACTTCACTCAATCTATGAGTTTAACATGGAGTTCTATAGCACCTTCAAGTTCGACACCAAAGTAGACCCGTTTGATTCCG
Organism: Scalesia atractyloides; assembly: GCA_947069175.1. NCBI lineage: Eukaryota > Viridiplantae > Streptophyta > Magnoliopsida > Asterales > Asteraceae > Scalesia > Scalesia atractyloides. The sequence continues at coordinate 18,186,194 of CAMTDV010000019.1, forward strand.
ATGCTGTTGAATTCAGATGTGTCGGGCAACTTTTCTCCATCTCCATGGCCCAGTTTGGTGTTAACATCAGGTTGTACACCGAGGAAGATTCAGCTAATGAGCATGTCATGGGTGGTCTCCGTGAAATCCCGGTTAATATGAGGCAAACAGTATGGTCCGAAATTGGAGACGGAGCATACAACCCAAGCATCACCAAAAGCTCTCAGTTGCGAGACCCGCTCTACCGATACATCCATCGGGTCTTAAGCAACTCACTGAATCAACGGTGAGATAGCACCGGAGTGGTAAGCCTTCATGACTTCACATGCCTCCACTGCATCCACACCCGTAGACCACTCGATGGATCTACAAGTTGTTCAAAAACTATGTCCCGCATGTTTCAATGTCACTTACTCAAGTGCAAAGTCCAAGAAGGTTGATATCGCCCTATGCCGGTCCGTGGGGTTCATCCAAGATATGGGCGATGGGACCATTCGCTTCCGGAATGCTGAAGGAAATACATGGGCCCCGGAAGAAGTCCTAGCCCTCGCTGACGACCCCAACCGCCCTCCTCCTCAATACCATGGCTACCAGACGGGTTCCTCATCTCAAGGAGGCGGGTTTCCTAATTTTCAAAGTTTAACTGACCTTTTGCAGGAAAACCTCTTGTGCACCCGCAATACATACAACATGGCCAGCAACTTCAACACCCGGGTTGGAGCGATGGAACGTTCCATCAATACTATGCAAGGAGAAATCACATATATCCGGGATCACATGGCGTATCGTGGTGAAGAGGATGAGGAGGACGAAGACATGGACTGAGTGGTGACGATGGTGGTAAGGTGACGAAGGCAATATCAGGTTAATCTCTCTACCCCTTGAGCAATTTGACCGGCCTGCGTGCCGTGGTTTGAACAATTTACTCTTCCAAACAGCTTTTTCCTTTCCGTATTTTATTTTTCTTTGTTTGTGATGATGGATGATAAACACTCGTAAGTTAGGATTTGGTATTGTAGTATGCTTTGTGTGGTGTGATATTGGCAAAATAGGTATAGAAGGTCCATGTGCACTAAAAATCAGTGCTAGAGAAGACCAGATACTAGACGCAAAAACCAGAACCTGAGATTCAGAAACTGCAGACTGCCACCACGGGGCCGTGTTCAATAACCACGGCCCGTGCCCATACCTTAAAAAGTTGTTGTTTGACTCCAGCCTCTAACCACGGACGTGTCCGTCCAACACGCCCCGTGGGTATCCTTCTGTAAGTTTTTGATACTTGCAATCTGACCACGGGGTCGTGCCAAGTCAACACGGGCATGTGCCCAGATGCCAAGTAACATAAAAATTTGTTTTTAAACACGCTTTTACGCATTCGAATCAACCGAAAAAAAATTTTTTGGACACATTGAGGACAATGTGTAATTTAAGTGTAGGGGGGATAACTAACACTTTGAATTTAGCAAGTCCTAATAACAAGCGTTACACAAAACTCTATTGGAACCGCTAATCACCCCAAATCTTTTTGAAAATTTTCATTTTTTTACTTGTCTTGGTTTAATTTGGGAATAACAAGTTCTAAAAAAAGTTATGTTTTTACGAATTTACAACCGATAGCGTCGTGATAAAAAGAACTGAATAAGAAAATTATAAAAAGGGGCATAACAAATCTTTTTAAAATTTGATTATATATACTTGTTCATACTATAAACCCATTCTCACATTAAGTGAGTTTTGAGTCTTTATTGAGCATACATGCACACACCTTTAAACTAAACGCTCATTTTGTTTCTTGTGTGAATAGCCGCTTGGTTCTTACGACTCTAGAACTTGCCAAGACGATACATTCCCGGTCTTTACCAACTTAAACCCAACTAAGTAATTGACTGAGGCATTAGGACTAACCCATTTTTCATTCAAAAACATTATTTTCGTTTCTTTTCAAAATCTACCTAGTTAATCCCTTTGAGCCTAAACCCTTTTCGTTGCAAAAAACAGCAAGACAACCACTTACTAACCATTTTTCTTTCAAACCCATTTATTTTAGTGAAAAGCTCGGTTATCTTGTGACTCTAAAATATATATATATATATATATATATATATATATATATATATATATATATATATATATATATATATATAGGACAAGGATCCGTTAGGAACCACCCTTTATTGCGAGAACTGCAAGAACCAGTGTGAACACAAATAGTAATACCTAAAAAATAAAAAAAATACCAATTTTTTTTGTTTTTTAATATTTTTTTTTGAAAAATTCCCTATATTTACTCAACAATAAAAAAAATTTCAAAAAAAAAATTGAGTACCAACTATCCATGCACATGTGCATTTTCGTCAATTCTTTGACAAATTCCGTATATACATTACAAACGTTAGATAATTGTACTTTCATTCACACTACCATGTGTAACACACTACTTTTTACGTTACCAATATTAGCAATGCACATGTGCATCTATATATATCAACATGAAATAAGGTGTTTTGGTACATTAATTTGAATACATTTTCTCTTTCATCTATCATACCATCCAGAATACACTACCATGCACATGTGCATTTTCATCATTTCTTTGACAAATTCCGTAATACATTACAACTTTAGACAATTGTACTTTCATTTACACTACCATGTGTAATATACTACTTTTTACGTTACCAATATAAGAAATGCACATGTGCATCTATATGTATCAACATGAAATAAGGTGTTTTTGTACACTACTTTGAATACACTTTCTCTTTCATCTATCATACCATCCATAATACACTTCCATTACTACCATCCATAATACAATACCATTACCTCCTACCATTTATAATACAATACCAATACCAATATTTTCACTTTATTACATGTATATCAACACCGTTTATACCATCCAATCAGCATATTACATCATAAAGTGACAACTATAATGAACCCATCAACCACTAGATATAACTAAACAAAAAACATATATATGAGACTTCATCATTCAAAATCACAAACTTTTTTTACCAAAACACCGTATATAATGGTTATACATAATGATGCACATGTGCATTTAATGTAAAAGTGAGCGTATTATGGATGATATTGTAAATTAAAGTGCAATTGTCTACTAGTGATAACGTATTACTGAAGTTGTCGAAGTTATGATACATATGCACATGTTCATGGATAACTGTTACTCAAAAAAAAAGTTTCTTTTGGTAACGAAATATAACGATTTTTATTAAAAAAATATTAAAAAAAATTTGAGTGCTTTTTTAATTTTTTTAGATTGTATTTTGCAATAAAGGTGGTTCTCGCGGTTCTCCCGTAATAAAGGTGGTTCTCGCATGAACCTTACCCTATATATATATGTGTATATATATATATATATATATACACACAACCATAGCTCTTTCAATAACCAAACAAGTTCCTTCAAAAATCTTGTTTGAAAATGCTTGGTCCAAATAAATGTCACAAAAACTAAAAAGTTTTACGATAACTGATGCTTTTTATGCTTTTCGCCATCTTACTAACCACTAACCCAAAAATTTCCTACCCTTAACCCAAGCCTAACCCTTCTCAAAGTCCTCTTGATATTTACAAAGGTTTATAGTTAAAAAGGAGGAGGTTTGATTGCTTAGCAAACATATGGTAAAAGTAAGTTACAAACCGGACTCGAGTGATATCACAAAAATACATATTCGGCCGAGTGTTGAGTAATCTCTTGTAAGGTACGTGAACTTGTATATAAATAAATAGAATTTTAAAAGAGGCATGTTATGCCTAAATAAATAATTTTTCTTAAAAATATTCTAAATAAATCATGACGAATAGGATTGTAAATAAACTAAAAACAAAATTTAAATAAAGATCTTGGATTCCCAACACTCAAAGACAACCCACAAAACTTCTTCTCTACCTATTCCATTTGGGTGTGTAAGCCACATTTATAAGAGTTTTGCTTGAGGACAAGTAAAGATTCAAGTGTGGGGATATTTGATGTGTGCAAAATACAACATATAAATTACATCAACTGAGGCATAAAACTAACCCTTTTTTAGTACTAATGTTGGAAAAAACACGTTTCTTTGTTCCTTTTGTATTTTCAGGATCAAAAGAGCATAAAAGAACAAAAGAAGCAAATAAACAGCTAAAACCAACATAAATACAAAAAGAAGGAATAAAGAACCATGCCCGACCCCTCAGCAACACCCCAAAAGACAAAAACAAAGTTTCAGAAGACGACCACGGCCGTGTCCATCCAACACGGGGCGGTCAGACCTCACACTTCAAGACAAAACCTGCAGAAGCTTCTACACCCATCACGGGGCTGTGCCCAGGTCAACATGGGGCGTGGCCAACTGTAAGATTTGCATAATCCAGATAGTACAGTGAAAATATTGACCACAGGCCGTGCCCAGGGGACACGGGGTCGTGTGGGGCCCTCTGCTGACAGATGCAGTTAATGAAGAAAGAGAAGAATGATGGCCATGGGCCGTGCCCACTGGACACGTGGCCTCTGTTTTGACTACAAATAGGGGTGCTTGGTTCCCTTTAAAGGCATCCCTTGGCAAACCACTTGTCTCTCACTTTGCCACTACTCCACCACCACTACAACACCAACACCCACCACCATCATCCATCAATCATCTTTAGAATGTGTAGTAGTCTTGGGATCCAAGATAGATTGTAAGGGTTCTTGTCAAACAAAGGTCATGCTTGGCTAAATTCCTTACATCACTTGGTGAAGACTAATATTTTATGTATTACTTTTAGTTTTTAATCTTTTGGCATTTTTATTTGGGTATGTATTAATGACTTTAATAACTAGTTTCTTAAACTAAGCATTTCTCCATGATGTCATTGATTTGCTAAATGGGGTTAGAAGGGTGGTTTGGTAAAGTTCTTGTCTCATTGAGTGTATAGATCCTGCGAGGACTTGGTTCAAGCTTACTTGGGCTTCCTTCAATACTCTATGGCTATTTGATGGCGTGGCGCGAATGGCTTGAACCCCTCATATGTAAACTACTATTAAACCGGCTAGTTGGGATTGTATCCCTGCTGACTCAAACCACTTAGCCGAGGGTAACGTCACCTTCAAAAGAGGGGCCTACCACTTTTGGCATTAATAACTTACTTAATTATCTTCCAATATTCTGACCTTTTGGGATTGTATCCCTGCTGACTCAAACCACCGGGTTGAGGATAACGTCACATTCAAAAGAGGGGTCTACTACTATAACTAAGATAATCTCTTAAAAAGTCCGAAAGTACAAAAACTATCAAAGGATACATAAAAGAGAATTTAGAACCAAGTGATTCTATCTTGTCTATTAGTATTTTATTTTATTTATCTTTATGTTTTTAAAAATCTTTATCAAAAATTTAGATTGATTAGACGTTGATGACGAACTGGTATTAAAAGCTCTTGTGTCCTTGGACGATCTCGGTATCTTACCGACGCTATACTACGCTCACGATGGGTGCACTTGCCCAAGTGTGTGTTTAGTGTTAGTAGAATATCGTGTTTTATAAATTTAAAACTTGACTAATGCGTAAAATGAACCTAAAATGACAACAAAAATATAGTACGCTTAACGCACACCAGTAAGTCTCTTCGATGGTAGTTGATCTTATAGCTTAAACAAAGTCGGCGACACAGTCGGGGAGACCGTGGAGATACTTCTTGATAGCCTTCTCGGTAGTATCCACCTGACATGGGCAGATGAGGCTGAGCTTCTTAAAGCGAGCGGTGAGACTAGCATTGTCTCCACCGATTTGTTTGATACCCCAAAATTCATTTTCCAACTTGTGGATTCGTGCGGTGGGGCAAAAGTCGTTGATCATGAGCTCCTTAAGTTCTTCCCACGCGAGAGAGTAAGCTTCATCGTTACCGCACCTGCTGCGCTTGGCAGTCCACTAGTCAAGTGCACTTGACTGAAAGACTCCATTGGCGTTAACGATGCGGAGATTTTCAGGACATCCACTTTGCCTGAAAGTGACTTCGATCGAGTCGAACCAATGAAACATCTTGATTGGTTCATCTTTGCCGGTGAATGATGAAGGACTGCAGGCCTTAAACTGCTTGAAGATGAACCGAGATTTCGGATCATCGTTCTTGGAATCGACTGATGAGTTGCTGCTGACCGCTTGAATTTCGATGACAATTTGCACGATCACCTTAGCCATTTCCTTAGCTACAAGAGGGCCGATGTGTTTGTCGGTGTTGTTGCGTTGAGCAGTACGGCGAGTGTGAGATCCCATGGATGCCATTGCGAAAGAGAGATTTTGTAGAATGACACATAGGGAATTTAGACGAGATTCGATTATAATGGGTTTTTTTGTTTAAAAGCTTGCGCTTACCACATATACTTATTATTATTATTATTATTATTATTCACATAAGGCACAAAAACACGTAAGCACATAAGCACGTAAACACATAATCACGTAGGCACATAAGCATGTAAGCACATATTTTGCACGTATTCACCTTCTCTAGATCTTGCGTAGCGCACTATGAGATGCGAGGTAGTATAAGCGTAGTATAAGCTAAATAAGCGAGTAATACCGCATACGAGGACATTCGCGTAAGAGGGTTGAGCGTTTTAGTTTAGTTTGCGATTAATTAGCGTTTTAGATTACGAGAGTTGTGCGAGTTGTGCATATTTTCGTAAAAGCAAAAGCGATAAAACGAGAAATCGATAAAGTGTAAAATCCACAAAAATTAAACACATAATTAATAATAAAACTCGATGATGAGTAAAATGGGCGATTGCAGGCTTAAAACAATTTGGAACGTCCTGGGTTTTGAGACAGCGACTACCCAAAGTGATTCGAAAATTCTCTGAGTTCAGGCACACGATTTGGCCTAATAGACAAATGCTCTCGCCATACTACGGTTAACGGCATTTATCCTTCCAGTTACGTCGTGCCCCGAGTCATCGAATTAGTCGATACTTTGGTGAGATTAAAAATCGAGGAGTGCGATTAGTTACTAAGGTGCGGGTTTCACCCTAACTTAACAACTTCGTTCCATGTTTGTGGTTTTCACCGAACGCATCGGAAGTTCCACAGAAATAGAGGTGGAGATTTTTGTCAAGATGTGGATATCACTCCTAACTTAACGAAAGGATCTCGTGCAGTAAATAGTACGCGGAGTGAGTGATCTTATCAAGAGTTCTTGGTATTCACACCTAATCCCGACATAATCACTTGTTTGTGTTATACGAGCGTTTTCGAGCATGTTAATTGTGTTACCTTAGGAAAGGCATGTAAGCATTAAAGACAAGTAGTTTAAGTATTTAAGTCGAGGAGCGTTCTAATTTGGTACTTAGACTATAGACTAGGTCGAACATGGCAATTCTACCTAATTCCTTATAGTTATGGCTCTGATACCAATCTGTCACACCCCAACTGGTGGCGGAAACATCGGGGCGCGACACTAAGCGAACAGATTGCTCAAGAATTTCCACAACGACTATTAATGTGACGATATTTAATAACATCCAATTTCCCATACAATCTAACTAAACATTCACATTAAAAGTCATCTGGATTACATCATTCTCAAATAAAAGAGTTTGACAATTAGGTTTTTATTACAGGTTTCTAAAGACAATCCTAAGTCCAGTTGCAGCGTAATTCATTAACCTGTCACATACGTTAAAGTACAAGTCAATACAATAAGTAAAGGTGAGCATACAGGTGTAATAGCATAATAATAGTGATAAAGCGTTTCCGCATAACCAGCATGTACACGTAGAGAAAGTGAATCTAAGTAAGCTAACAATAAGGATACAAGCAAACCAACACGACTGCGAGGTGGAGTATGCGCGATACGTGTTCACAACAGCGAACACGCACATAAAGTGGATATGCGAGCCATAACAACCCCCGAACCGATCGGGTGCTGACTCCAAACTATAGTACTATCGTTACTAAGGGTGGTCTGCAAGTCCTTATCATTTACACATAGCAAACAAACATTCAGCGACTCACATATAATAGGCGAGAGTGGTTAGCGTTAAAAGAGTTTAGCGTTGTGTGTAACGTGTTTTGATATAGAGAATGTACGTAACACCCAAAAGACTCACAGTCGGTGCTCCATGAAGAAACACAAACTGTTGTGGATTGAAGAAGCGCTGGGATCAACATGTAAGCGAGAACATAGGTGCATCAGTCTTCCGAAGTGCTGAAACGGTCGAAGTGCGAAAGGGCAGTAGAGAAGTTTGGGCAAACTTGTAACAGAATTCAGGAGGTCAGCCAACTTCGGGCGAAGTTGTGCTTTGGCCTATGTTTGAGCACCAGTTCGGGCGAACTTCTACTCTAGCTTAGGTCAAAGCACAAGTTCGGGCGAACTTGTACTTTTCCTTCGGTTAGGTACAAGTTCGGGCGAAGTTGTACCAAATCAAGTGACAACTTCGAGTGATCTTGCCCTATTTGGGGCGAACTTGTCCTTTTTTGGTCCAAAATCGTGTGTTTTCACGTCGTTTGCTGAGGAAATCGAGTGCTCATCCCTCCAACCTTGAGCTACTGAGCAAACCATAGGCTGGAGAGGTCTTTGGGAGTGAGTCTTAGCCATTTTACAGGAACTCGAGCTAATACGTGCGAACTTGTGGGTTCATACGAGTTAGTCCAGTTCGTGCGAAGTGACTGTATCGTCCTTGTGCTTCCGAAACTGAGTTTCCGCTTGAAACAGACGTAAATTCGAATACATTTCAAGTATAGTGTTGACAATGCCTCGTTCCACTACTTAGTGAACAAAACTTATGTCGGTTAATCCGTTTTTGGTGTACATATTGATGCTTTAAACAGTTTTTTCTTAGATCTAGCACTTGGTGAGTCGAAATCATCAAGATCTCCAACTTGGGAAGCCAAAGCTAAGCCCAAAGCACTCGTTTAAGTGTAGATCTAAGTTAAAATAAGAAGTTTTAAAGAAAAAGATGAAGATTTTTATAAACAAAGAAGTTTTGATGAAAACAAAGGTAATCCTTGTGTAAAATCGTAGTGGAAAACGTTGTGGTTTTCATAAAACGAGTGGTTCTTACTTGGAAAAACAAGGAAATTCGGTTTTGGGAGCTCTGGAGCGAAGTTGCAGCAAGGAGAGCATGAATGGAGGTGCTGAGTATTTATAGTTGAAGGAGAAAATTTAGGTGGCTGGGATCAAGTTCGCGAACTTGCCACAATTCAAGCGAACTTGGCACAAGTTCGGGCGAACTTGTCCCCTTGGCTATGTTTTGTTTCCCATTTGTTCGTTGATTGCTTGTTTGGCGATTCGGTTCGTATTAGTTAGTTATGTTAAGCGTTTTGGCAAGGCGTTAAGCGTTTTGATAATACGATAATGCGATTGAGCGATTCGTGTGAGTGAGAGCGTTGCGATATCGAGTACAACCATAATTCGTAAAGCACACATAACACATAAATAACATAATGTAACATAATTAACCGCGATTTGAGTTTGCGTTCAAAGTTGTGAGTATTAAGCGATTTAATGCGATAAATAAGCGATATAATATGCGTTTTAAAATAGTTGTAAACCATTATAATAAATCTTAGAGTACAAACAGGTTTGAAACAGAAATAAACACAAATAACGGAATTCAGATAACAATCCGAAAGATCGGGTTGTTATACAAGTTATGCTCACTTTAGTGGAAAAGCACCATCTGTCCGAGAACTCGAATTTCAGTAGATTAATGGTGTTTTGAGAGGGATTAGAAGGTGTTTAAAGTGTGAGAAAGCTTGGAGGAAGGGTTGTATTTATAGGGGGAAGGTTGGAGGAGGTTGGGGAGTGTTTAATGAAGGTTAGAGGCCATTGGGTGAGTTTAGAAGGGTGGGATTCATGCCAAATTCGCGGCTGAGCAACAAACTGCCCGTCCAGACACCCCATGCGAACCGCAACCACGTTCCCATGCGGTCCGCATGGGCCGGGCAGGGCTAACAATTTTTTTTTTTTTTGTTTTGGTGGATTGGGCCTTGTCTTAGGTGTTTGTATAATACATGCTTGGGCCACATTAAGACCTCTAAGCATAACAAGTATGGTCTAAGGTTTACATAAGTACAAAACGAATAAAATTAAGTATAAACATTGAGTATAAAGTATGCACGAAGTGTGTTGGTTTATGTATTTGCAAGTATGATCATGTTTTCAAGTATAATGTATCAAGTGCACAAACATATGAATAAGTATAACATGTTTGGAAATAAAATGTGTTTCATTATGATTCAAGTCTCGAGATTACAAAGATTACAACGAAGAACGATTACAAGATACAAAGGTTTCCAAAAATAGAAATACAAGACTATCTTTCTAAATATGGAAAGTATGAAAAAGCGAGGCGTTATGCACACACTACCACGCAAAAAGCGTTTGATTGCGATTTCTATTGGCCTACGGTAGTTGAGGATGCGGTAGAATTCGTTAGGAAGTGCGATGCTTGCTAATGTACCGGGAATGTCTCATCCAAGAATGAGATGCCCCAAAATCCCATTCAAGTTCTCGAAATTTTCGACGTATGGGGCATTGATTTCATGGGACCTTTTCCCATCTCTGGCGGGAATAAGTACATCCTTGTGGCGATCGACTACGTTTCTAAGTGGGTAGAAGCTCAAGCTTTGCCTACAAACAATGCCCGAGTGGTGGTGAGATTCTTAAAGAAGTTGTTCACGCGTTTTGGTATTCCCAAAGCTATTATTAGTGATCGAGGAACGCATTTTTGCAATACCGTGATGGAAAAGGCATTAGAGCGTTATGGAGTCACTCACCGTTTGTCTACCGCGTACCATCCACAAACAAACGGTCAAGTTGAGAATGCGAATAGGGAGTGAAAAGAATCTTGGAGAAAATGGTAGGAAAGTCTAGGAAAGATTTGTCAGAGAAGCTTCACGATGCATTGTAGGCATTTCGTACCCCCTACAAAACACCTTTAGGCACCACGCCGTTTATGATTGTTTATGGCAAAGCATGCCATCTCCTCGTAGAGTTAGAGCACTGAGCGCTTTGGGCTCTTAAAACCGTGAATTTAGACAGGACCGAAGCGGCTAGGAAACGATATTTCCAAATCCATGAGTTGGAAGCGCTTAGAGATGCGGCATATGAGCGATCATGGAGTATCAAAGAAAAGTCGAAAGCTTTGGATGATCGGAGGTTGAAGGAGTTGAAGGAATTCAAAAACGGTGATAAGGTACTTCTTTACAATTCAAGGTTTAAGTTGTTTCCAGGAAAGTTGAAGTCGAAGTGGACGGGACCATACGTTGTGAAAGAGGTGTTCTCGCATGGTGCGGTTGAGTTATACGACGAAGCTACTAGAGGGTCGTGGAAGGTAAATGGCCATAGATTGAAGCATTATTTAGGTGGCCCCATCGATAAAACCGAGAAGGAGGAAACTCCACTCGAAGACATACCAAACAGCACCACTTATTGTCTTGAGTGAAAGCTCAAGTGTAAAGTTTGTACCGATTGTATTTTCGTTTATTTTCGATTATTTTTCGTAGCTAACAGTTGTTTTCGGTAGTGTGTCAGTCTTTGTTTTGTGTTTTCAAGTCAATTACAGGGATTCATAACCAAGGATGTGCGAGATTTGACGAGAGAACGAGGTTCCAGGTAAATTTCAGTGTTAGAAAAAATTTTGGGAATTGATTTTTGGGATTTTGGTTAACTTCAAAATTTTTTCGAAGGCATGAAAATGGCCAAAAATCAAAACTTTCTGTTAAAAATGGCTTCTGGCGGGTGGCGAGAGGTTTTGCCTCTCCTTTTCGCGGCTCACGAGAAGCCAATAGATGCTGACGTCAGATTCACGCTCGCGGGGCGCGACTAGTTTTGTCATAGGACTCGCGGCCCGCGAGTCACCTTACCTGCAGCCCCACTTCGTAAAAACCCCAATTTCCTCACTTTTTCCCTATCTTTCTTCTCGACAACCGCCGACACCCACTTCCTATTCACCAAATCTGCAACTCCACTTCACCTTTACACATTATCCCATCAATTTCCACCATCAAGCTTCATCCTTTCACCTTAGAACGGGATTTTCACGGGGGTTTCAGGTTACAACCGGATTTCTCTTAGTTTCTCTTGTCTAATTCAAATCCAATGTATGTTTTCTTGTAATCTTTGTACTATGGGTCGATTATTTCAGTTTTTATTTAGTTTAGGGTTAGATTTTGTGTCGGGTCTTGTTCTAATCTTGTGGTTGAGCATGTTTAGTGAAAGTATGAGGTTGCGGGTGGTTCGGTTTGGGTAGTTTAGCATAATGTCGGGTGCGAAGGTTTGGTGTGGTATGAATTCCTTGTGTTTTGCATAGGTTCGGGTTTAGTAACTTTGAGTCTTGGGATTCGGATTGGTAATTCTAGTGATAAAAATGCGATTTTTAAACATGTTTTGACCCATTTTCACTGGTTACACTATAAAGTTTTCAACTTTAATGCATTTTGAAACTCAATTTTGGTTTATCTTGGCACTTGAGGTTTAATTGAGGACAATTAAAGTGCCGAAAGGGGGTAGTGTACATTGAGTCGTGTATTTTGAGTCTCTTAGTCGTAAGTCTAGTTTGGTCATGGGTTTACTTATATGCACGTACAGGTACAAAACACTTCGCCCGTACTTAATCTCCATTTGGGCGAAGTTGTTTATAACTTATGATTTTGTAAACGGTAACCCGATTTTCGCTTTCAATTTATATTTTGCGTTTCAACCGTGAATGGAATGCTATACGGTTGTTTCCACTTTTCTAATTTTTTTTCAAAAAAAATAAAAATTTAAAAAATACCAAAAATAGTTTGTGACTACTAATGATCTGCTTTGCTTTGTCTTGTCAAAGTTGAATTGCCTTGCAGATGTTAGGTGTAGGTTCTTCGAGTAAGAGGGGTAGAAAGAGAGGGCCAACAGCTCGTCCTCAAGGAGTTCCAGTTGAGCCAGTGCAAAAGGAAGAGTATGTGTATTATAGGGAAGTAGATTATTCAGGACCGGGGATCCCACATGGTCAGAGCACTAGGATTGGGGATAGCCCATTGTTGCAGTTTGAGCTTAACTCGGGTGAAATACCAAAGATTGGGTACTTTGATTTCGGTAGACCTGCTATCGTATAGGAGGGCAAGAGTTGGGCAGTTGTTAGGTCCGAAGTTTAGAAGGGTTTTGGATTGTGACGCAAGATAGTATAAGGAGATCACCTTGGAGTTCCATTCCACGTTTTTTAGTACAAACAGGGTAATTTTAGTGAAAAGGATGCCGTCTTCTTTGCCTTGGGTAGGCGATCATATGAGATGACCATACCCAGTTTGAAGTGGCTACAAAATTTTATACGCAAGAGGAAGTGGAGACCGATGAGTTTAGGACGAGTTTGCAAGGGTGTTCAAGAAGGATCATCCACATAGTGTGCAGGTAGGTGAGCTAGCTAGGTTTTGGGGTACAATTTCCTGGATGCCTTATTTGAATAACATGGTTGCGAGTGATATCACTGACCCGGTTCTTAAATTTATTCATAAGATTTTGGCGGCCACCTTAGTGGGTAGGGGCCAAGGTGATAATAAGGTGAACCAGGTTAGTTTGTTTTGTTTGATGTGCATGGTATTTGGGAGACCCGCCAATTTGGAAACTATGTTTGCTTGGTTGATGAGGAGACCGTGGAGAGGTGGTTCGGGAGCGAGGATTTATTGTGGCCCGTATGTCACGTGGTTGGCAGAGAGTTTAGGAGTGTTTTCTAGGTATCCGGCTGAGAGGATGAGAGAGGGGTCGGCGCCATGTCTGATGAGGGTTACGGATCTTCAGTCTGCGGGTATTTTGACATATGATGACCCGCCAGCATGGGATTACATTCGCCAGGGGCCACAGGTTCAGCCCCACCAGGTTCAGATGCCGCTGCTACTATGCAGTCTGCCATACCGACACGCTATCAGAGGCAGACGACCCGCCAGGAGATTCCCGCCCGACAGCACCCACTAAGACAGCCCAGACCGTATCCGCTCATATTGGATTCGTTGTATGATAGGATGGAGACCAATTATGGGGATTTGTGTGGGTATGTGGATGAGCAGTTTAGTGGACTTAGGCAGTGTCAACGGAGGATAGAGGATGGCATGAGATATATGATGGAGGGCTTGTGTTTGGGTGTTCCTCCTTTCTTTAGACAGCAGGAGGCGGGCCCAGTGGCATGCATGGGGTGGAGCCTTATCATGTCTACTAGCAGGAAGAGGAGGAGTCGGAAGATGATGAGTGATGGAGACAGTAGCAGCATGTGCTTATGGTGTATCTTTTATTTTTACTTTTATGCTGTTTTTATCTGATTTGGTGTGTACTCCTAATATTTGATACTTTGTTACTTGGTCGGTTGGGTTGGGTTGGATTGATACTTTTATGTTTGGTTGAATGTTTGGAACAATATAATCTATCGTATGGTATGCTTTTTCTTTTATGATTATTTTGATAGCTTTGGTGTATATTTATGCCACTTCCGTTTGCGTGTCCGAGGAATAGGGGTTGTTTGCTGAGCGTATTCGGATTGGAGGGCATGTGTGGAATAGACTGGCACTTTGACAGTCTGACATATATTCAGCTGTGTCGTTTCCACTTGTATATTTGTATATATTTATTTATTTAGTATTTAGTTTTTAGTTGCTTTGTTAGGTAGTATGAGTCGTGTCTCGTTCTTGCATTAGGGACAATGCAATCTTTAAGTGTGGGGATGGGATATATAGTTTTTAGTGTTAGTTTGAGTCATAAAATTTGAAAAATACAAAAAAAAATTAAAAAAATCGAAAAAAAATAGAAAAAATAGAAAAATGTCTTTTGAATAAAGAAGTTTGCAAATAAAGAACGGAAAATGATAGAAACGATGGATTTTTGTTCGGGTTCAAATAATAATAGTATGAGAATAATATAGTCGAGCTTATGTCTACTTTGGGATATGCGGGTAGGCTCGACTTGGTTCTAGGTACCTTTGATCTTTAATACACCTTAATTGTCGGTTTGCTAGTGGGTACTCATCTAGGAAAAATGGGAAGTCGAAACCACCAAAAATAATATATAGAATGTTGTTATAAGCTAAAATTTTTAGAATTTTTGATCATGAAAAAAAATATAATAAGTGAGCTTCATTGAAAAAGTAGGCCAGGCGAATGTAATCTTCGTTGGGGATAATGACTCTGACTTAGATTGCCTCTATAATGGTTGAAAAGAAAAAAAATGCAAAAATTTACCGACGCCTAAGTTGTCGCTCTCGGGGATGGTGACTTTGGTTGAGACAGCCTCTTGATTAGGTAAAGTAAAGTTGAAAAAAAAAAGAAAAGAAAAGTTGATTTTAAATTCTTTGAATTTTGGTATAAAACGGTTGGGAATTGGGTCAATTATTCGTTCCCTTTGTTCTATAAGCTTGAGACGGGATTAGATGTGATGTGGCTCCTAGCATGAGACCCTAGGTAGACTGACCACATTTGAACTTAAATTGCATGATAAGGGCTTGGAACCGGGTTTGGGTTTAAGAGGACAAGTATACTTGCAATCGTGGCTAACATGAGTTTTGAATTTAATAAGTAATTTATACTTTTGACCCGAATATTTATCTGTCTCTGATTCGGTTTGCATAGATTCTTTTTCGAGGACGAAAAAAGAGTAAGTGTGGGGATATTTGATGTATTGCAAAATACATTAGTTTATCGTGTTCAGTTTGTACAGTTTTCATTAGTTTTAGTTTCGTTTTCAGTAGAATAGATTGTCTTTTGATCCAATAGCGTTTTGCAGGTCTTGTGCACTTAAAACAGCTGGAAAATGAGGAAAACAACTTGAAACACGAAAAAGTCAAGTCCTGGAACGGATTGGAAGGCTCGAGAGCTGAAACGGGTCGAAAATACTGGATTTTATGCTTCTGGCGGGCCACGACTGGCATGGGGGATTCTTCTCGCAGCCAGCGGGAGGCTGGTAGGTTGCTTACGTCACTAACACGGTCGCGGGCCGCGACCACTTAAGCCAAACCCTCTCACGCCTCGCGAGAGGGTGTTTTCGTCTGATATGTTCGAGCTGGGTAAGGGTTTAAGCTGCAGAAACATATATAAACATATTTATTGTCCTCAAAACCCTAAGCTATGAATTAGCAAGCATCTGGGTGAATTTGAAGCATCGGATCGCAGATTTTCAAGTGCTCGTAGCTGCCGGTTTAAGGGTTGAAGTCAAGGAAAGCATTCGGTTCACGTTTGTGTCATTCAGGTGTCTCCACTTTCGTCTTTCATCCTTTTACCATGTTTCGGTCGTTTGAATATACTTTGTTTGCGATAAATTTCATGACTTTGATTGGCTAGATCCTTTAAACTACCTAGACGAGTTGAATGATTGTTAAAGTTTCAATTTTTATTATGGATATTTGATATATGTGGATTTGTTTATGAATTGTAAAATACTTGTTCTATTAATTGGATGTGTTTGCGTACTTGATAGTGTTTGATTATTATTTATTGCTTTACACGAATCTTGGTGACGGTCTATATCACATAATAGAGTCATGTTAGGTTCTAGGTCTTGGTGACTGTCGATATCATGGAATAAATCTAGCATCTTTAGGGTTGAATGCGCAATAAACCTTAA
Source organism: Scalesia atractyloides (assembly GCA_947069175.1). Taxonomy (NCBI): domain Eukaryota; kingdom Viridiplantae; phylum Streptophyta; class Magnoliopsida; order Asterales; family Asteraceae; genus Scalesia; species Scalesia atractyloides. Next base: position 18,202,743 of record CAMTDV010000019.1, read on the forward strand.
AAGTAATAATTGGTAATCTTATAAAATCAAGTGTTCTACTAATCGTCAATAGCTGAAAGGTGCGAGGTTATTGCTAGGTCTAAATCATTAAACTGATAGGGTAGGAGCTTCATTAGGAGTAAACCTATTGGCTATTGTCTAGCAAGTCTAATCGAGAAAACGAGTCTACCCTTGGTTTAGATCTCGACAGGGAGTGAGCCTTGTAGGGTACTTTCATAAACCCATTAGTGTCTTGACAAAGAGTCTAATAACCGGTAATTGCAACAACCTCGAGGGTGCTATAGCGTGCTTTTGAGAAGGGTTAGATGTCCTATTAGATTCCCCGAGATGTGAGAATTTTATGATCCCGGTTCCACATTAATCAATATCCAGATAAAGTCATCACTAAAAACAATTAGGATTTGAGTGTAGGTAGTGTTTCTACCGTCTGAGTAAAGTCCAGGTTAACTCGTAATCTTTAGTTAACTTAGTTAATTTAGTTTAATTTTAATTCCTTTATTAGGAAGTTTTAGAAACCCCCCCCTATCAAACAAACAAATATTCAGTCCGTGTCCGTCATAGTCTAAATAGAGTCGTTAATGTAATTAATAGAGTCTCGTGGGTTCGATATCCGGACTTACTTAGCTATACTAGAGTCGATCGGTACACTTGCCGGTTAGTAGTTTAGTGCAGTTTAGTGAATCTAGAATTAGGTTAATTTAGTTCTTTTTATTAAACTACTTTTTAGAACATCAACAATCAAACCTGAAGCTAATGGGTAAACCCAAAACCTAACTCATTAAGGATAGGTTTGAGACTGATTTTTTTTTATCGCGGATTTGGGATTTGGTGATATACACGTTTACCCAACCTGATTACCCGATAAAGTGTACACGTTTACCCGATTGTATACCCTATATATTTTTAATCTAGATTATAACCCCGTGTATTACATGGGTTAAGTAATAAAAAATCAAATAGTTAATAATGAAGATTTAACAATTATTAAACGATATTTTTAAGACGCTTTTCTGATATCCAAACAAATTTTTGTGTCATTGATACATCAAAACTTGTGATGTTTGTCAAGTTTATAAACATGAAAGCATTTGAACCATCAACTATAAGAAAAACTGTACATCGACTTTCTCACGAGTTTTAACAGTCATGTGAACATACATTTAATAACCCAAGTTTTATTTAAATAATCGTGGTCTTAACTTATTAGTTCCAAAAAAAATTGTTGAAAGTTTCGTTTAAATAATAGTGGTCTTAATATATAGTTCTGAAAAATTTTTGAAATGTCCAGATTAGGCATATAACAATTAGCCAATTAGATAAACTTATAGCTACAAAATAATATTTAAATTAATTAAATAAGTATAAATTATCGGTAATTATTAAATTATATAACTTTAAATTTAAATATCTGGACGTGAGTTGCATCTTAAAAGGATGGTTGCTCGTTATGAAAATGCTCGATATTTGTTATAGTTATTAAGACATAATTTCTAACCTAATAATTAATATAAATAAATAATAAGATATTTTATGAAACTTTATCCGTAATTTCTTAAATGTTTGAAACATATGTTAAATTTAATAATAATTATCTACAATTAAGGAATTAAGATATAATTTCTAACCTAGTAATTAATATAAATAACTAATAAGATATTTTATGGAACTTTATCCGTAATTTTTTAAATGTTCAAAACATATATTGAATTTAATAATTTAAATAAAATAATAATTATCTGCAATTAAGGATGGTCTAGAATAATGACAAGTGTCCATTCATTGGTTTCTTTTATTATATACTATATAGAAGATTGTAATACATACCCAACATATATATGTGATACACCCATCTATCTACTATAATAAAAGAATACATCTTTGCCACATCATTTGATGATGTGGCATAGCTCTTAATCAAGATAATTCACAAAAAATGAGGGGTTTCAATTCCCTTACTCTTCCTTCTCCTTGAAACCGTGGTTTATATTTTAGGAAATCATAACTTTTCTCTCCATCAGTTTCAATCTTTCCATAGTTATGAAATCCTTCCCTTGCAAGCTGTATATTCAAATTATAAACCTCAATCTTTCCCATGTTTTGTTTCCTCCACACTACAATCTTTGTATCTACTTCATCTTTAAAAATTTATTCAGCCCTAAACATGAGAGAATCACAGCATCTTCCGATGAAAAAAACCCTAAATCTTCATATGAGCTTAATCATCACCGCCATAAAAATGGAGGTATTTTGTTAACTAAAGTTTTTATTATATTTTATCATTTGAATCTTAAAAAAATTACCCATTCTCGTTTAGATTGTAAAATGAGTATCACGTGGTCATTTTTATATAAACATCACCAGTTGAATAAGGATCTTACCATTCCAATTCCACGGACCCAGTTAAGTATTGCTAACACTATCTTAATAAATTCAATATGACCTTAAATACAATCCTTACTTTTAATATGAATTGCTTTCAAAACGTACTATCTACTGAAGCACTTCTCGAGAATGGTCAAGACATCGAAGAAGAACATGTTTTCCAATTTCATATATAAATATTCTATATGTAATTTAATATTTACTAAGTATGGAACATTTATTTTATTTAAAAGTTAATGTTAACACTGTTAAATAATATAATTTATTGTAAGATCACACTGTTGAGCGCCAGGGATATTAGCGAGGAATGATAAGAATGGAACATTTTTTTCATTCCAAGTTTTTTGTCAACATTGTTAAATATTATATAATTTACTTTGGGTAACTCGTGTAATACACAGGTACTTGAAACAACCCGTCTTCTCTCATGGTCAATTGTATGTTGCTTTATCAAGTGTAAAAAACACGAGATGGAGTCAAACTACTAATATTTGACAATAACGGCAAACCTACAGATAAAAGAACTAATGTGGTTTATAAAGAGATTTTCAACGAATTGTGATTATTACATATTCATGTATTTTAATTTGCAATTGTACTCTAATATATTCGTTTGTGTTTTAACGTATATAAAATCATAATATTAATGCCAACGGCGATAATAAAGATATTTTCTTTTAGCAGCCCGTAAAATTCATGGGATATTAAACTAGTTCTTTATACATATAGATATTTTACTTCGTATACATTGTAATTATTTCATACATTTTTATAGTGATAATATTAAATGTAACTAATTAGTAGTTACTTGATAGATACCCGATTGGTTTTGGGTCAAGTATATTGTATACCCAATATGTAATTTTTTTAAATTAACCGGTTTACCCGAAACCCGCAGGTATACCCGATACCCGATGATATTTACTCACTAGAAACCCAACAGTTTTTTGATGAGTTTGGGACAAGCTTATCTAACCGGGTTTGAGTTTGGGATTACCTAAACCCGTCCCATTTCCATCTCTACTTGAAATTATATGATGATTTAACTCTCATGCACGTGTAATATGGTAAAAATAATGATCAAGTATGAATATAAATCGTTCGTTTATAGGTTAATTTTACAAAAATATTAAACATTTATGTCACCGAATTGAGAGGTTGATCTAATGATAAGAATTTAGTAAAATAGTATTCTTATTAAATAATTATACCGCTATTCAAATATAACATTGTTATACTTCATATTGTGCAAGAAGCTGCCAAGAAACAATATGGATTGTTGAGGAATGAGATTCAAAACAATCACCTTGTAATAAAAGAAACAAACAAGATGTCTTACCATTATCAACTTTCTTTTCGAATCCATAAATATCAAGACACTATGAGTCTATGATATGCTCGTACCATTAAGAAGCACTTAGTTGTTCAACTAAATAAATCCTTGGAGTATATGTAAGAATTACAATAACAACATATTACAGCCAATGATTATTGAATCAAACTGAAATTTTAGAAAAGAAAAAAATCATTATCCATTTATCGGTTACTACTATTCATAAAATAACTACATTTTCTACTGGAAAATTAACCTAAAGTACATTTTATATGGTGTACTTATGATTAACTACCCTTTTTAAACATTATATTCATATATAATTTAATGCATATAAGAGGTAAATATCGTTCTAAAAAATATATAAGAGGTAAACATCGGCGAAACAAATACTTTTCACTAAGAATACCTTTAAATTGAATTTTGGTCGGTTAGAAGGTTAGCTACTAGCACCTTTTTGTTCGACCCGTTTAGTTAAACATATATTTTTAAGAAAATAACAACGTTAGATACCTCATTAACATCAAATTTAGTCTTTTGAAATGTTACCAGACCCGAACACCCTCTAGTTCAAGCCACGAGTTAAACATTCACTTGGCTATTTGGTTTATCATTAAAGAAGCAAAGAGGACAAATGTATCCCACAACAGTGATATTGAACATGGATTTTGTATCAACGGGTAATAAGTGTACATGAAGTGGTCCGCAACATTAATGGGTGATAACCATTGGTCCCAAAACAAGGTGTGGCACATTCCATTATTTCTTTCTTCCTTCAAATTTAAGGGAAGCATAAAAAGAAATGTGAGTGACATGTTTTATGTGACTAGGAATTTGCCAGTGTATTTTTATGTTCGTTAATATGGTCTCACAACAAAACTAAGATATTTGATATCTTGTAAATTAAGGGTGTTAATGGGATTGAATTTCGGTTTATGCATGTTTATTCGAATTATAAAATTTTGAAATAAATGTCTATTCGAATTAGAATCAAAAAACTTGATATGATTAGAAAATTCAAATTCAGATTGATTCAAATAACCGGAATTATCAGAAATGTACATAAAAATCAAAGTAAAACAAGTGAATAATACATAAAATAAAAATTAAAGTTTATGTATTGCTTTACTGGTAATTTCATTGTCGTGTTAACGGTCGGGTGGGTTGCCGGGGTTTCCTCAGAAGTGGTGGTGGACGACTCGGGTTACTTTCGGGAGTACTCCGTTTGTCCAGTGGGTACCCCGAAAGTACTCAGGATTGATTTGTTGACCGTTCAAAAAAAACACCGAGTCGGTTCAAAAATCACAACTCTGAATTTGATTCAGATAATGAAGGACCCGGTTCAAATACCTAAAGTCGATTTGTTACTCAAATTATGTTTGGTTGGAAATTTAGATTTTTTCAATAATTGAATAATGAACACCCTTCTAAAAAATAAATAATCTGATCGATTGTACAATTTAATTTGTTACTCACATGTGGTCATATCCTTTTAGTTCCAAGGTGGAATCCGGTACAAATGAATTTAACGTGAGAAGCGTACTAATAATTAGTGTAGTTATTATTATTTTATAGTTTTATACTATATTAATTCCAGAGTAATAATAACTAAATTTATCATCCGACGTAATGTAGCGGGAGATTCATTAGTTATATATTATATTAGATAAAAGACAAATGTTTCTTACATGACTTTGAGCGTGTGTGTAAAACAGATAAAAGAATAACTAAGTCGATCTCTGAGTCGTGCGTTGCCATAGACCTATCGAACGGGGAAAAACAGACGCGCTGCAACGGGCCTGTCAAACGGGAAAAATAGATAAAAAAAAAGTTGAACCCCACACGCACTATAGTGTAATAGACTAATAGTAATTTATCTAATGTTAACATGATTACTCTAGTTATTTGTTTGCTTCTTATGTGAGGTTTATTTGTATTTGATACTAGCTAACACTTAGATCCATAGATTTATTACGTCACTAGTGTGATTCGCCGCACGTTGCGACGGACATTCAGTCGGTATCGTTTTGGTTTGTTACAGCAACGCATGTATGATACCAACACATGACATAACAACCGAAAAAGATACATCCAAAATTATATATACACATGTTTTATAACGATCGAGAACCATAAAACGAATAACAGTGCTAATTTAGATAATAACGAATACCGCTACTGCTGACCAATTCTGTTTGGGATGACATCGGACGTTATCGATTCGGTTCATAAAGCATTAACTACATTGTAAAAATAACGAAAAGAGTAATCCGCATCAATTTATATAAAAATCAACTTTTATCAAAACGTAAATAAAAATAAACATGTTGCACTTTTATCTGGACGTAAATAAAAATAAGAAATTTTGTATTTAAATGAAAATATTGTATTTAAAAGAGTTATAAAAGAAAAGAAAATAAAACATGCTTAAAAAATTAAGATAATAAAGTAACAATAATGTTGATTTCATTGAACTTGTTAATTTTTGCGGAGTGCGGTTTCTCGTTCGGAGTCTGGAGCTTGGTAGGCAAATGGTGTAGAATAGACCGATTTTTGCATTTGATGTTGAAGATTTGCTTTTGTTACACAAGTTCGCATCAGGTTCTAAATGGGGCAAAAAGATCATCCGGGGCATTGTTAACAATGATTTCTTGCTGGGCCATTTGGAAGGAACGGAACAATAAGATTTTTGATGGTGGCACTCCTAGTGTAGTCGAGGTTGTTGCGAATGTTATGTCGTTATCGTTTTTATGGCTTAAAAGTCGGACTAGGTTTAAATCCCTTCAATGGAAGGATTGGGTGTGTTTTCCGTTGTATATATTGTAATGTCTTTGTGAGGCGTTCCCTGTTCTGGGAGCTCGTTCTCATTTTCTAATGAAGGTTTCTGTTAAAAAAAAAATTGAACTTGTTAACTATAACATTGTATATAAAGTTTTAGTTTCAAATTAAATTAAAAATAGAAACTAAAAGAGGGACTATTGCCCAAATTAAAAATCCACAAAAAGTTGTGGTAAAAAATAAATACATTAAAAGTTACATGTAGCTAATAAGATGTGATTTAATATATACTAGGTTTGAACCCCATGTATTACACGGGCTGTATAAAATGTAATTTTATATAATATATAATAATAAAGATATATTTTAATAAACTCGTGTATTGCACGTGTTGAATAAAATTATGAAATACAATGATTTTATGTACTTTCACGGCTATTTTTTTATTCAATTCATAAAACACTTGTCCCCAACTTGTATTCAAGAGAGTTTACGGTACAAAAGGTGGAGATTGATTCCCATGTTTTTATATATTTCATCGTTTTATGATTATACCATAAAATGGAGAATTAAATTCTCTTTGAATGGAGTATAGAATTGTTATATTTAGAAATCTAAATGTTGATGCAATGTGCGATAAATGATGAGTTTAAACCAATTAATACGCCTAACATTACAAAGGTGAAACTAAGTCATCTAAATTTGACATTTGAAAGAATTTTGCGACTATAATGGAGAGTTCAAACCATTATAGCGATGCATCTAAACATGTGACAAATGGCACTTTTCAGGTAATTTCCGTACAATATAAATAGTAAATTGTGTCTTAATGATTGTGTACGAATTAAACAATGAAATAAATGAATTCATGATGCATTACATATTGCATGACTACTTATCATTATTACATACAACATGGTGTGGTTGGATTGGTTCACGAAACAAAGTTAGCACGGTTATTAGATGAACTGGTAGTACTAGCATGGGTTCAATACTCACTCAGACATGATGTTAAGACACAGATTGAGCCCCGGGAACAAGGGTTACACTAGTATGGTATGTAGGAAAGTTGGGATCCTAAAACTGCCTTCCGAATGATGATTTAAGTGTCAGAAAGTGCCCGAAACACACTAAAACTGCAGAATTCTGTATATTTCAGCAAAATTCAGCAAGTTAACGTTGGAATATAATGCTGAAATGAGGTTAAATGGTCCAGAATACCTTCCTAGGTGTTTGGAATCAAAACCATCAAAAAGGGTGCTTTGAAACACATTAAACTACGCTATTTAGCACCTTAACGAACCGGTAACCAAACAAACAACCGGGCACTACCCGAAATACCAAATTTGGACTAGAAGCATTGTTTTAGTGTCATGAAGCTATTTATGGTCACTAAACATCATAACACATTTTAAAACACCTAAAACACATAAACCCTTAACTTCACACTTTGAATCCTAACTAAACTAATTAACTAACAATTGAAATGCAACCATGACCCCCCCTCCCTTAATGGACGGTTACAAGGGTGGCCCCCACCCTTGATTTTCCTGAATATTATATGTGGATATGTTGTGTTGATACTAAACATAAGAACCAAAGGTTAAGCACTTGTTGGAGGTTAAAAGAGCATGAAGATCAAGGGATGAACACTTAACACCTAAACTCACTTCTTCTTCCCTTCTTCTTCTCTTGTTCTAGGCCCCAAACCCCCACCATATCACCACCATTGTCAAGCCATTTTCAAGCAATCTAAGAGTATCCTAAGGTGTATCAAGGCTACATAGGAAGCTTGCAAGAAAGGAGACTTGAAAGACCACCTTGTGGAGCTATTAAGCATCACTTTTCTTCTTCACCTTGCATCTTGTTCTTCCCTAGCCATTGTGCTAATAGTAAGCCCTCTTGATCTTGTTTTTACTTCTAATATTTGTGGTTAAAGTATAATGTAACTTGTTAATCATAAGAATTTCAAAGAAACATAAAGATGAACATGAACATAAAGCTTAAAGACATGAAGATCAAAGTTGTTTGTGTGTATGTAGTAAACTTGTTTGTTGATTTCTTGTGTATATGATGTAGATCATCATACGAAACTTGCTAGGTGATGATTAAACACAAGATCTAGCAAGTGTAAGGATGAATCTTGTGAAGTTAGTAGTAATCATCCTATATGAGAGTCATGAACTTGAAAATGAAGTTGTTTTAGAGCATGATGGTTGTTTATACATGTTATATGTCTTGAAAATGGATGATTTCAAAAATGTTTTTCTTAAGAAACCAAAGTTACTTGCAAGATTTACAAGATCCTCATTTTTATTGAAAGTAATCATATTTGTAGTGTTTAATCAAGTATAGGAATATGTTGTTAACAAGAAAAATTCAAATGAATGATTTTTAGAAAAATCATCTTGTAAGTTGTGAAGGACTAGATCTTTCAAGAAAGGGATTTACAAACAAATAACCACACTTTAAAGGGTAACTAAGCTTACTTAACAACATACTAAGTTACTACAAAATTTTACAAAATTTCAAGTTCATGAAGTAATGTAAATTGCATGATTTTGGCTCATGGTAAGTCTTGAATGATATGTTGATGAATGATGATGATTTTAAAAGAAAATAATATGCTTGTTAAAGCATGGAAACCTCCATTTTTAAGGGGAAACTATGGCAAAATTTTTATAGAAATTAAACACTTAGAGAAACATTTTTAAACAAGTGTTTACAAGTAATTTTGGTCATGGTTTTAATATAAAAAGTTTGCCATAATTTTTGTTATAAAAATTATGAATATTGGAGGTTGATTTTTGGTAATAAAAATGGCTAAGTATATATCTAGGAAAAGATATAGATTTAAATGTCACAAATTGTGTGCTAATTGTCTATTGATTGTATTAGTTATTAAAATTAGGGACTTGAAAATAATACACGATACCAAAATACTAAAAATTGTAACATAAAGATGTTACTAAAACTCCAAAAAATGAATATATAATTTATACCCAAATAGTGAACAAACCGAACAATGGACATTGGACTATATATATGTATATATTCCGGAAATAAATTCGCTACTTGACAAATGTGATAAACGGTAATTTTGAAACCGAAGAAGCGGTAAAATATGAAATTTTACAACTATTACAAAATATATATCATATTTTGTCAAAATAGAAAATTATATTGTTTTGAAAGATGTATTCTCTTAAACAACTCAAAAATATACTATTTGGTGAAACTATATTATTTTGAAGGTTATATTTTCTTAACGATTCAAAAGGATATATTATTTTGGGTGAAAACTAGAAATACACGTTTCTAAGTTTAATCTTAAAAAATATATTATTTTTAAGAAATATATATATATCTATATTATATATATATATATATATATATATATATATATATATATTGCCAAGTAAAATTTATGGATATTTTCTATAAAATACTCTTAAAATACGTCTATATTTTGAGAATATAAAGTTGGTATTTTTGTTTGTACAAAAATGACAATATGGAAAATACTTAATGAATACAAGAGAAACGTATTCCTATACGTATAAATATATACCGGAATACGCTACCAATACTTGGTAAAATACACAAATACAAGTATACTTATACTTGAAGAATATGTATGTGAAAAGCATATGATGAAACAAGTTGAAAATATATTATTATAACAAAACAAGTCTTAGATAAATAAACAAGACTACAAGTCATTACACGACCTAAGTGTCTAATAAAACCTAACACGTGTGTAGGTTGTAGTACGACTTGAGGATATCTTCGTTGATTACGCAAGATCACAGACGCAAACTAGTGAGTTCATGTTCCCCTTTTTACTTAATGTTTTTGGTTTACAACTTTCGGGGAAATACATGTTAATAACGGTATGATTGAACTATGGAATGAACTCTTAGATCATGTGAGCATAGGCTGCAACTAAGGCGCCATTAATCCTTTTGAGGACCAAGGAACAAAGGTTAGATCTAATGGGTACACGGCAAGACATCATGATCTGGTGTTCCTTTGTCCCGATTTGGCTAACACCGTCGTTAAACGACTTGAGTTTTATCTTGGGGGTCTGGTCCCTGAGATCCAGGGCATGGTAATGTCTAGCAACCCTACAACGGAGCAACAAGCGATTAGGCTGGCACATAAGCTCACTGATAAGGCGGTGGAGCAAAGGAAGTTACCACCTAGTGGTGCAACTGAAATTATCCCTGATAACAAAAGGAAATTTGAAGACTCACTTGCTCGGCAGTCTTCATCAGCCCAGCCACAACAAGGAAACCAGAAGCGGTCCAACAACTTCAACAACAATCGGGGTCACAAAAATCAGTCTGCCAACAACACCCAGAACTCGAGCAGCTATACGGGTCGAAAGCCACAATGTAATCGTTGTAACCTCCATCATCACGGCCCTTGCGCCGGAAATCGCTGCCAACGATGTGGCAAAGCAGGACACGCGGCAAAGGATTGTCGCGGGGAGATTATGTCATGACAGAATCAGAACCAGCACCAGGATCAGCAGCAGGGTAACAACCGGGGATGCTATCAGTGCGGTAGCACTGCCCATTTCAACCGAGACTACCCGCAACTTCGCAACAACAACAATGGTGGGAATAACAACAACAACAACAACAACAATAACAACAACGGCAACAATCGAAATGGTGGCACAGGAGGTGCCAAAGGACGTGCATTCACGCTAGGCCGTGGAGAGGCCCGAAATGACTCGAATGTGGTCACCGGTAAGTTTCCACTTAACGATCATTTTGCTAATGTACTTTTTTATACGGGTGCGGATAAGAGTTTTATATCTGAGTCTTTTAGAAAGAACCTAAATCTCACACCTAAACCCCTAGAGACCCCTTACGTCATAGAACTAGCCGATGGGTAAATCTCACACCTACCCATCTAGTGGCCGGCTGTCAACTTAAACTCGCGGGTCACACCTTTACCATTGATCTGATGACAACTACCATGGGTAGTTTTGATGTGGTAGCCGGAATGGACTGGCTATCCGACGTCCGAGCTAAAGTTCTCTGTTTCGAGAAAGCTATCCGTATTCCGCTCTATAATGACGAAGTCTTGATGGTGCAAGGGGAGAAGGCAGGCGTCGTCACGAACATCATCTCTTACATGCAAGCTCAGAAGTATCTTCGGAAGAAGAACTCTTTTGCTTTGCTCGCACTGGTCACCGAACAGTCTAAGGACCAGAAGCGGACTGAAGATATCCCCATCGTCCGTGACTTTCCCGATGTGTTTCCAGAGGAGTTACCTGGTCTTCCACCACATCGACAAGTAGACTTTAGAAATCGAATTGGCAAGCCATGCGACTCCTATCGCCAAGGCCCCATACCGCTTAGCTCCAACAGAGCTGCAAGAGCTGTCTACCCAACTTCAGGAATTGTTGGAAAAAGGATTTATCCGACCCAGTACTTCGCCATGGGGAGCTCCGTTCCTTTTTGTCAAGAAGAAGGACGGGACCTTCCGCATGTGCATCGACTACTGGGAACTCAATAAGGTTACCGTCAAGAACCGATACCCATTACCTCGCATCGACGATCTTTTCGACCAGCTTCAAGGGTCAAGCTACTACTCCAAGATTTATCTACGGTCCCATTATCACCAGCTACGCGTCAGGGAGGAGGATATCTCCAAGACGGCATTTCGCACTCGGTATGGCCATTACGAGTTCTTGGTCATACCCTTCGGTCTCACCAATGCACCCGCGGTGTTCATGAACCGTGTGTAAGCCGTATCTCGACAAGTTTGTCATCGTGTTCATCGATGATATACTCATCTACTCTAAGGGTGAAGAAGAACATGCTGAGCATCTGCGGTTATTGCTGGAACTACTTCAACAGGAGAAACTATATGCCAATTTGAAGTGTTATTTCTGGATTCGGGAAGTTCAGTTCCTCGGCATATCGTGAATGAAAAGGGTATACACGTTGATCCCGCCAAGATCGATGCTATCAAGAACTGGGAAGCACCCAGGACACCGACAGAGATCCGCCAATTTTTGGGTTTGGCTGGTAACTACAGACGTTTCATCGAGGGATTTTCCAAGATCGCACAACCGCTTACCACTCTCACTCAGAAGGGCACCAAATATGCTTGGGGTGACAAACTGGAAGCAGCATTTCAATTACTGAAGCAGAAGCTTTGCAGTGCGCCCATTTTGTCCTTGCCAGAGGGGACAAATGATTTTGTGGTATATTGTGATGCTTCCATTCAGGGATTGGGATGTGTGCTCATGCAACGTGATAAGGTCATCGCGTATGCATCCCGACAGTTGAAGGTTCACGAGAAGAACTACACGACACATGACTTGGAATTGGGAGCAGTTGTGTTTGCACTTAAGATTTGGAGACACTATCTATATGGAACAAAGTGCACAATCTACATGGATCACAAGAGCCTCCAGCATATTTTTGACCCGAAGGAGTTGAACATGCGACAGCGTCGCTGGGTCGAACTCCTGAACGATTATGAATGTGCCACTCGGTATCACCCGGGTAAAGCTAACGTGGTAGCTGATGCCCTCAGTCGGAAGGAGCACTTGAAACCTCGTCGGGTACGAGCACTACAGTTCACAATTCATTCTGGATTACCCGAACAGATACGCGACGCGCAACTAGAAGCAGTTAAGGAAGAGAACATCAAGGCCGAATCTGTGGGAAAAATGGAACATGATTGGGAAGTGAAACCTAATGGTACCCGGTATTTCATGAATCGTATATGGGTACCTCTCTACGGAAACCTCAGAAAGCTAGTTATGGACGAAGCTCACAAATCCCGATACTCTGTCCATCCTGGTTCGGATAAGATGTATCAAGACCTTAAGGCCGCGTACTGGTGGCCCAACATGAAAGCGGATATAGCCACCTACGTGAGCAGGTGTTTGACTTGTGCGAAAGTCAAGGTGGAAAACCGGAAGCCATCAGGGCTACTTCAACAACCTGAGATCCTAGTGTGGAAATGGGATCAGATCTCGATGGACTTTATCACTAAACTTCCGCGAACTCCGGGTGGTTGCGATACTATCTGGGTAATCGTGGATCGTCTAACTAAGTCTGCACACTTCCTAGAGACCAAAGAAACAGATAAGATGGATAAGTTGACTCGCATCTACATTAAGGAAGTAGTTTCTCGGCACGGGGTGCCAACGTCCATCATTTCAGACAGAGATGCTCGTTTCACGTCCAACTTTTGGCGGTCACTTCAGAAAGCGTTGGGTAGAGCACTGCTTATCACCCTCAGACGGATGGTCAAAGTGAAAGGACCATTCAGACCTTGGAGGACATGCTTAGGGCATGCGTGGTAGACTTTGGGAACAGTTGGGAAATCCATCTGCCTTTGGTGGAATTCTCATATAACAACAGTTACCATACGAGTATTCAGGCAGCACCGTTTGAAGCATTGTACGGTCGCAAATGTAGATCACCGGTCTGTTGGGCAGAAGTCGGTGACAGTCAACTCACAGGTCCTGAGTTGATACTTGAGGCTACTGAAAAGATTGTGCAAATCAGAAACCGCATGGCAGCGGTACGGGGTCGACAGAAAAGTTACGCTGATCAACGACGCAAACCGCTCGAATTTCAAGTAGGTGACCGTGTCCTACTGAAAGTGTCACCCTGGAAGGGTGTAATTCATTTTGAGAAATGAGGCAAACTAAATCCACGGTACGTAGGCCTAATTGTGATTTCGAAGCGTATCGGGCTCGTAGCTTATCAGTTAGACCTTCCTGCTGAACTCAGTGGAGTTCACAACGTTTTTCACGTGTCCAATCTGAAGAAGTGTCTATCAGATGAGACCCTAGTCATTCCATTGGATGAGCAACTGCATTTTGTGGAACAACCTATCGAGATCATGGACCGTGAGATCAAGACTCGAAGGCACAGCAAGATACTGATCCTCAAGGTTCGTTGGAACTCTAAGCGTGGACCGGAGTTCACGTGGGAAAGAGAGGACCAAATGAAAAGCAAATATCCACACCTTTTTGCAGCTGAGCAGCAATCTGACGTTACCGCCAACTGAAATTTCGGGATGAAATTCTTTCAACATGGGGATGATATGACAGCCTGGGATTTACTTGTACCATTCTAACAAACTGAATCTTTGTGCGTTGCATTCTAAGCCGCGTTTACTCTGAAATTTCTTTCAACATGTGGATAATGTGACATCCCGGCTTTTCAGGTATCTTAAACGCGCTACTTTATTGTTATTCATTCCTACGTTGATTTAATTCGGAGAATTAAATTACAAGCTCACAATAACTAGGCTAACTTTAGTATTTAGGGAATACACAATGTTTGGAAATTATAACGGGTTGTGTCTAAATTACGTGCTATGTGTTATTAGACGTTTGTGAATAATTGCCGAGTCGTATTATGTGTAGTTATTTATCAGATTATAATGAACGGTTAGTAAATTCTATTTATAAGCCGAACCGAACCAAGCCTGTGAAACATGCGACTTCGTGACCAAGCAAACCCAACCCGCCACCCACACCCCCTTGCGGCCCACACTTCCTTGTGGCCCATCCTTGCGGCCCAAACTGCCCCCCTATCGCGACCCCCCCTCTTATATTATGTATACATGCATGTTGTGGAAAAAAAACAAAACCCTAATACCCTAGTGAAGTCGACGGCAGCCCCCCCCCCCCTCTCTCGGTCGCGCAAACTCCACACCCCTCGGATCGATTCCAAGCTTGTCCCGGTTCGCTAATTATCATCGTTTCAAGGTTAGGGTTTAATTGTATTGCGATTCACACTAGGTTTTGTGTAATCTTGATCATGATTATGTGCTTGTATGATTATTATTATGAAAAAGTGTTGTGGTGTATGATTAGTTAGGATGAATATGCGAATCTTTGCGGTTGTGATGATATGTTGAATATTAAAATCGTAGGCTGCGTTTTATCGATAAAGATCATGATATATACTTAGGGTTTGCATGAATATTGATATATTAGATGGTATTTGACAAGTTAACCTGATGTTAATCAATACAACTAAGCGTCATGGCCGTTTACACATGTTCTAATGCGATAAAGTCGAAAACAATAAGCTGATTGACATTTACAGCCAACTTCAGTTAGCTGTAACCTGATCATTATTTATTGAAAAGTGGATTTTCTGAAGCCTAAAACGTGTATTTTTGAAAAACGCTTCAAATGGCGCCAGATTCATATTTTTCTGAGGTCGTTTGCTATTTTTAAATGGTCATTTAGTGCAGCAACTGAAGCTGTGTAAATTCTGCAGAATTTGCAGGTTGTTTAACGAGTCGGATCTCATCGTCTGTATGGGGTTAGGTCACGAAATCTGGACAGTAACTGGAGATGGGAATTTCCGAAAATCTCCCACTAGAATTTCGTTAATCGGATGAACGATGATTTTTAAATAATTTTTCTCGTGGACTGCAGTCAGAAAGCGACGAATCTGACTGCAGTCTAGTATATAAATGTTTATAGATAATTGGTAAAGATTTAGGATTTGAAAATTTCACACAAAATTCTACAGTCTAATTGACATCTCTTGTAAAACAATTGGAATTTTGGGAACATTGGAACTATTTTATAAAAATCCTCGAAAACAGCCCAGTTATGAGCGTACAAGCTGAAACATGATAACTTGCGTTTGTGTGTACCTAAGGGTTGTATGAGTTAACCTGTGTTTATGACAAGTTGGTTTGATCGTTATTTTGTATGGTGATACTTTGTATGCATGATTATGGTTTCGAATTGGTTATTACGTGTGCCGTACTGTGTGTTAGTTATGCGTAGGGTTTTGTGCCAGTGTGTTCACACACTAACTTTGAAATCGGTTGACATGTTAGGACGCGATTAGCGGTTCCATCATTTGCTTCTTTTGCGTTATTCTAACCGAGCAATTTAAGGTGAGTTCACGGCCCCTATTTTATCCGATTTTTGAACAACAGGGGGAGAAACATGTATACGCTCTACAACTCTATCTTTTACGTTAGGCGAAATTAACGTCGTTCACTATTCGGTAACTAAGTTAATGTTAATGTATGTTATGGTCACTAAGTAGCTTTATCACGGAAGTCCCCAACCAACTCTCGGATCGTTAGTATTGGGTTAGATAGCGGGGAAATTATAGTAGTACTACTGGGCCCGACAAGCCCCACTCGAGCTAGTCGCGCTAGCCGACCGGGAATGGTCAACGGTGATTAATTTGGCCTAACTTTCACCATGGTCAGTGATAGACCTGGCAACACAGAGGCAACAACGGTCAGCTTCGATCGCGAACTCTTACGTGACGCAACTTTAGACTCGCTACCTACATGAACTTATTTACGAACCAACCTTATTATTCCAGGTTAGGAATAATGGAATTATGTCGTTATCCCGAGTTAGGGATAACGGGGGAAAACAATCTTTTAAACCGAACTTGTGAACTTATAAAAACCTATGAACTCACTCTTCTTTAATGTTGACACTTGTTTCTTTGCATGTTTCTCAGGACGCTGGGAGCGCTAGGTGCACTTACTTGCATTTGATCAAGGCATTTTTATCGAGTCTTTATTTACGTATAATATTTGGGATTTTGGTTTTGGCGTTTATGTTGGCGCCCGTTACTTTATTTTAATGCTTCCGCTAAACTTTGAAACCTTAAAATTTTGAAAATGACTATGCATGTTTACAACAAAAGTTTTTGGAAAACGTTTAAATAAATCATATAGAGTCGTTCGACATTGCTAGTGTCTGAGATTCTGGTTTGATCACACACCTCGCGGTAATACTCCGCAAGTGGAAATTGAGGGTGTGACAATCACAGACGCAAACTAGTGAGTTCATGTTCCCCTTTTTACTTAATGTTTTTGGTTTACAACTTTCGGGGGAAATACATGTTAATAACGGTATGATTGAACTATGGAATGAACTCTTAGATCATGTGAGCATAGGCTGCAACTAAGGTGCCATTAATCCTTTTGAGGACCAAGGAACAAAGGTTAGATCTAATGGGTACGGGCGAGCCCCACTCACGGTCCATGGGTGACCACTTAGAGTGATGTTGCGTCCACTGTCGAGGGTTCGACACTTAAATTGCCTACGTGGGTTGAGTACCTCCTATGTCGTCACACATATTAATGTCCTTGCAAAACATTAATGATCAACATGTTCATAGACGTTTACATACCTACTTTTGATACCGAAATATTCAAATGTTTTTGAGATTCATTTGATGCACATATACATAAAACACATGAGCTCGCTCAACTTTTGTTGATGTTTTCAACTTACATGTATTTAAGGAAATTAGGCGGATCTTGGTGCGGGCGTTCAAGCAAGCTTTTGAATTTCAAGTAACGATGTCATCCACTTTTGGGAGGGTTTGATCATATATCTTATCCTTGATAAGATATAGGATGCAAAGCCTCATAAGTCTAAACTTTTGTTAAACAAGTCCTTTATGGAACTTTAAAACGTATGTTGGTTGTAACTTAAATTAAATATTTGTGATGGTTGGAAGTTTGAAACAACTTATGGTTTGTAATATGTTGAACTTATGAATGGATGAACATTGTTGTTTTTTATCATATAGATGTTTATTATAATTGAATGAAATGAAAACTGATCAGGTCACACACACACGCTTCCACAAAAGATACGGTGTGACAGGTCGGTATCAGAGCTTCGATTGTAGTGAACTAGGATTCTTTCTCGAGTCTAGACTACAATCATTAGGACTCTAACACAAAAATATTTTAAAATATTTTTCATTGCATCTACAAAACGCCAAGATCCGCGAAATGAACGTTATAAAGAAAGAAGCACGAATAAGGACATAAGTTGGTGACTAGTCTGCATGGGGTAGACTTGTTAAGTTAGAAAAGACTCATATAGGGCAACGTGAGTGCATGACACGTGATACTTATTCTTACTTGTATGTACTTAATAATAGCAATTAATATAAGGGCACATGCTATGATATTTATGTGACAGGTACTCATGTCTTCATCTGAGAGTGGTTTATCGGAGGATCATGACCCCATGGCTATTGTATCAGACGACGAGGTTGCACCAGCTCGAGAGTTCTTCACTTTCGACACCGAGAGTGACCCTGAGATGCTTTCGGACGACGATGATGATTTTCAGCCCTTTGCACTACCGGACGTCGGAGAGGACATTCCGTTTATCGATGACGTTCTCGCTTTCCCTCTCCTGATCTTCGACCAGCTTATCATCGGTCACCCGATGGTGAGCATCTCGTAGAGCCTATCCCACTCGCTGCTATCCCTGACGAGGACTGGCCTTTTCCTGTTGACCCCGATTGGGATCTTGTTTTCCCTGAGGAGGATCACCCTGATGATGGCCAGGGTGATAGTGATGTGGACGATATTATCCCAGACATACCTTCTCCCGTCATATCCGTCATTGACATTTCTTCTGACTCCGACCCAGACACTGAGATGGACTCCTTCGAGTCTGTGACCTCATCGGCCCTACTTGCAGCTGGAGTTAGGGCATACCCCACTGATGTTGAGGACAATGCTTTATCAGTTGCACCATCCTCACCCGTTCGTGCTCCCACACCCCCACTTCCACCACTCTCAGTTGACCCTCACCCCATTGACCTCCCTGTTATTTTCACTCATGAGATTCCAGCACCCCGCCCTGGGGAGGGCACTTCCCGACAGCCCATTGTTTATGACACCCGTATACCAGTTGATCACTTGTCTGCACCATACTGCCCTCCAAGATGACTGAGTCTGATCCCTACCATCCATGTCACTTTTCTATCCCCACCCCTGAGTTCCGTCGTACCCATGAGCTAGAGCGATTTAGGGATCCCATGACACCACTTACTACTGATACACACCGGGTTAGCTTACCTACTATCTTCCCTCATGAGATACCCGCTCCTTGTCTAGGGGAGGGTACCTCCAGACAGCCTCTTGGCTTTGACCCCTTAGCACCTACTGCTTTCATGCCTATCCCTCGCTTCACATCATTCGAGACAGATCCATACCTTCAGACTCCCAGATTTTTCCCTTCGTACACCATGCCACTATCCGATCCGTATCAGCCTATCCATCAGGCTGGATACACTAGAGACGACCTACTTCTTTCGCTTCACCTTCAGTTTGAGACTCTGTGTCGTAGAGTTTTAGACCTAGAGAGTGAGGCAGATGCCAGACGACCTCCACCATCCTCGTTTTCCCCATCATTTATTACCCCACCAGTTATTCCACCACCGTCAGTGACCTATTACTATGGTCATCCACCCATTGAGGGTTTCGATGCTCGATTTCTGACTGTTGAGCAGCAGATCAGCTTTTTGATTCGTCGAGTTCACGAGCTCGAGTGTGAGCTTGGACACCTTCACAGTCTGATTGACCTCACCCCACCCCCGCCTCCTCCAGCACCATAGACCTTTTGTGTTTGCAGGTACTTTTTGGCATGGGAGTTGCAAACCCACTTTTGTGTATGTATGAAGAACAAGCTTGAGCTAGAGACACTTGAAGACCATGGAAGACCAATGTAGAAGAAAAGACTTATTACTTTTGTATTATGAACTTGTATGATTGAGTTGATGTGACCTCGAGTCCCTTTTGTTTCTTCTACAAAAACAATGTATCAAGTTGTCTGTATGTATGAAAGCTCAATAGTTATTCTTATTTTACGTTATTGCTTATATGTGTGCATGTGTTATCCATGTGATGCGATGATTGCTTATGATATATATATACATATAGATAGATACTTAGTTAGTGAATAATGTCTAACCAACCCAATACTTCTTACTAGAAGAAGAATGCCGCCTAGACAAGACACCAATGCTAACAATTTGCCAAGGACTAAGGCTGAACTGCAAGAACGCATTTCACATGCAATTGCTTATCACGAGGCCATCCGCTCAGAACACAGCGGTGGTACCTCTGGAAATAACCCCCTAACTGGTAATGTTAAGTCTCCCAAGACACATTACAAATCTTTTGGATATTTCTAAATGTGCTTTGTCAAAGCTCACTTGTGAAATGTGTTGCCTATGTTGCAGGCTGTACCTACAAGCAATTTCTGGATTGCAAACCCCTTAACTATGATGGCACAGGAGCTGCTGTCGCTTTTGTTCGTTGGATTGAGAAAACTGATTTTGTGCTGAGGATGAGCAAGTGTGCACCAGAGCATAGAGTTACTTACATTTCTGGGTTATTTAAGGAGCACTCTCATTGTGGAACCTACAAGTTCAAACTCTCGGCAAAACTGCAACATATGCGCTAACTGCCTTCCGAATGATGATTTAAGTGTCAGAAAGTGCCCGAAAACACACTAAAACTGCAGAATTCTGCATATTTCAGCAAAATTCAGCAAGTTAACATTGGAATATAGTGCTGAAATGAGGTTAAATGGTCCAGAATACCTTCCTATATGTTTGGAATCAAAACCATAAAAAAGGATGCCTTGAAACACACTAAACTAAGCTATTTAGCACCTTAACGAACCGGTAACCAAACGAACAACCGGACACTACCCGAAATACCAAATTTGGACTAGAAGCATTGTTTTAGTGTCATGAAGCTAGTTATGGTCACTAAACATCATAACACATCTTAATACACCTAAAACACATAAACCCTTAACTTAACACTTTGAATCCTAACTAAACTAATTAACTAACAATTGAAATGCAACCATGACCCCCCCCCCCCCTTAATGGACGGTTACAAGGGTGGCCCCCACCCTTGATTTTCTTGAATATTTATCTGGATATGTTGTGTTGATACTAAACATAAGAACCAAAGGTTAAGAACTTGTTGGAGGTTAAAAGAGCATGAAGATCAAGGGATGAACACTTAACACCTAAACTCACTTCTTCTTCCCTTCTTCTTCTCTTGTTCTCGGCCCCAAACTCCCACTATATCACCACCATTGTCAAGCCATTTCCAAGCAATCTAAGAGTATCCTAAGGTGTATCAAGGCTACATAGGAAACTTGCAAGCAAAGAGACTTGAAGGACCACCTTGTGGAGCTATTAACCATCACTTTTCTTCTTCACCTTGCATCTTGTTCTTCCCTAGCCATTGTGCTAATAGTAAGCCCTCTTGATCTTGTTTTTACTTCTAATTTTTGTGGTTAAAGTATAATGTAACTTGTTAATCATAAGAATCTCAAAGAAACATAAAGATGAACATGAACATAAAGCTTAAAGACATGAAGATCAAAGTTGTTTGTGTGTATGTAGTAAACTTGTTTGTTGATTACTTGTGTATATGATGTAGATCATCATATGAAACTTGCTAGATGATGATTAAACACATGATCTAGCAAGTGTAAGGATGGATCTTGTGAAGTTAGTAGTAATCATCCTATATGAGAGTCATGAACTTGAAAATGAAGTTGTTTTAGAGCATGATCGTTGTTTATACATGTTATATGTCTTGAAAATGGATGATTTCAAAAATGATTTTCTCAAGAAACCAAAGGTACTTGCAATATTTACAAGATCCTCATTTTTATTGAAAGTAATCATATTGTATTGTTTAATCAAGTATAGAAATATGTTGTTAACAAGAAAAATTCAAATGAATGATTTTTAGAAAAATCATCTTGTAAGTTGTGAAGGACTAGATCTTTCAAGAAAGGGATTTACAAACAAATAACCACACTTTAAAGGGTAACTAAGCTTACTTAACAACATACTAAGTTACTACAAAATTTTACAAAATTTCAAGTTCATGAAGTAATGTAAATTGCATGATTTTGGCTCATGGTAAGTCTTGAATGATATGTTGATGAATGATGATGATTTTAAAAGAAAATGATATGCTTGTTAAAGCATGGAAACCTGCATTTTTAAGGGGAAACTATGGAAAAAATTTTGTAGAAATTAAACACTTAGAGAAACATTTTTAAACAAGTGTTTACAAGTAATTTTGGTCATGGTTTTAATATAAAAAGTTTGCCATAATTTTTGTTATAAAAATTATGAATATTGGAGGTTGATTTTTGGTAATAAAAATGGCTAAGTATATATCTAGGAAAAGATATATATTTAAATGTCACAAATTGTCTGCTACTTTTATATTGATTGTATTAGTTATTAAAATTAAGGACTTGAAAATAATACACGATACCAAAATACTAAAAATTGTAACATAAAGATGTTACTAAAACTCCAAAAATAAATATATAATTTATACCCAAATAGTTAACAAACCGAACAATGGACATTGGACTATATATATGTATATATTCCGGAAATAAATTCACAACTTGAAATGTGATAAACGGTAATTTTGAAACCAAAGAAGCGGTAAAATATGAAATTTTACAACTATTACAAAATATATATCATATTTTGTCAAAATAGAAAAATATATTATTTTGAAAGAAGTATTCTCTTAAACAACTCAAAAATATACTATTTGGTGAAACTATATTATTTTGAAGGTTATATTTTCTTAAAGATTCAAAAGGATATATTATTTTGGGTGAAAACTAGAAATACACGTTTCTAAGTTTAATCTTAAAAAATATATTATTTTTAAGATATATATATATATATATATATACGGAAGTTACATATTTTGCCAAGTAAAATTTATGGATATTTTCTATAAAATACTCTTAAAATGCGTATATATTTTGAGAATATAAAGTTGGTATTTTTGTTTGTACAAAAATGACAATCTGGAAAATACTTAATGAGTACAAGAGAAACGTATTCCTATACGTATAAATATATACCGGAATACGCTACCAATACTTGGTAAAATACACAAATACAAGTATACTTATACTTGAAGAATATGTATGTGAAAAGCATATGATGAAACAAGTTGAAAATATATTATTATAACAAAACAAGTCTTAGATAAATAAACAAGACTACAAGTCGTTACACGACCTAAGCGTCTAATAAAACCTAACACGTGTGTAGGTGTAGTATGACTTGAGGATATCTTCATTGATTACGCAAGATCACAGACGCAAACTAGTGAGTTCATGTTCCCCTTTTTACTTAATGTTTTTGGTTTACAACTTTCGGGGGAAATACATGTTAATAACGGTATGATTGAACTATGGAATGAACTCTTAGATCATGTGAGCATAGGCTGCAACTAAGGTGTCATTAATCCTTTTGAGGACCAAGGAACAAAGGTTAGATCTAATGGGTACGGGCGAGCCCCACTCACGGTCCATGGGTGACCACTTAGAGTGCTGTTGTGTCCACTGTCGAGGGTTCGACACTTAAATTGCCTACGCGGGTTGAGTACCTCCTATGTCATCACACATATTAATGTCTTTGCAAAACATTAATGATCAACATGTTTATAGACGTTTACATACCTACTTTTGATACCAAAATCTTCAAATGTTTTTTAGATTCATTTGATGCGCATATACATAAAACACATGAGCTCGCTCAACTTTTGTTGATGTTTTCAACTTACATGTATTTCAGGAAATTAGGCGGATCTTAGTGTGGGCGTTCAAGCAAGCTTTTGAATTTCAAGTAACGATGTCATCCACTTTCGGGAGGGTTTGATCATATATCTTATCCTTGATAAGATATAGGATGCAAAGCCTCATAAGTCTAAACTTTTGTTAAACAAGTCCTTTATGGAACTTTAAAACGTATGTTCGTTGTAACTTAAATTAAATATTTGTGATTGTTGGAAGTTTAAAACAACTTATGGTTTGTAATATGTTGAACTTATGAATGGATGCACATCGTTGTTTTTATCATACAGATATTTATTATAATCGAATGAAATGAAAACTGATCAGGTCACACACACACGCTTCCCCAAAAGATAGGGTGTGACAAAACACGTATAATTTGATATAAGCATATGCCCCGGACCTAGATTAATTATTTATTCTAACGAAAAAACATTAATACAATTATTAAGTATCTATTAAACGGGAATCTTTGATTTCTAATTTACCATAAGTTCAATCACCGAACTCCAAAGTATATATATATCTACTCATAATATTCGGGATATAACTTTATGATTATATAAAAAACAAACGTTTATCGTTATCCAAATTTGTGTTTAAAATTATTTATAGAAAAACAAATATTTATTCTTATCTAATTTTTGTTTAAAATTATTATAGAAAAATAAATATTTATTCTTATCTAATTTTTGTTTAAAACTATTAAAATTTAATATGATATATATATATATATATATATATATATATATATATATATATGGGGGAGGGTTAGATAGAAAACTCTAAAAATTTGAGAAAACCTTAGAAAACCCAACCCCCGACATTTTTTTTTAAATAACACATGTAATATACATGTTTTTAATAGGTTTGAGCCAAAAAACAAAAAAGCGCCGAGTAGATATTTTATAGAAAAAATAAACAAAATTCAGCAACTTTTGTCTAAAACATGTTTGTGATGAAAGTTGATGAAACTTGTTTATTTTTAAAAAAAATATCCACTTGGCGCTTTTTTGATTTTTTTTGCTCAAAAATCTTAAAAACATGTATATTACATGTGTTATTTTTTTCAAAAAAATGTCGGGAGGTTGGGTTCTCTAGGGTTTTCTCAAATTTTTAGGGTTTTCTATCTAACCTTATACTATATATGTATGTATATATATATATATATATATATATATATATATATATATATATATATATACATGAAAATAAGGTGAGAAAACACCACAAAGTGACACGTGTCCAAAAAAAGATTTTCATTTATTAGTATAGGAAGATTATATATATAATATGTGTAACAACAACCAAATAATCCCACACGCCATCTTGGCGGGGTATTCGGGGGCAGCGCCCCTGAGAAGCAGGGTCCAAGGGGCAGAGCCCATAGCTGGAGTTGAGCTGCCAGGTCAGCCAGGGTAAATTTTATTTTAGACGAAGTCCTTTATAAGAAAAATGCTTCATAAATTTAAATTCGGAATAAAAATACAAATAAAAACCAAGAATACAGGCGACTCGCGGGTCGCGAGAAAGACTGGAAAGGGGGTCGCGGGGCGCGAGCGAGCCCTGGCTTGCCGGACACTTCTGACGCCACGTGTCACACACGTGGCACACCTATAGTGGTGACTGGTCAAACCTAGCCGTAGCTAGGGTTCCCTCGCGGGCCGCGAGAGAGATAAAGAAATGGCTCGCGGGGCGCGAGCCAACCTCGGACCAGCCTATAAAAGGAGGCCTCTGGCCTCAGTTTCGTTCGTTCAATTCTTTTCTTTCCCTCAGTCCCTATAATAACTAAACGTTGCTCGATATAATACCCCTAAATAGCAAAGCTCTGCTACGTTGTAAGTACGGTAACCCATGTTCATTGATTTGTCACCCTACCTGGTTGACATAGGACCCAACGGTATATGTCGAGGCTCTGTCAGACTAAGCTATTGGAGTTCTGTCCCGTGATGTATGACTAAAACTGACTTATCCTACCCGGTTGACCTAGGACCCAACGTGTATGTCGAGGCTCTGTCAGACTAAGTCGTTGGAGTTCTGTCCTGTGATGTATGGATTAATGTGACTTGGGTTATTTTACTAACACGCGTGCATTATGTGTTTTTAATGGATAACAATTAGGAACAGTTGCCAGAAAACCAGTAGGATTACTAAAGATACCAATGTGAGTACATTCTTTTTTTTCTCACAGTTTGTGAGACATTTCCTTTTTTCTCACAGTTTGTGAGTCATTCTCTTTTTCTACTAGATTGTTTTACAAAACCTCAAATGTTTTAATTATACTTAACAGTGATTGAGTCTTTGTATTCTACCAATGTTGCCGGTATGTGGGGTTTTGTATACACTACTGAATATAGCGTTGCTATTGGACGACGAGTTAGCCAATAGTAATATGACCATAGTCAACATGACAAATATTGAATGAGTACTTGGGTAGAAGTAAACATTGTAATCGCTGTTAATACTGTAAAGTATAATATTGTGTCATTGTGTAAAATGGAAATGTACTCGCCAGTATTTCTTGCTGATAAAAAATGTTTTTAAAACGCGTTTCAGGTAACTTAATGTGAAGCTAGAAGAAGCCAGCTATGGAGCACTGAAGGCTTAAAGAAAGTGGCTATAAAAGTTACCTACATAAAAGTTTATGTTTTCATAAATTAGGGTTTACCCCTACACGTTGTTATGAATAAAATAAGGGTTTTATACCTTTAGTTTATCAATAATATCCGGTGTTTAAACTCTGAAATTTATTTCCTAACTACGATCCTGATGTTTAAATTCCGCTGCCAAATTAATAAACACCGGTACCACTTGACT
Source organism: Scalesia atractyloides (assembly GCA_947069175.1). Lineage (NCBI taxonomy): Eukaryota > Viridiplantae > Streptophyta > Magnoliopsida > Asterales > Asteraceae > Scalesia > Scalesia atractyloides. Next base: position 18,229,499 of record CAMTDV010000019.1, read on the forward strand.
GGTTCACGGATCTCGCTCCCGGGATGGGGTCGGGGGTTGTGACAGAAGGTGGTATCAGAGCCACTGGTTTAAGCCATTAAATGTTCTCTTTAAAACCTAAATCTCAACCAAATGTGTTAGGAAATATCATAACCCCTATGTTATTCTGTGTAAATATATATCTTATTATTTTATGTGTTAATTTAATTATTTTCTTAGTCTACAGTATGAGTGACCAAGGTACGTCTAACGCTTACCGTCATTTACCTCATTCTCCCACGAATGAAGGAACATCCCAGCCAACTCTAGACTATACAGCTGATTCTGAAGACGTCTTTGTTTTCAAAGCTCGGTCTGAAGAACCCTTTCCCCCTAAGAAAAGAAGATGGTATAATAGAGGCAGAATAGCAAGGAAGAAAGAATGAGAAAAGCCCAAAATCAAGCATTAGCAGTTAGAGCCACTCAACAACCAGAACCTAGACCTATGTGGGAAGAAGAATTAGATCGACAGTTAGCAAACTTTCATATGTTTGGAAATGTAGAAGGAATACCCAACTTTAACCAAGTAGCAAACCCAGAACCACCACTACTCACGTTATTCCCAAACCAACCTATGAATATAGACCAGAACCAAGAAGACCAAATACTAAACCAAGTCTATAACCCAATGGAGATACCTAGGATACCAGCACCATACCCAATAGAACAGGGGTGGAACGATAACTGGGCAATTCAGGAGTTATTAAATAATCCATATCCCTATGTTGAACCAGCTCCACTTTTCCCCGAACCAGTACCAGCCCCAGCACCTCCATAAAGTCGGGAAACTTTAGATGAACTTCGCCAATACGGTGATGAGTTAGTGGAAGAAGGGAATCGGATTTGCCAAATAGGAGAAAAACTCGTTTGGAAATACGACGAGAGGGAATATCAGTTCTAAGTTAATGAATGCATAATATATATAGCATATATGTGTGTAATTTTGTTATTAGAAAAAAATATAGATATAACATAATACCTATATATATATATATATATATATATATATATATATATATATCGATGTGTGGTTATTAGTTTTTGTTAAATTCCAGTTGTACTTGTAATAGACGCATATAAGTATGAAAAAAGAGTAAAAGTCGCAATGCTCGACAATTTTGGTTCAAAATACTTGAGTATTTATTATTTACCTTATTCTGTGATAGTAATAACTGATAAATGTCTGCAATTCAGATATAAAACGAAGTAAATCAGGAAAGTCAGGTAACAATAACAATAATGGAAACCAAGTAGATAAAAGTGCTATCGAACACATAATCGCCCAAGGAATCATAGATGCTATGCCTTATATTCTCGACACTATTAAAAAGGCAGAAAATAACAATTCCTCGGAACCCCACCACAGTGTGAATGGAAATCATGGACAATTTCTCCAAGGTCCAATTCCGAAAAGAAGAAGAACCATCTCATATGGTTGTTCTTACAAAGAATTCCTAGCATGTAAACCAATAGAATTCTCGGGAAATGAAGGAGCTATTTCAGCCTTGCGCTGGATAGAAAAGACAGAAGCCGTCTTAAAGATAAGTAAATGTTCAGATGAGGATAAGATTATGTATACTTCTAATCTTTTCCAGAATGCAGCTTTAGAATGGTGGAATACCATTATTCAGTCCAAGGGAAGTGACAGAGTTTACGGTATGGGATGGAACAACTTCAAGGAAATAATTGAAAGGAAATCCTGTCCTCCTAATGAAAAGGAACAGATTGCCAATAAATTCCTAAACCTCAAAATGATAGGAGTGGACTGCAGAGAATATACTACTGTATTCTTTGAATATGCAAGGATAGTACCAACCTTAGCCTCACCAAAACCAGTATTAATCTCCCGTTACATCTGGGGATTAAACAGTGAAATCAGACATGTAGTCAGGGCAGCTAGACCACAAACCATAGAAGAAGCAGTAGAACTAGCTAACACCTTGACAGATGAATTGGTAAGGACGCAAGAGGAAAACCAGAAAAAGAACCTAGCTCAAAAGATTACCCAAGAACTCCGGTATGGTAATTCTTATCACAAGAAATGAGCAGGCTCTTCCTCTTCACCTCCATGTAAGTACTGTAAAAGGAAACACTCCGATAGATGCTCAATATACTACAACTTTTGCCAACTATCAGGGCATAAGGAAGAAGACTGCAGGAAGAAAGCCAGCCTTAGGACATGTTACAACTGTGGAGAAGCAGGTCACATCAAAGCGAACTTCCAAAACTAGCTCTAGTAGCAACCAACAAAGCAATGACAGCAGAAGGACCTAAAAAGAATGCCAGAGCGTTTGTGCTGACCGCTGAAGAAGCCAAGATGATTCCAGATTTGATTGCCGGTACGTTTTAGTTAATGATGTTTATGCTAAAGTATTATTTGACTCTGGTGCAAACCAAAGTTTTATAAATACTTCTTTTTGCAAACTTCTCAATCATCCATTAACTAAACTCCACCAAGACTGCCTGGTGGAAACGGAAAATGGAACTTCTATCAAAATAAGCGAAATCCTACAAGAAGTAAGGATACAAATTTTAAGGCATAACCTTATTGCAAATCTTTTCCCAATGAATCTAGCCGGATTCGATGTCGTGTTAGGAATGGATTGGTTGGTAGCCAATCAGGCGCGAATATTATGTGATCAAAACTCTGTTGAAGTTAAGACACCAACTGGTGAACTAATCACAATTAAGGGAGACAAGTCAACAAGATCAACCAAGTTCATCTCTGTAATGAAAGCTGCAAGTTATACGAGAAAAGGAGGAATGATTTATATGATTTCCATAATCATTGACCCTAAAGGAAAAGAATTAAAAGATATTCCTGTAGTATCTAAATTCCCTGATGTCTTCTCAGAAAAATTTCCTGGATTACCGCCAGATCGAGAGGTTGAATTTAGAATTCACCTAATACCAGGAACGACACCAATTGCCAAAGCACCCTATCGGCTAGCACCGACGAAAATGTAGGAGCTGAAAAACCAGTTGGACGAATTGTTAGAAAAAGGCTTCACACAACCTAGCTCGTCACCATGGGGAGCACCGATATTATTTGTCAAGAAGAAGGACGTATCGATGCGTATGTGCATTGACTACCGAGAATTGAATAAAGTTACAATTAAAAATCGGTACCCATTACCAAGAATCGATGATCTGTTTGATCAACTCCAAGGAGCCCGGTTCTTTTCTAAGATTGACTTACGCTCAGGATATCATCAATTAAAGGTACAGGAAGAGGACATTCCTAAAACAGCATTCCGAACAAGATACGGTCATTATGAATTTACCGTCATGCCATTTGGGTTAACCAATGCTCCAGCCGTATTTACGGACATGATGAACAGGACATGTAAACAATAGCTGGATAAATTCATAATTGTCTTTATAGATGATATTCTGATTTATTCTAAGAGTAAGAAAGAACATGCAGAGCATTTGCATATGCCCTTGACACTGCTAAGAAAGGAAAAATTGTATGCCAAGTTTTCAAAATGTGAATTCTGGTTGCAAGAAGTACAATTCCTTGGACATTTGGTCAACAAAGAAGGAATTCATGTGGATCCCACAAAGATCGAGGCTATTACTAAATGGAAGGTACCTGAGTCACCCACAGAAGTACGAAGTTTTCTTGGCTTGGCAGGATATTATAGACGTTTTATTCAAGATTTTTCTAGAGTAGCCATTCCGTTAACCAAACTGACTTGCAAATTAGTTAAGTTTGAATGGGGACCAAAACAGGAGGAAGCATTCAGAATTTTGAAACAAAAACTAACCAACACACCAGTGCTTGCTTTGCCAGAAGGAACTAAAGACTTCGTAGTTTATTGTGATGCATCAAAACTAGGATTCGGATGTGTGATGATGAAACGACAGAAGGTGATTGCTTATGCCTCGAGACAACTTAAGAAGCATGAAGAAAACTACACGACTCTTGATTTGGAGTTAGGAGCTATAATTTTTGCCCTTAAAATTTGGAGACATTATCTTTACGGTAGTAAGTTTACTGTCTTCACTGATCATAAGAGTTTAAGATATATTTTCAGGCAAAAGGAACTGAACATGAGGCAAAGACGTTGGATGGAAACCCTTAGTGATTATGATTGTGACATCCAATATCATGAAGGAAATGCCAATGTAGACGCTGATGCCTTAAGTCGAAAATATCATGAAAAGCCAAAAAGAGTACGTTCTCTTAGATTAAACCTGCAGATAGATTTAAATGAGCAAATTAAGCAAACGCAGAAAACAGTTATCAAGGATGATGCTGAAAAATTGAAGGGAATGATTAAGGAATTAGAGAAAGGGGCAGATGGAATCTGGAGATTCCATAAGAAAAGAATTTGGATTCCTATTCAAGGAAACTTAAGAAATCGAATTTTAGAAGAAGCTCATAAGACTAAGTATACAATGCATCCAGGAAGTGATAAGATGTATAAGGATTTAAGAAAGAATTTCTGGTGGATGGGAATGAAAAAGGATGTAGCAAGCTATGTTGCGAAATGTCTAACATGTTCACAGGTTAAAGCCGAGCATCAGAAGCCTTCAGGATTATTGCAACAACTGGAAATGCCTGTTTGGAAATGGGAGTTAATAACAATGGATTTTGTTACTAAACTACCCAAGACCCGAAAGGGTAATGATGTAATCTGGGTGATTGTAGACAGATTAACCAAATCTGCCTATTTCTTACCAATAAAAGAAACTTTCAATATGGAACAGTTAGCCAATGTAAATGAAGTAGTTTCATTACATGGAATTCCTTTGTCAATCGTGTCTGATAGAGACAGCCGTTTTACTCATTTTTGGACCAGTTTCCAGAAGGCCATGGGAACTAAGTTAAATCTAAGTACAGCATATCATCCTCAAACTGATGGTCAGAGTGAAAGGACAATCCAAACAATAGAAGATATGCTCAGAGCTTGTGTGATTGATTTTGGAGGAAATTGGGACGAACACTTACCTTTGATAGAATTTTCCTACAACAACAGCTATCATACCAGCATCAATGTTGCACCTTTCGAAGCACTCTATGGTCGGAAATGCCGAACACCAGTATGCTGGACAGAAGTAAGAGAATCACAACTATCAGGTCCGGACATCATGCAAGAAACAACCGACAAAGTTATTCAAATCAAGGAAAAACTAAAAGCAGCACGGGATCGTCAAAAGAGTTATACTAACAACAGACGTAAACCCTTGGAATTTCAGGTTGGAGATAGGGTATTATTAAAGGTTTCTTCATGGAAAGGAATTGCCAGGTTCAGTAAAAGAGGAAAGCTAAACCCAAAGTATGTTGGACCTTTTAAAATTACCAGAAGGATTGGACCAGTAGCATATCAACTCCACTTGCTAGAGGAAATGGCCGGAATACATAACGTGTTTCATGTCTGTAATCTCAAGAAATGCCTAGCAGATGAATCATTTGTAATACCTCTTCAGGATATAGAGGTAAATGAGAAACTCAAGTTTGTAGAAAAGCCCATTTAGATTGAGGACAAGAAAAATCAAGAATCTAAAGCAAAAGAGATTAGTTCTGTTTAAGTGAAATGGGAATCAAAAAGAGGACCAGAATACACCTGAGAGTTAGAATTAGAAATGAAGCGCAAGCATCCACATCTATTCCAGTAATCTCGAGGACGAGATTCAAATAAGGTGAGGAGGATGTAACAACAACCAAATAATCCCACAAGCCATCTTGGCGGGGGGTTCGGGGGCAACGCCCTGAGAAGCAGGGTCCTAGGGGCGGCAGCCCCTAGCAGGGTCAATTTTATTTTAGACGATGTCCTTTATAAGAAAAATGCTTCAGAAATTTAAATTCGGAATAAAAATACAAATAAAAACCAAGAATACAGGCGACTCGCGGCCCGCGAGATAGACAGGGAAGGGGGTCGCAGGGCGCGAGCGAGTCCTGGCTTGCCGGACACTTCTGACGCCACGTGTCACACACGTGGCACACCTATAGTGGTGCCTGGTCAAACCTAGCCGTAGCTAGGGTTCCCTCGCGGGCCGCGAGAGAGATAAAGAAATGGCTCGCGGGGGCGCGAGCCGACCTCGGATCAGCCTATAAAAGGAGGCCTCTGGCCTCAGTTTCGTTCGTTCAATTCTTTTCTTTCCCTCGGTCCATATAATAACTAAACGTTGCTCGATATAATACCCCTAAATAGCAAAGCTCTGCTACGTTGTAAGTACGGTAACCCCTGTTCATTGATTTGTCACCCTACCTGGTTGACATAGGACCCAACGGTATATGTCGAGGCTCTGTCAGACAAAGCCATTGGAGTTCTGTCCCCTGATGTATGACTAAAAGTGACTTATCCTACCCGGTTGACCTAGTACCCAACGTGTATGTCGAGGCTCTGTCAGACTAAGTCGTTGGAGTTCTGTCCTGTGATGTATGGATTAATGTGACTTGGGTTATATTAGTAACACGCGTGCATTATGTGTTTTTAATGGATAACAATTAGGAACAGTTGCCAGAAAACCAGTAGGATTACCAAAGATACCAATGTGAGTACATTCTTTTTTTTCTCACAGTTTGTGAGTCATTTCCTTTTTTCTCACAGTTTGTGAGTCATTCTCTTTTTCTACTAAATTGTTTTACAAAATCTCAAATGTTTTAATTATACTTAACAGTGATTGAGTCTTTATATTCTACCAATGTTGCCGGTATGTGGGGTTTTGTATACACTATTGAATATAGCGTTGCTATTGGACGACGAGTTAGCCAATAGTAATATGACAATGGTCAACATGACAAATATTGAATGAGTACTTGGGTAGAAGTAAACATTGTAATCGCTGTTAATACTGTAAAGTATAATATTATGTCATTGTGTAAAATGGAAATGTACTCGCCAGTATTTCTTGCTGATAAAAAATGTTTTTAAAACGCGTTTCAGGTAACTTAATGTGAAGCTAGAAGAAGCCAGCTATGGAGCACTGAAGGCTTAAAGAAAGTGGCTATAAAAGTTACCTACATAAAAGTTTATGTTTTCATAAATTAGGGTTTACCCCTACACGTTGTTATGAATAAAATAAGAGTTTTATCCCTTTAGTTTATCAATAATATCTGGTGTTTAAACTATGAAATTTATTTCCTAACTACGATCCTGATGTTTAAATTCCGCTGCCAAATTAATAAACACCGGTACCACTTGACTGGTTCACGGCTCCCGCTCCCGGAATGAGGTCGGGGGTTGTGACAAGATGCTAGAGGAAAAAGAAACTATCAATTATATATCTGTATCGACTTAATCAAATGAACGGTATTACTTTTATTTTACTGTTCAATTTGTTGATGTCCTTGTAATTTTATCCAAACCGATAGTTGTGATAAATAAATTTGACAAACATGGCCTTAAGTGACAAAATTAATATTATGAACGTATAATGATGTTTAGGGTGCAGTTAAAATTATCACAAGATATACTAGTATAGCGATAGTGGAACGTACTGATGTGGATAAAAAGCAAAAAGAAAAAAACTGTATATTGAAAGATATGGGGGCTAATCAACTAAACAACCGAAAACCACATGAGGTACCCCACAATCACCGACCTGGTAAAGAAAAATTACGATGCTTCACCCGTTAAAACCTTAAATCGAACCGTGGTTAAATAATCTCGAGCCTAAAAGATAAGTTTGTTTAATAAACAAGCTCGAGTTCAAGCCCAAGCATTACTTATCGATTTTGAGTTGGCTTACGAGCCTACACGAACCTATGTGTGAACCACTTATCAATACACGAGCAAATACCACTAGTGTGTGCCACCACTTAATCCTACGTAGCTAGTCGCAGTTAACGTATGAATAACCAATTAATTTTATAACAAAATTTTTACCACGTTAGGCTGTGAGAATCACTATATCCCCCTTCTATGTACCATGACGAGACTAACAATATTCTTTACTCTCGTAACTTTAAGATCGTAGCTTCACCATCATAGTGTTATGTGGAATATGTTGCAATCCCTCTTACTAAGATGTTCCTCCAGGCTTTTTGATCAAATAGTTATTTCGTGCTTTCTCATAGTCCTATCAAATAAATTATTTTGTGCGTTGAAGAAACATTGACCTGACGGTAGGGCTCCAACCAGAACTTCAACCCATAGCAATCCGAACGGCCGGCTACAAAACAAAAACATCGTTAGGACTCGTTACAGGAATGGGGTTATTCATGTAACCACCCTTCGGCGTGAGAATAAGTCTCGGTAATGCGAGTAAGAAAATATGGAGAGAGATTAGTGAGAGAGAGTATATGCATACCTTTGACATTAACCTCTATTTATAGTTTACGATTAGGGTTTCCCTTTAAGTTAGGAGATCCTCCGATAAGTCGGAGATTCAGTTACCTAGTTTATCCATGCAGAATCGAACATTCTAGAATAAACGTAATTATAATTGATTATTTATAATAGAATAATGAGTGATGACCGGGTCGGGTTAACCGGTCCAGGTCATACCTCGTCATGCGTCAATCATATTCTTAGCATCCATGTCATTAGAAAAACTCTTTTCTACGAGTGACAATATTTTTTTCTTGAACGGCAAATTTAGATCATTAACGGACCACTGAAGTATCATTGAGCCACCAGCAAAACCATCCGATCATATCCATCTCCACTAGGCAATAATTTTATACACCAATTCAGGAGAAAACTCAACAAATATGGGAAAAACCCTCTTGTGAGAATCGAATTCAGGACTTAATAATCTCTGAATTTTATCTCACCCTAGAAATATCACTAGGCTATAATGCCATGAGGTTACCAGTGACAATTCAATCGCGATAGTATGAGTTTTGATGTCGACATAATATAATGCTTTCGGAGAGACATTTACTTTTCTTTCTTTGAATTTAAGAAATGCAACTTAAAAGTAGCAAACATATTTTATAAATATTCTACTTTATATAACTACTTTTGTACACGTAACATAAATCATGTGGTATATATATATATATATATATATATATATAAACAACATTGTTTGTCCAATTAACCAGTTACAAAATAGAAAAGGTATTTTTGTCTCAATATACGAAAGACATTAATAAAGAAATGGTAAGTCAACTTCAAGAAAAAAAAGATATATAATAAATGCATGATGCCATCATGGTGTCTAACCATGGCCAAAATATTTAAGCTAGATAAAAGTAATTGTGGCATGTTTGCACACAATACTTGTAATTGAAGCTACCTCTATATTTGGTCGTCAAAATTATGAATGTGCATATGCTTGTCATTTATTTTGACAACGAATAAGGTAAACAAGATAAAATGAATGTGCATATGCTTGTCATTTATTTTGACAACGAATAAGGTAAACTAGATAAAATAATGTCAATATTTTCCTTTTTTTATGTTGCAGTGGAAATATGCAATATTTTAGACGATTTTAGGTAGAAAGGAAAAAAGAAAAAATATACAGTGATCCAAATATTTTAAACGATTTTATGTAAAAAAGAAAAAAAAAATACAGTCATTCAATTTTTTAGATAACACAACAATACATCCATTAAAATATCTTTTTTAACGGCAAATATCTTTTTTAACGGCAAATATCATTTTCTATACTCATTGTGTGACTTGAATTTATGGTCTCCTCAATTTAGGCATTCTTAAAGGTTTCGCTTCTTTCACTTGGGCCATCCACCCCAATGCTACATCCTAGGGGTGAGCATGGTACGGTTCGGTTCGGTTATTGCCTATAACTGAAACCATAACCGCACACTTCGGTTATCAAAAAATCATAACTATTCGGTTCGGTTAATGCAGTTTTGGTTAATCAGTTATTTGCGGTTAATGCGGTTCGGCTATATGTCGGTTATTTTATCGTTTCTTAAGTTACGCTTTAAATGTGTGGGTTATGCAAATATCATGCGCAAAAAATAAATATACACAGTTAAAGCTTGTAGAATTATCAATTATATTTATTTCCACATGTTATGTGGAAGCATACATACGAACACAAAGTGGCTAGAGTTTTAAATTTAATGAGGTTAGGTCATGGTTAAAAGAGTTAAACACTTCACCAAAAAAATATGGATTGGGCCATGGTTAAACAATTAAACACTAACTTAAAAACCTATGGTCTTATAGATTCGGCCATGTTTAAAATATTCGGTTCGGTTCGATTATTTGCGGCTATGAAACTAATAATAACCATAACTGAACCGCAACATGCGGTTCTCAAAAGTATAAATAATCGACTCTTCGGTTATTTTGGTTTGGTTTTTTCGTTATTTATGAATGTGCTTATGCTTGTCATTTTTTTCTGACAACGAATAAGGTAAACTAGATAAAATAATGTCAATATTTTCCTTTTTTTATGTTGCAGTGGAAATATGCAATATTCTGGACGATTTTAGGTAAAAATGAAGAAAGAAAAAAAATATGCAGTGATCCAAATATTTTAAACGATTTTATGTAAAAAAAGAAAAAAATTACAGTCATCCAATTTTTTTTAGATAACACAACAATACATCCGTTAACATATTTCATTTAACGGCAAATATCATTTTCTATACTCCTTGTGTGACTTGAATTTATGATCTCCTCAATTTAGGTATTCCTAAAGGTTTCGCTTCTTTCACTTGGGCCATCCACCCCAATGCTATATCCGTTAAAATATTCAGCGGGAAGGGGCACCCAACGTACTATCCTTGCCCCGACCAATCAGATATCACCATATCAAACTAATTATAAAGTACTTTTACACTACAAAACGCTGGTGTCGCCTTACGTACCCTAAGTACCCTCAAACTTTTTTTAATTTAAATAAAGTAAAATGTAATTCAAATTAAAATCATTAAAATAAAAAAAAACATAATTCATACTAAATAGATGAAAAAGAAAACAACTAAAATATGACAACTTTAAAAAAAACTACATGTCCTGTAAATGATTAGTCGGTCAACCATATATTTCCGCAATTTCTTGTTTGTGATATTTGTTAAAATACACATAAATTAATCCCCCGTTTTATCCCCTTTTACACGTTTTTGGCCGTAAAGATCAATAATTAGTTACTTAATCACGTATGTTTTCATTTACAGGCCTTAAATAGCGTGCCGGAAAAGAAGATGCAGAAAATAAGGATTTTCCAGGCGAAATGACGAAGTTGCGGACTTTCTGTGAAGATTCAGATAGTGCACAGCCGTGCAGAGGATTGGCACGGCCGTGCCATCCCAGATCAGAAGAGTTGCACCGAGCGTGCAAACCCTGGTGCAAGCATTGTTAAAGACGAGCACGGCCGTGCTGAAGTTTGGCACGACCGTGCGTTGCTGTTTTCCTCTTGTGCACTGCCAGTGCGACTCCAATGCCAGATTATCTCGGACACGCACGGCCGTGCCAATCTTGGCACGGCCGTGCCATTTTCAAAACCTTATCCGGATAAGATGACGTCAACAAATTGCGCTAATAGTGCACGGCCGTGCGGATAAAGTGCACGGCCGTGCGAGACCTGAAATGTTATAAAAACAGGGCAGAACTCACTGATTGCAGACTGGACTTTTTGGGAGTGTTTTCTGACGATTTTTAGGTTCCGGTAACAACATGTTTTGCTCCGATTCAAGCCCCCATTGTGCCTAGAAGCTCCATTATCATCCGGTTCTTCAATCTTTAGCTTGTCTATGGTTTGATTCTTGAATCTTTCCATAATTTTGATTATGTTTCAAGCTTTTAGATTGTTGTTTATGTAATATTGTAGCCTCATGGCAAAAACACTTTGAATTCCTTGCTTGTTAAACAACCATTAGATGTTAATCATGTTTGTAATGACACTTAACAACTTTTTATGTTAATCCTTGATGATTGTTTTGCAACCTTGTTATTGATATTGGATTCTTGATTATAGTTAATTGTCTTGGATGATTAGTTCATGGTTAGTTAGGCTATTTAAAAGAAGAAGCCTAATTAATCTTGCATTAGTGAACCTTTAGCTTAGTTAAAAATGTTCACCCCATGAGACTAGAAATAGATATTGGGTTAATAAGGGGTAATTAATATTAATCAAGAGTACTTTCCATCGCGTAAGGACCTTAGAGGGTTAGATGGTTTTGTTATGAATTCTTAACATAAATCATAAGCTTAGTTAGTAGTTTCGGCCAAAATTGCTTTCTTAGTAAATTTATGTTTAAGATTTGTAAAATAGACTCGGTTGTGACTTAATCTAGGTTATGCTTGTCTCGGTGGTTGCATTGTGTTTACCGGTGTAACTTTCCTTGATTAAGTGAGGTTAGAAAATTCTTAACGGATGACTAACTTATTTTTAAGGGATTCTCATAAACATTAATCAATAGGGCGTTAAAGAACAACTTTAGGTGGTTAAAGTATGTTTATCGTTTTAACTTTCCGAAGAGTTGTCATGTTAGGATTATCGAAAGGGATAGTAATTGTCTTTGAAAAATGGAAAATTGACCAAGTGACTTAGTGGCATAACCGACTTAGTTAACATATTCCGGTTGTTAATAAAGCAAGGCTATACTTATATTTTTCATATTTGGAGTCTTTATGTTTACAAAAAGAAAAAGAAACAAAAATATTATGTTTTAGTCATTTTTAGTTTAAACACTTTATCAACCTATCTTTTTATACCGATAGAATATTGAAAAAGGTTTAGTATTATCGTCTCCGCCCGCATCCATGGATCGATACTTACTGGGTACACTTGCCCTTTCGTGTGTGTTTTAATGTTGAAGTATAAATCATTTAAAACCGAACCGTGTGTAAAATTCATTGTAAAAAATATGTATATATACGCACACGACAAGTTTTTGGCGCCGTTGCCGGGGATGTGGCGAGTTTTAGGAACGACCCGAGTCAATATTTTACCGGTGTACATACTTGTGAATACTCGTAAATATTTTCTATCTCATTTATTAATTTGTTTGCAAATATTTATTTTTAGCCGATTTAATGTATTCAATTTTCGAATTTGTTCAAAGATTTATCCGATGTTTATTCCATTTATTTTTTCGAAGTCGAACTACTTATTCGTTCATTTTTTGAAATTTTCGGAACCATCAAACAATATTGTTAATGACCGGTTCGAGCGTTTTTATTAGTTTGGGATTTTTTATAAAATTTTTGACACACCTCCGATTTTTAAAGAATTTTTATGATTAAAAACAGAAAATTCGTTGCTATTACAGCAGCAAAAAAAACAAAAAAAAATTATTATTGTAATATAATATTCACGCTTGGCTGTTTTTCGATCGCAGGTTGATGTCCTCAACCCCCGCACCCGCCGCTGTTGAACCGTCTGACGAACCCGAACGTGATCTGAGGAGGCGACTTCGAGAGAGATCTCGCGCGGTTGCGCGACAGCTGGAGGCAGACAGGGACGAGCCGGTGGTACCCTCTGAGACCGAGAGCTCAGAGGACGAAGGTAGCAAAACCATGGCGGACGACGATAGGCCATTGAACGAGACGAACCAACCCGGAGGTGGAGGTTTGGAGCCGAGCATCGCCCGACCGACGATAGTAGCGCCTAATTTTGAAATAAAATCTAGTATTATTAACATGGTGCAAAATTCTGTGCAGTTTGATGGACGAGAGCATGGGGATCCCGGTCGACATATTGCTTTATTTTTGGAAGTGTGTTCTACTTTCAAGATACGGGTTGTTTCAGATGACGCGATTCGCTTGTGACTTTTTCCGTTTTCTTTGCGAGACAAAGCTAGATCTTGGCTTATGTCACTTCCAGTAGGGTCCATCAGGACTTGGGATGAATTGGCAGAGTTATTCATGCAAAAGTATTTTCCGCCAGAGAAGACGACGAAGCTTAGAAATCGTATCATGATGTTTCGACAGGATGACGGGGAGTCTCTACATGCGGCTTGGGAGCGATTTAGGGATTTGTTACTTGATGTTCCGCACCACGGTCTTTCCAAAAGACAATTAGTGTTGACTTTTTTACCAGGGCCTAAACTATGATACGTAGGAACGTTTAGATGTGGGTGCAGGTGGCGATCTGGGACGAAGACGCCGAATGAAGCTTACGCAATTATCGAGAAAGCTGCGTTAAAATCGAGTTCACGTCATGGTGGAGAGAGGAACCGTTCATCATCATCATCCTGCCCAGGAGTCCATGCTCTTGACGAATATACAGCTATTTCGGCACAGATCGTGGCGTTGGCGGCCAAATTCGATAAATCCCAGACGGTGGCACAAGCCAGTTCGGGATGTGACCAATGCGGAGTTTTGCACGAGCAAGGTGCATGTGACCAAGGAGCTGTGTTTGCGGGCCAGGAGGAGGTAGACTTCGTCAGCAACCAAGCAAGGCCGCAAAATAATCCTTACAGCAACACGTATAAGCCGGGATGGAAGAATCACCCGAACTTTGGGTGGAAGGCAAACACGGGTAATCAAAACCCGCTCGGATTTAGTCAGCGAGCTCCAGCACCACAGCAGGCTCAAGGCCAGTCATTTCAGCCATACAATTAATCCTACCAGCCCCGACCTTATTCATACCAAAATCAGGGATCCAGGAGTAGTTCTCAGCAACAAGGCTCTTCGAATAATTCTAAGCTGGAGGAGATGATGGCCCAGCTTCTGTGTAGCTCTACTAGTGCGAATCAGCTAGCTGAGAAACGTTACCAACAAAACGAAGAACATTTCTTAGCTCACGAGGGAGAGATGCAGAGTCAGAAGGCCTCGATTCAGAATATTGAGAATCAGGTAGGGCAGTTGGCGAAGATGATGTTGGAAAGACCCCAGGGTGGTCTTCCAGGCAACACCGAGCCAAATCCACGAGGGCATGTAAATGCAGTGATGACGAGGTATGGGAAAACCATGGGACTTGACATATCGGCATCACCACCAATCATTGAGACGGTCCAGACTGACGCTTCGGCGAGGTGCACACTAGGCTAGACCTAGCAAGTACCGCACAGCCCCGTGAGACAGTCAAAGATTATACTCCTCCAGTTCCGTACCCAGGCAGGCTAAAGAAGCAGAAGAATGAAGAACAATATGGTAAGTTTTTAGAGTTATTCAAGCAGTTACATATAAACATACCATTTGTCGAGGCTTTAGCTCAGATGCCTAAGTACGCGAAGTTTTTGAAGGACATCCTCTCGAACAAGCAGAAGCTTGAGGACATGTCCTGTGTAGTGATGAATGAGAGTTGCTCAGCCATACTTCAGAATTGTCTGCCTACAAAGATGGGAGATCCAGGCAGCTTTACTCTTCCATGCCTTATTGGCAATATGTCGGTTAGTCACGCATTGGCGGATTTGGGAGCAAGCATTAACCTTATGCCGTATAAGGTTTTTGCTAAGTTAGATCTAGGTGAACTGCCACCTACTAGGATGAGCATTCGTTTAGCAGATCGTTCCATAAAGTATCCACGGGGGTTTGTCGAGAATATGCTTGTCAAGATTGACAAGTATGTGTTTCCTGTGGACTTTGTCATTTTGGATACGGATGAAGACTCTAGGGTGCCTCTGATACTCGGGCGGCCGTTTTTGAACACGGCGCGGACGATTGTAGATGTAGCTGTGGGGCAGATTACACTCCGAGTGAATGATGAGCATGTGACGTTCGATATCAAGCGGTCAGCACCCCCAGAGTCAGGATGATGCTCTGTATTATATAGACATTGTTGATACGTATGTGAGCACCCATTTCCAGGGGACGATCGAGGAGATTGATTCAGACACACCTTTGTTGTGTGGGGACTTAGATGGCATTACGCAGGAGGGCCACGATTTCGAGCAGCCAGTCTATCAGATTGGTGATGATGGTTCCCAGAGTCCTGATCGATTTACAGAGATTGATCGTGGGGTAGAGGAGAAGTCGAAGCCATCCGTTGAAGATCCTCCATCCTTGGAGCTTAAGGAGCTTCCGCCACATCTTGAGTACGCGTTTCTAGATGAGGAGCACCGTTTGCCGGTTATCATATCAGCATCTTTGTCGAGCGAGGAAAAGAGCAAACTTCTCTGTAACACCCCGACCCGCAGCGGAAAAGGTGATCGAGGCATGATTGGGTTATCATCAAAGCTCATGACATTTATTATGCGTTTCATATTCATTAATACAAATTAAATGGAAATTTACAATAAATGTTACAACCTGTTCTAACTAACAATCTAAACTTCTTTGTTCTCTTCTAAGGCATATCCTATGTTTTCCTTGCTTCAACCT
Organism: Scalesia atractyloides; assembly: GCA_947069175.1. Classification (NCBI taxonomy): domain Eukaryota; kingdom Viridiplantae; phylum Streptophyta; class Magnoliopsida; order Asterales; family Asteraceae; genus Scalesia; species Scalesia atractyloides. The sequence continues at coordinate 18,245,662 of CAMTDV010000019.1, forward strand.
GTTCACCTGTATCATGTGTAAAAGGGTTTTTGGATCAACATAATGTTGGCGAGTGAATCCTATGGAAAACATTTGAACAAATTTATTTAAATTGATTATGAAATATGTGCACAACCAAACATGAGTAAAAATAGATGTAAACTTAATCAACAATCATAAGATATTAAATGAAACACACATGAATAATAATGGAACATTTAGAGGCACGCGATGCTCAACTCGTCTCTCACGAGGAACTGAGGGGCCTAATGAATGAGTTGCATAAACATGATAATATAAATGACACAACTACAAACAATATAAACTCAATGATACACACATGAACAATAATGAATTTGATTTGAGGCACGCGTTGTTCAACTCGTCTCCCACGAGGAACTGATGGGCTTAATGAATGAGTTTCATATAAATTGACAAAAGGAAATAAGAAATCATAACAATATAAACGATCTAAGTTTAGATCATGATATGGTATGGCACAAGTTTAAATAAATAAGTTAATTATTTTGATGACACATGACACACCCCAAAACGTGTAATTTAAAAGGGGGAGTTGTAAGATTCACTCACAGTGGGTGCGTTCGGTTGATGACGTTGAATGAACGCGAAGTGGTTTTAACAACGAGTGAGATTAACCTAGATAAATCGCACTACGGTTCGGTAAGTAAACGGATTTTATTAATCTATTTTAGTAGGATTGTTGGGTGTATTTTTTTGTGAGTTTGAGGCTATTTTCTAACCTTAAAAATGTTATTTTTAAGTATTTTTAATTGATTTTTAATTAAAATAATTAAATAAAATAATAAAAAAATTTGATTTTTTTCTGACCGTTGACCGTTGACTGACCGTTGACCTGACCGTTGACCGGTTCGAATCATGTATACAAGTGCGCTGAGTGAGGCTCGAACCCGAGACCTCTCGTACGCGTGCACGCAGCTCTACCAACTGAGCTACGTGTCTAACCCGTTATATATCTGATTTTAATTATATATATATATTAATTAGTTTAAACCGAAAATCATTTTATTTTAAAAACAGTTTAATTTATTCTGACGATGCGCTCCACAGGTCTCGAACCCGGGACCTGTTGTAACATCCGTCAAAAACGGATTTACCAAACCCGCTCCGTTTATCAACCGAACAGTCAGTCAAAATTTTCGTTGCGAATTAAATGTCCAAAACATTTTTAAACGATCCGTAATCAATTATTATACGCGAATATATATTTAGTTTTTGAAAAACTGTTGAAAATCGCAAAATAAAAATGAAATGCTTCTGCCGGGTTTCGAACCCGGGTCTGTACCGAATCAGTTCAACACTTAACACATAACACTGAACCACTGCGCCAACTACTTTGTTTGTGATATAATAGAATCATTTAATTGATAAAATGTCGTTATAAATTCAAAACCGGCGCCCAATCAGTTCAGTCGTCGGAATCCCGGAATTCTCGCGAGTCTTAACTACGATTTACGTTATAACGTAAACCATTAACCAGACATCGGTTATAACCGATGTTTGAAGTCCGCGACACTTTTCAAAACCGCCGGAAATTTTAAATAACGAACACAGTCCGAAATCAGACCAAATACATCTCGTTTTTCTCCTATAAAATTGACCCACAAACGACGACAAACACTTTCGCTCAAAAATCACACCTTTTCTCGGCGAAATTTCACTCGCCGGAATAAACCTGTTTTTCGCCGGAAAACCGAGTTTTAATCCCTGAGCTTTACTGAACCCCCTAAACCTTTACCGAAGTCACCCTTACCTTTTCCAAGCTTTCCAGAGACTAGCTGCTATACGGAACACGTCGCCGGAGGTGAATTCTGTCGCCGGAGTTCTGCCGGAAAACAGAGGATCCAGTCGGTATAATTCTCCGCCAAATTTCTTTTCCTTTTTCACAATTATCTCACCTTAATCAACTGTAAAGCGCTAATAAACTGATAAGAATCTTAAACCAGTCGATTTCCGATTCTGGTTCAAACTGGATGAAGAAGACGACGTAATTCGGTATCGTATAAGTATAATATAAATCATGAAATTAATCGGGTTAGACACACAGTCCAGCGGTGGACTGTGTGCACATAAAACGTTAATAATGCAAAGGTCTCGAGTTCGATTCCCGTCTCACACACGCTGCCTTAATAAAAATCAAATTTTTGTTTAACTGAACCGGAGTCGATATAGTTATATGTTAAGTATATTGATAACCGGAATAATAACCAAGTTAGACACACAGTCCAGCGGTGGACTGTGTGTTTGTTTATATCGCTGGTCACGAGTTCGAGTCCGGTCTTCAGCACCGACTCGGACAATTATCTATTCTTTTTAAATAAGGCAGAAAAAGGAAATAACTAAATTGTCTTTAAGTATAATAAAAATCAAGTTATATAACATGTTGAACACACAGTCCAACGGTGGACTGTGTGTTAGATTAAACCACAGGTCCCGAGTTCGAGACCTGTGGAGTGCAAGACCGGGCCGCTTAAACTGTTTTTAAAATAAAAATGATTTTCAGTTTAACTAATTAGTATATATATATAATTAAAATCAGATATATAACGGGTTAGACACGTAGCTCAGTTGGTAGAGCTGCGTGCACGCGTACGAGAGGTCTCGGGTTCGAGCCTCACTCAGCGCACAATAATCTGCCATCGAACCGGTCAACGGTCAGGTCAACGGTCAACTGGTCAGTCAACGGTCAGAAAAAAATAAAATATTTTTATTATTTTTATTTAATTATTTTAATTAAAAATCAATTATAAATACTTAAAAATAACATTTTTAAGATTAGAAAATAGCCTCAAACTCACAAAAATGCACCCAACAATCCTACTAAAATAGTTTAATAAAATCCGTTTACTTACCAAACCATAATGCAATTTATCTAGGTTAAATCTCACTCGTGGTTAAAACCACTTCGCGTGCATTCAACGTCATCAACCGAACGCACCCACTGTGAGTGAATCTTACAATTCCCCCTTTTAAATTACACGTTTTGGGGTGTGTCATGTGTTATGATAATAATTAATTTATTTATTTAAACTTGTGCCATACCACATCATGACTTAAACTTAGATTGTTTTTATTGTTGTGATTTACTTATTGCCATTAGTCAAGTCATATGAAACTCATACATTAAGCCCATCAGTTCCTCGTGGGAGACGAGTAGAACATCGCGTGCTTCATACCAATTTCATTATTGTTCATGTGTGTATCATTGAGTTTATTTTGTTTGTAGTGTGTTATTCATATTATCATGTTTATGCAATTCATTCATCAGGCCCCTCAGTTCCTCGTGAGAGACGAGTTGAGCATCGCGTGCCTCTAATTGTTCCATTATTGTTCATGTGTGTTTTCATTTAACATATTATGATTGTTGATCAAGTTACATCTAATTTTACTCATGTTTGGTTGTGCACATATTTCATAATCAATTTAAATAAATTGTTCAAATGTTTTCCATAGGATTCACTCGCCAACATTATGTTGATCCAAAAACCTTTTTACACATGATACAGGTGAACAGGTTGAAGCAAGGAAAACATAGGATATGCCTTAGAAGAGAACAAAGAAGTTTAGATTGTAGTTAGATCATGTTGTAGCAATCATTGTAAATTTCCATTTAAACTGTATTAATGAATATGAAACGTTTAATAAATGTCATGAGCTTTGATGATAACCCAATCATGCCCCGATCACCTTATCCGCTGCGGGTCGGGGTGTGACAGATTGGTATCAGAGCCATGACTATAGGGATATAGGATAGGTTATTAGACCCTTAGAGCCTATACTATAGTCTGCCTAAATTTTAAATTGATTAGGTGGTTACATACAAACTTGTGATATTTATTTGTTTCATATTTGTTTACATTTCAGTCAAACATACATGCTCATATACATATTCATTATACATATATACATTATACATATATCGATGTTCATGAATTCAATTTATTTTCATATTCTCATTATCCAAAGATTTTGTGCAAATTTTCAAATCTCATCAAAGTAAGTTCTGCGACGGGCATGTAGTAACTGGAAGGGTACGAGTACCGGTAGTCGGAACGTCCTGTCTAGGCTGGCATTCGTATAAATCCAATATAACGGACCAGTTTGCCTACCTGGGGACCAACGATGAGAGTACGAAGGACCTATTAGGCCAAAGCATGCCACACCAAACGTCGTTCGAACTAACCCTACTTTGAGGTGTCACCGTGTCTACACCTGGACACATTCCGAACATCACACGTTGTATACATATTTCTCGATTTTCTCCGGGTTTTTGTGTACGCAACCAGGCAGAAACCGTGCGAACCATATGAAAAACCGGTATTCATGGGGGCCCACATGATTACACAGGTAAAGTATGGCGGCATGACGGGCCTAACAGCGAGCAAAGCCCAAGACATCCTATGGATGTAGTATTTTTGTATAATTATTTTATAAATGATCATTCTTGAATGCGACCCATGATCCCAAAAGCATCCAACTCATACTCTTGTCATGTATTCATTGTAGATGTCTTCTAACCTCGCCCGTAGGAAGACGAGAGCAAGAAAAGCCCGCGAACGCATGGCTACCTTAATCGCTCAACAAATGGCTGCCGTAATACCCAACATTGTAATCCAAGTTCAACAAGCACTTACCAATAATCCTGTCAATCAAGCAAACCAAAACATTTTCAACTCTTCCCCAAATACCACTAAATGCACCTACAAGCATTTCAAATCATGTGATCCTCCGAAATACAAAGGGACTGAAGGTGTCACCGCACTCCTCCATTGGTTTGAAGAAATGGAGAATACTTTTCTAAATTGCGATTGCCCTGATGATCGCAAAGTGCGTTATGCTACCGGTCGACTATATGGGATAGCACTTACTTGGTGGAACACAGAGAAGGCCAAACGAGGTGTTGAAGATGCTATGTCCTTAACTTGGAACGAATTGAAGGAAATCATGACCAGACGATTTTGTCCAAGGAGCGAAATCAAGAAGCTTGAAGATGAATTTTACTCATTGGAGCAAATGGAAGGAGACCACACCACCTACAACAAAAGGTTCCTCGAATTACATCAAATGGTTCCCAACATGTTTACTCCCCTCTACCGTTTGATCGAGCACTACATTCGTGGTCTTCCGTCAAAGATTCAAGACCCTGTGATAAGTACCAAGCCTGCAACTTTGGAAGCAGCAATGGAGCTAGCAACAGAGCTCACCGAGAACCGAATCCGAAACAAAGACTTCAAGGAGGAGAAGAAGAAGGATAAAGAATCGACTGAAACCTCCGACTCCACTCAACCCGAATCCCCTTCTCAACCCAAACCTAAGAGAAGAAGAGTCGGGCGACTTTTCGCTGCTACCCAACGTAATCAACCAGTTTTTCATGCCATACCCATCCGAGCTATCCCAATCACCCAAGTGGCACCCAACTCAGCTTACCCAAATAAGAAACCATATCTTGGACCTCACCCTCGATGCAACAACTGTTTTTATCACCATCCCCTTACTTTACCTTGCCGGCTATGTACAACTTGTGGACACTATGGTCATTTGAGCAATGTTTGTCGCACCTTTCAAGACCAAACCTTTTCCCCTACTCAAAACATGGCCCAAACTTATCACCAACCCCAATACCCCATGTTCCCATATGCGCGAGCCTGTTTCAATTGTGGCGACCCTACCCACCTTAGAAACACATGCCCTCAATTGGTTAACGTTATCAACACTCAAGCCCAATCAAACCCAGTTAATCAAGTAAACCAAGAAAACCCAACCACTATGCCACCAACAAGAGGAAGAGTCTTCAATATCAACGCCAATCCTGTCGAAGATAATGAGGGCCCAGATGAAGATACTCAGCTAGTCCTCTTCACCGAAGATCCAGATTCAACTCCTATTGTTTAGTCTTATGTTTTTTTTTTCTTTATCACATGTGTAGACTGTTAGAGAAATTATTGGATATTATATATTATATATTGTTTTCAGTATATGATTTTGCCGAGGCCGTAGCTCCCCATCCATCGAGGTTGAGTTTGATCCCCATTTTATTATGGGTTGATCAGGGCGTGCCCGCACGATCGGCTCCGTTTGTTTGAGCCTTGATCGGTTATTTCATTTTACATTTCAATACATGCAATACGCTCGGCTCCGTTTGATTGAGCCTTGAGCGCACATTTCAATTTACATTTCCAGTTCATGCAATACGTTCGGCTCTGTTTGATTGAGCCTTGAGCGCACAGACAATTTCATTATCAGTATCTTATGGTTGTGGTGTTTGTAGTAGAGTCGCATCGAACTAACCATAACTTTCGGATAAAGTCAACGAAAATTTGACAAGGGTATGGTGGATACGCCGATGGTACTTCCTATATATAAGTATTCTTGTCAAATGATCGGAGGCATTATCAGGCGGTTATGAGAGGTTCCATGCATAGGCTGATTGTGTGATGGTTGTTTAAATTAAGTTGTTCAATTTCAGTACATTCAATACGTTCTGCTCCGTTTGATTGAGCCTTGAGCGCACATACAATTTCATTCAATACGTTCGGCTCCGTTTGATTGAGCCTTGAGCGCACAGACAATTTCATTATCAGTATCTTGTGGTTGTGGTGTTTGTAGTAGAGTCGCATCGAACTAACCATAACTTGCGGATAAAGTCAATGAAAATTTGACAAGAATATGGTGGATACGCCGCTGGTACTTCCTATATATAAGTATTCTTGTCAAATGATCGGAGGCATTATCAGGCGGTTATGAGAGGTTCCATGCATAGGCTGTTTGTGTGGTTAAGTTATTCATATTCAGTACATGCAATACGCTCGGCTCCGTTTGATTGAGCCTTGAGCACACAATTTCAATTTCAGTACATTCAATACGTTCGGCTCCGTTTGATTGAGCCTTGAGCGCACATCCATTTCATTTTCAAGTACATGCAATACGATAGACTCCGTTCGATTGAGCCTTGATCGCATAGATATATTTCATTTCAGTAATTTATGTTTGTTGTATTGATTGTAGAGTTATAGGACTAATCATAATTCACTGATAAAACCAATGAAAATTTGACAAGAATATGGTGGATACGCCGCTGGTACTTCCTATATATAAGTATTCTTGTCAAAGGATCAGAGGCATTATCGGACGGTTATGAGAAGTTCTATGTAGGATTTATTAGTTTCTTGGTAACCAATCATAACTTGTGGATAAAACTAATGAAAATTTGGCAAGAATATGGTGGATACGCCGCTGGTACTTCCTATATATAAGTATTCTTGCCAAAGGATCAGAGGCATTATCAGGCGGTTATGAGAAGTTCCATGTAGGATTTAGTATTGCCTTGGTTGGAATTTGTGTTACATTGATATCATCATGTTATTTAAAGAGATTGGATTGTGTTCCATTTCTACATAAACTAACCTCTCCATCATAACAAACGAGAGAGGAACTTCCATCATTCAAACATATATGTTATCAGAATGTGGATTCAAATATTTGCTGTTGTGTTTATTCATGTTCAAATATTCGCTGATGTGTCTATTCATGTTCGAATATTTGCTGTTGTGGTTATTCATGATCAAATATTTGCTGATGTGTTCATTCATGTTCGAATATTTGCTGTTATGTTTATTCATGTTCAAATATTTGCTGATGTGTTCATTCATGTCGAATATTTGCTATTATGTTTATTCATGTTCAAATATTTGCTGATGTGTTCATTCATGTTTGGATATTAGCTGTTGTGTTTACTTATGTTCAAATATCAGCTGTTGCGTTTTTATTTATGTTCCATGTAGATTGTAGTGTTAAAGGTTTTGCCTTAGGATATAACCATATTTTCCCAAACGTATCTAAACTCTTATGCATGATATCATTTTTTTTAGCAAATCATTCCTGTTTATCAATACTTATACAGTAGGCAACAAAAAGCGATTCCTAAATAGGGTACTTAACCCTCACAAGGAACGTTACCGCCTCGAGCAAAAACTTAAGCCTTTATTTTGCTAAGCGTACAACTGTCAAACAAAACATCATCATTCTTTTAGTCAAATATATCACAATTTAAATTTCGGGACGAAATTTCTAAAAAGCAGGGGACCTGTTGTAACATCCATCAAAAACGGATTTACCAAACCCGCTCCGTTTATCAACCGAACAGTCAGTCAAAATTTTCGTTGCGAATTAAATGTCCAAAACATTTTTAAACGATCCGTAATCAATTATTATACGCGAATATATATTTAGTTTTTGAAAAACTGTTGAAAATCGCAAAATAAAAATGAAATGCTTCTGCCGGGTTTCGAACCCGGGTCTGTACCGAATCAGTTCAACACTTAACACATAACACTGAACCACTGCGCCAACTACTTTGTTTGTGATATAATAGAATCATTTAATTGATAAAATGTCGTTATAAATTCAAAACCGGCGCCCAATCAGTTCAGTCGTCGGAATCCCGGAATTCTCGCGAGTCTTAACTACGATTTACGTTATAACGTAAACCATTAACCAGACATCGGTTATAACCGATGTTTGAAGTCCGCGACACTTTTCAAAACCGCCGGAAATTTTAAATAACGAACACAGTCCGAAATCAGACCAAATACATCTCGTTTTTCTCCTATAAAATTGACCCACAAACGACGACAAACACTTTCGCTCAAAAATCACACCTTTTCTCGGCGAAATTTCACTCGCCGGAATAAACCTGTTTTTCGCCGGAAAACCGAGTTTTAATCCCTGAGCTTTACTGAACCCCCTAAACCTTTACCGAAGTCACCCTTACCTTTTCCAAGCTTTCCGGAGACTAGCTGCTATACGGAACACGTCGCCGGAGGTGAATTCTGTCGCCGGAGTTCTGCCGGAAAACAGAGGATCCAGTCGGTATAATTCTCCGCCAAATTTCTTTTCCTTTTTCACAATTATCTCACCTTAATCAACTGTAAAGCGCTAATAAACTGATAAGAATCTTAAACCAGTCGATTTCCGATTCTGGTTCAAACTGGATGAAGAAGACGACGTAATTCGGTATCGTATAAGTATAATATAAATCATGAAATTAATCGGGTTAGACACACAGTCCAGCGGTGGACGGTGTGCACATAAAACGTTAATAATGCAAAGGTCTCGAGTTCGATTCCCGTCTCACACACGCTGCCTTAATAAAAATCAAATTTTTGTTTAACTGAACCGGAGTCGATATAGTTATATGTTAAGTATATTGATAACCGGAATAATAACCAAGTTAGACACACAGTCCAGCGGTGGACTGTGTGTTTGTTTATATCGCTGGTCACGAGTTCGAGTCCGGTCTTCAGCACCGACTCGGACAATTATCTATTCTTTTAAATAAGGCAGAAAAAGGAAATAACTAAATTGTCTTTAAGTATAATAAAAATCAAGTTATATAACATGTTGAACACACAGTCCAGCGGTGGACTGTGTGTTAGATTAAACCACAGGTCCCGAGTTCGAGACCTGTGGAGTGCAAGACCGGGCCGCTTAAACTGTTTTTAAAATAAAAATGATTTTCAGTTTAACTAATTAGTATATATATATAATTAAAATCAGATATATAACGGGTTAGACACGTAGCTCAGTTGGTAGAGCTGCGTGCACGCGTACGAGAGGTCTCGGGTTCGAGCCTCACTCAGCGCACAATAATCTGCCATCGAACCGGTCAACGGTCAGGTCAACGGTCAACTGGTCAGTCAACGGTCAGAAAAAAATAAAATATTTTTATTATTTTTATTTAATTATTTTAATTAAAAATCAATTATAAATACTTAAAAATAACATTTTTAAGATTAGAAAATAGCCTCAAACTCACAAAAATGCACCCAACAATCCTACTAAAATAGTTTAATAAAATCCGTTTACTTACCAAACCATAATGCAATTTATCTAGGTTAAATCTCACTCGTGGTTAAAACCACTTCGCGTGCATTCAACGTCATCAACCGAACGCACCCACTGTGAGTGAATCTTACAATTCCCCCTTTTAAATTACACGTTTTGGGGTGTGTCATGTGTTATGATAATAATTAATTTATTTATTTAAACTTGTGCCATACCACATCATGACTTAAACTTAGATTGTTTTTATTGTTGTGATTTACTTATTGCCATTAGTCAAGTCATATGAAACTCATACATTAAGCCCATCAGTTCCTCGTGGGAGACGAGTAGAACATCGCGTGCTTCATACCAATTTCATTATTGTTCATGTGTGTATCATTGAGTTTATTTTGTTTGTAGTGTGTTATTCATATTATCATGTTTATGCAATTCATTCATCAGGCCCCTCAGTTCCTCGTGAGAGACGAGTTAAGCATCGCGTGCCTCTAATTGTTCCATTATTGTTCATGTGTGTTTTCATTTAACATATTATGATTGTTGATCAAGTTGTTTGGTTGTGCACATATTTCATAATCAATTTAAATAAATTGTTCAAATGTTTTCCATAGGATTCACTCGCCAACATTATGTTGATCCAAAAACCTTTTTACACATGATACAGGTGAACAGGTTGAAGCAAGGAAAACAAAGGATATGCCTTAGAAGAGAACAAAGAAGTTTAGATTGTAGTTAGATCATGTTGTAGCAATCATTGTAAATTTCCATTTAAACTGTATTAATGAATATGAAACGTTTAATAAATGTCATGAGCTTTGATGATAACCCAATCATGCCCCGATCACCTTATCCGCTGCGGGTCGGGGTGTGACACCTGTGGCTTAAACTAACACACAGTCCACCGCTGGACTGTGTGTTTAACATGTTATATAATCCAATTTTTATTATACTTAAATACAAATTATTTGTTTTCATTTCTGACTTTATTTAAAAAGGTTAATAATTGTCCGGGTCGATGCAGAAGACCGGACTCGAACTCGTGACGTGCGACTTAAATATACACACAGTCCACCGCTGGACTGTGTGTCTAACTTGGTTATTATTCCGATTATCAATATACTTAACATATACCTGTGGCGACTCCGATTCGGTTAATCAAAAAAATCATTTTTATTAAGGCGACGTGTGTGAAACAGGATTCGAACTCGAGACGTTTGTATGTTTAACGTGCACACAGTCCACCGCTGGACTGTGTGTCTAACCGAGTAATTTCTTGATTTATATTATACTTATACGATACCGAACTTCATCTTCTTCGTTGAGTTTTAACCAGAATCGACAACAGACTGGTTCGAAGTTTTAATCGGTTTCTTAGTGTTTTTCAGTTCATTATGGTGAGATATAAGTGAAAAGAAAAGAATTTAGGCGAAGAGGTATACCGACTGTCTTCCTCTGTTTTCCGGCAGAACTCCGGCGACAGCAATAGGCTCCGGCGACGAGTGTCTTGCAGCAGAGAAACTTCAGAAAGCTTACAAAATATGTGGGTGACTTCGGTATAAGTTCAAATGGTTTAGTAAGGCTCAGAAATGAGGAAACCGGTTTTCCGGCGACGAACAGATTAATTCCGGCGAGTGGAATTACGCCGAGAAAAGGTGTGGTTTTGAGCGAAAAGGTTTGCAGTGGGTTGTGGGTGAATTTATAGGGCAAATCGTCGAAGAACCTGGTCTGATTTCCAACTGTATTCATCGGTTATAAAAACTCCGGCGGTTATAGAAGGTGTCGCGGACTCAGACGTCGGTTATAACCGATGTCTTAGTCATGGTTTACGTTATAACGTAGGTTGTCGTTAAGACTCGCGAGATTTCCGGGATTTCCGACGATTGAACTATTGGGCGCCGGTTTTGAATTCGTAACGTCATGATATCAATTAAATGATTCTATTATTTAACAAGTAACATCAGTGGCGCAGTGGTTTGTGTGTGGTGTGTTAAGACTTGTTGTTGAACCGGTACAGACCCGGGTTCGAAACCCGGCAGAGACCTTTTATTTTTATTTTCCGATTTTCAACAGTTTTTCAAAAAATAAATATATATTCCCGTATAATAATTGATTATGCATCGTTTAAAATTATTTTGGGCATTTAATTCGCAACGAAAATTTTAACTGACTGTTCGGTTGATAAATGGAGCGGGTTTTGGTAAATCCGTTTTTGACGGATGTTACATTCTCGAGGTTCTACGACTTCATAAGAAAGCCTTAGCGTGGAAGATCATGGACATTAAAGGAATCAATCCTTCATTCTGCACTCATAAAATTCTTATGGAGGATGATTACAAGCCGTGTGCACAGCCGCAGAGACGACTAAACCCGAGCATGCAAGAAGTTGTCAAAAAAGAGGTAATCAAGTTGTTAGATGCAGGTTTAACCTAGGTTATGCTTGTCTCGGTGGTTGCATTGCGTTTATCGGTGTAACTTTCTTTGATTAAGTGAGGTTAGAAAACTCTTAACGGATGACTAACTTATCTTTAAGGGATTCTCATAAACATTAATCAATAGGGCGTTAAAGAACAACTTTAGGTGGTTAATGTCACACCTCGACCGGCAGCGGAAAAGGTGATCGGGGCATGATTGGGTTTTCATCAAAGCTCATGACATTTATTATAATGTTTCATATTTATTATTACAATTTAAAGGAGATCATACAATCATAATTACAACATGTTCTACACATCTTTCTAGACTTCATTATTTCTTCTAAGTCATTTCCTATGTTTTCCTTGCTTCATCCTGTTCACCTGTATAATGTGTAAAAATGGTTTTTGGATCAACAAAAAGTTGGCGAGTGAATCCTATGAAAAATATTTAAACAAGTTTATTGAATTGATTATAAAATAAAGTGCATAACCACATATGAGTAAATATAGATGTAAACTTATTCACAAAACACTTAATATTAAATAATGCATACACATACAATAATAGATTGTTTTGAGGCACGCGTTTTTCAACTCGTCTCCCACGAGGAACTGATGGGCCTAATGAATGAGTTTTGAGGCACGCGTTGTTCTACGAACTGATGGGCCTAATGAATGAGTTTTAAGGCATGCGTTGTTCAACTCGTCTCCCACGAGGAACTGATGGACCTAACAAATAATTTGCATACAACTTGACAATATGTAATACATAACTACAAACAAAATTTACATACTAAGTTTAAATCATAATATGGTATGGCACGAGTTTGAATAAACGAATTAGTTTAAGCGACGCATGATACACCCCAAAACGAGTAATAAAAAGGGGAGTTGTAAGATTCACTCACATTGGGTGCGTTCGGTTGATGATGTTGAATGTGCACGAGTTTAGAGGATTGATCGATGAGGAAAAACTAACCTAATTAATAACGAAAAAGTAAGGTAAATAAATGGATTTTATTAACAATTTTAATAGGATTTTTGGATATATTTTTGTGAGTTTAAGGCTATTTTCTAACTTTAAAAATGTTATTTTTAGGTATTTTTAATTGATTTTTAATTTAAATAAATAAATAAAATAATAAAAAATGTTGACTTTTTGACTTCGGTATAAGTTCAAATGGTTTAGTAAGGCTCAGAAATGAGGAAACCGGTTTTCCGGCGACGAACAGATTAATTCCAGCGAGTGGAATTACGCCGAGAAAAGGTGTGGTTTTAAGCGAAAAGGTTTGCAGTGGGTTGTGGGTGAATTTATAGGGCAAATCGTCGAAGAACCTGGTCTTATTTCCGACTGTATTCATCGGTTATAAAAACTCCGGCGGTTATAGAAGGTGTCGCGGACTCAGACGTCGGTTATAACCTAATGGTTTACGTTATAACGTAAGTTGTCGTTAAGACTCGCGAGATTTCCGGGATTTCCGACGACTGAACTATTGGGCGCCGGTTTTGAATTCGTAACGTCATGATATCAATTAAATGATTCTATTATTTAACAAGTAACATCAGTGGCGCAGTGGTTTGTGTGTGGTGTGTTAAGACTTGTTGTTGAACCGGTACAGACCCGGGTTCGAAACCCGGCAGAGACCTTTTATTTTTATTTTGCGATTTTCAACAGTTTTTCAAAAACTAAATATATATTCCCGTATAATAATTGATTATGCATCGTTTAGAATTATTTTGGGCATTTAATTCGCAACGAAAATTTTAACTGACTGTTCGGTTGATAAACGGAGCGGGTTTTGGTAAATCCGTTTTTGACGGATGTTACAGTATCCCCTGCTTTTTAGAAATTTCGTCCCGAAATTTAAATTGTGATATATTTGACTAAAAGAATGATGGTGTTTAGTTTGACAGTTATATGCTTAGAAAAATAAGGGTTTAAGTTTTTTTGTTCGAGGCGGTAACGTTCCTTGTAAGGGTTAAGTACCCTATTACAGGAATCGCTTTTTGTTGCCTACTGTATAAGTATTGATAAGCAGGAATGATTCGCTAAAAATGATATCATGCATAAGAGTTTAGATACGTTTGGGAAAGTATGGTTATATCCTAAGGCAAAACTTCTAACATTACAACCTACATGGAACATATATAAAAACACAACAGCTGATATTTGAACATAAATAAACACAACAGCTAATATTCGAACATGAATGAACACAACAGCAAATATTTGAATCCACATTCTGATAGCATATATGTTTGAATGGTGGTAGTTTCTCTCTCGTTTGTTATGATGGAGAGGTTAGTTTATGTAGAAATGGAACATAATCCAATCTCTTTAAATAGCAAGATGATATAAATTCCAACCAAGGCAATACTAAATCCTACATGGAACTTCTCATAACCGCCTGATAATGCCCTTATCCTTTGGCAAGAATACTTATATATAGGAAGTACCAGCGGCGTATCCACCATATTCTTGCCAAATTTTCATTAGTTTTATCCACAAGTTATGATTGGTTACCAAGAAACTAATAAATCCTACATAGAACTTCTCATAACCGTCCGATAATGCCTCTGATCCTTTGACAAGAATACTTATATATAGGAAGTACCAGCGGCGTATCCACCATATTCTTGTCAAATTTTCATTGGTTTTATCAGTGAATTATGATTAGTCCTATAACTCTACAACCAATACAACAAACATAAATTACTGAAATGAAATATATCTATGCGATCAAGGCTCAATCAAACGGAGCCGATCGTATTGCATGTACTGAAAATGAAATGTCTGTGCGCTCAAGGCTCAATCAAACGGAGCCGAACGTATTGAATGTACTGAAAATGAAATTGTCTGTGTGCTCAAGGCTCAATCAAACGGAGCCGAGCGTATTGCATGTACTGAAATTGAATAACTTAATCACACAAACAGCCTATGCATGGAACCTCTCATAACCGCCTGATAATGCCTCCGATCATTTGACAAGAATACTTATATATAGGAAGTACCAGCGGCGTATCCACCATATTCTTGTCAAATTCTCATTGACTTTATCCGCAAGTTATGATTAGTTCTATGCGACTCTACAACAAACACCACAACCACAAGATACTGATAATGAAAATGTATGTGCGCTCAAGGCTCAATCAAACGGAGCCGAACGTATTGAATGTACTGAAAATGAAATTGTATGTGCGCTCAAGGCTCAATCAAACGGAGCCGAACGTATTGCATGTACTGAAAATGAACAACTTAATCTAAACACCAATCACACAAACAGCCTATGCATGGAACCTCTCATAACTGCCTGATAATGCCTCCGATCATTTGACAAGAATACTTATATATAGGAAGTACCAGCGGCGTATCCACCATATTCTTGTCAAATTCTCATTGACTTTATCCGCAAGTTATGATTAGTTCTATGCGACTCTACAACAAACATCACAACCACAAGATACTGATAATGAAATTGTATGTGCGCTCAAGGCTCAATCAAACGGAGCCGAACGTATTGCATGAACTGGAAATGTAAATTGAACTGTACGCTCAAGGCTCAATCAAACGGAGCCGAACGTATTGCATGAACTGGAAATGTAAATTGAACTGTGCGCTCAAGGCTCAATCAAACGGAGCCGAACGTATTGCATGAACTAGAAATGTAAATTGAACTGTGCGCTCAAGGCTCAATCAAACGGAGCCGAGCATATTGCATGTATTGAAATGTAAAATGAAATAACCGATCAAGGCTCAATCAAACGGAGCCGATCGTGCGGGCACGCCAAGATCAACCGCATAATAAAATGGGGATCAAGCTCAACCTCGATGGATGGGGAGCTGCGGCCTCGGCAAAAGCATATACTGAAAACAATATATAATATATAATATATAATATACAATAATTACTCTAACAGTCTACACATGGAACCTCTCATAACCGCCAGATAATGCTTCTGATCCTTTGACAAGAATACTTATATATAAGAAGTACCAGCGGCGTATCCACCGTATTCTCGTCAAAGTTTCATTGGCTCTATCCTTAAGTTATGATTGGTTCGATGTGATAAAGAAAAACATAAAACTAAACGATAGGAGTTGAATCTGGATCTTCGGCGAAGAGGACTAGTTGGGTATCTTCGTTTGGGCCGTCATTATCTTCGACAGGATTGGCGTTGATATTGAAGACTCTTCCTCTTGCTGGTGGCCTAGTGGTTGGGTTTTCTTGGTTTACTTGGTTAACTGGGTTTGATTGGGCTTGAGTGTTGATGACGTTAACCAATTGAGGGCATGTGTTTCTAAAGTGGGTAGGGTCGCCACAATTGAAACAAGCTCGAGCATATGGGATCACGGGGTATTGGGGTTGATGATAAGTTTGCGCCATGTTTTGAGTAGGGGAAAAGGTTTGGTTTTGAAAGGTGCCGCAAACCTTGCTCAAATGACCATAGCGTCCACAAGTTGTACATAGTTGACAAGGTAAGGTAAGGGGATGATGATAAAAACAGTTGTTGCATCGAGGGTGAGGTCCAAGATATGGTTTCTTATTTGGGTAAGCTGAGTTGGGTGCCACTTGGGTGATTGGGATAGCTCGGATGGGTATGGCGTGTAAAACTGGTGGATTTCGTTGGGTAGCAGCGAAGCGTCGCCCGACTCTTCTTCTCTTAGGATTGGGTTGAGAAGGGGATTCGGTTTGAGTGGAGTCGGAAGTTTCAGTCGATTCTTTATCCTTCTTCTTCTCCTCCTTGAAGTCTTTGTTTCGGATTCGGTTCTCGGTGAGCTCTGTTGCTAGCTCCATTGCTGCTTCCAAAGTTGCAGGCTTGGTACTTATTACAAGGTCTTGAATCTTTGACGGAAGACCACGAATGTAGTGCTCGATCAAACGGTAGAGGGGAGTAAACATGTTGGAAACCATTTGATGTAATTCGAGGAACCTTTTGTTGTATGTGATGTCGTCTCCTTCCATTTGCTTCAATGAGTAAAATTCATCTTCTAATTTCTTGATTTCGCTCCTCGGGCAAAATCGTCTGGTCATGATTTCCTTCAATTCGTTCCAAGTTAAGGTCATAGCATCTTCAACACCTCGTTTGGACTTCTCTGTATTCCACCAAGTAAGTGCTATCCCATATAGTCGACCGGTAGCATATCGCACTTTGCGATCGTCAGGGCAATCGCAATTTAGAAAAGTGTTCTTCATTTCTTCAAACCAATGGAGAAGAGCAGTGACGCCTTCAGTCCCTTTGTATTTCGGAGGGTCACATGATTTGAAATGCTTGTAGGTGCATTTAGTGGTATTTGGGGGAGTGTTGATAATGTTTTGGTTTGCTTGATTGACAGGATTAGCGGTAAGTGCTTGTTGAACTTGGATTACAATGTTGGGTATTACGGCAGCCATTTGTTGAGCGATTAGGGCAGCCATGCGCTCGCGGGCTTTTCTTGCTCTCGTCTTCCTACGGGCGAGGTTAGAAGACATCTACAAGGAATACATGACAAGAGTATGAGTTGGATGCTTTTGAGATCATGGGTCGCATTCAGGAATGAACATTCATAAAATAATTATAGATAAATAAATTTACTACATCCATAGGATGTCTTGGGTTTTGCTCGCTGTTAGGCCCTACATGCCGCCATACTTTACCTGTGTAATCATGTGGGCCCCCATGAATACCGGTTTTTCATATGGTTCGCACGGGTTTGCCAGGTTGCGTACACAAAAACCCGGAGAAAATCGAGAAATATGTATACAACGTGTGATATTCGGAATGTGTCCAGGTGTAGACACGGTGACACCTCAAAGTAGGGTTAGTTCGAATGACGTTTGGTGTGGCATGCTTTGGCCTAATAGGTCCTTCGTACTCTCATCGTTGGTCCCCAGGTAGGCAAACTGGTCCGTTATATTGGATTTATACGAATGCCAGCCTAGACAGGACGTTCCGACTACCGGTACTTGTACCCTTCCAGTTACTACATGCCCGTCGCAGAACTTACTTTGATGAGATTTGAAAATTGCACAAAATCTTTAGATAATGAGAGTATGAAAATAAATTGAATACATGAACATCGATATATGTATAATGAATATGTATATATGTATAATGAATATGTATATAAGCATGTATGTTTGACTGTAAATGTAAACAAATATGAAACAAATAAATATCACAAGTTTGTATGTAACCACCTAATCAATTAAAATTTAGGCAGACTATAGTATAGGATCTAAGGGTCTAATAACCTATCCTATATCCCTATAGTCATGGCTCTGATACCAATCTGTAACACCCCGACCCGCAGCGGAAAAGGTGATCGAGGCATGATTGGGTTATCATCAAAGCTCATGACATTTATTATGCGTTTCATATTCATTAATACAAATTAAATGGAAATTTACAATAAATGTTACAACCTGTTCTAACTAACAATCTAAACTTCTTTGTTCTCTTCTAAGGCATATCCTATGTTTTCCTTGCTTCAACCTGTTCACCTGTATCATGTGTAAAAGGGTTTTTGGATCAACATAATGTTGGCGAGTGAATCCTATGGAAAACATTTGAACAAATTTATTTAAATTGATTATGAAATATGTGCACAACCAAACATGAGTAAAAATAGATGTAAACTTAATCAACAATCATAAGATATTAAATGAAACACACATGAATAATAATGGAACATTTAGAGGCACGCGATGCTCAACTCGTCTCTCACGAGGAACTGAGGGGCCTAATGAATGAGTTGCATAAACATGATAATATAAATGACACAACTACAAACAATATAAACTCAATGATACACACATGAACAATAATGAATTTGATTTGAGGCACGCGTTGTTCAACTCGTCTCCCACGAGGAACTGATGGGCTTAATGAATGAGTTTCATATAAATTGACAAAAGGAAATAAGAAATCATAACAATATAAACGATCTAAGTTTAGATCATGATATGGTATGGCACAAGTTTAAATAAATAAGTTAATTATTTTGATGACACATGACACACCCCAAAACGTGTAATTTAAAAGGGGGAGTTGTAAGATTCACTCACAGTGGGTGCGTTCGGTTGATGACGTTGAATGCACGCGAAGTGGTTTTAACCACGAGTGAGATTAACCTAGATAAATCGCATTATGGTTCGGTAAGTAAACGGATTTTATTAATCTATTTTAGTAGGATTGTTGGGTGTATTTTTTGTGAGTTTGAGGCTATTTTCTAACCTTAAAAATGTTATTTTTAAGTATTTTTAATTGATTTTTAATTAAAATAATTAAATAAAAATAATAAAAAAATTTGATTTTTTTCTGACCGTTGACTGACCGTTGACCTGACCGTTGACCGGTTCGAATCATGTATACAAGTGCGCTGAGTGAGGCTCGAACCCGAGACCTCTCGTACGCGTGCACGCAGCTCTACCAACTGAGCTACGTGTCTAACCCGTTATATATCTGATTTTAATTATATATATATATTAATTAGTTTAAACCGAAAATCATTTTAATTTTAAAAACAGTTTAATTTATTCTGACGATGCGCTCCACAGGTCTCGAACCCGGGACCTGTGGCTTAAACTAACACACAGTCCACCGTTGGACTGTGTGTTTAACATGTTATATAATCCAATTTTTATTATACTTAAATACAAATTATTTGTTTTCATTTCTGACTTTATTTAAAAAGGTTAATAATTGTCTGGGTCGATGCAGAAGACCGGACTCGAACTCGTGACGTGCGACTTAAATATACACACAGTCCACCGCTGGACTCTGTGTCTAACTTGGTTATTATTCCGATTATCAATATACTTAACATATACCTGTGGCGACTCCGATTCGGTTAATCAAAAAAATCATTTTTATTAAGGCGACGTGTGTGAAACAGGATTCGAACTCGAGACGTTTGTATGTTTAACGTGCACACAGTCCACCGCTGGACTGTGTGTCTAACCCGAGTAATTTCTTGATTTATATTATACTTATACGATACCGAACTTCATCTTCTTCGTTGAGTTTTAACCAGAATCGACAACAGACTGGTTCGAAGTTTTAATCGGTTTCTTAGTGTTTTTCAGTTCATTATGGTGAGATATAAGTGAAAAGAAAAGAATTTAGGCGAAGAGGTATACCGACTGTCTTCCTCTGTTTTCCGGCAGAACTCCGGCGACAGCAATAGGCTCCGGCGACGAGTGTCTTGCAGCAGAGAAACTTCAGAAAGCTTACAAAATATGTGGGTGACTTCGGTATAAGTTCAAATGGTTTAGTAAGGCTCAGAAATGAGGAAACCGGTTTTCCGGCGACGAACAGATTAATTCCGGCGAGTGGAATTACGCCGAGAAAAGGTGTGGTTTTGAGCGAAAAGGTTTGCAGTGGGTTGTGGGTGAATTTATAGGGCAAATCGTCGAAGAACCTGGTCTGATTTCCAACTGTATTCATCGGTTATAAAAACTCCGGCGGTTATAGAAGGTGTCGCGGACTCAGACGTCGGTTATAACCGATGTCTTAGTCATGGTTTACGTTATAACGTAGGTTGTCGTTAAGACTCGCGAGATTTCCGGGATTTCCGACGATTGAACTATTGGGCGCCGGTTTTGAATTCGTAACGTCATGATATCAATTAAATGATTCTATTATTTAACAAGTAACATCAGTGGCGCAGTGGTTTGTGTGTGGTGTGTTAAGACTTGTTGTTGAACCGGTACAGACCCGGGTTCGAAACCCGGCAGAGACCTTTTATTTTTATTTTCCGATTTTCAACAGTTTTTCAAAAAATAAATATATATTCCCGTATAATAATTGATTATGCATCGTTTAAAATTATTTTGGGCATTTAATTCGCAACGAAAATTTTAACTGACTGTTCGGTTGATAAATGGAGCGGGTTTTGGTAAATCCGTTTTTGACGGATGTTACATTCTCGAGGTTCTACGACTTCATAAGAAAGCCTTAGCGTGGAAGATCATGGACATTAAAGGAATCAATCCTTCATTCTGCACTCATAAAATTCTTATGGAGGATGATTACAAGCCGTGTGCACAGCCGCAGAGACGACTAAACCCGAGCATGCAAGAAGTTGTCAAAAAAGAGGTAATCAAGTTGTTAGATGCAGGTTTAACCTAGGTTATGCTTGTCTCGGTGGTTGCATTGCGTTTATCGGTGTGACTTTCTTTGATTAAGTGAGGTTAGAAAACTCTTAACGGATGACTAACTTATCTTTAAGGGATTCTCATAAACATTAATCAATAGGGCGTTAAAGAACAACTTTAGGTGGTTAATGTCACACCTCGACCGGCAGCGGAAAAGGTGATCGGGGCATGATTGGGTTTTCATCAAAGCTCATGACATTTATTATAATGTTTCATATTTATTATTACAATTTAAAGGAGATCATACAATCATAATTACAACATGTTCTACACATCTTTCTAGACTTCATTATTTCTTCTAAGTCATTTCCTATGTTTTCCTTGCTTCATCCTGTTCACCTGTATAATGTGTAAAAATGGTTTTTGGATCAACAAAAAGTTGGCGAGTGAATCCTATGAAAAATATTTAAACAAGTTTATTGAATTGATTATAAAATAAAGTGCATAACCACATATGAGTAAATATAGATGTAAACTTATTCACAAAACACTTAATATTAAATAATGCATACACATACAATAATAGATTGTTTTGAGGCACGCGTTTTTCAACTCGTCTCCCACGAGGAACTGATGGGCCTAATGAATGAGTTTTGAGGCACGCGTTGTTCTACGAACTGATGGGCCTAATGAATGAGTTTTAAGGCATGCGTTGTTCAACTCGTCTCCCACGAGGAACTGATGGACCTAACAAATAATTTGCATACAACTTGACAATATGTAATACATAACTACAAACAAAATTTACATACTAAGTTTAAATCATAATATGGTATGGCACGAGTTTGAATAAACGAATTAGTTTAAGCGACGCATGATACACCCCAAAACGAGTAATAAAAAGGGGAGTTGTAAGATTCACTCACATTGGGTGCGTTCGGTTGATGATGTTGAATGTGCACGAGTTTAGAGGATTGATCGATGAGGAAAAACTAACCTAATTAATAACGAAAAAGTAAGGTAAATAAATGGATTTTATTAACAATTTTAATAGGATTTTTGGATATATTTTTGTGAGTTTAAGGCTATTTTCTAACTTTAAAAATGTTATTTTTAGGTATTTTTAATTGATTTTTAATTTAAATAAATAAATAAAATAATAAAAAATGTTGACTTTTTGACTTGACCGTTGGCCGTTGACCATTACTGTTGACCGTTGACCGGTTCGGTCGTTTGTATGTGTGCGCTGGGTGAGACTCGAACCCGTGACCTCCCGTGCGCGTGCACGCAGCTCTACCAACTGAGCTACGTGTCTAACCCGAAATATTTCTGTTTTTAATTATATTTATACACTAATAATGTTAATCCGAAAATCATTTATTTTTAAAAAGGGTTTAATTGTATCGACTCGGTGCTCTCCACAGGTCTCGAACCCAAGACCTGTGGTTTAGTTTGGCACACAGTCCACCACTGGACTGTGCGTCTAACTTGGTAAATGTTACGGTTTTTATTATACTTAACACCTTACTGCGTGTGGCTCCGGTTCAATTTAAAAAAAACATTTTATTACAGCGAATGTGCGTGTGTCAGGGATCGAACTCGGGACGTATGCGTATTGTTTGCACACAGTCCACCGCTGGACTGTGTGTCTAACCCGTTCATAATACTGATTTTAATTAATCTTATAACCTAAGCGACTTCGTCTTCTTCGCTCAAAACACAGACAACGGTTAACCATGCTGTTATTTGTTAAATTAATTTAACGAACTTTATAAACAATTGCAATGTATTGAACAGAAAAGGGTTTGGGGAATGATTGTACCGAACTGATTGTCTTCTTCAAAAATCCGGCAAAGATCATCGGCTCTGTTTTGTGAACTTCTTCTGTTAGGATCAATTAACAGTTTGAATGGATTAGATGTGAAATTGAACTACTGAGTAACGATTATAGTAGGTTTAAATGATCATACCGGTTAACAGCGAGTTTCTGGAAATTCCAGAAGTTTTCCGGCGAAAACAGAAAATCCGGCAATGTCGTCTGGGGTAGATTCTGGGTGATGGAGTGATGTTAGAATTTGTCTAATAATGGAATGAAACAGAAAAAGTCGAGGTATTTACCGTGTAGATGAAAGTCTCGGTTTTCCGGCGACTTGCAGAGAATTCTGGCGAGTGAGATTTCTTGCGACAGAGATTCTTCAGAGGTTTAAGGTGAGTGTGGGTGATGTCAGTATGAACTCTAAGATCTTATTTTTGGGTAAGCAGACGGGATGGAATGAACTCGGTTTTCCGGCGATAATTTCCGGTTAATTTGCAGAGAATTCCGGCGACTGTGGCGAGGTTTTTCTGAGCGAAAATGGAGAGTGTAAGTGAGATAACTCATGAGCACAACTGATGAATAAGGTATAACTCGGATTGAATTATATTTTCGGTTTCGAACGAGAATTATGGTTCATGAATGAAATTTATTGAGTTTTTCGGTTATAACCGATATTGCTGTAAATGTAACCGTTATGTCCAAAAGAAAACGGCAATGTTTGACGAATTTGTCGGGATTTCTGGCGAGATTGATTTGGGGCGTGCTGAGTAACTGAGTTTGATTTCCAATTTTTATTTTATGTATTAATTGTTTCAAATAATCAACAAGAAACACAAGTGGCGGAGTGATTGGGAGAGTGTGAGTTAAATCGCTAAGCTTATATCTGGCTGACCCGGGTTCGAAACCCGGCTTCAGCATTTTATTTTTATTTCATTATTTTTAATAGATTTTCAATTATAAATTTTATATTCTAATATACTTATTAATTATGTATCGTTTAAATTTAATTTAAGCATTAAATACGCAACGAAATTTTTTAACTGGTTGTTCGGTTAATAAATGAAGCGGGTTTGGTTAACCCGGTTTTTGACGGATGTTACAGTATCCCCTACTTTTAGAAATTTCGTCCCGAAATTGAAGTAGTGGCATGTTTGTCTAAAAGGATGGTGTTTAATTTGACAGTTACATACTTAGAAAGGAGTAAGAGTTTAAATTTTTGTTTGAGGCGGTAACGTTCCTTGTAAGGGTTGAGTACCCTGCTACAGGAATCGCTTTTTGATGCATAAGTTAATGAATATTGATAAACAGAATTGATTGACTAAATATGATTTCATGCGCAAGAGTTTTGATATGTTTGGAAAGATAAGGTTATATCCTAAAACAAAACTTCTACTACTAAAACCTACATGGAACTTCTCATAACCGCCTGACAATGCCTCTGATCCTTTGGCAAGAATACTTATATATAGGAAGTACCAGCGGCGTATCCACCATATTCTTGTCAAATTTTCATTGGTTTTATCAGTAAGTTATGATTGGTTCTATGATGTGACTCTAGAACATAAATAAACACAACAACCAATGTCTGAGTCCTAATTCTGATAGTATACATGTTTGAATGGTGACAGTACCTCTCTCGTTTGTTATGATGGAGAGGTTAGTCTATGTAGAAATAGAACACAATCCAATTTCTTTAAATGATGAGATGATATGAATGCTAAATCAGTGAGTATAAAACAAACTTCAACCAAGACAATACTAAATCCTACATGGAACTTCTCATAACCGCCTGATAATGCCTCTGATCCTTTGGCAAGAATACTTATATATAGGAAGTACCAGCGGCGTATCCACCATATTCTTGTCAAATTTTCATTGGTTTTATCAGTAAGTTATGATTAGTTCTATGTGACTCTAAAACATAAATAAACACAACAACCAATGCTTGAGTCTTAATTCTGATAGTATACATGTTTGAATGGTGACACAATCCAATTTCTTTAAATGATGAGATGATATGAATGCTAAATCAGTGAGTATAAAACAAACTTCAACCAAGACATTACTAAATCCTACATGGAACTTCTCATAACCGCCTGATAATGCCTCTGATCCTTTGACAAGAATACTTATATATAGGAAGTACCAGCGGCGTATCCACCATATTCTTGTCAAATTTTCATTGGCTTTATCCGTAAGTTATGATTAGTTCTATGTGACTCTAAAACATAAACAAACACAATCAACCAAAGCTTGAGTCTTAATTCTGATAGTATACATGTTTGAATAATGACAGTGCCTCTCTCGTTTGTTATGATGGAGAGGTTAGTCTATGTAGAAGTGAGACATAACCCAACTTCTTTAAATGTTGAGATTGAAATACGTTGAGATGTATGATGATATGAATGTTAAATCAATGAGTATAAAACAAAACTGAAATAGTAATTCGCATTAAGATTCTTGGATAAATTTCCAATTTATAATTGAGATACGTGAAAGTTGAGATAACATAAAGAAAAACATAAAAACGAAGCGGTTGGAGTTGAATCTTGATTTTTGGTGAAGGAGACTAGTTGGGTGGTTTGTTTGGGCCGTCATTATCTTCAATAAGATTGGAGTTGATGTTGAAAACTCTTCCTCTTGCTGGTGGCCTAGTGGTTGGGTTTTCTTGATTTGCTTGGTTAACTGGGTTTGATTGAGCTTGAGCGTTTATCATGTTAACCAATCGAGGGCACGCGTTTCTAAAGTGGGTAGGGTCGCCACAATTAAAGCAAGCTCGAACATAAGGTAACATGGGGTATTGGGGTTGTTGATATGTTTGGATCATGTTTTGAGTAGGGGGTGAGGTTTGGTTTTGAGAGGTGCGGCAAGCCTTGCTCAAATGACCATAGCGTCCACAATTTGCACATAGTCGACAAAGTAAGGTAGATGGATCGTGATAAAAACAGGTGTTACATTGAGGGTGAGGTCCTAGGTAAGGTTTCTTATTTGGGTATGTTGAGTTGGGTGCTACTTGAGTGATTGGGATAGCTTGGAGAGGTATGGCTTGTGAAATTGGTTGGTTTGCGTTGGGTGACAGCGAAAAGTTGCCCATCTCGTTTTCTCTTAGAAAATGGATCGTGAAGGGGATTCGGTTTGGGTTTGTTGAACTTGAACTACAATGTTGGGTATTTCGGCAGCCATTTGTTGAGCGATTTGGGCAGCCATGCGCTCGCGAGCTTTTCCTGCTCTCATCTTCCTACGAGCGGAATTAGAAGACATCTACAAGGAATACATATCAAGAGTATGAGTTGGATGTTTTTGGGATCATGTGTCGTATTTAGGAATGAACATTCATAAAATAAATATAACATAATAAATCTACTACATCCATAGGATGTCTTGGGCTTTGCTCGTAATTGGGCCTTGCATGCCGCCATACTTCACCTTCGTAATCATGTGGGCCCCCATGATTACCGGGTTTTTCATATGGTTCGTATGTGTTAGCCTGGTTACGTACACTAAAACCCGGAGAAAATCGAGAAATATGTATGTAACGTATGATATTCGGAATGTATCCAGGTGTGGACACGGTGACAACTCAAAGTGGGGTTAGTTCGAACGACGTTTGGTGTGGCATGCTTTGGCCTAATAGGTCCTTTGTACTCTCATCGTTAGTCCCCATGTAGGTAAACTGGTCCGTTATATTGGATTTATACGAATGCCAACCTAGACAGGACGTTTCAACTACTGGTACTTGGACCCTTACAGTTACTACATGCCCGTCGCAGAACTCACTTTGATGAGATTTGAAAAATGAAAAATGCGACAAAATCTTGAATAACGGAAGTATGAAGATGAATTGAGTATGTGAACATTAAAATATGTATGATGAATATGTATGTAAGTATGTATGTTTGACTGTAAGTATAATTCACTATGTATCACAAAATGTAATATTGGAAGTGTTTGCATGCATTTGTGTATGTAATAAATATGAAAGAAATAAACATCATGAGTTTGCATGTAACCACATAAACAATTAAAATCTAATCAACTATAGTATAGGCTCTAAGGGTCTAATAACCTATCCTATATCCCTATAGTCAAAAGCTCTGATACCAATCTGTCACACCCCAACCCGCAGCGGAAAAGGTGATCGGGGCATGATTGGGTTTTCATCAAAGCTCATGACATTTATTATAATGTTTCATATTTATTATTACAATTTAAAGGAGATCATACAATCATAATTACAACATGTTCTACACATCTTTCTAGACTTCATTATTTTCTTCTAAGGCATTTCCTATGTTTTCCTTGCTTCATCCTGTTCACCTGTATCATGTGTAAAACTGGTTTTTGGATCAACAAAAAGTTGGCGAGTGAATCCTATGAAAAATATTTAAACAAGTTTATTGAATTGATTATAAAATAAAGTGCATAACCACATATGAGTAAATATAGATGTAAACTTATTCACAAAACACTTAATATTAAATAATGTATACACATACAATAATAGATTGTTTTGAGGCACGCGTTGTTCAACTCGTCTCCCACGAGGAACTGATGGGCCTAATGAATGAGTTTTGAGGCACGCGTTGTTCTACGAACTGATGGGCCTAATGAATGAGTTTTAAGGCACGTGTTGTTCAACTCGTCTCCCACGAGGAACTGATGGACCTAACAAATAATTTGCATACAACTTGACAATATGTAATACATAACTACAAACAATATTTACATTCTAAGTTTAAATCATAATATGGTATGGCACGAGTTTGAATAAACGAATTAGTTTAAGCGACGCATGATACACCCCAAAACGAGTAATAAAAAGGGGAGTTGTAAGATTCACTCACATTGAGTGCGTTCGGTTGATGATGTTGAATGTGCACGAGTTTAGAGGATTGATCGACGAGGAAAAAGTTGTTTAATTAATAACGAAAAAGTAAGGTAAATAAATGGATTTTATTAACAATTTTAATAGGATTTTTGGATATATTTTTGTGAGTTTAAGGCTATTTTCTAACTTTAAAAATGTTATTTTTAGGTATTTTTAATTGATTTTTAATTTAAATAAATAAATAAAATAATAAAAAAATGTTGACTTTTTGACTTGACCGTTGGCCGTTGACCATTACTGTTGACCGTTGACCGGTTCGGTCGTTTGTATGTGTGCGCTGGGTGAGACTCGAACCCGTGACCTCCCGTGCGCGTGCACGCAGCTCTACCAACTGAGCTACGTGTCTAACCCGAAATATTTCTGTTTTTAATTATATTTATACACTAATAATGTTTGCACACAGTCCACCGCTGGACTGTGTGTCTAACCCGTTCATAATACTGATTTTAATTAATCTTATAACCTAAGCGACTTCGTCTTCTTCGCTCAAAACACAGACAACGGTTAACCATGCTGTTATTTGTTAAATTAATTTAACGAACTTTATAAACAATTGCAATGTATTGAACAGAAAAGGGTTTGGGGAATGATTGTACCGAACTAATCGTCTTCTTCAGAAATCCGGCAAAGATCATCGGCTCTGTTTTGTGAACTTCTTCTGTTAGGATCAATTAACAGTTTGAATGGATTAGATGTGAAATTGAACTACTGAGTAACGATTATCAGTAGGTTTAAATGATCATACCGGTTAACAGCGAGTTTCTAGAAATTCCAGAAGTTTTCCGGCGAAAACAGAAAATCCGGCAATGTCGTCTGGGATAGATTCTGGGTGATGGAGTGATGTTAGAATTTGTCTAATAATGGAATGAAACAGAAAAAGTCGAGGTATTTACCGTGTAGATGAAAGTCTCGGTTTTCCGGCGACTTGCAGAGAATTCCGGCGAGTGAAATTTCTTGCGACAGAGATTCTTCAGAGGTTTAAGGTGAGTGTGGGTGATGTCAGTATGAACTCTAAGATCTTATTTTTGGGTAAGCAGACGGGATGGAATGAACTCGGTTTTCCGGCGATAATTTTCGGTTAATTTGCAGAGAATTCCGGCGAATGCGGCGTGGTTTTTCTGAGCGAAAATGGAGAGTGTAAGTGAGATAACTCGTGAGCACAACTGATGAGTAAGGTATAACTCGGATTGAATTATATTTTCGGTTTCGAACGAGAATTATGGTTCATGAATGAAATTTATTGAGTTTTTCGGTTATAACCGATATTGCTGTAAATGTAACCGTTATGTCCAAAAGAAAACGGCAATGTTTGACAAATTTGTCGGGATTTCCGGCGAAATTGATTTTGGGCGCGCTGAGTAACTGGGTTTGATTTCCAATTTTTATTTTATGTATTAATTGTTTCAAATAATCAACAAGAAACACAAGTGGCGGAGTGGTTGGGCGAGTGTGAGTTAAATCGCTAAGCTTATATCTGGCTGACCCGTGTTCGAAACCCGGCTTCAGCATTTTACTTTTATTTCATTATTTTTAATAGATTTTCAATTATAAATTTTATATTCTAATATACTTATTAATTATGTATCGTTTAAATTTAATTTGAGCATTAAATACGCAACGAAATTTTTTAACTGGTTGTTCGGTTAATAAATGAAACGGGTTTGGTTAACCCGGTTTTTGACGGATGTTACAGTTAAAGTGTGTTTATCGTTTTAACTTTCCGAAGGGTTATCATGTTAGGATTCCCGAAAGGGATACTAGTTGTCTTTGAAAAATGGAAAATTGACCAAGTGACTTAGTGGCATAACCGACTTCGTTAAAATATTCCGGTTGTTCATGAAGCAAGGCTATACTTATATTTTTCATATTTGGAGTCCTTATGTTTACCAAAAGAAGAAGAAACAATAATATTATGTTTATACATTTTTAGTTTAAACACTTTATCAACCTATCTTTTTATACTGATAGAATATTGACAAAGGTTTAGTATTATCGTCTTCGCCCGCATCCATGGATTGATACTTGGTTCTTACCGATACTTTACTACATATATGACGGGGTACACTTGCCCTTTCGTGTGTGTTTTAATGTTGAAGTGTAAATCATTTTTATAAATTTAAAACCGAACCGTGTGTAAAATTCATTGTAAAATATATATATATATATATATATATATATATATATATATATACGCACACATCAGTTTGCGAGCTAATTTTTTGCACTTCGTACCCTAGATAATGTAGTTGCGCTTTATGTTCTATATGCGTGGTTTTATTGGGCTAACTTCATCGTTCAAGTCTGGGTGTCTTGACAGGTACCCTTCTCTTCAGTTGTGTTGGGCTAACTTTATCATTCAAGTCCGGCATTGACTTATCAGTTGTCCAATAATCTTCGGATGCAAGTTAGCCGAATCCCAGAATTTATGTTGTTTGAACTTCCATCGGAATCTTCGTTCAACAACTCGATTTTACCCCATTTTGTGAAATCTTTAACAACCCTCCACGCCCCAACATGCTTGAAAGTTTGTTTGCATTTATCTCGATAATCTTGATGTGCCATTTCCATAACATTCACATCGTTGCACCCGCTTCTACGTAAGCGATCCTATAGGATTATAATAAAAATAATATAACGGATGTAATTAAAAAGAAACAAATGTTAAAATTTAATATAAAATATGAGGAAAGTAACTAAAGTTAAATATAAATTGTACAACTTAGATGAAAAAACCGTTGAACCAATTCGTTTTAGTTAGCATCAAGCCCCATTTAAAGGTTAGTAGATCGCTCGATCACTCGCTACTACCCCCAAGCCCAGTGTAGTATTTAAGAACGGCTTTCCACAAACTTTCTTTTCTTTGTTGGTTTCCTTTTTGCCGGCCGTACGTAGTGTGGACGTATGCTTGAGCCAACAATACTTCCTCTTCGGAAGACCAAGAGCAATCCACCCGCTCGGCTCAATTAATGAATTCCCCATTTTTCTTGCCATTAACTTCAACCACATCCTCCTCTACAAACTCATCACTTGTCACGTTCATTTCTTGCAAGTTAGCTTCAAATTGCGT
Source organism: Scalesia atractyloides (assembly GCA_947069175.1). Classification (NCBI taxonomy): domain Eukaryota; kingdom Viridiplantae; phylum Streptophyta; class Magnoliopsida; order Asterales; family Asteraceae; genus Scalesia; species Scalesia atractyloides. The sequence goes on from CAMTDV010000019.1 coordinate 18,276,782, forward strand.
TTCTTGAAAGTATTCCTCCTCCTCATCATCATCAACGTTTTGCTAATGAAGTGGTGGTTCCTCGTTCCACATTTTTTTCTTCATAATGATGAGATAGGTTCTGTAACAACTCGAAAATTCAATTGTTATCTTTTCTTTTGTTCTCTGTTTATCTATCCTTTTGTAATCCCGAGATTCGGTTAATAATAAAGTTTATGTTAATTACTTATGGTATTTTACGTTATTATCGCATCTAAGCGCTTAGTTAAATCGCATTGCTTATCTCATCACATCGCAAATCGCAGTTAATTATATGGTTTTATGTTATTTATGTGTTATGTGTGTTTGTGGTTATGATTACGCTTGCTATCACTCTCGCACTCTCGAATCGCTAAATCGCACTATTATATCAATTAAAACGCTTAGTATAACTATCTAATACAAACCAAATAACCAAACAAACTCTTAACGCGAAACAAACGAAGAAAACCCAACATGGGGTCAAGTTCGCTCGAACTTGGTGACCCCAAGTCCGGCCGAACTTGACTGGCCAAAACAAATTCTCCTTTTTAAACTCAAGTTTGCTCGAACTTGTCTGAATCCTTAGAGATTCAGCAAGTTTGGCCAAACTTGACTGAATTCTCTTGAAAATCTAGCAAGTTCGCCCGAACTTGGTCTCCATCAGCTCTCATTTTGCCTTCCCCTATAAATACCAAGCTCTGTTCACTCATTTGAACTTGCTGCAAGTTCGCCCAGAGCTCTCAAAACCCGAAACCTTCGTGTTCTAAGTAAGAATCAACCCGATTTCACTGCAACAACGTTTATCAACGATATACAAAGGTTTACAACGATTTTGGCACAAGGCATAACCTTCGTTTTCATCAAAACCCATTCTTTTACGAAAATCTTCATCTTTTTCTTCAAAAACTTATGTTTTAAGCTTAGATCTACACAATACGAGTTCGTTTGGCGATAGTAGAGACTTCTCAAACACCAGATCTGCAAGATCTCGACTTGTAAGTGATAGATTTGAGAAAAACCTTTGAAAACCATTGATTTCTACACAAGATACGGACTTTTGATGGTGTTTTGTTCATTTTCTGGTATGAAACAAAGCATCTATCATTCAAGATCCCAGATCTGGAAGCACAAGGACGTTTATGTTGGTTTACACAAGCCGGACTAATCTGAACGAACCCCGACTTCGCCCCGATTAGCCCATGCTTTTGTAAAATGGCTAAATTAGCTCTAAGAGACCTCTCCGACCTAAGTTTGCTCAGTAGCACAGGGTTGGAGGGATGAACACTCGATTTTCCTCAGCAAACGACGCGAAAACGGAAGATTTTGACCCGAAAACATCAAGTTTGCTCGAGATTTACTGATCTTTACACAGCTCAGCAGTCAAGTTCGCTCGAACTTGCACCCCTTGGGGTTAAGTTCGCCGAACTTGAGTCAACCTCTCCAACAAAATGCCACAAGTTAGACCGAACTTGCATAACCTGTCAACCCTATATACAAGTTCGCCCGAACTTGTCTCATAACTTATAATTTCACCACAAGTTCGCTCGAACTTGTATGGAAACATACAAGTTCGCCCGAACTTGACTACTGCCTAACCAAGACTTAACCGTTTCAGCTTTTCGGAGACTGATGCACTTCCGCTCGCGTATGCAGGTTGATCCGGCACTCTTCTCGACTCTCCTCAGAATCTCTAAGCTAACCAAAACGCACCCACAATGAGTATACTTGACCCATTTTCGCTTAAACGCACTTTTTGGGTGTTACATACGTTCCTATATCAAAATCACTTCACAAATCAAACTGTTTATCACACGCGAATAATCTGATTATATATGCTCAATATGTGATACTAGGAACATGTGACTACAACTTATTTTTGTTAACTTACCTCCTTAGCTAGTATGGTACTATAGTGTGGCTTACACCCGACGGGGTCTAGCTAGGATGGACGCGCAAGCCTTCTCACGGTAGTTAGCATGAGAAATAAGCCTATGTTAATCTGTGTGAAAATGTTTCGGAGTATCATGATGTGTAGTTAGATTATCTCGAGAACGGTTTCTTTATTATGCTAGTATTACAAAACTCGTATGCTCACCTTTACTTAATTGTATTGACTTGTATTTTAACGTATGTAACAGGTTGAGGATTTTAGCTACGGATGCTTGGATGTTGCATGCTTAGCGTAGTTTAGTTTTGTCTTTATTTTGTTTAGTTTCCAAGTGTAATAAATCTAGGGATATCAAACCTTGTTGTTTTTGTGGGAGAACTTAGATTCTGTAATGATTGTTTAAAATGTTATGTTAATGGTATGGGACGTTAGTGTTTGAATGATGTTGTTAAATGATTGTTATGGAATTCTCACGAGACAATTTGGTCGCCTAGTGCCACTACCCGATGATTCCGCCATCGGTTGGGGTGTGACAGATTGGTATCAGAGCTCCATAACTTTAGGATAATAGGTAGAATTGCCATGATTTGACCTAGTAGCATGTTTAGGTACCCGATTGACATATCTTTGACTTAAATGTTAAACTACTTGTCATAAATGCTTAAATGTGCCTTTCCTAAGGCTAATACAATAATACACGCTTGGAAACGCTCGCATCACACAAAACGAGTGATAAAGTCGACAATAGGTGTGAAGACCGAGAACTCTCGATGAGATCGTTCACTCCGCGATTCTCTCGCACGAGATAACTTCGTTGAGCTAGGAGTGACATCCAAACCTCGACGAAAAATCTCCATTTCTAATTAGGAAGGATGTTGTTAAGTTAGGGGTGAAACCCGCATCTTAATAACTAATTCCATGCTTCGATTTTCAATCTCACCAAAGTCTCGGTTATGCCGATGGTTTGGAACACGTATTAACTGGAAGGGTAAACGTCGTTAGCCGCTTGTGGTGAGAACGTTTATCTATTAGGCCAAAGCGTGGGTCCAAATGCAAAGGGTAGTCGAATCACTTTGGCGTGTCAAACGTCTCAAAACCCCGGACACTCCCAATTGATTTAAGCCTATATCGTCGATTTACGCATCATCGAGTTTATTATTATTCATGTGTTTAAAATTTTGAGAATTTTCGCTTTATTCGATTTCTCGCTTTGATGATTTATCATATCATCGATTTCTCGATTTATCACATTTACGCTCCATCAAATGTATGTACAACTCGCACAGCTCTCGTAATCTAAAACGCTAAACAAATACACCAACCAAACTAATCGCTTAACTCGCTTACGCCTATGAGGATGTTTGCCTCATTAGCGGTATTATCTCGCTTATCTCGCTATTATATATCGCTTATATCTAGCATCTTGTATCGCGCTACGCAATTGTTACTATTAGAAGGTGAATAAGTGCAAATGTGTGCTTACGTGGCTTATGTGCGTATGTGCTTATGTGCTTATGTGCTTACGTGCTTATGTGCTTAGGTGATTACGTGCCTATGTGTTTATGTGATTTTCTGCCTTGTATGAATTATAAAAATAATAAATATTTAAACATAACTCTATTATAATCGAATCTCATCTAATCTAAATTCTTCGTGTAGATGTCTTCTATGGGATCGCACACCCAACGGAATATCCAGCGCAACAACGCCGACAAGCGTATCGCTATAATGGTAGCCAAGGAGATAGCTAAAGTCATCCCGCAAATTGTCTCATAAATTCATGCTATAAGCAGCAACTCTTCGGTTGACTCCAAGGGAGATGCCCCAAAACCCCACTTCAGCTTTAAGCAGTTCAAAGCATGTGGACCGCTTACGTTCTCGGGCACCGAAGGGCCGAGTGCCATGTTCCACTGGTTTGAATATATCGAGGTCACATTTCGCCAGAGTGGATGCCCCGAGGCTCGGCGCACTGTCAACGCTACCGGCGTGTTTCAATCAAGGGCTCTCGACTTGTGGACAGCCGAGCGCAACAGGCGTGGGAACGACGAAGCTTACGGACTCACTTGGGAGGAACTTAAGGAAACTATGATTAAGGAATTCTATCCTCCCTACGAGATCCAGAAGTTAGAGAATGAATTTTGGAATATCAAACAAGATGGTCCCGATAACGCTGGTCTCACTGCTCTCTTCAAACAGTTGAGCATCATCTGTCCCGGTCAAGTGGATACGACCAAGAAAGCAATCAAGAAATACCTCAACGCTCTCCCCGATTGCGTCGCTAACTTTGTTCAAGCAGCACGCCCTGCAACTATCGAGGAAACCTACCAGCTAGCCGTCGAGATTAATGACAAACGAGTTGAGTCTGGTTACTTTAAGAGCCACAAGGTCGCAAATCAGGCAGTCACCGAATCAGCAGCTCCTACTACCGAACAGCCCCGAGAGCCAAAGAACAGTCTCCGTGGTCGCAAAAGGGAAAACCCGAGCAAGAACTTTGCTCTTACTGCTCCAGCGAACCCTCATCCACTCCAGTCAGCAGCACCAACGCACCGCCAGCAAAGCGTGCGTACACTGGTCCGCACCCTATGTGCCCTAAGTGCACATATCATCATGCCATTGGTGGAAATTGCCGTTTTTGCACAAACTACAACATCTACGGCCACTTTACAGTTAGTTGCCGTAGTGGTACTTGTCAGCCAGCTCCTTAGGCTCCAACAGCTCTAGCTTTACCTGCTCCTCCTCAAGCCAACCAGCAGCATGCTCCAAAGGCATGAGTGTGCTTCGTGTGTGGTGATCCGAACCACTTTGCTAATGTTTGCCCAAACCGCACCGTGAAACAAGAGCCACAGCAGCAACAGCCACCACCGCAGCCTCAGCAGCAACAACAAGCTGCGCGTGGAAGTGCCTTCAATCTCAATCACCGCCAGGCTCAGAATGACAACAATGTTGTCAATGGTACGTTTCTCATTAATGGTATTTATGCTTCATGCTTATTTGATACTGGCGCCGATAATTGTTTTGTATCGTTAGAATTCGAAAAGGTTTTAAAATGTAAGCGTGCTAAACTCCCAAAGACTTTTGATGTGGAAGTCGTCACCGGAAGAACCGTTACCGTAACCTCCGTTTTACGTGGTTGTTCTCTTGATCTCAACAATCAAGTCTTCTCGGTCAATCTCATACCTATGCAATTAGGTAGCTTCGATATCATAGTAGGCATGGATTTTCTTTGTAAGAATCATGCTGAAGTTGTATGCTTCGATAAGATGATTCGCTTCCCTCTCCCTAACGGTGATCAACTTCATGTTTATGGTGAAACGCCCTCAAAGAAGTTGATGCTTTTGTCATGTACTCGAGCGCACAAATGCTTGCAAAAGCGATGTGTTTCTTTCCTAGCTCATATCGTGAACCCCAAGAAAGAAAAGAAGACTTATAAAAAAGTTCTTGTTGTTTGTGAATTTCCTAAAGTCTTTCCCGACAACCTACCTGGTTTACCCCCTACTCGAGATGTTGAATTCCGTATCGATTTGATTCCAGGTGCTACTCCAGTTGCTAAAGCTCCTTATCGCCTCGCACCATCCGAAATGCGCGAGCTATCAAGCCAACTTCAAGAGCTTCTTGATAAAGGTTTCATACGCCCTAGCACTTCGCTATGGGGCGCTCCTGTCCTTTTCGTGAAAAAGAAGGGTGGATCGTTCCGTATGTGCATCGAATATCGTGAACTTAACAAACTCACGATAAAGAACCGCTATCCACTTCCCCGTATCGACGACTTATTCGATCAGCTGCATCGATCTTCGTTCTGGTTATCATCATTTACGCGTGTTGGAAGAAGACATTCCTAAAACTGCTTTTCATAATCACTATGGCCATTTCGAATTCGTGGTCATGCCTTTTGGTCTTACCAATGCACCTGCGGTTTTCATGGATTTGATGAACCATGTGTGTAAAGCTTTCTTAGATCGTTTCGTCATTGTTTTCATCGATGATATCCTTATCTATTCGAAGTCGAGAGATGAACACGCGCGTCATCTCCGTTTAGTCCTCGAACTTCTTCAAGGAAATCGCCTTTATGCTAAGTTCTCAAAATGTGAATTCTGGCTCGAAGAAGTCCAATTTCTCGGCCACATCGTTAATAGCCAAGGAATTCATGTCGACCCTGCAAAGATCGAAGCCGTCAAGAGTTGGATTACACCGAAGAATTCCTCCGAAATCCGTTCATTTCTTGGATTGGCGGGTTATTACCGTCGATTCATCGCCGACTTCTCGAAAATCGTCGTTCCGCTTACTGCTTTAACTCATAAAGATAAACCTTTTGTTTGGGATTCCAAGCAAGAGGAAGCTTTTCAAACTCTCAAGCGTATGCTATGCAATGCTCCCGTTCTCGCTTTACCCGACGGAAACGACGATTTCGTTGTTTACTGCGATGCCTCTAATCTTGGTCTTGGTTGTGTTCTCATGCAACGAGACAAGGTTATCGCGTATGCGTCTCGACAACTCAAGATCCACGAAAAGAACTACACTACCCACGATCTCGAACTCGGTGCAGTTGTTTTTTGCATTGAAGATATGGCGACACTACCTTTACGGTACTAAGTGTATGATCTTCACCGACCATACGAGCTTACAACATATCTTTAATCAAAAAGAACTAAACATGCGACAATGTCGATGGGTTGAACTTCTCAACGACTACGAATGTGAGATACGCTACCACCCCGGCAAAGCAAACGCGTCGCCGATGCTCCAAGTCGACGAAGCTATGTATATGGTATTCGTGACTCTCAAGCTTGTGCTAAACTTGAAACCCTCATCTGTGCCGCTCAATTCGCATGTTTTAACGAGAATACTTTGGAAGAAGAAATGAAATGTGGTGCCGAAACTCAGCTCGTATCTAAGCCTAATGGCATTTATTATTATCACAATCGCATTTGGATTCCTAGTCGTGATAATCTTCGTGAGTTGCTAATGACCGAAGCTCATAAATCTCGATATTCCATTCACCCCGGTGTCGACAAGATGTACCAGGCTAAGTACTGGTGGCCGGGCATGAAAAAGGATATCGCCTTGTACGTCTCAAAGTGCTTAACTTGTTCGAAAGTTAAAGCCGAACATCAAAGGCCCTCTAGTTTACTCGAACAACCCGAAATCCCGATGTGGAAGTGGGAGAGTATAGCTATGGACTTCGTTACCAAACTTCCTGCACTTCATCCGGTCACGATAGCATTTGGGTTGATCGTCTTACTAAATTCCCGCACTTTATTGCTATACAGAAGACTTTAAGGTCGAACGGTTAGCCTGAATCTATACCGACGAAGTTATATGTCGACACGGGACGCCTCGTGACATCATCTCTGACCGAGACGGTCGTTTTACCTCGCGTCTTTGGGAGACCTTTCAGTCCGCTATCGGTACTACGCTTAATCTAAGTACCGCTTTTCACCCTCAGACCGACGGTCAGACTAAGCGCACGATTCGCACCCTCGAAGACATGCTTCGTGCGTGCATCATAGATTTTGGTGGTAACTGGGATACGCATTTACCTTTAATCGAATTCTCGTACAATAATAGTTATCATACCAGCATTCAAATGGCTCATTTTGAGGCAGTGTATGGAAGAAAATGTTGATCGCCTATTGCATGGCACGAGATCGGAGAAGCACAAATCACCGGTCCCGAGCTAATTCAAGAAACGACGGACAAGATCCTCCAAATCAGAGACAATCTCTTGAAAGCTCGGAGTTGTCAAAAGAGTTAACCCGATAAACGCCGCAAGCCCCTTCAGTTCGAAGTGGGAGATCACGTTCTCATAAAGGTTGCACCTTGGAAGGGAGCGGTCCGCTTCGGCAAGAAAGGAAAGCTAGCACCTCGATACGTTGGTCCCTTTAAGATTCTGGAAAGGATCGGTAAAGTAACCTATCGTCTCGATACCAGAGGAACTTAACAACGTACATCCGACTTTCCACGTGTCTAACCTTAAGAAATGCCTCGCCGAAGAAAATCTCCATGTCCCTCTTGAAGATCTGCAAATCAACAAGACTCTCCATGTCGTGGAAAAGCCTGTGGAAATCATGGACCGAGAGACCAAGAAACTCTGACGCTCTCGCATCCCTATCGTGAAGGTCCGATAGGAAGGTAAACACGGCGCCGAGTTCACTTGGGAATTGGAAAGTGATATGAAGGCCAAGTACCCGCATCTATTTGATACAGCTACTACCTAATTTATGGACGAAATTCCCTAAAGTAGGGGAGACTGTAACAACTCGAAAATTCGATTGTTATCTTTTCTTTTGTTCTCTGTTTATCTATCCTTTTGTAATCCCGAGATTCGGTTAATAATAAAGTTTATGCTAATTACTTATGGTATTTTACGTTATTATCGCATCTAATCGCTTAATTAAATTGCATCGCTTATCTCATCGCATCGCAAATCACAGTTAATTATATGGTTTTATGTTATTTATGTGTTATGTGTGTTTGTGGTTATGATTACGCTCGCTATCGCATCGCTCTCGCACTCTCGAATCAGTAAATCGCACTATTATATCAATTAAAAAGCTTAATATAACTATCTAATGCGAACCGAATAACCAAACAAACTCTTAACGCGAAACAAACGAAGAAAACCCAACATTGGGTCAAGTTCGCTCGAACTTGGTGACCCCAAGTTCGGCCGAACTTGACTGCCCAAAACAAATTCTCCTTTTTAAACTTAAGTTCGCTCGAACTTGTCTGAATCCTTAGAGATTCACCAAGTTCGGCCGAACTTGGCTGAATTCTCTTGAAAATGTAGCAAGTTCGCCCGAACTTGGCCTCCATCAGCTCTCATTTTGCCTTTTCCTATAAATACCAAGCTCTGTTCACTCATTTGAACTTGCTGCAAGTTCGCCCAGAGCTCTCAAAACCCGAAACCTTTGTGTTCTAAGTAAGAATCAACCCGATTTCACTGCAACAACGTTTATCAACGATCTACAAAGGTTTACAACAATTTTGGCACAAGGCATAGCCTTCGTTTTCATCAAAACCCATTCTTTTACGAAAATCTTCATCTTTTTCTTCAAAAACTTCTGTGTTAAGCTTAGATCTGTTTTAAACTTCTGTGCATTTGTGAGTCTAATAATTTATACATGTTACAACCCAAAGTGAATTTAAAAGTAGAATGGGTTGTATACTCACGGTTTACAAAGCTTTCCACAAAGGTGAGTTGGACGAATTTGGAGTATGGAGTACCGAAGTTACCCTAAAATGGGAAACAAAGGTGTGTGAGTTTTATGCAGTTTGATGAAGGAATGAATTCGGGAATTCAATAGTATGAAAGTAATCAAAAGTGTATCTTTTCTAAACACTCATTTGGACATTATGAGTTGTTGTGTTTTTCATGGGCACTAAGTCACCTATTAAAAGTCCGAATTGAGGAATCCAAAACTAAGATGACATCCACCTCAACACATAATATTGCTTTGTCACATTAATATGCATGTCTTCCCTTGTTGAGATGTATAATTAATTCGGTTTTAATAATGTATAAAGAATTCCAAATAAAACTTATTAAACTTTATAACATGCTAAGTAAAATTGTTAAAATGTGATTATAGTAATTTAAATATATAAACATGACACATGGTGTTAAAAAGAGAAGGTTAAACAAATTGTGTTTTTGGTTGGCAAATCCAACCCAACACGACATATGTACTAATCACGACACGTATAATCATGGGTTGTTGTACACACAAGCCAAAAGACGGTGTTCATCATTCCGATGGCATACAAGGTGATGGCGGTTATGATATTAAATAGGATCTAATGAATCTGATCGTACATTAGGAATGCTAGATATTTGATGTATTATCTAGACGGTTACATGAATGATTTTCATTGCTTTTTGTTGCTTGTAGTGAAGCCATTCATGAATATTGCGTTGATAATCGTCATTGTGGCAGCATCGCATGGGTTTCCTACTAGTATATATATATATGTGTGTGTGTGTGTGTGTATTTATGTCCAATTCATAGATAATCATGCAAAGGTATGATAAATCCTTTAACTTTGAGATTCCACCAAATCACAAATCATCACAAGGATGATTCATATGGTCATAAATATAAACATAAGAACAAAAATAAAACCCTCTAGTTCACCAAACAACCAAGTGATTTAAACTAGACCAGTTCATTCCAAACATGGATAATGTTTGGAGACTTGGTGTACTTTGCTCACTTTGGTTTTTGGAAGTTGTGTTGGTGACTTACATGGTATAGAATGTAAGCTAACTAACTAAAGAATCAAGTGAGGCAGGTGGAATCCTAGTTGTAGAACCAAAGTTTCATTGTTCACACCATTCACCATAATGCAAGCCTTACAAAATTGCAATTTGAGGACTTGGTTTGGTTACTCTCACTATGGAGATCACTTAGGGTCTTTCAAGCAGAGGTATATGAGCCTCATGTTTTCTGGAATAAACCTTAACTCAAGCCTCTCAACATGAAGATTAGTTGGGAACTCAGTTTGGTACATAATATCCCAAGAAAACAAAGTAGAGAGAATAAGTGATTGTCCTTACAAAACTCAGAAATTAATCCTAACTTTGGACCTTAAATGGTGATGTAACAACTTGGTTTACCATGGTAAACTTGTGGTAACACTTCTAGAGGTTATCCAAGTAGGATGAGATGAGAAATCATAAAGAAACAAGGAAGAAGGAAGTTGAAAACTCACTTTTGATTCAAAGAACCTTCTGCGCAAAGGTTGCAAACTTTAAGTCTTGAGAGAGTTTGAGAGCGAATTAAGAGTGTGAAAAGTAAAATGGAGGTGCGGGAGGCTTGATTTTATAAGGAGGGATTAGGGTTGAGGTTAGTTGGGTGTTAGAGTGGTTGGAAGGTGAGATTAAAGGCAAAATTCGCGAGCTGTCAAGGATTATGCCCGTCAGTCCCCCATGCAGTGTGTAAGGCATCCCAGAAAATAATAAATTTCATTTTTAACCCCTTTAATTGTTTAACTTGTTAGTTAGTGCCTTTAACACATAGCTGAGCATGTTTTTAGGGTTGTAGGGTGTATGGTGTATGCAAGCATGTTATAAGTGTGACATAAGTGTGATTATATTCCAAACATGGTATAAACATAATGTAGGTATCGGTTTCGTATAAAAATTTGTGTGTTCGTGATTGATTACATTTGTGCAAGTATATTTAAACAAGATTGATGTAAAATACGATTTCCATTATGATCAAAGTCTTGGATTATAAGAATTGAAATTGAATACGAATACAAGCTTTCTAAAAATAGAAAGTATGAAAACACAGAACGTTACAGGTTCAAACCTGTTGACAGTACCCGTAGAGGCGCCCCGTCCCACCTAATAGCTAAATATGACCAATATTCTCATAATCGGACAGGGAACCACCAACACAACGAATTCGATTGAGCACTCTTGAACTGGCTTCATTTGGGTCGATCGGCCATGGTGCAATTAGGTTCAACTAGAGTGATGATCGAACTGGATTTTTTTTCTTTTCCAAATCACATTTATTGGTTTGTTACTTCTGTAGTCTCTTGTGTTTTGTTTATTTCGTCTCCACATGTTTAAATTGGAGTCCTTAGTAAAAGATAAAGTAATTCTATATTTTGTTTTCAGGCAAACACACACATTTATGTGTCTGTGTGTGTTTGAATTTTATATTATGTTTTCTAGTTTGAAACTGGTGCGAGTGGTGCAACGGTAAGACGACCGATTTGGTGACTTAAGTGGTTATGAAAACATTAACTATAAAATCATCCTTGCAAATGTTTGTGACGAAGAGGGTCCCTGTATAGGCTCCTCGTCTGGGCTCACTCCCTTATAATGATAATTGGCCCTGATCCCATTTAGACTTTCTCTTATAAAAACAAGAGCGTTCAGAGTGCTACATGTTTGGTAGGTTCGAATGGGCCTAGTTGTAATAAGTCCATTCTTAGGTCAGCTTATTAGGGTAATGGGGTTTTGGTCCAAGATTCTTGTTATAAAAGGAAGATTTATTCTTCCAAAAGGGCAGGTTCTTCATCCCTTTCTTTTCCCTCTCTCAAACTTACTACTTATGCTCCATCTATCTAAATGACAGCTTATGCTTACATTTACAATTATCATTGCTTTGTATGATACTAACTTGAGTACTGAAGTGCCCTCGGGGCGACCCCCCCAGCGGTTGCTCTAACGATTTTCCACGCGGTTGCAGCTTGAGACTCATTATCCCTCAAGAGGAACCGTCATCACAACAGCGAGAGGAGGAATCTAAACCGGATCCGCTGAGTTCAAGGTCGGCGACGCTAGTCGTGACAGTTTTGGATTTGACACTTTACACAATCTTTAATAATAATTTGATTTCCAACCAAGACCTATATGTGCCAAGTCTTAATTGGCTTCAAAATTAAGCAACAAAAGTAAGACTATATAGATAACTGTTGTAAAAAAAAGCTTCAATTTTTAAATAGAATGATAATATGGGATATACAGATAATTTATTATAAGTACATAAGCCGAGTGATAGTAACTTTAGAAGGTTATCAACACTTATAAGTTATAACTAGGTGTGTTGAAAGATGTCTGTATCCGAAAATTCGATCTGAAGTATTCGATATCCGAATCTGAACACCTAAAGGGTGTACGCCCCTTGGGCTAATGTGGCATTCCCACACTTTTGAGCATGTCAAGGTATCACTTAATCTTATATCCGTCACCAACTAGATGCTAGCCTCCAACCGCTTTCATTTGAGGAGGCTAGTACATATAGAATTCTTTCATTTTGTTTCTTCCTTTTCTCTTATTTTTTTTCTAGAAAGATGTTTGTTTTAAGAAAAACATTAGTCCCGGAATTGCGAGAGGGGGAAATATATCAAGTGTCTTTTATGATTGCTTATAACAAAGCAAGTAAAATGGAGAGGCTTTTCGTGGATGATGGTGGTGATTTGTATGCCCCTTCACCTAGTCGGTGATGGTTGGGAGTTCCTCATATATTGGCTTATTGATTCACTTTGAATAGCTATATATATGTGGTTTGGTCTTATGAGGACTAACCCTATGTGGCACAATATGATTAAGATACGCGAAAAAGATAATTAGATAAAGAATTTGCGATAAAGATGATAAGATAAAAGATAATGTCATTAGTAAATAAAACTTTGTTCGAGTAATATGACAGGAGCGATCATTAGTCATGCATGATCATATGATTTGGTCATGTTGTGCCTCCATGAACGCATGATTTAAGAATGAAATTATATATATGAACTGTTTTACAAACTATTTAGATATAACTCAATATGTTAACAACTTTGTAAGGCTAACATTTTTTTCCTACTTGACTAATTCCACACATGCAACTTAAAAATGAAGAAAAAAATATGATCAAAGATCACTGAACAGGCGCTTAAGAATGATGCACTTAGTTGAGTAGTGAGTTTATTGTATTTTTCTTTTCATTTAATATGAATCTAGAATGTTGATTCTAATTATTGTTATTTCTTGTGGTGGGAGGAACGATATGTAACATCCCAACCACATGATTTGACTAAAACTTGAAAGGACTATACTTTCATTTATTATATATTGGTATTGGTATTATTACTAAAAGAAATATTTTGAAGTCATGTGTTTTGAAAATGAGAGTATTACATTTTGAACATACGTGTAATATTTTACAGTAGGAGACATATACTATTAAATTGTGTACAAACCATCTTTATTTGGTGAGCTTGAAGGTTGTGAATATATGTATTAAACAGAGTGAAGAACAAATAATATTAACCGGGACAATTTAAGTCGTATAGGTGTGTAAACAAGCCGCTTTTAAGTTACTTAAAATCAGTTTGCTAAAAACTCAAGTCGAACCAATTATAAAAGAGAGTTTGAGCTTATATCATAGGTTACAAACTCATATATTACACGAGACTGTATCAATAAAAAATTAGATAATTCTAATAAGCGGAAAAATAAAGAAAACAACCAAGAAAAGAAATATTTAATAAATGAAATATTTATGAAGTAAATATTAATAAAGAAAATAACAAAATAGTTGAGAAACATTTAGTGGAAAAATTTTATGTTGGTTACTTATTTATAAGATATAACTTGGTGTTCACAGAAAAAATCGGTAATTTTTCAAACGGTTACAAGAATTTTAGGCTCACGGAATTGTGATTAATAGCATGACCAATTACTTGTTTATTAAGTTTATCTTAGTGCATATATTAACTAAAAGTTTTATTATTATAATATAACAATCTAAATGTTTTTATTTAAATTGAATTTAAAGTTAGGACGACTTCAACCGATCTACCTTCTCATTTTAGACTACTTGTATTTAAATTTTAACAGTTTGACCCCTTAAAGATAAAACCTAACCCAAATCGACATGTTCATATGAAAATGGGTTAAAGTTGTCACATCTACAAACATATAAAGTAAACTTTCATTTTGTTTCCTGTTGTTTGGTCGTTTTAACAGTTTTACCCCAATCATTTAACACTAGCCATTTTCCTCCAATAGTTTACCATGTTTTTCCCATTTGCTCCCCGCCTCTAACTCCATCCAAATTGTTTGTTAACTGAAAGGGTGTTTTGGTAACTTCAAGATAAAACTAAGGGTATTTTAGTTAAAAATACAAATAAAGATTAAATTCATTTGTGTCTTTCACATATAAATTATATATATATATATATATATATATATATATATATATATATAACTCTATCCCCTCTCTATACTCCTTTCTACCAACTTCCACTGCCACTAGACACAGCTGCCGACTTCCACCCACAAGCACCCTCACCATCAGCAACCACTGTACACCAACAACCACCATCACCACCAGCAACAACCGTACCACCAGGCACTACTTAACCTCCGGTAACCCACCGTCATCAAGAAGAGCACCTCAGCAGATCTAAGCGGATCTAAGAAGATCTAAACAGATTGTGGAGATTTTTTTCCGGCGGCGATGGTAGATGGTTTTCTCCGGCGACATGGATAGAGTGGTGGCGTTGACTCGCGACGATGGTGGATGGTTTCTTCCGGCGACAAGGGTGGGTTAAAGAGACAAATGAAGGTTTTCTGGTAGATCTAGGGTTTTGTGGTTGCTCAAAAGACAGTGACGGAGGGGTGATACAGAGGTGGTGGTGGAGGTGAGAGAGAGGTGATAGAGAGTTGGAGCTTTGTGGTGGCGGTGACTACCGGCGGCTGGTTCAAGGTGGTGGTCTGGTAGGGTTGGTGGTGGTGGTCCGATGGAGCTGGTTCAAGGTGGTGGTCGGGTGAGAGCCGTGCACGGTTGTAACAACTCGCATTTTCGCCGTTATCTTTTTCCATTTATTCTGTTTACATCTGTCTTTCTAATCCGAGATTCAATAATAAAGGATGGTTTATGTTAACTAATTACATTTTTGTCACAACTATATTACTTCTAAACGCCTATTAAACGCAAAGCTAACTCAACACAATCACGAATAACTATGTTACCTTAAGAGCCGAGTGTGTTGTTGTACAATAACCACTTGTGCCTTCGACATCGCTTATCACATTCGCATCGCAAACGCAGTTATTTATATTACATGATGTTATTTATGTGTTATGTGTGCTTTATGATTTATCGTTGAACTCGCTATCGCAACGCTCTCACTCGCACGAATCGCTTAATCGCATTATTTTATCATTTAAAACGCTTAACGTTTCACTAAAACGCTTAACATAACTATCTAATACGAACCGAATCGCCAAACGAACACCTAACACGAAAATAACGAACAAAACTTGCCACCAGGCCAAGTTCGGCCGAAGTTGGGCACCCAAACTTCGCCCGAACATGTTCAGGTCACCAAACATGCAAAATAAACAGCAAGTTCGCTCGAACTTGCACCTTTCAAGCAGAACTGGCCAAGTTCGCCCAAACTTGTGCCAAGTTCGCTTGAAATGGTGACAAGTCGGCCGAACTTGGTCTCCACCAGCTTATTTTCTCCTCACCTATAAATACCCAGCACCTCCATTCATGCTCCCCTTGCTACAAGTTCGCCCCAGAGCTCCCAAAACCGAAAACCTTTGATTTCCAAGTAAGAATCAACCCGTTTTATGCAAACAACAACGTTTTCACTACGATTTTACACAAGGATTACCTTCGTTTTCATAAAAACTCTTCTGTTTATGAAAATCTTCATCTCTTTCTATAAAACTTCTTCTTTTCACTTAGATCTACACTAAACGAGTGTATTTGGGCTTAGCTTTGGCTTCCCAAGCTAGAAATCTTTATGATTTTGACTCACCAAGTGTTAGATCTGAGTTAAACCTTTAAAGTATTGATTTTTACACAGAATACGGACTAATGACGTATGTTTCGTTTACTATGAAGTGGGACGAGGCGTTGTCAAGCAAGATCTCAGATCCGGAAGCACAAGGACGATATCGTCACCTTGCACGAACTGGACTAACCCGTACGAACCATCAAGTTTGCCCGGATTAGCCCGAGTTCCTGTAAAGTGCCTAAAATTCGCTCCAAAAGACCTCTCCAGCCTATGTTTTGCTCAGTAGCTTAAGGTTAGGGGGATGGACACTCGATTTCCTCAACAAGCGACGCGAAAACGCACGATTTTGTGACCAAAACAGTCAAGTTCGCTCCAAAAAGAGCAAGTTCGCTCGAAGTTGTCATCAGATTGATGACCAACTTCGCCCGAACTTGTCCAAATCTCAAGAAAATAAGTCAAGTTCGCCCGAACTTGTACAGTTTCCAAGGAAACCAGACAAGTTCGCCCGAATTTGTACAATATGTAAGGTTCTAGTCAAGTTCGCCCGAACTTGTACCCTTTTTCTAAGAAAAGGTACCAAGTTCGCCCGAACTTGTACATTCCAGCACATTTCGGCAAGTTCGCCCGAACTTGTACCAAATCCAATGGATTTGGTACAACTTTGCCCGAACTTGTCCACTACTCCTTCTCATTTCGACCGTTTCAGCACTTCAGAAGACTGATGCACTTCTTTTCGCTTACAGGCTGAACCGGCACTCCCTTCAATCCATATAAGATCTCATCTCTCTCTTAACGCACCAACTGTGAGTATACTTGAACCCTTTTACGCTTAAACGCACTTTTGGGTGTCATATATGTTCCTATACCAAAACACATCACACAACTCAAAATGCTTGTTCGCGACCCGCCTTTACATGATTATACGTGAATCGATGAATTATATGTATTGCTTGGTTTTATGTCACCCTTAACACGATAGCTTGCTAGAGGTTGACCCACAACCCAGAGGCCTAGGTTTTTTTAAGGCTCGCACTTTTATTTCTCAATTATTTTCTCTTTAGGACGTGGACACTTGTTTGCGTTCCTCGCACTCGCGGATTGTTGGTTTACATGTATCAATGCAGTAGTATAATTCACATCTCTTACGTATTGTGAAAGCTTAGGATCGGACCCAACTTGTGAGCTTCTGGTCAGACTTGCTCAACTAACAGAGGCGGAATTCATTGTTAGTTGATTGAACAAACAAAGAACAAGCGATGATTACTGTTTAAACCGTCTGTATATTGATTAACGTTTAAACGATTACAGACTCGAGCAGGGCTTCGCCTCTGATCTCTAAAAATAGCATTACTAGAAAAACATCCTAAGTCACCTATTTATAGGCAAGACTTGACAGCAACTAGGGACTAGGACTTGGGATTTTCGTGCGAAAATCCTTACAATTTTCATGCGAAAATTCTATCAGTTATACAAAACTTTCAACATTAAACTTTTGACACTGCAAAACCCTAACTGTACAATAGACTCATCCTAGACGTAGGCAAAAGACATATGTGCACCAACAGACTCCCCCTTGGATGTTGTCGCAGTCTTGGATAGTCTTCAAAACTTTTCTTCAAATACTTTAAACATATTTGACTTGAATCATCCAAAAAATCATTTGCGTGGCCTTCGACACTCCTCTGAAGCAATGGGTGTTTGATCTGTAGGAGGAGGTCGGTTGTATGTATTCCCGAACTTGAATCTTTCACGGGTGGCCAGCTTTCGACGAGCTTCAATCCTTTCTTCATTTTGATCTTTCTTTTTCTGCTCTTTATCTTCAAGCTTTCTCCATGAAGTTTTCCATTCTTTACCTGAATTAATGTTGTTAGCGTAACAAACATTCACAATTTTCTGGAACTGCATGGCCTGCTCCTTGTCTTTATCTTCATAACTGATCTTGATGAAGAATAAGCGTTCAATATCTTCCTCTGAGCAGTTGACCAGCCACATAGGATCCAGTACTCTGATTGCACGCCATAGCCCATAAATTCTCTTGTGCATGATCATGGTTTCGGAAAGAGCCTCAGACATATCCCATGATCCTTCGTCAGGCTATACACAAATAACAGCCTCTCCAGTACTCGAATCATAATGCCACAATTTGAAGATCTTGTAAAAATCTTGTTCCATTTTCTTCAAAGGCATATTCTTCATAACGTGTGGCCTTTTCACAATCAAAGTCACATCTTTCTCTTGAGTAACTGGATCAATCTTTGTAACTGTTTTCTGCTTGTGTGGCTTCCGTAAGTTGAAACCATGTTCTGCCTCAAACTTGATAAGCTTCCATAGACGCTGATCATTTGGACGCAGCTTCATACTGAACGTCTTGGTTTGAACCAACTCTTTCACGTCCCATTCTGGCAAGGTCTTTATATCAAACAGTCTTCTGAAGCATTGAACTCCATACTCACGTTTCAACGCATACACATCGAGTTCCTCGATCCATCCCCAACTAATAATGTCACCCAGAGATGCGTCAGGGTCTCTGGTGAAGAAAGCTAATGGACGACGGAACTTTCTTTCAGGCGGCATCTCCTTGAACCATTTCTTTTTCATTTCTATGATCTCTTCCTTAATTGGTGGTTCAGGAGTCGGTCCCTCTTTAACTGCTTCTGCTACTTTCTGCTTTAACATCTCATCATCGATCTCAGCAGTCATCTCATCGAGGGTAGGAAACTCATCAGTTCCTTCACCTGTATACCTTGCCTCTTCATTATCATCTGAATCCCAATCTTCAATGATGACATGGTCATAATTGTTTGCTTGCGGGATGTCTTCGAAAACATAATCATTTAGCTCTGAGCTCGTGTTCTTTAATTCTTCTTCAAAGTTAAACTCGAAAGAATCTTCTTGTAGGCCATATAAATCTGCAAGATCAGCCTTGGAGAGGTTATAAACAAACTCCCCTTCTTCAACATCGTGCTCGAGATAGATAACTTTCGGTTTTGGCGCTGTTTTTTCAATCGACGACTCCCCCTGAACCTATTCATCAATTAGCTCATACATAGAGTCGTTCATGTAAGCATCAACAGAAATATTTTCATTATCAAATAAACTGGCTACATAGTCAAACCCTTCCTTCTCTAACTCATCAAACGTTTCGTCTACCAAATCATCAATCTCTTTCCTTAGCTCCCTATCAGCAATTGCCTTTTCTTTCCTCATCGATTCCATAATACCTTCCCCTTGAAGCACAAACCCCATGCTAACATCAGCAGACGGATCATAGACTACCGTCTCAGAAGATACTGGCACGGATTCAGCTTCCGGTGCAGATTGTTCGGTCAAAGGAGCTGATGAAGTAGCAGCTTTATCCACGGGTATATCATCAATCTTTTCTTTACCTTGGCCTTCAGCATCAGGTAGAGCTTTAGAAGCTCGTTCCCTTTCAGCAACCTTCTGTCTAGCTTCCTCTCTCTCAATTTTCTCAATCTCATCAACGAGAGAGATACCCAGAGTACGAACCAGAATCTTCTTCATTAGCTCCACCTGTCTGTTGTTCGACTCACGCTCAGACTCATACTCTTCCATTTTCTTAATGATCCTCTGATTCTCTGTCTCATAACTGCTCAGAGTTGCCTTTAAAATTTCCCTTTCATTCTCCAGCACTTTGATTCTATCTTCATAAACAGCAACTTTCTGGGAAGCCTGGAAGTATCTCTCACTATCATCAGACACCAGCCTCAAAATCTCCCTGATACTATCCCTATCAGACTCAAGGATCTTTATCTTCTCATCAGCAGACTTCAACTTTTCTTCCAACTCATTCAGCCTTCCAACATAAACGTCATCAACCGTGAGCCTATCTCCCCCTGGAATACTACCCATCTCAAAGAAATAGTCATCAAAAGTTGTGTTAACTGGAGGATCTTGTTGTGTAGGATGAGCAGATGATGTAGCTTGCGTTTGAGATACAACAGGAGGATCTACAACTGGTGGAGTAGAAGAAATAGGAACCTCAGTAGAAGTGTGTTGTGGAGGAGGAGAAGTAACTGGAGGATCAGCAACCGGTGGAGGAGATGGAATACGAGTCTCCGTGTCAATATGCAGATAAGGAGGAGAAGGAGGGCGTTCAGATGAAGTTTCAACCATTGGAGCAACTGGAGCCTCAGTAGCCTTTGGCTTTAGCTTAATCTGAAGCTTTCTAGCAGTAGACTCAGACTTTCTTGCTGCTGCATGTTTCACTTTTTGACCAGCTTTCTTCTTCGCAGGCTTGACAATAGAGATATCTTCTTCAGCCTTAGACGGATCATATGTAGTATCGTCATCACCTGTAGCCTTACGTTGTTTATCCTCTGCCAACTTCCTTTCCCTTTCTCTCTTCTCTTGTTCTTTTCTTTCTTTCTCTTTCCTCGCACCTTCTCTCCTATCCTCTGAATCTGTGCTTCATGATGTCCCTTCATCATCACCACCACCTGTTTCGGTTTCAACACCGACCATTCTCTCGATGTCTGCAGTAGCTTGTTCCAGAGTTTCTTCAACTTGAACTGATTCAGTTGCCTACACAGTCTCTTCAACATTCACTTGCACGACATCTGGTTCATCAATCAACCTTGTGCTAACACTGGTTTGTTTTCTTTGGCGTTTGGGCGCAGAAGAAGAAGTTTCCGTAGATTTCTTTCTCTTTGAAGCAGCACCACCTTTCTTTTTTCCGTAGTGACCCTTCTCACCTTCGCCCTTAACATACCATATACTTCTCTTTTCGATAAAATCCTCCATCATACTTGCTTCCTCACTTTCATCACCACTCCCCTCATTCCTCCACTTTCAGTCAGGCGGAGCAATATAATCAGTCTTAACAAATGTTCCAAACACAGGCTTGAACGCTGGAGCCTTTCCTCCTTTGCGGTAGTTGCTGATGTTGTGGAGGTCAGAAGCAGTCATGTGTTCTATCTTCAAGAGATCATCCTTATTTTTCTCCAGATTCGGATGTAAGTGATCAAGAATCATCTGTAAAAAACGAGGGTACTGCAAAAATTGACTCTTCCCCAAATTCATCACCATCTGGTCAAAAATCATCCTACTGAAGTTGTAGGGCTTGTTCAATATCACCGCCACTATCATACACATGTGATAGTCCACCAAATCATCCCATCCACCTTTTCTGTGGATTAGAGAATGTGTGATGCAGTGCGCAAGAAATCTGAAAGGCAAACCCAGCTGATTAATCTTGTACGGAGCGGAGTTCACATAACCGTTGTAGCCCATACGGTAAAAGCAGCCCTTAACAAACTTTTCTGTAAACTCAGTCGGAAAATCACTCTCATCTCTAAAATGCAGCACTGTGCGAATCAGATCTTCTGTGATCGTAATTTCTACGTCTTTATCCCCAATCTTTACTGCTGACATAATAGCTTTACCATCAGCTCTTAACACTGTTGCGCCCCAAAAACGATCTACATGTGAAGCGTAAACATCATGATGATGTGTAACGGCATAATAGACTAGCAGTCTCTCCAGAAAGTCTATGTATTATGAGAACGGAGCGAATTTTGGTACATCCTTGTCAATCAAGCAGCAGGAGTTGTGGATTGGTTGGAACTCATACACGGTTTTCGGTGAAACAAATAGATGTGAAAAAGTTAGAAAAAATTCACAAACACAAATTTCTCTTAATTTTTCGTACGAAAATTTTACTATAGAACTTGATTCAATTTTCGTGCGAAAATTATAACCCTAAGTTCAACATTTTGAAGCCAATTTTCATGCGAAAATTGTTGAATTTTCGTGCGAAAACTCATCTTCTTTCGCAGTCAACATTTACATACCAACTCAAACACGCTTGCAATTATTGACTTTTTCAAAAAATTGAAACGGTAAACCTTAGTTAAACTTGCCGACTTTAACAATGGAAGGTTCAATTTTAGATTTTACCGGCTTGTTTATCCTAGATCTATATTTTAGTCCGTTTAACGTCCGATGAGTCCAAATATGACGGTTCATTCTCGGCAAATACCTTCGCCATTATAAGAGGTGTGCAAATCAACCTCCCTAATGTGTCAAAAACGTCGAGAAGTGAGGGAACCAAAACAAAGTGTTCAAATCGCTTCAGAGAATCCGTACCAAAATCTTTAACAGTTTTCGTGCGGAATGAACTGAGGTCTCTCTTATATATAGGCACCCGAGTTTCGTACAAAAATTTGGCTGGTGAACTTTAGCCAGAAATTCTGGCTCCTTTTGAAATTTTCTCAACTTTCCAACTCTTTTGCTTGTTTACAGTTTTAATTTATCCACACAGTTGTCCAAGTCCAAGTTAATGACCAACTGTTTTTGGCTACCAAGTCCAAGTTAATGACCTTGGATGACCACCTTTTGACCAAAACTGATATTATTCTAAGATTTTAAGTTTCAAATTAATGAACTTGTCAACGTTTCAAACCGGACTTAGTTCCAGATTAGCTCCCAACCCATAGATCAAACGATTTTCCTCTGCACTCTGTCGCTTTCGACTTTGAAGATCTGTTCTCCATCACCGGTAGTCAGAAATTAAAGTAGAAACAGAAAATCTTTTTGAATGTTAATACTTCTATCCTAGAAACATTTGAAGCAATATGTACAAACATATTTACATACATATTTTTGCGAGTTTGTGTTAGAGGATCATATTAGTTTATTGAGACACATTATCAGTACCGTTGCTCTTTATGAAACTTTAAGTTCTTAAACAGATTTTCTTCAGATTGCCGGTATACTGATCCACTAAAACCTCTACACATTTCTCAACTGCTTCAAGATATGTTAGGTAAATTTTAGCAACATGGTCTAATCTGTGTTTCCCACCTCAGAATATACTCCCGCATCGAGATTCCCTAGATTTCATTTCACAGGTGAGTGTATCTAACTGATATCTGTAAGGGGTGAATTGCGAAACCTTGAGAGCTCAGGTTAGTACTTCCGTATAGAGAAAGAGATGAAGGCTCGACTTTGGTGGTGTTCCTCTTTGGAATCTTTTCATTTTTGTACTGCAGCATGTCGTATCTTTTTATGACATTTTTCTTCATTTTTTATGCAGCTTTGGGGTGAAAAATGTGAAAGTATTATACAAGTTCTAGGCCATTACTGACGCAAAATCAGAAGAACTCGTATAATGCCCCAGATATCAACTAAATATAAGACCTAGTATCTCAGAATCTGGCATTCTCTCAAACAAATTTCGGGGTACCAAGCCCATATATCCGAGAGATGTTAAGCCACAGACTTACCAGTTTATCTCTTTTAGGTTTATATCCTGAAAGCAGTTTAGTGAACGTGCGAAGCCTACCGACATATCCTTAGAAAGACCTGTTTAGATGCTTTTAAACACTACATTTCTTTAGCGTACTGTAATGGTCCACTGATGTACTATCATCTCCTCTTATACTCAAACTCTTTTTTTTTATTTTTTAATGTTTTTTGTATTTTCATGATTTTTTTTTATTTTTTTGTATTTTTCATGATTTTTTTCAATGTTTTTTGTATTTTTCACAACTTTTTCTCCCCCTAAAAATCAAAAACATATTCTTGGATCTTTTTTTTTGTTTTAAAGAAAGCATGTAAACTATTTACAGAAAACATTTTGACTTACCAGTGAGGATTACGTCCCAACATCGTCATCCTCAAACTCAACCTCATAAATATCCCATGATGATAGATTCTTTAAACCATTTAATTTTGAAAGATTTCGAAATCTTGCTCTATCAAAAGTTTTAGTATAAAAATCTGCTTTTTGGTCATCAGTGTGGATTTTCTCAATTCGTATCAACTTTTTCTCGTGACAGTCACGGATAAAGTGATATCGAATCTCGATATGTTTAGTGCGTGAGTGTTGACAAGGATTGACTGTGATATCAATAGCCGCCTTGTTATCTACGAAAATGGGCGTATCAAGAAATTGCAGACCGTAGTCTCTCATCTGTTGTTGTATCCACAGTATTTGGGAACAACAACGGGATGCTGAAACGTATTCAGCTTCACAAGTAGAGAGAGCGACCGCGGTCTATTTTGTTGCATTGCCATGTTACCAAACGTGTTCCGAAGAACTGGCAGCCAGCAGTTGTAGATTTCGCGCAGAGTAACCCGCAAGGTTGAAATCATCGTGACGTGGATACCACAAGCCGGTGCTTGGGCATCCTTTCAAATAGCGCATGATCCTTTTAACGATCAACAGATGTGATTCCTTCGGACTTGACTGATATCTGGCGCAAAGGCATGTGGGGTACATGATATCCGGTCGAGAAGCGGTGAGATACATCAAGGATCTGATCATGGAGCGATATAAAGTTTCATCAACATTTTCTCCATACTTGTCTGGACAAATGCCGTGGTTTGTGGCTAAAGGGGTAGAGGCGGTTTAGTTCCTGTCATGTCGAATTTCTCCAACACGTCATGAATATACTTCGTCTGGTGAATGAAAATACCATCTGGCAGTTGTTCAACCTGAAGCCCCAAAAAGAATTTCATCTCTCCCATAGCGCTCAATTCGATTTTTCTTTCATGACTTTCTCGAAGTCCTTGCACAGCTGTTCATTTGTTGATCAAAAGAGGATATCATCCACATAGATTTGTACAATAATCAGATGTCCATCTACTTCCTTTGTAAAGAGAGTGTTGTCTACTATTCCTCTGGTAAAATGATTAGCCAGTAGGTGCTTGGAAAGCGTCTCGTACCAGGCTCTCGGGGCCTGGTGTAAACCATAAAGAGCTTTGTTCAGCAAGTAGACCTTGTCTTTGTGAATCGGACCGACAAACCCCGGTGGTTGGCCGACATATACCTCCTCTTTTACCTTACCGTATAGGAAAGCAGATTTCACATCCAATTGGTACACTTTGAAACCTTTCCACGAGGCGAATGCCAGGAAAATGCGGATAGCTTCTAGACGTGCGACTGGGGCGTAGACCTCGTTGTAGTCTATCCCTTCTTGCTGACGAAAACCTTGAACTACGAGTCGAGCTTTGTTTCGAACAACCACTCCTCTATCGTCTCTTTTGCACTTGTAGACCCACCGTGTGCTTATCTTTTCCTGCTTTGGTGGTAGGTCAACAAGTTCCCAGACTCCAAGTTTCTGGAATTGCAATAATTCTTCCTGCATTGCTTCCACCCAACTGTCATCTTTAAGAGCATCCCTGATGTTTCCTGGTTCGACCTGAGAAACAGAACAACTATGAGTTTATTTTGGAGTGGAGCAACTTTGGAAAAAAACAACTTAGATCCTTATTGATCTAATTTCGCGTTTTCACGCCCGTTTGCAGTTCTCCAATGATGTTATCTGTTGGATGGTAGGAGACTGATCTCGGTATTACTTCGCCTGGAACATTTACTTAGCTTTCTAAATTTGTGATATTCTGATCAGCAACTTGTTCTGAGGAAGTAGCCTCATTTCTCGCACTGGTTTCAGCACCTTGATTATTGAGATAACTTGAAATCTCTTCTGATCCTTCATTGGAACTGGAATCCCCATTATCAAAAGTAGGATCTTGTTCAGGTTCTGCATTTGCTGGCGGTGGGGAAGATGTTTCTGCAGCTAGTGTAACAACTGGTTCTGTCTGAGTATTGCTTGGACCTGCTTCTGAGGAAGGAGTTGTTGTTGGAGAGATTACCAACGGCCCTGTTACTTGCTCTTGATTTGATATCTGATGTTGTTGAAATAGCAAGATAAGTTCTTCCTCAGACGGTTCTTCAGGCAGATCAAATGAATTCCACAACCCGTCGTAATTGAACAGCCACAGATCTCCAGGTTTTCGCATGGGCGTCGTATATCTCTAGCAATCAACGTGTTGAGCAACAATAACCTGATTTAAGCTTGGGAGAAAGACTCGCTTTTGTGGACTAGCATAGCCTACGAAGAAACCTTCCAAGGATCTGGCTCTGAATTTTCCTTTCGGGTCCAATACGGTACACGGTGATCTAAAGGGTTCCAAAAACTCTAGATTAGGTTTTCGCTGGTTAAGAAGTTCGAAGCATGTCTTTTTGTGATTCTTGACCATCATTACGTGGTTGAGGGTGTAACATGCAGAGGCAACACTTCGCTCCAAAAACTGATAGGTAACTTTGACTCAGCAAGCATCGTGCGTGCAGTTTCAATAAGCGTTCTGTTCTTTCGTTCAGCTACTCCATTTTATTGAGGATTATAGGGGGCACTGAACTCATGATGAATACCCTTAGCATTGCAGAATTCGAGCATCTTGTTGTTCTTAAACTCAGTACCGTTGTCACTTTTGATTCTCTTGATAGGCAAATGGTAAAGGTTTTCAATCTTTCGAAACAAGATCATCAGATTGTCGAATGTTTCATTCTTGCTTTCTTGAAAGAAAACCCATGAGAATCTTGAGAAGTCATCGGTTACAACCAGACAGTATAGATCTCCTATAATGATTTTCACATTAACAGGTCCGAATAGATCCATGTGTAGCCTTTATATAGGAAGTTTGATGGAGTTGAGAAGCTTTCTCGGGTGTGACTTCTTGTGCTGCTTCCCCTTTTTGCAGCTGATACAGCCGTCTGACAGATGAAAATTTTTGAGATTTACCCCTTCCACTAGATTGTTGTGCACCAGAAAATTCATCTTCCTTAGGTGTATGTGACCCATCTTCCTATGCCATAGGATTGATTCCTTTTCAGTAGCCTTTGATACAAAACACTGTCCTTCTTTTGAAGTAGTGGATGCGACACTCATGTCTAAGACATATATATCATTTTCTCGCGGAGCGCGCATAAGGATCCACTCCTCAGGAATAATGAAACCAGGTTTGAGAAGAAGACATTCTTTGTCAGTGAAGTGAGTTGTGAACTTCTTGTCACAGATCTGTGAAATGCTCAAAAGATTGTTCTCAAGCCAGCATTGTAGTTTACTTTGTCGAAAGACACGGCTCCGTTTGTCAAAATTCCTTCTCCCACGATCCTGCCGCCCTGTGTTCCGGCAAACCCAACATATCCTCCCCTGATGACTTTAACATTGTACAACAACGCCAACATCCCTGTCATGTGTCTAGAAGCTCCACTGTCCATTATCCACTTTGAAATGATTGACCTTCGAAGCCCCTGCACATATTAAAAGCATATTACTTAAACAGAGAGACCCAAGCCCTTTCGGTCTTGGGTGGGATGATAACGTTGACTTTTGGAACTTTGGCAACTATGTCATCTTTCTTAACTTCAACCCACTGTCCAGTCTTGAATTCAGTCTTATCTTTTGATTTGATTGGAACATTGGTTGATTTTAGAGTTACAGGAGATGTCTTTGCTTTGGCTACCCAGGTTTGTGCCTTAGAAAATGCCTTTTTGATGTAAAGTTTAGATTCTTTCTTTTCATTTTTCTTTGATGTTTCTCCAACTTCAAATTTTGAAATGATCACAGTTGGTGATTCCTTAATAGAATTGGCATTGTCATTTCTCTTTAAAATTTTTGTTGGCACAAATGCTGGACCCTTTTTCTTCTCATCTACTATAAACCTCTTTTGTTCATGAACAGGTTTTGGACGATTTTGTGAACATTGTCGTGCAATATGACCAACTTTGTTACACCTGTAACAGGTTCTACTGTCATTTCCAACAGTGTGTTCCAAAGCCTGTTCACAAAGCTCCTTTTCTTTCTTAAACTCTTTGTTGGTTTGTTTGTTAATAACCTCTTTTTCCTCAACAGTGTTGGTTCCAAAAACAAACTCAACTTTCTTTGTAAAATCTGGTTATCGTGATTTGTAGTTTTGTTTCTTCTCAAACCCTAACCCATCCCTTTTGTTTTCAGGATAACTTCTTCCTCTGGGATGAATGTTTTTCTGAGTTTTCTTTGGTTTTGAGTAGAAAACATCAACATTCTTCTCAAGTTCAGATGTTTCAACTTCAATAAGTTTAAAGAATTTATCGACACGGTCAAAGTTAACATTCTGTACTGGGAATTCTTCATCGGTATATAGTTTATCTGATCCTTTCAGTTTGTAGATAACTACATTAGGATCATCACTTAAACTATTATCTGATGTTGTGATAAAATTTTCATGAAAACTTTTCTCACTTCCAGAATGTGAACTTGACTCTGATTTCTCATTGTTTGACTCAGCACTTTCATAAATTGTGCTGTCAGACTCATTTTCAAACACATTTTCAAACACTTTGGTTACCACCTCGGATTCACATTCCTTCTCTGTTTTAGAATATGTTATGTCAAGATTTCAGGCAGCTCGTTATTCTTTTCTGTGAGAAGGTTTAAATTCAGCGCCTTATCCACTCCGTCAGGATGTTTCTTAGCATAGCTATTCCACATAGGAGGTGGAACATGATCGTAACATTTTCCAAGATTTTTCTCACTTTTCTTACCATCTTTGTTGCTTTCTGGTTTTGGCAGAATGTGATCGAGGATATACATGCTGGTAGAGTAACTGATTAACAATTTGTTAACCCTTTCTATTTCAATTCTAGTTTTCTCCAGCTCACTTTTTAGCTCAGCAATTGTGTTAATATGAAGATATATGGCCATTTGTTTGTCCATCACAGTTGCTTTGAGCATTGAAAGTGTTTTGTCATCTTCTTTGACAGTTTTCTCATACTGTCGAATGGTCCTGCTGAGCTTATCATATGATTCTTTTACGGTGTTGTAATCGTATGACAGCTTATCATTGTATGTTTTAAGTTCTTTAAAAGCTTTTTCTTTCTCAGCACATTGCTCACATGCTTCGGCACATTTTAAGCATGGGCTAACCAATTCGACAGTTTGAGCTTTGATAGTTTCTTTAGCTGTTTCAACCTTTTCTACTTGTTTTTCCTCACTGACTACCTCGTTTGTATTAGCCATGAGTGCTTTGTTGGAAATATCGGTTAGGCTCTCCAGTGTTATAGGCTTGGTTACATCAATCACCTCCACACACTCAGACTTAATGCTTCTAGTTCTTCCATGATTTCAGCAACGAGTGCAAGACTTTCCTTTTTGGAAATGAAATTGTTCCAATTGAATCCTTCATCTTCCTGCGTTACCACCAGAGCTTTATCTTTGGAGTTTGAACCTCCATCTTCAATCTGTACCAATCTCTTCTCTGGTTGTGGTTGATGATAGATTGCCTTTTTCTAATAGTCATCACCAAATGGATTATGATTGCCCTTTACTTCTCGGTTTGGGCATTTGCGCTTAAAGTGCCCTTTCTCCCTGCACTTAGAACATGTGACTTTGGATTTATCAAAGCCTAATTTACCGTAAAGGCCCCTTAAATCATCTCTTCCAGTAATTTCCATGAAACAATGAGCCCTTCGAACCACTGATGCCATGCACCACATGATGTTAATTAATTCCATCTCCTCTGGATCAATTTGGTCGTAGTCTTCTTTAGTCATTTCTGGGTTTCCGATTCGACCAGCTACAAGACTTTCATAGGATTCCAGAACAGCCGCAAGGAGTACCATATGTTGTTTAGCTGTCTGTTCATTGAAATCTTGAGCGTTCTGGAGATTTACTGCGATGTCACATTGGAGGATTCTCTGGTTAGAATTGGATTGACTCTGCTGGTTGCTTTGTGGTTGATTTGAGCTCTGAGACGATTATTGTCCTTGGTGATTGTTTGGATTGAAGGAAGCAAACGTTTGAAATCCACTGGACTGGTTGGAGGCTGGTCTAGCATTTGTATTAGCATTGAAGGCTGTTTGGATCTTGGGACTCTGAACGGGAGTGTTTGGGTTTCCTTTGTAGTATAGGCTGACGTCCTGTTGCGAGTTTGATGTCTTGCCTTTTGCCATTTTCTGCATTTCTAGTTCGTGCCCTTCCAATTTTTCTATGAATCTCGGCAAACTGAGACTGTCATACTCAGCTCCATTCTTCAGGATTGTTAGATATGTTGCCCAATCTCCTTCTGGCAAAGAATCTGCCAGTTTGTCGACTAGTTCTTCATTCGTCTTGACAATTCCCATGCGCTTCGTCTGCACTACCAGGTGGCAATACCTTTCGATGAGTTGCTTCATGTTCTCGCCCAGAAGAATATTGAATACTTTAAATTCTTTGTTCAGTAACGCCTTCTTTCCTTTTCTGACATTAGTGCCCCCTTGTGCCTTTAATCGTAAGGCGAGCCATAGTGAATGAGCATCGTCGTCGTGTTGCAGGAGAACTAAGATTTCTTCTTTTATGGCCTGCTGAAGGAGATTCATCATCTTCTTTTCAGTGATGTATTTTTCTCGTTCGTCATCGGATAGACGAGCCACTGTTTTCTCAATGCCAAGTTCATTAAGTGGTGGTTGATACTTGTTTTCGAGTGCGAACCAAACTGTTAAGTTTGTTGCTTGAACCTAGTTCTTGAAACACTCACTCTAACTCTCGTAGTCTTTGATGTTCATGAGCTTTGGAGGCTTCGTAGTGGTTCTCATTTCATTTTCCAGATTCATGTTCTGGGCTGCTATGGAGGCTGTAACGGCTTGTGTAGCGAACGCGTTATGGAATTCTTCTTCACTTGACATCTGTCACACCCCGACCCGCAGCGGAAAAGGTGATCGGGGCATGATTGGGTTATCATCAAAGCTCATGACATTTATTATGCGTTTCATATTCATTAATACAAATTAAATGGAAATCTACAATAAATGTTACATCATGTTCTAACTAACAATCTAAACTTCTTTGCTCTCTTCTAAGGCATATCCTATGTTTTCCTTGCTTCAACCTGTTCACCTGTATCATGTGTAAAAAGGTTTTTGGATCAACATAATGTTGGCGAGTGAATCCTATGGAAAACATTTGAACAAATTTATTTAAATTGATTATGAAATATGTGCACAACCAAACATGAGTAAAATTAGATGTAACTTAATCAACAATCATAAGATAATAAATGAAACACTCATGAACAATAATGGAACAATTAGAGGCACGCGATGCTCAACTCGTCTCTCACGAGGAACTGAGGGGCCTGATGAATGAATTGCATAAACATGATAATATGAATGACATAACTACAAACAATATAAACTCAATGATACACACATGAACAATAAGAATTTGATTTGAAGCACGCGATGTTCTACTCGTCTCCCACGAGGAACTGATGGGCTTAATATATGAGTTTCATATAAATTGACAAAAGGAAATAAGTAAATCACAACAATAAAAACAATCTAAGTTTAGGTCATGATGTGGTATGGCATAAGTTTAAATAAATAAATTAATTATTTTCATAACACATGACACACCCCAAAACGTGTAATTTAAAAGGGGGAGTTGTAAGATTCACTCACAGTGGGTGCGTTCGGTTGATGACGTTGAATGCACGCGAAGTGGTTTTAACCACGAGTGAGATTTAACCTAGATAAATCGCATTATGGTTTGGTAAGTAAACGGGTTTTATTAATCTATTTTGGTAGGATTGTTGGGTGTATTTTTGTGAGTTTGAGGCTATTTTCTAACCTTAAAAATGTTATTTTTAAGTATTTTTAATTGATTTTTAATTAAAATAATTAAATAAAAATAATAAAAAAATTGATTTTTTTCTGACCGTTGACCTGCCCGTTGACCGTTGACCTGACCGTTGACCGGTTCGAATCGGAATACAAGTGCGCTGAGTGAGGCTCGAACCCGAGACCTCCCGTACGCGTGCACGCAGCTCTACCAACTGAGCTACGTGTCTAACCCGTTATATATCTTATTTTAATTATATATATATATTAATTAGTTTAAACCGAAAATCATTTTATTTTAAAAACAGTTTAAATCAATTCGGACGGTGCGCTCCACAGGTCTCGAACCCGGGACCAGTGGCTTAAACTAACACACAGTCCACCGCTGGACTGTGTGTTTAACATGTTATATAATTCGATTTTTATTATACTTAAATACAAATTAGTTATTTCCTTTTCTGCCTTATTTAAAAAGAATAGATAATTGTCCGAGTCGGTGCAGAAGACCGGACTCGAACTCGTGACCTGTGATATAAACAAACACACAGTCCACCGCTGGACTGTGTGTCTAACTTGGTTATTATTCCGGTTATTAATATACATAACATATACCAGTGGCGACTCCGGTTCAGTTTAACAAAAAAAATGATTTTTATTAAGGCAGCGTGTGTGAAACGGGATTCGAACTCGAGACCTTTGCGTTTTATGTGCACACAGTCCACCGCTGGACTGTGTGTCTAACCCGAGTAATATCCTAATTTTAATTACACTTATACGTTATAGCGGTCATCGTCTTCTCCGTCAAGATATAACCAGAATTCGGAAATCGACTGGTTCAAAGTCTTAATCGGTTTCTTAGCGTCTTACAGTTCATTAAGGTGAGATATGAGTGAAAAGAAAAAGAATTTAGGCGAGGAGGTATACCGACTGGACTCTCTGTTTTCCGGCAGAAACTCCGGCGACAGCAATCACTTCCGGCGACGTGTTCCTTGTAGCAGCGAGTCTCCAGGAAGCTTACAAAGGGTGTGCGTATCTCCGGTATAAGCTCAGAGGCTCAGTGAGGTTCAGAAATGAGGAAACCGGTTTTCCGGCGATGAGCAGAGAAATTCCGGCGAGTGGAAATACGCCAAGAAAAGGTGTGGTTTTGAGCGAAAAGGTTTGCAGTGGGTTGTGGGTGAATTTATAGGACAAGTCGTCAATGTATTTGGCCCAATTTCCAACTGGATTCATTGATTATAAAAACTCCGGCGGTTATGGTTTGGTCGCGGACTTCAAACATCGGTTATAACCGATGTCTTAATACTAGTTTACGTTATAACTGAAAGTGTTGTTAAAAGTTCGCGAGATTACCGGGATTCTGACGACTGAACTATTGGGCGCCGGTTTTGAATTCGTAACGTTATTATATCAATTAAATGATTTCAATATATATCAAACAAAACAAGTGGCGCAGTGGTTTGTGTGTGTGAGTTAAGTCTGTTTGTTGAGCCGGTACAGACCCGGGTTCGAAACCCGGCAGAGGCTTTTTATTTTTATTTTGCGATTTTTGACAGTTTTTCAAAAACTAATTATATATTCTTGTATAATAATTGATTACGTATCGTTTAAAAATATTTTGGGCATTAAATTCACAACGAAATTTTTGACTGACTGTTCGGTTGATAAACGGAGCGGGTTTGGTAAATCCGTTTTTGACGGATGTTACAACATCTTGACAAAAAATTAAAACAGAAAATAGATTAAAACTTGTTAACTTGAAGTTGACTGAAAATTGAGTTTAGACACAAAATTTTCGTACGAATTGTAAGGCAAAATTTTCGTACGAAAATTTTAATTTTCATGCGGAAATTTAATTTGGTGTGAAAATCTTTGTTGTTGGTTTAAAGTTTTCAGGTTTTAGACCCCTAATTTTCGTACGAAATATAATATTCCGTGAGAAAATACTTGTCTTCTTCAAGCACTTGTTCACAATTTCACGTTTTTGATGGTTTCAGACATGATTTTGATGGATTTTAGGTTTGTTTGATTCAGTAAGCTGATTAGTGTCGATTTTAACAGGGTATACTAATAAACTAGTCCAAATTGTCCATGAAATCCTTCAGATCTAGAATAAGTTCCAAGAAAAAGTATAAGAAGAGTTTCCAATGGATGAATCTTGAACTTTGAAGGTTGAATCCAGTTGAAACTTGGTTGTTTGTTCACCAAATCAGACCTTAAGGCTCTGATACCACTTGTGAAAGCTTAGGATCAGACCCAACTTGTGAGCTTCCGGTCAGACTTGCTCAGCTAACAGAGGCGGAATTCATTGTTAGCTAATTGAACAAACAAAGAACAAGCGATGATTACTGTTTAAACCGTCTGTATATTGATTAACATTGAAACGATTACAGAAACGAGCAGGGCTTCGCCTCTGATCTCCAAAAACAGCATTACTAGAAAAATATCCTAAGTCACCTATTTATAGGCAAGACTTGACAGCAACTAGGGACTAGGACTTAGGATTTTCGTACGAAATTTTCGTGCGAAAATCCTTACAATTTTCATGCAAAAATTCTATCAGTTATACAAAACTTTCAAAACTAAACTTTTGACACTGCGAAACCCTAACTGTACAATAGACTCATCCTAGACGTAGGCAAAAGACATATGTGCACCACCACGTATGTTCATGCGGTGTTTGCTAAACGCTTTCTATATCTACTATGTATGCAAAGTAGTATGCCCACCTTTACTTAATTGTATTGACGTTTATTTTAACATATGTGACAGTTTGATGACTTTGCTGCAATGGATTAGGATCTTATCTTTAGAAACTCATGTAATAGAAATCTAGGGAAGATCGGATTGGATATGTTTGAGAGATTGTTTGGTATTTGTAATGATTATTCGAGGATTTTATGTTTGATAGTATTGGATATTGAACGTTTAAATATTATCGCTTATATAGTTGTTATGGATTCTCTAGAGCAATCTGATTCGCCTAGTGTCGCGCCCCGATGTTTCCGCCATCGATTGGGGTGTGACAAGGTGGTGACGGTTGGTGGTGGTGATTGTTGGTGATGGAGAAGAGAGAGAGAGAGAGAGAAGAGATTATCAGATTGTTTATGGGTTTTATTATATATTATTATTATATATAATATAATCTTTATTTGTAGTTTACTAAAATACCTTTAGTTTCATACTTGAAGTTACAAAATACCCCTTCAGTCAACAAACAATTTGAATGGAGTTAGAGGCAGTGAGCAAAATGAGAAAAACATAGTAAACTATTGGAGCAAAACGGTCGTTTTTAAATAATTTGGGCAAAACCCTTAAAACAACCAAACCACAGGAAGCAAAACGGAAGTTTACTCAAACATATATATATATATACATATGCAAAGATCTAAAATAAGCAAGCAATACAAACTGAATGGGAATAACAGAAGATAATTATTTAAATATTTTCGGCTATAGCGTATGACAAAAAAATACCATAAGACTCAACAAATCATAATAAATATATGATTGAATGTTTTTTTATAATTAAATCCCAAATGGCTATAAAATCGTTTTCATTTTGTAGAATTCATAAAAATATAGTTAAATGATAAAAAACAAAATTTGAATTCATTAATGTAACATGAAATGATTAAATTAAATTTGTTGTTTAAAATAATAGATTTGATTAAATTGTAAAAAAACAATCTAATGATATAATAACTATCCACAATACAAATTTATTTTTGATTCCTTACCGTTTTCAAAAAATAAATTTGTATTATGGATAGTTATTATATCATTAGATTGTTTTTACTTTTTAATCAAATCTATTATTTTAGACAACAAATTAATTTAACCATTTCATTTTACAGATTAATGAATTCAAAACTTTGTTTTTATCATTTAAATTCTTTAAGCATATTTTTATGAATTATACAAAATGAAAACGATTTTATAGCCATTTGGGATCCAATGATTATACGTGAATCGATGAATCGTATGTATTGCTTCGTTTGTATGCCACCCTTATCACGATAGCTTGCTAGAGGTTGACTCGCCACCGGAGGCCCGGGGTTGTTAAGACTCGCACTTTTATTTCTCATTTATTTTCTCTTAGGACGTGGATACTTGTTCGCGTGCCTCATACTTGCGGTTTGTTGGTTTACATGTATCAATGCAGTAGTATAATTCACATCTCTTACGTATGTTCATGCGGTGTTTGCTAAACGCTTTCTATATCTACTATGTATGCAACCTTGTATGCTCACCTTTACTTAATTGTATTGACGTTTATTTTAACATATGTGACAAGTTAATGACTTTGCTGCAATGGATTAGGATCTTATCTTTGGAAATCATGTAATAGAAATCTAAGGAAGATCGGATTGGATATGTTTGAGAGATTGTTTGGTATTTGTAATGATTATTTGAGGATTTTATGTTTGATAGTATGGGATATTGAACGTTTAAATATTATCGCTTAAATAGTTGTTATGGATTCTCTTGAGCAATCTGGTTCGCCTAGTGTCGCGCCCCGATGTTTCCGCCATTGGTTGGGGTGTGACAGATTGGTATCAAAGCCATAACTATAGGGAAAATTAGGTAGAATTGCCATGTTTGACCTAGTCTATAGTTAGGATACCAAATCAGACCGTTACGCATTGATTAAACGCTCGAAACTGGTACGAACTGACAACTTCGCTCGAAATTGGCCAAGTTCGCTCGAACTTGACCAAGTTCGCCCGAAGTTGACTCAGTCCCCTCAAAACTCAACAAGTTCGCTCGAAGATGACCAAGTTCGCCCGAAGTTAGGCAACTTCGCCCGAACATGATTATACACCTTTGAAACGGACTTTTAATACACGTATGCTTTTCCTAAAGCTGCCACAATACACGTGAAGAACGCTCGTATCACACAAAACGAGTGATCAAGTCGAGATTAGGTGTGAAAACCAAGAACTCTGGATAAGATCATTCACTCCGGGCGTCCTCTATCGCACGAGATACCTTCGTTGATTTAGGAGTGATATCCAAACCTCGACGAAAATCTCCATTTCTATCTAGTGGAACTCTCGATTTGATCGGTGAGCATAACCACAACTAGGAATGAAGTTGTTAAGTTATGGGTGAAACCCGCATCTTAATAACTAGTTCCACTCCTCGATTTTCAATCTCACCAAAGTCTTGATTATTTCGATGACTCGAAACACGACGTAACTGGAAGGATAAATGTCGTTAACCGTTGTAAGGCGAGAGCATTTGTCTATTAGGCCAATCGTGTGCCCGAACTCAGAGAATTTTCGAACCACTTTGGGTAGTCGCTGTTTCAAAACCCAGGACACTCCAAATTGGTTTAAGCCTACAATCGCCGATTTTACGCATCATCGAGTTTTATTATTATTTATGTGTTTAAATTTTTTACTTTACGCTTATTCGATTTCTTGCTTTACCGATTTCTAGATTTATCGCTTTTACGCTCTATCGATATATGCACTACTCGCACAGCGCTCGCAATCTAAAACGCTAATAAAATCGCAGATAATCCAACTAAAATATCCCGCTTATGATACGCTACACGTATCTTGTCCGTTGTATTAGTCTCTAATATAGCGTAGTATGAGTTGTACTACTACACGCAACCGCGCTACGCTACCTCGCTAACTCTCGAACGGCTACAGTTTACTTATGAGAAGGTGAATACGTGCAAAATATATGCTTATGTGAATTATGTGACTGCGTGCTTATGTGCCTACATGTTTACAAGCCTACGTGAAAATGTGATTTTATGCCTTATTTGAATAATAATAATAATAATAATAATAATAGTAATGAAACGTTAAACTTTTGAATATAAACCTACTATAATCGAATCTCATCCAATCAAATCCTTCATGTAGATGTCTTCCACGGGATCTCACACTAGGAGGAACATTCAGCGCAACAATGCTGACAAGCGTATCGCCTCGCTCGTGGCCAAGCAGATGGCTAAGGTGATTCCCCAGATTGTTAGCGAAATTCAGGCTGTCAGCAACAACTCATCCGTTGATTCCAAGACGGACGCGCCAAAAGTCTTCGTTCAGCTTCAAACAATTCAAAGCATGCGGACCTCTCACTTTCACTAGCATAGACGGACCAAGCGCGATGTTCCATTGGTTCGATTCCATTGAGGTCACCTTCTGCCAAAGCGGATGCCCCGAATCTCTCTGCACCATCAATGCTACAGGTGTGTTCCAATCAAGGGAACTTGATTGGTAGACCGCAGAGCGCAACAGGCGCGAAAATGATGAAGCTTACGGGCTCACGTGGGAGGAACTCAAGGCAGTTATGGTGAAAGAATTCTGTCCTGAAATTCTGAAACTGGATAATGAATTTTTGGATATCAAGCAAGATCAACCCGACAACGCAGGTCTCACTGCCCGCTTCAAGCAGCTAAGTATCATATGTCTCGGTCAGGTGGACACCACAGAAAAAGCAATCAAAAAGTATCTTCGTGCTCTACCTGACTACGTTGCTGATTTTGTCCAAGCAGCGCGTACTACTACCATCGAAGAGACTTTTTAGCTTGCAGCCGAGATTAATGACAAACGTGTCTAGGCTGGATACCTCAAGAACAACAAAGTCGTGAATCAAGCTACCACCGAACCAAGCGCTACTACCGAGCCGTCTCAAGAATCAAAGTCCAATCGCCGAGGTCGCAAAAGAGGGAACCCAAGCAAGAATTGTGCAGTTGTTGCACCGTTGAACTCTCAGCCACTTCAAGCTGCTACACTGAACGCACCACCTGCAAAGCGTGCGTACACTGGTCCTCACCCACTATGCTCAAAGTGTACCTACCATCACCCAGTCGGAGGCAACTCCCGTTTCTGTACCAACTGCAATATCTACGGCCACTTTCTATCAGCTACCGTACTGGTCCCCGTCAACCAGCTCCTCAAGCACGAGCAGCACTACCAGCTCCACCCCGTGCTCCTCAAACCAACCAGCAGCAGCTTCAGCAGCAAGCACCATCCCCAAAGGCACGTGCTTGCTACACTTGTGGTGATCCGAACCATTTTAGCAATGTCTACTCAAACAAAACCGTAAAGCAAGAACCGCAGCAACAGCCTCAGCCGCAGCAGCAGCAACCACAGGTTGTGTGTGGTAGAGCCTTCAATCTTAATCACTGCCAGACTCAGAATGACAACAATGTTGTCAATGGTACATTCCTTGTTAATGGTATTTATGCTTCTTGTTTATTTGATACTGGTGCCGACAACTGTTTTGTGTCGTTAGAATTCGAAAAACTTTTAAAATGTAAACGCGCTAAACTCCTAAAGACTTTCGATGTTGAAGTCGCCACCGGAAGAACCGTTACTGTTAACTCCGTCTTACGTGGTTGTACTCTCGATCTCAACAACCACATCTTCTCGATTCATCTCATACCTATGCAATTAGGTAGCTTCAATATCATAGTAGGCATGGATTTCCTTCGTGGAAATCGTGCTGAAGTTGTTTGTTACGATAAGATGATTCGTTTCCCCCTCTCAAACGGTGATCAACTACATGTTTACGGTGAAACACCCTCAAAGAAGTTGATGCTTCTGTCATGTACTCGAGCGAGCAAGTGTTTGTGAAAGCAATGCATTGCTTTCCTAGCCCACATCGTGAACCCGGAGAAGGAAAAGAAAACCTCGAAAGACGTACCCGTTGTTTGTGAATTTCCTAAAGTTTTTCCCGATGATTTACCTGGTTTACCCCTACTCGTGATGTCGAATTCCGTATTGATCTAATCCTCGGTGCTACACCCATCGCTAAAGCTCCATATCGTCTTGCACCATCCGAAATGTGCGAGCTGTCTAGCCAACTTACTTGATAAAGGCCTTATACGCCCGAGCACTTCACCATGGGGCGCACCCGTTCTTTTTGTGAAGAAAAAAGATGGGACGTTCCGAATGTGCATCGATTATCATGAACTTAACAAACTCATGATAAAGAACCGCTACCCTCTTCCTCGAATCAACGATTTGTTTGATCAACTTCAAGGGGCTACTTGTTTTTCTAAGATCGATTTACGTTCCGGTTATCATCACTTACGTGTACTCGAAGAATACATTCCAAAAACCGCCTTTCGTACTCGTTATGGCCATTTTGAATTCGTGGTCATGCCTTTTGGTCTCACAAATGCACCTGCGGTCTTCATGGATTTGATGAACCGTGTGTGCAAGGCCTTCTTGGATCGTTTCGTCATTGTGTTTATCGACGACATCCTTATCTACTCGAAGTCGAGAGCCGAACACGCGCGACATCTCCGTTTAGTTCTCGAACTTCTTCAAGGAAATCGCCTTTATGCCAAGTTCTCTAAGTGTGAATTCTTGCTCGAAGAAGTCCAATTCCTTGGTCATATCGTTAACAGTCAAGGAATTCACGTCGACCCTACAAAGATAGAAGCTGTAAAGAGTTTGATTACGCCGAAGAATGCATCTGAAATCCGTTCTTTTCTTGTATTGGCGGGTTACTACCGTCGATTCAATGCCGACTTTTCTAAAATCGTCGTGCCCCTTACCGCTTTAACTCATAAGGACAAGCCTTTCGTTTGGGATTCCAAACAAGAGGAAGCCTTTCAAACTCTCAAGCGTATGCTATGCAACGCTCCTGTACTCGCTCTACCCGACGGAAACGACGATTTCGTTGTTTATTGCGATGCCTCTAACCTAGGTCTTGGTTGTGTTCTCATGCAACGAGATAAAGTTATCGCGTATGCGTCTCGACAACTCAAAATCCTCGAGAAGAATTACACCACCCACAATCTCGAACTCGGTGCTGTTGTTTTTGCATTAAAGATATGGGGACACTACCTTTATGGTACCAAGTGTACTGTCTTCACCGACCATAAGAGCTTACAGCATATCTTTAATCAGAAGGAACTGAACATGCGCCAACGCAGATGGGTTGGACTTCTCAACGACTACGATTGTGAGATACGCTACCATCCTGGCAAAGCAAACGTCATAGCCGTTGCTCTTAGCCGACGAAGCTATGTGTATAGTGTTCATGACTCTCAAGTTTTGAATAATCTCGAAATTCTGATTCGTGCCGCCCAATTTGCTTGTTTTAATGGGAATACCCTGCAAGAAGAAATGAAATGTGGAGCCGAAACCCAACTCGTAGCTAAACCTAATGGCATTTATTATTATCTCGACCGTATTTGGATTCCTAGCCGTGACAATCTTCGAGAGTTGCTAATGACCGAAGCTCATAAATCTCGATACTCCATTCACCCCGGAGCCGACAAGATGTACCAGGACCTTCGTCCTAAATATTGGTGGCCGGGCATGAAAAAGGATATCGCATTATACGTCTCAAAGTGCTTAACTTGTTCGAAAGTTAAAGCCGAACGTCAAAGGCCCTCTGGTTTGCTCGAACAACCCGAAATCCCGATGTGGAAGTGGGAGAGTATAGCCATGGACTTCGTTACGAAACTCCCTCGCACCTCCTCTGGTCACGATAGCATTTGGGTTATCGTTGATCGTCTTACTAAATCAGCTCATTTTATTGACATACGAGAAGACTACAAGGTAGAATGATTAGCACGAATCTATACCGACGAAGTCATTTGTCGACACGGGACGCCTCGTGACATTATCTCTGACCCCGATGGTCGCTTTACCTCACGTCTCTGGGAGACTTTTCAATCCGCTCTCGGTACTACGCTTAATCCCAGTATTGCTTTCCATCCTCAAACCGACGGTCAGACTGAGCGCACGATCCGCACCCTCGAAGACATGCTTCGTGCGTGCATTATAGATTTTGGTGGTAATTGGGATACACATTTACCTTTAATAGAATTTCCGTACAATAACAGTTATCATACTAGTATTCAAATGGCACCTTTTGAGGCACTGTATGGAAGAAAATGTCGATCGCCTATTGCATGGCACGAGATCAGAGAAGCACAAATCACCGGTCCCGAGTTAATACAAGAAACGACAGACAAGATCCTCCAAATCAGAGAGAATCTCTTGAAAGCTCGGAATCGCCAAAAGAGTTATGCCGATAAACGCCGCAAGCCCCTACAGTTCGAAATTGGAGATCATGTACTTTTAAAGGTTGCGCCCTAGAAGGGAGTGATCCGATTTGGAAAGAAGGGAAACTAGCGCCACGATATGTGGGTCCCTTTAAAATTATGGAAAGAATTAGAAAAGTGCCTATCAACTCGAACTACCGGCAGAACTTAACAACGTGCATCCGACTTTCCACGTCTCAAATCTCAAGAAATGCCTAGCTGAAGAAAATCTTCATGTTCCACTCGAGGATTTGCAAATAAACGAGACTATTCACTTCGATATTTGAGATTCGATAATAAAGGATGGTCTATGTTAACTAAATACATTTTTGTCACAACATATTACATCTAAACGCCTATTAAATGCAATTCTAACTCAACACAATCACGAATAACTATGTTACCTTAAGAGTCGAGTGTGTTGTTGTACAATAACCACTTGTGCCTTCGACATCGCTTATCACATTCGTATCGCAAACGCAGTTATTTATATTACATTATGTTATTTATGTGTTATGTGTGCTTTATGATTTATGGTTGAACTCGCTATCGCAATGCTCTCACTCACACAAATCGCTTAATCGCATTATTTTATCATTTAAAACGCTTAACGTTTCGCTAAAACGCTTAACATAACTATCTAATACGAACCGAATCGCCAAACGAACACCTAACGCGAAAACAACGAACAAAACTTAGCCACCAGGCCAAGTTCGGCCGAAGTTGGGCACCCCAACTTCGCCCGAACTTTTTCAGGTCACCAAAAATGCCAAATAAACAGCAAGTTCGCTCGAACTTGCACCTTTCAAGCAGAACTCGCCAAGTTCACCCGAACTTGTGCCAAGTTCGCTTGAAATGGTGACAAGTTCAGCCGAACTTGGTCTCCACCAGCTTATTTTCTCCTCACCTATAAATACCCAGCACCTCCATTCATGCTCCCCTTGCTGCAAGTTCGCCCCAAAGCTCCCAAAACCGAAAACCTTTGATTCCAAGTAAGAATCAACCCGTTTTATGCAAACAACAACGTTTTCACTACGATTTTACACAAGGATTACCTTCGTTTTCATAAAAACTCTTCTGTTTATGAAAATCTTCATCTCTTTCTATAAAACTTCTTCTTTTCACTTAGATCTACACTAAACGAGTGTATTTGGGCTTAGCTTTGGCTTCCCAAGCTAGAAATCTTTATGATTTTGACTCACCAAGTGTTAGATCTGAGTAAAACCTTTTAAAGTATTGATTTTTACACAGAATATGGACTAATGACGTATGTTTCGTTCACTATGAAGTGGAACGAGGCGTTTTCAAGCAAGATCTCAGATCCGGAAGCACAAGGACGATATCGTCACCTTGCACGAACTGCACTAACCCGTACGAACCATCAAGTTTGCCAGGATTAGCGCGAGTTCCTATAAAGTGGCTAAAATTCGCTCCAAAAGACCTTTCCAG
Organism: Scalesia atractyloides; assembly: GCA_947069175.1. Lineage (NCBI taxonomy): Eukaryota > Viridiplantae > Streptophyta > Magnoliopsida > Asterales > Asteraceae > Scalesia > Scalesia atractyloides. The sequence goes on from CAMTDV010000019.1 coordinate 18,319,778, forward strand.
CCTGTGTTTTGATCAGTAGCTTAAGGTTGGAGGGATGGACACTCGATTTCCTCAACAAACGACGCGAAAACGCACGATTTTGTGACCAAAACAGTCAAGTTCGCTCCAAAAAGAGCAAGTTCGCTCGAAGTTGTCATCAGATTGATGACCAACTTCGCCTGAACTTGTCCAAATCTCAAGAAAATAAGTCAAGTTCGCCCGAACTTGTGCAGTTTCCAAGGAAACCAGACAAGTTCGCCCGAACTTGTACCATCTGTAATGTTCTAGTCAAGTTTGCTCGAACTTGTACCCTTTTTCTAAGAAAAGGTACCAAGTTCGCCCCAACTTGTACATTCCAGCACATTTCAGGCAAGTTCACCCGAACTTGTACCAAATCCAATGGATTTGGTACAACTTCGCCCGAACTTGTCCACTACTCCTTCGCATTTCGACCGTTTCAGCACTTCGGAAGACTGATGCACTTCTTTTCGCTTACATGCTGAACCGGCGCACCCTTCAATCCATATCAGATCTCATCTCTCTCTTAACGCACCAGCTGTGAGTATACTTGAACCCTTTTACGCTTAAACGCACTTTTGGGTGTCATATATGTTCTTATACCAAAACACATCACACAACTCAAAATGCTTGTTCGCGACCCGCTTTTATATGATTATACGTGAACCGATGAATTGTATGTATTGTTTGGTTTGTATGCCACCCTTAACACGATAGCTTGCTAGAGGTTGACCTGCCACCCGGAGGCTCGGGGTTGTTAAGGCTCGCACTTTTATTTCTCATTTATTTTCTCTTTAGGACGTGGACACTTGTTTGCGTGCCTCGCACTCGCGGTTTGTTGGTTTACATGTATCAATGCAGTAGTATAATTCACATCTCTTACGTATGTTCATGTGGTGTTTGCTAAACGCTTTCTATATCTACTATGTATGCAAACCTGTATGCGCACCTTCACTTAATTGTATTGAGGTATATTTTAACATATATGACAGGTTGATGACTTTGCTGCAATGGATTAGGATCTTATTTTTAGAAACTCATGTAATAGAAATCTAGGGAAGATCGGGTTGGATATGTTTGAAAGATTGTTTGGTATTTGTAATGATTATTTGAGGATTTTATGTTTGATAGTATGGGATATTGAACGTTTAAATATTATCGCTTAAATAGTTGTTATGGATTCTCCTGAGCAACCTGATTCGCCTAATGCCGCGCCCCGATGTTTCCGCCATCGGTTAGGGTATGACAACGGTGGTGGTGAGGTGGTGACGGTTGGTGGTGGTGATTGTTGGTGATGGAGAAGAGAGATAGAGAGAGAGAGAGAGAAGAGATGATCAGATTGTTTATGGGTTTTATTATATATTATTATTATATATAATATAATCTTTATTTGTAGTTTTACTAAAATACCCTTAGTTTCATACTTGAAGTTATAAAATACCCTTTCAGTCAACAACAATTTGAATGGAGTTAGAGGCAGTGAGCAAAATGAGAAAAACATAGTAAACTATTGGAGCAAAACGATCACTTTTAAATAATTTGGGCAAAACCCTTAAAACAATCAAACCACAGGGAGCAAAACGGAAGTTTACTCAAACATACATATAATATATATATATATATATATATATATATATATATATATATATATATATATACACACACACATATGCAAAGATCTAAAATAAGCCATAATACAAACTGAATGGGAATAACGGAAGATAATTATTTAAATATTTTCGGCTATAGTGTATGAAAAAAAATACCATAAGACTCAACAAATCATAATAAATATATGATTGAATGTTTTTTTTTTATAATTGGGTCCCAAATGGCTATAAAATCGTTTTCATTTTGTAGAATTCATAAAAATATAATTAAATGATTAAAAAACAAAATTTGAATTCATTAATCTGTAACATGAGATGATTAAATTAAATTTGTTGTTTAAAATAATAGATTTGATTTAATTGTAAAAAAACAATCTAATGATATAATAACTATCCACAATACAAATTTATTTTTGACATTCCTTATCGTTTTCAAAAAAATAAATTTGTATTATGGATAGTTATTATATCATTAGATTGTTTTTACTTTTTAATCAAATCTATTATTTTAGACAACAAATTAATTTAACCATTTCATTTTACAGATTAATGAATTCAAATTTTTGTTTTTATCATTTAAATTCTTTAAGCATATTTTTATGAATTATACAAAATGAAAACGATTTTATAGCCATTTGTTGGATCCAATTATAAAAAAAAGAACATTCAACCATATATGTATTACGATTTGTTGAGTCCCATGGTATTTTTTGTCATAAGTTATAGCCGAAAATATTTAATAACTATCATATTGAATTCATTTTGTCGATAAAAAAGAGACGGGAGGATAAAGGTGAAGATACACTAGAGACTAGACTCGTGTCATCAAAGATTTTCATTTATTGTGTTACTATAGACTATAGAAGTATAGAGAGATAGATACGAATACAACTATAAATATAAATATAAATTAAGATAAATAATTAAATATGTAGTTAATATATATAGGGTAAGGTTCATGCGAGAACCACCTTTATTGTGAGAACCGCGAGAACCATATTTATTGCAAAATAAAATCTAAAAATTTTTTTTAATAAAATTCGTTGTATTTCATTACCAAAAAAAACTTTTTTTTCGAGTAACAGTTATCCATGCACATGTGCATATGTATCATAACTTCGACAAATTCAGTAATACGTTATCACTAGTAGACAATTGCACTTTAATTTACAATACCATCCATAATACACTCAATTTTACATTAAATGCACATGTGCATCATTATGTATAACAATTATATACCGTGTTTTGGTACAAAAGTTTGTGATTTTGAAAGATGAAGTAGACTCATATATATGTTTTTTGGTTAGTTATATCTAGTGGTTGATGGGTTCATATTGTTGTCACTTTATGATGTAATATGTTGATTGGATGGTATAAACGGTGTTGATATACATGTAATAAAGTGAAAATATTGGTATTGGTATTGTATTTATAAATAGTAGGAGGTAATGGTATTGTATTATGGATGGTAGGAGGTAATGGAAGTGTATTATGGATGGTATGATAGATGAAAGAGAAAGTGTATTCAAAGTAGTGTACAAAAACACCTTATTTCATGTTGATACATATAGATGCACATGTGCATTTCTTATATTGGTAACGTAAAAAGTAGTGTATTACACATGGTAGTGTAAATGAAAGTACAATTGTCTAAATTTTGTAATGTATTACGGAATTTGTCAAAGAAATGATGAAAATGCACATGTGCATGGTAGTGTATTCTAGATGGTATGATAGATGAAAGAGAAATGTATTCAAATTAGTGTACCAAAACACCTTATTTCATGTTGATATATATAGATACACATTTGCATTGCTAGGTAACGTAATAAGTAGTGTGTTACACATGATAGTGTAAATGAAAGTACAATTATTTAATGTTTGTAATGTATTATGGAATTTGTCAAAGAAATGACGAAAATGCACATATGCATGGATAGTTGGTACTCAAAAAAAATTTGAAATTTTTTTTATTGTTTAGTAAATATAGCGACTTTTTAAAAAAAATATTAACAAAAACAAAAAAAAAATTGGTATTTTTCTGGATTTTTTTAGGTATTACTATTTGTGTTCACACTGGTTCTCGCAATAAAGGGTGGTTCCTAACGGATCTTTGTCCTATATATATATATATATATATATATATATATATATATAGAAGTTGGTTAACATACAATTGCTCTTAATGTACGCTTTGTACGAGATTCAGATTCAACGTGCGGAACTTTTTTCATAACATGCAGCTTGTTTTGTAGAACATGTGGAATTATTATTTTAACACGATGCGGTTTTTGTTTTCAACAAGCAGTCGTATTTTGCAACATGCGGGTTTTCATTATTAGGGTTTATAATGTGCGGGCTTCACCAAACGTACACTCGTACGTTAAGCCACATTGTACATTACACTTTCTCTACCTCTATCTCTCTCTCTCTCTCCCTCTCTCTCTATATATATATTAAATAGTTAACAAAATTATTAAGAAACAAAACTCGATAATTAAATATTAAATATGTAATATAAATATATAAGTTAAATAGTTAACAAAATTATTAACAAACCAAACTTGAGCTTAAAACTACTCACAGCCGAGACCAAAGCTCAAGTCTGGCAAGCTTGGGCTGGGCCGAGACTCGGCTCATTTAAATCCCTGCGAATAAACAAGCAGGGTTACTCAGGTCGCATCGAGATCCATGAGCTAACTAACAGGTCAGAACCATATCCATTTAGTTGGATCATAAGTCAGGTCAGATTTCCAAATCCGCATGTGCTTGAAAGAAGCATGAACTGTGATTGTTGGTTCAGCTTTAGTTTAGAACTACACAAGATGGATCATAAAGCACAACAGTGGTGGCGGCGGCAGGGAGCCGAGGGGACCCGTTGACGCAAATGCAATCAAATACATTAAAGTTTGTGAGCAATGAAAAAACATAAAAATAATAACCTTAATCGAACCAACGGCAGGGAGCCGAGGGGACCCGTTGACGCAAATGCAATCAAATACATTAAAATAGTTTGTGAGCAATGAAAAAACATAAAAATAATAACCATAATCGAACCAACGTTCATTAATGTATAGCATATCACAACTAATGAAATAGCATTCAAATTCGATGATGTTTTTAACTTTAATGAACACATGATGATGCCGATAAGCAGAACACAGACCAAAACCATATATATTTCTATAGATACAACCCATGTCTTCAGCAATTACACACTGCTTTCTCTCATGCTGGAACTTGCAGCCCATTTTTGCTTTCAAGAAAGTCAAAACTATAGAGTTTAGAAAGAAAGAACAAAACGAACAAACGAGAAATGAACAAGCAGTAAGTTAACGATATAAGTAAAGATATGGTGCGATACCATAGGGATGTATTAATTTTCTATCTGTCAAAGGTTGACCAAAAAAAAGTAAATTCAGAAAACACATGATGCATGTGTTTCCAGCATTTGCACCAAATTTGTAGGCATAGACGCGTAACAATCTAAGGATGTATCTGCAGTACAATACCAAACCTGGTTTTAACTCTCTTTCGGCTTCATCGTGTGATGCTCTACGCGGTTTGACTAGGAAACATTACTCGCCTTCCTGGAATCAAAAACAAACAAAGCGTAAGAAACATAAAGACCAAATTACAATATATGGCAGCATATATGTGGCGTTTAAAAACAATACTTACTTTATTAACATCATTGGATAGGCCCAAATCAGAAAGGGAATTTTCTGATATACAATGCGCATGCACTATGGGACCATAAGTATCACCAATATTTTCATCTTTGATGTTGAGGTACACAGCTCTTCTAAACATCCAATTACCCATTTCTTGCCAGTAAAAGTCATCAAACACCTCACCACACAAAACACACGCACATTGGCTTTCATCAGCAACAACCATCTGCTCACCGTCAATCTGCACGGGACCGATGGTCTCATCACTAGACCGCACTTCAGGCTTCTCTTTAACCCAATCGGCAGATTTTGTGAACCATCTCCTGGATGCTTTATTGGGAGTGTTCAGTTCAGGATCATTAAGTGTGTGCCACTCAATGTGTTTATCGAAACGTTCTACGAGTTTAAACCTTAACCCGCATATGTGGCATTGGTGTGGAAGTTCATCGATAATGAGTTGGCGGATAACAGCAGGATGTGACCTCCGAATAACATCAGGCTTAAATTCAAAACCAATAACACTTTTTACATCTTCGGTATCCACACTACTACCTTTCACAGCAGAACTAGGAGATGGCTTGTCCTTTGTAAGGGGTAATATCGTCTTTTCTGGTACAAGTACTGCCGGAGTATCAATTTTCGGGTCCGCGTTTCTTTTCAGGGTTTGGTCAGATGAAGAATCAGCCTTTGATGCAGAGATCAAGCCCTTGGCAACCAGCGTACTCAAAAGACTCGAGACAGGTGGCAATTCTGCTTCTTTTTGCAAAGTAGGAGATTTAATATAATCCGAAGATGAACCAACCAACGTGTTCGCATCAGAAGACGTCTTTGTAGCAGGAGACTGAAAGGGTCCATGTTTTTTTGTAAGTGACAGCAGCTGCGTTTGGGGTTTTTGAGAATCACCCGTATGGAAAGAATCTTGAGGAGACTGATTAGAAAGTCCTGTGTTTATTTCCCCTCGAGATAGAGCCGGTTTACCATCTTGGCCCGTAAAATTATTCAGTAATCTACCTGAAGTATGAGTTGGGAACGAGGGTGTAGGAGAACGGTGGAACGGCGGTGATGCAGCTCCGGGAGTATGCCGTTGCTGTCCCGTTACTGCACTCGGAGGAAACCCGAGTAGTCCCGAGGCTCCAACGTGAGAGGACCCTACTTGTGGCTGCAAAGAAGATTTTAAGATGGAGTTGATAGATGTGGATACCCCGTTGAAAGCCAGCCCTTGTGGCCTTGCTATTGATAGTGAATCAGTTGAAGCTTCTCTATCAACCCTTGACCCCGTATCTTGTATCCCTTGTGATTTTTGGAGGTGATTCTGAAAAACCTGCAAAGTTAAAAATGCAGATTCTCAGTTTGGAGTTACGACTACATACATACATACATACATACATACATATATATAGGGGTTGGTTAACGTACAAAACGTACGATGTGTACGAGATGAAATTACGCACGTTATAAAACTCAAAAACCCTAATCACGCATGTTGAAAACCATAATCACGCATGTACAAAATCAGAAATCACGCACGTTATAAAACTAATCACGCATGTTATATCTTCACAGCGTACGTTAAACAAAATTGTACAATACACTTTCACTATATATATATATATATATAGAGAGAGAGAGAGAGAGAGATAGGTTCATTTGTGAACAACTTCTTGAGAGTGAACTATGTGAACTAATCTTGACCCTTGATTATTTTTTAGATTAAAAGGGTAAGATTGACATTAGCCAAGTATTTTTAATTAAAATCCCTTAATTTCTCATCTCTTAACTCTCTCTCTCCTTTTTAATTATTTCTCCATTATTTTAATTATAAAGACAAAACTATTATTTTTTTCAAATGTTTTTTTTGGAAATATTCTGTTCACAAATTATTTAATTTTCAAATATTCGTAGCACTTTAGATTTTGTTTTAATTTTAACTTGAATATTGTTTTTCTTTTATTATCCATATATATAGATATCATAATATACATGTGACTTGTTTCGTTTTCATTAATTTCATAATATTTATATGAATCTACTCGTGCGCATACATAATATACTATATGTCGTTAATATACACATATGTAACCATTTCTGAATATAATACACATATGTATAAACTAACAGCTGTGTATCTTGTACAAACTGATAGTTAGCGAGACTGTACACATGTGTATAAAGTATAAACTAACATCTGTGATCTTGTTGTATAAACTGATACTAGCGAGACTGTACACATGTGTATACACTAACAGCTGTGTATCTTGTATAAACAGAAACTACCAAGATTTTAGGGATCTTGATTATATTGTTTAATAAATGCAATTTAGATAGACAAAAATACCCTTATGCCAATTATTTTAAAGATTATAATTACAATCTTGCCATTGTTTAAAAATCTCTAGATGATTCACTCTCAACCTAGTGTTCACTCTAGAACCCTACCCTAAGGACCGATATTTGAGATATCGGTTATCGCCGTGGGATATCGGTAATTTTAATATCATGCTAAATTTATATATATAGCAATTTAACACTATACTCTCCTAACATTAACAAATTAACCTTTTGCAACTTGTAAAACACAACCAATTGTAGCAAGTAGGAACTGCCTAAGACTTAAAACACTAACATTTAACAGTAACAACTAACAATTAAGACTTAAAACACTAATAGCAGCAATAAGAGGAAAGACAAATGGTAGAACTAAGAAGTAAGGTACTGATATCAGGAAAATCGGTGATTTATCAGTCAAATATCAGTCAAATATCGGATAATATCGCTGATACCGATATTCTGACCGATATTTTGTACTGCTATCTCGGCAAGGGACCGATAACCGATATATCATTGATATATCGGTTGATATATCGGGATATTAACTACATAGATAAACAGAATAATGATCTAAAATGCTGGTCAGTTTCGAAGTCGCAGTAGTCAGATTTTAATGTTCGGATGACAGATTCTGCTACTGCTTATCTAACTGTTTAGTGGTTAAACTATTAGTTTCATACCAGCTACAGCAGAACTAATTATCTAGGTGTAATTATATATTACATGTCTGCCCCTTGCCCCCTTGTAATCTAATTTGAGACTTTTACTCCCATTTAAAGAAATGTTGAAGACTCAATAACTTTTATGATTATTACTGCTTGAAACGGTGAAAGCACATCGAAACACTATTCTACAACGCCACCTTTACACCTGATTAACTGACTCTAGTTATCGACTAAGCAAGTATCCTATACACTTTCAACACATATCTAAACATCAATTATAGAGAACTACAATTGTCTATTAAGAGCTACTTGACTATTTGAGTTATCGTATGCGAATAACTGAATAAGGCACCCAAATAACCTTTTCAAGAAGTTAGTTTTGTGAATTCCGAATCGTAGATGCATATTAATCACACAAGCTGCAACTTTGCATATGGAAGGTACCAAGTATAAAATATAACATTCTACTTTCTTAAGACTAACCAACTTTTCAGGCCCGGGGTGTGACCGGGGGTCTCGCTTTGAGTTACCACCAGATTTGACAGAATTTGGTAATCGTGAGTTCATGCCATCCCACATATATTCCTCTTCCTCTGAATTCTTCCAACTCCTATTTAATTCATCGTTTCTTTTTGCAATGTTATTTGTAGGCTGTAACTTGCCATCAGCATTTGCAGATCTCATGTCGAAGCCATTTCTATGGCCCGGTATAGTCTCTATGCTATTGCTAGCAGGTCCATACAAAGAATTGCCAAATCCCTGCTCGTTACCTATCTCACTTGAATCAAAATCATTATACGGTGCACGTTCATTCTCACGAATAACGCTCCCCACATTTCTTTGTGCCTGCGGAATGTTCTGCAACATTTATATTCTTTTATGTAAACCCATGGTAAACGTACCTAAAAGGCGAATTTAGAGAACTTCAAGTGTAAACTGTAAACTGGCATTTATTCACCTTAAGCCGAGGATTTGAAGTGATATTGGCTGATGTCCTGCCTTGTCTATTGGTATCCTCATGTGTGTTAATTAATTTTGTATCACTCGTTGCACCTTTAGCCTTCATTAATGTTAAAAAGTGATATGTCAGAAGTCAACTACAACTGTATAAGCAGAAAGTGATAACAAAAGTGTACTTGCTTTTCAACAGTTACTACTAATTACTAGGAGTAAAGTACACGGATGGTCCCTGCATTTACCAAAAATTTGAATTGGTCCCTAGCTTTCCAGAAGTACACAGATGATACATGTGGTTTGCACTTTGTAACGCGTTTAGTCCTCGGCTTTTATTCCAAAAGTACATGGATGGTCCCTATGGTTTGCACTTTGTAACGCATTTAGTCCCTAACTTGGACATGCTAAAACCTTTAGATTTGTTGGTTGGGGACTAAATGTGTTACAAAGTGCAAACCACAGGGATCATCCGTGTACTTTTAGAAAGCTAAGGACCAAATTCAATTTTTTTATAAATCACAGGGACCATCAGTGTACTTTACTCAATTGCTAAATACTTGCTAAAAACCTCATGTAACGAGAAAAAAAATTATTGAGAGAAAAATCCATCAGTTTATTAAAGAATTATAAACCATGTCGATAGTTGTTAATGACGAATAGCGACAAATAGCGATAAGGTACCTATATGCTACATAGCGAATAGCGATAAATAGCAGGCAATTATTTTATAAATAGCGATACACTAGAAAAAAAACTTTACAAAAATTTATATGTAAATTATATCAAATTACCCTAGTATATATGCTATTTTACATGTATATTTAACAAAAACCTAAAATCCAGCTATTTGATAGCTATATTTAATTGCTATTTATATTGAAAAAAAAATGTTGCTATTATCGCTATCTATCGCTACAACCCTAATAGCGAGTCTAGACCTATACGCTACATAGCGCGCTATAGCGACCGCTACGCTCGCTATTGACAACTATGTAACATTGTCAATATGGAAAATTAGCGAAGAAGATAAAAGATGATATCTATGCAAACTGAAAAACATAGATTTTCCAAAGAGCCTCTTACCGTACTCGACTGTTGGAGTCTCTGTCGTGCCTCCAAATACTCCGGGTTTACATGAATACTTCGAGCAGGGCGTTGAGATTGTGGGTCGGGCTCTAAAGAAGACGATCCATTTGCAACTGATTGAAAACCAAGTTCTTTCTCTATAAGTTGTAGTGACTGAGGAGGGAATACACCTTTCCAAGTCCCAAAAAGATGTCGCATTCCGGAATGTACTGCAGGATCAACCTGTCTATATGCCTTGCAGAAAACCTAAAAGACCCACCCAAGGGAGCAACTAACCAGTGATAATTAATATCCATAGGACTAACAGCAAATTTAAAGATAGCATACATGATCAGTAATCATTTTAAGTGATAATCGAACGGGCATACATGATCACAAGACAGGAATCATTTTAAATGGTAATTAAATAGTTTGCTACTTGTCAAACACTCATTTAACTGGACTAAAAAGTGTAAAAGAGATGCTAATACTTAAGCATAAGTTTCATTTATGTAGCCATAAGCATACATCAGAAATATACAAAATTAAAGAACGTAAGAAATTTATTTTTATTTTCCTACTCTTCAAGGGATTTTTCATGTAGGGTAAAAACAAAACCGCTTGAACTAAGAGAGTAACATAGTTAAAGGCACTTCTGGTGACTAAAAATCTAACCTCAGGCAATCTGGCAGCAAAGTATTTGATGTAATCGCTGCCGATATTCTTCACAACACTGTCAAGAAGGTATAGTGATGGAAGCTTTTGATCACTCGGAACCTAAAACCAATGTTTCAAGTCAGCAACAGTTGGAATTAATAAAAGCTCTTCATCAAGCAAATATGCGTATTTTATGAGGAGCAACGAATATAAACCAAGAGAAAACAAGACAAAGAAGGTAGCAACAATACATAATAAAAATGCCTCAACGGCATATGAAACATCCACTTCAACAAACTATAACTGCCCACAAAAGACCAGCACAATTATTTTTCTTTATATACAAAACCCTCTCAGCATTCACGTTCGTCAAGCACGTCTAGCTTCCGTGCAGAAGCGACATTTTATATACTCTAAAGCTAATTTACAGAATCAATGCATTGATCATATGGATGAGCCGGAAAGTAAAGATAAAGAGTACTGAGTACATTAAATGAATGAAGTAAAGTGCACAGGAGGTCCATCCATTAAAAAATGAAGCTGAAGCATTATTGTAATTGTTCACTCAGAAGCACTAGTTGAACAAATAAAACATTAACTCATCCCATAAGGATTGTAATAGTAGAAAATTCAGTTGCTCTGGCTCTTGTAACCAATCACATCACACTTATAAGATAATCTTCTCACTCACACACAATGCAATTGTTGCGTACTTGCGTTGTACTGGATGATTTTGGAATTCATATTATTCAACTAATAAAAATTGCCATTTACAATTTAACATTTTCATTAGAAGACAAAACTATATAACTCATGACACTAAATCACTAGCCACAATTCTACACACATTTCTTTTGCTCATTCTAATATAAAAACCGAAATCATCACCTCGAGAATATTACTGCAGATTGTAGCAGCTATAGCTTTCGCAGCATGCGCGTTTTCTCCCGCAATGATAGTCAAGTTAGTAATGATCGGTTTTGAATTAAACATCAGCTCAGCCAACGCAGTCCTGTACTGATCCACAAGCTCCTGATGCTGCTGCTGCTGCAGCTGCAATTGTGATAACGCTTGCGGATGATAGCCTGCTCCATCCCTAACTGAATCACCGCTTTCCGACACGGCAGCCGACCGAAAACCTAACGCGGATTGCCGCTGAACAACAACCGGCCTGCCAGTACCACCACCGTTGGAAACATTATTATTGCCGCGTATTAATCTAGGTTTTTTCATTGTTGCAGGATCTCTAACAGGTCTATCAAACGGTCTACCACGAGAAGTGCTATTTATCTCCATTATTTCACCAAATCAAGATCAAAATCAAATAAAAACAGAAACATACAACGATCAAACAGCTAATTTCATGTTTACAATTGAATTTATTATTACAGAACAAAAGGATCCGAAACTGAAACCCTAACCCTAGCTATCGACGATTACAGATACATAAAATTACAAGGAAAGAAAAGGAGGTACAACTGAAAATGCTTGAAACTGAAATGATTAGGTGATTGATGGATAGTTTATACGAAGATTGATCAACCATTGTTATGGTGTGTTCCTGATTTGAAGCTAGTTTGCGTCTGGTTTGTGTCGGGCAATATGTGGATATAAAGGATTGGGGGGGGGGGGGGGGGGGGGTGTTTATAAAGTAGAAAAGAAGTTCGACCCAAAGGCACATGTTGACAACCGTCCAATCAAAGCCCAAAATTATCTTCTTTTTAACGGCAAACGAAATTTATTTTTTTTAACGGCAAATTTGAAATAACATCGTGTCACTAGCGAAACCATCCGATCATATTCATCTCCACTAGGCATAATGTCTATACACTAATTCAGGAGGAAACCTAATAAATATGGGAAAACCCCCCTTGTGGGAATCGAACTCAGTACCTATTGGTTCTAAAGTCTTATCCCACCCCAGAACGCCACTAGGCTGTAAAGCCATGGAAGCAAACGAAATTTATTAAAACACTACTGGTCAACCAATTGTTAACTCGCCAATATTACACTAGTTCACCACAAAACAAAAAAAATCACAACCCCATACAAGATAAGTCAAAATTTCACCAACCGCTCCACGTTAAGGCTAAACATTTCGCCCTATTTTTAACCCAAAGAAAACCGTAAGCCTTGATGTCCTCCTTTAACTTATTAAAGTTTGGTTGCTTGTGCTCAAAAACCAATTCGTTTCTATTTTTCCAGATTACCCAAAGTGCAATTTGGATAACTGAAAACAAAGTCTTCCTCCATTTTATCGAGCCACAATATTGGTTTTGGACTATACCAAAGTCTTTCACTTCCAAAAAATAAAATGGTCTTATCCTACACCACTGGGCAATAAACTCCCAAATTTGTTGTGTCACACCCCAACCGATGGCGGAAACATCGAGGCGGGACGAAAGAGATTGCTCATTACTCATAAAACTAAATGTGAAAATAATTAATTTAATCCAAATTTCATTTCATAACAAAAGTCAATACAATACAAGGGAAAATCAAATAACAACATTAGCTTGGCAAAATTTGATACAACAATATTAAACCTAAACGTCTAAATGTGTATCTAACGTCCTTGCTACTTGATTTCATAGCATCATCTCCATCAACCTGTAACATGTTTTAAAATAACAATTCAATGCAAAAGCAAAGACGAGTACACAAGTTTAAGCATACGTATATGAATAAAGTTTAAACAAATCCTCATGGCAACTATGATTCTACAAGAACATATACAAGGCGTGCAATACTACTAGTCAAACCCTTAACGCAAACACGATATTTTAACATGGCCTCTAGATTTCATGAGGAGGGGGATGCGTTACTTCCTATATCGCTATACATGTCAAACGAAGGCTAAAATAGTTAATGACTAAGGTATTACATAAAGAATATCCAAGATATAAGCATCAAGTAAACGATTCAAGTATTCATGATTATAGGATTGTTTGCATTTCATAAACTTTAAGTGTTGTGATTTTTGTATATGGAAACATGTTACACCCAAAAGTGTTATAAACGAAAAGATGGGTCGAGTGTACTCACGGTTTTGCTAAGTCTTCAACTTGACAAGTCCGTGAAGGTAGTTGTTTGATGGGATGAACGCCGAGTTATCCTACAAGAGGAAAACGAAGGCGTATGAGTATTTTGGGGATGATGATGGGGCATTCGGATTTACGATTCAAAATGTGACAAAGTATATGATACGAAAAGCGTCACTAAGATATTAGCACTTGTCTTTGACACTATAATAATCCATAAGGATTTAATATGGTTTCATAGGTTCAAGACCTATTAGAATCGTGACAAGGAACTATACATTAGTGATAAACTTATTAGCTTGATAGGTGACTGCTTAGTCACTATCGAGGGTTCGGTTTTAAGGATTTATATTATGGTCCATAGATACATATATAGTTATAATGTCATGTAGGAGGTGGGAGGATGAACCATCCACTTTGGTACCTCTTGGTGTCATGTAAGTCAAGTAGGAGGTGGGAGGATTAACCCTCCACTTTGGAACCTCGTATGATGTTCACCACTACACAAGTTACCATAGGTAACAAGGAGGGTCTTAGAGCAATAGTATGACAAGAATGTAAAGTGTCACCATGATACCAAGTAGCCAAGTGAAATACAACCCGGTGAGCACACTTTGACACACGTCAAAGGCTAGACGGGGTTGTGACACTTTAAATCTAGCAAACTAACTTGGAATAATGATGAAAATCATCAAGTGATGTGTGGTCCCAAAGTTAGGATAGCCCAAGCTAACCAAGGTGGACACACATGAACAAGTTCTTGAACTTGCACCACTTGTGAGCTTAAAGCTCTTCAAAAACAGAAAGTTTAGAGTGTTTAACCACTCCTATTTCATATGAAACAGTCTCGTTTAAGCTCACTAATCGTAGGTTTGATTTAGGAGCATAGGAACAAAGGTGTTGTGTGAAGAAAACATGAGTTTCAAAGTAGTTCATAGAAGTTTAACCAAAACAGAAAGTTCATAGCACTTTGGAGCCTTTTATAGTGAAGTTCCAGCCTTGGTTTTCCATGGAAAAACTTTGGAAACATACCTAAGGTTGTTTCAAGTGCTAAGAAAGAAGAATGAGTGAAAAAGATGAAGTAGAAGTGAAGTTATGCTCACTTTTGCAACTTGAAGTAATTCTGACTTTGCTACTGATTTCTCAGCTGAATTGAGAGTGTTTAGGGAGTGTTTAGAGGAGTTTGCAAAGTGGAGAAGTGTGGGTGAGTTGGGTTTTATAGGAGGTCATCAGGGTTAAGTTTGGTGAGCATTTAATGGAGAAAACACAATAAACAAACACAAAACTGACCAACCCGTGAGCTGGAAACAATTTTCTGCGGATGGAGGGCCTTGGCGTCGCGTATGACAACGCCCCTTGTTTCCATTTATAGTTTGAATTCTTTCATTTTGACCCCTAAACTTAGTATTTTTCATCATTTCATGCATAAACTTCGGTATTTCACATGTTTTCAAGTATAATAAACGTGTATAAGTATAAATCAAGTATTGAGAATGTATGTATGTATGCTTGCACGTATATTGAGTATTAAGTAGTATGAGCATGAATGTATGAATATGTATAAGTATAAAATGATTATGAATAAGTACAACATGAATAGGAATAAAAATACGAGCTTTCATTATGATCCAAGTCTCAGATTATACGATTACAACGAAAGATGCGAATACGAGATTACAAGGTTTCCAAAAATAGAAGTACAAAGCTAGCTTTCTAAATAAGGAAAGTATGAAAAGCAGGGCGTTAGAGTCTCCCCTCCTTTAGGGAATTTTGTCCCGAAATTTAGGAAGATGCCACGAAGAGATGCGGATACTTGGTCTATCACTCTCGAGTTCCCAAGTAAATTCGGCGCCACGTTTTCCTTTCCATCGAACCTTGACGATAAGGATTCGACTGCGCCTTAGTTGTTTGATTACTCTGTCCATGATCTCGACCGGTTTTCCACAAAGTGCAATGTCTCATTGATTTAAAGATCTTCGAGTGGAACTTGAAGTCCTTCTTCAGCTAGACATTTCTTAAGTTTGAAATGTGAAAGACAGGATGGACGTTGTTGAGCTCTTTAGGTAGGTCTAGTCGATACACAACCTTGCCAATCCTTTCGAGAATCTTGGACCTACGTAGCGATGAGCGAGTTTGCCTTTCTTTCCAAAACGAACAACACCCTTCCAAGGGGATACCTTGAGAAGTACATGATCACCTACATTAAACTCCAAAGGCTTGCATCTTTTGTCGGTGTAGCTCTTTTGTCGGATTCGTGCTTTGAGGAGATTATCACGTATTTGTAAGATCTTGTCCATTGTCTCTTGTATTAGCTCGAACGAAGATTTGTACGTCTCCAATCTCGTGCCAACAAATAGGCGAACGGCACTTGCGACCATACAATGCCTCAAATGGAGCCATTTGAATACTTGCGTGATAACTATTGTTGTACGAGAATTCTACCAAGGGTAAGTGCGCATCCCAATTGCCGCCAAAATCGATTACGCATGACCGAAGCATATCCTCCAAAGTTTGGATAGTACGCTCGGTTTAACCATCAGACTGAGGATGAAAAGCGGTGCTAAAATTAAGTTGAGTGCCATGGGCGGACTGAAAAGTTTGCCAAAGGCGAGAGGTGAAACGAGCGTCGCGATCAGAAATTATATCAAGAGGTGTACCATGACGACTAATGATTTCACTCGTGTAGATACGAGCCAATTTCTCGACTTTGTAATCTTCACGAATGGCGAGGAAGTGCGCGGATTTGATCAAACAATCGATGATAACCCAAATGCTGTCGTGACCAGAAGGAGTACGAGGCAATTTCGTGATGAAATCCATTGCTATGCTTTCCCATTTCCAGACAGGGATTTCTGGTTGTTCGAGCAAACCAGAGGGACGTTGATGTTCTGCCAGGACCTTGGAACACTTAAGGCATTTGGACACGTAAAGAGCGATATCACGTTTCATTCCAGGCCACCAATAGGATGCACGGAAATCATGGTACATCTTATCAGCTCCAGGATGAACGGAGTATCGAGATTTGTGGGCTTCGTCCATCAAGGTGTTTTGAAGATTGAGACGATCGGGGATCCAAATGCGACAATGGTAGTAAAGAATACCATCAGGCTTAGCTTCGAGTGGGTTTTCGACTCCACAATTTAGCTCGTTATCGAGGTTACCCTCGTTAATGACGACAAATTGTGCTTGTTGAATCAACTCGTTGAGTTTTCCCACGATTTGGTAGCAACGAGCACTCTTAACATGAGTCTTACGACTAAGTGCATCGGCTACAACATTCGCTTTACCAGGATGGTAGCGAATATCGCAATTGTAGTCGTTTAACAATTCTACCCAATGACGTTGACGCATGTTGAGTTCCTTTTGATCAAAGATATGTTGGAGGCTCTTGTGGTAGGTGAAGACCGTACACTTTGTACCATAAAGGTAGTGGCGCCAAATCTTTAATGCAAAAACAACTGCACCAAGTTCAAGGTCGTGAGTAGTATAGTTTTTCTCATGTATATTGGTTGCCTTGACGCGTAAGCGATAACTTTGTCTCGTTGCATGAGAACGCAACCAAGACCCTGGTTAGAGGCATCGCAATACACGACAAAGTCGTCGTTCCCATCAGGGAGAGTAATGACAGGAGCATTACAGAGCATGTCCTTGAGCGTTTGGAAAGATTCCTCTTGTTCGGGACCCCAAACAAAAGGTTTATCTTTTTGTGAACCATCTCCTGGATGCTTTATTGGGAGTGTTCAGTTCAGGATCATTAAGTGTGTGCACTCAATGTGTTTATCGAAACGTTCTACGAGTTTAAACCTTAACCCGCATATGTAGCATTGGTGTGGAAGTTCATCGATAATGAGTTGGCTGATAACAGCAGGATGTGACCTCCGAATAACATCAGGCTTAAATTCAAAACCAATAACACTTTTTACATCTTCGGTATCCACACTACTACCTTTCACAGCAGAACTAGAAGGAGATGGCTTGTCCTTTGTAAGGGGTAATATCGTCTTTTCTGATACAAGTACTGCCGGAGTATCAATTTTCGGGTCCGCGTTTCTTTTCAGGGTTTGGTCAGATGAAGAATCAGCCTTTGATGCAGAGATCAAGCCCTTGGCAACCAGCGTACTCAAAAGACTCGAGACAGGTGGCAATTCTGCTTCTTTTTGCAAAGTAGGAGATTTAATATGATCCGAAGATGAACCAACCAACGTGTTCGCATCAGAAGACGTCTTTGTAGCAGGAGACTGAGAGGGTCCATGTTTTTTTGTATGTGACAGCAGCTGCGTTTGGGGTTTTTGAGAATCACCCGTATGGAAAGAATCTTGAGGAGACTGATTAGAAAGTCCTGTGTTTATTTCCCCTCGAGATAGAGCCGGTTTACCATCTTGGCCCGTAAAATTATTCAGTAATCTACCTGAAGTATGAGTTGGGAACGAGGGTGTAGGAGAACGGTGGAACGGCGGTGATGCAGCTCCGGGAGTATGCCGTCGCTGTCCCGTTACTGCACTCGGAGGAAACCCGAGTAGTCCCGAGGCTCCAACGTGAGAGGACCCTACTTGTGGCTGCAAAGAAGATTTTAAGATGGAGTTGATAGATGTGGATACCCTGTTGAAAGCCAGCCCTTGTGGCCTTGCTATTGATAGTAAATCAGTTGAAGCTTCTCTATCAACCCTTGACCCCGTATCTTGTATCCCTTGTGATTTTTGGAGGTGATTCTGAAAAACCTGCAAAGTTAAAAATGCAGATTCTCAGTTTGGAGTTACGAATACATACATACATACATACATACATACATACATACATACATACATACATATAGGGGTTGGTTAACGTACAAAACGTACGATGTGTACGAGATAAAATTACGCACGTTATAAAACTCAAAAACCCTAATCACGCATGTTGAAAACCATAATCACGCATGTACAAAATCAGAAATCACGCATGTTATATCTTCACAGCGTACGTTAAACAAAATTGAACAATACACTTTCAATATGTATATATATATATATATAGAGAGAGAGAGAGAGTTAGGTTCATTTGTGAACAACTTCTTGAGAATGAACTATGTGAACTAATCTTGACCCGTGATTATTTTTTAGATTAAAAAGGTAAGATTGAGATTAGCCAAGTATTTTTAATTAAAATCACTTAATTTTCTCATCTCTTAACTCTCTCTCTCGCTCTCTCCTTTTTAATTATTTCTCCATTATTTTATTTATAAAGACAAAACTATTATTTTTTTCGAATGTTTTTTTTGAAAATATTTTGTTCACAAATTATTTAATTTTCAAAGATTCGTAGCACTTTAGATTTTGTTTTAAATTTAACTTGAATAATATTTTTCTTTTATTATCCATATATATAGATATCATAATATACATGTGACTTGTTTCATTTTCATTAATTTCATATATTTATATGAATCTACTTGTGTGCATACATAATATACTATATCTCGTTAATATACACATATGTAACCATTTCTGAATATAATACACATATGTATAAAAGTCTCTACACATATTTATAAACTAACAGCTGTGTATCTTGTACAAACTAATAGTTAGCGAGAGTGTACACATGTGTATAAAGTATAAACTAACATCTATGTATCTTGTTGTATAAACTGATACTACCAAGATTTTAGGGATCTTGATTATATTGTTTAATAAATGCAATTTAGATAGACAAAAATACCCTTATGCCAATTATTTTCAAGATTATAATTACAATCTTGCCATTGTTTAAAAATCTCTAGATGATTCACTCTCAACCTAGTGTTCACTCTAGAACCCTATCCTAAGGACCGATATTTGAGATATCGGTTATCGCCGTGGGATATCGGTAATTTTAATATCATGCTAAAATTTATATATATAGCAATTTAACACTATACTCTCCTAACATTAACAAATTAACCTTTTGCAACTTGTAAAACACAACCAATTGTAGCAAGTAGGAACTGCCTAAGACTTAAAACACTAACATTTAACAGTAACAACTAACAATTAAGACTTAAAACACTAATAGCAGCAATAAGAGGAAAGACAAATGGTAGAACTAAGAAGTAAGGTACTGATATCAGGAAAATCGGTGATTTATCAGTTAAATATCAGTCAAATATCGGATAATATCGCTGATACCGATATTCTGACCGATATTTTGTACTGCTATCTCGGCAAGGGACCGATAACCGATATATCATTGATATATCGGTTGATATATCGGGATATTAACTACATAGATAAACAGAATAATGATCTAAAATGCTGGTCAGTTTCGAAGTCGTAGTAGTCAGATTTTAATGTTCGGATGACAGATTCTGCTACTGCTTATCTAACTGTTTAGTGGTTAAACTATTAGTTTCATACCAGCTACAGCAGAACTAATTATCTAGGTGTAATTATATATTACATGTCTGCCCCTTGCCCCCTTGTAATCTAATTTGAGACTTTTACTCCCATTTAAAGAAATGTTGAAGACTCAATAACTTTTATGATTATTACTGCTCGAAACGGTGAAAGCACATCGAAACACTATTCTACAACGCCACCTTTACACCTGATTAACTGACTCTAGTTATCGACTAAGCAAGTATCCTATACACTTTCAACACATATCTAAACATCAATTATAGAGAACTACAATTGTCTATTAAGAGCTACTTGACTATTTGAGTTATCGTATGCGAATAACTGAATAAGGCACCCAAATAACCTTTTCAAGAAGTTAGTTTTGTGAATTCCGAATCGTAGATGCATATTAATCACACAAGCTGCAACTTTGCATATGGAAGGTACCAAGTATAAAATATAACATTCTACTTTCTTAAGACTAACCAACTTTTCAGGCCCGGGGTGTGACCGGGGGTCTCGCTTTGAGTTACCACCAGATTTGACAGAATTTGGTAATCGTGAGTTCATGCCATCCCACATATATTCCTTTTCCTCTGAATTCTTCCAACTCCTATTTAATTCATCGTTTCTTTTTGCAATGTTATTTGTAGGCTGTAACTTGCCATCAGCATTTGCAGATCTCATGTCGAAGCCATTTCTATGGCCCGGTATAGTCTCTATGCTATTGCTAGCAGGTCCATACAAAGAATTGCCAAATCCCTGCTCGTTACCTATCTCACTTGAATCAAAATCATTATACGGTGCACGTTCATTCTCACGAATAACGCTCCCCACATTTCTTTGTGCCTGCGGAATGTTCTGCAACATTTATATTCTTTTATGTAAACCCATGGTAAACGTACCTAAAAGGCGAATTTAGAGAACTTCAAGTGTAAACTGTAAACTGGCATTTATTCACCTTAAGCCGAGGATTTGAAGTGATATTGGCTGATGTCCTGCCTTGTCTATTGGTATCCTCATGTGTGTTAATTAATTTTGTATCACTCGTTGCACCTTTAGCCTTCATTAATGTTAAAAAGTGATATGTCAGAAGTCAACTACAACTGTATAAGCAGAAAGTGATAACAAAAGTGTACTTGCTTTTCAACAGTTACTACTAATTACTAGGAGTAAAGTACACGGATGGTCCCTGCATTTACCAAAAATTTGAATTGGTCCCTAGCTTTCCAGAAGTACACAGATGATACATGTGGTTTGCACTTTGTAACGCGTTTAGTCCTCGGCTTTTATTCCAAAAGTACATGGATGGTCCCTATGGTTTGCACTTTGTAACGCATTTAGTCCCTAACTTGGACATGCTAAAACCTTTAGATTTGTTGGTTGGGGACTAAATGTGTTACAAAGTGCAAACCACAGGGATCATCCGTGTACTTTTAGAAAGCTAAGGACCAAATTCAATTTTTTTATAAATCACAGGGACCATCAGTGTACTTTACTCAATTGCTAAATACTTGCTAAAAACCTCATGTAACGAGAAAAAAAATTATTGAGAGAAAAATCCATCAGTTTATTAAAGAATTATAAACCATGTCGATAGTTGTTAATGACGAATAGCGACAAATAGCGATAAGGTACCTATATGCTACATAGCGAATAGCGATAAATAGCAGGCAATTATTTTATAAATAGCGATACACTAGAAAAAAAACTTTACAAAAATTTATATGTAAATTATATCAAATTACCCTAGTATATATGCTATTTTACATGTATATTTAACAAAAACCTAAAATCCAGCTATTTGATAGCTATATTTAATTGCTATTTATATTGAAAAAAAAATGTTGCTATTATCGCTATCTATCGCTACAACCCTAATAGCGAGTCTAGACCTATACGCTACATAGCGCGCTATAGCGACCGCTACGCTCGCTATTGACAACTATGTAACATTGTCAATATGGAAAATTAGCGAAGAAGATAAAAGATGATATCTATGCAAACTGAAAAACATAGATTTTCCAAAGAGCCTCTTACCGTACTCGACTGTTGGAGTCTCTGTCGTGCCTCCAAATACTCCGGGTTTACATGAATACTTCGAGCAGGGCGTTGAGATTGTGGGTCGGGCTCTAAAGAAGACGATCCATTTGCAACTGATTGAAAACCAAGTTCTTTCTCTATAAGTTGTAGTGACTGAGGAGGGAATACACCTTTCCAAGTCCCAAAAAGATGTCGCATTCCGGAATGTACTGCAGGATCAACCTGTCTATATGCCTTGCAGAAAACCTAAAAGACCCACCCAAGGGAGCAACTAACCAGTGATAATTAATATCCATAGGACTAACAGCAAATTTAAAGATAGCATACATGATCAGTAATCATTTTAAGTGATAATCGAACGGGCATACATGATCACAAGACAGGAATCATTTTAAATGGTAATTAAATAGTTTGCTACTTGTCAAACACTCATTTAACTGGACTAAAAAGTGTAAAAGAGATGCTAATACTTAAGCATAAGTTTCATTTATGTAGCCATAAGCATACATCAGAAATATACAAAATTAAAGAACGTAAGAAATTTATTTTTATTTTCCTACTCTTCAAGGGATTTTTCATGTAGGGTAAAAACAAAACCGCTTGAACTAAGAGAGTAACATAGTTAAAGGCACTTCTGGTGACTAAAAATCTAACCTCAGGCAATCTGGCAGCAAAGTATTTGATGTAATCGCTGCCGATATTCTTCACAACACTGTCAAGAAGGTATAGTGATGGAAGCTTTTGATCACTCGGAACCTAAAACCAATGTTTCAAGTCAGCAACAGTTGGAATTAATAAAAGCTCTTCATCAAGCAAATATGCGTATTTTATGAGGAGCAACGAATATAAACCAAGAGAAAACAAGACAAAGAAGGTAGCAACAATACATAATAAAAATGCCTCAACGGCATATGAAACATCCACTTCAACAAACTATAACTGCCCACAAAAGACCAGCACAATTATTTTTCTTTATATACAAAACCCTCTCAGCATTCACGTTCGTCAAGCACGTCTAGCTTCCGTGCAGAAGCGACATTTTATATACTCTAAAGCTAATTTACAGAATCAATGCATTGATCATATGGATGAGCCGGAAAGTAAAGATAAAGAGTACTGAGTACATTAAATGAATGAAGTAAAGTGCACAGGAGGTCCATCCATTAAAAAATGAAGCTGAAGCATTATTGTAATTGTTCACTCAGAAGCACTAGTTGAACAAATAAAACATTAACTCATCCCATAAGGATTGTAATAGTAGAAAATTCAGTTGCTCTGGCTCTTGTAACCAATCACATCACACTTATAAGATAATCTTCTCACTCACACACAATGCAATTGTTGCGTACTTGCGTTGTACTGGATGATTTTGGAATTCATATTATTCAACTAATAAAAATTGCCATTTACAATTTAACATTTTCATTAGAAGACAAAACTATATAACTCATGACACTAAATCACTAGCCACAATTCTACACACATTTCTTTTGCTCATTCTAATATAAAAACCGAAATCATCACCTCGAGAATA
The DNA here is from genome assembly GCA_947069175.1 of Scalesia atractyloides. NCBI lineage: Eukaryota > Viridiplantae > Streptophyta > Magnoliopsida > Asterales > Asteraceae > Scalesia > Scalesia atractyloides. The sequence goes on from CAMTDV010000019.1 coordinate 18,343,702, forward strand.
TTACTGCAGATTGTAGCAGCTATAGCTTTCGCAGCATGCGCGTTTTCTCCCGCAATGATAGTCAAGTTAGTAATGATCGGTTTTGAATTAAACATCAGCTCAGCCAACGCAGTCCTGTACTGATCCACAAGCTCCTGATGCTGCTGCTGCTGCAGCTGCAATTGTGATAACGCTTGCGGATGATAGCCTGCTCCATCCCTAACTGAATCACCGCTTTCCGACACGGCAGCCGACCGAAAACCTAACGCGGATTGCCGCTGAACAACAACCGGCCTGCCAGTACCACCACCGTTGGAAACATTATTATTGCCGCGTATTAATCTAGGTTTTTTCATTGTTGCAGGATCTCTAAAAGGTCTATCAAACGGTCTACCACGAGAAGTGCTATTTATCTCCATTATTTCACCAAATCAAGATCAAAATCAAATAAAAACAGAAACATACGACGATCAAACAGCTAATTTCATGTTTACAATTGAATTTATTATTACAGAACAAAAGGATCCGAAACTGAAACCCTAACCCTAGCTATCGACGATTACAGATACATAAAATTACAAGGCAAGAAAAGGAGGTACAACTGAAAATGCTTGAAACTGAAATGATTAGGTGATTGATGGATAGTTTATACGAAAAGATTGATCAACCATTGTTATGGTGTGTTCCTGATTTGAAGCTAGTTTGCGTCTGGTTTGTGTCGGTATGTGGATATAAAGGAATGGTTGGGGGGGGGGGGGGGGTGTTTATAAGTAGAAAAGAAGTTCGACCCATAGGCACATGTTGACAACCGTCCAATCAAAGCCCAAAATTATCTTCTTTTTAACGGCAAAAGAAATTTAATTTTTTTAACGGCAAATTTGAAATAACATCGTGTCACTAGCGGAACCATCCGATCATATTCATCTCCACTAGGCATAATGTCTATACACTAATTCAGGAGGAAACCTAATAAATATGGGAAAACCCCCATTGTGGGAATCGAACTCAGTACCTATTGGTTCCAAAGTCTTATCCCACCCCAAAATGCCACTAGGCTGTAAAGCCATGGAAGCAAACGAAATTTATTAAAACACTACTGGTCAACCAATTGTTAACTCGCCAATATTACACTAGTCCACCACAAAACAAAAAAAAATCACAACCCCATACAAGATAAGTCAAAATTACACCAATCGCTCCACGTTAAGGCTAAACATTTCGCCCTATTTTTAACCCAAAGAAAACCGTAAGCCTTGATGTCCTCCTTTAACTTATTAAAGTTTGGTTGCTTGTGCTCAAAAACCAATTTGTTCATATTTTTCCAGATTACCCAAAGTGCAATTTGGATAACTGAAAACAAAGTCTTCCTCCATTTTATCGAGCCACAATATTGGTTTTGGACCATACCAAAGTCTTTCACTTCCAAAACATAAAATGGTCTTATCCTACACCACTGGGCAATAAACTCCCAAATTTGTTGTGTCACACCCCAACCGATGGCGGAAACATCGAGGCGGGACGAAAGAGATTGCTCATTACTCATAAAACTAAATGTGAAAATAATTAATTTAATCCAAATTTCATTTCATAACAAAAGTCAATACAATACAAGGGAAAATCAAATAACAACATTAGCTTGGCAAAATTTGATACAACAATATTAAACCTAAACGTCTAAATGTGTATCTAACGTCCTTGCTACTTGATTTCATAGCATCATCTCCATCAACCTGTAACATGTTTTAAAATAACAATTCAATGCAAAAGCAAAGACGAGTACACAAGTTTAAGCATAGCATACGTATATGAATAAAGTTTAAACAAATCCTCATGGCAACTATGATTTTACAAGAACATATACAAGGCGTGCAATACTACTAGTCAAACCCTTAACGCAAACACGATATTTTAACATGGCCTCTAGATTTCATGAGGAGGGGGATGCGTTACTTCCTATATCGCTATACATGTCAAACGAAGGCTAAAATAGTTAATGACTAAGGTATTACATAAAGAATATCCAAGATATAAGCATCAAGTAAACGATTCAAGTATTTATGATTATAGAGGATTGTTTGCATTTCATAAACTTTAAGTGTTGTGATTTTTGTATATGGAAACATGTTACACCCAAAGTGTTATAAACAAAAAGTGGGTCGAGTGTACTCACGGTTTTGCTAAGTCTTCAACTTGACAAGTCCGTGAAGGTAGTTGTTTGATGGGATGAACGCCGCGTTATCCTACAAGAGGAAAACGAAGGCGTATGAGTATTTTGGGGATGATGATGGGGCATTCGGATTTACGATTCAAAATGTTACAAAGTATATGATACGAAAAGCGTCACTAAGATATTAGCACTTGTCTTTGACACTATAATAATCCATAAGGATTTAATATGGTTTCATAGGTTCAAGACCTATTAGAATCGTGACAAGGAACTATACATTAGTGATAAACTTATTAGCTTGATAGGTGACTACTTAGTCACTATCGAGGGTTCGGTTTTAAGGATTTATATTATGGTCCATAGATACATATATAGTTATAATGTCATGTAGGAGGTGGGAGGATGAACCATCCACTTTGGTACCTCTTGGTGTCATGTAAGTCAAGTAGGAGGTGGGAGGATTAACCCTCCACTTTGGAACCTCGTATGATGTTCACCACTACACAAATTACCATAGGTAACAAGGAGGGTCTTAGAGCAACAGTATGACAAGAATGTAAAGTGTGTCACCATGATACCAAGTAGCTAAGTGAAATACAACCCGGTGAGCACACTTTGACACACGTCAAAGGCTAGACGGGGTTGTGACACTTTAAATCTAGCAAACTACTTGGAATAATGATGAAAATCATCAAGTGATGTGTGGTCCCAAAGTTAGGATAGCCCAAGCTAACCAAGGTGGACACACATGAACAAGTTCTTGAACTTGCACCACTTGTGAGCTTAAAGCTCTTCAAAAACAGAAAGTTTAGAGTGTTTAACCACTCCTATTTCATATGAAACAGCCTCGTTTAAGCTCACTAATCGTAGGTTTGATTTAGGAGCATAGGAACAAAGGTGTTGTGTGAAGAAAACATGAGTTTCAAAGTAGTTCATAGAAGTTTAACCAAAAACAGAAAGTTCATAGCACTTTGGAGCCTTTTATAGTGAAGTTCCAGCCTTGGTTTTCCATGGAAAACCTTTGGAAACATACCTAAGGTTGTTTCAAGTGCTAAGAAAGAAGAATGAGTGAAAAAGATGAAGTAGAAGTGAAGTTATGCTCACTTTTGCAACTTGAAGTAATTCTGACTTTGCTACTGATTTCTCAGCTGAATTGAGAGTGTTTAGGGGGTGTTTAGAGGAGTTTGCAAAGTGGAGAAGTGTGGGAATGAGTTGGTTTTTATAGGAGGTGATCAGGGTTAAGTTTGCGGAGCATTTAATGGAGAAGACACAATAAACAAACACAAAACTGACCAACCCGTGAGCTGGAAACATTTTTCTACGGATTGAGGGCCTTGGCGTCGCGTACGACGACGCCCCTTGTTTCCGTTTATAGTTTGAATTCTTTCATTTTGACCCCTAAACTTTGTATTTTTCATCATTTCATGCATAAACTTCGGTATTTCACATGTTTTCAAGTATAATAAACATGTAAAAGTATAAATCAAGTATTGACAATGTAAGTATGTATGTTTGCACATATATTGAGTATCAAGTAGTATGAGCATGAATGTATGAATATGTATAAGTATAAAACGATTATGAATAAGTACAACATAAATAGGAATAAAAATACGAGCTTTCATTATGATCCGAGTCTCAGATTATACGATTACAACGAAAGATGCGAATACGAGATTACAAGGTTTCCAAAAATAGAAGTACAAAGCTAGCTTTCTAAATAAGGAAAGTATGAAAAGCAGGGCGTTAGAGTCTCCCCCTTTAGGGAATTTCGTCCCGAAATTTAGGAAGATGCCACGAAGAGATGCGGATACTTGGTCTTCATATCACTCTCGAGTTCCCAAGTAAATTCGGCGCCACGTTTTCCTTTCCATCGAACCTTGACGATAAGGATTCGACTACGCCTTAGTTGCTTGATTTCTCTGTCCATTATCTCGACCGGTTTTCCACAAAGTGCAATGTCTCGTTGATTTGAAGATCTTCGAGTGGAACTTGAAGTCCTTCTTCAGCTAGACATTTCTTTAAGTTTGAAATGTGAAAGACAGGATGGCCGTTGTTGAGCTCTTCAGGTAGGTCTAATCGATACACAACCTTGCCAATCCTTTCAAGAATCTTGAAAGGACCTACGTAGCAAGGAGCGAATTTGCCTTTCTTACCAAAACTAACAACACCCTTCCAAGGGGATACCTTGAGAAGTACATGATCACCTACATTAAACTCCAAAGGCTTGCGCCTTTTGTCGGTGTAGCTCTTTTGTCGGCTTCATGCTTTAAGGAGATTATCACGTATTTGTAAGATCTTGTCCGTTGTCTCTTGTATTAGCTCGGACCGGTGATTTGTACATCTCCAATCTCTTGCCAACAAATAGGCGAACGACACTTGTGACCATACAATGCCTCAAATGGAGCCATTTGAATACTTGCGTGATAACTATTGTTGTACGAGAATTCTACCAAGGGTAACTGCGAATCCCAATTGCCGCCAAAATCGATTACGCATGACCGAAGCATATCCTCCAAAGTTTGGATAGTACGCTTAGTTTAACCATCAGACTGGGGATGAAAGCGGTGCTAAGATTAAGCTGAGTGCCATGGGCGAATTGAAAAGTTTGCCAAAGGCGAGAGGTGAAACGAGCGTCGCGATCAGAAATTATATCAAGAGGTGTACCATGACGACTAATGATTTTACTCGTGTAGATACGAGCCAATTTCTCGACTTTGTAATCTTCATGAAGGGCGAGAAAGTGCGCGGATTTGGTCAAACGATCGATGATAACCCAAATGCTGTCGTGACCGGAAGGAGTACGCGGCAATTTCGTGATGAAATCCATGGCTATGCTTTCCCATTTCCAGACAGGGATTTCTGGTTGTTCGAGCAAACCAGAGGGACGTTGATGGTCTGCCTTGACCTTGGAACACGAAAGGCATTTGGACACATAAAGAGCGATATCACGTTTCATTCCAGGCCACCAATAGGATGCACGCAAATCATGGTACATCTTATCAGCTCCAAGATGAACGGAGTATCGAGATTTGTGGGCTTTGTCCATCAAGGTGTTTTGAAGATTGAGACGATCGGGGATCCAAATGCGACAATGGTAGTAAAGAATACCATCAGGCTTAGCTTCGAGTGGGTTTTCGACTCCACAATTCAGCTTGTTATCGAGGTTACCCTCGTTAATGACGACAAATTGTGCTTGTTGAATCAACTCGTTGAGTTTTCCCACGATTTGGTAGCAACAAGCACTCTTAACATGAGTCTTACGACTAAGTGCATCGGCTACAACATTCGCTTTACCAGGATGGTAGCGAATATCGCAATCGTAGTCGTTTAACAATTCTACCCAATGATGTTGACGCATGTTGAGTTCCTTTTGATCAAAGATATGTTGGAGGCTCTTGTGGTCGGTGAAGACCGTACACTTTGTACCATAAAGGTAGTGTCGCCAAATCTTTAATGCAAAAACAACTGCACCAAGTTCAAGGTCGTGAGTAGTATAGTTTTTCTCATGTATTTTGAGTTGCGTTGACGCGTAAGCGATAACTTTGTCTCGTTGCATGAGAACGCAACCAAGACCCTGGTTAGAGGCATCGCAATACACGACAAAGTTGTCGTTCCCATCAGGGAGAGTAATGATAGGAGCATTACAGAGCATGTCCTTGAGCGTTTGGAAAGATACCTCTTGTTCGGGACCCCAAACAAAAGGTTTATCTTTTTGTGTCCACGAGGTCAAAGGAGCGGCAATCTTTGAGAAGTTCGAGATGAAACGGCGATAATACCCAGCTAGGCCAAGAAACGAATGAATTTCAGAGGGCGACCTAGGTGCAATCCAATTATTCACATCTTCTATCTTTGTAGGGTCAAAATGAATACCGAGTTCATTGACGGTGTGACCTAAGAATTGAACGTCTTTTAGCCAAAATTCACACTTGGAGAATTTGGCATAAAGATGTTCGGTTTGCAAAAGCTGAAGAATGAGACACAAATGTCGTCCATGCTCTTCTCTCGCCTCGTCTTGGAGTAGATGAGAATATCGTCGATGAATACGATTACGAATTGATCTAGAAAAGGCTTACACACGCGGTTCATGAGATCCATAAACACTGCAGGCGTGTTAGTCAAACCAAAAGGCATGACCACGAACTCGTAGTGTCCATAGCGTGTGCGAAAAGCAGTTTTGGGTACATTGTAACATCCGTAAAAAACCGGGTTAACCAAACCCGCTTCGTTTATTAACCGAACATTCAGTTAAAAATTTCGTTGCATATTTAATGCTCAAACTAATTTTAAACGATACATAATTAATAAGTATATTAGAATATAAAATTTATATTTGAAAATTTATTAAATTTAATGAAATAAAAATTAAATGCTGTTGCCGGGATTCGAACCCGGGTCAGCCGGATTAAGCTTAGCGACTTAACACACACACATTCCACCACTCCGCCACTTGATGTTTTTGTAAGTTTTAGGAAACAATTAAAACTTATGAACAACCATGAATCAACCTGTTGCGCCAAACTGAAACCGTAATCGGCTTTCAACCGTCCAAAACGTTTGAGTGATCGCGGATTCTAGATTATAACCGATGCACCGACGATCCTAATCAATTCAGTCTTGAATTAACTTGAATTCTGGTGATGTTCGGTTTTTATAACCGAAGATATTCAATTCCTGAATTACTCCAACGATTGCTTCCTCTCTCGACTCAAAATCATCCGCATAACCTTCAATTTCACTTTCGCTGTACTTTCAGTTCGTCGGAAAAGCTTTTTGAACTCGCCGAACTTTCGCCGGAAAACCGTGTCTTCCATCAAATCAGTAAGTTTCTCAATTCTTTCATCGTCTATCAGTTGTTAAGCTTTTGCTAACTCAAACCCTTCAATCAGAATCAGTTCCAGCCGACGATATCGGATAATCATCATTCGCCGGAAAATCTCTGAAAAGTTCTAGAACTCGCTGTTAAACGGTATAAACCTTTAAACATTCTGATAACTCTTGTTCAGTACTTCAATTCCGCATCCAGCTAATCAAAACTGTTAATTGATCCTAACAGTCGAAGTTCACAAAACAGAGCCGACGAATCCTTGCCGGAGTTCTGAAAAAGTCATCTGTTTGGTACATCCTCTCCCCAAACTTTCTCTGTCCATTGCATTTCAATCGTTGATATTGTCCGTTAATCAAATTAAACAAGAAACAGTTGGTTTAATCATTGTCTGTGTTTTGAACGAAGAAGACGAAGTCGTGTATGATATAAGATTAATTAAAATCGGTATTATAAACGGGTTAGACACACAGTCCAGCGGTGGACTGTGTGCAAACAATACGCATACGTCCCGAGTTCGATCCTTGACACACGCACACTCGCTGTAATAAAAATGTTTTTTTTTAAACCGAACCGGATCCACACGCAGAATCATGTTAAGTATAATAAAAACCGGAATATTTACCAAGTTAGACACACAGTCCAGCGGTGGACTGTGTGCCAAACTAAACCACAGGTCCCGGGTTCGAGACATGTGGAGAGCACCGAGTCGATACCATTAAGTCTTTTTAAAATAAATGATTTTCGGATTAACTTAACAGTGTATAAATATAATTAAAAACAGAAATATTTTGGGTTAGACACGTAGCTCAGTTGGTAGAGCTGCGTGCACGCGTACGGGAGGTCACGGGTTCGAGTCTCACCCAGCGCACACATACAAACGACCGAACCGGTCAACGGTCAACAGTAATGGTCAACGGTCAAGTCAAAAAGTCAACATTTTTTTTATTATTTTATTTATTTATTTAAATTAAAAATCAATTAAAAATACTTAAAAATAACATTTTTTTTAAAGTTAGAAAATAGCCTTAAACTCACAAAAATATATCCAAAAATCCTATTAAAATAGTTAATAAAATCCATTTATTTACCTTACTTTTTTGTTATTAATTAGGTTAGTTTTTCCTCGTCAATCAATCCTCTAAACTCGTGCGCATTCAACATCATCAACCGAACGCACCCAATGTGAGTGAACCTCTACAAATTCCCCGTTTTAATCACGTTTTTGGGGTGTATCATGTGTCTTATTATTTATTATATTTAAACTATTGTGCATCCATCATATCCATGAATAAATGTGTATTCAACATGTATCAACTGTTTGTGTGGTTATTGTTTAGATTAAATTTATCATTTTCAGTACATACATTATCATAGGCCGCCTCTCCCCATTACATTATGAGCGTTGAGCTGTTCCCCATTACATTATGAGCGTGAACCAGGCGTTGCCAACATACGATCGGCTCCGTTTGATTGAGCCTTGATCGCACATACATTATCATAGGCCGCCGCTCCCCATTACATTATGAGCGTTGAGCTGTTCCCCAGTACATTATGAGCGTGAACCAGGCGTTGCCAACATACGATCGGGTCCGTTTGATTGAGCCTTGATCGCACAGACATTTATCATAGGTCGTCCGTTCCCCATTACATTATGAGCGTGAACGTGACGTTGCCAACATATACAGTTTCATTCATGTTATATATTCATGCAAGTTGTTTTGTTATTGTATGTTATTGTTTGTTGTTGTTTGTTATTGTATGCTATTGGTTTGTTAGTGTATGCTATTTGTTTGTATTTGTATGTTTATTTACGTTTGTTCATATATGAATATTGCACAATTTTTCCATATTAAATACAATAAGAAATAAATAATAAATGTTTCTAACAAGGTTCACTCGCCAACTTTTGTTGATCCAAAAACCATTTTTACACATGATACAGGTGAACAGGATGAAGCAAGGAAAACATAGGAAATTGCCTTAGAAGAAAAATAATGAAGTTTAGAAGGATGAATAGAACATGTTGTATTTGTTTGATTTGATTGTAAGATTCCTTGTAAATTGTAATAATAAATATGAAACATTATAATAAATGTCATGAGCTTTGATGAAAACCCAATCATGCCCCGATCACCTTTTCCGCTGCGGGTCGGGGTGTGACAGATTGGTATCAGAGCTTTTGACTATAGGAATATAGGATAGGTTATTAGACCCTTAGAGCCTATACTATAGTTGATTAGATTTTAATTGTTCATGTGGTTACATGCAAACTCATGATGTTTATTTCTTTCATATTTATGACATACACAAATGCATGCGAACACTTCCAATATTACATTTTGTGATACATAGTGAATTATACTTACAGTCAAACATACATACTTACATACATATTCATCATACATATTTTAATGTTCACATATTCAATTCATCTTCATACTTCCGTTATTCAAGATTTTGTCGCATTTTTTCATTTTTCAAATCTCATCAAAGTGAGTTCTGCGACGGGCATGTAGTACTGTAAGGGTACAAGTACCGGTAGTCGGAACGTCCTGTCTAGGTTGGCATTCGTATAAATTCAATATAACGGACCAGTTTGCCTACCTGGGGACTAACGATGAGAGTACGAAGGATCTATTAGGCCAAAGCATGCCACACCAAACGTCGTTCGAACTAACCCCACTTTGAGGTGTCACCGTGTCCACACCTGGATACATTCCGAATATCATACGTTACATACTTATTTCTCGATTTTCTCCGGGTTTTAGTGTACGTAACCAGGCTAACACATGCGAACCATATGAAAAACCCGGTAATCATGGGGGCCCACGTGATTACGAAGGTGAAGTATGGCGGCATGCAAGGTCCAATTACGAGCAAAGCCCAAGACATCCTATGGATGTAGTAGATTTATTATGCTATGTTTATTTTATGAATGTTCATTCCTAAATACGACACATGATCCCAAAAACATCCAACTCATACTCTTGATATGTATTCCTTGTAGATGTCTTCTAATTCCGCTCGTAGGAAGATGAGAGCAGGAAAAGCTCGCGAGCGTATGGCTGCCCAAATCGCTCAACAAATGGCTGCCGTAATACCCAACATTGTAGTTCAAGTTCAACAAGCCCTTACTGCTAATCCCGTCAATCAAGAAGATCAAAACATTGTCAATCCTCCCCAATTACCACTAAATGCACCTTCAAGCATTTCAAATCCTGCGACCCTCCAAAATACGAAGGGACTGAAGGTGTCACCGCTCTCCTCCATTGGTTTGAAGAAATGGAAAACACTTTTCTAAATTGCGATTGCCCCGATGATCGCAAAGTGCGATATGCTACTGGTCGTTTACTTGGAATAGCACTTACATGGTGGAATACAGAGAAGGCCAAACGAGGTGTTGAAGATGCTATGACTTTGACTTGGGAAGTGTTGAAGGAAATCATGACAAGACGGTTTTACCCAAGAAGCGAAATCAAGAAATTGGAGGATGAGTTCTATTCTTTGAAACAAAAGGAAGGCGACCACACCACATACAACAAGAGATTCCTCGAGTTAAATCAAATGGTCCCCAACTTATTCACTCCTCTTTACCGTTTGATCGAGCACTACATTCGAGGTCTTCCTTCAAAAATTCAAGACCTTGTAATAAGTACCACACCTGCAACATTGGAAGCAGCTATGGAGTTAGCTACAGAACTCACCGAGAACCGCATAAGAAATAAGGATTTCAAGGAGGAGAAGAAGAAGGATAAAGCATCAACTGAAACCTCAAACTCCACCCAAACCGAATCCCCTTCTCAACCCATTTCTAAGAGAAAACGAGATGGGCAACTTTTCGCTGTCACCCAACACAATCAACCAACGTCACAAGCCATACCCCTCCAAGCTATCCCAATAACTCAAGTAGCACCCAACTCAACTTACCCAAATAAGAAACCTTACTTTGGACCTCACCCTCAATGCAATACCTGTTCTTATCACCATCCATTTACCTTACCTTGTCGACTATGTGCAAATTGTGGACGCTATGGTCATTCGAGCAAGGTTTGCCGCACCTCTCAAAACCAAACCTTACCCCCTACTCAAAACATGATCCAAACATATCAACAACCTCAATACCCATGTTCCCATATGTTCGAGCTTGTTTCAATTGTGGCGACCCTACCCACTTTAGAAACACGTGCCCTCGATTGATTAACATCATAAACGCCCAAGCTCAAGCAAACCCAGTTAACCAAGCAAATCAAGAAAACCTAACCACTAGGCCACCAGCAAGAGGAAGGGTTTACAACATCAACGCCAATCCTGATGAAGATAATGACGGCCCAAACGAACCACCCAACTAGTTTCTTCACCAAAAATCAAGAATTCAACTCCAACCACTTAGTGTTTATGTTTTATTTATGTTTATCTCAATCTTCACGTATCTCATTTGTAAATTGAAAATTGAATCCAAGAATCTTAATGCGAATTACTATCTCAATTTTGTTTTATACTCATTGTTTTAACATTCATATCATCAGACATCTCGACGTACCTCGATCTCATCACTTAAAGAAGTTGGGTTGTGTCTCACTTTTATATAGACTAACCCCTTCATCATAACAAACGAGAGAGGTACCGTCATCATTCAGTCTGTATCCTTTCAGAATTGAGACTCAAGCTTTGGTTGTTGTGTTTACTTATGTTTTAGAGTCACATAGAACTAATCATAATTTACTGACAAAACTAATGAAAATTTGACAAGAATATGGTGGATACGCCGCTGGTACTTCCTAATATAAGTATTCTTGCCAAAGGATCAGAGGCATTGTCAGGCAGTTATGAAAAGTTCCATATAGGATTTAGTAATGTCTTGGTTGAAGTTTGTTTTATACTCACTGATTTAGCATTCATATCATTTCAATCTCATCATTTAAAGAAGTTGGGCTGTGTCTCACTTCTACATAGACTAACCTCTCCATCATAACAAACGAGAGAGGTACTGTCTTTATTCAAGCATGTATACTATCAGAATTAAGACTCAAGCTTTGGTTGTCGTGTTTGTTTATGTTCTAGAGTCACATCATAGAACTAATCATAACTTACTGATAAAACCAATGAAAATTTGACAAGAATATGGAGGATACGCCGCTGGTACTTCCTATATATAAGTATTCTTGCCAAAGGATCAGAGGCATTGTCAGGCGGTTATGAGAGGTTCCATGTAGGTTTTAGTAGTAAAAGTTTGTTTTAGGATACCTTATCTTTCCAAACGTATCAAAACTCTTATACATACAATCATACTTAGTCAATCAACTCTGTGTATCCATGTTCCGTATTCATACACTTTAGGCAACAAAAAGCGATTCCTGTAGCAGGGTATTCAACCCCTACAAGGAACGTTACCGCCTCAAACAAAATTTAAACTCTTACTCCCTTCTAAGTATGTGATTATCAAATTTAAAACACCATCCTTTTGAGTCAAACATGCCACTACTTAAATTTCGGGATGAAATTTCTAAAAGTAGGGGATACTGTAACATCCGTCAAAGACCAGGTTAACCAAACCCGCTTCGTTTATTAACCGAACATTCAGTTAAAAATTTCGTTGCATATTTAATGCCCAAACTAATTTTAAACGATACATAATTAATAAGTTTATTAGAATATAAAATTTATCTTTGAAAATTTATTAAATTTAATGAAATAAAAATTAAATGCTGTTGCCGGGATTCGAACCCAGGTCAGCCGGATTAAGCTTAGCGACTTTACACACACACATTCCACCACTCCGCCACTTGATGTTTTTGTAAGTTTTAGGAAACAATTAAAACTTATGAACAACCATGAATCAACCTGTTGCGCCAAACTGAAACCGTAATCGGCTTTCAACCGTCCAAAACGTTTGAGTGATCGCGGATTCTAGATTATAACCGATGCACCGACGATCCTAATCAATTCAGTCTTGAATTAACTTGAATTCTGGTGATGTTCGGTTTTTATAACTGAAGATATTCAATTCCTGAATTACTCCAACAATTGCTTCCTCTCTCGACTCAAAATCATCCGCATAACCTTCAATTTCACTTTCGCTGTACTTTCAGTTCGTCGGAAAAGCTTTTTGAACTCGCCGGACTTTCGCCGGAAAACCGTGTCTTCCATCAAATCAGTAAGTTTCTCAATTCTTTCATCGTCTATCAGTTGTTAAGCTTTTGCTAACTCAAACCCTTCAATCAGAATCAGTTCCAGGCGACGATATCGGATAATCATCATTCGCCAGAAAATCTATGAAAAGTTCTAGAACTCGCTGTTAAACGGTATACACCTTTAAACATTCTGATAACTCTTGTTCAGTACTTCAATTCCGCATCCAGCTAATCAAAACTGTTAATTGATCCTAACAGCCGAAGTTCACAAAACAGAGCCGACGAATCCTTGCTGGAGTTCTGAAAAAGTCATCTGTTCGGTACATCCTCTCCCCAAACTTTCTCTGTCCATTGCATTTCAATCGTTGATATTGTCCGTTAATCAAATTAAACAAGAAACAGTTGGTTTAATCATTGTCTGTGTTTTGAACGAAGAAGACGAAGTCGTGTATGATATAAGATTAATTAAAATCGGTATTATAAACGGGTTAGACACACAGTCCAGCGGTGGACTGTATGCAAACAATACGCATACATCCCGAGTTTGATCCTTGACACACGCACACCCGCTGTAATAAAAATGTTTTTTTTAAAACCGAACCGGATCCACACGCAGAATCATGTTAAGTATAATAAAAACCGGAATATTTACCAAGTTAGACACACAGTCCAGCGGTGGACACTGTGTGCCAAACTAAACCACAGGTCCCGGGTTCGAGACCTGTGGAGAGCACCGAGTCGATACCATTAAGTCCTTTTTAAAATAAATAATTTTCGGATTAACTTAAATAGTGTATAAATATAATTAAAAACAAAAATATTTCGGGTTAGACCCGTAGCTCAGTTGGTAGAGCTGCGTGCACGCGTACGGGAGGTCACGGGTTCGAGTCTCACCCAGCGCACACATACAAACGACCGAACCGGTCAACGGTCAACAGTAATGGTCAACGGTCAAGTCAAAAAGTCAACATTTTTTTATTATTTTATTTATTTATTTAAATTGAAAATCAATTAAAAATACTTAAAAATAACATTTTTTTTAAAGTTAGAAAATAGCCTTAAACTCACAAAAATATATCCAAAAATCCTATTAAAATAGTTAATAAAATCCATTTATTTACCTTACTTTTTCGTTATTAATTAGGTTAGTTTTTCCTCGTCAATCAATCCTCTAAACTCGTGCGCATTCAACATCATCAACCGAAGGCACCCAATGTGAGTGAACCTCTACAAATTCCCCGTTTTAATCACGTTTTGGGGTGTATCATGTGTCTTATTATTTATTATATTTAAACTATTGTGCATCCATCATATCCATGAACAAATGTGTATTCAACATGTATCAACTGTTTGTGTGGTTATTGTTTAGATTAAATTTATCATTTTCAGTACATACATTATCATAGGCCACCGCTCCCCATTACATTATGAGCGTTGAGCTGTTCCCCATTACATTATGAGCGTGAACCAGGCGTTGCCAACATACGATCGGCTCCGTTTGATTGAGCCTTGATCGCACATACATTATCATAGGCCGCCGCTCCCCATTACATTATGAGCGTTGAGGTGTTCCCCATTACATTATGAGCGTGAACCAGGCGTTGCCAACATACGATCGGCTCCGTTTGATTGAGCCTTAATCGCACAGACATTTATCATAGGTCGTCCGTTCCCCATTACATTATGAGCGTGAACGTGACGTTGCCAACATATACAGTTTCAACTACGTGAACGTGAGCTTGCTGGTTTTGGGCTGGAGGAAAGTTTTGGAAACAGTTAGCAAAATGTCCTAACCTTTGACATTAGGCACACTTGCGACAAGGCATGCCAACGGGATGATGGTAGGAGCAGTTAGCACACTGAGGATGAGGTAGCCACGCTTGGGTTGTTCGGTGGTAGTGGGGGTGATGGCTGCAGTGGTTTGGAGAGGTAGGGGGTTTTGCGGAGTGACGACCTCATTATTTTGAACAGAAGCCTTTGGCTTCTTGTTCCGGTTGATGTTCTTCTTGCTTTGGAAGGGAGGAGATTCGGTAGTGGTGGTGGTATCAGTGATGGCTTGGTGCGCATGCTTCGTAGGAACCTGGTCGTAGGCCCCTTGAAGGATGCAATTGTGGTTAAGCTCTATGATGGTGTTATAGGCTTCTTCGATGGTTTTGGGGCGTGCGGCGGCTACATGGTTCATAATCACAGGCGAGAGGCAACGGATGAGCTTGGCGATCGCCTTGGGAATGGTATCAACCTGTCCAGGACAGATGATACTAAGTTGTTTGAAGCGCACGATCAGACCTTCGGCGTCCCTCCCCTTTTTGCGTGAGGTTACAAAACTCGTTCTCGAGTTTCTGGGTCTCGTGGGGAGGAGAGAACTGATCTCTCATGAGCTGCTTAAGCTCGTCCCAAGGTAGAGCGTGGGCTGCTTCGTTGCCACGCTTGTTGTGCTCGGTAGTCCACCACTCGAGGGCTCTCTGACGAAAGACCCCGGTAGCGTTGAGGGTTCGAAGTTCATCAGGGCACCTACCCTGAAGAAAGGTAAGTTCCATCGCGTCGAACCAGTTTATCATGGCCCGTGGCCCCATCCATGCTAGTGAATTCGACGGGTTTACAAGCCATGAAGTGCTTGAACTGGTAAGACGTTTTGGGGTTTTCAGTTTTTGAGTCGGCGGAGGATTTGGGTGTTTTGGTGTGGATGGTTTGAAGTTGGCTAACGATATCAGGGATGACACGGGCCATTCGGTCGGCCATTTGCTCGGCGACAAGACCAACGAGGTCTTGTTTGGAGATAGAGTCCTCATTGTTGTTGTTTCTGTTGGACCCTTTGTTGGACCTCTTGGACTTCTTGGTAGAGTTTAGGGAGCTCATCTAGAGGTTCAACATAGAAGAAAAGGGAATGAGACTTGATCACAATAAACAAAACAAGTTTTGCATGTATAAGCATGTATAAGGTTCAAGTATGGTTCACATAAGATTGCATGGGTTCATCAAGCATAGTTCACAAAGTTTGCATGAATTCATTAAGTATAGCATGTATAATCACGTATGGATGTGAATAAAGAGTATAAATTTAGTTCGTTCACGAGAACTAATATTGTTTTTTATTGCGATAAACGTGCGAAATGTGTAACGGTTCGAAACGAATAAGGTAACAAGTATAAAATCACATAAAAGTTGAGATAACATAAAAGATTGGCTCAATAAAACATGGGATTGTTTCGGGTAGAGAAACGTCGACTATTCCAAAGTGATTTGTAAGATCTTTCGAGTTAGGGAACATGCTTTGGCCTAATAGGTAAAACGCTCTCGTCAAGAAGCGATTAACGACATTTTACCCTTCCAGTTACTACATGTCCCTAGTCGATCGAAAATTCAAGACTTTGGCGAGATTGAAAACGAGGAACGGGACTTAATTGACAAGGTGCGGGTTTCACCTTTAACTTGACGATTTTGTACCCTAAATGTGGTTGTTTCTTACTAAATGAGGAGCATATTCCGACTCGTTTGTAAGATCCACTAGAGTATGAAATGGAAGTTTCCATCAAGATAAGGATATCGCTCCAAACTTGATGGTATAACTTCATGAAAAATCGAATACGTGAAATGAGGGATTTCACCAAAAATTGTAAGTCATTGGACGTATTTTGGTGCAAATCGCCTCGTTTGCATCATGAGTGTCTTCAAGTCTTCAAGTGTAATATGTAAACGTCTTAGGAAAGACGTTATGTAAATTTTTTGACCAAAAGATAAGGAAGAAGCAATGAGGAAGAATAAGGTTTTAAGCATAAGACAAGAATGGTCAAAAATGGACACTTAAACTATAGACTAGGTCGAACATGGCAATTCTACCCAATTCCCTATAGTTATGGCTCTGATACCAATCTGTCACACCCCAACCGATGGTGGAAACATCAAGGCAGGACGAAAGAGATTGCTCATTGCTCATAAAACTAAATGTGACAATAATTAATTTAATCCAAATTTCATTTTATAACAAAAGTCAATACAAAACAAGGGAAAATCAAATAACAACATTAACTTGGCAAAATTTGATGCAACAATATTAAACCTAAACGTCTAAATGTGTATGCTTGCTACTTGATTTCATAGAATCATCTCCATTAACTTGTAACATGTTTTAAAATAACAATTCAATGCAAAAGCAAAGGCGAGTACACAAGTTTAAGCATAACATACGTATATGAATAAAGTTTAAACAAATCCTCATGGCAACTATGATTCTACAAGAACATATACAAGGCGTGCAATACTACTAGTCAAACCCTTAACGCAAACACGATATTTTAACATGGACTCTATATTTCATGAGGAGGGGGATGCGTTACTTCCTATATCGCTATACATGTCAAACGAAGGCTAAAATAGTTAATGACTAAGGTATTACATAAAGAATATCCAAGATATAAGCATCAAATAAACGAAGGCTAAAATAGTTAAAACGATTATGTATAAGTACAATATGAATAGGAATAAATATACGAGCTTTCATTATGATCCAAATCTCGGATTATACGATTACAACGAAAGATGCGAATACGAGATTACAAGGTTTCCAAAAATAGAAGTACAAAGCTAGCTTTCTAAATAAGGAAAGTCTGAGAAGCAGGGCGTTACATGTTGGGCCAACCTACAAGACACGAAGAAGTGGGCTGTAGACTCATCCCCTTTCACCATAAATTTTGCAACGGATCGACGGGATATGAATATTTCTTCGAACCAAATCGACTACAGTAGGCAATCGGTTCAAAATAACCCGCCAAGATTAAAAGTTTACCTTCAACGGAACCCATTCATTCCAAGTAAAGTCGATCCCAAGGTCCAAAAAGTCGTTTTCCCAATCAGCTTCCTTATGCTTCGAATCGTAAACTGACCCGACGCCTCCGACTTCCAAACCCATTTGTCTTTGCCCACGTTAAACTGGTACGATAACACAGCATTCGTGAGACTGTCTAACTCCGCTAACTCGACCGAACTACAAGGTTGTCCAAGCACTTGTAACATGGTGGGTGCACTGCGCATAGCCTTGCGCATACCCATTATGGCACGCCGTCACCATCAGCTTCGCTACCGCACTATCTAACTCCACAGAGTTCAGAACAGAATGGCAATCTGCATAAAAGCAATAATAATAAGTTTTCAAATGTTCTGACCACCTGGATCAAGAATCAAGTTTCAAAGACTTACATTCACAATCCCGTGATGCTGCCTCCACAGAGCATTGTTCATTAAAGGTTCCACCATGCTCTACGCTGTGACCCGGGCAATCTCAGAATCTTCAAGATTTTCCTCTACGAGCTTCGCACGCTTCTTATCCGCACCTATCTCTACTTCATAACGTTGGATTTTTTCTTCATGATCAGATAGGTGGTGCGCCAATTCCGCCTTTTCTACGTGGGCGGCTTGCTAGTCCTTTTTAGCAACGTCGAGCTCCACCTTAAGTTGTTCCTGGTCAAACAACAAAGAGGTAAGTTCAGTAATCTCTTTATATCTTAATACAAGAGTTGCGGAAGTTTCTACCTTCTTCTGTTCACTACGTTCCCGATGGGACTGGGCTTCCTCCGCCACAGTAGTGGCGTCATCTCTCTCTTTTCTCAGACGTTCAATCTCCGCTTTAAGTTTCACTGCCTCGTTGCGAAGAGCTATTTTCTCATTATTGTCTCTCTCGCATGCCTCTTTCCATCGTTTCCGCTCATTGGTAAGTGTGGCATCGATTGACTCCGTTTTCTTTCTCCACCCCATGGCAGACCATTCCTCGGTCTTCTGCTCATCTTCAAACTTAGCCTTGTCGGCTTCAAGTTCTGCTCTTAACGCAGTCAACTGTGTTTCTTCTGCAGCAGTTTCCTTATTTACAACTTCAGATTTTTCCCACTCTTTGTACATGCTGCGCCATTCGCGCACAATTCTGTGAGTGGTGGAAGCGGAGCTAGCTGTTTCTTGAAGATATGCACGGTACGGTTATAACAGTCAAGGTTGTGAACTTGTGTAATTCCATCTGTGATCTATGACACGTGCAATTAAACTTGTTAAAGCATTTTGCTATGAAACAACCAAACACTGAAACTCGCCAACTCTTTGTAGTTGATGTTTTCCAAATTGTAACATGTTTTTCAGGTAACTTGAGACGGGTGTGATCCGTGCATGTTGTACAAGACGTGTTTATAGATGAATACTGATACAGACGCATGTGTTAGAAGACTTATGTGGTTCGTGGGAACACGTTACATGTAGTATGTAAACAACATTTGGTAATGAATAAAATGTACTGTCTTTATAAACAATGTGCTTGTACCAGAGGTGGCTGTTGCATCCCGTGTTTTTCTTCCGCTGCAAATCGGGGTGTGAAAGAAGATGGTGTCAGAGCCATTGGTTGTAGAGAATTAGGTGCCTTTAAGGAAACCTAGACTATAACTACAGGCTCGGACCTTAGTGGACATCATTGGAAAAATTAACCTCTACTAAAAGTAGTTAGTGAACACTGTAAAGTATCCTACTGGCAAGTACCAGGATGGCCTTGTGGGGCAAGTGGGTTATTATGGTCCGGAACGTAATAACAGACTTGCTCATACGAAGCAGTGTTGGGAAAGTCGCGGTAATAAACACACTTAAATACATGGAGTGATACATACGTGTACCAAGGTGATACTGTGTGGATGTTTGTGCGTGGATTGATACATGAATTGGGATTGGTGGATAATACGTTACTACATATGCCTTTGGGATAGGCATAAAACTGGTATTACAGTCCATTCCACATTCCTACTGATCACATATTTAATATACACTAGGATTGGATTCCTATCACTCATACAGTTGTTACATATACGTTATGATGTGAGAACTCAAGTCTTTATTACGATACGATCTCACCAATTCTATCCTTATAGTTACTATAACGACGATTATATACCAAAATGATACTTCAAATAGAACATAGATACACAAAGAACGCGCAGCTCGTTCTGATATACTAGGAGGACGTGTACGAATCCTTACTCCACTTCCCGTTGCTTCACATTCTATTGTTATACAATCACAGAGTTCAAACATCTTACGAAACTTTCTCGTCCTTGGATCAACGATTCATTTGATTGTCCGTCGGATTCCTCTTCTGCTTATAATATTGGCTTTAGCCTTCACGTCGTGTGATATTATGATGCTTAGTGGTACTCCTTAGCACATGTTCCGATATATGTTATGTATGAGTATGATGATCTCCAGGTTATGGAGATGGCATGGAATGCATGAATAAGTTACCCTTCCCGTTGTCATTCGGTTCCATGGGGTATAAATTTTGTGATTATACAGATTCCTTTGAAACGCTTTGCGTTGTGGAACCTCGTTTCGTGTGACCGTCGGTTACATTGTGTTCTTTACGATTAATGATTGTTTCGGATTTCAACTAGTTATTTCGAAAAGTAATATGAGGCCAGAATATCTTGGTGAACGGAACATTGATCATGTATATGGGTGTGGTGGATATGCTGCGGTACTTCCTGTATATAAACACCCGGCTACATTATCAAGGTACCGTTACTCAGGGCAGACGAGCTTCAAGTTGCGATCCATTCGGTTATGTTTTGGGCAATGCAGTGTTGAGACTTCGACCCTGTTTGATGCAATAGATGATGCCACAATTGTCATAACTACGATATCTATACATGTTTGCGGTAATTCTAAATGAAAGGTAGTTTGGGTCGACATATAACGACCTTTGGGTTAATCCTGGGCAGGTCCTTTTTCGGATACATATTACGACTTTCTAGGGGACTACACCCTGGTAGTAATCTGTACTGAAAAATTTGGGTATAGCCGGTGATAGCTTACCCACATCGATTTACCCAATGATTGATTCATGATAGGTAACAATGTTTCTGTCCTTGGTAAGACAATTCAGCGTAATTTATTTCTTTTGGCGGGATTTGCTAGAACGTACAGTCATATATTCGAAATCATTACGTTACGACGAACAAACTATACTTGTGTCGCCGACCGTCGTCTATGAAGCTATTCAGTTGAAGCATATATTTTCTTTACTAGCCGTTGGTTGCTAGTGATACAATCTCTAATTCTTAGTAAGGACACGTAATTAGCATTGGTATTGATAACCCAAGGGGATTTAGGGGTAACACATAAATGGATAAACTTATCTGATGTAATCAAAGTTTGGCAAGGAGTTGTGTGGAGGCGGATCTGATTGTAATAAGACTCGTGGAGATGAAAACATTTTTTGTCCATATTCCTCGTAACCGTTACTACTTCGTATTAACAAGACACTCATATATATATGTTTATTTATAAATCTACAACATTATCCGCAGTCCAATCCAAGTGTCAATTTTGTAAATCTCGGTTGGGGGTGACGTAACCACGGTGCGAAGTAAGAAAACTATAATCATGAAGTGATTCGATTCATTGCTTCAAATAAATTCAATTCTCCTTACTAACATTGTTGAAAGTGTTGAGGTCTGGTGCATGTAGTTACTAAATTGATACACCCTATCCTTTTAATCAATATTCAGCCATGATGCGGTACGTTAGCTTCCTATGGAATTACGGCAGGTATTTCATTGAAAGAACCAAGTGGCATACAACCTTGAATCCCATCGATTTAGTTCAAACTAATACCAGGTAAATCCCTAGTAACTCGAAGTAATAATGAATGAGCGGTACGAAGGACCCGTACAAAGCTACCTCTTAATGCATATTGAATAAACAAAATGACACAAAGCGAATTTTTCGTCGGACGATTATTTTATTATATATACATATATATCTAATTCAAAGGACGATATTTAAAAGAATCATATACGATTTTTATGTATCAAACGATCCCTTGTTTTCAGCCTCGCATAACTTAGTAGAAATGTTCCAGTGAAAGATGAGGTCGCATTTGTGTAGTATTTGAGTACAGTAATCCGAGGACTAACTTATGTGACAACTCTTATCTAAACCTGCAGACTCTAGACCACCGGTTCTTTCGGTTCTTTTTTGGTAATATTTTTGTGACGGCCATACTAAGTATTCATCTCGATAATGGTCGTAGGAGTAGTCGGCAGAGTATTACCATTCCTAAGCAAGGCGAGGAACAACCATGAGAAGGAATGGTATCGTAGAACCCGTACAAAAGGGAATGACGCCCAAGCTCTATATACACGGGGTCATGACCTGAATTCTTTCACTTTCCATACCCCAGAAATATTAAGTCTTGAATCAATATCACCCGTATGAGAGGTGCATTCGTTCTAGAAATCGCATAAGGGGATACATGGTTCTTTAATTCCTTTCGGTTAAGGCTTTTCGCGTCACGATACTTACGACGGCCGTGCGATTGGTCCTGAGTAGGGACCAACTCAGATACTTATATGTCTATAAAACGTATTGACTCCCCAACTATGCGATAATAATACCCGGAGAACACCATATGTCTCCTCCTCTTCCTTGAAACATCCGAGGAGTCCAAATATTTATACATGATGTTATTCACGATTCATAGGGGATGATTGAAATTCCCTTGGGGCTGTTGTAAAGGTGTTATTTGGTAACGGTCTTCTACATGTGTAGGAGGATGATGCATGAGATACACTGACTTTCATCCGTCGATTGGGTACAAAGTGAACGATACCCTACTCCTGTGAGTAACCAAGAGTTATACGTTAAATGGTGCTGCTTATTCTCTAGATCAAGGGAACATTTTTGAAACACCCCTCGTCTTCCTCCGACTGGTTGGTACCTTCAATTGATTTTCATTTTGATCGATTTAAATGAGTATTCGTGAAATACGAGGTTACCGAGAAGCCTGATTCTTCGTTATTTTCGAGTCACGAAAATTCCTGTGCTACTTAAAGAAACAAGAACGTGAGAACTCTTAAGTATGATACTATATATATATATATATATATACATGTGTATTCGTACCACCTAATTCTAAGAATTAGGAACTACCTCGCATGAAGTAACAGGGTCAAAACCAAACTCTTATTGAAAAGGAGTATTCATGAGTCGTCCGAATATCGTAACTGGTGTCTTTTGCACGCTGAACCCACCTGGGGAAAGCTAAACCATAAATCTAGTAGTCCCGATCATTCTAGAGGAAGGGAATTCCTTTGACTAGTGAATCTTCTGAATACGTCCCTTGGATATCATGTCCATCCAGAGGGGGAATTCCTTTGATAAGCACATATTATATACCTAAAATAAGAATAAAACTTCGACGCTACAACTAATTCTTTTCAAACTTGGAGAGTTACTTAACATACGATACGAATTGTAGATACCTCGATGTGCAATACAAGTCAAACCAAATGACCAAAGTGTAAATCGGTGCTTGGTTGGATGCACCGACTGGCTGTGAAATGGCATTAATAACCTCTATTCGTATCCTAGCCGTCAGAGTGCTAGGCTTACCTCGATTAATTATGGTTTTTATTCAGCTTTTCTTAAAGTTGCTTTTGTTATTTCAAGAGGTTGCTATTGTGGATCTATGTTACTACATTCCTGGCAGCACATATTTCTTCCCTGCCCTATTGAGAAGCAGAATTAACTAATCCTAAGACACAGGGTCGAGAAACTCAACGACCCTAGTCTTCACCAACTCGGGGTCGGGTCTTCTTTTCTTGTTCACATTATTACGGATATGAGACTAACGGGAAAAATCAGATTCAGTGATCAACTGTCCCTATCGGAACTAGGGTGACTATGGTTTCGGGCTTTAGCCCATGGTTTCATAAAACCACACGATTTCCCCAATCTAAGCCGAGATGCTTTTGCGTGAGCGAACTTGACGAAACCCTTACGTTTAATCGGTGATTTAGATGGCGGAGGTGCCAAGATGGAAAGCATCATATCTTCCTATACTCATATACAGTTCCAGATCATACCAAGTCCGAGTTTGACTCGAAAAACCACGAGCCTGAGGCGGTCAAGTGGTGATAAACCATCTTGTGACTAGTATGGGCAAGATTCGCCTATGCACTAGGTAATCTTTCGAGAACATGATGGGAAATGATGTCACACCCCAACTAGCAGCGGAAGAAAATATATGAGATGCAACAGACACCTCTGGTACAAGCACATTGTTTATAAAGACACTACATTTTATTACTTACAAAATGTTGGTTACATACTACATGTGTGTTACAACTGCATGTTCCCATGAACCACATAAGTCTTCTAAGCCACATGCGTCTATATCAGGGTTCGCCTACAAACATGTCTTGAACAACATACATGGATCACACCAGTCTCAAGTTACCTGAAATGCATGTTAGTTTTAAAAAGGTCAGCTAAACGCTGCGTGAGTACCACTGGTTTCATTGTAGTGTAACAATATGTGTTAACAAGTTTAATTGCACAAGTCGCAGTTCACAGATTTATCAACACAAACACCTTCAGCTAGCAGGACCATGTTACAACAAACACCTGTAGCTCGCTGAACCGTGTCATAACAGACACCTGCAACTTGCCGAACCATGTTACACAAACACCTGCAGCTCGCCGATCCGTGTCATAACCGACACCTACAGCTTGCCGAACTGTGTTATAACAAGCACCTGCAGCTCGCCGAACCGTGTCATAACTGACACCTGCAGCTTGCCGAACTGTGTGTTATAAAATTTACATCATCACAAGTTGGTACAATTAACACAGTTTCGTAACATGCAAATCATCTCAGAAAATAGTAACACAGTTTAAAAGTAGTGGAGTGAAACTCACTCCCAACTTGGTGTAATCAACACAGTTTTAACATGCAAGTCCCCAGAAAACAGTAAAACAATTCAAAAGCAGGGAAGTGAAACTCACAGTACGAGTAGTGATCTCAACGCAAGAGTGATCGAGCAACTGGATCAACTTTAATAAACCACATGCAGGTATGGACTCAAATTAGATCTAAGTTGGTAATGGTTATAACTTGAATCTGGTCAGGAGTTTTTACTCCGGATTGAGTCTATAGGATACTAGTATGGTGATGGATGTTAGGGTAGTATTAGTTTTTAGTTTCGCTTCCGGGCATCGTTTTGCGTGCCAGCCAAAGTCAGTAGTTTAACGTGTTCGGATAATGGTATGGGAATACCAATAATTCCAACGCGTGGTTATTTAAGAATGATTAACTTTTCATCAAGGGAGTTTGAGTATTTGGGGAGTCTAGGTTACCCAAATTTGAGTTTCCATTTCCACCGTCGGGAATTCTCCCGAACTGTCTTAGGACACACCCATAGTGCCTAATTTGCCGGGAATCTCCCGAAATACTCCCAGTGTTCCAATTATAGTATTTTTCGGGTTGGGTCAGTTCCCAGTTCCGACAGGTTCGTTATAAGGTAAACTGCCGAAATTACTTTAAATAATCTATTTTAATTACGTAAATTCCCATTAATCTATATTTTATATAAAACTCTGTAAATTTTAATATAAATCAGTAAAAATATATAGATTATGGGAAAAATTTTCTGGACATTATTTTGTTAATTTACTTATTTAAATAAATTATTTATAAAACTATTTTTAAACACATAATTCCAATTAAATACCATCAGTAGTTAAAAAAATTCAAAAAATTCCAGAACACCTTATACATGTCTAGGAACTTCTCCGAAAATTTTGGGTTTTTCCGATTCCGTTTCGGTGCGTTCCCGGCTACCGAAAACTCGCAAAAACACAGATTTTTAACCTAAATCGAGACTCAACCAATGGACTCCAAATTTTCCCAGATAATTTCCCATACGTTCCTTAGTGTCTTTGTAAATTTGGTGATTTATTGAATCCGTTTGATATTTTTTCCGAAATTCTTTCGGTTAAAACAGTTAAAAATTCACCAAAGGTCGTAGAAAATTCCAAAAATTCTAAAATTTAACGTGGACCTTCCTGACAATATCCTACATCACCACACAAAATATCAGCTCAATCCAAGTTACACGGACAAAGTTATAGGCAAAACAATTTTCTGCCTAGCCTAGATTCGGTTTTCGGATCATATACCTAGCGATTCATTCGATTCCAAGCGTTTATCTTGATCCAAGAAGTGTGTAAAGACTATATTCAGTACCTACACACCAAGTAAAATCCAAATATGCTAGAACTTAGATCAATCAAGCTTTAATTCATTGTTTTTCGGTTAATCGAATAGTTAAGCGATTTTTGTCGAATAAGAGTTGATTAGGGTATCAAACCCCATTGATTAGTAACCATGGCTGCCATATAACACCAGGGATATATGTGTTGTACATATTCAGCCCCAAAACATGTTTAAAACTCCAAAGTTCATGGATTAAAAAGCGTTTTTTCGGCTAGAAATCATATTTAATCAAGAAACCATGCTTGAAACCTTAATGATTTAAGTTAATACCTTTGATTTGAGTTGGTTTATGGATGAATTCAGCTGAAAAAGAAGAGTTGAGAGCAGGATTTTTGGGATTTTTGTGATTAAATTAAAAGAAAAAGAAAAAAAAATCTATATTTATAACCATGTGGGGGGGGGGGGGGTGGCGGCATAGAGGTGGGCCCCTAGGGCCACCTCGTGCTTCGTTTTTCATGCGTAAGGATGTTGTTTATCTTCTGGATAAGAATAGGTTCGTTTTGGGTCCGGCGCACGTTATCGATTTGCGTAACCGACTCCGTTTTGCGCGTACTTAGTGTCAAAAGACTCGGTTTTAAAAATTATGCGTAACCGTCTAAAAATCCGAACCCAGTTATGTTTTAATCATAATAGTACCGTTTGACATTCGTTTAAGTGTTTTGAAGCTTGATCGATCGTTCCTTACACATTTGGTTGCCTTATGTTATGCCCGGAACGAATGCGTTTCCCCAACCGGGAGCTGCTTCATTTTGCGTGCCCGGGCTTTGATTATTTTCAAACCTTATGTCACAGTCTACGGCACAAAACCGAGTTGTTTCTGGAACTCGGAATCTTAACTAAGGCTACCGATAATCTAATAATCAACATTAAAGGTTTAATGCGCTGTTAAACGTCAAGTCTCCGTTTAACACGTTGTTCATGGCTAAGGATGCCAACCCCGCATTGTTGGTCCTTAGTAGTGTCATGTCAACCATGACGTGCTCTCGGATTCTTCCGAGATAGTACAGATATCGCTAGGCATAGCACACAAGTCATGTGTGTTTACTAATACTTATTCCCAAAGTCGTCAGTTCATTCACGACTTTGTCTTGTCATGTGGGTGACGCATAATGTCACTGTAATGTTTTTGTTAATTACTACGCATATAGTCCCATTATAGTCGGTGTATCATTTTCCAGAATTCATATCATCACACATAATCACAACAATATCACGATATACATATCACGTCCGGTCACCACGGACTTGCACTAATCAAAGTTTACCGGGATTTTTCACAGTTGTTACAGTCTTCCCCGGTTAAAAGAATTTCGTCCTCGAAATTTTGTTTAGTAATCTATTGGAAAGCTCCGTATTTATATTCATGTCCGTCATCTAACAGACAAGTATGTTTTCATTTTCCTATTAGTATTATCATCGTACGGAGATGATAAAGGAGCTAGATAGTAGCAGTGTAATTTGTCCATCCACAATTCCTACGTATTGATAAAAGTAACGCCAGTCATCACTTCCAATCTGAAAATGAGAGTGTTGTTGGACTCACAGTAGGATATGAGTTTCGTATTCAGCTTATAGCTGACTGACATTATTACATTTTCTTTGCATTCATTATCTTCACCATTCATACACCATAAGTTTCAATTACGATTTTGTACATTAGTTCTAGCACACCTCCTATAAAGGAGGGGTATGGGTACCCTTCCAAGGTTTGTTGCTAACATTGCAATAATGAGCACCATGCTTCACGTGTTTGTGTTAAGGGAATAAATTTTTGGTCTCACTGAGTTGTGAGCGAAGGTCTTCCCTTGCTGTCATGTACGTGAGTATCTTCGGCACTAACTGACCACGAGAGTCCCTACTCTATGGTAGAGAAAGAGAAAGGCTTTTACGAGCCTACGGTTGCCATAAGGCAGGCATATACACGAGTAACAACGAATCTACACCCTCACATCAACAGGTGCCCGAACTACTCACCAGTAGTCCAATCATGTCGTAAGGATATGGAATTCCAACAACAATAATTCCAGTTTGCATTAAGTTTTGGGAGCTTGGCTCCAGCTGTTGTACAACTATCTCTATCTTTTTCCCGAAGGAAACAACTTAGTAACTTCAATGACATCGGTGTGATTCTCCGAGAGATATCGTATAAAAATTCCCATATACCGGGAATGATGAGTGTCTAACGATCACAAGTATCACTATGACGCCCCTACACATAGGATCGGCAATGATCGTAGTCGTACGGGTAATTTGGTAAAAGATGACTAAGTAACGAGTCATGGAATTAAGGTTCCCCATTGACGGAGTACCCCTTGCAGGGTGAGAACATAGCCATGCTCGGCTATCATTTCATAAGGATATCGTTAATGGAGACAATGAGAAGTAATCATTTCCCATGTTGTTCTTGAGAGATCACCTAAGACATAGGCGAATATAACCCGTACTAGTCACAAGGTGGTTAATCACCACTTGACCGTCTTGGTCTCGTGGTTTTTCGAGTCAAATTTGGACTTGGTAAGATTTGAACAGGAACATGAGTATAGAAAGATATAATGCTTCCCCATCTTGGCACCTCCGCCTTTCATCGAATTTGTTCATGTCAAACCACTTGGTTTAGATGGGGAAATTCGTGAGGTTTTATGAACCCATGGGCTGAAGCCCGAATTCATGGTCACTCTAATCCGATAGAGATAATTGACCACTGACTCTGATTTTTCCCGTTAGTCTCATATTCGTAATAATGTAAACAAGAAATGAAGACCCGGCCCCCGGGTTGGTCGAGACTAGGCTTGTTGAGTTTCTCGACCCCTTGGTCGTAGGATTAGTCCGTTTTGTGTCCCAATAGGGCACGGAAGGAATACGTGCTGCTGGGAAATGTAATAGCATAGATTCACAATCGCTCGGCAATCTCTTGAAATAACAAAAGCAGTTTCAAGGAGGCTGAATGAAAACCGTAATTAATCGAGGTAAGCCTAGCACTCTGACGGCTAGGCTATGAATAGAGGTTATAAATGCCATTTCACATTCGGTCGGTGCATCCAACCAAGCACCGATCTACACTTTGGTCATTTAATTTGACTTAGTATCGCACATCAAGTTATTTACAATTCGTAGCGTGTGTTAAGTGACTCTCCAAATTTGAAGAGTATTAGTTGTCGTGTCAAAGTCTTATTCCTCCTTTAAGTATATATGACGTGCTTACTAACAGATTTTCCCTATGGATGGACATGATACCCGAGGAACGTATTCGAAAGATTCACTAGTCCCTTCATCTTGAATGGTCGGGACTACTAGATTTACGGGTTAGCTTTCCCCCGGGTTCAGCGCACAAAAGACACCAATTGTAATATTCGGACAACTCGTGACAATTCCTATTTCAAAGAAAGTTTGGTTTTGACTGTGTTCCTTCATACATTGTAGTTCATGCTTTTCATAGTATGGCGTATATACGTCTTTCCAGTTGTCACACCCCGACCCGCAGCGGAAAAGGTGATCGGGGCATGATTGGGTTTTCATCAAAGCTCATGACATTTATTATAATGTTTCATATTTACTATTACAATTTAGAGGAGATCATACAATCAAATAATACAAATACCACATGTTCTATACATCTAAACTTCATTATTTTTCTTCTAAGGCACTTTCCTATGTGTTCCTTGCTTCATCCTGTCCACCTGTATCATGTGTAAAAAATGGTTTTTGGATCAACAAAAGTTGGCGAGTGAACCTTGTTAGAAAAACATTTATTATTTATTTCTTGTTGTATTTAATATGGAAAAATTGTGCAATAATCATATGTGAGCAAACGTAACTAATCATACAATAATAATAACAACAACAAACAATAACATACAATAACAAACCAACTTGCATGAATATATAACATGAATGAAACTGTATATGTTGGCAACGTCACGTTCACGCTCATAATGTAATGGGGAACGGACGGCCTATGATAAATGTCTGTGCGATCAAGGCTCAATCAAACGGAGCCGATCCTATGTTGGCAACGCCTAGTTCACGCTCATAATGTAATGGGGAATAGCTTAACGCTCATAATGTAATGGGGAGCGGCGGCCTATGATAATGTATGTACTGAAAATGATAAATTTAATCTAAACAATAACCACACAAACAGTTGATACAAGTTGAATACACATTTGTTCATGAATATGACAGATGCACAATAGTTTAAATGTGATAAATAATAAGACACATGATACACCCCAAAAACGTGATTAAAACGGGGAATTTGTAGAGATTCACTCACATTGGGTGCGTTCGGTGGATGATGTTGAATGCGCACGAGTTTAGAGGATTGATCGACGAGGAATAACTAACCTAATTAATAACGAAAAGGTAAGGTAAATAAATGGATTTTATTAACAATTTTAATAGGATTTTTTTGGATATATTTTTGTGAGTTTAAGGCTATTTTCTAACTTTAAAAACATTGATTTTAAGTATTTTTAATTGATTTTTACATTAAATAAATAAATAAAAATATAAAAAAAATGTTGACTTTGACCGTTGACCTTGACCATGACTGTTGACCGTTGACCGGTTCGGTCAGTTATATAGTTGCACTGAGTGAGGTTCGAACCGGTGACCTCTCGTACGCGTGCACGCAGCTCTACCAACTGAGCTACGTGTCTAACCCGAAATATTTCTGTTTTTAGTTATATTTATACACTATTTAAGTTAATCCGAAAATCATTTATTTTAAAAAGGATTTAATTGTATCGAATCGGTGATCTCCACAGGTCTGGAAACCGGGACCTGTGTTTTAGTTTGGCACACAGTCCACCGCTGGACTGTGTGTCTAACTTGGTAAATATTCCGGTTTTTATTATACTTAACATCTTACTGCGTGTGGATCCGGTTCAGTTTAAAAAGGAACATTTTTATTACAGAGAATGTGATTGTGTCAAGGATCGAACTCGGGACGTATGCGTGTTTGTTTGCACACAGTCCACCGCTGGACTGTGTGTCTAACCCGTTCATAATACTAATTTTAATTAGACTTATAACATAAACGACTTCGTCTTCTTCGCTCAAAACACAGACAACGGTTAACCAAACTGTTTCTTGTTTAACTCGATTAAGAACATTATAAGAAATTGAAAGGTAATGAACGGAGAGGGTTTGGGGAAAGGATGTACCGAACAGGTGTCTTTCACAGAACTCCGGCAATGATTCGTCGGCTCTGTTTTGTGAACTTCGGCTGTTAGGATCAATTAACAGTTTTGATTGATTAGATATGAAATTGAACTACTGAGCAACGATTATCAGTAGGTTTAAATGATCATACCGGCTCACGGCGTGATTCTGGAAATTTCAGAAGTTTTCCGGCGAAAGCAGAATTTCCGACAACGTCGTCTGGGATTGATTCTGGGTGATGGATTGATGTTAGTAATGGTCTAACAATGGAATGGAACAGAAAGAGTCGAGGTATTTACCGTTTTGAGGTGAGTCTCGGTTTTCCGGCGACTTGCAGAGAATTCCGGCGATGTTCAAAAAGTAATTCCGACGACCAGAAAATAGAGTAAACGTGAAATTAGAAGCTCTGGGAATGTAATTGAGTCGCGAGAGGAGGATTTTGTTGAAGTAATTCCAGAAATGAATGTTTTCGGTTATAAAAACCAAACATCACATGAATTCAAGTTCATTAACGACTGAATTGATTTAAAATGTCGGTTTATCGGTTATGATCAAGATTCCGCGAGCACTCAAACGTCTTGGACGGTTTGAAAGCCGATATCGGTTTCAGTTGGCGCAACAGGTTGATTCTCGGTTGTAGATATGATTTAATTGTTTCCTAGAACTCACAAAAACATCAAGTGGCGGAGTGGTTATATGTGCGCGAATTAAGACTTGAGATTTACCCGGCTGACCCGGGTTCGAAGCCCGGCATCAGCATTTTATTTTTATTTCATTATTTTTAATAAATTTTCAATTATAAATTTTAAATTCTAATATAATTATTAATTATGTATCGTATAAAATTAATTTGAGCATTAAATACGCAACGAAAATTTTAACTGGATGTTCGGTTAATAAACGAAGCGGGTTTGGTCAACCCGGTTTTTGACGGATGTTACACCAGTGACACGCTTTGACCGCACATTTAAGCACTGGCCCTTTTTGGGTTCAGTCTAAGTGCAATTTTAGCAGTGGTATACTGACGGATATTATTACATACATGATAATGATGTTGGTTATACAGGTTGTGGATTCATGCGTGCGACAAATTTGTGTGATATGGGACGATTGAAAATGTGACATTAATGCATGTGTATATATATATTGTTTATAATAGAATGGTCCCGAAACTCTCACCACAAATGACCGAGTCATAAATCGAGTAGATGATAGCGCACAGCTTCCGACAATCATCCCTACGATCGTAAATTTCACTCGTGGTACGAATACACAGGTACATATATATATATATATACAGTATTTTACTTACGATTTCTCCCGTTCTTATTTCCTTAAGTAACACAAGAATTTTCGTCACTCGAAATTAGCGAAGAATCTGGTTTCTTGGTAACATCGTATCTCACAAATACTTATTTAAATTGATCAACCTGAAAATCAATTGAAGATACCAACTAGTTGAGCGAAAACGAGGGGTGTTTCAACAATATTTCCCCGATCTAGAGAATTTAGTCCTCGTATACTCATGAGGACTAGCAACGCCGTCTACCAAATAACGTTAGGTTACTCGCAAGAGTAGGGTATCGTTCACTTTGTATCTCATCGGTGGACAAAAGTTAGTGTATCCCATGTATCATTCTCCTACACATGTAGGAGACCTTACCAAATAACACCTTTACAAAGGTCCGAAGGGAATTTCAAACATCCCTTAGGAATTGTGAACAACATCGCATATAAATATCTGGGCTCCTCCAATGTTTCAAGGAAGAGGAGAAGACATATGGTGTTCCCCAGGTATTATTATTATTATCGTAGAGTTGAGGAGTCAATACGTTCTATAGACATATAAGTATCTGAGTTAGTCCCTACCCAGGACCACTCGTACAGTCGTAGTAGGTCGTGTCATGAAAAGCCTTAATCGAAAGAAATCAAAGAACCAAGTATCCCCTTATGCGATTTCTAGCATGAATGCACCGCCCTCCTACGGGTGATATAGATTCCAGACCTACTATCTCAGGGTTACCAAAAGAATTCAGGTCAGAACCCAGTGTAGTTTAGAGTTTGGAGATGTAAATATGAGTTGTCATAGGTTAATCATCGTATTACAGTACTTGAATACTACTCGAAGGCGATCTCGTCTTGCCTTAGAACATATTTTCACTAGATTATGCGAGGATGAAAACAAGGGATCGTTTGATATATAAAAATTTCATACGATTCTTTTAAATACCGTCCTTCGGATTTGATACATACATATACATATATATATATATATATATATATATATATATATAAAATAATTGTTCGACAGAAAATTCACTTTGTGTCATTTGTTTATTAAATATTCATTAAGTTGTAGCTTCGTTATGGTCCTTCGTACCGTTCATTCCCTACTCATCGAGTTACTGGGAATTTATCTTGTATTGGTTTGAACTAAATCGATAGGGCGTATAAAATTAGTAATTCATATGTACCGGACCTTAACACTTTCCAATAGTGTTAGTAAGGAGAATTGATTTGATTTGAAGCAGTGAGTCAGATTGTTTAATGATTATAGTTTTCCGACTTTGCACCGGGGTTATGTCATCCTCAATCGAAATTTACCCAATTGACACTTGGATTGGACCATGGTTAATGTTGTATATTTATGATTAAATGTATACATAGGAGTGTCATGTTAATACGAAGTATGGACGGTTACGAGGAATATCGACAAATTTGTTCCCGCCTCCACAAGTCTTATCACCATCAGATCCGCATCCACACAATTCCTCACCAGACTTTGATTACATCAAATAAGTTTCTCCATTTATGTGTTACCCCTAAATCCCCTTAGGTTATCAACACCGTAGTTAATGACACGTCCTTATTAAGACTTAGTGATTGCATCATTAGCGAACGACAGCTAAAATGGAAATATATGCTTCCACTGAGTAATTTCATAGACAACGGTCGGTGACATGAGTATAGGTTGTTCGCCGTATCGTAATGATTCCAAATATATCACTATACGTTCTAGCAATCCGCCAAAAGAAATAACTTACGTTGAATGGTCTTATCGAAGACAGAAACATTGTTACTGATCGCGAATCGATCATTGGGTCATCGATGTGGGTAAGGTATCACCGGCTATACCCAATTAGTTCAGGACGGAGTACTACCGAGGTGTAGTACCCCTAGAAATCGTGTCACAAATTTGAGAAAAGAAAAGGATCTCCCAGGATTAATCCAGTGGTCATTTATATGTCGACCCAAACTACTTTTCATGTAAAATTAATACAACCGTGTATAGACATCGTGATTACGACAACTATGGCGTCATCTATCGCATCAAATAGGGTCGCAGTCTCAATACTGCATTGCCCAAAACATAACCGAACAAATCGCAACATGAAGCCCGTCTGCCCTGAGTAACGGTACCTTGATCATGTAGCTGGGTGTTTATATATAGGAAGTACCGCAACATATCCACCACACCCATATACCTGATCAATATTCCGTTCTCCACGATATTCGGGCCTCATACTATTTTCTGCAAATAACCAACTGAAATTCAAAACAATCGTTAATCGTAAAGAACACAATGTAACCAACGGTCACACGAAACAATGTTCCCCATCGCAAAGCGTTTCAAAGGAATCTGTATCATCACCAACTTTATATCCCAGGAATCAAATGACAACAGGAAGGGTAACTTATTCACGCACCCCATGCCATTTCAATGACCCGGAGATCGTCATATCCAGATATAATATATATCGAAACACGTGCTAATGAATACCGCTAAGTATTATGATATCACACAGCGTAAAAGCTAAAGCCAATATTGCAAGCCAAAGAGGAATCCAGCGGACAATCAAATGAATCGCGGATTCAAGGACGAAAAAGTTTCATAAGATGTTCGAACTCTGCGATTGTATAACAATCGAATGTGAAGCAACGAGAAGCGGAGAAAGGATTCGTATACGTCATTCCAGCTTATCAGAACGACCCACACGTTCTTTATGTATCTATGTTTACTTTAAAATACAATTCCAGTATGCAATTGTTGTCATAATAATTATAAGGATAGAGTTGGTGAACTCGTATTGCACTAAAGGCTTGGGGTCTCACATCATAAAGTATAAGTAACCACTGTAGAAGTGGTATGAATCCAACTCTAGTGTATCTTAAACAGGTGGTCGGTTGTTAAAAAATCCAAAAAAATTCCAGAACACCTTATACATGTCCAGGAACTTCTCAGAAAATTTTGGGATTTTTCCGATCCCGTTTCGGTGCGTTCCCGGCTACCGAAAACTCGCAAAAACACGGATTTTTAGCCCAAATCAAAACTCAACCAATGGACTCCTAATTTTCCCATATGATTCCCCATATGTTCCTTACTGTCTCTGTAAAATTTGGTGATTTATTGAATCCGTTTGATATTTTTTCCGAAATTCTTTCTGTAAAAGAGTTGAAAATTCACCAAAATCATAGAAAATTCCAAAAATTCTAACATTTTACGTGGACCTTCCTGAAAATACCCTACATCACCACACCAAATTTCAGCTAAATCCAAGTTACACGGACGAAGTTATTGGCAAAACAATTTTCTGCCTAGCCTAGATTCGGTTTTCGGATCATATACCTAGCGATTCATTCGATTCCAAGCGTTTATCTTGATCCCAGAAGTGTGTAAAGGATATATTCAGTACCTATATGCTAGAACATAGATCAATCAAGCTTTAATTTATTGTTTTTCGGTTAATCGAATAGTTAAGCAATTTTTGTCGAATAAGAGTTGATTAGGGTATCAAACCCCATTGATTAGCAACCATGGCTGCCATATAACACCAGGGATATATGTGTTGTTCATATTCAGCCCCAAAACATGTTTAAAACTCCAAAATTCATGGATTAAAAAGCGTTTTTCGGCTAGAAATCATGTTTAATCAAGAAACCATGCTTGAAACCTTAATGATTTAAGTTAATACCTCTGGTTTGAGTTGGTTTATGTATGAATTCAGCTGAAGAAGAAGAGTTGAGAGCAGGATTTTTGTGATTAAATTAAAAGAAAAAAGAAAAAAAAATCTATATTTATAACCATGTGGGGGGGGGGGGTGGCGGCATAGAGGTGGGCCCCTAGGGCAACCTCGTGCTTCCTTTTTCGTGCGTAAGGATGATGTTTATCTTCTGGATAAAAATAGGTTCGTTTCAGGTCCGGCGCGCGTTCTCGGTTTGCGTGACCGACTCCGTTTTGCGCGTACTTAATGTCAAAAGACTCGGTTTTAAAAATTATGCATAACCGTTTAAAAATCCGAAACCAGTTACGTTTTAATCATAAAAGTCTCGTTTGACATTCGTTTAAGTGTTTGAAGCTTGATCGATCGTTCCTTACACATTTGGTTGCCTTATGTTATGCCCGGAACGAATACGTTTCCCCAACCGGGAGCTGCTTCGTTTTGCGTGCCCGGGCTTTGATTATTTTCAAACCTTATGTCACAGTCTACGGCACAAAACCGAGTTGTTTCTGGAACTCGGAATCTTAACTAAGGCTACCGATAATCTAATAATCAACATTAAAGGTTTAATGCGCTGTTAAACGTCAAGTCTCCGTTTAACACGTTGTTCAAGGCTAAGGATGCCAACCTTGCATTGTTGGTCCTTAGTAGTGTCATGTCAACCATGACGTGCTCTCGGATTCTTCCGAGACAGTACAGATATCGCTAGGCATAACACATAAGTCAAGTGTGTTTACTAATACTTATTCCCAAAGTCGTCAGTTCATTCACGACTTTGTCTTGTCATGTGGGTGACGCATAATGTCACTGTAATGTTTTTGTTAATTACTACGCATATAGTCCCATTATAGTCGGTGTATCATTTTCCAGAATTCGTATCATCACACATAATCACAACAATATCACGATATACATATCACGTCCGGTCACCACGGACTTGCACTAATCAAAGTTTACCGGGATTTTTCACAGTTGTCACAAATGATTACCTCTCGTTGTTTCCATTAACGATATCCTTATGAAACGTTAGTAGAGCGTGGCTATGTTCCAACCCTACGGGGGGGGTACTCCGTTGATGGGGAATCTTGATTTGATGACTCGTTACTTAGTCATCTTTTACAGAATTATCTGCACGTCTACGGTCAATTCTGGTTCCATAATTAAGGGCATCATGGTGATACTTGTGATCGTTAGACACTCATCACGCCTTAAATATTTCTATGTGATATAGTAGTGTTCTAGACGTGGTATTGCTTGAATTAAAAACCGCATTGGGTGCACACTCTATCATTCCCGGTATATAGGAATTTTTATACGATTATCTCCCTGAGAATCACATCGATGTTATCGAAGTTACTAAGTTATCTCCTTCTGGAGAAGACATAAGCAGCTGTACAACTGTTGGAGCCAAGCTCCCGAAACTTAACACAAACTGGAATTATTAGTGTAGAAATTTCATATCCTTACGACGTAATCCGACTACTGGTGAGTAGTTCGGGCACACCATTGATGTAAGTGTGCAGATTCGTTGTTACTCGTGTACATGCTCGCCTTATGGCAGCCTTAGGCTCTCAAAAGCCTTTCTCTTTCTTATTCTCTACCTTAGAGTAGGGACTCTCGTGGTCAATTAGTATTAACCGAAGATACCCACGTACACGACAGCAAGGGAAGAATGTCGCTCACAACTCAGTGAAACCAAATTTATTCCCTTTACACAAACATACGGAGCATGGTGCTCGCCATTGCAGCGTTCGCAACGAACCCTTGGGAGGGTACCATACCCCTCCTCTATATGGGGTGTTCAAGAACTATTAAACAAAATCGTAAATGAAACCTATGGTGTCTGAATGGTGAAGATAATGAATGCGAAGAAAACATAATAATTTCAGTTATTTGCAAGTTGAATACGTGACTCCTATTTTACTATGAGTCCAACAACACTCTCACTTTCATATTGGAAGTGATGACAAACGTTACTCTTAACAATACGTAGGAATCGTGGATGGACAAATTACACAGCTACTATGTAGCACAATTATCATCCCTATACGATGATGATACTAAACGAAAAGCGAAAACATACTTGTCTGTCGGATGACTGACACGAATATAAATACTGAGCTTTCCAACGGAATTTCAAGGACGAAATTCTTTTAACCGGGGGAGACTGTGACAACTGTGAAAAATCCCGGTAAAATTTGATCGGTACAAATCCGTGGTAACCGGACGTGATATGTATATCATGATACTTGTTGTGATTACGTGTGATGATACGAATTCTGGAACATATTACACCGACTATAATAGGTGCATATGCAAGGTAACTGTCACACCCTGACCCGCAGCGGAAAAAGGTGATCGGGGCATGATTGGGTTTTCATCAAAGCTCATGACATTTAATATAATGTTTCATATTTATTATTTCAATTTTAAAGAAGATCATACAATCAAATCATACAAGTACAACATGTTCTATACATCTTTCTAGACTTCATTATTTTTCTTCTAAGGCATTTTCCTATGTGTTCCTTGCTTCATCCTGTCCACCTGTATCATGTGTAAAAATGGTTTTTGGGTCAACAGAAAGTTGGCGAGTGAACCTTGTTAGAAAACATTTATTATTGATTTCTTGTTGTATTTAATATGAAAAATTGTGCAATAATCATATGTGAGCAAACGTAAATAAACATACAATAACAAACAATAACAAACCACCTTGCATGAGTATATAACATGAATGATAATGTTTATGTTGGCAACGTCATGTTCCGCTCATAGGTAATGGGGAACGGACGGCCTATGATGATGTATGTGCGATCAAGGCTCAATCAAACGGAGCCGATCGTATGTTGGCAACGCCTCGTTCACGCTCATAGGTAATGGGGAACGGTTCACGCTCATAGGTAATGGGGAACGGCGGCCTATGATGATGTATGTACTGAAAATGATAAATTTAATCTAAACATTGACCACACAAACACTTGATACATATTGAATACACATTTGATCATGGATATGATGGATGCACAAGTGTTTAAATGTAATAAATAATAAGACACATGATACACCCCAAAATGTGATTAAAACGAGGAATTTGTAGCGATTCACTCACAGTGGGTGCGTTTCTTGGATTGATGATGAATGCGCACGAATTGGATTTAACCGGCAAGGGAACTAACCTAAATAATAACATAATAGTTCGATAAATAAATAAACTTTTATTTGCGATTAATATCTTTAATTAGTGTTCTTAATGGGATTGTTAGGTTTATTTTTGTGAGTTCAAGGAAGTTTTCTAACTTTAAAAATATTATTTTTAAGTATTTTTTAATTGATTTTTAAATAAAATATATAAATAAAAGAAAAAAATTTATTTTTGACTTTTTGACCAGTTGACCGTTGACCAGTTGACCGTTGACTTTGACTGTACGAACCAGTTCGGACTTTGTGTTTGTTTGCGCTGAGTGAGGTTCGAACTCGTGACCTCTCGTATACGTGCACGCAGCTCTACCAACTGAGCTACGTGTCTAACCCGAAATATTTCTGTTTTTAATTATATATATATACAAATTAGATTAATTCATTTCCGTCCTTAATTAAAAACTTGATAATTGCCAGAACCGGTGCTGGAGCCTGGACTCGAACCCGCGACGTGCTTAATGTTTTTGCACACAGTCCACCACTGGACTGTGTGTCTAACCTGGTTATTATTCCGGTTTTTATTATACTTATACACTTATTACATGTTTCAGGATTTGGCTTTTATATAAAAGGGTATATTATTTCAGTGGATCGGAACACAAACATAACTCGAACCCGGGACGTATGCTTTATAATCGCACACAGTCCACCGCTGGACTGTGTGTCTAACCTGGTTAAAATACTTGTTTTTATTAATCTTATATACTAACTAAAAAGTTCCGTATTTGGGTTTTATAAAAGGGTTTGAATATTGTGACGAATCGGAACAAGGACAGACTTGAACTCGGTATCTCTATGTTTCAAATGCACACAGTCCACCGCTAGACTGTGTGTCTAACCCGAGTTATAACCTGATTTATATTAAATATATACACAACCTTAACTTCATCTTCTTCGATAAAACAACCCAGAACTCTCCACCCGACTGTTTCGATTCATTAATCAATTCCTTTAGTAAATTTTAAATAATCTATACATGGGATTAATAAAAATGAAAGGGATTAGGTGAAAGATATACCGAACAGGGATCCCCTGTTTCTCCGGCGAGATTCCGATGACAGCAGGTTATTCCAGCGACGTGTAACTGGTGGCAGAGGATCTTCAGGAAATTTGAGGTGAGTGTGGGTGACTTCTGTCCGAGCTCTAGATGTCCTTTTTAGAGTAAGCAGAAGGGATAAAATGGATTCGGTTTTTCGGCGACTAGCAGAGAATTCCGGCGAATACAGATAAATCCCGGTGACTTGCGGCGACTGCTACAGAGTGTTTTAGCGAGAGTTTAAGAGAGAGTTTGAGAGATTGAACAGGTTGGATTGAGGAGTTTAGCCCTATATTTATAGGTGATGTGATCCACCATGATTTCGGTTTTTCCGGTGAGATTTTCTGGTGACTACCAAGCAATTCCGGCAATAGTGTGTTTGAACAGAAAGCTCGAGATGTTTCAGTATTTGCAAATCAAATGATTTGTAACCGGTTTCATCTTTTAATGTTTTCGATTTCATTCATTTTTTCTTAAATGTTTTCGGTTATGAAATACTGATTTTCTTTGATTCAGGGTATAACTGATAACTGAAATCGAATTAAACATGATTCAGTAACTGATGCGCATTCTACTTTCTTTTGAAATCGTAACCGCTAAATCTTTGGGCGGTTTTCTTTTTAAGACTTCCCTTAATTGAAATGCGTATACATATATTAATGGATCCTTAAATAAACCGAATGAGGCTTGGCAGCCCTAACGGTTTATGTGTGTGTGATGGAAGCGGGTGACCCGGGTTCGAAACCCGGCGTCTCCTTATATTTTTTTATTCATTATTTATTACAAATTTTCAATTATAGATTTTAAGTTCTAAAATGTTTATTAATTATGTATCGTTTAAAATTAAAATAAACAATATATACGCAACGAATTTTTATAACTGATTATTCGGTTTAATAAACGAAGCGGGTTTGGATAACCCGGTTTTTGACGGATGTTATAGTATCCCCTACTTTTAGAAATTTCGTCCCGAAATTTAAGTAGTGGTATGGTTGACTCGAAAGGAGGGTGGTTTTGACAATTATATACTTAGAAGGGGGTAAGAGTTTAAATTTTCTTTGAGGCGGTAACGTTCCTAGTAAGGGTTGAATACCCTGCTACAGGAATCGCTTTTTGATGCCTAAGATAAAGAATATTGATAAACAGAGTTGATTGACTAGGTATGATCTCATGCACAAGAGTTTTGATACGTTTGGAAAGATAAGGTTATACCATATAACAAAACTTCTACAACTAAAACCTACATGGAACCTCTCATAGCTGCCTGACAATGCCTCTGATTCTTTGGCAAGAATACTTATATATAGGAAGTACCAGCGGCCTATCCACCATATTCTTGTCAAATTTTCATTGGCTTTATCAGTAAATTATGATTAGTTCTATGTGTCTCTAAACCCAACAACCAAAACTTGAGTCTTAATTCTGAGAGTATAAATGTTTGAATGATGACAGTACCTCTCTCGTTTGTTATGATGAAGAGGTTAGTCTATGTAGAAGTGAGACACAGCCCAACTTCTTTGAATGATGAGATTGGAATACGTTGAGATGCATGATGATATGAATGCTAAATCAGTGAGTATAAAACAAACTTCAACCATGACATTACTAAATCCTACATGGAACTTCTCATAACCGCCTGACAATGCTTTTGATCCTTTGACAAGAATACTTATATATAGGAAGTACCAGCGGCGTATCCACCATATTCTTGTCAAATTTTCATTGGCTTTGTCAGTAAATTATGATCAGTTCTATGTGACTCTAAAACATAAATAAACACAACAACCAAAGCTTGAGTCTCAATTCTGAAAGGATACATGACTGAATGATGACGGTACCTCTCTCGTTTGTTATGATGAAGGGGTTAGTCTATGTAAAAGTGAGACACAACCGAACTTCTTTAAATGATGAGATCGAGGTACATCGAGATGTCTGATGATATGAATGTTAAATCAATGAGTATAAAACAAAACTGAGATAGTAATTCGCATTAAGATTATTGGATACAATTTCCAATTTATAAATGAGATACGTGAAGATTGAGATAAACATAATAAAACATAAAAACTAAGCGGTTGGAGTTGAATTCTTGATTTTTGGTGAAGAAACTAGTTGGGTGGTTCGTTTGGGCCGTCATTATCTTCAACAGGATTGGCGTTGATGTTGTAAACCCTCCCTCTTGCTGGTGGCCTAGTGGTTAGGTTTTCTTGATTTGCTTGGTTAACTGGGTTTGCTTGAGCTTGGGCGTTTATGATGTTAACCAATCGAGGGCACGTGTTTCTAAAGTGGGTAGGGTCGCCACAATTGAAACAAGCTCGAACATATGGGAGCATGGGGTATTGAGGTTGTTGATATGTTTGGATCATGTTTTGAGTAGGGGGTGAGGTTTGGTTTTGAGAGTTGCGGCAACCTTGCTCGAATGACCATAGCGTCCATAATTCGCACATAGTCGACAAGGTAAGGTAAATGGATGGTGATAAGAACAGGTGTTGCATTGAGGGTGAGGTCCAAAGTAAGGTTTCTTATTTGGGTAAGTTGAGTTGGGTGCTACTTGAGTGATTGGGATAGCTCGGAGGGGCACGGCTTGTGAAGCTGGTTGATTGTGTTGAGTGACAGCGAAAATTTGCCCATTTCTTGTTTTCTCTTAGAAATGGGTTGAGAAGAGGATTCGGTTCGGGTGGAGTTTGAGGTTTCGGTTGAGGTTTTATCCTTCTTCTTCTCCTCCTCCGTGAAGTCTTTATTACGTATGCGGTTTTCAGTGAGCTCTGTAGCTAACTCCATTGCTGCTTCCAAAGTTGCAGGTGTGGTACTTATTACGGAGTCTTGAATTTTTGAAGGAAGACCTCGAATGTAGTGCTCGATCAAACGGTAGAGGGGAGTGAACAAGTTGGGAACCATTTGATTTAACTCAAGGAATCTCTTGTTGTATGTGGTGTGGTCGCCTTCCTTTTGTTTCAAAGAATAGAACTCATCCTCCAATTTCTTGATTTCGCTTGTTGGGCAAAACCGTCTTGTCATGATTTCCTTCAACTCTTCCCAAGTCAAAGTCATAGCATCTTCAACACCTCGTTTGGCCTTCTCTGTATTCCACCATGTAAGTGCTATTCCAAGTAAACGACCGGTAGCATATCGCACTTTGCGATCATCAGGGCATTCGCAATTTAGAAAAGTGTTTTCCATTTCTTCAAACCAATGGAGGAGAGCGGTGACACCTTCAGTCCCTTCGTATTTTGGAGGGTCGCATGATTTGAAATGCTTGAAGGTGCATTTAGTGGTAATTGGGGGAGGGTTGACAACATTTTGATCTTCTTGATTGACGGAATTAGCGGTAAGGGCTTGTTGAACTTGAACTACGATATTGGGTATTACGGCAACCATTTGTTGAGCGATTTGGGCAGCCATGCGCTCGCGGGCTTTTCCTGATCTCGTCCTCCTACGAGCAAGATTAGAAGACATCTACAAGGAATACATATCAAGAGTATGAGTTGGACATTTTAGGGGTCATGTGTCGTATTTAGGAATGAACATTCATAAAATAAATATATAATAATAAATATACTACATCCATAGGATGTCTTGGGCTCTGCTCGTAATTGGGCCTTGCATGCCGCCATACTTCACCTTCGTAATCATGTGGGCCCCCATGATTACCGGGTTTTTCATATGGTTCGCATGTGTTAGCCCGGTTACGTACACTAAAACCCGGAGAAAATCGAGAAATATGTATGTAACGTATGATATTCGGAATGTATCCAGGTGTGGACACGGTGACACCTCAAAGTGGGGTTAGTTTGAACGACGTTTGGTGTGGCATGCTTTGGCCTAATAGGTCCTTCGTACTCTCATCGTTAGTCCCCAGGTAGGCAAACTGGTCCGTTATATTAGATTT
Organism: Scalesia atractyloides; assembly: GCA_947069175.1. Lineage (NCBI taxonomy): Eukaryota > Viridiplantae > Streptophyta > Magnoliopsida > Asterales > Asteraceae > Scalesia > Scalesia atractyloides. The sequence goes on from CAMTDV010000019.1 coordinate 18,388,174, forward strand.
ATACGTATGCCAACCTAGACAGGACGTTCGGACTACCAGTACTTGTACCCTTACAGTTACTACATGCCCGTCGCAGAACTCACTTTGATGAGATTTGAAAAATGAAAAATGCGACAAAATCTTGAATAACGGAAGTATGAAGATGATTTGAATATGTGAACATTGAAATATGTATGATGAATATGTATGTAAGTATGTATGTTTGACTGTAAGTGTAATTCATTATGTATCACAAAATGTAATATTGGAAGTGTTTGCGTGCATTTGTGTATGTAATAAATATGAAAGAAATACACATTATGAGTTTGCATGTAACCACATAAACAATTAAAATCTAATCAACTATAGTATAGGCTCAAAGGGTCTAATAACCTATCCTATATCCCTATAGTCAAAAGCTCTGATACCAATCTGTCACACCCCGACCCGCAACGGAAAAAGGTGATCGGGGCATGATTGGGTTTTCATCAAAGCTTATGACATTTAATATAATGTTTCATATTTATTATTACAATTTTAAAGAAGATCATACAATCAAATCATACAAGTACAACATGTTCTATACATCTTTCTAGACTTCATTATTTTTCTTCTAAGGCATTTTCCTATGTGTTCCTTGCTTCATCCTGTCCACCTGTATCATGTGTAAAAATGGATTTTGGGTCAACAAAAAGTTGGCGAGTGAACCTTGTTAGAAAACATTTATTATTGATTTCTTGTTGTATTTAATATGGAAAATTGTGCAATAATCATATGTGAGCAAACGTAAATAAACATACAATAACAAACCACCTTGCATGAGTATATAACATGAATGATAATGTATATGTTGGCAACGTCACGTTCCGCTCATAGGTAATGGGGAACGGACGGCCTATGATGATGTATGTGCGATCAAGGCTCAATCAAACGGAGCCGATCGTATGTTGGCAACATCTCGTTCACGCTCATAGGTAATGGGGAACGGTTCACGCTCATAGGTAATGGGGAATGGCGGCCTATGATGATGTATGTACTGAAAATGATAAATTTAATCTAAACATTAACCACACTAACAGTTGATACATATTGAATACACATTTGATCATGGATATGATGGATGCACAAGTGTTTAAATGTAATAAATAATAAGACACATGATACACCCCCAAAATGTGATTAAAACGGGGAATTTGTAGAGATTCACTCACATTGGGTGCGTTTCTTGGATTGATGATGAATGCGCACGAATTCGGATTTAATCGGCAAGGGAACTAACCTAAATAATAACATAATAGTTCGATAAATAAATAAACTTTTATTTGCGATTAATATCTTTAATCAGTGTTCTTAGTGGGATTGTTAGGTTTATTTTTGTGAGTTCAAGGAAGTTTTCTAACTTTAAAAATATTATTTTTAAGTATTTTTGATTGATTTTTAAATAAAATAAATAAATAAAAGAAAATAAATATTTTTGACCTTTTTGACCAGTTGACCGTTGACCAGTTGACCGTTGACTTTGACTGTACGAACCAGTTCGGACTTTGTGTTTGTTTGCGCTGAGTGAGGTTCGAACTCGTGACCTCTCGTATACGTGCACGCAACTCTACAAAGTGAGCTACGTGTCTAACCCGAAATATTTTTGTTTTTAATTATATATATATACAAATTAGATTAATTCATTTCTGTCCTTAACTAAAAACTTGATAATAGCCAGAACCGGTGCGGGAGCCTGGATTCGAACCCGCGACGTGCTTAATGTTTTTGCACACAGTCCACCACTGGACTGTGTGTCTACCCTGGTTATTATTCCGGTTTTTATTATACTTATACACTTATTACATGTTTCAGGATTTGGCTTTTATATAAAAAGGGTATATTATTTCAGTGGATCGGAACACAAACAGAACTCGAACCCGGGACGTATGCTTTATAATCGCACACAGTCCACCGCTGGACTGTGTGTCTAACCTGGTTAAAATACTTGTTTTTATTAATCTTATATACTAACTAAAAAGTTCCGTATTTGGGTTTTATAAAAAGGGTTTGAATATTGTGACGAATCGGAACAAGGACAGACTCGAACTCGGTATCTCTATGTTTCAAATGCACACAGTCCACCGCTGGACTGTGTATCTAACCCGAGTTATAACCTGATTTATATTAAATATATACACAACCTTAACTTCATCTTTTTGTTAAAACAACCCAGAACTCTCCACCCGACTGTTTCGATTCATGAATCAATTCCTTTAGTAAATTTTAAATAATCTATACATGGGATTAATAAAAATGAAAGGGATTAGGTGAAAGATATACCGAACAGGGATCCCCTGTTTCTCCGGCGAGATTCCGATGACAGCAGGTTATTCCGGCGATGTGTAACTGGCGGCAGAGGATCTTCAGGAAATTTGAGGTGAGTGTGGGTGACTTCTGTCCGAGCTCTAGATGTCCTTTTTAGAGTAAGCAGAAGGGATAAAATGGATTCGGTTTTCCGGCGACTAGCAGAGAATTCCGGCGAATACAGATAAATCCCGGCGACTTGCGGAGACTGCTACAGAGTGTTTTAGCGAGAGTTTAAGAGAGAGTTTGAGAGATTGAACAGGTTGGATTGAGGAGTTTAGCCCTATATTTATAGGTGATGTGATCCACCACGATTTCGGTTTTTCCGGTGAGATTTTCTGGTGACTACCAAGCAATTCCAGCAGTAGTGTGTTTGAACAGAAAGCTCTAGATGTTTCAGTATTTGCAGATCAAATGATTTGTAATCGGTTTCATCTTTTAATGTTTTCGATTTCATTCATTTTTTCTTAAATGTTTTCGGTTATGAAATACTGATTTTCTTTGATTCAGGGTATAACTAATAACTGAAATCGAATTAAACATGATTCAGTAACTGATGCGCGTTTTACTTCTTTTGAAATCGTAACCGCTAAATCTTTGGGCGGTTTTCTTTTTGAGACTTCCCTTAATTGAAATGCGTATACATATATTAATGGATCCTGAAATAAACCGAATGAGGCTTGGCAGCCGAACGTTTTATGTGTGTGTGATGGAGGCGGGTGACCCGGGTTCGAAACCCGGCGTCTCCTTATATTTTTTATTCATTATTTATTACAAATTTTCAATTATAGATTTTAAGTTCTAAAATGTTTATTAATTATGTATCGTTTAAAGTTAAAATAAACAATATATACGCAACGAATTTTTATAACTGATTATTCGGTTTAATAAATGAAGCGGGTTTGGATAACCCGGTTTTTTACGGATGTTACAGTAACTACCAAAAACGTTAAGTTGACGCTATGCGTCACCTACATGGCAAGACAGAGTCGTGAATGAATTGACGACTCTGGGAATACATATTAGTAAACATATGACTTATACGGTGTGCCAGAGGTGTGCCACAGTCCTGAGGAAATTAGATACACCATACCCATTCCACAGCTTCGGTTAGAAATAAAACCGTAGCTGCGTGTAAACCCTAATTAGGGGGAAACTTAGATGCTTTATAAGACGATACTGATTAGGTCTCGGATGAATCCGAGAGCACGTTATGATAGACATAAGAGTCACAGGGGCCAAAGGTGCGAAGTTGGTATCCCATTCCGTTGCAAACATGTTAAACGGGGGATTTCCGTTTAACAGCGCATTAAATGTTTGACAATGATTATTAAACGAACGATAGGGCCGTTCCGGATTCTGAGTGCACGAAACATCTTAGTTACGAGTGATAGACTATAATCTAAGATTTGAAGACATTCGGAGAATGGGCACGTAAACGAGGAATTTCCCGGTTAGGGAAAGCCCTCGTTTTGACAGCAATGAAAGACAACCAAACATGCAACAAATGGTCAATCAAACCTAAAGACACTTAAACTACCCTAATAAAAGGCCATTATGATTAAAATGTAACCGTGTTCGGGTTTCGAGACGGTTATGCACGGTTTTTAAAACCGAGTCTTTTAACACTAAAAACGCGAAAAAGGAGCCCGTTTGGCAAATCGGGGACGTGTGTGGGACCCGAAAACTAAACTAAACACGAGAACGAAGATAAACATAATCTTTTCATGCGAAAAACGAAGCACGACAAAGCAGGGGTGGGGTAGGGGTACCCTACCTTGCGAGCGCCCCCTTATATATATATATATATATATTTTATATATTTTTTTATTTTTTTAATTATTTTCTTCATTTTCACCTCAAAAATCTGCCATAACCTTCAAGAACTCAGCTGATCTTTAACCAATTTAAGCAAAATCAAAGGTATTATTCAAGTTTCATATGATTTTGATGAAGAATTCTTGTATAAACATGATTTAGACTATGAAAACTCTTTTTAATCCATGTTAATGCATGGTTTAAGCATGGTTCTTGGCTGAATAAGATCACCTCAGGGATTCCCTGATGTTATATAATAGCCAAGATCACAAAACTTCGGCTTTTGATACCCTAATCAACTCCTAATCGACCAAAAGCGAATAGCAAAGTGATTAACCGAAAAACAATGAAACAAGGCTTGATTGACATGAATTATGGCATGTTTGGATTGTGCTTGATGTGTAGGTACTGAATATAGCACCCACACACTTCTGGACTCGAGAAAAACACACGGAAACAGAGCTTGCGCTAGGTGTAACACCCGAAACCTTTAACTAGCATAGGCAGAATATTGTCTCAACTATAACTTGGTCCGTGATGCTTGGATTAAGCTGAAAATTGGTGCGTTGATGTACGGTAGTGACAGGAATGTCCAAATAAAATATTAGAATTTTTGGAATTTTCTAAGATTTTTGGTGAATTTTTGACTGTTTTACAGAAAGAAATTTGGGAAAAATAACAAACGGAGTCTATAAATCACCAAAATTTACATGAAAACCAAGAAACATATAGGGAATGTTTTGGGAAGTTTGGTAGTCCATTGGTTGATATTTGATTAGGATTAAAAATCCGCGTTTCTAAGAGTTTTCGATAGACGGAAACGCACCAAAACGAATACGGAAAAAACCTAAATTTTTGCAGGGAGTTCCTGGACATATAAGAAGCTTTCTGGAATATTTTGTGAATTTTTAGATATAAATGTCAATTATCGGTTAAGTACTGTTTTACAAATAATTTATTTGAGTTAAAATGGCTAAATAAATTTCTGAATTATTTTTCTCATAATCTATATATTTTTACTGAATTGTATAGAAATTTCCGGATTTTTATCAAACTTGTGTATTAAAGGGGAATTTATGGAGTTAAAAACACTTTATTTTAAACTAGTTTCGGCAGTTTACCGTGTAACGAACCTGCCGGAACCGGGAATAGACCGAACCCAACATTTACTATAGTTGGAACACCGGGAGTATTCCAAGAGATTCCAAGATCGTTTGGAAACTAGGGGTGTGTCCCATGCCAGTTCGGGAGAATCCCCGACGGTGAAAATGGAAATTCAATTTTGGCCAACCTAGACTCCCCAAACACCCAAACTCTCTTAACAAAAAGTTAATCTTTCTTAAATGACAACATGTTGACACTATTGGTATTCCCATACCATTATCCGAACGTGTCAAACAACTGACTTTGGCTGACACGCGAACCGGTGCCTGGAAGCCAAACTAAAAACTGATACTACCTTGACATCCATCACCATACTAGTGTCCTATAGGTTCAATCCAGGGTGAAAACTCATAACCGGATCCAAGTTATAACGATTACCAACTTAGATGTTGATTTGTGTCCCTACTTGCATGCGTGCTATTAAAGTTAATCCAGTTGAATAATCTGCTTGATACTACTACTCTCACTATGAGTTTCACTCCCCCATTTTTAAACTGTTTTACTGTTTCTAGGGTGAATTTCATGTTACAAACTGTGTTAATTGCACCAACTTGTGATGATGTGAATTACCTAACACACGAACTATCCCCACTACAAGTGATTAACGTAAGCTGTGGGCAGTGGATAGTACTATTGGTCTGACAAACCCAATTGTTGCGTCGGACTGTGTGTCGGCAACCAGGCAACTACACGCGTCCTAAACTCTGTTATGTGACACGACCCGGTGCGATGAGGTGTCTGTTGTGACACGGTACTATTATAACAGTCAAGGTTTCACTTGTGCACTCGTGTAATTCCATCTGTGATCTGTGACACGTGCAATTAAACTTCTTAAAGCATTTTGCTATGAAACAACCAAACAGTGAAACTCGCCAACTCTTTGTAGTTGATGTTTTCCAAATTGTAACATGTTTTTCAGGTAACTTGAGACGGGTGTGATCCGTGCGTGTTGTACAAGACGTGTTTATAGCTGAATACTGATATAGACGCATGCGGCTTAGGTGTGGTTCGTGGGAACACGCAGTTGTAACATACATGTAGTATGTAAACATCATTTGGTAATGAATAAAATGTAGTGTCTTTATAAACAATGTGCTTCTACCAGAGGTGTCTGTTGCATCCCGCGTTTTTCTTCCGCTGCATATCGGAGTATGACATTATTTCTCACCACCCCCATGGGATTCAGTTGAGAAATGTGAAATCGATAGTGATCGAGAAGGTTTACAAAAAAAAACTTGGTAACTTGCTGACGAAATTTTCCATCAGCAAAGAAATCCCAAAAAAGGGTGATATAACCGGCCGGCGCCTAGGCCGCCGTTTGACCTTCTTTGGGGTATTGAGCACCCCACGACGGTGAGAACTTAAAACTTGACACAACCCTGTCAAACGTATCCTCTGACCACTCTAACGGCGGCAAGACCGGAGGAACCCCTTCTGTTGGAATCTCAGATTTATCGACAGTCGCCTAGTTTATCGGAAAATCAAGAACATGGCAAAAAAGAATATCAATCTAAGAGGAGAAATTTTGAACAAGTGTTTGAAGACGAAATGACAATTGAGCTTATATACCCATCGCATTTAATGCAATAGGGAATCGTGCAACCCTTTTCGTCGGAACACAAAACCCTAGACGATAAGTGGGCGAATGGTATAGAAAACAAGGGCTCACGCGCGCATGACAGTCACGGCCGCCATAAGCCAATTAATGCAAGACGTCTTACACTGTGACAGCCTGTCAAATAGCCGTCAGACGTCATCAGTACACAGTATCTCTCACCAACTTGCACCAACTCGGCTGCCATTTGTCAGCTTTTGATATTCAAAATTCAAAATGAAGCCTTATCCATAAGCAGGAAGTATCTTCATCATGAAGTTTTCACTACCCTGCGCTAAAAGCCTGTGTAAATAATCTTGGCAACAAAGCGCACACTCAGTTTTATAGTCCAGAGCACCACCTACTTACCATTGGTGCATAGGAGCAAACCTGGACTGGGGGACTTGAAGGGGTATGGTCCCAGAAACCTTGCGCCGACGCAAGAGGCCATACCACCAAAATAATACAATTCAAAAATCAGGACCTTGCGCCTGCCGCGCAACGGTATGATAATCATAAAATACAGTTTTTATCATTCGCGTGTACCAAAAGGAGCAAGAAGCAACATAACTTCATTTAACATCCTTGCGCCACGTCGTGCAAAGGATCAGTTAAGCTTGAGTTAAGAAGATTGCAAATCCTTAAGTCTAGTACACAGACATGCCCGCGCAATGATAAAGTAAGATCTGAAAGGAATCTTTTCTGTTATAACAAACTGAACACGTGGCAAATAATCAAGGCTCCACAGCTGTATGCCTTCTAGAAGCATTAAATGATCATCGTGCAGATCTCCATTCGGTTACAACCGAATGTGATGTGGCAACATCTGGTACGTCAATCGCTAGCACAATATCAGTGTCACTTATATGAAGATCTAGATCAAACCACTTTCCACGTGGCATCTCCCCAGCCATTGATCAAAATCACGATCCATATGCATGGATGGGAATGCAACTACTAACGACAAAGGAAGATTCCGTCATCTCTTCGTTGTATTTTGGCACCCAAAATATCAGCTATAAATAGAAGACTTGAGGTACAAGATATTCATCTACTCTCACTCAACTTTACTTACACTTGTACTTCTTTTCCGATCACTGTACTGATTCTCACGCCGGAGGGTGGTCATGGAGAGAACCTCCATTCTCCCCATGGCGAGGCTAATGGCGTTGTCTGTTTTGCAGAGATTCTCAGCGAAGCTCAGTTAATCAACGATCAAAGCAGGAGATTAACCTTTTATGCAGAAACCATGTCCTCAGATCTAAGTTGATTCCGGTCAATTAGATTTGGTGTTTCTTCATCGGAGGATTGGATAGAATGAATTTTTATAAATCAAATGAGTGTTGGAACTAATATGGTATGATTTAATAAACTTAACATTCTGATTTGTAAGTGATCCTAAGTGCTTTTGACCCATTATGACTCGTTAAGGTAGTTTACGCTACTTTAACGTGTCATTTGCGTAAACGCGTGATCGGATGGTTAAACATGTCCCATGATAAGTCTTAAATGCCCATACATGTTTGAAAATGTTATAACATCAGTTTATGCGTAAAAAATTTGGTTACATACGATTAAAATGGATTTATGCGCAAAAGGGCATTTTGGTCATTTCTAACATAAGAACTAATACTAACCAAACCTTATGACCATAAGGTACTTCAGTAGGTTATTCCCTATACAAATATGGTCACATAAATGGGCTTGATCGATTCTTAAGAATGACCAAACGAGTCAGATTCGAAAGTCAAAGCGATGGTCAAGACCGCTCGACTTACGACCCAAAATAAGCACTAAACTAGAAGTGATGAGTTTGACATGTTAAAACATGTGTAACTAAGTTATAAAAATGATTTAGTATCAAAACTTGGAGTTTTGATACCCGAAAATAGCTTCGTCGTAAAATGCACGTTATGCGCATCTTGGACCGAAACTTTGACTCGTCACTTCGACTAGTAAACGTGGTAATCAAAAGGTGCATTCGCTAGGGATTATAACCTTCCTGATTACGATCACGTTGCAAAGTTCAATTGAACCTTAACTTCACCAATTATGGTCAGAACCGAAAGTTAAAGAGAAAGTCAACTGTTTGACTTTTAGCTTAAAATAAGCTAAAATTTTGAATGAGACTAGTTAAGAACACTTACTTGTGTTCTAGGAAGGCAAGAATGCTTAGTAGGAGGCCTCCAAAGGGAAGCAAACTCCAATTAGAGCAAATAGGTGAAGAAGAAGGAAATGAGCAAGTTGGAAGTGAGAATTTCATGGCTATTTATAGTTGTTTGGAAGCCATAAGATCATCACAAGTGTCCAATGAGGTGTCATAATCTTAGGAGGGTGTTAACACATGTCAAATAGAGCTTAGAAGCTGGCAATACCGAATTCTTGGAGACCAAGGCTTCAAACAAGAAGCTACCAAGTTGCTGCCTTGAATCTGCTGCGCTGGGGAGTCCTTACGAACCATATGGACCAAGTGCTTACGGTCCGTAAGCCCTTGAGCTAGCACAAAGTTTGAAAAGTTGATAGTTTTGGCCCCTGTACTTGTTTCGTCGCGTCTTGTCACTTTTAACCCCTTTTGACCTAATTTTTAGGCTCTATAAACATTTTAAGGCATTTGTAGCTTTGATTTTGCCTGAAATTGTCATGGATGTTGGTTCGTTCGGTTGTACGGTTACACGTTTCGCATAATTACGTAAAAAGCTTCAATGAACACGAAAATGACCGAAATTGCGCAACGATTGAAATTTTGCATTCTTACCAATAAAATACAAGATTTTTTTGAATAAAAATGTCCTGAATTGTATAATGATTGACAAATATACATTCTTGCGAATAAAACATAAGATTTTATTGGTTACGAAAATGTTTGGAATTGTACAATGGTTGAAAAGGCACAAATGTCACAAAACTCGAAATGGTGAACGATGGTGATCCACTGGTGTGAGAAGGTTATGATGACGGAGGTTAACGGTGATGATGAGAAGTTGGTTCATGGTTGGAGGCGGTGGTCGTCGGACTGAGGAGGTACGGTGGTGAAGAACGATGTGGTTGATTGATGATTGGATGTGGTGGCTAATGGTGACGTGAAAGAGGTTGACGGAGAGGAGTGGAATGGAGATAATGTTTCGGCTGATTTTTCGAAGATTATTCGAAGAGTTGTTTCGGATATGATGAATGTATTTACCGATGGATGTGGTGGTCGATGATGATGAAAAGAGCCGATGATGGATTGAGGTTGACGGTTGAAGATGATGACGATGAACGTGATGTTTGTAGGTTTTATGAATAATGATGAACGATGTTGTATGTTTGACGTGTGGCGGAGAGTATAATGGAGTTGGAAAAAGGATGTTGCAGGTGTGATCAGAGATCTTAGGTGACGAGGTGGTGGTTGTTTTCGAGGAATCGAAATGCTGTGAAGATGATGAATAATGGTGTCGAAGCTCGATGGTAGCCGGAGGTGTGTGGGAGAATACGGGGATGCTTGTTCCGAAAACATTCTATCTTAGAAAGTTTTATTCAAAATGATTCAAATTATTTCGAATGATGATGACTGCAACTTTGACACTGTTTTAGATTATTTTGAAAAAAATTCAAGATCTGTAATTTTTTATATAATTTTTTTGAAACCTTTTTAAATTATAAGATTTTAAAAATGATTTTTAGGAAACAATTGTTCCGAGAAGTTTGGAATTTGAAATCAAAATATTTTCAAAAATTAAAAGATTATGCTCTAATCTTTTAACAATATTTCAAAGGATCAAAACACCAAAATATAACACTTTTACACCAAAAAGTTGAACACTATGAAGAACGCGAAGAACACAATGAATGTTCTTGATGTTTTCAACTAAATTTCAAAATTCTTGAATATTTGATATCAAAACGAGCCTAGAAAAGGTTCTAAAGGGTCTGATACCACTTGTAAGTCCCAAATACTTGGATCTTTCAATGATATGAAACAATCACCAAGGATGGGCGGAATCCAAACTTGGTGAGATTTAAGAAAACTGAATAACGAGAAACACAAAGAACAATACGAATCACCTTTAAACTTGCACACGATTCTATTACTCAAAAGCAAAACCGTCTGGTACAAGTTTCTAACACCTCTCTATCATTCTCTATTCTAGGGTTTCTTCTCTAAAGTATTTAACCTAATTTATGAGACATAAATCAGTTTATATATACCCTAGACAAGCCCACTTCCTTACATGGGCTCCCCTTGGACTTGCCTAGCATGCATGGCCTTAGGCAAGGCCCAAATGACCTATTAAAGGTCCAATACCTAATATAACTTACCCGGTTAAGCCCAGTTCGCTACCATTGCCCGTTGCGTATGTTTGATGCATCAGTCTCACAATTCTTGGGCCTAACAATTTAAGCTCTTTTAATCCTAAAAATCAAAAGTATACAAAGAAACGCACTTTTTCCAACATTAATACTAAAAAGGGTTGATTTTATATCATATTTGATATAATTATATATTTCATTTGGCGCCTATCAGAAACCGTAGGAGTACTGTCGAGGATGGTTGGGGTCGTCTTCGATGGCGAGTACTTGGTCTGGATCATTTGTGTAAGGCACCAAACCGGGCACCTTACTGTCGGGTCACATCATAGTGCACTCTTTAAAAATAAGACTTTACTCGAAATACGCAACGGAAAATTTTCAATTAAAAAACGATACATAATTTATTTAAACACAAAATGTTATTTAGTCACTAACAACCAAATGCCTTCCACCCTATGACGAGTAATCCCATCCGCTAGCCAAGAGCAACACTGAATCAAATGACACACCTGCAAAACAATCTAACATACATGCAAAAGTCAGCTACGTTGAGTGAGTTCTAACAGTTTAAGTTAAAGCATTTATAAAACCTCGTAAACACTTTATTTCAAAACCAAAACACCATCGTTATAAAACCACCAACACTTATTAAAATATGTCAACATCGTTATAAAGTTCAATGGTCCAACCCGTCACCCATAACGACCCAAACTTCACCCATAAGCTAGGTCCAATCATCCTACAAGTAATCCTTTCCGTTGTGGATAAGATTACTTCAACACCAAAAGACAACCCTCAAAGCATTTTAACTCATAGGCCAGTTAGCCATACTGACCCGTATCTAGGACATTACAATTGATGGCCTAAACTCAAATGTAACTTAACCTCATCCAGCAACTACTCAATTTAACAGCATTCGACAACTACATAATGGAACATCATTCGTCACCCGCATCATTTATCATCATTCATCAACTACACAAATAATCACTTACCCACTATTTAACTAGCGCGAAACACATAAGCACATAAGGTGGAACCTAACACATAATCAGGTCAATTCACTAAGAAGTGACCATAGCTCGTCTCATATTGCCGCATGTAACCCCCCTCTTTGGGTCAGGTTACTAAACTGCAGCCATCATCGTCTCCTGCATAAACCGTCATTGCCACTAGGGCTAAGACATTGTCACAAATCGTGACCATTAACTAAGCACCGCAAGGGTGCTTCTCGTGACCTGAAGCCACCCCGAATGCAACGCCGCCATCACATATAACCCGCATCTCGTGACCTGACGCCACCCGAAGGTAACGCCGCCATCACAAATAATCCGCATCTCGTGACCTGACGCCATGTCACACCCCGACCCGCAGCGGAATAAAAGTCGGGGCATAATTGGGTTATCACCAAAGCTCATGATGTTTACTAAGATGTTTCATATTTATTAAATTCAAATTACAACTTAAATATCCAAAACAAAATTCATACAATTACAAGTAAATGAAACTATATAATTATTCCAAAGCTTAAACTTGTTTATTCTTCTAGGCCTTCCTATGTGTTTCTTGTCTCAGCTGGATCACCTGTATCATGTGTAAAACGGGGGAGGTTTTGGGTCAACAAAAGTTGGCGAGTGAACCTTGATAAAAACTTTGTTACTAATTTCTTGTTTTATTTAATAAGGAAAATTTGTGCAATAATCACATGTGAGCAAACATATATAGATAAACAAACACAAACCACTTTGGATGAGTATATGATATGAATGATGATGTATGTGAGATCAAGGCTCAATCAAATGGAGCCGATCTAATGAGGCACCTGATGCTAACCCGTCTCCCACGGGGAACTGATGGGCCTAATGAAATGCGTGCACTGAAAATGATAAATCCAATCTACATATAATTCACACAACAATTGATACACATTTGATCACGGATATGATGTATGCAAAAGTGTTTAAATAAAATAAAAGGATTATACGACACATGATACACCCCAAAACATGATTAAAACGGGGAATTGGTAGAGATTCACTCACAATGGGTGCGTTCTTTGATGACGATGAAGGCGCACGAATTTATGATTCAATCGATGAGGGAAGAACTAACCTAGATAATAACAAAATGATTCAATAAATAAATAAATTTTATTTGAGATTAATATTTTTAATTAGTGCTCTTAAATGAGATTTTTAGATTTATTTTTGTGAGTTTTAAGGAAATTTTCTAACTTTAAAAATCTTATTTTTAAGTATTTTTAAATGATTTTTCAATTAAATAAATAAATAAAAAGAAATACAAAAAAAGTTGACTTTTGACCGTTGACCGTTGACCGGGTCTGACCGGTCAGACTGTGTTTTCTATGCGCTGAGTGAGGTTCGAACTCGGGACCTCTCGTATACGTGCACGCAGCTCTACCAACTGAGCTACGTGTCTAACCCGAAATATTCTCTGTTTTAATTATATATATATACTAAGTAACCTTAAACTTATTTGGTTTTTATTAAAAATGATTTATATGGCCGAACCGGTTGCAGAGACCCGGAGTCGAACTCGGGTCCTTTGGTTCGAGTGCGCACAGCCCAACCAGTTGGGCTGTGTGTCTAATTTGCTTAACTACTGAATTATATTCCTCTTAAAAACATTTTGTGACTTGATCTGATTAAGTTCTAAAAATGTTGGTTTTATTTCTGAAAGTCGGTAACTTGTGCGATTCGAACTCAGGACGTGCATATTGTATTTGCACACAGTCCACCGCTGGACTGTGTGTCTAACCCGTTTGAATATCCGGTTTTAATTATATTAATACATATATTCGACTTAATCTTCTTCGTTTACAAGAACACAGAACAGTGAAATCCGACTGTTCTGTTAATCGACCATAATTTATACTTGATTGAAATGGAGGAAAAGATTAAGTGATATGGTATACCGGAACAGAGAGTTTGCTTCAGATTTCCGGCAGGATTCCGTCAGCTCTGATTTGCGATTTCTGGCTAAGTGAACTGTTCAACAGTTTCGATTATTGGTTTGAACAATTAAATTATGAATCAAGAGGTAGCAAGAAGGTTTAGACAATTATACCGTCTGATGAACGAATGCGGTTTTCTGATCAGGGATTCCGACGATATTCCGGCGAAATTGGAAATCTCCGGCGACGAGCTTTTGAAGAAATGAAACTTCGAAAAAGTGTGCGGTTCTGAGCGAAAGGGTTACCAGTTGATTGAGTGGGTATTTGTAGTGGAAACAGGCCAATTGATTCAATTTAGAAACCATGATTTCGTGGTCAAGTTTTCAATCTTCAAAGGTAACGGTCTTGACTGAAATTGATGGTTAGACATCGGTTATAACTGATGTCGAAGTCGGTTATCGCGTTTTAGTCAAAAGGAAAAGGCAACATTAGCGGAGTTTTGATTTTACTCCGGCGATTCCGCGTTTTGAGTGCGTCTTGAATTTCCGGTTTTGAATTCGGGTTTACTTTAAGTATTATTTGTTTCAGTATTGTCACAAAGAAAGTGTGTGGCGGAGTGGTGTGTTGTGTGTTTGTGCTTGCGGGTGACCCGGGTTCGAAACCCGGCGTCTCCATTTTATTTTTTATTCACTATTTATTATTATTATAAATTATAGTTTTTAAATTCTAAAGTATTTATTAATTATGTATTGTTTAAAATTAATCTGAATAATAAATACGCAACGAAACTTATAACTGATTATTGATTAATAAACGAAGCGGGTTTGGAAACCCGTTTTTCGACGAATGTTACAGTATCCCTACTTTTAGAAATTTCGTCCCGAAATTTAAGTAGTAGTGGTAACAGGAAAAAGATGCGGGTATTTTTCGCGCATTGAGTCTTCACGTTCCCAAGTAAACTCGGGTCCTCGTTTTGACTCCCAACGTACCCTGACAATTGGAATACGACTTCGTCTTAAATGCTTCTCTCCGAAGTCCATGATTTCTATCGGTCTTTCAACGAAGTGCATCGATTCATCGACTTGAATGTCTTCTAGAGGAATATGGAGGTTTTCATCGGCGAGGTACTTTTTCAAGTTTGATACATGAAATGTGGGATGAATTCTGTTGAGCTCTTCTGGTAGGTCAAGCTTGTATGCTACAGGACCTACCCTTTCGAGTATCTTGAAAGGTCCTACATAGCGTGGTGCTAGCTTGCCCTTCTGGCCAAAACGAACCACTCCCTTCCACGGTGATACTTTTAAAAGTACTTGATCACCAATGTCAAACTCCAAGGGCTTTCGTCGTTTGTCTGCATAACTCTTTTGACGACTTTGAGCCACTAGAAGATTGTTTCGAATTTGAATGACCTTGTCGGTTGTTTCTTGGATTAATTCTGGACCGGTGATTTGTGATTCCCCAATTTCGTGCCAACATACTGGAGATCGGCACTTACGACCATATAAAGCTTCGAAAGGAGCCATGCCGATACTTGAATGATAGCTATTGTTGTACGAAAATTCAACTAATGGTAGATGAGCGTCCCAGCTCCCTTTGAAGTCTATGACACATGCTCGCAGCATGTCTTCAAGGGTTTGGATGGTGCGTTCAGATTGGCCATCAGTTTGAGGATGAAAAGCGGTACTAAGGTCTAATCGTGTACCCAAAGCGGTTTGTACGGCTTGCCATGTTCGTGAAGTGAAACGACCATCACAGTCTGAAATGATGCTTAATGGTACACCATGACGGCTTACGATCTCGCTGATGTAGATACGAGCTAACTTCTCGTTCTTGAAGTCCTCGCGAATCGGAATGAAGTGAGATGACTTTGTAAGACGATCGATTATACCCATATGGTGTCATACCCACTGGAGGTGCGAGGTAACTCGGTAATGAAATCAATGGTTATGTTTTCCCACTTCCATAAAGGTATTTCGGGTTGGACTAGAATTCCTGAAGGTCTTTGATGTTCAGCTTTTACTTTGGAACAGGTAAGGCACTTGGAAACAAAAACAGCGATATCCTTTTTCATGCCAGGCCACCAGTAGGTGTATCGTAGGTATTGATACATCTTGTCGGCTCCTGGGTGTACAGAGTATCGTGTTTTGTGTGCTTCATTCATGAGGAAATCACGAAGGTTATCGCGATCAGGAATCCATATGCGATTTAAATAGGATAGAATACCGTCGGATTTGGTTTCAATTTTGAGTTCAGCTCCACATGACAGCTCATCGCGTACGTCATTTTCTGTTACAGAAACATGTTGAGCTGCCCGGATTCGATCTTTGATGTCGGTTATGATTTGCGAACATAGAAGACGGATGGAGTTCGCATAACCTTTTCGACTGAGCGCATCAGCCACCACGTTTGCCTTGCAAGGATGATACCGAATTTCACAGTCGTAGTCATTGAGAAGTTCGACCTATCTTCGTTGCCTCATATTCAACTCCTTTTGGTTGAAGATATGTTGGAGACTTTTGTGGTCAGTGTATATTTCACACTTGGTACCGTAGAGGTAATGTCTCCATATCTTGAGAGCGAACACAACGGCTCCAAGTTCCAGGTCGTGGGTGGTGTAATTCTTCTCATGAACCTTGAGTTGCCTAGAAGCATAGGCTATCACTTTTCCCCTTTGCATCAATACACAGCCTAGTCCTTGCCCTGATGCGTCGCAATATACTACAAAGTCATCGCAACCTTCAGGGAGTGTGAGGATAGGTGCGTCACAAAGTTTTTGCTTTAGAGTTTGGAAGGCCTCTTCTTGCTTAGGTCCCCATATGAAAGGTTTTCCTTTATGAGTCAAGGCCGTGAGTGGGACAGCAATACGAGAAAAATTGGCAATGAAGCATCGATAGTAACTGCCTTGATTTTTGAAGGATCAACATGAATTCCCTTGTCATTGATGACATGTCCAAGGAATTGTACTTCTCATAACCAGAATTCGCATTTTGAGAACTTAGCGTAGAACTTTTCAGTCCTTAAAAGTGTAAGGATGAGTCGAAGGTGTCGCTCATGATCGGATTTAGACTTGGAGTAGATAAGGATATCGTCGATGAAGACTATGACGAAACGGCCGAGGTAGGGTTTGCATACCCTATTCATTAGATCCATGAAGACAGCGGGGGCGTTGGTTAAACCGAATGGCATGACCATGAATTCGTAATGACCATAACGAGTCTGGAAGGCGGTCTTTGGGATATCTTCTTCATGCACTCTGAGCTGATGATAACCAGAACAAAGGTCGATTTTTGAAAAGCAGGTGGCGCCTTGAAGTTGGTCTAGGAGGTCATCGATGCGAGTTAGTGGATAGCGATTCTTAACCGTTAACTTGTTGAGTTCTTTATAGTCGATGCACATGCGAAACGTTCCATCTTTCTTCTTCACAAAAAGAACAGGTGCACCCCAAGGCGATGAGCTAGGACGTATGAATCCTTTGTTAGTCAGCTCTTGCAGTTGACTGGCCAGCTCTTGCATTTCGGATGGGGCTAACCTATAAGGAGATTTTGCGACTGGTGTAGCGCCAGGTACAAGATCGATGCGGAATTCGACTTCGCTCACAGGAGGGAGTCCTGAAATGTCGTCGGGAAAGACTTGTGGGAATTCTTTCACAACTGGGATATCTTCGAGTTTCTTCTCCTTGTTTCCCTTTTTGACGACGTGAGTTAGGAATGCGACATAATTCTTGCGGAGATATCTTCGGGCTTGAAGGCAGGACATTAATTTTGAGTCCTTTCGAAGGGGTTTCCCCAAAAATACGTAGGGTCTGACTGTCTACAAGAGGAATGCGAATGAACTTTTCGCGGCATATTACTTCAGTGTGATGCTGGCTGAGCCAGTCCATACCGATTCTAACATCGAAACTTCCCAACTTCATAGGAATGAGGTCAACTGGAAAATCGTGATCGTTTAGAGTGAGGGTACAATTGCGTATAATAGAATTTAATGAAACGGTTTTTTCCGTCAGCAACTTCCACCGTTAGAGATTCCATGAGATTAACACGAGTTTGGTTGAGGATAGGTTCGAATTCTAAGGACACAAAACTCTTATCCGCGCCAGTATCGAATAACATGGATGCATAACTACCATTGATGAGAAACGTACCGTTGACCACGTTGTTGTCAGCCCTAGCTTGGTTGGCATTGATGTTGAAAGCTTTTCCTCTGGCAGGTGGAGGAGCTTGGTTAGCTTGGTTTACTGGGTTTGCTTGGGCTTGAGCATGGATGATGTTCACTAAGCGTGGACAAGTGTTTCTGAAGTGGTTTGGGTCCCCACAGTTGTAACAAGCTCGCATGGGTTGCATCATGGGGTAGTTGGGTTGGTAGTAAGGTTGAGCTATGTGTTGCATGGGTGGTAGAAGTAAGGGTTGTTGGGCTTGACCCACTGTCTGATTTTGGGTTTGGTTGTGGTTGACTGCGGTTCATTCGTTGAAGAATACGGCAGGTTTGGATGGTGTGACCTGCACGGCCACAGCTTGTGCAATGTTGGCAAAGAGTTTCGGGAGGGTGATGGTATTGACAACGGTTGCATTTTGGGTGTGGGCCGGTGTATGGCTTTTTAAATGGTGCAGCTGAGGAAGCGATTTGGGTGATTGGTGCAGCAGTGATAGGAGGGTTGGTTTGAGTGACAGCAAAATTCTTGCTGTTTCGTTTCCTCTTACCAGCAAACTTTGAGGAGGAGACTGGGTGGTTTGGAGTTGGGGTCTCAATGGGTGTTTTCTTCTTCTCATCTTTGAATTTGCCGTTTCGGATGCGATTCTCAGTGAGTTCTGTAGCTAATTCCATCGCGGCTTCAAGTGTTGCAGGCGAAGTGCTTAAAACCGAATCTTGGATTTTCGAGGGGAGGCATCGAATGTAGTGTTCGACTAAGCGATTGTAACATTTGCGTAAAACGGGTTTCAAAAACCGCACCGTTTGAGAATCAAGTAGTTAATAGGATTTCGTTGAGCATTTATTAAATTTTATTATTTAAACTTTATAATTATTGAATGACAAATAAATTATAACCAATAAAATAATTAAAACTTAAATAATATAAAGAAAAATAAAATATAAATAAATAAAAGGGGCTGCCGGGTTTCGAACCCGGGTCCCCAACAAACCCACACACACCACAACACCGCTGCATCACCCACTCTACATTGTAATTAACCTATTCGAATAATCCTTTGTATCTTACTTCGCATTCATCTTCTTGAAACAATTGTCGCCCAGTAACGACGCAACCAATCCAGAAATCAAGTTTCCATTTTGATGAAATTGACCGCGAAACTGACTCTCAATCAGGCACCTAGACTCAAACCGAGTCAAAACCGCAGTCAATTGATCTGCTAACATCTCGCCATAACCGTTTTTGACCGAAAACCTCTAAACCGAAACCCAATCCAAGCTATCTCCTTCAACTATAAATAGGGGTTTCTGGGAACTGTTTAGAATGCACACAACCCATCCGCAAACCTCCGTTCATCAGAATTCATCATCGGAATTGTCTGGTAGTCGCCAGAAAATATCACCGGAAAACCGAAATCGTGGTGGATCACATCACCTATAAATACCTTGCTAACCTCGTTTCCAAACTCATTCAAACCCTTCTCGGAATCCTCTGCTTATTCTCCCCAGCTCCGCTGACCTCAGAGCTTCATCTGCAAGTCGCCGGAGTTTTCTGCACAGTATCGGAATCCAACCGGAACTTCCATAACATTCTCCGATCGGTATGAATTCTTAATCTTTTCTGTCGGTTTTATTCGATTCATTTATCTAACCTAAAACAGTAGATCAGTGAAACCAAATGTTTAATAAATCTGTTTTTAGTTCTAAGTTAGTGAAGAAGATGAACATCGAGTCGTTTATAAATATAATTAAAATCAGTATTTCAAACGGGTTAGACACACAGTCCAGTGGTGGACGGTGTGCATTTCATACTATCAATACCGAGTTCGATCCTTGACACAACACCTATCCACAGTAATAAAACTTTTTTTTTTAAACCGGAACCATATTAACTCGCTGTAAGATGTTAAGTATAATAAAATTTCAATATATAACGGGTTAGACACCCAGCCCAGTTGGTTGGGCTGGGTGCAACACAACACTGGAAACGCGGGTTCGAGTACAGGCTCTCACACCGGTTCGACAGTTTAAATCCTTTTTAAAAATTGAATAATTTCTGAATAATCTAAATAGTATATAAATATAATTAAAATCAGAAATATTTCGGGTTAGACACGTAGCTCAGTTGGTAGAGCTGCGTGCACGTATACGAGAGGTCCCGAGTTCGAACCTCACTCAGCGCATATAAAAACACAGTCTGACCGGTCTACGGTCAAAAAGTCAACCTTTTTATTTATTTATTTAATTGGAAAATTATTTAAAGTACTTAAAAATAAGATTATTAAAGTTAGAAAATTTCCTTAAAATAACAAAAATAAATCTAACAATCCCATTAAGAGCACTAATTAAAAATGTTAATCTCAAATAAAATTTATTTATTTACCGAATCATTTCGTTATTATTTAGGTTAGTTTTTCCCTCGTCGGTTGAATCATAATATTCGTGCGCATTCATCGGCATCAAGGGACGCACCCACTGTGAGTGAATCCTTACAAATTCCCCTTTTTATTCATGTTTTGAGGTGTACCATGTGTCGCTTTAATTATTTCGTTCATTTAAACTTGTGCTATTACCATTATATGATCTAAACTTGTGATGTAAATATTTTTGGTTGTGATGTGTGTTTACATTTTGTCAAGTTGCGTGCAAATCATTCATTAGGCCCATCAGTTCCTTGTGGGAGACGAGTTGAACATTGCGTGCCTCATTAGATCGGCTCCGTTTGATTGAGCCTTGATCTCATTGTTCATCATTTGGTGTGTGTGCTTGTGCATTAATTGATATTATGTGTTTTGTGATTAAATTTACATTTACGTTTACTCATATGTGGTTATGCACCTTTTTATAACCAATATAACAAATTCGTTCAAATGTTTTCATAAGATTTACTCGCCAACTTATGTTGACCCAAAAACCCTATTTTTACACATGATACAGGTGATCCAGTTGAGAAAAGAAACACGTAGGATGGCCTAGAAGAATAAACAAGTTAATGCTTTGGAATGGACATTTCGTTTAGTCTTCCTTTGTAATTGTATGATTTTTGTTTAATGGATACTTTAGTTTGTAATTCGAATGAAAATGTATTTGAACAGGTTGTGCTTGTATGTTCATTGTAACTTCTTCTTTAAAGAGAAATAATAAATATGAAACTCTATAGTAAATGTCATGAGCTTTGATGATAACCCAATTATGCCCCGACTACCATTTCCGCTGCGGGTCGGGGTGTGACAGCGATACAAGGGGGTGAACAAATTAGGGATCATTTGGTTCAGCTCGAGAAATCGCTTATTATAGGAGGTGTGATCTCCTTCCTTTTGTTTCAGCGCGTGGAATTTATCTTCCAACTTTTTGATTTCGCTTCTTGGACAGAAGCGTCTGTCATGAGTTCCCTTAACTCTTCCCATGTTAAGGCCATGGCATCTTCAACTCCTCGTTTTCCCTTTTCTATGTTCCACCAGGTAAGGGCTACCCGGAACAGTCTTCCAGTTGCATAACGTACCTTGCGATCCTCGGGACAATCGCAATTGAGGAAAGTGTTTTCCATTTCTTCAAACCAGTGAAGGAGGGCGGTAACACCTTCGGTCCCTTCATATTTTGGGGGATCGCAAAATTTGAAGTGTTTGTGGGAGCACTTTTTGGAGGGAGGGTTGGCGACGCTCTGGTCTTCTTGATTGGGAGGGTTGATGGGATTTGCGGTGAGAGCTTGTTGAACTTGAATCACGATGTCAGGAAGCACTGCGGCCATTTGTTTAGCAATTTGTGTGGCCAAGCGTTCATTTGATCTTCCTGACTTTCTACCTCCACGTAGTTGCCTAGCCGACATCTACAGGAACATATATAGGAAGATTGTGAGTTTAAGAATTTTCTAGGTGTCATGTGTCATAAAAAGAATGAAAAATAACATAACTGACAATAATTCAACTACATCCATAGGATGTCTTGGGTTTGCTCATGTTTGGGCCTCCAATGTCCCCCATACCATCGCCTGTGTAGTCATGTGGGCCCCCATGACTATTGGGCTTGGTAGGATTCACATTGGTGTTGGCGGATTAACACTCATACCACCCGAATGAAAATCGTAAAATATGATTGTGAGATGTATGGTAGGAGGGTGTCCAGGTGTAGACACAATGACAACTCAAAGTGGGGTTAGCTCACACGACATTTGGTATAGCATGCTTTGGCCTAATAGGTCCTTCATACTCTCATCGTTAGTCCCCAGGTAGGCAAACTGGTCCTTTATTTTGGAGTTATACGAATGCCAAGCCTAGACAGGACGTTCCGACTACCGGTACTCGTACCCTTCCAGTTACTACATGCCCGTCATGAGAACTCACTTTGATGTGATTTGAAAAATACAAAAATCATTGCAAAAGTCATGGGAATCATGGGGTGTGTGCTCTCATGGATATGATATGTTATGACGATATGATTCATGATGAGCATTGCATACTAACACGTATTTGTGAGCATGCTTGCATAACATTGAGTGTGAAAATAAACATAAAGCATATAAACATCATGAATTTTGTATGTAACGCATAAACAATTTAAAATTTAATCAACTATAGTATAGACTCTAAGGGTCTAATAACCTATCCTATATCCCTATAGTCATAAGCTCTGATACCAATCTGTCACACCCCGACCCGCATCGGGATAAAAGTCGGGGCATAATTGGGTTATCACCAAAGCTCATGATGTTTACTAAGATGTTTCATATTTATTAAATTCAAACTACAACTTAAATATCCAAAACAAAATTCATACAATTACAAGTAAATGAAACTATATAATTATTCCAAAGCTTAAACTTGTTTATTCTTCTAGGCCTTCCTATGTGTTTCTTGTCTCAGCTGGATCACCTGTATCATGTGTAAAACGGGGGAGGTTTTAGGTCAACAAAAGTTGGCGAGTGAACCTTGATAAAAACATTGTTACTAATTTCTTGTTTTATTTAATAAGGAAAATTTGTGCAATAATCACATGTGAGCAAACATATATAGATAAACAAACACAAACCACTTTGGATGAATATATGATATGAATGATGATGTATGTGAGATCAAGGCTCCATCAAACGGAGCCGATCTAATGAGGCACCTGATGCTCAACCCGTCTCCCACGGGGAACTGATGGGCCTAATGAAATGCGTGCACTGAAAATGATAAATCCAATCTACATATAATTCACACAACAATTTATACACATTTGATACACATTTGATCACGGATATGATGTATGTACAAGTGTTTAAATAAAATAAAAGGATTATACGACACATGATACACCCCAAAACATGATTAATTCACATAAAGCACATGACTACACATACAAGGTTAAAAGCTTGTCAACTACCCGACAACTGCCACTTTCACGTTCCTGCTACCACTAAGGTTCGAAAACCATGATAGAATTAGCATTTAAAATTTATCACGACACAAGTTGTGTTTTTAATAGCGACACCTACCACGCACATACCTCTACGACCACGACATTATTAAATAGAACATAAACTATTAAAACCCGATTAATCACTACGTCGTATAAAAGAATGGTTTGTGGAAAAACGTTTATAAAACATTTTAATCGCAAAACTCGTTAATATATAAAACTCGCGACGCGTACGAAAACATACGAAAGCATGTATGCTAGCCCCGAAAATATTTAAGAACAAGGGGATTAGAACTCACCTTATCAAAGCGCTTGCAAGATCAAGTACTAGCAGATTGGAGGGCATCACTATCCAAGAAAAATCAACACCTGAAATGAGGTCGTCTAAATTACTAAAATTTCTTTAGATTCTATCATACGATCGTAAATTAACAACCCAACCTAATTAAATTCTACACATCTCATGTGAAGAATTGAGGTGTATGCATGTGTGCTTAATTAAATCAACACACATTCCCACATTTGAAAACCTCGTTTACTTTTAAGCAAAGAAGCACACATGCACCTCAACTTCCATTTCCATGCATACATAATCATCAAAACCATCGCTTTGTTATTCTTTTATTATGCACCTCAACTTCACAATCATCAATGGCCTCTCGCAAAAACCCCTTACTAAAACATGATATCCCATATCCCATTTTCACTTGCACCATGCTTTGTTTAAATGATCCAACTTACATATCGACCAAACAATTTTAACATTAACAATACTAAGTTACAAGTTGTGCATGGTACCTTGAACGTCTTAGGAATAAGCGCGAACCCGAGAGCACGGTGAAACCGACTCACACCTTCCTTTACTCGATAACTGAGATCTTTGGTTAGCACACCAATCCGCCACACCCGACTCCACCATTATCACTGTCACACCCTCCGTCACCACTGATGCGCACCACACACACTGGTGCTTTCACGTGGACCAAGTGTGTTTATTTGTCGTGGTCTTCAAAGGAGTACGTAGAACCGTTCCGCTCATCAAGTGTTAATCACAACACAAACCTCAAAGCTAGCATGATAGTTGAGTATGTAGAACCGTTCTACGCGTCATCAAACGTTAGTTTCACCGTCCAACTTCAAACCATCACCGGATTGAAACTAACCTGATAACGTAATCGTGTAGAGACCTAGAACTCTTGGAGGCTATCGGAAAAGTGAGTCATTGCAAGGTCATGCATTCGAATGAACAGAGGGGTGTTATCATGGTGTTGACGGCTTCTAGTGTTTTAAAGTGAGATGATAACTAAAAATTGATACCAAGATCCCTTAATTAGGTTGCACAAAAGTCTTGAAGTTATCATAATACGCAATGTCCCTCAAACTACGACATCATGCACTTTTATCACAACGTCTTGCAAGTACACATAATATTGTTAGCACCGGCCCCTTTAAATCCATTAATTCAAATCCATAGTGTCTAAAATTGTGCAATGTCTTGTGACGAGCACGTGTCACTATTTACTTGTTATTAAATGATATAGGACTAAAAAATTCAGGATGTTACAAGTCTACCCATCTTAAAGAGGATTCGTCCTCGAATCCCGTTGGTTGAAACCCAAACGTATCCACCACTTTACCTTTACGCGTCCACATCTCTACACGACATCCAATCACCATTAAAACATCATTCTCGTATCCATTTATAATCCAATTATCATACATTGTAGTCAAAGGAGTTTTTCTCCATTGTCCATTTTCAACTTCGCGATTCGTATTATTTACTTAAACATCCCTCACACATCTTTTCGCTTGATCCCATACTCGTTGGGCCTCCTTGTCTCGTGATTTACGTATATGCTAGCTTGTCACTATAGAACCTTCCTTACAGTGTTAACCTTCCTTATAAGATTCCACCAATAGAAACATTGTCTTGTCGTTGTCCATATCATCACTATCGGTATCTCCTATCTTGTCAATGATAAAATCGTCTATACCGTCAAATTTCGTAGCTATCATCAACTCGTCGACACCCCTACCATGTCCCACCAGTGACTTCAACAGTCAAACTGATATGATGGTCTTAGCTAAAAAATATTCCATGTTGCCTCAAAACCCGTTTAGTGTCCATCATAACTAAAAGTAGGGCATGTCGCATCCATAATCCACCTACAATCATCGAATCTCGTTAGTTGTCATAAACTCATGCATCACCTATCAAACGCCTACTAATGTATTGTACCGCTCATCCAGAACTGTTGATCTTCAGGTGCTTCTTCAAACCCACCTTAAGCCCACTAATGAAGATGCTCCATTTAACTCAGTTAGTGATCTACGGGAGCTAGTGTATAACCTCTCATATCTCTATTCCCATGGACACCATATCTACCATTGAAATCATCACCGTCGCACCCAAATACAAAGTTCGTTAGTTGCCCTCATCTTCTACTACTGAAACTCAACTTCTATTGTCTATCACAATAGTTTGTTGCTTCGTCCCAACACTAGCATCATTGACTTTCTAAGTTCCAAGAAAATGTGTCAATCAAATCTTCCACAAGAAGCTCTTCCATAAGTCGTCGTATCACCTCGTTATTGCGTGCTGAATCTCTAAGCATCATCATCCTTTCTTCACTATGATCTTGTCGGTCTCGTGTGCAAGCATAGACGTACCCCACATCGATTTCCAAAACTCGAATTAGGACCACACATCCTACCCCCAAAGTAACACGCAAAAACATCGCACAAAAGTACACCATTAAAAACATGAACAGGTGGACAACACCTTACGTCTTATCTCTATATGACCACATCACTGAGACACTCACTCATCAAGATTGGATAAGAATTTCTTATGTTCATCTTACCAATAGGGCATCAACAATTTAGACAGATAACAATACACAACACGCATGTCTTAAAGAAGACTATTCACAAAAGTATCACATACCTCTACAACACTCTAACAGCAAAATGCATAACACCTGCTAAGTGGTAGCCGCAACTACCGACCTCGTACATCCATCATTCTAGTTCTAAACCTGGGGAAGCACGTGTACCTCATTTGTGGTTTTTATCATTTGTCACCATTGTACCCATATAAGGGTTCACACGATCATACCTTCATGGGTCGTACCAATCATCTTACTAGACACCATACCAAGGCTAGACACATCTACACATTTTCTATAGGTTATGTTAAGGTAATCGTTCACATAACATCACTCTAAACCTTCAACCTGCACAAGGGTGCTCAAGACCACAAGTACAGACAACTCATGTGCTTTATCTATATTAATCGATTCACATAATTTCGCCAACAACCAATACATCCCGTCAAGGATTACGTTAACATGAAATCAAGTTGTTCAAAGTATAATCAAGTGACCACACATCACTTCACATATATCAACATCAACTGCAAACACAAACGTCATCAGTTAAATAACGAAATGCACGATGATAAGACAAAGAAACCTGGTGTAATGGCATAATGCCAACATCAACCAGTCACTAAACACCCACACAAGGTAGAACATTCGCATGATTCATTCCAGGTCATTATTCAGAACATGAGAAGTAACAATAGACCGCCAACAACGTTGATCAAGTGCTATCGGTTGTCCACGTCACTACAGACGTTCTAAACATTTCCTATCACGATCACGCTAGTGTTGTACCTTCCACGCAATGAAAACACACAACACAAATAACATTTTAATTACATAACACTACACATAAGACATAACTCTTGGCTCGCGGTTACTCGTGGTGGCATTCGTTACTTTGGTCCCATTATGTTTAAGTTTAGGTTTCCAGAATGCCTATTTCTCTTAAACCACTGCTCTGATACCAACTTGTAAGGCAACAAACCGGGCACCTTACTGTCGGGTCACATCACAGTGCACTCTTTAAAAATAAGACTTTACTCGAAATACGCAGCGGAAATTTTTCAATAAAAAACGATACATAATTTATTTAAACTCAAAATGTTATTTAGTCACTAACAACCGAATGCCTTCCACCCTATGACGAGTAATCCCATCCGCTAGCCAAGAGCAACACTGACTCAAATGACACACCTGCAAAATTATCTAACATACATGCAAAAGTCAGCTACGCTGAATGAGTTCTAACAGTTTAAGTTAAAACATTTAAAAAACCTCGTAAACACTTTATTTTAAAACCAAAACACCATCGTTATAAAACCACCAACACTTATTAAAATATGTCAACATCATTATAAAGTTCAATGTCCAACCCGTCACCCATAACGACCCAAACTTCACCCATAAGCTAGGTCCAATCATCCTACAAGTAATCCTTTCCGTTGTGGATAAGATTACTTCAACACCAAAGGACAACCCTCAAAGCATCTTAATTCATAGGCCAGTTAGCCATACTGACCCGTATCTAGGACATTACAATTGATGGCCTAAACTCAAATGTAACTTAACCTCATCCAGCAACTACTCAATTTAACATCATTCAACAACTACATAATGGAACATCATTCGTCACCCGCATCATTTATCATCATTCATCAACTATACAAATAATCACTTACCCACCATTTAACTAGCGCGAAACACATAAGCACATAAGGTGGGAACCTAACACATAATCAGGTCAAATCACTAAGAAGTGACCATAGCTCGTCTCATATTGCTGCATGTAACCCCCCTCTTTGGGTCAGGTTACTAAACTGCAACCATCATCGTCTCCCGCATAAACCGTCGTTGCCACTGGGGATAAAACATTGTCACAAATCGTGACCATTAACTAAGAACCGCAAGAGTGCTTCTCGTGACCTGACACCACCCGAAGCTGACGCCGCCATCACAAATAACCCGCATCTCGTGACCTGATGCCACCCCGAGGTAACGCCGTCATCTCAAATAACCGGCATCTCGTGACCTGACGCCACCCCGAAGGTAAATCACAAGTAACCCGCATCTAGCACCTGGAGGATGCTAATTCACATAAAGCACATGACTACACATACAAGGTTAAAAGCTTGTCAACTACCCGACAACTGCCACTTTCACGTTCCTGCTACCACTAAGGTTCGAAAACCATGATAGAATTAGCATTTAAAATTTATCACGACATAAGTTTGTTTTTAATAGCGACACCTACCACGCCCATACCTCTACGACCACGACATTATTAAATAGAACATAAACTATTAAAACCCGATTAATCACTACGTCGTATAAAAGAATGGTTTGTGGAAAAACGTTTATAAAACATTTTAATCGCAAAACTCGTTAATATATAAAACTCGCGACGCGTACGAAAACATACGAAAGCATGTATGCTAGCCCCGAAAATATTTAAGAACAAGGGGATTAGAACTCACCTTATCAAAGCGCTTGCAAGATCAAGTACTAGCAGATTGGAGGGCATCACTATCCAAGAAAAATCAACACCTGAAATGAGGTCGTCTAAATTACTAAAATTTCTTTAGATTCTATCATACGATCGTAAATTAACAACCCAACCTAATTAAATTCTACACATCTCATGTGAAGAATTGAGGTGTATGCATGTGTGCTTAATTAAATCAACACACATTCCCACATTTGAAAACCTCGTTTACTTTTAAGCAAAGAAGCACACATGCACCTCAACTTCCATTTCCATGCATACATAATCATCAAAACCATCGCTTTGTTATTCTTTTATTATGCACCTCAACTTCACAATCATCAATGGCCTCTCGCAAAAACCCTTACTAAAACATGATATCCCATATCCCATTTTCACTTACACCATGCTTTGTTTAAATGATCCAACTTACTTATCGACCAAACAATTTTAACATTAACAATACTAAGTTACAAGTTGTGCATGGTACCTTGAACGTCTTAGGAATAAGCGCGAACCCGAGAGCACGGTGAAACCGACTCACACCTTCCTTTACTCGATAACTGAGATCTTTGGTTAGCACACCAATCCGCCACACCCGACTCCACCATTATCAACGTCACACCCTCCGTTACCACTGATGCGCACCACACATACCGGTGCTTTCACGTGGACCAAGTGTGTTTATTTGTCGTGGTGTTCAAGGGAGTACGTAGAACCGTTCCGCTCATCAAGTGTTAATCACAACACAAACCTTAAAGCTAGCATGATAGTTGAGTATGTAGAGCCGTTCTGCACGTCATCAAACGTTAGTTTCACCGTCCAACTTCAAACCATCAGCAGACCGAAAATAACCTGATAATGTAACCGTGGAGAGACCTAGAACTCTTGGAGGCTATCGGAAAAGTGAGTCATTGCGAGGTCATGCGTTCGAATGAACAGAAGGAGGTTTTATCATGGTGGTGACGGCTTCTAGGGTTTTAAAGTGAGATGATAACTGAAAATTGACACCAAAATCCCTTAATTTGGTTGCACAAAAGTCTTGAAGTTATCATATTTACGCAATTGTCCCTCAAACTACCACATCATGCACTTTTATCACAAAGTCTTGCAAGTACACATAATATTGTTAGCACCGAGCCCCTTTAAATCCATTAATTCAAATCCATAGTGTCTAAAATCATGCAGCGTCTTGTGACGAGCACGTGTCACTATTTACTTGTTATTAAATGATATAGGACTAAAAAATTCAGGATGTTACAATTTGGGTTCCAAATCCGTCCTTGGTTGTATTTGAAGCGTAGGAGCCCGTTGTTGCAGTCTGTGATGAGGTGCAGCCTACGACATAGCATGAGGTTGGCCCGGGTGACGCCAACCCCTTTTGAAAAGGCCCGTGGGAGACGTCAAACATAGGTCCTATTGACCCGGGCGACCCAGCCACCGAAGAATATGGGTGTAGGCGACATTTAGAGGCTGTTGGTTCAGGATGCAGTAAAGGCAAGTGAGCTCCTAAAGATTAACAACGCCCCCGCTATCTTTCCTTTGGCACGGAGTACCGCTCAGGACCCAATGTATGTAGCGGATGAGTGGGTCTCGGATTTTGGTACTCTTGGTGTTACTTGGGTTATAGACCCCGTCTCCACTCTGTGCCTAAAAGGTGTTCCTTGTATTATCGGGCAACTCGATGATGTTGTCATTGAAGATGGGCTCGCCAACCTCTTCCTCGGTGTGAATCCCCACATCTACACCAAACTTTGCCATAAAAACACCCTACCAATTTCCTCCACATCGGAATATCACCGCCCCATTATCAAACATATCTTCGATGTCTTTCTTGAGGGCAAATGTACTTAAGAATTCAAGATTGAATTCGTGGACCGATTAAAGGGGTGCCTAAAGAAAAAGCTGAAGGGGTCCCATCACTAGACTGTCGTATCGTTCTCTCTACCCCACAGTATCAAGGGTGTCGTAGCAGACCTGCCTTGGTGGCTCGTCAGTTCGAGTCTTGAGTACTTCCATACGCGCTTCACAGTGTGAATATTCCGTCTTGAACCTCAGCCATTTGAGGGGTGCCATTTTCCTGCAAAGAACGGACATTTAAACAGTCAAGTGTGGTAAAAAACTTTAAAAAAATCGAGAAACATGGGTCTGGACAAGGCCTTGTGTCTTTGAGACACGACCCCACGGCCCCATGTTCGGCTACTGTTTTGGCCAAAATCCCAACTTTTCGAGCCGGCTTTGAAAAATCCAAAATTTTTGGTCCCATGTATGCGGTATACCTCGAAAAACAAACGCCAAGCATCAATTTCCACTTACCAACCCGTTTTACCTTTCAATTTTTAGTTTTTTCGGATATGAACAAGGGTTTGCTAAAATGGGTTGAAAATGTCCGATTTTTCCACAATGGCTTGACAATTTACTCTTTAAAACACTAACACTGTTACTAACTACCACTAATAAGATCTAAGAAAAAATTTGGATTGACACGGGTCAAGTTCAAGAACCCTAGATTTTCACCAAATCTTGATGTTATTTAACATGCAAAGCATAAATCAAACTAATCTAGATGTTAGGAACATACCTTGCAAGAGATTGATGTGAAGAAATCCTCAAAAAGTGGTAGGGGAGCGCGAGGAACCGACGGATCAGGGAAACGGTCCGTGTGAGTTATGAGGCAGAAACTGCTGAGAAAGGGTTGTATTCCTATCTGCAGTTTTGACACAGCCCCATGCCTGAGAGGCAAAGCCCCTGTCTTTTAAAATTTTTTGTTTGGTTAGATTTTGGTCATGTATTTGTCGCTTGATTCCTCATATTGTCTTACCTGATGTGATTGTGGGAGGATTGGCTTTCCTCTGAAAGCACCGGACTAGACTTGAGCTAACTAACGTGCGCGGAATTCATCATTAATTAGTTGACAATGATCAGATCTACTGTTTCAATGCTTCTGTTTTCTTTGTATTGATAAACGTTGAAGAAAACAGATACAAAATTGACAGGGCTTTGCCTTACAATCGGAAAAAACAGCTGAGGACTCAACACCCCTGCTCAGTTATTACTAGACATGGTAGCTTCGCACAAGGGTGTCTTGCCACTTCATCCGAAGTGCACCTTGTACGAAGTGACATGTATCACTTCGTACGAGGCAGCAACACTTCGTACGAAGTGGCCCAAATACATACAATGTAACATCCGCCGAAAAACGGGTTTCAAAACCCGCTTCGTTTATTAATCGAATAATCAGTTATAAAATTTCGTTGCGTATTTATGATTAATATTAATTTTAAGCAATACATATTTAATAAACATATTAGAATTTAAAAATTATAATTATTAAAAAAGTAAAAATAAGTGCAAAAAAAATAATATCAAGCTGCCGGGTTTCGAACCCGGGTCAGCTAGTTTATCAAACAAACACTTAACCACTCCGCCACTTGACTCGTTTGTGTAATCAATGAATCAAATAAAACTTAACTTGCACCCGTGAATTCATCTGTTTGCGCCAAGAACTGAAACCGCTCAACGGCTTTCAAATAACCAGAAAACTTTTGGTGTGGTCGCGAGTTCTGAGTGTAACCGATGATTCAATGTTATTTACAGCCCACGTTCTTAATCAATTCTGTCTTCAATGAACTCGATTCATATGATTTTCGAGATTGGAAACCGAAATGATATTACTCCTAATTTACACTGATAATATCATCGCCTCACATCTCGGAAACACTCGCAACACCCTCAATTTCATTTTCACTCTAACTTCTGTTTGTCGGAATCACTATCTGCTATCGCCGGACTTTCGCCGGAAAACCGAGACCTACACAAAATCGGTAAATTCTCAACTCTTTCGTTTGCAATCTATTGTTAGACTTATACTAACTTCAATCCTTCAACCAGAATCGGTCCCAGACGACGTTACCGGATATTCTGCACTCGCCGGAAAATCTCTGGACATTTCCGAAATCACACTGTAAATCGGTATAATCATCTAAACCTCCTGGTAACTCTTGTTTAGTCATTTAATTTCACAACTCATCGATCAAAATTGTTAATTGATTCAATCAGACGGAATTCACAAATCAGAGCCGACGACCATTGCGGAATTCTGAGAAAAACAGTATGTTCGGTACGTTCGATTCCGTAATTTTTTTATCCATTACATATCAACCACTTATATGTTCGACGAACGATTTAAACCAGAACAGTCGAATATCGTTTGTCTGTGTCTTTGAATGAAGAAGACGAAGTTGAATATTATGTATAAGTTTAATTAAAACAAGATATTAAACCGGGTTAGACACACAGTCCAGCGGTGGACTGTGTGAAAACACATAACGCACGTCACGAGTTCTAACCTTACAAACGCACCGACTTTCCGAATTAAAACCAATTTTTTAAACAGAATCAGATCAAGCCACGGTATGTCTATAAGATTAAAATAAACCGTAAATTAAACAGATAAGACACACAGCCCAACTGGTTGGGCTGTGCGCTTACAAACCAAAGGACCCGAGTTCGATCCGGCTTCCCTGCAACCGGTTCGACCATTTTAAATCCTTTTAATATAAACCAAATAAATTAACATTTAATTAGTACATATATATAATTAAACATAGAATATTTCGGGTTAGACACGTAGCTCAGTTGGTAGAGCTGTGTGCACGCGTACGAGAGGTCCCGGGTTCGAACCTCACTCAGCGCACACATTACTCACAGTCCGACCGGTCAACGGACCGGTCAACGGTCAAAAAGTCAAAAAAAATTTATTCTTTTTATTTATTTATCTAATTTAAAAAATCAATTAAAAATACTTAAAAATAATATTTTTAAAGTTAGAAAAAGTCTTTAAACTCACAAAAATAAACCTAAGAATCCATTTATTTACCAAACTATTTCGTGATTATTTTTAGGATAGTTTTCCTCGTTGATCAAGTTCCAAAACTCGTGCGCATCCATCAACATCAACAGAACGCACCCAATGTGAGTGAATCTCTACCAATTCTCCGTTTTAATCACATTTTGGGGTGTATCATGTGTCGCTTATTATTTATTACATTTAAACACTTGTGCATCCATCATATCCATGATCAAATGTGTATCCAATATGTATCAATTGTTTGCATGGTTAATGTTTAGATTAAATTTATCATTTTCAGTACATACATCATCATAGGCTCGTCTGTTCCCCATTACCTATGAGCGGAACGTGGCGTTGCCAACATACGATCGACTCCGTTTGATTGAGCCTTGATCTCACATACATCATCATAGGCTCGTCCGTTCCCCATTACCTATGAGCGGAACGTGGCGTTGCCAACATATACATTATCATTCATGTCATATACTCATTCAAGGTGGTTTGTGTTTGTTTGTTTATATACGTTTGCTCACATATGATTATTGCACAATTTTTCCATATTAAATACAACAAGAAATCAATAACAAATGTTTTTAACAAGGTTCACTCGCCAACTTTTGTTGACCCAAAATCCCCCATTTTTACACATGATATAGGTGATCCAGTTGAAGCAAGAAACATATAGGACGGCCTAGAAGAATAAATCAGTTTAGGCTTTGGATTGTTTTACTTGGTTTCTTTTTCCTTGCAATTGTATGAACTTGTTTTGAATATTGAAGTTGTAATTCGAATTTAATAAATATGAAACATTTTAGTAAACATCATGAGCTTTGGTGATAACCCAATTATGCCCCGACTCTTATTCCGCTGCGGGTCGGGGTGTGACATACAAAACATTATAACATCTAACATTTAAGCCCTTAACATATACAACATGACCCCTAAGACGTAGGCTATAGACATTCTACACCAACAATGATGACTTTTTGGCATGATCTTTTCACGACAAACCTGCAAGATGGATTATTATAATATGAAAATAATCCTCGAGAAATCTTTCATAGAATTTAAGACTTTGTCCATTTACTATAAATGGTTCTCCGTTTGGAGGCTTAATATCTATCGCACCATGAGACTAAACTTTCATGATGGTAAAAGGTCCGGACCATCGAGACTTTTGTTTTCCCGGAAAAAGACGTAGCCTAGAGTTAAAGAGGAGTACTTGATCTCCTTCCCTGAATTCTTTAGGTTCGCTTATATATTTATCATGTATTCTTTTTTAGCATTCCTTATAGATTTTTGAGTTGGAACATGCTTGAATTCTCAGTTCGTCTAACTCATTTAACTGTTGCAGGCGATCGTGTCCTAAAATATCTTGGTCTAAGTTTATATTTTTAATGCCCAATATGCTATGTGTTCAATTTCTACTGGGAGGTGATAGTTTTTTCATAGATTAGCTTATATGATGTGGTACCTATTGGTGTTTTATAAGTTGTTCGAAATGCCTATAAAGCGTCGTCTATTTATGTGCCTATTCTTTTCGATTTTGACCCACAATTTTTTTTGGGATTCTTTTTAAACCTCGATTTATTACTTCAGCTTGACAATTGGTTTGAGGGTGATAGGCGGTGATAAATCCCATATTGTGTTAGAGTTTTAACCATTTTAAGATTGCAAAAGTGTGTTCCTCTATCCCTAATTAGGCCTTTGGAGTTCCAAAACGTTAGAATAGCTTTTCAGGAATTTTACTACTACTCCTTATCGTTGGTGGGAAGAGCTTTAGCCTTGGCCCATTTAGAAACATAATCGACAGCCACTAAGATGTATTTGTTCCCTCTTGGCGGTGGAAATGGCCCCATAAAATCCAACCCCTATACGTCGAAGATTTCACAAGACACGTATAGAATGTTACTTTCGAATAGTAGTTTATAGTCGGGTGCAATCATGATTGGTGCTTTGACTAGTATATCTTTAAGGGCAAGAAATCTTGTCGTGCAATCTTTGTCAAAGATGAATGGGGCATATTTTTCAAGTAGCTTAGTTAGAGGTCGAGATATTTTAGAAAAGTATTTGATAAATCGCCTATAGAATCTGGCGTGTCCTAGGAAACTTCGAGTGGCTCGAATGGATGATGGAGGTGGTAGTTGAGAGATAATATGATTTTTGCGGCGGTCGACTTCCATTTCGGCGTTGGAAATTTTGTGACCGGGTACTATCCCCTCTACGACAATAAAATGGCATTTTCCCAGTTAAGAGCGAGGTTAGTCTCTTTACATCTAGACATAGTTATCGATAGCGAATAGCGACAAATAGCGATAAGGCAGCTATATGCTACGTAGCGATAGCGATAGACTAGTGCCCGCTATTTCGTATTTAGCGATAAGGTAGTAGAAAATTAAAACATATTTCACATCAAGCATTCAAATATTGTAGCAGTTATAATCCAAAAATAAACCTTCCCATAGTACCAAAATAGCTAATATATGTTATCACTAATAATCTAAATCATCAAATCTTCATATTCCGGCTCATCATCATCATCAACGCCATCCAACGTCGGCACAAAATGTTTATAAGGCGCAACATCATTTTCTTCGACTTCCACATCAAATTCATCTTGATCTATGTAGGTCCGGATCGGTCACCGAAGAACACCAGATCTGCGTTTAATCTGGTTTAACGTGTAGAATCCGTTAACCGAACTGTAATCATGCACACGAAAGTAAATAATCAACCGTTTATTATATATCAATCATAAACCGGACAGAGTTTTGATGTTGGTACATAATGTCTATGTCTTAGTCTTATATCGAGTCTGTATTGTATAGAGCTGAATAGGCTAGGTATACGAAGTATGTATGTATGTTGTAGCCAAGTTCGCCCATAATGTACATGTTCAGGCATGTTCGGCCAAACTTGCATAAGCAAGTTCGGGCGAACTTGCATCACCTGGGCCGAACTTGCTGGTCTATAAATACCTAGCTTGAGAGTCTCATTTCTAACTTTGGCATTTCAGAGGTGAAGCTCTGTCAGTTTGTAACCAGAACGTTTGATCTATAAAACTGACGTTAACTGATTAATTCTTGTCTATTGGTAAACACGACATAATATTTCCGCTATTATGGACGTTAGATATCAAATTTAGGTTCCTAAGCATCGAGGATCGGTCCTACAAGTGGTATCAGAGCTAGAACAGCTTGATTTGATAGTATCAAGACAAGAACTCTTCTATTTCTACTCCATTCTTCACTTTTTCTTAACTTTTGAACATAAAATGAAGAATTCATGGTCAAAATCTTTTGAATTTTGAATATATCATGTAAAACACAACAAAGATAAACCCTTGAAAGATTGGAGACCAAATTCAACCGAATTCATGTCGAAATTTTGAAAACCATGTTTTTGAAAACCCTAAGGATCGAACTTATTGGCCATGTTTGGCCGAACGTGCCCTAAAACATCACTTTTCAAGTGATTGTTTAGTAAGTTCGCCCGAACTTAGGTGGTTTTTTGAGGAAATTTAAGTCAAGTTCGCTCGAAGTTACTAAAGTTTTACTGATTTTACATCAAGTTCGACCGAACTTGTGTAATATCTAAGAGATTTTAAGTAAGTTCGCCCGAACTTACCTAGTATTTCATCAAAATTCTGTTGATAAGTTCGCTCAAAGTTTTGTTTGTTTGCTCAAAGATTGTGTAAGTTCTACCGAAGAATAAACAATATTTTTCAAAGCAAATCTAACAAGTTCGATCGAACTTGTTAGAAAATCCAAGAATTCTTCATTAGTTGCTACAAGTTCGACCGAACTTGTAGTAGGACTAATTGTTTTCAAAGTTTTTGAAATTTCAGCGTACATGTTTCGTGGATTCACAATGGAAGATCAATTAAGAGCTTATATGTCCGGAGCTAGTTCGTCAAATGCCAATGTGATTAATCAAGTCAATCTTGATAACGAAATGGGAACGACCGTAAAACTGCCCAAGCTGATGAGCATGGACGAATATGAAGCATGGAAAGAGAAATTTACCTACTAGGTTCAAGCCATGCATTTTGCTGGCTGGGTGTCAATTGAAAGAGGATATACTGTTCCGGTAGATGAACATCAACAAGTCCTCGAAAAGTACAACTATTCGACAGTACAGAGAGACGAATACATTGCTGAGAAAAAGATGATCAGTCTCATTCAACAGTCTGTCAAAGAAGATATCCTGATTTTGTTACCAGAGTATACTACAGCAACAGAGCTTTGGTTGTCGTTACAGAAGAAATACCAAGGCAGTGCTGAAATGATAAAAAGCAAGAAAGCTCTTATTATGAAAGAGTTCAATATCTTCAGCATGCTAAAGAATGAGACCATTAAGCAAATGATTGAGCGTTTCTGTCATCTCAAAGTGCAAATGCGAAGACACGGTCTTGAGAAGACGGAACAAGAATACATCGACAAACTTGCTGACGCACTACCAGAGGGTGAATGGTCAACTTATTTGATGGTTCTGAAGAATAGTGATAAGTGGGAATTCTTCAAGTTGTCAACCTTTATTGATAAACTCGAAGGCCATGAAATGGAGCTTCTGAAGATAGCGAAGTCAAAGAATGCTAATGTTGTTCAAGACATCGGTTTGTACTACAAAACCGGAATGCAAGATAACATTTCGAGTCCAAAAATTGGAACTGCTTTTAGTGCAAACATGAATGCTTCTCCACAGAATCAGAACCATTCACAGCCTCAGTATGACCAAAGTCCACAAAGTTCTTACTCGAGCACTGGTTCAAATTCAACATTTCAAAGTCAAGCAAATCAGAACCAACAGCAAAGTTCTAATCCGAATGTATATAAATGCAACATCGCAGTGAATTTGAACAACGTTGTTTCAGAACAAGTTGCAAAACAACATATGTCACTACTCGCTACCGTCTTAGAGTCTTATGAATTTCTTGTTGCCAGTAAAATCAGAAATCCTGAGATGACCGCAGAAGATTATGACCAGGCACACGAGGAAGAACTCGAACTAATGGACATCAAATGGTCCTTAGCTTTGATCATCAGGAGAGTGACAAAGTTCGTTGCACTCACAGGCCGTGACATAGGAAACTCCAGCAACAAATTTGGTTTTGACAAATCCAATGTCACATGCTTTAAATGCCGACAGAAGGGACATTTTAAAAGAGAGTGTAAAAACACCAAGGCAACCGGAAATCAAAGTCCTTTTGGAGGAGGGAATGAATATTACAAGAGGGCACTTCAATATAAACCGTTCCCGAAGAAAACTCAAGTTGAGATCCAAGAAAAGCCAAACAGTAGTACCACGGAGAAAGCCATGGTTGCATCCACAGAAGATGATGGTTTTGATTGGAATTCATATATCGGCAAAAAGACCGGAGTTGCTTTGATGGCGGAGATAGTTGAAGATAATTCTACAGAGGAAGCGGCGGCGGCAGCTGAAGCAGCAGCTTTAGAACAAGCTATTCTAGAACAATACTTGCATCAACAGCAGGAAGAAGAAGAAGAATATATCCATATGCAGAGACAAGGAATTTTATCCTCTAATTCTTGTGACAGTTTTGCAGGTCACTTTGATGGAAGCTCGAAAGAACAAGTGGTTCAGGAGAAAAAGATTGATGAAGTGATCATTGATGTCACTCAAGAAATGAAAGTTGAAAACCTCAAGGACATGGCAGATAAAGCTTTGATGGCGAATCTAACCAAGGTAGGTCCAGAGGTAAAAATTGTCGAGAAAGAAGTTGTCAAAGTACAAGTTGTAGAGGTTGAGAAACCTTGTACAAAATGTACTGAACCTTGTGTTGAATGTGCCGAAAAATATAAGATCATCGTTGAAAACAATGTGCATAACGATTTGTTAAAATATGATTATCGCACAATGAAAGAAACGTATGACAAAATGAAAAATGATTATGGCAGACTCGACAGAAATAACATCGAACAACATGATAATATAAGAATGTTGAGTGGTACAGTAATGGATAAACAAAGAGAAATTAACACCTATATTAACACCATTGCTGAAATCAAACAACTTCAAGACATGACAATCGAAACTGAAAGAGTTCGACAATTGTTAAGAAGTTATACCACCAACGCGTGTGTTATCGATCACATTCTTCCGACAATCTCAACGGAAGAAAAACCTAAAAAGAAAGCGGGCAAAGAATATAGCAATGTTCCTCCACCCCTTTGCGAGAAATACTGTGTTAAATCTGCAGGCGGGATGGACAAGTCACTCAATGTTGAATTACTTTCTGAAAAGAAAGACAAGTTGCCAGAAAACATTGATATAGTCTATGCTAAATCTGATGATGATAACAACGGTGTGGTTAACAAAGTGGTTGAAAATGTTTTAAGTGATTCTAATGACGGCAACTTCAAAAGCGCCAACTCGAGTTCAAAGAATTCCGATTCACAGTCTGAAAATGACGACAAGTCGTCAGAGGATGGTCTAAGTGACGATCCTAATATTGTAATGTACAAAATTAAGGATTCGGATAGACTATACTTTGATGATAGTTTCCCGATTCAGTATGTGAAGGAAGAATTGCTAGACAAATTCTTTAAACTCGTAGAAGTCACATCAGAGGAATTGGTAATCAATGAACAAAAATTCTATTCCAAATCTAAAAGAAACAATTACCGAAGAAACGGTGGTGATCATCCGGAAAACCGGAGAGCGGGGTTGGGTTTAGAAGAAGAAATTGATGAATCTGTAAAGAAACCGTCACCATTTCATGAATATAAAAACAAAAACATGAATTTTGTATATGGGATGAGTACAGTTCATGAGGAGAATTTGATTGGTAAACAGTCAAATGATGAGTTCAAGAAGGAGAAAGAATTTGAGATAAACCAAGGTTACAAGTGGTGTTAAAACTTCAAGTAGGGTAAAACCACTCATTAAAGGACATCCACTTGATAATCGAACATGTTTCAAGTGCAATGAAATTGGTCATATTGCACGACAATGTCCGAAATCAAAACCGGCTTATTTTCGAAGAAAAGAAGATTCAAATGTTGTTAAACCAAAGCAACCAGTGTTTGCAAAACCTATAAGATTCTGAAACGAAATGAATCAAAACTAGAAGTTAAACCAAAGTCTGAAAAGACTTTTGAAAATTCCATTTTCGAAAAAGGTGAAACTTCTAGGTCTAATGAAAACAAGTTTTACATAAAAAAGGC
This sequence comes from Scalesia atractyloides, assembly GCA_947069175.1. Classification (NCBI taxonomy): domain Eukaryota; kingdom Viridiplantae; phylum Streptophyta; class Magnoliopsida; order Asterales; family Asteraceae; genus Scalesia; species Scalesia atractyloides. The sequence goes on from CAMTDV010000019.1 coordinate 18,429,225, forward strand.
TAATATCAAATCTCAAACCTGGATTGCCAAGAAAAGGTCAACAACATCTGGTGTTGTTAAGTCTGAGCTAGTAAAGACTGACAACACAAAAGAATCAAAGTCTGAAATCACTAAGTCTGAGCAGGTGAAGACTAGTGAGAATGTGAAAGAAGTTAAAACAGAAATCAAGATCGATAATGGCAAACCTGTAAAAGATAAGAAAAAAAGTGAACTTTTCAAACATTAACATTGTTGGAACAGATGATGAATTTGATTTCGATGACGTTGATGAGTTTGAATATGATTTTGTTGATGGTTATCCAGTAAAACCCAAGACCAAGAAGGCTTGGGTAGAGCTTTTCACCTAATTTCTGAATTTTGCAGGGGCTCCAAAGATCCGTACTCTCAAAGTGGATTTTGGATAGTGGAGCATCCAGGCATATGACGGGAATGAAGGCATTGTTATTCGACATTAAAGCTATCAATGGTGGATATGTTGGATTTGCAGGAAATCAAGGTGGAAGGATAGTCGCCGAGGGAAAACTCTCCAATGGCGTAGTTTCATTGGATCGCGTGAACTATATTGCAGAACTTGAGAACAATCTTCTGAGTATATCGCAGATTTGTGACAAGAAATTTACAGTCCATTTCAATGATAAAGAGTGTATTATTTTGAAGCCGGGATTCAAAATACCAGATGAGTGGATTCTGATGCACCTCGAGAGAATGATTTATATATTCTTGATATGGGTGTCGCTACCACTTCATCATCATCAGCACAATGTTTTGTATCAAAGGCTACTGAAAAAGATTCTATTCTTTGGCATCGTAAGATGGGGCATATTCACTTGTGAAAAATGAATTTCTTGGTTCATAATGATCTTGTAGAAGGCGTAAATCTTCAAAGTTTTCAGATGTCTGATCATTGCTTGAAATGCAAGAAGGGAAAGCAGATCAAGAAATCTCATCCGAAGAAAATTCTAAACTCAATCAAGTTGCCATTAGAACGTCTCCACGTGGATTTATTTGGTCCTGTAAATGTTTGAAGCATATCAGGAGACTTATATTGCTTGGTCGTGACAGATGACTATTCGAGATATTCGTTCGTATTCTTTCAAGAATCAAAAGAAGAAACTTTCAAGAACTTGGTTATTCTATTCAAGAAACTCGAGAACATTTATCATCTGATGGTCAGACGAATTAGAAGTGACAACGTCACAGAGTTTAAGAATAACAAAATGAAGGAATTCTGCAACGCAAAAGGGATTCTGCACGAGTTTAGTGCTCCCTATACTCCACAACAAAACGGAGTTGCTGAACGGAAGAACCGAACTTTGATTGAAACTGCAAGAACCATGCTTGCAGATTCTAAACTTCCTATCAGCTTTTGGAGTGAAGCGGTTGCTGCGGCCTGCTACACGCTAAATAGGGTTCTCACTGTCAAACCAACAAAGAAAACATGTTTTGAGATGATAAACTGACGGAATCCAAATTTGAAGTTCTTAGAACCATTCGGTGCACCATGTACTGTAATAGACCAAGATGGCAAATTCGGAGCTAAATCTCTTGAAGGTTTCTTTGTCGGATATGCGAGTCCGTTGAGAAGAGTATATGTTCCTTCATTAAGAAAGGTTATTGAAGCACAGCACGTGGATTGTTTCAACTACACGGATCCTATTCAAAGGAAAGGTGACGCGTGGCTGTTTAACTATCAAGACCTTTGGAAGTCATTTGATTTGCCCAAAGAACTAACTGACGAAGAAGTTGCAGCGTTATATTATCTTCACCGGTCAGCGAATCAAGAACCAATTGTTCGACCAATTGTGGTTAATCAACCACGTTGGATCCTTCTTCTTGGCGCAATGTTCATCAAGTGGTATTGTTCTGGCTGAAAATGTTTATGAAACATTATCAACACCTATTACTCTTCCAACGAATGCCTCTATTGAACCAATGAATACAACAACGGAGCCTAGTATGCCTCAGAATCAAGAGTCAGATTCAGATGAAGCACCAACATTTGATGTTGATGGGGAATCATCTTCTTCAGATGAAGAAGTGGAGCAGATAACAAGTCTTCTTAATCAATCTGCAGTCCCGAACAACATAAATGAAGCTTCATCAAGCTCTCCAAACATTGAATTGGTTGTTGATCTCAACATCATGAATCAGCAAAACTCAGTAGATGTTCCAAGTGAAGAATTGCCGTGATCATATTCCTATCATCCATCAACAAATATTATCGGAGAACTTCAAACTGGTGCTACTCGAGGGAAAATTAATAAAGCACTCAGTTGTTTCTACACACGCGTTGCTACAATCCAGAACTATTGTTTCTATTCATGTTTCATCTCTCAGATTGAGCCTAAGACAGTTAATGAAGCTTTAGTCGATGAAAACTGGGTACAAGCAATGCAAGAAGAATTATTGCAGTTTGAGAAGTTGGGTGTGTGGAAGTTTGAAGATCTACCAGAAAATCAGAAAGCAATTGATACAAAATGGGTCTTTAAGTGTAAACGTGATGATAGAGGGGTTATTGTTCGTAACAAAGCTAGGCTTGTTGTCAAGGGATTTCACCAGCAGGAAGGGATAGACTACACGGAAGTCTATGCACCAGTAGCTCGATTGGAATCTATTCGAATTTTTCTAGCTTTCGCATCATGGAAAGGATTTAAGGTCTATCAATTGGATGTCAAATCGGCTTTTCTGTATGGCAAATTACGTGAGAAGGTGTACGTTGCACAACCACCAGGGTTTGTCGATCAACTTAACAAGAAGAAAGCGTACCTACTGAGTAAAGCTCTTTATGGACTACACCAAGCCCCGAGAGCTTGGTACGAGACGTTGTCGCAACATCTCGTCGAAAACGGCTTTATCAGAGGAACTGTGGATAGTACTCTTTTCACCAGAGAAGTTGATGGCCATCTAATTATAGTTCAAATCTACGTTGACGACATCATCTTTGGATCTACAAACGATAGTCTCTGTAAGGAGTTTGAGGGAATCATGAAAAAGAAATTCGAAATGTCCTCGATGGGCGAAATGAAGTTCTTTCTTGGTTCGCAAGTAGATCAGCTTCCGGAGGTATTTTAATTCACCAGACTAAGTATGTTCACAACATCTTGAAGAAGTTTGGAATGGAAAGCTTGAAGCCTCTATCTACGCCTCTTGCTCTCAATCACGACATTTGCGTTGATGAGACTGGAGCCAAAGTTGACGAGACGTTATACAGATCGATGATTGGATCACTGATGTATCTGACGGCATCGCGCCCAGATATTATGTATCCAACCTGCCTATGCGCCAGATATCAGTCAAGCCCGAGGATCTTACACATGTAGATCGTGAAGCGTATTTTCAGATATCTGAAAGGATGCCCAAACATCGGCTTGTGGTACCCGAAGAACGACAATTTTGATCTCACAGGCTATGCTGATTCCGATTTTGGTGTAGATAAGTTGAACTCAAAATCAACTACAGCGGGATGCCAGTTCTTCGGAACAAGAATGGTAACCTGGCAGTGTAAGAAACAGACTACGGTCACTCTCTCTACCTGTGAAGCTGAGTAAATCTCAGCCTCCAGCTGTTGTTCATAGATTTTGTGGATTCAACAGCAGATGAGAGACTATGGTCTGCAATTTCTAGACACTCCACTGTATGTTGATAATAAGGCAGCCATCGATATAATTAAAAATCCGGTTCATCACTCACGCACAAAACACATTGAAATTCGTTATCATTTCATTCGTGATTGCTACGAAAAGAAATTGGTACGAATAGAAAAAATCCACACCGACGAACAAAAGGCTGATTTTTATACCAAACCATTTGCTGACAGGTGCGGACGCTGAGGTTGAATACGGATCGGACGACGAGTTCGCGTGATCCACATTGGTTTGTAAATATCTTTCTAGTTTAGAATTTTATTAGAAACTAAAATCCAAAAAGATGTTTTTTTATTTTAGGGGGAGAAATGTTAGAGAAAATACAAAAACTTTCGAAAATTTTAATTTCAAAAACATATAAAAATTCAAAATGTACAAAAACATTGAAAAAGACAAAAAGAATTCAGTGTCATAAAAGGAAATGATAGTACATCAGTGGACTATCACAGTATGCTAAAGAAATGTAAAGTTTTAAAAGTGATAAACGAGTCTTATTGAGGATGTGTCGATAGGCTTAACACGTTCAGTAAACTGTTTTCGAGATATAAACTAAATTTACAACTGCTTAATCATGTGGATTAACACATCTTGGATATATGGACTTAGTACTCCGAAATTTCGTTTAAAAGATTTCCTGATTCTGAGATACGAGGTCTTTATAGATAGTTGATATCTGGGGTATTATACAAGTTTTTCTAATTTTGTGGAAGCAATGGCCTAGAACTTCTATAATATTTTCGCTTTAAAACCCCAAATTGCATGCAATATTGAAAAGTATCGAAAGATATAATCATATGCAATGCTGAAAAGATTCATTAAGTGGAACACACCTTAAAGACGAGCCTTCATCTCTTTGTCTGTACGGTAGTACTAACCTGAGCTCTTAAGGTCTCGCACAACCCAGATATAGATATCAATTACGCTATATTCACCTATAAGATTAAATCTAGGGAATCTGGATACGTGAGTATATTCAAGAAGTGGGAACCACAGATAAGTCAAGTTTCATAAATTGTACCTTAACATATCTTGAAACAGTCGAGAAATGTGGTAAAGCTTAAGAGGACAAACATATCGACAATCTAGGTAAACGAGTTTAAAACTTAAAGTCATCTAAAGGTCAACGGTACTGGTGATATGTCTCAATCAACTGATATGATCCTTAGACATGAATTCACAAAAATATGTCTGTAAATATGTTTGTACATAGTTTACATTGCTTATTTCATTGTATTTCAGCTTTACAGATTAAAATCAAAAAGATTTTTGGTGAGTTTTAGCATAAAGTTACAAAAACACAAAAAGATTTTATTTCTACATTGTTTTCAGCAAACCAATGTTGGAGAACGGATCTTCGAAGTCTGGTAAGATGCTAGAACTGGTGGGAATCTCTTTGACAACGGGCTGGGAGCTAATCTGTTAATCTAAAAAGATAAAACGATAAAAAGTTCATTAATTTGAAACTTTGATTTTGAAAATATCAACAGTTTGTTCGTAACGGGTCAAACCGGGGTCATTAACTTGGACTCGGCAGACAAATCGGTTAACCAAGGTCATTAACTTGGAGTTGGTCAACTGAGTGGATTTTCATAACTGGTAAAAAGTTGGAAAGTTCAGGGGTTAAAATGAAAAGTTGAAAAAGTTTGAATTTGTGGTTTGGCAAGTTCGAACCGAACTTGCTAAACAATAACAAGTTTAACAATCAGCAAGTTCGACCGAACTTGCAGATGGCTGTTATTTGATAAAAGGTAAGTTCGCTCGAACATCAGTTGGGCTTTTCAATATGGGCCTAACAAGTTCGCCCGAACTTGACTTGGTATAAATACCAATCAAGTTCGGCCGAACTCATTTACCTGCTTTCAGAACCTTTTGAGCGAACTTGAGTTTAGAGAGAACTAGAGCGAAATTGGCATTTTTATACCATTACGCTGTCCAAATCTAGATAGTTTTTGGTGATTTGCACACCAATCACAATGGTAGCGGTATAGATTTGTGATTAAATTGTGTATTAACCCTTAAACGAACCAAACAGATCTAAAAATTAAAATTTGATAAGATTTAGGTGATGCTAATCAAAATTGAACATAGATTCTTAATCTACACTTAAAATCGACCGCATAATTGTTTTTGATTGGTCTGAAACGATTGTTAGGATGCTTGAACAAATTTGGTCTTTTGAAGAAGACGACAAGTTTGGCCGAACTTGTTGTCAAGTTCGACCGGACTTGTCAAAAATATGATTAAATTATTTAGTTTCATGTTCGACCGAACTTGATTAATGAAATGATTTAATTCTTCATCTTCGACCGAACTTGGATCTTAATAAAACTAATTGTTGATAACATAAGTTCGCCCGAACTTATTAAGAAAAATTGTGAACATGTGATGATTACATGTTCGGGCGAACTTGTTAAAATCAGAATGTATAACACCTAATCAAGTTCGCCCGAACTTGATAAAGTGTTAGAAATTTTTGTGAAATTTTTCTCGAAAAGCGTGCTAATTGTTTTGCGTCGTTTTTCAGGCACAGGTTCCAGCGCATGTTATCTCTGTTGAGTTCTCCAAAACTCACAATACGTGCATCATGCTTGATAAAACGATATGTCTGTCATTGAAGGAGTATGACAGTATTTTGAAATTTCTAGAGGATAGTCATATTCACCGAGCAATTACAGAGCGCATAGTGTCGTATCGGTCACATGTTGTTCATTTCTGGATGAATGCGAGTAAGCGCTGATGAGAAGACGATTATTTCTACAGTGCAAGTGGGCAATGAAGTTAAGCCGATTAGCGTGACTGAAGATGATATTCGAAGAATTTTACATTTCAACGATAAAGAAGATGATCCGATTCATCTAGACGAAAAGATGGTCTGTGGTTTTTTCTTTCGCATGGGCTATAAAGGAAGTGTAAACAAGCCGACACTGAAGAAAGGGGAAGTGCCTAACCCCTACAAGCTTCTGATTCATGCGATAATTCATACATTTAGCCATCGCAAAGCCAGTTTGGATGATGTACATGATTATTTGGCTAGCATGGCAACGGCGCTTATTTTGAAAAAGTCGTTCAACTTTTTGAAGTTGGTTTTTACTCACTTGTCGAAGAACATGGAGAATTCAAGATTGTGTCTCTATCCGAGGTTTATACAGATGTTAATTGACGAGAAATATCCTAACATTGCTCGAGATCCGAATGATGTTCTTTATCTAGTTCATCTCGACGAGACTACAGTGAAGAAGCTTATCAAGTTCCAAAAGCAAGCTTCAGCTCCTGTTGCCAAGCCGGTATTCGGAGTCATTAAAGATTCTAACTATATTTTGCTACCAGATAATAAGTGGAGAAAAGATGGCAGCGACGACGAGAAAGAACTTAATGCTGAACGAGAATGGTTTAAGGAATTCAAACCTAAGGCAAGGAGTGAATGGTTTTTGAAAGCTGAAGCTGATAAGCCGAAAAAGAAGCGAGCATCAAAGAAAGTTGAAACAATGCTTGTTGATGAGGAAGAATCTAAAAATTTTGAAGCAGTTGCTGGATCTAGCACTACGGGTGTGATTGAAAGTCAAGAAACTGTAAAGTCAACTCAAGAAGAGGTGATTTCTGCTACTTCTGAGAATGAAGAATCTGATAAAGAGCCAGAAAAGACTGAGGCAGAAATTAGAGCAGAAAAGGAAAGGAAATTGGATGCAGATTTTGATCCTAACGCTGAAAAAGAATCTGACGAGGAGAGACCAAAGAAAAAGTCAAAGCGTACTAAGTCTCCAGCAATTGAAATATCAAAGAAGACTACAGGGTCACCTCATACAAAAGGAAAACGAAAAGTAAAGAAAGCTCAGAAAGCTATGAGTAAGAGATACAAGAGCAAGGTGAAAAGCACAGAAGCCACACAAGAACCTTCTGGTGCTCAGGAGAAAGGAGTCACACAAGAACCTCCTCCACAAGAACCTCCTGTTATCGTTCATGCTGAAGCTGAAGGCCAGGAGTTACACAAGAACCTCATGTGTCTGGATTTGTCGAAGTTCCTATCGCTGAATCTCCTAGTGCTCCAAAGACTTCTGTTCCTGAAAGTTCTGCGCCTAAGAAGTCAACACCAAAAACTGCAACACCAAAAGATTCAACACCAAAGACACCAAGGGGAAGTATGTTTGGTGATATGCCATATGGTCCAACCAGTCTTGAAGACTTGGATGAGTTTTTCCCAGAAACTAATGCTGAGATGTTAGAAAAACATGTGAAGGTATTGGAAGAGAAAGTCGCATAGAATGAGGTTGAAAAGGCTGAGCTTGTTAAGAAGGTGAATCAAGGTGAGGTTGAAACGGAACTGCTTGATGATAAAATAAAGGTACTGGAGAATGAACATGAATATTTCAAGGCGCTTATAGAAAGTCTGCGGGACGCAAATGAAAAACTACAGACAGAGATTGCAGAATTAAAGAAAATTCAAGCATTTTTGCAGAAAGTGTTAGCAAACAATTTGAACATTGATTTCATCGCAGAATACGATCGTCTGGATCATCAAGAAGCCAAAGAACGTGCTGAGAAAGAATTGGCTGAAGGTGGTAAAGGAAAGCAGGTTGAGGTTGAAGCCCCTAAATCTTCTGTTGAGAAATCTTCTGATGTCCCCGAGAAACCAACTGAAGATGTTTCAAAAGCTTCTGAGCCTGATATCCAAAAGGTTGACGAATCTGTCAAGCCTTCTGATCCTATCATTGTTACTGAAGAAAGGACGATGATGAAGCCGCAAAGGAAGATAAGAATGAAGTCGAAGAGGAAGAAGGTTATAAGGATTGGAACGTTGGGGATGATGACGATGATTTTGATTAAGGTGGTGATGATTTTGATCAAGGAGGTACAGGTTTAAAGATCAATGAAGCCTAAATCTCTGATGATTTTGATTTTACTGACCTCATGGATGATGAATCGAATCGAATGGAAGATAAAAGCCAGGGGGAGTCAGGGGAGAAAGGTCCGTCTGATGATATTGATTTGTTAGATGTTGATCGATCTACGAAGCCTGTTTGTGCATTACCTACAAAGCCTTTGATACTAATGTTGGAACACAATGTTGAAGATGTGAGTTTGTACATAGTTACTCGAAAGAAGATCTGGCGAAACTAGTCGAAGTTGAACCTGAAAACTTAGAGTTTGATTTTTAGGAAGTTATGAATGTTAACACATTTGAACCGAAAGAGTATCAGTATGAGAGAAGGTTTGAAGCTGATGAGTACAATCGTGTGATAGTTGAAGATTGGTCCTCAGATGATGAATCAGATCAGAAAGCTAAGTATGTTGGTGAGAATTCAGAAAGTTTTCCAACTTTTGAAGAAATGTACAAACAGCTTTATGAAGATATGATCAAGGATAAGATTGCTCAAGCGGTACGAGAAGGAAAAATTCCTAAGCCAATGACCAAAGAAGAGATAGTTGAAGCGAAAAAGTCCTGGTTCAAGGAGATGCCTCATAAACGTAAGTTTCAACGTCCACTAGCATTCTTCACCAGAGATAAAGATGTTTCTTTGGGAGATATACTTAGCTGGGGTTGGTTTAAAGAGCTCAACGTATAAGCAATCAAAAGGGAATTTGGAGTGCAATACTTCAAATACCTTGCTGATTTAAAGACATTACCGTATTGGGATATGGAAGAGCTAGTATAAACAGTGAATGTTACTTATCATATGAAGACAGTTGATTAGTTGTTATGGAAGATGATTAAGTACAAAGCGGGTAAAGGTTGGAATCACTGGAAGCCGTTTATTCCAAGACGAAGAGTAAAGATCAATAAGGTTACAGGGGAAAAGGACATAACGTTAATTATGAAATGTCCTAGAGCCATGAGGAATATGCCACTTATGCCGATCGAACAAAACTTTTATCCTTTATTCAAGTGGTGGCACATTGATCCAGCTACTTGTGGAAGCAGTGATTGTGTTAAAGTTTGAAGATCACCTGGATATTGCTAAAGAACGAGTTGAAGTGATGGGTCATCAGGGTATGAGAGGTTTGTGGAGGACGATAAGGATTCTAGATCCTATGGGTTGGTTAACTGCTCAAGAGAAGATATAAAATGCCTTTCTACAGCAAGATTGTTTTTGAAGAAAGAGAAAAGGTACAGGCGATGCAGTATCAGAAAGTTGTTAACGTTTGCTATGCACGCGAAGTAAATTCTGGTAAAATGTGGCAAACAAAGTGGAGGGATCTGGAGAGAGTTGAATTTCTTAAAGAAGAAACCATAAGTGAGGCGATCAAAGAAAGAATGGAAAAAGCGGTAAGGCAAAGTTTGCTAAGAATGGCTAACTTTAAAAGACCACCACCAACTGATCAGACGCCAGATCCGAAACAAGAACGACGAAGGAAGCCGTACAAGAACTTCTTCGGTCGTGTGCGTTAACGTTTATATGAAGACCGAGTTTTGAAGACTGATAAAAGACAAAGACGATATCCAAGGGGGAGTCTGTTGGTGCATAATGTCTGTCTTACTCTTATATCGAGTCTGTATTGTATAGAGCTGAATAGGCTAGGTATATGAAGTATTTATGTATGTTGTAGCCAAGTTCGCCCATAATGTACATGTTCAGGCATGTTCGGTCGAACTTGCAGGCGAACTTGCATCACCTGGGCCGAACTTGCTGGTCTATAAATACCTAGCTTGAGAGTCTCATTTGTAACTTTGGCATTTCAGAGGCGAAGCTCTATCAGTTTGTAACCAGAACGTTTGATCTATAAAACTGACGTTTAACTGATTAATTATTGTCTATTGGTAAACACGACGTAATATTACCGCTATTATGGACATTAGATATCAAATTTAGGTTCCTAAGCATCGAGGATCGGTCCTACATTCGACACTATACGACACACGAACATCTAATCTATATGATCCATATGTAGAACTTAAATGATCTTCTTGTGCGAGTGGTGTTAATTTTGTGCGAATGATCGTTGTGTTATTTATAGGGTATGCATGCCACTCGTACGAGACCACCATGTAATTCGTATGAATCAATCTTCTGCAAATGTAGATTTGATAATTTCATGATGATGCAATGGTGATGTCATATTTGTGATGTCATCACAAAAATGTGATGACATCATTCCCGATCATGCCCGCTCTCTTTGTATTGCGTCGTACCGAATCCTAACCTGGACTAAACACACCCAACATAACTTAGAGAAACCTAGTGAAACCCATGTCCGGTATTTTACAGACTCAAGACATTTAGACATTACATGTACAGTTAGATTTCTATCTATGGCCACACGAATAGTGCACTAACAATATCCCCCTAATCTGTGATGTTTAGTCTTGAACTGCCTTGGATAACATCTTCAAGTGAAACCGCAGTCTCCCCCTCGAATGATGCTCTGAATCTCTAACATTTGACGTTTAAGAACGAACACACATAATCCACACACAAACAGTTTCTCAACAATCTCGTTGGTCCGGCTCACATTCAACATTATCATGTTACCATGGAAGATTTTGAAAGAAAATCTTTTTGAATTTTTAATATTGAAATGCAGAAATGTAAACAAACTGAAATGTAATATTTACAAGTTATATTTTTTGTGAGAAAACGTGCTAGAGGATCATATCAGTTTTACTGAGACACATCAGATGCACCGTTGGTCTAAGAAACACTCAGTTTAAACAATTCACATGGATTGTCGATATTGTTTATCCATTTAAACCCAATCTAAAAACTTTCGTAATGCTTATTGTACGTTAGGGTACATTAATTTGCACTAAGTTCTTATGGACCTCACAGTCTTAGCATATCCCCTCATCATGCAATACACTAACTCAAGTAATGTTCAAACATTAACAATCAGGTCGATCTTTCAATACGCAGAGAAAGTCCAATGTTTAAACAAAATAAAAAATAAAAACAAGTTGACATTGTTTAGATCTTAACCACCAATTCGATATTCTCATATGCGAAAGAGGTGATCCCAGATTTAAACGAAACACGAAGTAAATAAAGCAGAAACGTTCAGGCACAAACATCCAGTTTGATACTTTCTTATACGCTGAGGATGTCTAATGCTTAAACAAAATAAAGAAATAAAACAACTTTAAATATTTGCAAAATGAAATACACAATCACATTGACTTTTTCAGTAAGTTGTGAAAGTTCACAAACTAACCGGTTTTTATGCTTTTCGGCATTCAGTGATTACCGAGTGGGTACACAGTCACGAAGGACAAAACTAAGTATTATGCTTACAATCGTGTTTCCTACTAGAACCAGGCTTTTCTATTTAAATTTGTATCGTTTTTGCAAAACTACTAGTCTAGCTGAGCCTACCATAACATCTTTAGTGAGATTGTTTAACCATTAAAACAATACATATCATTAGAATGCATTGATAGTCCACTGATGTACTATCATTTCCTCTTTTCGCACAAGTAATCTCATTTTTCAATGTTTTTTACATTTTGATATTTTCTATTGTTTTTGGCTTTTTGAAAAAAGTTTATCTATCTAAAATGATTTTGAAATGATGTTTTTCAATTTTACAGAAAATTTTTATTTTGTTTTGACAATTTAAATTTTTCTCCCCCTAAAATTGAAAACATCTTTTCGAAATCGAAAATAAAAATCTTCATTTTAACTGTTTAACGACTTTTTACGAATGTGAACGCGAGACTACCATTTTGTTTATGTGGAATACACTCCTGCCTCTTTGCATGAACAACCACTGCTTCTGAAATGACGTTTTGCTTGAAGCTTGGTTATCCTGTGCATTCAAACAAATTTAATCAGTTTTGAATTGGAACCCAATCCATTCTGGATTCAGGTTTACCAAATTAATTAACATCCGAAGTAAAGAACCATTCACGCTCTTTTTTATATTCAGACAGTTTGATAAAAACTTTATCTGAAAAATTAACTTTCTTTGATTTTTTAACTGTTTGATTAACCAAATTTTTCTTTACTGTTCTCTCTTTTGTCCTCGGATTTGAATCTGATGAATTCGTTTTACTTGACTGATCACTCTTTGTAGAGTAAAACGATTCTTCAGAACATTTATCTGAAACGGTCGAATCCGAGGACAAAATCTCTTCCAAATACTCTCTCGCTTTCTTTCTCTTTTTTCTCAACCTGTCTTTCTGCCCTTGCGATAATTTCAATTTCTGTTCATTGGCTTTTTCTTCTTTTCTCTGAGTTTTCTTCGCAACTTTTCTTTTCTCCCCTGAGATTTATCCGACGATCTTCTCTTCAAATTTATCGGACAATCTCTGGCAATACGACCTTTGATTTGACAATTATAGCATCTTCTCGTATTAAATCTTTGATTTAAACAATTTACAGCAATGTGTCCACTGATTCCACAATTGTAACACACCCTGTTATCGCACATGTCTCCTTTTTCAAACCATACACCCAAATTATAACATTGATTTGATGTGTAGTAGTCGTCTTTCCTGCTTCTTCTGTAAATTTGATTTGACTTTGAAGCACTGTGGTCCGACCTGCACCAATTATTTTCAATTTTTTATGAATTTTGATTTTCAAATTTTTGTGAATTTTTATAATAATTGGATGATCGAACCGATGAACTTTTATTTTTGTTTTAGAATTTTGAAAATTTTATTTTTGCTTTTGCTTTTGCTTTTGCTTTTATTCTCCATTCAACTTAAAAGGTTTTTGCGTTGAGCATTCACCATTTTTATTAGATTGTAGAACAGTTTTTTAAAATTTTTCTTTCAGTTTCAAAAATATTTCATTTTTATCATTTTCATCATCGGTATCATCATCACAATCCTCAACTATGACATCATCATAATTTGTGACATTGTCACTTACTAGAATTTCCTCTTTAGTTTTTTTATTTTTATTGATCGGTTTTGGACATATATGATCTAGCATTAATGACGAGGTCACAAAACCGTTCAACTTCTTTTCTAAATCAATAATTTTATTTTTAGCACTTTCAAAATCTTTTTTAATTTTTAAATTTTCATTTTCTAAAATTTTTATTTTTATTTTGAAATTCTTTTTCATTTTATTTAAAATTTTTATTTCTAATGTCAAACTCTCCAGATTGGTCAAGAGTTTGACATTATCTACCAGATAATCATTGAAATCTTCATCATAAACTGGGCAGATTGGTTCAGAACTAGAAGCATCATTTGTAGATGTGATTGACTTTTTGATTCTTTCCATCATCTTCTTCCATTTTGCTATGTGTTCATGTTGTTTTACACTTTCAAGAAACTCATATACATTAATTTTAGAAAAATCAGAATATTTCTTTGAAATGAACACAAAATCATCGCACTCTGTTGGTAACAAATCTGCAAACTTTAAGATCATCTAAGTATAACTGAACACCAAAGTGTTTCATGTCAAATACTAAATCATGGTATTGTTCCGTCATCTTTATAATTGATGCATTTTGTGGAATCGTGAAATTTTCAAACTTATTTTTTAACATCTGTCTTTCATCTGAATAACTCCTCATTTCAAAATTTTAGTCTCTTGAACCCGAAAAGTTCAACTCGAAAATTTTGTAGATTAAAATCCCGGTTCATAAACTTTTTAGCCCAATGTTAATAATCACGCCTCAAAGGTATCAATATGACCCGACCCAAAAAGCTTAGTGGCCCACTGTTCCACAATCTTTCAGCCCAAAAGTTTTTATCCAACTTGCGGCCCACTAAATTTCAAAATCACGGCCCAAATTATGCAACCCAATTTTTCGGTCCAAAATAAACTCCAACAAACACCTTGTATTCAGCTCAAAAATCACGACACAACTTGAAACAATTTTTTATTTATTATTATTATTATTATTATTATTATTATTTTATTATGGATGTCAACTTATAAAATGTTTTCAATTTTCTCTTGATATTAAATCCAAATACCATGTGACGTTCATAATATCAAATCATGAGACTTGCCTTTTCAAAATCCATTACATCTTGTCGTCATTTGTTTATATATATATATATATATATATATATTAAAAAAAACCAGAAGTATGATATATCAATCAAAAACTTTGTTTATTTATTTTCTTTGTTTATTAAAAACTCTACTAAGATATTATAGATTTCACTCAAGAGACTACTTCAAACCAATCCAAAATATTTCACTTCGATTAGCCCAAGGCAACTTTAACTCAATTTCTATCAGTCCAATTATAATTCTAAACCCACCTTCTTCACTTTTAGAGTCAGACAAAATACCACTAAACCCTAAAAATATATACCAGCCGACATATAAGGTGAATTTGCCTTCTTCCTCTTCGTCGTAACAACAAAAAACAGCCTTTAATTTCAGTTCAGATTTATACCAATCAAAAACCTATAAGAGCTACAGACTCTGTGTTCTTTCAGATCTAACAACAACCTGTAACTCAATATCGAAAACTAAGAACAATGCATATCAGTCTCAAATCCGAAACTTTAAGATGATACAATTGAACGAATAAGAATCAGATCTGAAAGCTGCAACACATAAGCTTTGATTTCGCATCGGAGAACAACTACCTACAACTCAGATCTTAATCGGTTCTCTTTTCAAAAAAAAAACAACAATATTATTTAAAAATTATACTTTCAGATCTGAATGTTCAAAGTCAATGAACAACGTACTTAAATCAAAACTTTTCTAATTGCAAACAATACGTTTTGAAATGAAACTGATACGGATAGTTTTTGACATCGTGAAAACCAATCTGAGAATAAAATGAACTGTCCGGAATGTTCAGAAATTGATCCAAAGCAAATCGAATCAAACTGAAACTTATCAAAAATCACCTAATCAAACTCAAAGTCGATTGAAACAGTTAGAAATTCAAACGAATCAGTCTGAAAATATCCGAAATTCATCAAATATCAACCGAAATCAGTTCGAAATCAACAAACGACACACCGAGAGTAGTCGAAACTGTACGAAATCAACTGAAATTCGATTCGATTTCACCGAAACTCAATCGAAACAGTCCGAAACTTATCCGATTCGAACAGATTACACGCAGAGCTTCCGTAGCTCTGATACCAATTGTAGGTCCGGATCGGTTCACCGAAGAACACTAGATCTGCGTTTAATCCGGTTTAACGTGCGGAATCCGTTAAACCGAACAGTAATCGTGCACATGAAAGTAAATAATCAATCGTTTATTACGTATCAATCGTAAACCGGACCGATTTTCGACACTATAAGACATACGAACACCTAACCTATATGATCCGTATGTAGAACTTGAAAGATCTTCTTGTGCGAGTGTTGTTGTTTTTGTGCGAATGATTGTTGTGTTATTTATAGGGTATGCATGCCACTCGTACGAGACCACCATGCAATTCGTACGAATCAATCTTCTACAAATGTAGATTTGATAATTTCATGATGATGCAATGGTGATATCATACTTGTGATGTCATCACAAAAATGTGATAACATCATTCCTGATCATGCCCGTTCTCTTCGTGTCGCGTCGTACCGAATCCTAACCTGGACTTAACAAACCTAACATAACCTAGCGAGACCTCTGTCCGGTATTTTATAGACTCAAGACATTTAGACATTACATGTACAGTTAGATTTCTATCTATGGCCACACGAATAGTGCACTAACAATCTATTAAAGTTCTTCTCTTAGGCTTAGGCCTTGAGCTTGACCTCGACGTTGAGGTTCCCTCACCCCTTGACGTTCCCTCGCCCCTTTGACTAGTATTTCCACTTCTTCTAGTATAATAAACCGGCTCATTCGCCCCGACAGGTGTCGCAACATCACCGTATGTAAAATCTTCACCCTCATGTACAAGGGCATTTTCTTCATTCTCTTATAACCCCTCTAAAGCTCCCTTCAACCACTCATTTGGATCTTATAGATTTCCATCATCTAAGATAATCGGGTCAATCGTATCACGCATATCATACCTTCTTCTTAAAGACCGATTATACTTAATGTACACATGATTATTACGCTTGCTTTGCTCAAGTCGGTTTCTCTTTTTGGAATGAAGCTACATAAAGAAAATTTAATAAGTAAATAACTATTACGAAATGTTAAATACTAAACAAATAGCTTCTTACATGTTCAAATACGCTACAATTGCGTTCGCAGCCCGATGCTACACGTCAAACTAAGCACCTTGATTGTAAACTTTTTTAGAGCCAGCGCCAATGCTCCATATTGCATCCACCAATCCGCTAATTTAGTAGCAAAATTAACAAAAAGTAAGTTAAACTTTCGTATAAGATATATTTATAAAAGATATACATGGTGCAAGCTTTGCTCGAATTTTCTTTGACATTGGATATCCGAAAATCCCATCAGCACGTCGATATAGCGGGAGCTCAGTGTTAATCTGTATCTACACGTCTTCGGTTAATATCAACTTAGTAATGCATGCTTGTAACCCACTTATCACCGCAGTAGCATCCTCCACCTTTGGATTGTTGTAATACAAACCAGGATTCAAAAAATATCCGGTTGCATGCAAAGGTTGATGTAATTGAGAATCCCACCTTTTATCAATTATTTTGAAATATCTTTATACTTTGCTTCTTTATTTTTGAAAGAGGTAGCAATTAAATCCTTTTCCATTTTCATGGTATTATAAATATAACCCATAGGAGGCTTTTTCTCTCCGTCAACTAAACGAAGCACTGATGTGTATAAAATGCAACATATAAATTACATCAAATGAGTTATAAAACTAACTCTTTTCTAGTACTAATGTTGGAAAAAGCACGTTTCTTTCTTCCTTTTGAATTTACGGGACCAAATGAGCTTAAAAGAATAAAAGAAGTAAATAAGCAGCCAAAGCCAACATGAATACAAGAAAAAGGAATAACGCGACGTGCCCGACCCCTCAGCAACACCCTAAAGACAAAAACAAGGAAGCAGAAGCTGACCACGGGGCCGTGCCCAGCTAGGCTTGGGCATGGTCAGGTCTTGCACTTAAAGACAAAGCATGCAAAAGCTTCTATACCACCACGGGGCCGTGCCCGGATCACCATGGGGCGTGGTTAGACTCTAAGATTTGCAGAATCTTGATTGTACAGCGAAGAGTTGACCACGGGGTCGTGCCCAGGAGCCACGGCGTCGTGTGGGGCCCTTTGCTGACAGCTGCAATTAATGAAGGAAGAGAAGAAGCTGGCCACGGTCTGTGCCCACTGGACACGGGGCCGTGGCTGGGGTACTGTTCTAACTATAAATAGGGGTGCTTGTTCACTTCAAAGGCATCCCTTGGCAAATCACTTCTCTCTCACATTGCCACCATTCCACCACCACTAGAACACCAACTCCCACCACCATCATCCAGCTATCATCTTTAGAGTGTGTAGTAGTCTCGGGATCCAAGATTGATAGTAAGAGTTCTTGTCAAACAAAGGTCATGCTTGGGACTAATCTCTTACATCACTTGGTGAAGACAAGTCTTTAATGTATTACTTTTGATTTTTAATCTTTCGGCACCTTTTAATTGGGTATGTATTAATGACTTTAATAACTAGTTTCTTATGTTGAAAGTGAATTTTCCTAACCATTTCTTCATGATGTCATTGATTTGCTCATTCGTGTCTTTACGGTATATATAAAGCACGTTAACTACTTGGAAGGGGTTAGAAGGGTGGTTTGGTAAAGTTCTTGTCTCGTTCAGTGTATAGATCCTGAGAGGACTTGGTTCAAGCTTACTAGGACCTCCTTCAATGCCCCCCGCGTATTGGATGGCTGGGGTGCGAATAGCTTGAACCCCTCATATGTAAACTACTATTAAAACATTAAACCGACTTCTTGGGATTGTATCCTTGCTGACTCAAACCACTTAGATGAGGGAACGTCACCTTCAAAAGAGGGGCTTTCGCATTAATAACTTATTTAATTATATTTCAATATTCCGAGCCTTTGGGATTGTATCCCTGCTAACTCAAACCACTGGGTTGAGGGTAACGTCGCCTTCAAAAGAGGGGCCTGCTACTTTAACTAAGATAATCTCTTGAAAAGTCCGAAAGTGCAAAAATCATCAAAGGATACATTAAAGAGGAGTTAGATCCAAGTAATTCTATCTTGTCTATTTGTATTTCATTTTATTTATCTTTTCATTTTTAGATTTACTTTTATGTTTAAAACTTTTATCCAAAAATTTCGAACGATTAGATGTTGATGATAACCGGTATTAAAAGCTCTTGTGTCCTTGGACGACCTCGGTATCTTACCAACACTATACTACGCTCGCGATGGGTGCACTTGCCTAAGTGTGTGTTTAGTGTTAGTACAATATCGTGTTTTTTTAAATTTAAAACTTGATTAATGCATAAAATGGACTTAAAATATTAACAAAATTATATCACGCTTAACGCACACCAAGCACTCCTTACAATGGATACCCAATTTTCACCGCAAAGTTTACATTGTTCCAAATGGTTGGCAACAATATAATATTCGCTATCCGTGCACCTCCCTTCTGCTTTGCGAACTTGCTTGTGTTCCATTTTTAGGAGCTGAACATTTTTTTAACCTTTGCTTGTTTACCTTGAAACAATTTAGAGTGATGAAAGCGGTCGCAAATCTCGTCTTCGCGGGCCTAACTATGTCTTTCTGCCTGGTGAACTCTCTCATCATATTCAGTAGCAATGTGCGGTTATATATGTATGTGTTCACCACAATTGCCCTTTCAAGACAACCCTTTAAATCGGTAACTTGAAGATGTATTCAAACATCAAATCAATGCAATGGGCCACAGATGGAGTCCAATATATGTGTGGGTATTTTTCTTCCACAAGTTTACCCGCAGCTTCATTGTTACTTGCGCTATCAGTCACAATTTGAATAATATCCTTCGGCCCAACCTCTTGAATTAATCGGTCAAACAATATGAACATGTTCTCACCTACAAGAGATTTTATATGTTACAAAACATTTCACCTCTAATAAGTATTAACATAAAGAAAAGACTTAAATGGTTACCGGTGTGAGAATAGCTAGAAGCATTGACTGATTCAACGAACATACTCCCTCGAGGAGTGTTTACTAGGAAGTTGATTAACGCCCTTCCTTTCCGATCTCTCCAACAATCAGCTATCAAGAACACCCATAGGTTGACTTTTCAACCTCATTATCATGCAAAAAAAAATTGGTGTGTTCCATCTCTAACTTCAACATAGGAATGCGTACCTCATGATAGGTAGGGGGTTTCATACCGCACCCATATCTACCAATCGCTTCAATTGCGGGCCCTAAACTATCATACATCACCTCATTAAAAGAAAGCCCCGCATCATACATCCAACGAGAGAACTTTTGAACCGCATCAAGTCTTAGTTTCTTTTGTGTTTCATTGTGCTCTACACTTCCTACCAAGTTTCCCCCTTTCTACCCCAATGTAAGTGATGGCTTAAACATTGAGTACCAAGGGCCTTTTGCTTTCTTATTAGAATCACTAGCACCGGCTGATGAAGCAGTTTGCTTTCCCTTTGATTGAAGTTGACCCGCTTCTTCATCTTCATCATTTTCTTCTAAATCGACCACTTCATCAAAATGTGGTATGCTATTTGACGTCTCTTTTATACATTTCTTCTTCTCAAAAAGTTCTTTGAATAGATTTTTCACGTCATCGAGAACCTTGGGAGATCTTACCACATCCGGGGAATCCCAAGCAAGGTGATGTTTGTGCCTTGTAATCCCGTCACTTGAAACAAAAGAACAAAAATTGCACCTTACCGAGCTCTTGGTTCCTTCTACCAGCGTCCCGTAAGTCCAACCAGGATCAACTGCCTTTTTACTACCCATTTTGTTGTTAACACTTAACAATTAACGAGATATATAATAGACTTAATAATGAAAGCATATTAGATATATATAATATATAAGACTAATAGTAACAAATAACAATCAATATATATACAATTATACATCAGAGTATCAGATTAACAGTAACAGTAACAAATAAAAATCAATATATATATATATATATATATATATATCATTATATCAGACTACCCATTCTAAATACACTCACTGATAACTGATTCGATAAATAAGTCTCACTCTCAAGTAATAAATAAGTCTCAAGTAATATATAACATTCAATATTGTGGTTTTTAAAAATTCATGCATGATAATTATACTGAATACCACTGATCATTAAAATCATAAAGAAAGAAGCTTGATGAAGAAAGAAGAAACAATCAACAATCAAGTAAAAAACGAAATTAAAGATCATATCTTTAATATTAATTGAGACTTGAGAGAAGAATTTGCTTGATGGAGGCAGAGGCCGGCAGGAGTTGAAGAGACAATGAAGACGTGGTATTTGAAACGACAATGTATTACTTGAATATAATAAAACCTAATGCGTGCTTATTTATAAGGAAACAAATAAAAAAACTTAATGACGTTATTTTCACGCTTTTTAGTCGCTAGAACTAAATAGCGCCCATCTATCGATTCGCCACGCAATTCGCGATAGCGGTCGCTATGGCAGCTATCTATAACTATGCATCTAGATAGCATTCGTTCAAAGTTATCGAGGAACTGGTCGAATGAATCACCGAAGATAGAGAAACTGTCTATGAAGACTTCCATGGTTTTTTCTATCATATTGTGAAAATGACTACCATGCATCTTAGGAAAGTTGCAGGGGCGTTGCACAAACCAAATGGCATGCGTCAATATGCGAAGGTTTTGTAGGGACAAGTGAAGGTGGTTTTCTCCTGGTCTTCTGGGACAATGGGGATTTGGAAGTACCCCGAGAAACCATCTAGAAAACGCTAAAATTTGTGACTAGATAATCGATAACATTTGATCAATAAAGGGTAAAGGAAAATGGTCTTTTCTTGTGGCTTCCTTGAGTCTCCTATAGTCAACGGAAACTCTCCATCCAGTGACGGTTCTTGTCGATATGAGCTCATTCTTTTTGTTGGTTACAACCGTCATTCTAGCTTTCATTGGTACGACTTGGACGAGACTTACCCATGGACTATTGGAAATGGGGTAGATAAGTCTGGCGTCTAAGAGTTTAATGACTTCTTTTTTTACTACTTTTTGAGTGTTAGGGTTGACCCTTCTCTGTGGTTGGATTATCGCTTTATAGTCGTCTTCCATAAAATTTTTGTGTGTACCTATGGAAGGATTTATTCCTTTTATGTCCATTAATTTCCATGCAATTGCCGTTTTATGTTTTTTAAGCAAATTACGTAATTTTTCTTTTTCTTGAGGGGTGGGATACGAGGAAATGAATAAGGGAAGTTTACCTTGCTTATCTAAGAATGCGTATTCTAATCCTTTTGGAAGTTTCTTAAGTTCTAAAGAAGGCGGTTCTTTAATAGATGGCTTAGTTTTTGGTTCGTCATCGCGGTTGATGGACGAAATGGTTTGGTTGTTTGCGACTTCCTCTTCAATGATTTGGTCATTTGGTTCCTTCGTATCGGGTGGCTCAACTTCATCTTCCAACAAGGGGTCGTCATTGTCGATTGGGTATTTCATTGATTTATTTATATTAAAACTTTGTTTGTCAACCCCAAGTTTAGTGGGAAGATTGTGGTGTTTACATTTAAGCAAAGCTTGATGGATTTTGAAGAAAGGTTGTCCCAACACGAGTGGAGCATCATCTAAGTTGACGAAGTCGGTTGGTACAACTGTTTGGTTTGTTTGAATGAGAACGTCTTCAATCACTCCCGTAGAATGTTTGATTTTTTGATTGTCCAAGAGGATAGGATTTTGATTGGAAGAAAATCATTCTTTTAAATATGTAGCTTGGCATTATGTAAATGCAAAGATCTTTGTCTATTGAAATGTTACTAATATAGATGTTTTGAATGAAACATGTTACCGGTTTTATGTTTAATTCAATTTGTTCATCTTGTATTAGTGAAGTTTGACCTTTAGTTAAGTTAACGCTTGCTATTTCTTTGATGTTAGGATTCGCGGTTAATTCTTTTAAAAACTTAGCATGACATGGAACCAAACTATGATTTTCAAAAGAAGGTTGTAGGATGTGTATTTCTTGGAGGTTTTTTGTTCCTCCTTAAAATTTACCTTTAAGGACTTACCTTCCAAATGGTTTGGTTCGGGTTTTTCATCTTCATGTGTTGGTTTTTCTTGGAGTGGTTCCTCTTTTATCTCCTCTTGAGGTTTTACCTCTTCTATGATCACCTCCTTGGTACAAATGGTCTCTTCTTTTACATGAGATTGCTTAGTTAAAAATTCTAAGTTCTTGAGACTTTGTATGAGGCTTTCAGCTTCGGGTATGATTGTTGGTGGTGTCACGTATGTTTCAAACGCTAGGGTGTCCCAATCAAAGCTTGATTTTGGAAGCTCAACCCTTGGTTCCTCATATGTTGTGTATGAGATTGATGATTGATAAAAGTAACAATTTTGTACCAAATGGGATTTGCCACATATGGTACAATATGGTTCCTCATAATCATCATCATAGTAGTAGTCATAATCTCCCATGTAATAATCCATTATTTGGATAGTACCCAGAAGGATACGGCTCTCGGGAATAGAAAATATTTGTGAATACAGAAGGTTTACATGGCCTCGTGCTTAGGACTGTCGGTACTGGGCGTTTTTACACGGCCCCCGTTTCGAATGAACACGGCCCCGTGTTAGTACAGCACGGCCCCATGTCAGGCTACTGTAACTGAATTTTTTTAGAAAAAATGAATAGAATTTTGAACATAAAAACTAAAGAAAATGATTAGGCCGTCGATTTTAAGCGTTCTTAAAATCCTTGTGTCCCCAGCAACGACGCCAAAAACTTGATGTGATGGAGTGTGTGTCTAATTTTTTCGATATATTTTAGTACTTTTCACTCGCTATTCAAGCTTTATATTTATAAAACACGATATAACATTATCACTCTCTACAACACGTTAGGGCAAGTGCACCCAGCATTGGCGTAGTATAGTGATAGCGAGATACCGAGGTCGTCCAAGGAAACAAAAGCTTTTAATACCGAATTATCGTCAACGTCTAATAGACCCAAAATTTAAGAAAAGATTTAGTAAGTAAACTAAAGAAAAATAAGATATAATCACTTGGTTTCGACTTATCTATCATGCATCATTCGATGATTTCCGCACTATGAGTTTTTTAAGAGACTATCTTGGTTATAGTGGCATGTCCCACTTTTGGAGGCAACACTACCCTCAGCCATATTGGTCTGAGTCAGCAGAGATACAGTCTCGCAAGGCCAGAATATTGAAAGATAATTAAGTAAGTTATTAATGTAAATGTGGCATGTCCTCTTTTAAAGGCAAAATTACCCTCGGCCATATTGGTCTAAGTCAGCAGGGATACAGTCTCGCAAGGCGGGTTTAAAGTTTTAATAGTAGTTTATTTATAAGGGATTCAAGTCGTTCTTACTTCCCCGATTTGATGTTATCTGCCTCAAAGGAAGTCCTAATAAGCTTGAATCATGTCCTAGCAGGATCTATACACTGAACGAGGCAAGAACTTTGTCCAAACCACCCTTCTAACCCTCTTCCAGGCAGTTAACGTGCTTTATATAGACCGTAAAGACGCGAATGACTGAATTAACAAAACATGAAGGAATGATAGGATAATTCACTTTCACTATAAAAAACTAGTTATTAAAGTCTTAGTACAAACCCAATTAAAAAGTTAACCAAAGATTGGAAATCAAAAGTAATATATAAAATATTTTGTCATAACCAAGTGATGTAAAAGATTAGCCAAGCATGGCCATAGTTTAATGAAGGTTCTTACGATCAATCTTGGATCCCGAGACTATTACACACTCTAAACTCTAATGATTGTGGTGGAGTGGTGGCAAGTGTGAGAGAAATGGTTTGCAATGGATGAGTTGAAATGAACCAAGCACCCCCTTTTATAACTGGAAACAGACTGTTCACCCGACCTTGTGCCTTCCTTCTTCTTTGTCTTCATTTAATGAGTTTGTCAGACCAGATGCTCACACGGCCCCGTGTGTCACTAACACGACCCTGTGGCCATTGTACTTGATGTACTATCCAAGTTTTGTGTATCTGGGAGTTGACCACGGCTCGTGCTCCATGGGACACGGCCCCGTGTCTCTTGTCTGCTTCTGTTTGTCTTCTTCCTGGAATCTTGAATGGGGCACGGCCCCGTGCCGGGCAGGCATGACCCCGTGCTTGTCTTCTGATTCGTTGTTTTTTTATCTTGGGTTGAAGCTAGGAGGGTTGGTATAGTGTATCATTTTTCTTCTTTTGTATTTATGTTGGTTTTTGCCATTAGTTTGTTCCTTTTGTGTATTTAAGCTCTTTTAATCCAGAAAATCAAATGTATACAAAGAAACACACTTTTTCCAACATAAGTACTATAAAGGATTGATTTTATACCTTATTTGATATAATTTATATATTGAATTTGGCGCATATCAGCCATTAATCTTTTATAGACCAAGGAACAAGAGATGTAGATGTATCGGGTACGGGCGAGCCCACTCATGGGTCCTTGTGTGGCCGCATGTAGCGCTTTTGTTGTCCCAGTTGGTAGTGAATCGGTGCTAAATCGTCAAGGGTTGAGTGCTTCATATGTTGTCAAACATATTAATGTCCTTGCAAAACATTAATGATCAACAAATTCATTGACGCTTTACATACCACACTTTTATACTATAACTTCAAATGTAATTAAGATTCATTTGATACGAACTCAAAACCACATGAATTCACCAACTTTTGCTAATGTTTTAAAACTTACATGTATTTCAGGGAATTAAGTGGATCTTGGCGCAATGGTTAACATGAAGAATGTGGTTGTCAAGTTGGCAATGTCATCCGCTTTTGAAGGGTTTGATCCATATATCTCATCTTCGAGTGAGATATAGGATGCAAAGCCTTTGCATTTTAAAAACTTTATTTTGAACAAGTCTTTTGTATAATTTTATAACTTATGTTATCTTTTGTAACCGAACAACTTATGACTTGTATCTTTTACTTATAATTGAATGGATGAACATCGTGCATTTTGTTCATATAGTTTCTTTACTTATATCGTATGCAATGAAAACCGATCAAGTTAACACCGTACGCTTCTGCGTACGAGCAGGTGTGACAATTTAAGGGTTTTATTAAATTATACTTGTAAGCTTGAAGGAGTTAATTAAGATTTAAGATCATGTTCATAAATATATACATATGTGTATATGTGTGTGTATTGCATGATGTATGTGTCTTGTGTGTGTGTTTATTGTGTTTAACTATTTTTCAAACATTTTTTATATATTTTTAGTTTTTGATTTTTTATTAAAAAAGTCTTTTACATGTATTTATAAAGAAAATCATCAAAATATTAAAAAAAAATAATTTTTAACATGTTAAGTTGAATTTTTAAGAGTCTTCCCTAGTTCCTCACTTTTTAGTGTTCCTCAATGAACCTCATATATATATATATATATATATATATATATATATATATATATATATATATATATATATATATATATAAGGGAATTATAGAGAGAAAACTCACTTTTATTAAGAAAATCTTATGTAACAAACTTTTTTTTTCTAAAAATTAGTGAATGTAAGTTACATGTTATCGAACGTTTTGTAACCAAAAAAAGCACAAATAGGATTTTTTATAATATTTTTAATATATATATATATATATATATATATATATATGCTAAAAATGAATTTTTAAAGATTTTTATAAAAAAATCCCCTCGCGTTTTTTGTTACAAAATGTTCGATAACATGTAACTTGCATTCCCTAACCTTTTTAGAAAATTTTTTTGTTACATAAGGTTCTTTTGAATTTTCTTAACTCAAGTGAGTTTTCTTTTTATCCCGCCCCTATATATATAGGGTTGGGATCATGTGATCCTTACCCTATATATATATATATATATATAGGGTGGGGTTCTAGAGTGAACACTAGTGTATTTGTGAACTGAATGAATAAATCCTGACCATTTATTTACATCATCAAATCGTAAAATACACTACTGTATTTTCATCATCAAATCATTACCATTTATTTACACTTGTGTATTGATAATCAAGGGCTATGATTAGTTCACTAGTGTTCATAATCAAGGGGTTGTTCTTGTTGGTGCATAATGTCTATGTCTTACTCTTATATCGAGTCAAGTTCGCCCATGGTGACATGTTAAGTCAAGTTCGGCTGAACTTGCTAAGGCAAGTTTGGGCGAACTTAGCTATCCCTCAAGCAAACTTCGACATCTATAAATAGCTAGCTAGCCTCTCTCATTTGTAACTTTGGCATTTTGGAGGCGAAGCTCTGTCAATCTGGATTCTTGACTGTTACATCAATAAAATTGACTTTTAACTGATTAATTCTTTTCTTTGGTAAACACGTTGTAATATTCTGCTATTATGAACGTTAAATATCAAATTTAGGTTCCTTAGCATCGAGGATCGGTCCTACAAGTGGTATCAGAGCTAGAACAGTCTGATTTGATAGTAATCAAGACAAGAACACTTCTATTTCATCTCCATTCTTCAATTTTTCTTAACTTTTTCACAAAAATGAAGAATTCACGGTCAAAATCTTTTCAATTTTGAATATATCATGTAAAATACAACAAAGATAAACCCTTGAAAGATTGGAGACCAAAATCAATCGAATTGGTGTCGAAATGTTGCAAAGACCATGTTTTTCAAAACCCTCTCCATCGAACTTGTTAGCCAATTTCTACCGAACTTGAGGTAAAAAGTCACTTTTTCAGTGAGTTTTTACCAAGTTCGCTCGAACTTGAGGTGTTTTTGAAGGAATTGTTGCTAAGTTCGCTCGAACTTACTAAAATTTCATAGAGTTTTTGTCAAGTTTGACCGAACTTGATAAAAAATTCAAGATAACTTGTTAAGTTCGCCCGTACTTGCATATTTTTCTCATAAATATCAATTACAAGTTCGACCAAAGTTCAATCTAAAGAATTTTTCAAAACTAATCACAAGTTCGACCGAACTTGTGATAAAATCAAAGAATTCTTCATTTACACTACAGTTCGACCGAACTTGTAGTAAAGCTAATTGTTTTCAAAATTTTGGAGTGTTTTCAGTGTACACGTCTCGTTATTCGCGATGGATGATCTACAAAGAGCATATATGACTGCAGTGGGTTCATCAAATGCCAACGTGATTTAACAAGTCAATCTTAACAACGCGCACGACCGTTAAACCGCCAAAGCTAATGAGCATGGACGAGTATGAAGGATGGAATGAGAAGTTTACATATTGGTTCAAGCCATGCATTTCCAAGGCTGGGTGTCGATAGAGCGGGGTTACACTGTTCCGTTGGATGAACATCAGCAAGTACTAGAGAAGTACAAGTATACAACAATACAGAAAGATGAGTACATTGCTAAGAAAAAGATGATAAGCCTCATTCAACAATCTGTTAAAGAAGATATTCTGGTCTTGTTGCCAGAATACACGACTGCGAGAGAACTCTGGATATCGCTGCAAAAGAAATACCAAGGAAGCGCAGAGATGATCAAGAGTAAGAAAGCTCTCATCATGAAGGAGTTCGATATTTTCAACATGTTGGGAGAGACAATGAAGCAGATGATTGAGCGTTTCTGTCATCTAAAAGTCCAAATGAGAAGACATGGTCTTGAGAAGACGGAACAAGAATACATCGACAAGCTTGCAGATGCGTTACCTGCCGGAGAGTGGACTACTTACCTGATGGTTCTGAAAGAAAGTGCTAATTGGGAATTCTTCAAGTTGTCTACATTCATCGACAAACTCGAAGGCCATGAAATGGAACTTCTAAAGATTGCAAAATCTAAAAATGCAAATGTTGTTCAAGATGTTGGTCTGTATTACAAACCGGAATGCAAGACAACATTTCAAGTCCAAAGATTCAGGGAGCATTCAGTGCAAACATGAATTCTTCTCCACAGAATCAGAATCAATCATATCCTCAATAAGATCAAAGTCCACAAAGCTCTTCGTTCTAAAGCACGGGTTCAAATACTTCTTATCAGAGTCAAGCAACTAAGAATCAACAAACGAATTCTGATCCGAACGTGTACAAGTGTAACATTGCTGTGAATCTAAACAATGTTGTGTCTGAACAAGTTGCAAAACAACATATGTCACTTCTCGCCACAGTTCTAGAATCGTATGAAAGTCTTGTAGCTGGAAAGATCGGCAATCCCGAAATGACTTCTGAAGACTACAATCAGGTGGACGAAGAAGAGCTTGAACTGATGGATGTCAAGTGGTCATTAGCTTCTATCATTCGAAGAGTGACAAAGTTTGTTGCACTCACTGGCCAAGATATCGGAAATTCAAGCAACAAGCTAGGGTTCGACAAATCGAAGATCACTTGTTTCAGATGCCGACAGAAAGGGCATTTTAAGAGAGAATGAAAAATTTTGAAGCCACGGGCAATCAAAGTCCATTTGGTGGAGGAAATGAGTATTACAAGAAATCTCTTCAATACAAGCCTTTCCCAAAGAAGACACAAGTTGAGATTCAAGAAAAGCCAAACAACAATAACACTGATAAAACAATGGTTGCCTCGAACGAGGATGATGGCTTCGATTGGAATTCTTATATCGGTAAGAAGACCGGAGTTGCATTGATGGCTGAGATCGTTGAAGATACATTTGCCGAAGAAGCAACAGCTCTAGAGAATATCTTGCTGGAACAGTATCTGCAACAACAACAGCAAGATGAGGAGTATATTCACATGCAGAATCAAGGCATTTTATCTCCTAACTCATGTGATAGTTTTGCAGGTCACTTTGATGGAAGTTCTCAGGAGCAAGTTGCCGAGGAGAAATCTATTGCTGAAGAAGTCATTGATGTTACTCAAGAAATGAATGCTGAAACCTTAGGGACATTGCTGATAAAGCTTTGATGGCAAATCTAACTAAGGTAGGTCCAGAGGTAAAAGAAGTTGTCAGAGTGCAAGTTGTGGAGGTTGTAAAACCTTGCACAAAATGTACCAAGCCATGTGTTAATTGCGCCAAAAAATCACAAATCATCGCTGAACTCAATGTACATAACGAACATTTTAAATACGATTATCGTACTGAAGGAAGCATATGACAAAATGAAAGATGATTATGGCAGGCTCGATAGAAATAATATTGAACAACACGATACTATAAGGATGTTGAAAGGTACAGTAATGGATAAACAATAAGCAATAAACATTTATATCAACACCATTGTTGAAACCAAACAACAACTCCAGGACATAAAAATTGAAACAGAACGTGTTCAACAACTTTTAAGAAGTTATTCAACTAACGCACATGTCATTGATCACATTCTTCCCACAATTCCATCGGAAGAAAAACCTAAAAAGAAAATTGGTAAAGAATACAACAATGTTCCTCCACCACTTTGCGATAAGTATTGTCGCAAAACAGTTGATGGGATGGATAAGGCACTCAACATTGAATTGTTATCTGAAAAGAAAAATGAGTTGCCAGAGAACATTGATGTAGTCTATACTAAATAAGAAGATGATAATGCGGTAGTGAAAAATGTGGTTGAAAATGTCCTGAACGATTCTAATGATGGCAGCTTTGATAGCGCCACCTCGAGTTTGAACAGTTCTGACACAAATTCTGAAAATGACGAGACATCATCAAAGATGATCTATGTGATGATCCTAACGTTGTCATGTACAAGGTTAAGGAATCTGATAGATTATACTTTGATGACAGTTTTCCGATTCGGAACGTCAAAGAAGATCAATTGGATAAACTGTTTAAATTGGTTGAAGTCACATTAGATGACCTGGAGAAAATGAAAAGAAATTCTATTCTAAACCAAAAGAAATTACAATAACTACCGAAGGAATGGTGGTGATCATCCGGAAAACCAGAGAGCTGGGTTAGGATTAGAGGAATCTGATGAACCGAAAAAGAAATTGTAACCATTTCATGAATACAAAGATAAAAACATGAAATTTGTTTATGGGACGAACACGGTTCATGAAGAGAGTTTCGGAAAACAATCAAACGATGAATTCAAGAAACAGAAAGAGCTTCGAGATAAGGCGAAAGCCACAAGTGGTGTAAAATCCACTAGTGGACATTCACATGATAATCGGATGTGCCTCAAGTGCAACGAAGTTGGTCATATTGCACGGAAGTGTCCGAAATCTAAACCGGCTTATCTTCTAAGGAAAGAAAGTTCAGATGTTGAAAAACCAAAGCAACCAGAGGTTGGGAAAATAAGAATCTTAAAAAGAAATGTTGAAAAAGAAGAAATGAAACAAATTTTTGAAAAGAAATTCGAAAATTCAACATTCGAAAAAGGTGAATCTTCAAAAGCAACCGAGACAAAGTTTTATATCAAAATGGCTAATATCAAATAACAAGCCTGGGTTGCTAAGAAAAGGTCAACAACATCTGAAATCACTAAGTCTGAGCCTGTTAAGACTAGTGATAGCATGAAAGAATCAAAATCTAAAATCAAGTCTGGAACTGTCAAAATTACAAGTGGTAACAGTTTGAAAGATAAAAAGAAAGTGAAGTTTTCAAACATAAACATCGAAGAAAATTCAGATGATGAATTTGAATTTGATTATGCTGACGAGTGTGAATTTGATTACGATGATGGTTATCCAATTCAACCCAAGACCAAGAAGGCTTGGGTCGCGTTGTTTAACTAATTGTTGAAATGTGCAGGGGCTCCAGAGATCCGTACTTTCCAAGTGGATTCTGGATAGTGGAGCTTCCACACATATGACAGGAATGAAAGCACTCTTGTTCGACATAAAAGCTATCAACGGCGGATATGTTGGATTTGCTGGAAACCAAGGTGGAAGGATTGTAGCCGAGGGAAAACTCTCAAACGGAGTTGTTTCATTTGATCAAGTGAACTACATTGAAGAGCTTGAGAATAACCTTCTGAGTATTTCTCAAATTTGTGATAAAAAGTTTACCATTCACTTCAACGATAAAGAACGCATGATAATCAAACCGGGTTTCAAAATACCAGACGAGTGGATACTCATGCGTGCACCAAGAGAGAATGATTTGTATGTTCTTGATATGGGAAATGCTACTACTTCTTCAAAAATGGCACAATGTTTTGTCTCGAAAGCTACTGAGAATGAGTCAATCTTATGGTATAGAAAGATGGGCCACATTCATCTGAGAAAGATGAATCATTTGGTGCATAACGATTTGGTAGAAGGTATGAATCTGAAAAGTCTTCATATGTCAGATAATTACCTCGAGTGTAAAAGGGAAAGCAGATCAAGAAATCTCATCCGAAAAGATTCTCAATTCGATAAAGTTGCCTCTCGAAAGACTTCACATGGATCTCTTTGGTCCAGTGAATGTCAGAAGCATCTCTGGAGATCTCTACTGCTTGGTAGTTACAAACGATTATTCCTGATACTCGTGGGTATTCTTCCAAGAATCAAAAGATGAGACGTTTGAAAATTTGGTGATTCTTTTCAAGAAACTTGAGAACCTGTACCATCTTCCGGTGAGACGTATTAGAAGTAACAACGGTACTGAGTTCAAAAATACCAAAATGAAGGAATTCTGCAATGCTAAAGGGATTTTGCACACGTTTAGTGCACCCTACACTCCGCAGCAAAATGGTGTAGCTGAACGCAAGAATAGGACGCTTATTGAAACTGCAAGAACCATGCTTGCAGACTCAAAGCTTCCAGTCAGCTTCTAGAGTGAAGCAGTTGCAACGGCTTGCTACACACTCAACAGAGTCTTAACAGTAAAAACAACAAAGAAGACCTATTTTGAGATGATCAACCGACGGAAACCGAATTTGAAGTTCTTAGAACCATTTGGAGCGCCATGTACTGTAATTAATCAAGATGGCAAATTTGGAGCTAAATCACTCAAAGGTTTCTTTGTCGGATATGCAAGTCCATTACGAAGAGTTTACGTTCCTTCATTGGGAAGAGTCATAGAAGCGCAGCATGTTGATTGTTTTAACTATACGGATCCTATTCAGAGAAAATGTGATGCATGGTTATTCAACTATCAAGACTTGTGGAAATCATTTGATTTGCTTGACAAACCATCCGATGAAGAAATTGCAGCGTTATATTATCTTCATCAATCAGCAAATCAAGAGCAAATCGTCAGACCCATTGTGGTTAATCAACCCACGTTGGGATCATCTTCTTCCGATGCTAGTTCAAGTAATAGTGGTGGTCAAGGAATTCAAACAAATCAAGTGACACCGACTACAGAACAAGTCAATACTACAGTGAATCCTAATCTTTCTGAAGCACAGAGTTCAGACTCGGACGAGGCTCCAACATTCGATGCCGATGGAGAATCTTCTTCAGATGAAGAAGCAGAGCAGATTACAAGTTTATTGAATGAATCTGCAAACCCGAGTAGTGCTCCTGAAGTTGATGGAGTGGTAGATCAACATATCACAAATCAAGAGAATATTGTGATTGTTCCAAGCGAAGTGATGCCAAGATCATATTCTTATCATCCGTTAAATTCTATAATAGGCGAATTACAAGCTAGTGTGAGAACACGGAGTCAAATAAACAAAGCTTTGAGCTGTTTCTATACTCGGTGTTGCTCCAATTCAAGAATATTGCTATTATTCATGTTTTATATCTCAGATGGAGCCAAAAAGTGTTTCTGAAGCTTTAGGTGATGAAAACTGGGTACAAGCAATGCAAGAGGAACTGTTACAGTTCGAGAAGTTAGGAGTCTGGAAGCTTGTAGACCTACCTGGAAATCAGAAAGAGATTGATACGAAATGGGTCTTTAGATGCAAGAGAGACGATCGAGGGGTTATAGTTCGAAATAAAGCTCGGCTCATTGTCAAGGGATTTCACCAGCAGGAAGGGATAGACTACACAGAAGTCTACGCACCAGTAGCTCGCTTAGAATCTATTCGAATATTCCTTGCTTTCGCAGCATGGAAAGGATTTAAAGTCTATCAGTTGGATGTCAAATCAGCTTTTCTGCATGGAAAATTACGCGAGAAGGTGTACGTTGGGCAACCACCCGGGTTTGTCGATCCACTCAACAGAAAGAAAGCATATCTTCTTGATAAAGCTCGTTACGGTTTACACCAAGCCCCGAGAGCTTGGTACGAGACGTTATCGCAACATCTCGTGGGAAACGGCTTTGTCAGAGGAACTATGGATAGTACTCTCTTCACCAGAGAAGTTGGTAATCATCTAATTATCATTCAAATCTATGTGGACGACATCATATTTGGATCAACGAATGATAGTCTTTGCAAGGAGTTTGAGGGCATCATGAAGAAGAAATTCTAAATATCTTCTATGGGCGAAATGAAATTCTTCCTCGGATTGCAAGTAGATCAACTTCCAGACGGTATTTTCATTCATCAGACCAAGTATGTGCACGACATCTTGAAGAAGTTTGATATGGAAAGCTCGAAGCCGTTATCTACTCCTCTTGCTCTTAATCACGGGATTTGCATTGACGAAACTGGAACCAAAGTTGATGCGACGCTCTACAGATCAATGATAGGATCGTTGATGTATCTGACGGCATCGCGCCCAGATATCATGTATCCTACCTGCCTATGCGCCAGATATCAGTCAAGCCCAAGAATTTCACACATGCAGATCGTGAAGCGAATCTTCAGATATTTGAAGGGATGCCCAAGCATCGGCTTGTGGTAGCCGAAGAATGATAATTTTGATCTTGCAGGATACGCTGATTCTGATTTTGGTGTAGATAAGTTGAATTCAAAATCGAATACAGCGGGATGCCAGTTCTTCGGAACAAGAATGGTAACCTGGCAGTGTAAGAAACAGACTACGGTTGCTCTCTACCTGTGAAGCTGAGTATATCTCGGCCTCCAGCTGTTGTTCACAAATTCTGTGGATACAACAGTAGATGAGAGACTATGGTCTGCAATTTCTTGACACTCCATTGTATGTTGATAATAAGGCAACCATTGATATAACTAAAAATCCGGTTCATCACTCACGCATAAAACATATTGAAATTCGTTATCACTTCATTCGTGACTGCTACAAAAATAAGTTGGTACGAATAGAAAAAATCCACACCGACGAACAAAAGGCTGATTTTTATACCAAACCATTTTCTTTATCACGGTTTAAATACTTGTTAAGAATTAATGGTATGAAAAATTTGCTGACAGGTGCGGACGCTGAGGTTGAATACGGATCGGACGACGAGTTCGCGTGATCCACATTGGTTTGTCTATATCTTTCTATTTTAGAATTTTATCAAAAGCTAAAATACAAAAAGATGTTTTTGATTTAGGGGGAGAAATGTTAGAGAAAATAAAAAAACATTTGAAAATTTTAAAAACCAAAAACATATGAAAAATGCAAAAAGTACAAAAACATTGAAAAAGACAAAAAGAATTCAGTGTCACAGAAAGGAAATGATAGTACATCAGTGGACTATCACAGTATGCTAAAGAAATGGGAAGTTTAAAAGTGAAAAAGAAGTCTATTGTGAATGTGTCGATAGGCTTAACACGTTCAATAAACTGTTTTCGAGATATAAACTAAATTTTACAACTGCTTAATCTTGTGGATTAACATATCTTGGATATATGACTTAGTACTCCGATATTTCGTTTGAGAGATTGCCTGATTCTGAGATACGAGGTCTTTATAGATAGTTGATATCTGGGGTATTATACAAGTTCTTCTGATTTTGCGGAAGCAATAGCCTAGAACTTCTATAATACTTTTGCTATAAACCCTAAACTGCATGCAATCTTGAAAAGTATCGAAAGATCTAATCATTTGCAGTGATGAAAAGATTCCTTAAATGGAACACAACTTAAAGACGAGCTTTCATCTCTTCGTCTGTATGGTAGTACTAACCTGAGCTCTCAAGGTCTCGCATAACCCAGATACAGATATCAATTACGCTATATTCACCTGTAAGATGAAATCTAGGGAATCTTGATGCGGGAGTAGATTCAAGAAGTGGGAACCGCAAATAAGTCAAGTTTCATAAATCATACCTTAACATATCTTGAAACAGTTGAAAAACGTGGTAAAGTTTAAGTGGACAAATATATCGACAATCTAGGTAAACGAGTTTAAAACTAACAGTCTTACAAAGGTCAACGGTACTGGTGATATGTCTCAAACAACTGATAGATCCTTTGAACACGAATTCACAAAAATATGTCTGTAAATATGTTTGTACATAGTTTACTTTGTTCTGTACATAGTTTATCAGCTTTACAGATTAAAACCAAAAAGATTTTCAGTGTGTTTTAGCATAAACTTACAAAAATACAAAAAGATTTTGTTTCTACATCGTTTTCAGCAAACCAATGTTGGAGAACGAGTCTTCGAAGTCTGGTAAGGTGCTAGAACTGGTGGGAATCTCTTTGACAACGGGCTGGGAGCTAATCTTTAAAATCTGAAAAGCCAAAAAAGATAAAAAGTTCATTACTTTGAAACTTTGATTTTGAAAATATCAACAGTTTGTTCGTAACGGGTCAAACCGGGTCATTAACTTGGACTCGACAGACAAATCGGTTAACCAAGTTCATTAGCTTGGACTTGGTCAACTGAGTGGATTTTCATACTGGTAAAAATTGGAAAGTTCAGGGGTTAAATTGCAAAAAGTTTGAAAAAATGTTGAATTTGAGTTTGGCAAGTTCGGCCGAACTTGCTAAACTGAATCAAGTTTATCAATTAAAGCAAGTTCGACCGAACTTGCAATGGCTGTTTTGTTTTAAAGCATAAGTTCGCCCGGACTTCTAGTGGGCTTATAGCTTGGGCTTATCAAGTTCACCCGAACTTGCCATGGTATAAATGCCTAGGAAGTTCAGCCGAACTCATTTATCCGTGTTTCAAAATTCTGAGCGAACTTGCCATTTGAGAGCGTTTGAGTGAAATTGACATAATCACGTCGTTACTCTGCCCAAATTTCAATTGATTTTGGTGATTAGCACACCAACTTCAATGGCTGAGGTATAGATCTGATCTTTGAACCATGATTTGGACTTTAACCGACGTAATTAGATCTAAAATGATAAAATCAATTAGATATAAGGTTCGAATGGATAAATTGGAGATTAGATCATGTTAATTAACATTAATCGATCATGAATACCTGTTAAAATCGATCAGATTGTTACAAATTGATATTACAGGCAATATGTTGAAGATGACAACAAGTTCGGCCGAACTTGTTGACATGTTCGACTGGACTTGTTAATCAACCTGAATAAATGAACCAAGTGCATGTTCGACCGAACTTTACAGTTTATCTTAGAATTTTTAATTATGGTGGAAGTTCGACCGAACTTAGGTTTTAAAAGATTGGAAATTGAATATTCATAAGTTCGCCCGAACTTCTATATTGTTGAACATGTTATGTAATACATGTTTGGGCGAACTTGACAAATTTAGAATGTTATAACACACATCAAGTTCGCCCGAACTTGATGAAAATGTTGAAAATTTTGTAACTTTTTCTCGTATTACGTGCTAATTGTTTTGCGTCATTTTTCAGGCTCAAGAACCAGCAAGGGTGATTGCTATGGATTTCTCAAAATTCCATACCACTTGTATTACGCTCGACAAGACGATATGTCCATCATTGAAAGATTACGACAGTATTTTGAAGTTTCTTAAGGAATGTCCTATTCATAGAGCAATCACGGAGCGCACAGTGTCGTATAGATCTCATATATACCATTTCTAGATGAACGCAGAGCTCAGTGATGATAAGAAGTAAATTATTTCATATGTCCAAGTTGGGAACGATGTCAAAGAGATTATTGTTACAGAGGAAGATATTCGCAGGATCTTACAGTTCAACGATGATAAAGACGATCTGATTTTCTTGGATGAAAAGATGGTGAGAGGATGTTTCTACAGGATAGGTTATAAGGGGAGTGTCAATAGTCGACATTGAAGAAATGGGAAGTGCCAAACCCCTACAAGCTCCTGATGCATGCAATTATACACACTTTCAGTCACCGGAAAGCAGGCCTAGACGATGTTCAGGATTACATGGCTTGTATGGCAACGACATTGATCTTGAAGAAGCCGTTCAACTATTCTAAGCTGGTTTTCACACAAATGTCGAAAAATATGGAAGATTCAAGACTATGTTTATATCCGAGGTTCGTGCAAATGCTAATAGATGAGAAATTCACAAACATCGCACGTGATCCAAATGATGTGTTATATCTAAGTCACCTCGACGATACAACGGTGAAGAAGTTGTTAAAGTTTCAAAAGCAAGCATCAGCACCGGTTGCTAAACCAATATTTGGGGCCATCAAAGATTCAAATTATATTGCGCCGCCTGACAATAAATGGAGAACAGACAGAAGCGATGATGAAAAAGAGTTGAACGCAGAAAAAGACTGGTTCAAAGGTTTCAAGCCAAAAGCTCGAAGCGATAGGTTCCTAAAACTGAAGTTGATAAGCTGAAAAAGAAACGAGTAGCAAAGAAAGTTGAAACAATGCTCGTTGATGAAGATGAACCAGAGAATGTTCAAGCTGAAGCTGGTTCTAGTGCAGTAGTGGTTGTTGAGAGTCAGGAAATAGTTAAAACGACTCAGGAAGATGATGTGATATCTGCTACTTCAGAGAATGATGATTCTGATGATTCTCTTGAAAGAGTTACTAAGAGAACAATAGCAGGCAGAAAGAGCCAAACAGACTGATGCTGATCTTGATCCGAATCAAGAGAAAGAGTCTGATGAAGAAAGGCCCAAGAAAAAAGCTAAACGTGTGAAGTCTGCTAGTATGTCATCGACAAAGACCAAAGGATCTCCACAGACAAAGGGCAAGAAGAAAAAGAAAGCCCAGAAACCGGCTAGTAAACGATACAAGAGTAAGCTGAAAAGCGCAGAAGTTACACAAGAACTTTCTGACGCACAGGAGAGAGGAGTTACACAAGAACCTCCTACACAAGAACCTCCTGTAGTTGTTACAAGTGAAACTGAACGTCCAGGAGTCACACAAGAACCTCCTGTGATCATTTCATCGGAAGCTGAAAGGCCAGGAGCAACACAAGAACCTCCTGTGTCTGGTTTATTGGAAGTACCTATTATTCAGTCTCCTGTTGCTCGAACGACTTCACATTTTGAAAGTTCTACTCCAAAGAAGACTAAACCACAAACTGCTACTCCAAAGTCAACACCAAAAACTCCAGGGCCTAATCTGTTTGGTGATATGCAGAATGATCCAATAAGTCTTCAAGATCTGAATGATTTCTTTCTAGAAACAAATGCTGAACTTCTTGAAAAGCGTGTGAAGGTGTTAGAGGAAAAAGTTCAACAAAATGAAGCAGAAAAAGCAGAGTTGATAAAGAAAGTGAATCAAAGCTCTGTAGGAAAAGAGATGTTGGACGATAAAGTAAAGGTATTGGAAAATGAGCATGAATATTTCAAAGCTCCAATTGAGAGTCTGCAAGATGCAAATGAGAAGCTGTAGACAGAGATTGCTGATCTTAAGTTAATCCAAGTTCTAAATGATCGTAGATTCACAAGAATGCAGAAAGTGTTATCTAATACACTTGGGATTGATTTTATCTCTGAATATGATCGTCTGGATCGTCAGGAAGCTAAAGAAAAATCTGAAAAAGAGTTAGCTGCAAGTGGAAAAGGTAAAGGTGTTGAGTGTGAAGCCCCTAAATCATCTGAAGTTGCAGAGAAGTCTGTTGAGGATGTGGTTATAGCTTCTGAGTCCGATATTCCAAAGGTTGACGAATCTGTCAAGCCTTCTGATCCTATCATTGCTTCTTGAGATAAGGACGATGAAGAAGCAGAGAAAGAGGATAAAGATGATGATGAACAGAAAGATGACTCTGAGTATGAAGATTGGAATGTTGCTGATGATGACGATGATGATGATCAGGGAGGAGTTGGTATTAGAATCAGTGAAGGAAAAGTTTCCGATGATGTTGATTTTTCTTCTTTAATGGACGATGAATCTAATAAGATGGATGATCAGATTCAGGGGGAGTCAGGGCAGACAGGACCATCAGATGATGTTGATATGGCGAATGTTAATAGATTTGCAAAGCCTGTTGCTGCAGTTCCCACAAAGCCTTTAATGTTGATGCTTGAACATAATGTAGAGGAAGGCGAGTACGTGCATAACTATACGAAGGAAGATCTGGCAAAGTTAATTGAAGTTGATGCTGAAACTTTTGAATTTGACTTTGAAGAGGATGTGTTGAATGTTAACACTTTTGAACCGAATGATTATGAGTATGTTAGAAGATTTGAAGTTGATGAATACAACAGGGTGATTTTTGAAGATTGGTCTTCTGATGATGAAGCGGATCAAACTGCGAAGTACGTCGGTCCTAA
This sequence comes from Scalesia atractyloides, assembly GCA_947069175.1. Classification (NCBI taxonomy): domain Eukaryota; kingdom Viridiplantae; phylum Streptophyta; class Magnoliopsida; order Asterales; family Asteraceae; genus Scalesia; species Scalesia atractyloides. Next base: position 18,469,087 of record CAMTDV010000019.1, read on the forward strand.
CACTGATAGTTTTCCTACATTTGAGGAGATGTACAACCAACTTGACGAAGATTTGTTGAAAGAAAGGATTGAAGAATCAGTTCGTGAGGGTAAAGTTCCAAAGCCGATGACAAAAGAAGAGATAGCTCAAGCAATGAAGTCTTGGTTTAAAGAAATGCCGCGTGAACGTAAGTTTCGACGTCCTCTAGCATTCTTTACCAGAGACAAAGATGTGTCATTGGGGGATATTCTTAGTTGGGGTTGGTTTAAAGAGCTGAATATATATGCAATCAAAAGGGAATTTGGAGTGCAATACTTCAAGTATCTTGCTGATTTAAGTACTTTACCGTATTGGGATGTTAAAGTGCTGGTTCAGACTATGAATGTTACATATCAGATGAAGTACATTGATCAGTTGTTATGGAAGATGATCAAGTATGAAGCGGTAAAAGGATTTAACTATTGGAAGCCATTTATTCCAGGACGCCGAATCAAAACAAACAAGAAAACAGGGGAGAAAGACATAATGTTGATAATGAAGCGACCTAGAGCCATGAGAAACATGTCGTTGATGCTAATTGAGCAAAACTTCTACCCATTGTTCAAGTGGTGGCAGATAGATCCGTCTACTTGTGAAGTTGTTATTGTTTTAAAGTTTGAAGAACACTTGGATATCACGAAGGAAAGGGTTGAAATTCTTTAGTCACAGGGCATGAGGGGATTATGGAGAACAATCAGGATTCTAGATCCAATGTGGTTGGTGAACTGTTCGAGAGAAGATATTAAATGCTTGTTCTATAGTAAGATTGTGTTTGAAGAATGTGAGAAGGTACAAGCTATGAAATATCAGAAAGTTGTGAATGTTTGCTATGCACGAGAAGTAAATTCAGGAAAGATGTGGCAGACACGTTGGAGGGATCTAGAAAGAGTTGAATTCATGAAAGAGGAAAAGTGTCTCGAAGCTATACATGAGAAAAGTAGAAAGGCAAGTATTGGAAGATTTCAGTATATGAACAAAGTGCCTCCTACAGATCAGACGCCGGATCCGAAACAAGAACGACGAAAGAAGCCTTACAAGAACTTCTTCAGTCGTGTGCGTTAATATTTATTTGAAGACAGAGTTTTGAAGACTGATACAAGACGAAGACGATATCCAAGGCGGAGTCTGTTGGTGCATAATGTCTATGTCTTAGTCTTATATCGAGTCTATTTAGTATATAGTTGAATAGGCTAGCAAAACAATGTATTTATGTATATAGTAGTCAAGTTCGCCCATGGTGACATGTTAAGTCAAGTTCGGGCGAACTTAGCTATCCCTCAAGCGAACTTCGACATCTATAAATAGCTAGCTAGCCTCTCTCATTTGTAACTTTGGCATTTTGGAGGCGAAGCTCTGTCAATCTAAATTCTTGACTGTTACATCAATAAAATTGACTATTAACTGATTAATTCTTGTCTTTGGTAAACACGTCGTAATATTTCCGCTATTATGAATGTTAGATATCAAATTTAGGTTCCTTAGCATCGAGGATCGGTCCTACAGTTCTCTAATGAACCTAACCCTATCTATGTGTGTGTGTGTACATGATAGTATTTATTAGTTTTTGATAACAAAAAGAAAGATAATTAATAATTAAGATTTTGATCATATTCTTAATATATAATACATATATACACACATATGACTTATATTATCTTAGGCAATTAACTTACTTTTTGTGAGTGTTAACCGAAAGTGTGTACCTTGATAAGTTATTACGGGTAAGTTAGTTCGTGGTCACCGGGAAATTTAACAAAAGATTTTCTAATCTAAATAAATTATATAATAATAATCTCGTAACGGGGGATTTAGGTTCGCATAAGTTTTGAGGACGACTCAATTTGTGGATTTTTGCTTTGCTCGCTAAACTAAGGTACAAATGATAGTCCTTAACATCATAGTATAAATCTGTATCTGTTACTTTGAAGTACGGATCATCTTACTTTTTCACCATAGTATAAGTTTTGTTTCCTCCTCCGGTTACGAATTCTTTGGTCATCATTGTATTTTTTATTTAACCATGTATGTCACTTCGCAGTACGGAATTTTGTGTGTTCATGTTAGTCGTTTGATATGTGATGTGTTATTTGAATATGTCTAGTATTGTTTGTATGATTATTAGTGTGTTGTAGCATGCCATACCTCAAGCTTGTACTCACTGTCGCATGTTCCTGTCAGTATTATTTTGAGTTTCTTGTAAATTATTTACATGGCCTTAGCTTTTGTACTGTCACCCTAGCGCCTGGCTTGTCGTTTGGGCGTCAACGACATAACACTTATCGTGACAGTGCATAATAAAAGTTCACGTCGTCTCTATTTAGTTATTTTGTTTTAACTCCCCTGTCACACGAAGTATGTTGTTTCTTATATAAATCTTCCAAACGTTAAGAATATACTTATTATTATTATCTTTTAATGATTTATTTGAAACTTGATAACTGATGCTGGTTTATAAAAATCTTCATAGGTGTCTTAAGTGTTTTTATTTGAAATCCAATTATCTAAAGTATTTTGTACTTAAATATAAATCTTTCAGATGCTATAGAAACAAAATTTCGTCAAATAACGCTCTATCTTAAAAATTTCATAAAACAATATTTCGTCAAATAACGGTCTGTCATAAAATTTCATAAATCATTATCATTCGATTTAAATGTATACATTTACTAAATGGGAACAGTCTTGCGAACGATTTTGTTTGAAAATCTTTAAGTTATTAAACGAGTTTTAAAATGATTTTTATAAAAGAAAATTGTTTTAGTCTTCATGATCAACGATGTATCAGTCTCTCTCTCTATGGGTCTTCATATTGCGTTTTCGTATCAGTTCTGAACAAGTTTAAGTATTAGTTTCCGCATAAGTTTTGTACCCAAAATTGTATTTTTTATCTGTACCATCATTTGTGTTAGTTCATTATCGTGTCAGTTCAGCATCAGTTATGTGTTCATATTTGTTTTCAGTATCTATGTTCGTACCCGTTTCAGTTTATTGTCCAGCTCTGTTGTGCTTTGCTTTCCGATGAGTTACTTACTTATACTATTGCTTTCTCCAAATTTTTGGCTCATCCATAGTTTTCTTTTGTGTTTTCATATAGCGAGGAGTGTTAAAAGAAGTTAAAGGTCAAACATCATTATTTAGTTTTTGTAATGTCATAAATGTAATAGGATCCTTTGGATTCAATGTTATGGATTTGCGTTTGGATTTGATATCTGAAAGAGTGACAAGTCAGCTCATCCGGGTTAGGTGTTACACATACAATCTTGTCACAAAAGATAATAAACCATTAATTAGTAAATGATAAACATATTAAATAAGATAAAAAATTTTGTATTAACAACATTAACTTAATCTAAGAGTATGGAAAGACATAGAGATTACGACCATATGAAGCCCTTTTACCATGTCGATTACCACACTTCATTAACTTCAAGCTCTAGCTCAAATGCAAGTATGTGTGCAATAAAGTGTCTCAACTCTCATTTATTATGTATGTTTAGTGAACTAATTTAATGATGCATTATTCTTAACATGGATGATCTAAGGTAGGATATAGGATCCTAGCTTTGGAGAGGTCTCGGTCAACATGAAGACTTTCCCTAAGGATCAAGCTCTCACTTCCAAGAAAATGGGGCTTAGGAAGCATCATGATCATGGCATTCTTGGTTATTGATTAGTCAAGCTCCATGGATCATCCACACTTTCTCCAAAGGACTAGAGCCTTCAAGGGTAAGAGAACAAGGCCATAAAGGCACAAGTCTATCAGCCTTGGGGCTATAGCATACTAGGTAACAAGAGAGCAAAGAAGGGGCATGCCTCAAATGAGTGAATGAGGCCACTATTTATAGGCTGATCCAAGGCAGGGCTGCACGGGCGTGCTTAGGGGGTACAGTCACGCTTGTGCCTGAATCTTGTTGGAAGTTTCGAGAATTTCTCATTTCTGTCTCCCTGGAATTTTGGGCACGGGCATGCCAAACCATGTTGTGTAACCCTTGTGCCAAAATTTCGGGCTTTCAAAAACTTTTTCTTTGAAGGCTTTTCGATAACTAATACTAAAACGTAACCCGTTTAATGTAACGTACGCACTGGGACGAGGACATAAGCTAAACATACCCTAAATATCCCTTACATAACTTAGAAATAAGTTTTGAAGGGTTTGGTATGTAAAAAACAAGCCTATTCGATCATAGGGACTATTTATGACAAACTACGAAAGTCTGCCGATTCTCGTAGCGACGCACACTCCGGAACAATGACACAAGCTTAACATGCCTTAAATACCCTTTACATAACTTGGAAATAAGTTTTGAGGGCTTCGGTATGGCAAAAACACTTTATTGTAACTCTAGGGACTATTTTGCAAGATCTATGAAAGTACACCGATTCGCGTATTTCTTAAACGTAACATGTATGTACATCCAAAAATTTTTTCCATCATTAAAATCTTACATCTTAATGATTGGAATGCAAAAATATCATTCGTTACGCAATTACGGTCGTTTACGTGTTGATTAAAGCGTTCGTCGTAATTAACCGAAAAACGCAGCCGTACAACCGAACGAACCGACATCCAAAATATTTTTGGACATATTTCAAGTTCCCTATGCTTATTCAACCTTATAAATCTTAGAAATTAGGTAGGTGGGTGTTAGAAACGACGAAACGCGACAAAACAAGTCTAGGGGCCAAAACTGCCATTTTTGGAAACTTCAGTCCCTGCAAGGCCTTACGGACCGTAAGGCAAAACCTCTTACGATCTGTAAGAGGTCCCCAGATCAGCATAAAGGTGGAAGCTTCTTGTTTATTCACTTGGACACCAATCAATTGAATTTGCCACCTTCTTTCTACTTGCAACACCTCACTAGAGACTTGTTTAATTCCTAGAAACACCCCCTAACACTTGGCATGATCTTGTGATCATGTTTCAAGTATAAATAGCCCCCTCATTCTTCATCACAACTTGCTCAATTCTTTCCTTTCTCTAGATCTGCTCTAAGTGGAGTTTGCTTCCCTTTGGACGCCTCCTACCTGAGCTCTTAAGGGTGCTACAACACAAGTAAGTGCCTTCTTCTAGTTTTGTTCATTTCTTTTAGCTATTTGAGCTAAATGTCAAACAGTTTGACTTCTGTTTGACTTTCAGTTTTGACCATAATTGGTCAAAGCAAAGTTCAATTGAACTTTGTGACGTGATCGTAATCACGATGGTTATGATCCATAGCGATCATGCCTACTGATTACCACGTTTACTAGTCATAGTGACGAGTCAAAGTTCCGGTCAAAAATGCGCATTTTGTGCATTTATGATGAAACTATTTTCGGGTATCAAAACACTTTGTTTTGATACCAAATCAGTTTTATGAACTTAGTTAGACATGTTTAACATGTCTAACTCGTCACTTTTAGTTTAGCGCTTGTTTAGGGTCGTAAGTCGAGCGGTCTTGACCATCGCTTTGACTTTCGAATCCAACCCGTTTGGTCGATCTTAGGATCCGACGAAACACATATTAGTGACCATAGTTATATAGGGAATAACCCTCGGAGTTTATATCTTATGGTCACGTCGTTTGGATAGTGTTATGTTAAGTCGTCTATTATGCCTATATGAATGACCAAAATGCCTTTTTTTGCGCATAAACTCACTTTAAGCATATGTAACCAACTTTTTGACTTATAAACTGATTTTGCCACTTTATTAAACTCATTTTGGCATATAAGACTTATCATAGGACTAGTTTGACCATTCGAACGCGTTTTTACGCAAATGACGCGTTAAAGTAGCGGAAACTACCTTAACGGGTCATAACGGGTCAAAGGCACTTAGGATTCATACCAAATCAGAATGTTAAGTCTATTAAACCATATCACATGAGTTTCAACATTCATTTGGTTTATAAGACTTCATTCTATCCGATCTCTTGATTTCAAGTTTCGACACTAACATATAGTATCCGATACGCTAGGAACCATTTCAACTTTTGAATTCTTGATCCATTGAGCCTTTTTATATCATTTGTACAAGACCTATATGCAATCCCAAGTGAGTACATAGCTCCCCTCTTTTACGTTTTTCAAATGTTTTGGGGTGATTCATATGTGTAACCGAATTTTCTCAAATGTATGGCATGCATTGTTTACTAAGTACTTTTTGTGTATTATTCCAATTATGCAAAACACGACAAAAGGGGACACGAACCAAATCCTTGTAGGATCTTTCTATCTTTATAGTTAGATTCTTATAGGATACTTGAAGTACAGACTTAAATCTTCTATCTTCTATCTTCATAGTAAGATTTCTAAGAAGTGCTTTACACGCCGATGACGATGGTTATTGTTTATGTGTAGAGATTATTTGGTGATTTAGATAACAAAACTAGAGTAATATAATAAGGACATGGTGGATACGCCGCTGGTACTTCCTATATATAAGTGTGCTTATTGTATTACCCTTCGTAGCCTTATCCGAATCACCATTAGGATTTACGATTTTGTAATTTAAGTGACAAGACAAGTGACTAAACCAAATCCTTATAGCATCCGTCTATCTTTATAGATTGATTCTTGTAGGATGTTTAAAGTACTAAATGGTAGTCCTTGATTGGATTCTTTGTGTACTTTAATGCTTATGAGACAAGACAATGTGACAAGACAAGTGACTAAACTAAATCCGTAAAGTATCTATCTATCTTTATAGATTGATTCTTGTAGGATGTTTAAAGTACTAAATGGTAGTCCTTGATTTGATTCTTTGTGTACTTTAATGCGTATAAGACAAGACAATGTGACAAGACAAGTGACTAAACTAAATCCGTAAAGTATCTATCTATCTTTATAGATTGATTCTTGTAGGATGTTAAAGTACTAAATGGTAGTCATTTATTTGGATTCTTTGTGTAATTTAATGCGTATGTGACAAGACGATGTGACAAGACGATGATTATGTGGTTATTGTGATTAGTTGTAATTTAGATAACGAAACGAGTGTAATACCATAAGACATGGTGGATACGCCTCTGGTACTTCCTATATATAAGTGTTCTTATTGTATTACCCTTGTAGCGTTATCCAAATCACATTAGGATTTTGTGTCGATTATTTCAAAGTACAATATCCAAATCCTTGTAGAACTCTTTCATATTTTTATATGTTAGATTCTAATAAGGATATCCAAAAGTATTATTTTAAATCATTGATTGATTTCTGATAATACTCACGCGAGTTATGACATACTTCAAAATTGTTGTTATTAATCCTTGATTGGATTTCTAATAACATACTCACAAGTTTTATGATCGAATTCAAGGCGATTACAATGAACAAAGTACAATTATTAATGGCATAAAAATTACCTAGTATTAATCATGTTGCCATATACAAAATGATTTTGTCACAAGTTTCATAATCAAGTTAATGTATTGTAATACTAAATCTTTTTGCCATTAACTTGGCTAACAAAACTATGTACTCGCCAACATTGTTTGTTGATGTCTCTTTTCACATATGTTTCAGGTTTCGATTATTTAAGCATGCTGCTCATAGGAATGCATCCGGACTTTGGACTTCTTTAATCAAAAGACAACTTCAGGTATTCTTTGTATTGTAAACAATGTTAACAATAATGAAACAATTTAGTACCAGTAGTTGTGAGCAATTTGTAACGTGACTCCCCGATATTTCTGCTACGTCTTGTTGTATTACGCGATTGGGGTGTTACATGTTGAAAAATCGGATCTTCAAAACCCAACCTGCTTGAAAAATCGAATTTGAAACGCAACGTAATAATTTGATCCTAGTCCATTTTTTAAACTTTGGTCATAAATAGCGAAAAATAAGCTTGTCTTAATGGTATTTACGTATTTCTATAAAACATCATATTTTTCAAGTAATTTGAGAAAAACGAGTGAAGCAACTGAATTAATTATATGTATAAAACAATTATATATAATAATAATAATAATAATAATAATAATAATAATAATAATATAAAACTTTCAAACAACACCATGATCCATTCTTCATTAAACCACAATCCCACCATTCATGCAATCAATATAGCTATCGTTTGGAACCTAAGGGCCAAACGATTCCAAACGACATGTAGCTGGTAGTTGTCTTCCTCTCCAAGTAGCGAACCAGCCGACTCCCTTTGCGAACCCAACTATGTTTACACTATGATTGGTAATCCAATTATCTAAAATAAGTCTAATACTAATATACACTCTTAACCCGTCCAAATAACTTTATAATTACCTATTTTCTAATCAAATTGAATACCCATTAAAACTTAGAATATTTTATAAACTTTAATTTGTCCACCATATCAATCCTAGCCACGTTCAAACGACCTCTCCACCTCTCAAACGAAATTCCCTAACTCCAATTCACTCAAACATCCTCTGCAAATCTCAGATTCAGGCAAGAGCACATTCTAGGGCTTGGAACTTGAACTTGCGATATCTCCTTCAATCCTTCATCAATTAAGGTAGTTCTTGTGTCCATTCTTACTACTTTTTCGAGATCTATAAAACCCCTCTACCAGTGTTGTGATAGAGGGCATTTAAAATCCGAATTTCATTCTTGCATTTTAGTGTTCTTAGTTTATAGAAAATTTTGGGGCTTTTGATTATAGATTCATGTTCTGTTGAAATTGAAGGTTGTTTACCGATATAATCATGTCATAATAGACCTTATAATTTTTGAGAATCTTTAGTCATCCTTCAGTTTTATTTTATATTATATTATATTTAATCATGTTATATTTTATGGAACGAACAAAAACAACAACAACCATATTCAGTAAATCCCACCAATAGCAAAGCTACTTATATGGTTTATGTTATATTTTATAGAAAATATTATAAAATATGCAAACTTTTAAAAATAAAGACTATAAATATTAATCTGAATTTTCCAAAAAAAAAAAAGTTTGGAATCCATATAATAAATTTCATGTCTCGCAATTTTTAGATTAATTTAAAATATAAACAAATGAGTTTTAAATAAAAATATGATTAACGATTCGCGAAGGTGCATGGTCGGGAAAGCTCTTAACCTTCCACGAGGTGATGATCGTTGATCTCATCTGGATCTTTCAAGAATTAAGAAACCACGGTGAATCAAGACACGTACATTGCAAATAATAAAACTATAGACTTACAAAACAATTGATAAATATATCTAAGTTATACAAAAGTCCTCAAATCGTAAGATTTAAATTTTGTTATGTTTTGTTGGTGGGTTAGTACTTTTGTATTTTATATCTTTAGGATAATCTTGTTATTTGGAGTTCCCATTTTCGTGTGGATTATTCAAGAAATCATAATACGCAAAGTGTTAGTAGATCTTCCTAATTCTCCCTTTTACAATTACTGTTTTAGGGTGTGTCATGTGTCTCTTGTTTCACCAATTTACTTTATTTCATATATCAGTTACATGCAACTCCATGTTCAATTATGTGTTATTTGTGTTGTTGTTTATTTGTTTACTGCTTTGTATCGCAAATCATCTCGCACGTGGATCCACGGGCTGACTGGTCCCCATTACCATGGGTCGTAGCTTGGTATCACCATAGCATTTACGTTCGCTCTTAAAGGCTAGAGTCTTGTAGTTTCGTATTTATCGCATGGTTACATATCACATTAGTTCGTATTTAATTATTCATTGTTGATGTTTATTAGTTGGGTCTTTATATCACAAATTGAGTTGCATGTTAAACATTTAAAAATAATTACACAAAAATTATTTTATTAAAATATAAGGTTTGGTCACCAACTTATGTTGACCCAAACTACTTTTACACATGATACATGTGATCAAGTTTGAAGTATTGAGGATGAGGACACATAGGGATATGTTTTAGACAATAAATCAGATTCTATGTTATGTTTATGTTTTGGTTTTTCGCTTGAATCATTTGTTTATTTATTTGACTTTGTTTAAGACATAAATAATATTGAACTTTTTAACAGTATTCATGAGCTATGAACGATCATCATGCCCCGATCGTTAATCTACCATGGCTCAGGGTGTGACATATTGAGGTGAATAATATAAGAAACTCACTAGAGTGCTGAATTCAAAAGGATCATCAGATACTACAACACCTTTCATCAATACAATTGTGCTAAATCTTTTTCATGAGGATTTAAGCATTTGATGATATGATGGTTGATAATCATTTATACTTGAGTTCTCCCAAGCTAGAACCAAGTTTACCAATATCACTAAAGACCTGATACTCAAGTATGCAAAAGATAACAAGTTAGAAATCCTCTTCCTACAACTTCTAAACCGCTCAAGACAAAGAGAGTTAGAAGTAGCTCCTTTCTTTCACAAGTCAACTAAACTTTGTCAGATCATATTGGTTGATGGCTATAGCTACCTGAGAAGATGGAATTCCGGATGTATCAGCATAGGGGGTATGTTAGTGCATGAAGGCTGAAACAATCCAAAATAATCAAGTCGTCAATATGATCAAGTTAATAGACAAAGAAGTTAATTTGATCAAAATTTGTAATTGCCCAGAGAAAAGAAAACAAACAAAATATTATATCAAATGGGTGTTGTAGGGACCAAATTATACAGACTGACGCATCAAAGATATGGATTCTTAGTTTTAGGTCCACATCGCAAAAGGGTCTTTTGGGCTAAGTCCATGTGGGTCGTGAGTTTTATGGGCTAGTATACTAACTTGTTCAATATTCATAACAAGGTTAGCCTATTGTTAATAGTACTTGGAGTCATGAAAGAGAATTAGCCATAGGCGCGTGGTTTTGTCAGGTTATCCCGTATCAGATGATTTACAAGGTACTTATAAATAATCGTATGCATGTTTAACTGTGTATTTTTCCTGTTCATGATTTTGATCAATAGTTTGATTATGCCAAAGTGTTAGTTTTACTTTATATCATCGTTTTCGGGACTTACAATTAGTATTAAAGCCATTTAAGCTTTTAAGCCTCGGTTTAATATCGAGATTCACGTTTAATAAAAGAAAAGTGGTGTTTTTGCTTGACTCAGTTTTGATCAGATTTGTTTAGAATGTTCACAAGCATTATAGGTTGGTTAAAGAACACATATCATTCATAAAAGTGTTCGATTTGTTTTTCTATATTGTTTTTGGGAGATTCCGAACTAATATAGATTTGTTTTGGGTGTCTTTTTGTGTGTTTTGAATTATTTTGCAAGTTTGTGACATTGTTTTGGTGTTTATGTCACACCCTGATTTCCTAGTGGGACCGAACTTGGGTATATGCGTGACAATTGATATCAGTATTCACAATACACAATGGAAGATGGGATTTAAATTAATTATTACAAAGTACATTCTCAAAAAGTTCAAAAATAATATACAGAATGGTCGTACTAAAAGATCCACAAGCGGACCAAATATAATAAAGCATGGCTTGAGACTAATGAGGTCTTTCGTGGAGTTTCAAATTCCAAATTGCCTAGACCAAGCAGCTCCAGCCTATTCCGTATTTGCTATATATCACATGCGCTTAATCTTTTGAAAATACGTCTGTATTCCCTAGTAAATACAATTAACCGGCTCTTTTTGAAAATCTTTTCAAAAGCATTTGGTACCATTTGGTATATCATTTTTAAAATAACTTGGGACAAAGTAATTGTAACACCTCGCAAAAACCTGTTCCGTAAAATTTCGACATGTGTCCCGCTGACCCTCGTTGCCTCGCATTTGCCGAGAGGGACCAAAAGTGTCAACATGTTTAATCATACCTCTGAGTTACCTTTTTCGAAACCAGAGCTTAATAGTGTTTAGTTATACGTTCATGAATACCCAAAACCTAACTTGAGGGGCCAAAGGTGCTCAATATGGAAGTTATTCGAAGTTGTAAGGTTGAGGGACTGAACTTGACAAGAAAGAAACATGTTTGGCTGTCTCAGAGCCAGGTCGCGGGCCGCGACCGGCCTGGCCTACCTCTCTCACGCCCCGCGAGAGGGTACCACTGACAGCCAGCATGTGGAGTCATGGCAGCCTGCATGTTTTTCACAAATATGCAAGTTTGCCACCCTCTAGAAGCTCAAGACACGTCCCTTAACACTTGTACTCATCCTAAACTGATCACCAACACCTAGAATGATCTGGTTCAAGCTCTTCAAGTATATATAGAGGCCTTGTGTGCCTTGAATCCTTCCTCATTTCAAAAGCTCATCTCTTATCTCTTGCTCTGGCTTTCTTGGAGATTCCTGACCATAAGGAGACTCCACTTAGTTCTATTTTCGTGCTAGGACGTTGAGTAAGTGTCCTTAACTCCTCTTGTTAAGTTTTATTAGGCTTTAAGCTAAAGTCAAAGCGTTGATGTAAAAACGCTTTGACTTTCGGCTAAGACCATTACGGTCCAGCCATTGTTCGGTACGAACATGGCTACGTGATCGTAATTAAGTAGGTATTAATCCCTTAAAAGGGCACCTCCTAATTACCACGTTTGCTTGGTCAATTGACGGGTCAAAGTTATTAATAAAAAGTCAAACTGGGTCAGATTTGAAAATAAATTCATATATGATAATGTAGATGTTATAAAATATGTTTTAATACTTAAACAACTTGGCAATAATTATTAGAAGATGTGTAAACATGTTCGGCTCGTCAATTCCAGGTTTAAGGTCGGTTCGCAACCGAAAGTCGTGAAGTTTGACTTCTACTTTGACTTTCAGTTCTGACCCGATTTAGCAACTCTAGCTACTGAAATTAAGTTGCATTGTGACCATGTTTAGTTAGTATAACCCTCTGGAGTAATATCACATGGTTACATAGTAATCCCAACATTTATGCAAGTTTCCGTTAATTATGTCAAACTTTGCTAAAATGCCCTTCATACTTAAAAAGAAGGTTTTAAATACAAATGAGCATACAAATAAGTTATGTACTGATATATAAACATGACTAACTTATTTTGATGTCAATAATCTGGTCATAACCTGAGTTTTGTTTAATTACCACAAATTATGCTTTTAAAGGACCAAAATGCCCTTTCGGCATCCAAAATGGTTTTTAACATAATTCTTCAACAAAACTCATTACCTACTGATGTAATATCATAATTAGGATTACTTGGGATATTAAATCAGATTGTAAACTGAGTTATGCACAAGTCTTTGTATAATGTCGATAAATGTCGATATTACCCTTATGATGCATAAAATGATTTTAAAGATACTTTTTATAATAAAACCATTTACCTACTGTTATAATATATTAAATAGCTTATTTTGGTTATATAAACCTGATCATAACATCAGTTTTCCTTAAATCATCTTGAATATCGTCATTTAGCGACTTTATCGCCATTTAGGCGCATAGTATGATTTAAAACCATATTAAAGCACCAAGACTTGATACCTATTGATTTCAAAACTTATTTTACATATAATTACAATAAGTACATCAACTAAACTCAGATTCCCAAGTAAATTATCAAGCTATGTGTGAAATGACCAAAATGCCCTTACGGGGCATAGTTTGGTCATAAACTCTAAACCACACACATACTCGATATCCTACTGATATAACATCATAAATAAACTATTTTTACAGTAAGATTATGACCATTACATCAGTTTGCTCATAAGTTCTTTTACAAGTCATAAAATGACCAAAACGCCCTTTTGAGGCGTAACTTAATTTTAAAACCATAACGGGCATACATATTCATATCCTAATGATATTACAACATGTTTTAATTATAATGGCATATGGAACTTGTATAAGACTCACCCGGTTACCCGTTTCGCTAATATGCGTACGGTTCGGCCTACGTAACTAGTTTACGTAATTTAACCGAAACGGGTTTAACCTTATCGTTTTATTTTCAAAATCCAGAATGTAACATGTTTACCCATATTAAAACAAGTCACCATGCTTGTCGGGTTTAAACTACATTCTATTCCGGTCACCGCTTAATCTAGCGTCTAGTACCGTTATTATCCTTAAGCTACCCGGTTCGAGTCTACAAAGTAGATAGGACCCGTTAGCATTCTAATTGGTTATAAACACCATCATTTCCAGACTAAGAGCCTCCAGATAGGTTGCCATCTAAGCTTACTTTTGAATATTCGGCTGAGTTACTTATCTTATTTGAAGAATTTGCTCAGGTAAATACTTTTAACTTATTTTCCCTATACGGGCTTGGGACACGGTATAATAATACGCTTGGTCGGGTATGGGATCATGTTATCGGATTGTGATTTACTAAATCCTTATAACCCGTTTTATTCTGTATTGTTTGATAACTTAAACATTGGGGGTTAATTCGACCATGTCTGGGATATCCTTGGCTCATTTAAGTTACTAATGGCCACGACCTTAAGCGCGGGGTGTAGGCATACACCTGACAGATGCTAATGCTAATAAAATATTGAATCCCACTGGTGGATTATTTAAAGTGGCGTGTCGGTTAATCAGGTTATTCGGTTTCTGCACGGACCCCATATGTATTGACAAACATGTAAAACTGTAAACAAGATCATTTTGAACTATCCCAAGTTATTTATAAAATGTGCCAAGTGCACCAAAAATCATTTTAATAAATGTTTTCAAATGAAAACTGGCGTATATTCAAAAGTCAAGTTATAGGTGGCAACACGCAATAGATTGGGATCTGCGCTATAGTGACGATAGAGGATCTTGCAAGTCCCTAGGTTGCTTAAGTCTGTTGAACAAATACTTTGTACATATTTATTCGATCCGCCTGTGGATCTTTTTATTACAAGCCTTGTAATTTATTTTTGAACTTTGGACACTCGGTTTGTAATAGTAATTTAAGTCCAAGACTTCCGCTGTGCTGTGTTTTTTTGGTTATGATGTTATCAACTACGTCACGATATTCCCCAACCGGGCCCACCGGGTTACACGTGGAAATCGGGGTGTGACAGGTTGGTATCAGAGCCAACGTTCGAGTGAATTAAACACTAGCCTTTTGTGTTCAATCTCGAAAATACACAATAGCACATTCCTTAGACTTCCGAGTCTAGGCTTTGACCTAAGAGTATTCATTTCATTATTAAGTTATTTTTATTGTTTTGTTTTGTTTTAACTTGTTATTGAAGCAGGAAACATGCCGCCAAAATTCAGACGAGGAGGCAAGGGCAAGGGTCCCATGAGGGGCGGACCCTCAATGACTGGACCATCTTTCACCGGACCATCTTTTAGACCACCATACAGACCATCTCTAGCCGGAGCAGCTAATTTGCCCGATTACAATCCTTACGAAGAATCCAGAGATTCTTCGTCTCCTTTTGAACCTTACAGACATTCGATTTCACACGAATATTCTCCACCCCAATCACATTCTCAACACGCCTACCATTCTCACCATTCTCATCAATCTCACCATTCACATTCCCATTCCCATCAGGAATACTTCAACTCATATTTCGATAACCCTGTCAACCAACCCTCTCCTGAGACCCCTCTAGTCGACTTGCCAATGCATATGGGGGAAGATTCCGATCCGGAGGAGTTTCCACAAACCGGATCATACGGCCATCCTATCGAGTTGTCTAGTGGCTCGAACTCCTTGGCAGGATCTTCGTTTCGAGGTCCTGATGATTATGAGCAAAGATGGGCGCAATATGTGTTCGTCAACACACCCTCCTACCACATCATTCCCCAACATCATGCCCCATCACCACATCCTCAAATCGAGGATGAACCTATGCAGCCGGCGGAGCAACCACAACCACCTCCGGTGTCATCATCACAATCACGCCGAAGGCGTGGAGCGCGTATGTTTGTACGTGCTGGTCAAAGGTCGGGTTCGCTAACACCTTTGCCACCATCTTACCCTATAATCCCCGAGGACCCACAAATGGGCGGGCCCTCAAACACTTCCCTGTGGCAGTTCCAACCCCACAACCTGCTGCTGATTCGATGCCCCAACCGGCAGTTCAGCCATCTTCAACAGGTTTGGGTAACCCAATTCCTACCTATCCAGATTTATCTGGAAATGGTGCTGATTTTACTGCTCCTTCATACGATCCGTACCTTGAAGCAGCCATGCACAACGCCCTCTATCATTCTCCTTATCCTAATTACCCACCTTCTTACCCTTCCTATGCGGCTACCGGGCATCCGCCATATACGTACACGCACCCGGGTACGCTTCAACCGCAACCACCTCCACCTCAGCCTCAGCCTCAACCCCAACCACAAGTACAACTCGAGGCCATTAACGAGGCCTTGGAACAAGTCAGGGAAATGCGGCAACAAGTAAAGAAGTCGGAGAAGAAAACGACCAAATTTATCAAGAAACTTTATAAAGCCGTAAAAGGGAGGAAGGACGAGTAGATCTTGTATTCCTATTTATGTAATTTTAGTTTCAAAAAGTCCCTGCGTGGACATTGTTATTTCCTTTAAGCCCCTGCGTGGGTATGTTTTCCTTATTATAATCCCTGCACGGACTAAATTTTGTAATAAGACCTCCTTAGAGGCAAAATATGTAATCCTTATCGTTTTAGTGAAATTTTGGAATTTTGTTCTAAGCAACATTCTTGTTACTTCCTTTATTCATTCGAGCGTCTCGATTTTAATTCGATTTTATCGATCCGCTATAAATTCCAAAAGATCGTCTTGATGGTTTACACATGCCAAGTGATTATGTCACGTTAATTGGCAAAATAAATGGTAGTTAAGATGGAATAATCTTCTACAGTGATAGTTAAGAAAGATGATCCCTTCTATCGAGAAGTAGTAACCTGTTAAACCATTTTAAGACATCATTCTATGTTAATATTCAAATGATATTAACACTCCTGGCAGCGTAGCTTGAGGAACCACACTAGCCATCAAAATATTTGAACTTTAATTCAAACATAATAAGTCTAAACGACCGTCGTGATCAAGACGAATGTCATGGTTATGATGATAAACATTCTAACACCCATTAGAGGTGTATTACCTACGGGTTATAATATAACATCCATTAGTGATGTAGTGCCTACGGGTCATCTATATGCTATGTCCATTAGTGACAATGACAGTTGTAGTCTTTGACTCTCTGTTTGACAAAGGCCTTTTATGCCACATCTTTCGTTCTGATGTCAAGCTTTCGAGCTATCTTAAATTGTCAATATGACAATGATAGATGCGACATTACGATCCGCTAAAAAAATAAAATAAATAAATAAATAAATAAATTTCTGGACTATGTCCAATACTCTAAATACCTATGATGGTCCTTTTTGAAGCCTAGGTTATATTCTTTCGATTTTGAAAGTCAGAGTGATTTAGCCATACCACGACTAACATACCTAATCTGGTATATAGCACAAGGAATCTAGAATGGCTAACTCGGGAAATTCAAACAGCCATCACAACACCAATGACCATGTTAATGTGAACATCGTCATTAACGAGGACGAATTCCAAGCTCCCATTGATGCAGCCGTGGGTAAGGCTATGGAAAAAGCCTTCGAAAAAATTAAGGAGTCAAGTGCTACTCGCTCAAAAACCATATCGAAATCTGTCACGAAACCTCCTCCCTCCGATGAAAAGGAGAGTTTCGAGCATTCCTCCAATGAGAGGAATGAGGGCAAGAAAAAGGAACCTCGCGATGAAGAACATACGTCAAAGGGAGGATGTTCATATAAGTATTTCATTACATGTAAGCCCCGAGACTTCAACGGGGAGAAGGGGGCTGTGGAAACCCTCAGATGGTTGGACGAGATGGAAACTGTAGTGGACATTAGTGGTTGTGCAGAAAAAGACATTGTGAAGTATGTGTCTCAATCTTTCAAGGGCAATGCCCTAATTTGGTGGAAGGCATTGATGCACTCGACTGGAAAGGTGCATCTGTACAACTTAGGATGGTCTAAGTTTGTAGACCTGGTTAAGGACACCTATTGCCCACCACACGAGGTAGAAAGGATAGAGGCAGACTTCATAGCCCTCACCATGAAGAATATGGATTGTCGTAGGTATGTAACGGATTACGACTCCTACTCCAGACTAGTATCCTATCTAGTCACACCGGAGCCTAAGCGCATTGCGAGATTTATTAATGGATTAGCCCCGGAGATAAGGGGTATGGTTAAGGTTGTTCAGCCTGCCACATACAAGTCAGCGGTAGAGTTATCTCTCGCCCTCACCCAGGACTACCTGAGACGCACGTCGGTCAAATCTGAAACCGATAGTAAGAGAAAAAGGGAGGGTGACAACTCCCAGAAGTTCAAGAAGAAAGGAAAGTTTGAATCCCACAGGAACCAAAACAGGTCCGAGGATAGGCCTGTGTGTAAAATCAGCAACAAAAGGCATGTGGGGCAGTGTAGGTATGACCCAAAGGCTAAGCCTTGTGGAATTTGTAAGAAAACAGGACACAAGACCCTGGAGTGCAGGGGTATTAAGGATGCCACTTGCTTCAAATGTGGTGAGAAAGGCCACATAAAAACTAACTGCTCCAAGAATGCAAAGGATGAAAATGCAAAATCTAGTGGAGCTAAGAAAACCAATGCTCGAGCCTTTCAGATGAGTGCTAGAGAAGCTGTCAATGATAACAACATTATAACAGGTACTTTCCTCATCAACGATACCTTTGCTAGAGTTCTATTTGATTCGGGGGCTGATAAGTCGTTTGTTGACCATAAGTTTAGCAAACAATTAAACTTACCCGTAAGAACTCTAGACATAACGTATGAGGTAGAACTTGTCGGCGGAACCATTGAAACCGCTTCATCCATTCTGGATGGATGCTTTATATCCATCAAGAATCATGTGATTCCTATATCTCTTCTGCCAATGAAATTGGCGGGGTTCGATATAGTCTTAGGCATGGATTGGTTATGCCATTACCAAGCCCGCATTGCCTGTGATAAGAAACTAATCGAGATCAAAACCCCATCCGGTGAAATGCTGACCATCTTTGGAGATATGCACTACGGGTTGCCAGAAAAAGTTGCTATGCTTAAGGCCCCCCGATGCATGAAGAGAGGTTGTGTCATCTATATGGCACAAGTAACCGTCGATGAACCTAAGCCAAGGATTGAAGATATACAAGTTATCTCGGACTACCCAGATGTCTTTCCTGAGGAATTACCCGGTCAACCTCCTGATAGACAAGTCGAGTTTAGGATCGACATTCTATCTGGATCTGCACCTATTGCGAGAGCACCTTACCGTTTAGCACCAACAGAAATGAAGGAATTAAGAACCCAGCTCGATGAACTTTTGGAAAAAGGCTTCATACAACCCAGTTCGTCACCATGGGGATCTCCAATCTTATTTGTCAAAAAGAAGGACGGTTCAATGCGTATGTGCATTGACTACCGTGAACTTAACAAAATAAAAATAAAAAATCGATACCCTTTTCCCAGGATCGACGATCTATTCGATAAACTGCAAGGGGCAAGTTACTTCTCGAAGATAGATTTAAGATCGGGATATCATTAGTTAAAGGTTAGGAGTGAAGATGTCCCAAAGACCGCTTTCAGGACAAGATACGGACATTATGAGTTTCTAGTGATGCCTTTTAGGCTCACTAATGCACCAGCAGCATTCATGGATCTCATGACTAGAGTCTACAAGCCTTACTTAGACAAGTTTATCATTGTCTTCATTGACGACATACTTATCTATTCTCGTAATCAAGCCGATCACGAGAAACATTTAAAGTGCATTTTAGAGTTGTTACAAAAAGAGAAGTTGTATGCAAAATTCTCTAAGTGCGAATTTTGGCTTCGCGAAGTCCAATTCCTTGGACATGTGGTTAGTGAGCATGGTATCCAAGTGGAACCCGCCAAGATTGAAGCGATAATGAATTGGGAAGAACCGAAAACACCTTCAGAAGTACGCAGTTTCCTAGGACTAGTTGGTTACTATAGAAGATTCATTGAGAATTTCTCGAGGTTAGCCACTCCCCTGACTGCTTTGACCCACAAGAATATCAAATTCGACTGGGGTCCAAAGCAGCATGAATCTTTCGAGACCTTGAAGCAAAAGCTGAGGGCAATGCTCCAGTTTTAACCTTGCCAGAAGGCATTGAGGAGTTTGCTGTTTATTATGATGCATCACACACTAGTATGGGACGCGTGCTTATTCAAAGAGGCAAAGTGATCGCCTACGCATCACGACAACTTAAAGTGCATGAAAAGAATTACACCACCCATGATTTGGAGTTGGGTGCCGTTGTGTTTGCACTTAAACTTTGGAGGCATTATTTATACGAAACCAAGTGTATTATATACACCGATCACAAAAGCCTTCAACATTTGTTCAATCAAAAGGATTTGAATATGCGACAACGGTTGTTGGATGGAATCCTTAATGATTATGATTGTGAAATCCGATACCATCCCGGCAAGGCAAATGTGGTCGCTGATGCGCTTAGCCGCAAAGAAAGGATTAAGCCTTTAAGGATTAATGCCAAAAGCCTTGAAGTGAGAAATAGTTTGAATGAAAAGCTACTTGATGCTCAGAAGCAAGCCCTGATGGAGGCTAATATTGCAAATGAGGAATTAGGTGGAACTGTCGAACAGTTAATGCCTAGAAATGATGGAATCCTCAGATTCAATGGACGAATTTG
Source organism: Scalesia atractyloides (assembly GCA_947069175.1). Classification (NCBI taxonomy): domain Eukaryota; kingdom Viridiplantae; phylum Streptophyta; class Magnoliopsida; order Asterales; family Asteraceae; genus Scalesia; species Scalesia atractyloides. The sequence continues at coordinate 18,489,637 of CAMTDV010000019.1, forward strand.
GGTTCCAGTATTTAGAGGACTTAGAGATTTGATCCTCCAGGAATAGCATAACACTAAGTACTCTATTCACCCGGGAGGTGATAAGATGTACCAGGACTTAAAATCTAATTATTGGTGGATGGGTTTGAAGAAATCCATAGCCACCTATGTATCTAAGTGCTTGACGTGTTCGCAAGTTAAGGCTAAACATCAGATGCCGTCAGGACTTCTACAACAGCTTGAGATTCCCACTTGGAATGGGAAATGGTAACTATGGATTTGATCACCAAGTTGCCAAAGACCAAGCATGGTAATGACACGATTTGGATCATCGTGGATAGGCTGACTAAGTCAGCACATTTCTTGCCAATAAAAGAAACGTTTAGTTCGGACAAGTTGGCTAAGATGTATGTGGACGAGATTGTGTCCCTACATGGAGTGCCAGTGTCTATTGTATCCGATAGAGATACAAGATACACCTCTCATTTTTTGAAAAGCTTCCAGCAATTAGGCACTCGTCTGAACTTTAGTACGACTTATCATCCGCAGACTGACGGACAGAGTGAGCGTACCATTCAAACTTTGGAAGACATGCTACGTGCATGTGTGATCGAATTAGGTGGAAGTTGGGATGACCACCTACCCTTGATTGAATTCTCCTATAATAACAGTTACCATACAAGCATCAAGGTTGCACATTTTGAGGCCTTGTATCGGAGAAAGTGTCGAACGCCCGTCTGTTGGGCGGAAGTTGGGGAGGCCCAACTATCAGGACCAGAGATTGTTCTAGCAACGACAGAAAAGGTTGGACAAATCCTTGACCGTATAAAAGCTGCACGAGATCGACAGAAAAGTTACGCTGACAAGAGGCGCAAACCTTTGAAGTTCCAAGTAGGGGACAAAGTCATGATAAAGGTATCACCTTGGAAAGGTGTAATGCGTTTTGGTAAAAGGGTAAGCTAAGCCCAAGATATATAGGGCCATTCGAGATCATCGAATGTATCGGTTTAGTGGCTTACAAGCTTAAGCTGCCCGAAAAGCTAAGTGGAATACATGATGTGTTCCACATTTCCAATTTAAAGAAATGTCTAGCGGATGAGTCGCTAGCATGCCTCACGAAGACGTCCAGATTGATGAAAACTTGCGTTTCATAGAGAAACCAATTGCGATTGAAGATCGGCAAGTTAAGAAGCTTCGTAGGAAGCACGTGCCTATTGTGAAAGTAAAATGGGATGCCCGTCGAGGTCCCGAATACACATGGGAGGTTGAGTCCACTATGCGACAAAAGTATCCCTATCTATTTGAATAAATCTCGAGGTCGAGATTTCTTTTAAGGGGGTGAGGATGTAACACCTCGTAAAAACCTGTTCCATGAAATTTCGACATGTGTCCCGCTGACCCTCGTTGCCTCGCATTGGCCGAGAGGGACCAAAAGGGTCAACATGTTTAATCATACCTCTGAGTGACCTTTTTCGAAACCAGAGCTTAATAGTGTTCAGTTATACGTTCATGAATACCCGAAACCTAACTTGAGGGGCCAAAGGTGCTGAATATGGAAGTTATTAGAAGTTGTAAGGTTGAGGGACTGGACTTGACAAGAAAGAATTATATTTGGCTGTCTCGAAGCCAGGTGCGGGCCGCGACCGGCCTGGCCTACCTCTCTCGCGCCCCGCGAGAGGGTGCCAGTGACAGCCAGCATGTGGAGTCGTGGCAGCCTGCATGTTTTGCACAATTACATGATTTTGCCACCCTCTAGCAGCTCAAGACACGTCCCTTAACACTTGTACTCATCCTAAGCTGATCACCAACACCTGAATGATCTGGTTCAAGCTCTTCAAGTATATATAGAGGCCTTGTGTGCCTTGAATCCTTGCTCATTTCAAAAACTCATATCTTATCTCTTGCTCTACTTTGACTTTCAGTTCTGACTCGATTTAGCAACTCTAGCTACTGAAATTAAGTTGCATTGTGACAATGTTTAGTTAGTATAACCCTCTGGAGTTATATCACATGGTTACATAGTAATCCGAGCATTTATGCAAGTTTCCGTTAATTATGTCAAACTTTGTTAAAATGCCCTTCATACTTAAAAATAAGGTTTTAAATACAAATGAGCATACAAATAAGTTACGTACTGATATATAAACATGACTAACTTATTTTGATGTCAATAATCTGGTAATAACCTGAGTTTTATTTAATTACCACAAATTATGCTTTTAAAGGACCAAATTGCCCTTTCGGCATCCAAAATGGTTTTTAACATAATTCTTCAACAAAACTCATTACCTGATGATGTAATATCATAATTAGGATTACTTGGGATATTAAATCAGATTGTAAACTGAGTTATGCACAAGTCTTTGTATAATGCCGATAAATGTCGATATTACCCTTATGATGCATAAAATGATTTTAAAGATACTTTTTATAAGAAAACCAATTACCTACTATTATAATATATTAAATAGCTTATTTTGGTTATAAACCTGATCATAACATCAGTTTTCCTTAAATCATCTTGAATATCGTCATTTAGCGACTTTATCGCCATTTAGGCGCATAGTATGATTTAAAATCATATTAAAGCACCAAGACTTGATACCTATTGATTTCAAAACTTATTTTACATATAATTACAGTAAGTACATCAACTAAACTCAGATTCCCAAGTAAATTATCAAGCTATGTGTGAAATGACCAAAATGCCCTTACGGGGCATAGTTTGGTCATAAACTCTAAACCACACACATACTCGATATCCTACTGATATAACATCATAAATAAACTATTTTTACAGTAAGATTATGACCATTACATCAGTTTGCTCATAAGTTCTTTTACAAGTCATAAAATGACCAAAACGCCCTTTTGAGGCGTAACTTAATTTTAAAACCATAACGGGCATACATGTTCATATCCTAATGATATTACAACATGTTTTAATTATAATGGCATATGGAACTTGTATAAGACTCACCCGGTTACCCGTTTCGCTTATATGCGTACGGTTCGGCCTACGTAACTAGTTTACGTAATTTAACCGAAACGGGTTTAACATTATTGTTTTATTTTCAAAATCCAGAATGTAACATGTTTACCCATATTAAAACAAGTCTCCATGCTTGTCGGGTTTAAACTACATTCTATTCCAGTCACCGCTTAATCTAGCGTCTAGTACCGTTATTATCCTTAAGCTACCCGGTTCGAGTCTACAAAGTAGATAGGACCCGTTAGCATTCTAATTGATTATAAACACCATCATTTCCAGACTAAGAGCCTCCCGGTAGATTGCCATCTAAGCTTACTTTTGAATATTCGGCTGAGTTACTTATCTTATTTGAAGAATTTGCTCAGGTAAATACTTTTAACTTATTTTCCCTATACGGGCTTGGGACACGGTATAATAATACCGCTTGGTCGGGTATGGGATCATGTTATCGGATTGTGATTTACTAAATCCTTATAACCCGTTTTATTCTGTATTGTTTGATAACTTAAACATTGGGGGTTAATTCGACCATGTCTGGGATATCCTTGGCTCATTTAAGTTACTAATGGCCACGACCTTAAGCGCGGGGTGTAGGCATACACCTGACAGATGCTAATGCTAATAAAATATTAAATCTCACTGGTGGATTATTTAAAGTGGCGTGTCGGTTAATCAGGTTATTCGGTTTCTGCACCGGACCCCATATGTATTGACAAACATGTAAAACTGTAAACCAAGGTCATTTTGAACTATCCCAGGTTATTTATAAAATGTGCCAAGTGCACCAAAAATCATTTTAATAAATGTTTTCAAAATGAGTCGGTTATTAGTATTACCAGTGAAAACTGACGTATTTTCAAAAGATCAAGTTACAGGTGGCAACACGCAATAGATTGGGAGCTGCACTTGCTTAAGTCTATTGAACAAATACTTTGTACATATTATTCGATCCGCCTGTGGATCTTTTCATTACAAGCCTTGTAATTTATTTTTGAACTTTGGACACTCGGTTTGTAATAGTAATTTAAATCCAAGACTTCCTTTGTGCTGTGTTTGTTTGGTTATGATGTTATCAACTACGTCACAATATTCCCCAACCGGGCCCACCGGGTTACACGTGGAAATCGGGTGTGACAGTAATGTTTCTTGTTACCAGTTTTACATGCTTGTCAATAGATATGGGGACCGGAACTAAACGCCGGTACATGATTAACCGACACACCACGTTTTCACTATCATATAAAATAGCATTAGCGTGTGTCAGATGTATGCCTACGCCCTACGCTTTGGTCGTTGCCATTTATAATTAAATGAGCCAATGATATCAAGGACACGGTCGTATTAACCGCCAATGTTTAAGTTATCAAAGCAAAACGGATGAAAACGGGTTATTTAAATTTTGGATCATTCGTCATTGATTCAATACCCAATTAAGCGGCTAGTGCTGTATCCCAAGCCCTTATAAAGGAAAATAGGCTAAGAGTATTTACATGTGCTAACCTTTACAAATCAAAGGTGTTAAGCATAGCCGTTAATCAAAACAACTAATACATGCGCAGTTAACTGGAGGCCCCTAGTCTGGAATGAACGGAACTATGATCCGTTAGAATGTTAATTGGTCTTATACAAGTTATTTGACTTTGACCGGCTAACTTTAATAAATACATACAGTTCACTAGATTAAGCGGAGACAAGATAGAATGTGGTTTATACCCTTTCGTGTGTAAAGATTCGTATGATATGGGTCAAATAACCAAGCATTCTGATTAGAAATAATTTGGAAAGGTTTCAACCGATTCAGCTAATTAACATATTTTATGCTATTAAAGTTAGTCATATGCGTATATGCGGCAACGAGTGGTCAAATAGGTCTATGATATGTCCATAATGCCAAAACATGTTTCTTTATATTATAACATCAGTTACAAAATCAGATTATATCTTTATTTGGTTTTAAAACCCATTTTACGCCATAAGGGCATTTTAGGCATTTTTAGGCATATTATATGGACTTTAACATTAAACCTATCAAACGATATGATCAAATGGTATAACCTCAAAGGGTTATTCCATACAATATTATGATCATATAATGACCCTTAATAAGGCTCCAAACTTGCTCAAACAGGCCAGAATCAAAAATTAAAGCAGAAGTCAAAGTGTTTGACTTTCGATTGCAAACCGAGCTCTAAACAGGAAATAATGAGTTGAACATGACTAAACATGTCCTAATATGTTATTTGAACTGTTATAATGTCAAAAATTAAGGTTTTGAAACTTAAAAACTCATTTAGCGTAATTTGCAAAAATCTTCGTTTTGACTTTAATTTAATAAAATGTTGACTCGTCATTTCACCTACTTAATGTGATCTTCAGAGGGTGTAATCACAAGGGATTAACACCTTCATTATTATGATCACGTAGCCATTTTCGATTCAAACTTTCGGTTGACCAAAATGGTCATAACCGAAACTCAAAGCAAAAGTCAATTTGCTTGACTTTCTGCTAATAACTAGCCTATGAAATGAAAAGAGACTATGGAGAACACTTACAAGTGTTCAAAGTAAAGATATAACTTCAGGGAAAGAGGCTTCTTGGTCAGAAGCTGCTCCAAGTGATAGAAAGACAGAAAGTTTGAATGGTGCAAGAAATGAGGTTCACAAAGGCCTCTATTTATACTTACACAAAGGTTATAGGATGATGCCACTGTCCCTAGAGCTTTAAGGTGATGCTTAGTGGCATACCAGGTGTAGAGAGGTGGAGAAGAGTGGCGAAATCGAGAGAGATGTGGCATAATTTGCAGGCTGCAGCTACCAGCAAGCAGAATCTTCCAAGGACACCCCTTACGGACGGTAAGGCTATAGCTTGAATGACTTACGGACCGTAAGGTTATAACTAGTTTGAATGCGCCCACATATAGTTTGAATGCCCTACGGTCCGTAAGGCTATAGCTTGCGGTCCGTAAGGGACCGTTAGAAGCCAAAATTTTGACATTTTAACATATTTGATCCCTCCACTTTATTCATCTTCCATTTTTACGAATTTGGTCCCTCTCGTCAAACATATCTGGAATATTTTAGAGTTCCGGACACGTGTTGCCATATCGTTTGATAAAAATTTCGGAGGTGCCACAGTTTACGGGAAAAAAATCATAAAGATCTCGTCAAAAGTTGCTCAATAATCACATGAATATTATAGTTTTCTTCATGATCTTGTTAACACACATATCAGCTCCATTGTTAGTTGTCTTGCAGTGTGATAACGCCCCAAAAAGCCCCTGTCATCATTACTCAATTATTATTTTTAATTTAGATTTATATTGAAATTAAACAACAAATGAAATGAATATATAAATATTAAAATTTAGACACGACACATTACAACTAAGCACTACAAAAATATTATTATTATTACTCGTCTTAGTCGTTGTCAACATGGTTACTCTATAGATGTTCAAACAAATCCGCTTAAAAATTCAAGTGTGTTTCATTATCACGTATCTTCATTCAGATAGCTTCTTTCTTGGCGTAGTTAAGCAGTGGGTTCGTGGATTGAAAGATTTCATCAAAGTCGGCACAAAAGGCTTTGCCCGTGTCCTCCAAGATCAAGCCATGCAAGATAATACACGTATTTCATTTCTCCTTTCAAGTACACTAGTTTTTATTAACCGCTCATTGCGGCGGGAAATAAGTGAAGAGTTATGAAATACAGATGATTAACAATCTCTATTAAACAATTTCTTGAGATCGAACATCATCACGGATATCTAGGCCATTCAATATACATGCTTCTAAAAAAGCTACGTACAAAACAAATATATAGTCAATCATTAGTAATTACAAGCTCATTAACTAAAGTTTTGATTAAAAGCCCATAAAAACCAAGGAACAAAGAAATTAATTAAACAAAATATTAAGAACCAAGCCCAATATTAGGCCTAAAAATGGGTAACAAAAAATAGCTAAAAATTTGCTCTAAGCAAGCCTTGAACTTGGGCAAATCTATTAGTGGATGATGCACCTAACCACTCCACCACCACTTCTTTAGTATTTAATGTTGTCTTTAAATTTATTTAAACAAAGAAATCACTTGAGAAAAAAACCCACCGACCCCTCTTAACCAATCAGAGAGGAGTGGCTCATTTTAGCATTAAGACACTATTTATCATTATTCGCCACTAGTATACACACACACACAATGTGAGGGTAACAATGATAGTCCATCGTTTTTAACACTCTGAATGCAATATTCACCATCTTTTCTTGCCAAACTCATGCTTCTTCTTGTAATACACTCGTTTAACGTCATCCAGATACAAAAGAGTTTTCACCAACACAACCCACTCCGGATAAATATCATCAACAAGATAATACTCATATTTGTACTCCGCATCATTTGCATAAAGTGATGAATCTTGTGTAACTGTTGTCTATGACATCATTGAACAAATTTGATGACTGTAAAACAACAATATCACTATTTGCACCGACCATACCAAAGCACACATGCAAGTTTCATAGATCTTGAGATGTGACTGCTTGTAGTGTTAGGGTTGGACCATCGTGGTCACCTAGATGGTGTTGGCCGTTCAAAGCAGTTGGACAAGCAGCCCACGACCAATGCATACAGTCTAGGCTACCTATCATCCTGGGAAACCCATGTTTGTTGGTAGGCTTCACATAAAATTGGGATGTGAGTAGACGTCAAATTCCTCAAATATCGCCTTTCACAGAGGTTGATAACACCTAATAATATTAAAGTATCATAATTTACAACAACAACAACAATAATTGATGGCACCCCCTACGATGCCCTGACAACGATGTTGGGAGCGTCTTGTGCTTACATGGCACAGGGTGCTAGCTCACACCACCCGATCTTAATGTTAAATCATCTAAAAATAATTGAAACTTATTTTAGCAATTAAGGTGTTGTTTGTTTTTTAGAGGTAAACTACAATCTGCGAACCACATCTGCAGACATCTGTAGCAGAAGAGGTGGACCAAACCTCTACAGTCTGGAAGAAGAAGAAGACTCTTTGTTTTTTAACTTCTGCGATCTTTATAATCTTGAACAACAAATACCTGAACATAAGAAATCGTATTAATAAGATTAAGCCCACCACTGATTCCAAGCTTGTTGCTTTCTAACTTTCAATTCCAAATCTTTGGGCCCACTTTTATCTTTACCTTCTGCCCTTTTCTTGTTAAACCCACCACTGATTCAAACACCCATAATTCAAAAACCCATTGATGATACCCCTTTTTTCTCCTTGCTAACACTCTGTTTCAAAGACCCAAAATTTAAAAGATTTTGGACTGGGTTTTCTTGAAGCAATACAGGTGAATAAAGGGTAAGAAAAAGAAAGAATTTTGGTGGGATTTTGTGGGTGAATTTGAGGGTTTTATCGGGTTTAAGAGAAGAAAAAAGAAAACAAGAATTTTGGGTGGAGACAAGGAGGTGGAGGTTTGGGATTTGGGGCATTATGTTCATTGCCAGAACCCTAGAACTAACATTATAAAAAAATAAACAAAGATGTACATACAAGATGCGACCGGCTGAAGGAAGAGGTGGGAGGTGGCAGCGACGGCGGGGAGGAGGGATGTGGCAGCGACGTCGGGGAGGAGGAAGAAGGAAGGTTGTCACACTCCAACCGATGGTGGAAACATCGAGGCGGGACGAAATAGATTGCTCATTGCTCACAATGCTAATGGTGACAATAATTAATTAAAACCGGATTTCATTTCATAAGTAAATTGTCATTACAATACATGGAATTTCAAATAACAACAATAACAAGGACAAAATTGATACAACATTAATAAACCTAAAACGTCTATGTGTGTATCTAGCATCAACGCTACTTCGATTTCATAGCATCATCCTTTTCAACCTGTAACATGTTTAAAATAAAGTTCAATACAAAAGCAAAGGCGAGTACACAAGTTTAAGCATAAGCATACGCCTAAGAATAAGGTATAAAACGAATCCAAATGGCAACTAAGTTTATACAAGATCATCATACATGGCATGCAATATTTCTGGTCAACCCTCTTGCTTACGCACAATAACGATAATTTAATATGACCTCTCGTTCACGGGTGGTGCGTTACTCCTATAGCGCTATACATGTCAAATGGAGGTTTAAGATTAGCTAATGACTATGGTATTACATAAGAATGGTCCAAATATAAGCATCAGGTAATGTATCAAAGCGTTCATGTAATTTGGATTGTTTCGTGCATAGCATAAAGTTTAAGTTTAGTGATTCTTGTATAAGGTAAACATGTTACACCCAAAAGTGACATAAAAGAAAAGTGGGTCGAGTGTACTCACGGTTTTGCAAGCTTTCCGACTTGACGATTCGGTGAAGAGTTGTTTGGTTGAGGGAGGAACAGCGAGTTATCCTAGAAGAGGAAAACGTAGGTGTGAGTGTTGGAGGTTAACAGAGGATTTAGAATTTAGAACAAAGCATAACAAAATGATGTATACGAAAATATCCACTAAGGTCTAGCACTCGTTTTGACACTATGGGAACCCATTAGGGTTTATGTGATTTCATAGGTTATAACACCTATTAGAATCATAATGAGGAACTAAACACTTTAGTGATTAAACTTAGTAACTTGACACATGATTATTTAGTCATTATCAAGGTTTCGGTTTAAAGTATATTATATAGTTATATATATATATTATATAATAAGTCCTTCAAGGATGTCATATAGGTCATGTAGGAGGTAGGAAGATAAATCTTCCATTTAGGAACCTCATGTAACGTTCACCACTACACAAGTTGTCATAGACAACAAGGAGGGCAAGAACAAGCATAATAATGGAAAAGAAATCACATGTTATCACTATACTAAGTAGCCAAGTAATCTACAACCCGGTGAGCCGATGTCGACACAAGTCGAAGGCTAGACGGGGTTGTGTCACTTTCAACTAGCAAGCTACTTAGGATGGAACGAGAAAACATCAAGTGTTGTGTGGACTTGGATGTAGGATAGCCCAAGCTAACCTTGTAGTCACACCAGCTTCAAGTTCAAGACTTGGCAACACTTGTGAGCTTAAAGCTCATATAAATTAGAAAGTTTAGGGTGTTTAGACAGCCCATATTTCATGTAGAACAAGCTTGGTTAGGCTCACTAACCATAAACTTGGTTATGAGCATAAGAACTCAAGGTTGTTTGAGGTAAAACATAAGTTTAAAGAGGTTTTGTTCATAACAGAAAGTTTGGAACCCTTTTTGGTGAATTTCCAGGTCTGGATTCTCCAAGAAGAATATGTGAAATCAAACCTAAGGTTAATCCAAGTGTTATGAAATAAGAATCAAGCAAAAAGGTTAAGAAATGAACAAGTTATGCTCACTTTTGTAAAGGTTGATGAATATGCCAATGTTCTTGAGAATTCAGAGATTATGGTGTGTTTGAGATAGATTAGAGAGTGTTGAAAGTGTGAAATTGCTTGGAGAATGCTTGGGTTTTATAGGGGAAAGATTAGGATTGGTTTGGAGGTGTTTAATGGTGGTTTAGAGGTGATTGGGTGAGAGTTTGTGTTGGGATTTCGTGCAAACCCACGACTGGTTTGCAAGTTCTGCCCACCAGTAGCCCTTGCGGGACCGCAACTGTATCCTCATACGGTCCGCATGGCTTGGCTGAAAACCATATTTTTTTTTTATTTTTTGATTTATCTAATTAATAACTTATCTAATTGTCATATATTAATGGTTTTAAGTTATAATAAGGTTTTTAAGCATAAGAGGTATGCACCAAAGGTTGCACAAGTATAAAATGAATATGATAAGTATAAGAATCACGTATAAGTTTCGTATGAAGTATGAATGTCACGTGTTTGCAAATTTATCAACGTTTCCAAGTATCGAGCATGAACGTATGAATACGTATAACATGAATAAGGATAAAATATGAGTTTTCATTATGATTAAAGTCTCAGATTACAATGATTATAACGAGGAACGAATACAAGATTATGAAGTTTCCAAAAATAGAATTACAACACGAACTTTCTAAATATGGAAAGTATGAAAAAGCAAGGCGTTACAAAGGTGGCGGCGGCAATGAGGAGGATGGAGGCGGCAGTGACGACTGGGGTGGATGAGAGGTGGTGGAGGAGAAGGAGAAGGAGAAGGAGAAGGAACTCTATTAGGGTTTTTGTGATCTCTGGCAAGAAAGAAAGACAAGAAGAGGTAAGAAGAGCTTGACCCACATCTGCACCAAAAAAGAGTACGCGCAGAGGTTTTTTTAGTGAAAAATCTTATTGAAAACAAACAGTCTTCGGACCTAAACGTATACGGGACACATACATAAGAGGGTAGGAAGCACACAACCCAAGTGTAGATAGATTTATGATTAATAATTAGAAAATAATATTATTTTATTTATTCTGGTGAGTAACCAAATTGTTGGTTTGTAGGGTTTAGTGACCCAACACCACCAAAACAATCAATCGCACACACAATTAAACTTTTAGATGACAATGCCTTCTGGCAGACGCACCAATTACACCTTGTTGACTCAGATTCCCGACGACGATCCACCGTCCATGTTCTCCGATGCAACCGCCACCGCTGGCTATGACGGATCTCATCACTCTCACTCCGGCGAGAAGAAGCGTAACAACGACAGATCTGGATTCGATTGGGACCTCATGACCTTCACAGATAACAGGATGCAGCAGAACCGCCAGTCGCCGTTTCCGCCGTCAATCGGCGGTTTGCAGCGGCAGTCGAGCGGTAGTAGCTATGGCGAGAGCTCGATTTCCGGCGATTACTTTGTTCCGTCGCTGTCGGCGACAGTTAACGGTGTTGGCGGTGATTCCGAGGGTTTTGCGACGGTGATGGACGGCGGTGGTGGTGAGGCGCTGCGGTTGAAGTCGTCGGAGGCTGCTGGTGGAGGAGGTGGATCTTATTCGTCGAAAAGTTGGGCGCAGCAGACGGAGGAAAGTTATCAGTTGCAGTTGGCTTTGGCGTTGCGGCTTTCGTCGGAAGCTATGTGTGCTGATGATCCGAATTTGTTGGATACTGTGACGGATGAGACCGCAGGGTCCAGATCCTCGTCTGGCTCTTCTGTTACATCTGCTGAAGCCTTATCGCATAGGTTTTGGGTATGAGTTTATGCCATGTGTGTCTGTGTGTTTGTGAACAGTTGAACTTGTGAACAGTTGAACATGTGATGTTACTCATTTGATAGTACTGTGATTCTGTTTGTGATTTCCAGTAGGATTCTAGAAAGTTTTAGGACAGGGTGAAAGAACTGGTAATTAGGTCTTTTGTGTTTAGTTATATTACTGAATAGGTTACCATGATGATAATTTAATTAATGTATCTAAATCTAAGCATAGGCTTATAACTAAACTAATAATCTAATCAGAGTTTAATGGAAGATAGGATGATCATAGAATTCTAATATTGTGGAAAGTAAACAATAATACCCCTGTAAAGTTAATACATTGATGACAACAATGTCTAACTTAGGGGCTGGTTGTTTACCTCTTAATGAGGCTCTGAATGGTTCAGACCTCTTACTGGTTCAACACTTAATGGTTCAGACTGTTTGTTTTGCGAGCAAATGTCTGAATGGTTAAGACATTTGCCTCTGAATGGTTAAGCATTATACTAAGTCTGAATGCTTAAGATCTCTAATCTAAATTGGTCAAACATTTGCCTCTTAACGGTTAAACATTATACTGGCTCTTAATGGTTTAGACCTCTTACTGGTTCAGCACTTAATGATTCAGACCTCTTAATGGTTCAGCACTTAACCATTCAGAAGTTGCCAAACAGCCCCTTAATGTGAGAACTTACAACACTGTCAATCCTAGGTAGTTAAAGGCTCAAGACGCAAAGGCGCTTAAAAGGGCACTATTGAGACAAGCAAGGCACATGTATTTTAGGCCATTCTAGATGTTTTAAACTGGTTTTTATGCCATTCAATGCGCATTTGCATCTTGCTGCACTCAACGCAGTTTTAGCGCCTCGTGTAGACGCCTTTTTAATGGCATAGCGCGAGTCGTCTTACATGTTGAATATTTGTGTTGCGCTTCATGATGTCTTTTTGTTAGTTCAAAAGTAGACACAAGTTGATATCTGGACGTAGACTCTCAAAGGTAACAATCATTGAAGTAGTGTTTGCATTGTGGTTGCTTGAACGAGGCTTCTTGAAACTACATGAAATGCATGGAGATAATAGTCTGTGCCTCGAGTATGCTCTACTATGCTCACTAATTTGAGTCCATGAGAATTTCTAAACTAGTGCGAAACTTTTGGTTAGTGTATATTCCCATCACAATTTAGAAATTTGGAACCCCAATTTAGACACATCTTAACCTTGGTCTTTTGTTGCTGAAAACTATAAGCACACGCTTTAACATGCTATGAAATCTAATATGTGAAATAGTTATCTTATTGAAAATCATGGTTTTCAATTTATTGTATACATTCTTCTGTCTAAGTGCCTAAGATATTTGAGTCTAATATTTGTATATATATGCTGAAAGTTTCAAACTTGATATATCACAATCGTAAAGGTCACTATTTTGTTTCTAGGCAAATGGATGTTTGTCATACTTTGACAAAGTTCCTGATGGGTTTTACTTGATATATGGGATGGACCCTTATGTATGGACAGTGTGTTGTGACCTACAAGAGAGTGGACGGATTCCATCACTTGAGTCGCTGAAAGCCATCGACACCAGTAGTGAGTTTTTAATTGAAGTGATTTTGATCGATAGGCGTAGTGATCCAAGCCTCAGGGAGCTACAAAACCGGATACATAGTATTTCCTGTAATAGCATAACACCTTTAGAAGTTGTTGACCAACTTGCAAAGCTTGTCTGCCATCGGATGGGGTGAGAATTCTACCTATCTGCCAATGTATGGGTCGATTTGGGCTAAGTTTTGCCCAACGGGTAATATTAAACAACTACCTAAAAAGGAAATGGGCTATAAGTTGCCTGAGTGTGTTTTCAATCTATACAACCAAGTATTTGTTAAAAAAGTCGTATTTGACACACGAATTAATTCATAGAACAATTTAAACATTTTGGACAATAGCTTTTTGGACTTCTGGTCAACCCAACCCAGACCAGTGGCAAAACCTGGCGATTTTGAAACCTATTTTGACTATCACCCAATTAACCCAGTTTGCTGTTTTTATTATATATGATCTTATGATTTGATAATTTTGTGTTCATAAGGGGTGCAACATTAACCGGAGAAGATGAGTTGGTTTCAATGTGGAATGAGTGCAATGAGGATCTTAAGGATTGTCTAGGATCTGTTGTACTTCCATTGGGGAACCTCTCTGTTGGCCTTTGCAGACATAGAGCTTTTCTATTTAAGGTACATTGTAAATTTGTATTGTGTCAAAATAATAAATTTAATGTGCAGGGCTGTACTTTTCTTCATTTTCTTATGTTTCATATATTACTGCAATGTATTTCCATCTGTGGTTGAGTAGTTGAGTATAACTAAATGTGGCCCACAAGATGCGCATGTTGTGATTTACTGCTTCCCTTTAGATGTTCAACATTTATCTTACATGCTTTTACAATAATGACTTGCATCAGATTTTAGCTGACACAATTGATCTACCATGCCGAATAGCCAAGGGTTGCAAATATTGCAAAAGAGATGACGCTTCATCTTGCCTTGTTCGTATTAGTGAAGACAAGTAAGTTGTTCTATCGATTTTGAGAACATTAATGAATTTATTGTCTTCTATTGTAAAAGGCCAGACTTATTTTTATTTTTGTGTCTGTGTGACATCTTTCTTAAGTAAAGAGTCACTGGGCATTATTGTGTTATGGTCCAGTAGCATAAGTGTTGCTTATTTTCAATATAAAATTTCCTGCTCTCTCAGGACCTATTTTATACAGTGATTTATCTGGTTAGCTTTCTAGTGTGATCGGATGAAAACATCTCTTTTTCTTTCACTTTGTGTGCACATTTCTTTTTGGGGCTAAGCAATGAAGTCTGTTAGAATATATAACATAGTATAGTTAGGAATTTGATCTAGAATAAGCTGTGTTTTGGGTACTTATCTTGATTTAGTCTATTTAGCGGTGTTGTCAATAGCGAAGATAGCGTTCGCTATCGCACGCTTCATAGCCTGTCAATTAGCGACTCCATAGCGTCATTTATTGGGATTTCGACGACCATTTTCGGTGTTGGTGCTGCGATTTCGGCTGGAAACCTGCCGGAAACCAGGAAGAAGAAGAGCAGCCGCGTGTTTATTTTGCGTTTTAGCCTTTTAGAGTTAAATAACTTATTGTATTTTAATATTTAGCCCCTCTATCTTTCACTAGTTTACATTTAGTCCCTAAAACTTGTAAAATATTACATAAAGAAGTGTAAAATTAGTTTGTGTATTTTAACATTTAACCCCCTATATTTGCACTAGTTTATATTTGGTCCTTAATTTAAATTTAATACATAAAAAGTATAAAATTACATTATATATAAAAATTATAAATAGCTATTTTTTATTTCTTAAATTGTTAACTACTTTATCACTAAACACGAAATAGCGCCCGCTCTTTCGTCGCTATCGCTACGTAGCACATAGGTAGTCTATTGCTATTGACAGCTATTCGCTATTGACAACTATGCTATTTAGCTATGAGTTGTATGGTTACTTTCTCTCTTGGTCTTTTATTTGTATCACACATGGAGGTAAGGCTGTCAGAATAGATACACAATTTGTCTTAGTTTCACAAAGTCTAATTTTTATGCAGGGAACTTCTTGTTGATTTAATTGGGAACCCAGGAAGCCTCTGTGAGCCGGATTCTTTACTGAATGGTCCATCTACGATCTCAATTTCTTCCCCGTTGCGCTTTCCACGTTTTAGACAAGTTGAACCCATGGTTGATTTCAGGTCACTGGCTAAACAGTACTTTGCTGATAGCGACTCTCTTAATCTTGTATTTGAAGGTCCATCTAGTGGTAATTTCTTTCTCCCGCAAAAATGTCGTGTGCTGATTTTTAGGGTCTATTCTACATTTTATGACGTGAGTTGCTCTTTTATAGTATTAAGGTTGGTGATGATATGAATACAGGTGATGGAGATACTGGGGATGCCATTTATTCTAATAAGCATTCTGATAAAATTATTGTTGCACGTAGTCCGAGCAACAGCAACGAAGGTTCACGTCTACCTCCTTCCAAAGCTGCGCGTCCCAAAGGGCATGATAGAAATCTACAGCTTCCTAAGGCATATGCACAGAATATGATAGGCACAACAAAGATGGTTAAAGACACCCAATCGCATGTCTTATCTAATACCAGAATGGAGGTGTCTAGTTATCAAAGGTTTGATGGGGGTCAACCACATAAAGCGAGTGAAGATTTTAACCTTGATTTTGAAGATTTGGACATTCCTTGGAGTGATCTCGAATTAAAAGAGAAAATTGGAGCAGGTGACCTTTTTTTATTTTGATAGCACCTTTGGTTGCAAAAGCAGGCATTGGTAGTCATTCCTGGTTGTCTTTTAGAGTTCTTATAGACTAGGCATTTTTTTCTTAAAAACAATATAATATATTAATTGGAACCAAATGTTACACTAGGCGAAACTTAACTACCATTGGACATATCCCTGAGTTAGTCAGGTCCAAAGGAAATGCCCTAATCCATAGTTATCGATGGCAAAGATAGCTGATACGAACCCAATCCTGGGAATGGGTCATACTGGATTGGGCCAGACCCAATTGAAACTAAATGAAAAGAAACGTGCTGGAGGGAAACAGGACCAAGAAATCAGGGAATGATTCGAGAAATTAGGTGGAGATGTGGGCAGAAAACTACCAAATATTTTCTATTTAGGTTTCTAGATTCGTCTAGTTTTAGTGTCGTTTTGTTTATCCGAAATTAGGGTTTTATAAGTGGAGATTAGCCTTCTCGAATTGGCCAACTGTCCTGTTCTTGTTTTTGTTTGAATCAATCAAATTTCAAGTTTCTATCATTTGGTTCCATTGCCGGGAACATCACAATCAAACGCAATTCCAAACCAGCCCTCAAACCCTACCTTTACTACCCATTTCTAAAATACAATGGCTCCTCAAACCCGTAGCAGTTCAGCCCCAAACAAACCCTGACCACATGGCTACCCAATTGGCTGCTATTGCAGGCTCTATGGAATCCCTGCAAACTGAAGTCGCCACTCTCAAAGCGCGCTACAAGAAGAAGGAGAAAACTGGCGGGGGTCCCAACAGATTTGATGATGATGATTCGTCTGCAAGTAATTACCGCCGTTATCGTCCCTATAACAAGATCGATTTTCCAACGTACAGTGATGGAGACCCGAGAGGGTGGGTTTTGAAAGCCGAGAAGTACTTCCGGTACTACAATATACCCGAAGATGAGCAGGTTGATGTTACAGCGATGCATTTAGAGGGTGATGCTTTGGATTTCTACTCGTGGGTCTCCGCCGATCAAGCTATCGAATTCTGGGATGAGTTGGTTCGAGCGCTTCAAAAGAATTTTGGGCATGCGGAGTTCCAAAACCCGGACGAGCATTTATGTAGCATCCAACAAACTGGAACGGTACAGGAATACCGCCAGGAGTTTGCCAAACGCTCGTCTCGTGTGACTAATTGGCCTGAGCACTGCCTTTTAGGAGTATTTCTTAACGGCCTCAAGGATGATCTCAAAGCCGACGTCCGAATTCACAAACCAAGGACTGTTTATAAGGCTATGAGTATAGTTATTGAGTTCAAATCCAAGGTTAGCCATACGAAATCTGGAAAAACCTTTTTTCTTCTTCTTCTTCTTCTTCTTCTTCTTCTTCTGTGAAAACAAATCTGACCCAGCAGCCTCCAACAATCTAATCCCGGCTGCTACAGCCCAGAAACCCACCGAAACTCGTCCCTTCGATGCTGAAAAACAGGGTTGGTTTCTTTGAGGGGAATGCTTTCAATGCGGGGATAAATATGGCCCCGGACACCGTTGTAAAACGGCGACTCTCAAGCTTCTTGAGATGGCTGATGAAGGAGAAGAAGCAGCAGTAACCGAGCAAGATTGCACTGATGAACTGGCTAAAATTAGCCTTCACGTGCTGTTTGGTCAATCATCTATTACCACCATGAAACTTCAAGGTATTTTAGGCACTGTTGAGGTATTAATTCTGATTGATAGTGGGTCCACACACAACTTCATTTCGGATAAATTGGTCACTAATCTGAAACTCAACACCCAATTTATTTCTCCTTTCGGCGTCCGAATCGGAAATGGCGATATTCTGCGATGCAATCAGATTTGCCAGAACATCTCCTTGCAAATTTCTGACCTAAAAATATCGCAGGACTTCTACCCGTTTGCCTTAGTGGGAGCAGATGTGGTACTCGGTATTCAATGGTTGGCAACGCTTAACACGGTTCAAGCAAATTGGAAGGAGATGTTTTTGAAGTTCATCATCAATGGTAAAGAGTACAAGCTACAGGGGCTTCCTCTGGATCGGCTGCAATGTGCCACACTTCATCACCTCACTATTGAACCTTTCGAGACATATGCAACTGGCCCAGGGGCTCCGTTTTCTGTTACCCGACTTGAGGGCAAGTCGATTCTCCGGGCAGGTTGTATTGATACGAACCCAATCCTGGGAATGGGTCATACTGGATTGGGCTAGGCCCAATTGAAACTAAATGAAAAGAAACGTGCTGGAGGGAAACAGAACCAAGAAATCAGGGAATGATTCGAGAAATTAGGAGGTGGAGACGTGGGCAGAAAACTACCAAATATTTTCTATTTAGGTTTCTAGATTTTTCAAGTTTTAGTGTCGTTGTTTTGTTTATCCGAATTTAGGGTTTTATACCTAAGAAGTGGAGATTAGCCTTTTCGAATTGGCCAACTATCCTGTTCTTGTTTTTGTTTGAATCAATCAAATTTCAAGTTTCTATCAATAACATTCGCTTTCATAGCGTATCGCTCATATCCCACAATCTGTTATCTAGCGACTCCATAGCGTGATTCCAACGGCGAATTCCGGTTCCGGTGCTGCAATTTCTGTTGGAAACTAGGAAGAAGAGCGGCTGCGTTTCTTGCGTTTTAGCCTTTTTAGGGTTAAATAACTTTATGGGTTTTAACATAACCCCCCTATCTTTCACTACTTTACATGTAGTCCCCAAAACTTGTAAATTATTTTCACTACTTTACATTTGGTCCTTAAACTTGTAAATTTATACATAAAAAGTATAAAATTTACATTATATATATATTGTGGTTGGTTATTGTACAATAGGACGTACGATGGTACACGACTTGTTTTCAACGTGCGACTCTATTTTTCAACATGCAATTTCATCATATTTACCAACATGCTTTTTTATAACATGCGATTTCAATCGCGTACGATCGTACGATAAGCCATTTTGTACGTTACACCTTTTCTATTTGTATATATATATATATAAATTATAATTATATATATTTAATTCTCCTAAATTTTTAACTATCTTATCGCTAAACACGAAATAGTGCCCG
Organism: Scalesia atractyloides; assembly: GCA_947069175.1. NCBI lineage: Eukaryota > Viridiplantae > Streptophyta > Magnoliopsida > Asterales > Asteraceae > Scalesia > Scalesia atractyloides. Next base: position 18,509,104 of record CAMTDV010000019.1, read on the forward strand.
TTATTTCGTCGCTATCGCTACGTAGCATATAGCACCTTGTTGCTATTCGTTGTCGAGTGTCGATAACTATACCCTAATTCAAGAAATGCCTCAGGGCAGCTCAGGCTTTCTAATCTGGCCAAAACACAGTGAATACATGAAACTGGACTGGGCATGTTGATCAGGATGAAGCCACACTTGACCATACCAAGCTGAGCCACAAAGTTGAGAATCGCACCGAACTAAATCGCTTCGGTGTTGGTCTGGTTTTTTAGGGCTGGTTCGGACTGTAAAACTAGACAAAGTTTGGGCTTTATACAGTGATTATGGTTGGTGTCTGGTTATTGATAGGTTTTTTAATTCTGTCTGTTTGGACCGGTTTAGCTCCCACTAATTTACACAAGTTGCCGTGTTTTTCAGGTTCTTTTGGTGTTGTTCACCGTGCGGATTGGAATGGCTCTGTAAGTAATACACCCTTGTTTGAATGATTATCAAATTTTCATTTTTTGTTTTTGATATCATGTGCAGTTTATGGTTGAAAGGTAACACTTGTATGTATCTTGATTATGATGCATAGCAGTGGTTGTAGTTTCAATTTATTTACTTTTATACTTGTATGTCTGATAAGACCCAAATAATACATCTACTGCAATTGTTTGAATTTCTCATAGTGAGAGGGTAATAAGTTAGACACAAAGTTAGGGTGTGGTGAGAAGTAAGCAAAGGTCTATACCGTTTACTATATAAGTTTTGGGAAACACGTCGTTTCATGTATACTAGAGTCGACAGCACATGGTGATATGATCATATGCATGCTAGAGCTATCATCTTTTTTTTTTCAAACAGTCATTCTCAAATATTAAAATGTAACCTTAACCTTGCTATGAATGATATTGTGTGTTTCTTTGCGATATTCTTTAGGAAGCTAGTCAAAAGTGAGTCACCTGAAAACAGGAATGTTGGTTCCTGAATGGCAATATAGGAGTTTTGATAATTTAACTTTATATCTGCAATTGCTAGCCTTAACACTTATTTGTACCTAATAATCGTACTTGATCCGCATTCTGTATATCAATTTTCTAGTTTATTGTGATACATGTGAAGTGAGTCGGTGACATTCTTTTCATTTAAAAGCTTACGAACTCCACAACTTTCAGGATGTTGCGGTGAAAATTCTTTTAGAACAAGATTTTCATCCAGAGAGGTTGAATGAATTCCTTCAGGAGGTCAGTCCTAACGTTTTTTAATTGATATGTATTCATGGTTGAAGAACCATGGGTTTTTATGATTCATTTATTCTGTTATGTATGTGCCCTCGTCAGTAACTTTTAGTTTGTTCCTCCACCAATTTTGTTAGGTTGCAATAATGAGACGTCTACGGCATCCAAATATTGTTCTTTTTATGGGTGCTGTCACTCAGCCCCCGAACCTGTCTATAGTCACCGAATATTTGTCAAGGTTTAAGGCTGTTTAATTTCCTGTAAACACTCATGGGGGATTGTTTGTATGGCAGGACTAATTTTGTAGTATTTGTTTTGAACTACAGAGGTAGCTTGTATAGGCTGTTGCACAAACCTGGTGCGAAAGAAACCTTGGATGAGCGACGACGACTCAGTATGGCTTATGATGTGGTGTGTACCTCAGACTTTTCTGTGTTTTCAAACATGTTTTCATGTATATCTTAAATAAAAAATTGAGTTTGAGGACTTCAACACATTGATCATGGTATTATGCATGATGTAGTTCGCGATAGTAAATAATTAGATAATCCTGAATTGCAACCCGGTTTTTGAAACCACAAAAAGGGGTTTTGATTAGTTGAAGACTAGAAGTATAGTTGACTAGAAATTAAAATTGGATTAGGTGTGAGCAGAAAACCGAAAAAACCTATTTAACCGAACTGAAAATCAAACCGAAATTTACTGTTCGGTTATGGTTTTGCGTTTTATGAAAACCGAAAAAAAATAAAAAATAAACCAAACCGAATAACACCAAAAAATCATTTTTTCTTAATTGTTTATATATTGATCTAGGAATTATTACTTTTTTTTTCTTGAATGTTAAGTATTTATAATAAAAACATTAACATGTTTATTTATCTTGAAATGATTTATCTATTGCTTACAAGATATAACAAAATTTAACATAAAATATTAAATGATTTTCAAAGTATTATAAAAAATGTCTTAAACAAAAACTTTTATGTGAACATAAGAAAATGTCTTAACAAAAACTTTTATGTGAACATTATTAATTAAAAAGGTTAATATAGTAACTTAAATGTAAACATCTAAGAAAGATTCTTACATTTTGGATTATACTTTTTATTTTTGATTCTTATGAAACTTTGTTTCAAAAACCGAAAAAGAGAACTGAACCATTGCTAAAACCGAACCATGCACACCCCTAAACTGTATGGTTGTCATTACCTGATATTTCACAGGGGCTGCCTGTTGATGTATTTAAAAACAGAACAGTTTGTGTGTATGTGTGTGTGTATTACCATTATAAATATATTAATTTACTCTATTAATAATAATAATGGCCTGTTTTCTGATGCAGGCAAAAGGAATGAATTACCTGCACCGACGCAATCCTCCTATTGTTCACAGGGATTTGAAATCTCCCAATCTTTTAGTAGACAGGAAATACACTGTCAAGGTAAAACTGATAGGGTTTAGATTTGTGATAGATGGAATCTAGAGAAGATGTTAGAAACAATGAACAACGATTGTATTGCTGATTACGTGAAGGATAAGTTACAGAGATAATCCAGGGCCTAGCCCTCTCTCACACACCTTATTCTCTATCACTTATACTACCCCCCCCCCCCCCCCCCCCCCATATTACACTTTAGCCCCTTAAGACTTCCTATAACTTACTTCCCTCTCATAGCTGATTCCCATAAAAAACACAGAATTGTTAAGCACGTGTGTTGTTTTTTTATTTATGTTGAATAAGGTGACTTGGATTCTAGTTTGGGTACTTTAGGTAATTATTTATTTTAGTTAATGACTGTTATTGCACAGTTTAAATAGAAGTCAAGTTGCGTAATGTAAATAGTAAAAACAAAAAAACCATAAATGAACACTTAACCTTCTTGATTCTGAGTTTGCGAATAGAGATTTCTGGAGTTCTAATTCTTGAAAAACACTACTGTATCTATAAATATGGTACACATTACATAACTTCTTATTCCCTTTGTTTTTCAGGTCTGTGATTTCGGTCTTTCAAGGCTAAAAGCTAACACGTTTCTTTCATCCAAGACTGCAGCAGGAACAGTGAGTTCCTATTTCTTCAACTGCCGTAATTTCAAACATCTTTAACCTGGTATTATATATTTTTTTAATAAATTTGGTCGGTATGTCTTTATAAATAGCCTGAGTGGATGGCGCCAGAGGTTCTTCGTGATGAACCTTCAAACGAGAAATCTGACGTGTACAGCTTTGGGGTGATTTTGTGGGAACTTGCCACTTTGCAGCAACCTTGGGGTAATCTAAATCCTGCACAGGTTTGTACCAACATTTATTCCTACTTCATCTGTGGGTGTATGTGTGTATATAGATATTTATAATACATCTCCTTTTAGGTTGTAGCAGCTGTAGGGTTTAAATGTAAAAGGCTGGAGATTCCTCCTGATGTAAACCCTCAAATAGCAGCATTGATTGAAGCCTGCTGGGCAAAGTAAGTTTTAAGACTCGACTTCTGTATGTAGATAGTTAATTGCTATCTTGATGCTTGGTTTAAAAAGCTTTGTTTACAACCAGAAACCGCATATCTCTCATCTGTTTTACATATCAACCTTTTTATCAAGTAAATTTCATCGTTGTTTTTACATATCAGCCTCTTAAAGACCATAGATTTAACCAAGAAGTACACGCTTATTAAAACTAAGTTTTGATGGTAACTTTTTAAGACATGTTAATAACAAATTTCATTTTGCAGTGAGCCATGGAAGCGCCCTTCCTTCTCAGCCATCATGGAAACGTTGAGACCATTGACCAAACCTCCTACTCCACATACAAGTCAAACAGATGTTTCTTTACTCGTATGATGTGAAAAGCGCATCCAATGCTCACAAGTCATATATGGGCAAAACCATTGACGAGGTAGGAATATCAGCATGATGATGTTAGTCATTTCAGTCAAACTTCATTCATCATCTACTGATTTGGATGCATGTGTGGCATCATAACAAAGACTTGGTACTGAAGTGGTCCTGTTAGTCACAGGATGGAAAGTGGTCCCACCGTGATAATCTCATGACACGCCTGTGACCTAGTGTTTGTCATTTGTGCATTCGGTCTTTAAAGCATAATGGTCTGGTTGGTCCCACCAGTAAAACAGCTTGATTTTAGTGCAAGTCATTAGAGGGGCGGGGCACCTGTCAATCTTGTGCCACAACACTGCTGCCACCCACAAGGGTAGGCTTGGCGGGTAGCTATTCCGGTTCCTCTACTCATGCATTTGACTTTATCTAAATAAAAAAAGTTTATGGTAAGGGTAAGGCGCCACCAGTGTTTTGTGGGTTAAGGGTACTTTCTAAGAATTTTGACATGGTGGGAATTGATTGGTTGGGCAAGGGTACTACCCTTGGGTGCCTCTTCCCCCTTACAATCCAGATCAGTTTGTGTTGACCCGCAAACATATTTGGTCCATTTTTCATAAAAAATGAATGTGTTAAATATAATTACAAAAACTATGTTACTACTATATTACTTTAGTATCTTCAAAAATGGTGATATGCTGTAAGCATTGGAATACATTTAGTTTATCACATTCCCACCCAATTTGATTCTTTTTGTTAAATTTTCGGATTTGTCTCTTTCAGTTAATTTTTTTATTTGACCCATTTGACCCTCCTATTTTTATTTGACCCGTTATGTGTTAGTACCCCAAGTCAACCCATTGTTATAGTTTAATAAATTGTCTTTTTTGTTATCTCTTGCAGGCTGATTGTACATATGTTTCGGTTTGCTTGTTATAGATGCCAAATTTTCTTTTATTTGGACAGGAAAAGAAATCCTAATTAGTAAAAAAAAAAGTACAAGCTGCTCGCCAGCTGTTTGGTCATAATTTAGTATTGTTTGTTGTAATCATACTGCTTATAGGAAATACTCAAGGATTTATATATGTATATCAAACCCATTACTTTTGTGATTTAGTCCAAATGTTTACAAATGTAATTCAATATTTACGTAAAAATGTTCAGTTAATTATACCGAGTGTTATGTTTCAAAGTCATAACTGGTCATCATAACAAGCCATAAGGAGTCTTAAAAGAGTCGTATGTCTTATGAATTGATCATCACTTGTTTTGTCATGGTTCACCGTCTTATGAATTGATCGTCACTTGTTTTGTCATGATTCACCGTTGTTTAACTTTCGTTCACATTCGACCATATTCACTATGCTGGAACAAGATTGGACAAACTTTACCTTTACTGACTCGTGATATGGGTTAAGTCTTGGTTGTAGTCGTTTCTATCTTGTTTTAACAAGTCAAATTCAGGTTTTAATGGGTCATATTAAAATGTAATGGGTCATATTATGTTGCAAGTGATCATGTTAAGCTATAATGAGTTGCCATGTGAGTCATGATGTGTCTTTAACAGTTACATAATTCTTATTTTTTTAACGGCCAACGAATCCTCCAAATGGGCTACTTGCGAAATTCACCACATCGGGTACACTCGCCTCCGAACCGGGAAAAACCCTCACCTAGGACCGAAGCCCGTGAACACTCGCCCGAAGGCACGACAGTGCGGTGAGGTAAAACCCGCTCAGTTCAAGGATCGAACTAGCGATCTCCACCTATTCGCCTAGTCTACTATCATTATCAGGTGCCGCATAAAATCGTAGGGAGAGCAGGAATCGAACCTGGGTCCCTTAGAACACCAACTTTCTCCCTTAACACTCCACCACCACCTCATTGGCAGTTACATAATTCTTAAGATGGCATGTTGAATCTTAACCATAGTTATTAAAGGCTCTAGGCGCACTCAATGCGCATAGTCCTCGCCTAGGGCCTAGGCGCAAGGCGCAAAAAAAGCAAGGGCCTGAGAAAAAAAAGCGCACAATGAAAAAAATTAAACATATATTATGTATTAGAAAAATAATTATATTCTTCAAATAAAATAAATAAAAGCTATTTTATAACATTTATTTAATATTATATATTTAGTACCAAAAGTTTTAAAATATTAGTGTTTGGTGTATAAAAGTAGCTTTCCTTAAATAAGTGTAGAAATCTGGCTGGAATCTTGCTGCAATTTAGAGAATTTGGTCGGAAACACTCTGGAATCTATGAATTGCGCCGGAATCTATGCCTGAACCATCACCCTGAGAATTAAAGCGCAACTGCCTCGACTTAAGGCGCAATTGCCTCGCCTCGCCTGAAAAATGGGCCTAGGCGCACGAGGCGTTGGCTTTTAACAACTATGATCTTAACATGCTATAGTGAAATATAATTGTTCGTATTATGTTGTTAGCCTCCATTATGAATAGTATATGAATAGTAGGCTAGTAGCTCATATGCCTATTATACGTCGTCAGTGACGGACCCAAGAATTATTTTCTGAAGGTGCGGATGAGGGGTTCAAACACACTTTCAAAGGGTGCGATTAAGATTTTTGCCTATAAAATACACGAACTTTTTTTCAAGGGGTACACCTGCCCACCCACTCACACACCCATACACATGGGTCCGTCCCTATATGTCGTACGATTCATTGGAAGTTAGAATCAGTTATATATGCACTTGTTTAACTATGTATCACTATGTTTACCCATGATTCACCATTGTTGACTATTATTTGATATACATTCACTACGTTTAATCTTAATTACGTATATGACTATTATTTGATATACACTAACTTTCTTTGGTTTCTAATTTTTTATGCATTTAAAACTATGATTGATCATGTTTTACCTAATGTGTCATATAACTTCAAAAGTGCCTATAAAGGGGCATTATAAGTCATGAGTTAAGTTTCGGTGAAAATAAATTAACATACTAAACGTACAAATTGAAGAAAAAAGTCAAAAAAAAAAAAAAACACGGTGGCATTTTTGTAAATATATGGTCGTAGGGTAATTATCAAAATTACTCTACATGATCATTTGTAAAGTGATTTTGGTCTTGTAGAGTAATTTTGTAAAATGTTCATGTAGAGTAATTTTGATCTTGTAGAGTAATTTTGTAAAATATTCTTGTAGAGTAATTTTGATAAAAAAAACCTAACCCCCACCCCTCAAAAACCTCAAAAAACCTACCCCAAAACTAAAAGCTAAAAACTAAACCATAAACCTAAACCCTATAACTAAATGCTAAAAAACCTAAACCCCCCACCCCCCAAAAACCTAACCCCCCCAAAAGCTAAAAACTAAACCATAAAGCTATACCCCATAACTAAATGCTAACAAAATTACTCTACAAATATCAAAATTACTCTACAGGATCATTTGTAGAGTAATTTGATAATTACCCTACAAGAACAAAATTACTCTACAAGAACATTTTACAAAATTTCTTTACAAAAGATCAAATTACTCTACAGGATCATTTGTAGAGTAATTTGATAGTTGCTGATAATTACCAAAATGCCACCGCGTGTTTTTCTCTTTTCCTTCAGTTTGTACATTTAGTACATTAAGTTTATTTTTATTTGATCTTTACACTATAAGTCATAAAAGTGTCAAGGAGGAGTCTTAATAGGTCTTATACGCACATGTTTGATTATGTATCGCTATGTTTGAGCATGACTCGGACCATCGTTTGAATACATTCATATGTTTGCCTATAATTCCCATGTTGTAAGTGGTCACAATGGGTTATTATAAGTCACAACAGTCCATAAGGAGTCTTAGTGTATACGCCTATGATTGACTATGCATCACTATATTTGACCATGGTTCACAACCATTCGTAATATTTGGTGTAGCGGTATCCAAAGTTTGTAAACGGTGTCTCTCCCCAAAAGATTGAGGGTTTGAGTCTCAAAGTGGATAATGGTGTAGAATTAGAAGTATATTAAATTGTTAAAAATTTACAATAATAATATTAAACCATCAATAACCCTAACTCATCATGATTGACCTTAATGACGCCGATTCACCATTATTAACTATAATTGATCATAATTTGAACGTAATTAGCCATCATTCATCATTGACCACAGCTAACCACAAAACATGTATGACGTATTTACCGTTTGTAACTTTCATTAACTAAAATGCTTTGTTCAAGTATGACTATAGAAAACACAAATATGTCCATTTTAGAAACTTGAGTTATTACGATTTACAATAAATTAGTAATTTTTCCGCGCGTTGCAGCGGGTCCAAATGTAAACGTAACTTGAATTTGTATGGTAAAGACCTGAATCGGTTTAGAATAAAAGTTACTTCATAACATAGATAAACTAAAGATGTACATAAAAATAAGCATGAGAACGTATTATATATGGCCCAACTTATTTGCGAAATAAATTTACATTGAACACCAACCTGAACTTATACCAACACCTACAAAAAAAGGAAAAAAAATAATGTTTTCTTAAGTTAAAAATTACCGTGGTGGCACTGAAACGTAAAGTAAGTCGAATTTATAAAGTCTAATTTAACTCAAAAAGAGTTAATTACTGTTTTCGTCCCCGTAGTTCGTCAAAAATCACTATTTCAGTCCATTAGTTTAAAAATTGTGATTTCAGTCCATGTGGTTTCACTTTCGTAACCATTTCAATCCACCTGGCAACCATTTCAGTCCCTGTACTTACAGAATGAATGGATTGAAGTGGTTACGAAAGTGAAACCACATGGACTGAAATGGTTACGAAAGTGAAACCACATGGACTGAAATCGCAATTTTTAAACTAATGGACTGAAATAGTGATTTTTGACAAACCACAGGGACGAAAACAATAATTAACTCAAAAACATATTATATTTGACCTCACTTATTGTAAAACAAAAATTATGCCAAAACGTAGATTAACTGAAAATTTAAAAAACCCCTAAACTTATACCGTTACGTACATAAAAATAAGGAAAAAATTATGTTTTTAAGCTAAAAATGGTACTGGCGTTGCGGTGGCGCCGAAATATAAAGTAAGTCGAATTTATAAAGTCTAATGAAAATATATTATATTTGACCCAACTTGTTGTAATAGAAATAGATACAAAAACATTCTTCCCTATCAGTTCTAATATGTTTAAGCAATCCATCTCATGTTTGATATGGCCGAGAATATGAATTCTGATATGGCTGCGAATGCGAATACGAGTTAGTATAGTAATATGTGGAATACCTCGATAAATGTGGGCAATGTACGGTGAAATGGGGTCCTACACAGACCTCAGACATGATAAAAATATATAAAAATAAAACTAATTAATAAAATATTTACAAAAAAATGACTACACTCTACTGTTAGACAGAAACCTTAAGACTCAAATTACAAATAAGACCACTTAAGTAAATAATATCAGTCAAATTTGATAACGCAATCGCCTTAGTGTCCTCGACAATGGTGCCTTGATGTGCAAAATATGGTCTATAAAATTTAACCTAATTTAGTGTCACACCCCAACGATGGCGGAAACATCGGGGTTAGTGGCACTAGGCGACTATATTGATTTCACGAGATGTTCCATAACAATCATTCAGCATATCACAACCTGCTTAATATCCCATACTATTAAACGTAACATTTAAACAATTATTACAAAACGGAGATTTCTCATAAAATTCAACCGGGTTCAATTTCCCCTAGATTTCATACATAAGTTCCAAATCTGAAATACATCAACAAACTAACTAAACAAAACAAACTAAACTAAGCAACATCCAAGCATCCACGCTAAATCTTCAACCTGTTACATACGTTAAAATACAAATCAATAAAATTAAGTAAAGGTGAGCATACGAGTTTAAGTACTACTAGCAAAATCGAGAAAGCGTTCGCGAAATAATCTAATTACATAGCATGATAAACCGAAACATTTCACACAGATTAACATAGGCTTATTTCTCATGCTAACTACCGTGAGAAGGCTTGCGCGTCATCCTAACTAGACCCCGTCGGGTGTAAGCCACACTATAGTACCATACTAGCTAAGGAAGCAAGTTAACGAAAATAAGTCCTAGTCACATGCTTCTAGTATCACGTATTGAGCATACACAATCAGATTATTCGCGTGTGATAAACAATTTGGTTTGTGATGTGATTTTAATATAGGAACGTATGTAACACCCAAAAGTGCGTTAAAGCAAAGATAAGAGTTTAGGTAAGAGTTCGGGATCTGAGGAGAGTCGAGAGGAGCGCCGGATCAGCCTGCATACGCGAACGGAGGTGCATCAGTCTCTGAAAAGCTGAAACGGTTAAGTCTTGGTTGGGCAGTAGCCAAGTTCGGGCGAACTTGTGTGTAAACATACAAGTTCGAGCGAACTTGTATAAATTTGGTGGGTTTAGAGTCAAGTTCAGTCGAACTTGATGAGTTTCCTTAGGAAACTTGTCAAGTTCGGGCGAACTTGTAAGAAAACTCTTACTGGAAAGACAAGTTCGGGCGAACTTGCTTGATTTCTTGGGAAATTAGGCAAGTTCGAGCGAACTTGTGAGAAGATTTATGAAATTTGCTCAAGTTCGGTCGAACTTGACCTATTTGGGTACAAGTTCGGTCGTACTTGACCTGTCGTGCTGGTAATTCTCGAGCGAACTTGATGTTTTAGGGTCCAAGATCTTGCGTTTTCGCGTCGTTTGCTGAGGAAAATCGAGTGTTCATCCCTCCAACCCTGTGCTACTGAGCAAACTTAGGTCAGAGAGGTCTTTTAGAGCTGTTTTAGCCGTTTTACAAAAGCGTGGGCTAATCCGGGCGAACTCGGGGTTTGTTCGGATTAGTCAGGCTTGTATAAACCAATATAAACGTCCTTGTGCTTCCAGATCTGGGATCTTGAATGATAGATGCTTTGTTTCATATCAGAAGATGAACAAAACATCACCAAAAGTCCTTATTTTGTGTAGAAATCAATGTTTATCAAAGGTTTTTCTCAGATCTATAACTTACAAGCCGAGATCTTTCAGATCTCGTGTTTGGGAAGCCTCTGCTAACACCAAACGAACCCGTATTTTGTAGATCTAAGCTTAAAACAGAAGTTTTGGAACAAAAAGATGAAGATTTTCGTAAAAGAATGAGTTTTGATGAAAACGAAGGCTATGCCTTGTGCCAAAATCGTTGTAAACGTTTGTAAAACGTTGTTGAACATCATTGTAGTTGAAATCGGGTTGATTCTTACTTAGAACACAAAGGTTTCGGGTTTTGAGAGCTCTGGGCGAACTTACAGCAAGTTCAAATGAGAGGAATGAAATGAGTATTTATAGGTGAAGGCAAAGATGAGGGCTGGTGAGAGCAAGTTCGGCCGAACTTGTACAAATTTATACAAGTTCACGCGAACTTATAGGGATTTTGGGGATGAATAGCTAAGTTCGGGCGAACTTGTACAGGTGTGTACAAGTTCGAGAGAACTTGCAGATAAAGGAGAGATTTTGTTTTCATCAGCCAAGTTCGGCCGAACTTGGTAACACCAAGTTCGAGCGAACTTGACTTAAGTTGGTAGATTTTCTTTGTTTTTCGCATTAAGTGTTTGTTTGGCGATTTGGTTCGTATTAGTTAGTTATATTAAGCGTTAAATTAAAGCGTTAAGCATTATAGTTGATATAATAGTGCGATTTAGCGATTCGAGTGTGCGAGAGCGATGCGATAGCGAGCGTAAACATAACCACAAACACACATAACACATAACTAATATAAAACCACATAAATAATTGCGATTTGCGCTGCGATGAGATTAGCGATGCGATTTGATAAGCGATCAGATGCCATAATAACGTACAATACCATAATTAATTAACATAAACTTTATTATCAACCGATTTTCAGGATTACAAAAGAAGTACAGCGATAAAAACAAGGAAAAAGATAACAACGAATTTTCGAGTTGTTACAGTCTCCCCTACTTTAGGGAATTTCGTCCCGAAATTAGGCAGTGGCCGTAACAAAGAGATGCGAATATTACTTCGAGTTCCCAATTGAACTCGGCGCCGCGTTTGCCTTCCCATCGGACTTTCACGATAGGTATGCGAGAGCGTCGAAGTTTCTTGGTTTCTCGATCCATGATCTCAACGGGTTTTCCCACGAAATGGAGCGTTTCATTAATTTACTGATCTTCGAGAGGTACATGGAGATTTTCTTCGGCTAAGAACTTTTGAGATTAGACACGTGGAAAGTCGGATGTACATTATTGAGTTCCTCCGGTAATTCGAGACGATAGGCTTTACCGATCCTTTCCAGAATCTTAAATGGTCCTACGTATCATGGCGCTAGCTTACCTTTCTTTCCGAAGCGGACCACTCCCTTCCAAGGTGCAACCTTTAGGAGTACGTGATCTTCCACTTCGAATTGCAGGGGCTTGCAGCGTTTATCGGTGTAACTCTTTTGACGACTCCGAGATTTCAAGAGATTGTCTCTGATTTGGAGGATCTTGTCGGTTGTTTCTTGAATTAGCTCGGGACCGGTGATTTGTGCTTCTCCGATCTCATGCCATGCAATAGGCGGTCGACATTTTCTTCCATACAGTGCCTCAAAAGGAGCCATTTGAATGCTGGTATGATAGCTATTATTGTACGAGAATTCGATTAAAGGTCAGTGAGTATCCCAGTTACTACCGAAATCTATGATGCACGCACGAAGCATGTCTTCGAGGGTGCGGATCGTGCGCTCGGTCTGACCGTCGGTTTGAGGGTGAAAAGCGGTACTGAGATTAAGCGTAGTACCGAGAGCGGATTGAAAGGTCTCCCAGAGATATGAGGTAAAGCGACCGTCGCGGTCAGAAATGATGTCACAAGGCATCCCGTGTCAACAAATGACTTCGTCGGTATAGATTCGGGCTAACCGATCAACCTTAAATCTTCTCGTATAGCAATAAAGTGCACAGATTTGGTAAGACGATCAATGACCCAAATGCTATCGTGACCAAATGAAGTACGCGGGAGTTTAGTAACGAAGTCTATAGCTATACTCTACCACTTCCACATCGGGATTTCGGTTTGTTCGAGTAAGCCAGAGGGTCTTTGATGTTCGGCTTTAACTTTCGAACAAGTTAAGCACTTTGAGACGTACAAGGCGATATCCTTCTTCATGCCCGACCACCAATACTTAGGAAGATGGTCCTGGTACATCTTGTCGGCACCGGGATGAATGGAATATCGAGATTTCTTAGCTTCGGTCATTAGCAAATTATGGAGATTATCACGACTGGGAATCCAAATGCGATTAAGATAGTAATAAATACCATCAGATTTAGATACGAGCTGAGTTTCGGCACCACATTTCATTTCTTCTTCCAAAGTATTCTCGTTAAAACATGCGTGTTGAGCGGCACGGATGAAGGTTTCAAGCTTAGCACAAGCTTGAGAGTCACGAATACTATATACATAGCTTCGTTGACTTAGAGCATCGGCGACGACGTTTTCTTTGCCGGGATGGTAGCGTATCTCACAATCGTAATCGTTGAGAAGTTCAACCCACCGGCGTTGGCGCATATTCAGTTCCTTTTGATTGAAGATATGTTGTAAGCTCTTATGGTCGGTGAAGACCGTACACTTAGTACCGTAAAGGTAGTGTCGCCATATCTTCAATGCAAAAACAACTGCACCGAGTTCGAGATCGTGGGTTGTGTAGTTCTTCTCGTGGATCTTGAGTTGGCGAGACGCATACGCGATAACCAGATCTCGTTGCATAAGCACACAACCAAGACCAAGGTTAGAGGCATCACAATAAACATCGAAATCGTCGTTTTCGTTGGGTAAAGTGAGGATAGGAGCGTTGCATAGCATACGCTTGAGAGTTCGAAAAGCTTCCTCTTGTTTAGAATCCCAAACAAAAGGTTGGTCCTCATGAGTTAAAGCGGTAAGCGGAACGACGATTTTAGAAAAGTCGGCGATGAATCGACGGTAATAACCCGCCAATCCAAGATATGAACGGATTTCGGAGCATTCTTCGGTGTAATCCAACTCTTGACGGCTTCAATCTTTGCAGGGTCGACGTGAATTCCTTGACTAATAACGATGTGGCCGAGAAATTGGACTTCTTCGAGCCAGAATTCACATTTTGAGAACTTAGCATAAAGGCGATTTCCTTGAAGAAGTTCGAGGACTAAACGAAGATGACGTGCATGCTCGTCTCTCGACTTCGAATAGATAAGGATATCATCGATGAAAACAATGACGAAACGATCCAAGAAAGCTTTACACACACGATTCATCAAATCCATGAAGACCGCGGGTGCATTGGTAAGACCGAAAGGCATAACCACGAATTCGAAATGGCCATAGCGAGTACGAAAGGCAGTTTTAGGAATGTCTTCTTCCAACATGCTTAACTGATGATAACCGGAACGAAGATCGATCTTGGAAAAACAAGTAGCACCTTGAAGCTGATCAAATAAGTCGTTGATATGAGGAAGAGGGTAGCGGTTCTTTATCGTGAGTTTGTTAAGTTCACGATAATCGATGCACATTCGGAATGATCTCCTTCTTTTTCATGAAAAGGACAGGTGCGCCCCATGGCGAAGTGCTCAGGCATATGAAACCTTTATCAAGAAGCTCTTGAAGTTGGCTTGATAGCTCGTGCATTTCGGATGGTGCGAGGCGATAAGGAGATTTAGCAATGGGAGTAGCTCCGGGAACTAAATCGATACGAAATTCAACATCTCGAGTAGGGGGTAAACCGGGTAAATCGTCGGGAAAGACTTTAGGAAATTCGCAAACAACGGGAACATCTTTATAAGTCTTCTTTTCTTTCTCCGGGTTCACGATATGAGCGAGGAAAGCAACACATCGCTTTTGCAAGCATTTGTGCGCTCGAGTACATGACAAAAGCATCAACTTCTTTGAGGGAGTTTCACCGTAAACATGAAGTTGATCACCATTAGGAAGAAGGAAACTAATCATTTTATCAAAGCATACAACTTCAGCATGGTTTTCACGAAGAAAATCCATACCTACTATGATATTGAAACTACTTAACTGCATAGGTATGAGATTGATCGAGAAGACATGGTTGTTGAGATCGAGATTATAACCACGTAAGACGGAATTAACGGTAACGGTTTTTCCGGTGGCGACTTCCACATGGAAAGTCTTTGGGAGTTTAGCGCGCTTACATTTTAAAACCTTTTCGAATTCTAACGATACAAAACAATTATCGGCACCATTATCAAATAAACATGAAGTATTGATACCATTAACGAGAAACGTACCATTGACAACATTGTCGCCATTCTGGGCCTGGCAGTGGTTGAGATTGAAGGCTCTGCCACGCGCAGCTTGTGGTTGCTGCTGCTGCTGAGGCTGCGGTGCTGGCTGCTCCTGTTTAACAGGACGATTCGGGCAGACATTGGCGAAATGATTCGGATCACCACAAACATAGCACACACGTGCTTTTGGGGCTTGCTGCTGATTGGTTGAGGAGGAGCGGGTGAGCTGCTGGAGCCTGAGGAGCTGGCTGACGAGTACCACTACGGCAGCTGACTATAAAATGGCCGTAGATGTTGCAGTTTGTGCAAAAACGGCAGTCGCCACCAACGACATGATGATATGTGCACTTAGGGTACAGAGGGTGAGGTCCGGTATACGCACTCTTAGCTAGGGGTGCCTTCAGAGCGGCTGACTGGAGCGGCTGCGGGTTTGCTGGAGCGGCGAGAGCATAGTTCTTACTCGGGTTTCCTCTTTTGCGTCCCTGACGCTTTCCCTTCGGGTCACTTGGTGGTTCGGTAGCAACAGTTGGTTCGATGATAGCTTGATTGGCAACTTTCGCATGATTCTTGAAATACCCATCTTGGACTTGCTGATCATTGATCTCAGCGGCGAGCATGAAGGTTTCCTTGATGGATGTACTTGTTGATAGCTTTCTCAGTTGTATCAACCTGGCTGGGACAGATGATGCTCAAAATCTTAAACCGAGCAGTGAATCCAGCATTGTCGGGATCATCCTGTTTGATTCCCCAAAACTCATTCTCGAGCTTTTGCATTTCGTGCGGAGGACAAAACTCCTTCAACATCACTTCCTTGAGTTCCTCCCAAGATAGAATGTAGGCTTCATCATTACCGCGCCTATTCCTTTCGGCGGTCCACCAGTCAAGAGCACGAGACTGGAAGACTCCGGTAGCATTCACTGTGCAGAGGTCATCGGGGCATCCACTTTGCCTAAAGGTGACCTCGATGGCTTCAAACCAATGGAACATAGCTGTCGGTCCATTGTTTCCCGTGAAGGCGAGAGGTGCACAAGCTTTGAAATTTTTGAAGCTGAACCGCGACTTGGGGTTCTCAGCTTTCGAGTCAACTGACGAGTTACTGCTCACAGCATGGACTTCTGGGACGATTTGCGGAATGACTTTTGCCACTTCCTTGGCGACTAGTGAAGCGATGCGCTTGTTGTCGCTGTGGCGTTGAGCAGTACGACGAGTATGGGATCCGAGTGATGACATCTACACAAAGATTTGGATTAGACGAGATTCGATTATAATAGAGTTATGTTTAAAATATTCATTATAATTATTCATGCAAAGCACAAACCACATAAGCACGTATCCACATGAGTCACATAAACACGTAGGCACATAAGCACGTAAGCACATAATCACATAGGCACATAAGCACATAAGCACATATTTGCACGTATTCACCTTCTAATAGTAACAATGCTTAGCGCCATATAAGATGCGAGATACAAGTCAATACAATTAAGTAAAGGTGAGCATACGAGTTTAAGTACTACTAGCATAATCAAGAAAGCGTTCGCGAAATAATCTAATTACATAGCATGATACACTGAAACATTTCACACAGATTAACATAGGTTTATTTCTCATGCTAACTACCGTGAGAAGGCTTGCGCGTCCATCCTAACTAGACCCCGTCGGGTGTAAGCCACACTATCGTACCATACTAGCTAAGGAAGCAAGTTAATGAAAATAAGTCCTAGTCACATGTTTCTAGTATCACGTATTGAGCATACACAATCAGATTATTCGCGTGTGATAAACAATTTGGTTTGTGATGTGATTTTAATATAGGAACGTATGTAACACCCAAAAGTGCGTTAAAGCAAAAATGGGTCAAGTATACTCACTGTGGGTGCGTTTAGGTAAGAGTTCGGGATCTGAGGAGAGTCGAGAAGCGCGCCGGATCAGCCTGCATACGCGAACGGAAGTGCATCAGTCTCCGAAAAGCTGAAACGGTTAAGTCTTGGTTGGCAGTAGCCAAGTTCGGGCGAACTTCTGTGTAAACACACAAGTTCGAGCGAACTTGTATGAATTTGGTGGGTTCAGAGTCAAGTTAGGTCGAACTTGAGGAGTTTCCTTAGGAAACTTGTCAAGTTCGGGCGAACTTGTAAGAAAACTCTTACTGGAAAGACAAGTTCGGGCGAACTTCCTTGATTTCTTGGGAAATTAGGCAAGTTCAAGCGAACTTGTGAGAAGATTGATGAAATTTGCTCAAGTTCGGTCGAACTTGACTCATTTGGGTACAAGTTCGGTCGAACTTGACCTGTCGTGCTGGTGATTCTCGAGCGAACTTGATGCTTTCGGGTCCAAAATCTTGCATTTTCGCGTCGTTTGCTGAGGAAAATCGAGTGTTCATCCCTCCAACCATGTGCTACTGAGCAAACTTAGGTCGAAGAGGTCTTTTAGAGCTGTTTTAGCCGTTTTACAAAAGCGTGGGCTAATCCGGGCGAACTCGGGGTTCGTTCGGATTAGTCCGACTTGGGTAAACCAACATAAACGTCCTTGTGCTTCCAGATCTGGGATATTGATTGATAGATGCTTTGTTTCATATCAGAATATGAGCAAAACATCACCAAAAGTCCGTATTTTGTGTAGAAACCAATGTTTATCAAAGGTTTTTCTCAGATCTATAACTTACAAGCTGAGATCTTTCAGATCTCGTGTTTGGGAAGCCTCTGCTAACACCAAACGAACCCGTATTTTGTAATCTAAGCTTAAAACAGAAGTTTTGGAAGAAAAAGATGAAGATTTTTGTAAAAGAATGAGTTTTGATGAAAACGAAGGCTATGCCTTGTGCTAAAATCGTTGTAAACGTTTGTAAAACGTTGTTGAACATCATTGTAGTTGAAACCGGGTTGATTCTTACTTAGAACACGAAGGTTTCGGGTTTTGAGAGCTCTGGGCGAACTTATAGCAAGTTCAAATGAGAGGAATGAGCTGAGTATTTATAGGTGAAGGCAATGATGAGGGCGGGTGAGAGCAAGTTCGGCCGAACTTGTACAGATTTGTACAAGTTCGCGCGAACTTGTAAGGATTTTGGGGATGAATAGCTAAGTTCGGGCGAACTTGTACAGGTGTGTACAAGTTCGAGCGAACTTGCAGATAAAGGAGAGATTTTGTTTTCATCAGCCAAGTTCGGCCGAACTTGGTAACACCAAGTTCGAGCGAACTTGACTTAAGTTGGTAGATTTTCTTTGTTTTTCGCATTAAGTGTTCGTTTGGTGATTCGGTTCGTATTAGTTAGTTATATTAAGCGTTAAATTAAAGCGTTAAGCGTTATAGTTGATATAATAGTGCGATTTAGCGATTCGAGTGTGCGAGAGCGATGCGATAGCGAGCGTAAACATAACCACAAACACACATAACACATAAATAATATAAAACCACATAAATAATTGCGATTTGCGATGCGATGAGATTGGCGATGCGATTTGATAAGCGATCAGATGCGATAATAACGTACAATACCATAATTTATTAACATAAACTTTATTATCAACCGATTTTCGGGATTACAAAAGAAGTACAGCGATAAAAACAAGGGAAAAGATAACAATGAATTTTCGAGTTGTTACATTTAGACATTCTAGTTTTACCTAGATCACTAGATAAACAAGTGTACCTATCGACTATAGTAAAGCCAAATGAAGTCCGTATATTGAACCCACGAGACACTAGTGATATGCACCAAATGCAACATATAGATTATATCAAATACGATATAAAATCAACCCTTTTATGTACTAATGTTGGAAAAAGTGCGTTTCTTTGTATACTTATGGTTTTCAGAATTAAAAGAGCTTAAATGTACAAAAGAAGCAAATTAAAGGCAAAAAACCAACATAAATACAAAAGAAGAGAAGTTGACACTTCATACCGACCCTCCGAGCTTCACCCCAAGACCAAAAACAACAAATCAGAAGACAAACACGGGATCGTGCCATCAAGGCATGGGACTGTGCCCCACTCAAGATTCCATGAAGAAAAAGACAAATAGAAGCAGACAAGAGCCACGGGGCCGTGTCCCATGTACATGGGCCGTGGTCAATTCCCAGATATGTGGAATCTTGGATAGTACAACAAGTACAAGGACCACGGGGCTGTGCCGTTGACACACAGGGCCGTGTGAGCATACAGACTGACACAACTTATTAAATGAGGACAGAGAAGAAGGAGACACGGGGCCATGCCCTCCAGGCACGGGGCCGTGTGAACAGTCTGTTTCCAACTATAAATAGGGGTGCTTGGTTCAATTGCAATCCATCCCTTTGCAACCCTTTCTCTCACTTCACTACCACTTCTCCACCACTCCAACACCATCATCCGTCACAACCGTTAGAGTTTAGAGTGTGTAGTAGTCTCGGGATCCAAGATTGATCATAAGAGCCTTTGTCAAACTATGGTCATGCTTGGCTAATCTCTTACATCACTTGGTGAAGACAAGTCTTTTACGTATTACTTTTGATTTCCAAGCTTTGGTTAACTTTCTAATTTGGTATGTATTAATAACTTTAACAACTTGTTTTTTTATATTGAAAAGTAAACTTTATTCTATCATCTCTTCATGTTTTGTTGATTCACTCATTCATGTCTTTACGGTCTTTGTAAAGCACGTAAACTACCTGGAAAGGGGTTAGAAGGGTGGTTTGGGTAAAATTCTTGCCTCGTTCAGTGTATAGATCCTGCGAGGACTTGATTCTAGCTTATTAGGACTTCTTTTGAGGTAGATAGCATCAAATCGAGGGAAGTAAGGATGACTTGAATCCCTTATAGGTAAACTACTATTAAAACTTTAAAAATGGCCTTGCGGGACTGTATCCCTGCTGACTCAGATCAATATGGCCGAGGGTAGCGTTGCCTCCAAAAGAAGGACATGCCACATTATGCATTAATAACTTACCTCCGGCCTTGCGGGACTGTATCCCTGCTGACTCAGACCAGTATAGCCGAGGGTAGCGTTGCCTCCAAAAGAGGGATATGCCACTATAACAAAGATAATCTCTTAAAAACCTAAAGTGCGGAAATCATCAAGCGGAACCAGGTGATTCTATCTTGTCTATTGTTTTTATATTTTATTTTCTTATTTTAGTTTTACTTGTCTAAAATCTTTTCTCAAAATTTTATTAGATTATACGTTGACGATATTCCGGTATTAAAAGCTCTTGTGTCCTTGGACGACTTCGGTAACTTACCATCATTATAATACGCCAATGATGGGTGCACTTGCCCTAGCGTGTTGTAGAGAGGGATAGTGTTTTATCGTGTTTTACAAATTTAAAGCTTGATAAACGAGTAAAAGTGCTTAAAATTATAATAAAAATCATACACCTTCCACTCACGTCAAGTTTTTGGCGCCGTTGCCTGGGACATAAGGATTTTAAGAAAGTTTAAAATCGACACCTAATTATCTTTTTCGGTGTTTCAGTCCAAATTCTTCTTCTTTTTTCTAAAATTTTAAGTTAAAGAAGCTTTACACGGGGCCGTGCCACTTCTGACACGGGGCCGTGCCTAACCTGCAGTAACTAAGAATCAACAAATTTTTTCACAGAAGGCTGACACATGGCCGTGCTTCATTTGACACGGGGTCGTGTTAAAAACGCCTAGTATCAAATAAAACGCAGTCCTGAACACGGGGACGTGTCCAAACAACAAGGGGTCATGCTAACCTTCTGTGTTCACAAAACTTTTATTTCCCAAGAGTTGTAATCTTCTAGGTATTATCCAAACAATAGATTATTACATGGGAGATTATGACTACTATTATTACGATAATTATGAGGAACCATATTGTACTATATGTGGTGAATCCCATTCGGTACAAAATTGTTACCTTTTTCAACCATCACCCTCATAGACAACATATGAGGAACCCATGTTTGGCTCCCAAAGTCGAGCTTTTATTGGGACACTCCACTATTTGAAACATACCAGACACCACCCATTATCATCCCCGAAGCCGAAAGCCTCATACAAAGTCTCAAGAACGTAGAACTCTTGATAAAAAAATCTCGTGAAAAAGAAGAGATCATTTGTACCAAGGAGGTAATCATAGAAGAGGTAAAACCTCAAGAGCCGAAGGAAGAGGAACCACTATAAGAAAACTCAACACATGAAGATGAAAAACCCGAAACAAGCCACATGGAAGGTAAGTCTTTAAAGGTAAATTTCGAAGAGGAACAACAAGACCTCCGAGAAATACACATCCTACAACCTTCTTTTGAAAATCATAATTTGGTTCCATCTCATGCTAACTTTTTATAAGAGATAACCACTAATCCTAAATACCAAGAAAATAACAAGTGTTAATTTAACTAAAAATCAAACTTCACTAATACAACATGAACAAATTGAATTAACATAAAACCGGTAACATGTTTTATTCAGAACATCTATATTAGTAACATTTAAATAGACAAAGATCTTTGTGTTAACATAATTCCTAGCTATGTATTCGAAAGATTAGGTATTGGTGATTTTCTTCAGATCAAAATTCATAACTCTTCGCTAATCGAAAAATTAACATGCTACGGGAGTGGTTGAAGACGTTCTCATTCAAACACAACAAACGGTTGTACCAACCGACTTTATCATCTTAGATGATGCTGCACTCGTGTTAGGACAACCATTTATAAAAACCCATCAAGCTTTGCTTAAACAAAAGCACCAAAATCTTCCCGCGAAACTTGGGGCCGACAAACAAAATTTTAACATAACTAAATCAATGTAATATCCAATTGACAATGACGAACCTTGTTGGAAGATGAAGTAGAGCTACCCGATACGGAGTAACGAAACGACCAATTCGTTGAAGAGGAAGCCACTACTAAACTGTAACAACCCGACCTTTTCCGGTTGTTCTGTTACTGCCGTTTATTCTCTTGTAACCATCTTGTAATCCAAGATTCGATATAAAAAGTTATGTTAATCTAAATACATTTTCATCACAAAGCATCACTACTACACACTTAAACGCTTATTACTCGCATCGCTAACGCAACACGAATCACAGTTAACTATGTCATTTTAAGTGCCGAGTGTGTTTGTTTGTTCGGTACTTGCTCGCCTTCGTCCTCGCTTATCACACTAAATCGCAAACGAAGTTATTTTATGTGGGTTATTTAATGCCGTGTGTTATATATGTTTATGCTTTAAATAGTTAAACTCTCGCTTAAACGCTCGCTCGCTCACGCAACTCGCTCTATCGCATTATATTGTCAACGCAACGCTTAATACCTCGCTAAAACGCTTAATGTACCAAAATTAACTAAATCGAATGAAATCACCAAACGAAAACAGCCCAACGCAAACCAGGATCACTCGCACGAGTGGTCACTCGTACGAGTGAACCATGGCTCGCACCAGGCTGCAACTCGCACCAAGAACCTAGTCGTACGAACGACCACTCACACGAGTGACCATTCGCACGAGCACTTATTCGCACCAATCACCTGCTCTCACATTTCTCCTATAAAGACCACACTTCATCATTCATGCTCCCCTTGCTGGCACTCGCACGAAACCTACTCTATACGCGTTTATCTGCTTCCAAGTAAGGAGACTACGTTTTCTACGTGAATCACAACGATTTCTACAATGATTTACACGAGATTATCTCTGATTTCATCTAAACTTCTCTGTTTATGAAAATCTTCATCTTTTCATAAAACCTTATGTTTATATCCAAGATTTGCACTTTAACGAGTATGTTTGAGCAAGCTTTGGCTTCTCAGGTTAGGAAACTTAATGTTTCCAACTCACCAAGTGATTAAATCCTAGTAAAACTGTTTTTATACTCGATTTTTACACAAAAACGGACTAAACCAACGTATGTTTAGTTCACTAGATAGTGGGACGAAACATTCTCATAAACACACTCGAAATGGTTCGAAACTACATCTATTTTGAGTGAAAACTCAGTTCCGGTAGCACGAAGATGCAAGAATAGTCACTTGTGCTAACTGGACTGGCTCGCACGAACCACTTCGTCTTCGTACAGCCCAGTCCGAGTTTCCACAAATGACTAACTCGCTCTAAAGACCTCCCCAGCTTTTTGTTTGCTCAGTAGCTTAAGGTTGGAAGGATGGACACTCGATTTCCCGAAGAAACGACGCGAAAACACTCGATTTTGGACTCGAAAACAGGTCACTCGCACGAGCAACAACTCGTACGAGTGGTCACTCGCACGAGTGGTGAATCACTCGTACGAGTGATGACTCGCACAAGCAGTGGCTCGCACAAGAGTGATGCCTCGTGCGAGTGGTGCTTTGTACGACTCACTGTTTGTCCCGCACAACTCTCCGTTCAACTGTTCAAGCTATCGAAGATTGATGCACTTCTGTTTCTACGCGCAGGCTAAACCGACGCTCTTCTCACCCTCCTCAGCTCACCGGTGTTTTACTGTTAAGCAATCACTGTGAGTATGCTTGACCCCTTTTCGCTTTAATGCAATTTTGGGTGTTACATACGTTCTCTATCAAATCACAACATACAACTCTAAAACGCTTTCAAAACACAAACCCACCATCGCATGACTATACGTGAAAGCTGAACAGCTGTGTGTTAATTGAATGCCTTGAGATTTACTGACCACCCTTAACATGATAGATGCTATAGGTTGACCCGCCACCTGTTCATTCATGGGTTGTTAAGGCTCGCTCTCGCTTTACTTTACTTGTTTCACTCGCGGTTGTGTTGGTTAGCCTATTTCGGTATAGGTAATATATATGTGTTCACATGACTACGCTAGTGCATGCTGGTTTCGTTAAACACTTATTACTATTACTATGCAAAACCTGTGTACTCACCTTTACATTATTCTATTGACTTTTAATTTAACGTATGTGAAAGGTTGATGATTATTTCATGCTGCAAACAAATAGGATCTCTAGAAACCCACATTAAAATCTAGGTTGTCGGATTTGAATTGTTTGAGAGATATGTAATCTGTTTTAACTATTGTGAAATATTGTTTAATTGTATAGGAAGTTAAAATTTTAAATATTGTCATTTTAATAGTTGTTATGGATTCTCTTGAACAATCTGGTTCGCCTAGTGCCACACCCCGATGATTCCGCCATCGGTTGGGGTGTGACAGATTGGTATCAGAGCCATAACTATAGGGAAATTAGGTAGAATTTCCATGTTCGACCTATCTATAGTCTAAGTACCAAATCGGACCGATACGAACAAAACAAATCAATCTATGCGAATCAGAACGCCCCGTATGAACTAGTCCCTCCGACGAAGGATCACTCGTACGAGTAGTCACTCATACGAAGGGTTACTCGTACGAGCCACCACTCGCACAGGACAACCTGACTCGTACGAACCAGAACAATTTCTTGACCAGAACGCCCGAATTTTACCTGTTCTGTTTCTGATCTAGCCCTGGTAACTAAACTATATATGCTTTTCCTAAAGCTACCACAATACACGCTTAAAGGTACTCGTATAACACAAATGAGTGATTGTGTCGAGATTAGGTGTGAAAACCAAGAACTCTCGATAAGATCACTCATCCCGCGTATTACTATCTGCACGAGATTCTTTCATTGAGTTAAGAGTGATATCCATATCTCGACGGAAATCTCCATTTCTACCTCGTGGTTGTTTATACCATAGTTATGGTACGGAGTTGTTAAGTTAGGGGTGAAACCCGCACCTTAATGACTAGTTCTACTCCTCGATTTTCAATCTCACCAAAGTCTCAATTGTTTCAATGATTTGGAACGCGTGGCAACCGGAAGGGTATTGCCGTTAGCTGTGAGCCGGTGAAAGCATTTACCTATTAGGCCAAAGCGTGTGTCCAAACTGGGAGTAATGGTCGAATCGCTTTGGGCAGTCGTTGTCTCAAAACCCAGGACACTCCATTTTCAAGCCTGCAATCACTGATTTTACGCATCATCGAATTTTATTATGTTTATGTGTTTTACATTTGTGAATTTTAAACTTTTACGCTTTATCGATTTTCTCTCCATGAACGTACGCACAACTCGCACAGCTCTCGCAATCTAAAATGATAATTATACTTGCAATCAAACTAATCGCACAACTCTCTTACGTGTATGTCTTCATACGCAGTGTTACTCGTTTATATGCGCTTATACTACGCACGTCTCATACGTGCTACACATGATTGATTTAAGGTGAATACATGCAAAATATGTGCTTCCGTGATTATGTGCTTACGTGACTTTGTGCCTTACATAAATAATAATAATAAATATGGTGTAAAACGCAAAACTTTTAAACAAAACCCGTTATAATCGAATCTTATCTATTCTTCCCATGTAGGCTTCCATAGGATCTCACACTCGAAGAACCGTCCAGAGGAACAATGCTGATAAGCACATCGCCTCTCTCGTGGCCAAGTAAATGGCCAAGGTGATCCCACAAATAGTCAGCAAAATCCATGCTGTTGGAAGCAACTCCTCTATCGATTCCAAGGTCGACACACCAAAAGCTCCGTTCAGCTTCAAGCAATTCAAAGCTTATGCTCCTATGACCTTCACTGGCGAAGAAGGCCCAAGCAAGATGTTTCAATGGTTCGACGCAGTTGAGGTCACTTTCCTCCAAAGAAGATGTCCAGAGAACCTCTGCACCGTCAATGCAACTGCGTTTTTCAGTCAAGGCACTCGACTGGTGGACTGCCGAGCGCAATAGCCACGGAAACGACTCAGCTTATGGGCTCTCATGGGAGGAACTGGAAGAGTTAATGATCAAGGAATTCTGCCCTCCCATGAAGTTCAAAAGCTGGAGAACGAGTTCTGGGACATCAAATAGGTTGGAAGTGATAACGCAGGACTCACCGCCTGATTCAAGCAGCTGAGTATTATCTGCCCAGGTCAAGTGGATACCACCGAGAAAGCCATCAAGAAGTATCCCCGCGCTCTCCCCGATTGTGTTGCTGATTTTGTTCAAGCAGCAAGGCCAACTATTATTGAGGAAACTTATCAACTCTCAGCCGAGATCAACGACAAACGAGTATTGGCTGGAGCTTTTAAGGTCACAACCAAGAACCTCAGTCAAGCTACTGTCAAGCCAAGCGCCGATGCTACACCATCTCAAGCGTCCAAGTCAAACCGTCAGAGCCGCAAGCACAGAAACACCAGCAGGAATAACGCAACAGTTGCACTACTGAACCACCAGTCTCACCAACTTACCACTCCGAACGCACCTCCTGCTAAGCGTGCGCATACTGGTCCTCATCCTTTGTACCCAAGTGCACTTATCATCACGCAGTTGGAGGAAACTGCCGTTTTTGTGTTAACTGCATCATCTATGGTCACTACATCGTCAGCTGCGCTCAGACCCTCGTCAGCAAGCTCCTCAGCCTCTCACCGCACTGCCAGCTCCAACTCATGCTCCGCAAGTCAACCCAGCTCCGCAGGCACCCGTTGCTAATGCACATGCTTGCTACACTTATGGTGATCCTAGTCACTTCAGCAACGTCTGACCGCATCGAGTTTTGAAACAAGAACCGCAACAGCAGCAGCCTCAACAACAGCTACCACAGCCACAACAGCGACAACAACCACAGGCTGCGTGATATATGTTAAATTATACACATTTTAGTCCCCCATTTTATCCCCGTTTTACGCGTTTTCGACCATAAAATCGAGCTTTTGGTACTTAATCATGTAAGTTTTGGTTTGCAGGTCCTAAACAACGTGCCGGACTAGAAGATGAAGAAAAATTGGACTTTCCGAGCGAAACGGTGAAGTTACGAAGATTATGTGGACTGCAGATCACTTGGCACGACCACTGGCAATGTAACAGCCAGTGCCACCATTTTGCTGGAGACGCACGACCGTGCGTGGCCTCGCACGATCGTGCGAGGCTGATTTCCTCAAGAGCACTGCCAGTGCGACTGGAAGTGCAACCTAATGACCGGTGTCGCACGACCGTGCCACATTTGGCATGATCGTGCCAATTTTGAATCACTGTTCTGGATAAGATGACGTCACCAGATTGCGGTAATAGTACACGACCGTGCGAGATCCGCACGACCGTGCCGATTGAAAAAGTCTATAAAACAGGACAGCAGCTACTGATCGATACATTGTGTATTTTTCCAAGCTTCTGGGCGATTTATGAGGTCCGAGAGCAGCCTGCTAGGGACGCTTTGAAGCCTCAAAGTTGCAAGAAGCCTTTCATTCATCCAATCCATCAAATCCTTGCTTGTTTATGGTTTGATTCCTTGTTCTTAACCTGTAGTTTGAGCTTAGATTCAAGCATTGAGCTGATGTTATTATGTATTATTGTAGCCTAAGGGCAAAAACATCATATTTACTTGCTTCATGAACAACCATTAGTATGTTAACTATGTTTATAATGACACTTAGCACTTTTTATGTTAATCATGGATGATTAGTTTGCAACCTTGTTTATTGATATTGGATTCTTGATTATAGTAAATTGTCTTGGAAGATTAGTATTTGGTTAGTTGGAATATTTGAAAGAAGAAGCTTAATTAATCACTTATTAGTAAACTTTTAACCAGATTAAAATGTTTACACCATGAAACTAGAAATGGGTATTGGTTTAACAAGGGGTAATTAATATTAATCAAGAGCGCTTTCCCTCATGGAAGGACCTTAACGGGTTAGATGGTGTTGTTATAAATTCTTAACATAAGTATAATCTTGGTTAGTAATTTAGGCCAAAATTGCTTCCTTGGTGGATTTGTGTTTAAGATTTATAAAATGAACTCCGTTGTGATTTAATCTAGTTTATGCTTGTCTCGGTGGTTGCATTGTGATTATCGGTTCTCTTTCCTTGATTAAGTGAGGTTAGAAAACTCCTAATGAATGACTAACTTATTTTTAGGGATTTTCATAAACATTTATCAATAAGGGCATTAAAGAACAAATTTTAGATGGTTAAAGTGTGTCTATCGTTTTAACTTTCTGAAGGTTTGTCATGTTAGGATTCCCGAAAGGGATACTAATTGTCTTTTAAAAATAGAAAATTGACCAAGTGTTTTAGTGCCAAAACCGACTTAGTTAACATGTTCTGGTTGTTTGTAAAGTAAGGTTATTTTTCTACTTGTTATGTTTATAATTAATTATGTTCCAAAATTATATTTTTCCAAACAATTTATCCACATATCTTTTTAATCGGTAATTTAACGACAAAGGTTTAGTACTTTTGCGTCCGCCCGCATCCATGGATCGATACTTGGTTCTTACCGATAGTTTACTACATATATGACGGGGTACACTTGCCTTTTTGTGTGTGTTTTAATGTTGAAGTATAAATCATTTTTATAAATTTAAACCGAACCGTATGTAAAACTCATTGTAAAAATATGTACACACAAGCACACGTCAAGTTTTTGGCACCGTTGCCGGGGATGTGGCGAGCTTTAGGAACGACCCGAGTCAATTATATTATTATTTTATTATGTTAGGGACGTGCTTATCATTCTCTTACAAGTTGATGTCCTCAACCCCCGCGCCCGCTGCTGCTGAGCCATCGGACGAACTGGAGCGTGACCTGAGGTGGAGTAGGAGACTTCGAGAAAGGTCTCGCGTTGTTGCACAACAAATCTCAGCTGCGGTTGACGTACAGGGGACACCTGTTGAGGGTGAGACTTCAGGGGTCAAAGAGGGAGATACAACCATGGCGGATGACGATAGGCCTCTCAATGAGACGAACCAACCCGGAGGCGGTGGTTTCGAGCCGAGCATCGCCCGACCGATGATAGTAGCGCCTAATTTTGAAATTAAATCTAGTATAATAAAGATGGTGCAAAATTCGGTGCAGTTTGACGGACGTGAGCACGAGGATCCCGGTCGACATATTGTTTCCTTTTTAGAAATCTGTTTGACATTCAAGATACGAGACATTTCCGAGGATGCTATACGGTTGCAACTTTTCCCATTCTCGTTGCGGGATAAAGCCAAGTAGTGGATTCTTTCACTTCCCGCTGGATCTATTAGGACTTGGGATGAGATGGCGGAGTTATTCATGCAAAAGTACTTTGCGGCAGAAAAGACAACGAAACTGAGGAATCGTATCATGACAGTTCGGCAAGATGACAAGGAGTCCTTACTTGCAGTCTGGGGGCGATTTAGAGACTTGTTACTTGATGTTCCGCATCACGGTTTTTCCAAGAGGCAGCTAGTCTTGACCTTCTACCAGGGACTCAACTACGACACACAGGAGTGCTTAGATGTGTATGCGGGAGGCGATCTAGGGACGAAGACGCCTAATGAAGCTTACGCAATTATCGAGAAGGCAGCGTTGAAGTCGAGTTCACGACATGGTGGAGAGAGGAGCCAGACATCTTCACACCCAGGAGTTCACTCTATTGATGATTGCACAACAATTTCTGCACAGATCGCAGTGTTGGCAACTAGGTTTGATAAATCACAATTGCTAGGATTTGAGTTTGATTTACTTGTAGTTTTTGTTTCAAAAATGGAAATATGATTGAATTGTAAAGTAAATGCAGCGGAATAAGATGGAAAACTTTTACTATAAGTAAAGGTCGTTTGTTTTCATCATCATCATGCTTTCAAGTTGATAAACTTTGCATGTGATTCACAAACTCCCCCTTAGCTAATTACAACAGTTTGATAGTACAGAAAACTTAGAAAAGATGATTGGTGAATGATCTTTTAATAGACAAGTTCAATTGTTACAACGATTCACCTATTTATACTAACTATCTAACCACTGAGCATCTTTTGATGACGTCAAGGTTGATAGTGTCATTTAACAACTAAATAACGAACTCAAAACTCTGCTATCTATCATCTGATAGTGCAAATTAAACTAACAAAAGTAAAACGCCGATGACCATCCTCTGCTCCTTATCTTCTGCAGACCTTTGGCAAATTGTTGCAGCAGATGATGTAAAGGTAGCAGATCTTTGGAAGGCAGAGTTTAGCTGATCAGTGGTTGTAAACTCTGGTAGTTAGACCAAACCACGGATAGTGTATTTGGCTTTCTATCATCTGTTCCTTTGTATAGGGTTCAATCCCAACAACAATCCCAGACTGTAGCACAGACTAGTGCGGGATGTGATCAATGTGGAGTTTCGCACGAGTTAGGTGCGTGTGACCAGGGAGTTATGTTTGCAGGTCAGGAAGAGGTAGACTTTGTTAGTAACCAAGCGAGGCCGCAGAATAATCCTTATAGCAACACGTACAATTCGGGATGGAGGAATCACCCGAACTTTGGATGGAGAGAAAACACGGGTAACCAAAACCTGCTCATATACAATCAGCGAGCTCCAGCACCATAGCCGACTCAAGGTCAGTCCTACCAGCAATACAATCAATCCTTCCAGCCTCGTTCTTATCGGCACCAAAATCAGGGCGCCGGGAGTAGTTCCCAGCAACAAGACCCTTCGGATAACTCCAAGTTGGAGGAGATGATGGCCCAACTTCTTAGCAACTCTGCTAGTGCAAATCAGCTAGCCGAGAAACGGTTCCAGCAGAACGAAGAACGTTTCTTAGCTCACGAGGGAGAGATGCGGAGTCAGAAGGATTTGATTCAGAAAATCACGAATCAGGTAGGGTAGTTTGCTAAAATGATGTCGGAGAGACCCCCGGGTGGTCTCCCAGGCAATACCGAGCCGAATCCGCGAGGGCATGTAAATGCCGTGATGACGAGGAGTGGCAAAGCCACGGGACCGGACATATCAGATTCACCACCGATCACTGAGGCGGTCCAGACTGATGCTCCGGACGAGGTGCACGCTAGGCGAGGCCCAGCAAGTACAACACAGCTCCGGGAGCTAGTAAAAGATTATACTCCTCTAGTTCCGTACCTAGGCAGGCTGAAAAAGCAGAAAAATGAGGAACATTATGGTAAGTTTCTAGAGTTGTTCAAGCAGTTACACATAAACATACCATTTGTTGAAGCCTTAGCTCAAATTCCTAAGTACGCGAAGTTTTTGAAGGACATCCTCTCGAACAAGCAGAAACTTGAGGATATGTCCTGTGTTGTGATGAATGAGAGTTGCTCAACTATTCTCCAAAACCGTCTGCCTACGAGGATAGGAGATCCAGGTATCTTTACTCTTCCGTGCCTTATTGGCAATATGTCAGTTACTCATGCGTTGGCGGATCTGGGAGCAAGTATCAACCTTATGCCCTATAAGGTTTTTGCTAAATTGGATCTAGGTTAGCCTTCACCTACGAGGATGAGCATTCAACTAGCGGACCGTTCTATCAAGTATCCACGTGGGTTTGTGGAGAATATGCTTGTCAAGATTGACAAATTTGTATTTCCAGTGGATTTTGTATTCTTGGATATGGATGAGGATTCTAGGGTGCCTTTGATACTCGGACGTCCATTCTTGAATACCGATCGGACGATTGTAGATGTAGCCGCGGGCCAGATTACCCTCCGAGTGAATGATGAGCATGTGACCTTTGACATCAAGCGGTCAATGCAGCACCCACAGAATCAGGATGATGCGCTATATTATGTTGACATTGTTGACACGCACATATTTTTTGGGAACCTAGATGGCATTATGTAGGAGGGCCACTACTTAGAGCAGCCAGTCTATCATATTAGTGATGATGGTTCCCAGAGTCCGGATCGATTTACAGATATTAATCGTTTTAGGTTGAGGAGAAGTCGAAGCCTTCGGTTGAGGATCCCCCGTCCTTAAAGCTTAAGGAGCTTCCGCCACATCTCGAGTACGCGTTTCTAGACGAGGACGCCGTCTGCCGATCATTATCTCATCATCTTTGTCGGACGAGGAAAAGAGCAAACTTCTCGATGTACTGCGACTTCATAAGAAAGCCTTAGCGTGGAAGATCATGGACATTAAGGGAATCATCCTTCCTTTTATACTCATAAAATTCTTATGGAGGATGATTACAAGCCGTGTGTGCAGCCACACAGACGATTGAACCCGAACATGCAAGAAGTTGTCAAGAAGGAGGTAATTAAATTGTTAGATGCAGGTTTGATCTATCCTATCTCCAATTCAGTTTGGGTCAGTTCCGTGCAGGTAGTGCCCAAAAAGGGTGGCATGACCGTAGTTACAAATGCCAGGAATGAACTTATTCCGACCTGGACAGTCATGGGATGGTGTGTCTGCATTGATTATCGCAAACTAAATGACGCCACTCGCAAGGACCACTTCCCGCTTCCATTCATCGAGCAGATGTTGGAACGTCTGTCGGGGAAGTCTTATTATTGTTTTCTGGATGGGTTCTCCGGGTACTTCAGATTCCTATCGCTCCTGAGGTTCAGGAGAAGACTACCTTCACATGCCCCTTTGGCACATTTGCCTACCGGCGTATGCCTTTCGGGTTGTGTAATGCACCGGCTACCTTCCAGCGCTGCATGGTTTCTATTTTCCACGACATGATAGAGGATTCCATGGCGGTGTTCATGGATGATTTTTCAGTTTTCGGTGATTCCTTTGATCATTGTTTGGAAAATTTGAAGAAAATGTTGAAGAGGTGCGAAGAAACGAATCTTGTGCTGAACTGGGAGAAATGCCACTTTATGGTGAGAGAGGGCATAGTTTTAGGGCACAAGATCTCGAATGTTGACATCATTTCATGACTTCCACCTCCCACCTCGGTGAGAGCGATTCGGAGTTTCCTTGGTCATGCGGGGTTCTATCGGCGATTCATTAAAGATTTTTTGAAAATTATTAGACCCATGACCAGTTTGTTGGTGAAGGATGCTTCGTTTATTTTCTGTGATGAATGCTTGAAGACATTCTTAAGCGGAAGCTTGTGGAGGCCCCTATTTTGGTCACACCGGATTGGACTTTGCCGTTTGAGATTATGTGCGACGCGAGTGACTATGCGATAGGGGCCGTGTTAGGACAGTGGAAGGACAAACACTTCCATCCGATCTACTACGCCAGCAAGACTCTACACGATGTGCAAGGGAATTACACTACTACGGAAAAGTAGCTTTTGGCGGTAGTTTTCGCATTTGATAAGCTTAGATCGTACTTAGTGTTGTCCAAAATGATTGTGTACACCGATCACGCAGCCATCTGATACCTGTTTAGCAAGCAAGATGCTAAACCGCGTCTCATTAGGTGGATTTTGTTGCTACAGGAGTTCGATATTCTTATTCAGGATAAGAAGGGTTCATTGAAAGTTGCAGCCGATCATCTTTCTAGGTTAGAGCACGGCGATAGCCAAAAAGTGACAATTTTCCGCTAGAGTCTTTGATGAATATCGAGGTGTGTGATGAGTCGCCCTGGTTCGCTGATTTCGCGCACTATCTTACTTGTGGGATCCTTATCAAAGGAATGACAAATCAGCAGAAGAAGAAGTTCTACTCGGATCTCAAGCACTACATTTGGGATGACCCTTACCTATTTTGGGTTGGCGCGGGTCAGGTGATTAGGAGGTGTGTTTCGGAAGGGAGGCGAGTGACATCTTGCGCCATTGTCACGAGGGACCTACCGGAGGTCATCACGGTGCGAATTTCACCGCGAAGAAGGTGTTAGACTCTGGGTTTTATTGGCCTACTATATTCCGTGACGCGCAGAGATGTGTCGCAGCGTGCGATGCGTGCCAGAGGGCCGCTAATATATCCGCACGAGATGAAATGCCTCAACATTGGATCCAAGTTTGTGAAGTCTTTGATATATGGGGTATTGACTTCATGGGTCCGTTTCCTCCCTCACGTGGGAATAAGTACATCCTGGTTGCGGTAGACTATGTATCGAAGTGGGCGGAGGTGCAAGCCTTGCCCACCAATGATGCGAGGGTGGTCGTGAGGTTTTTGAAGAGTTTAATTGCCCGATTCGGTGCTCCGAAGCACTAGTTACTGACCGAGGGACCCATTTTTGCAATACGCAGCTTGAGAGAGCTTTCTCCCGATATGGTGTACACCATAGGTTATCCACACCCTATCATCTGCAAACAAGTGGGCAAGTGGAGGTCACGAACCGGGGGTTGAAACGAATCCTTGAGCGGTCGGTTGGTAAGAACCGTAAGGATTGGTCAGACAAGTTGGATGAGGCACTTTAGGCATTTAGCACAGCCTACAAGACACCTATAGGGACTACTCCCTTTAGGTTGGTCTACGGAAAAGCGTGCCATCTACCAGTGGAGTTGGAGCACAAGGCGTTGTGGGCATTGAAAACAGCAAACTTTGATTTAAAAAGCGGAGGTGAAGCTCGGTTGTTACAAATCCATGAGCTTGTGGAGTTGCGAAATCACGCCTATGAGAGCTCCGTCTTGTACAAAGAACGGACCAAGAGGTTGCATGACAAACGCTTGAAGGACCACAAACAATTCCGAGCGGGAGACCTTGTTTTGCTTTAGAACTCGCGGTTGCGTCTATTCCCGGGAAAGTTACATTCAAGATGGACGGGACCATATACGGTGAAAGAGGTGTTCACGTATGGAACTGTGGCGATTGAGAATGCGGATGGTGTAACTTTCAAAGTTAATGGCCATAGATTGAAACTCTATGTTGGCGGGGCGGTTGATTCGACGGTGGAGGTAATCGAACTCCACACTCCACACTCGTCCTAAGTGTGGGGAGGAGAGTCCAGCTATCGACTCGACGATAAAAATGTAGCCAGCGCGTTGTTTCGCGCCTAGGGGTAGTGTAGTCTTATTTTTATGTTTTCGTATTTTTGTCGTTTTTAGCGTAATTTCAATATCCCGTCTTTTTATTTAGTTTTTAATCGTACCGAGGGAAGATTCTGAGTCATTTCAATGTTATAACAAGTTGTATCTTTCAAAAGTGGTGGAAATTGGTCAAAACGGCCTCCAAAAATTCATTCTGTGAAGAAAAACTGGTCTACAGGTCATGCACGGCCGTGCCACCATTGGCACGACCGTGCCAATCCAAATCAGCATATGGTTCTACACTACCATGCCACTCGAGAACCATCAGCAACCAGAGCCAAAATTCGGATCCGCACGGCCGTGCCAAAATCCGCACGACCGTGCGCTTGCGCGGGAACAGTTTTCTTAGTAGGGTATTGAAGGCGTGTTTCTGCAAATAACTTCTCACAACTTCAAAACCTAGCCGCACCGCCATTCCAGACCACTTTTCCCTAAAACATTTACCCATTTTTTGCAAGATCTCTTCAATTCTTCACTCAAGGTACGAATTTCTTTAGGATTTCACGTGTTAATTCTTGTTTTAGGTCTAGGGTTCTTGATTCTTCAAGGAATTTTGGGGTTCTCTTCATAAATACAAACGAAACCCTAACCCTTGAAGAAATCGCATGTATCGTGAATAATAGTCGGGATTCTACCACCCAATCATCCGAAAACTTGTTAAGAATGCAATGGATTTGAAAAATTCAGTGATTGGGGCTGTGTGAGCAGTTTCTGCACACGCACGGTAGTGCCGACTGAATTGTTCAATGAAAAACGCTGTTTTCAGAGTCGCACGACCGTGCATGCTGTGGCACGGTCGTGCCGATCCGATGAGTTGCGAGGATCTGGGCTACACCACCATTGGCACTACCAGTGCAAACCATCCCACGACCGTGCCACACCTGGCACGGCCGTGCCGATTGCCCAGATCAATAACAGAACCTTCACAACCCTGTTTTAGGCTATTTGGTTTGAAGTTTTTTCCGTTTGGCATGTTTCTAACCTATTTCCTCATGCAGATGAATCTCCTGTTCCTCCAGTTTGACCAAAACAACCGAAATCATCACCCCTACATCACTGCCCTAAACGAATTGTGGCAACGACAGAACCAATTTGGCGTACCAAAACAACTGAGTTGGGCTGTAATGGAAGAGTTGAATCAGTCGGAGCGACTACAAGAAATGTTATCACTTCCATTCTCTAGATTGCTCAACATCAACAAGCCGGTTTACCTTGAGCTCACTTTAGAGTTTTTCGCCACGTACAACTATGAAAAACCTAAAGCGAGTAGAAATCCTGATTTCCAAAACAAGAAAAGGATAACTTTCCGGTTGAGTGGCCGATGGCATAATTGGACGTTTGCAAAGCTTGGGATCTACACAAGAAGCGAATTAGATTCCGAACTTTTTACTAATTTATTCACATTTCCCAATGAGCATGAGCGTGCCAGCGTTTTGGGCGAGAGTAGTCGATGGCCCACCTTACGTGGCTCGAACGGTGAAGGCATCGTGGTTGAGGGGCCCAATACTATGGGTCCTTCATCATATTTTCAGTCATACCATCGCAGGCCGCATGGACAGCGGAGGAAAGTGTCCCACACCCGATACGATATATCTTTATGCGCTTGCGGAAGGGTTCACATCCTCCTAGCAGCACGTATGGCGGATTTCTTTGTCAAAAGCTCAGGAAGGACTCCTAGTAGCGAGATTCACGGGGGTGAGTACGTCACCCAACTCGCTTATGCGCTAGGCATTATGACTGATGATGTCATCGCCGGGCTGACATTGATGGAGGAGGGGTATCTAGTGGATAATCCGCTCCTTGAAGGCTGTGGGATTGGTATTAGAGACGGACAATGGTCCGAGACTGAAGGGGTTAAACAACGAGATATGGGATCCGTTGCCGGCAGCTCCGGATGACGAAAGAGGCGAGGATGAGGAGATGCACGACATGCATGTGCATGAGGATCATGGTTTCATCCAGCAGCCGCCACATCATCAGCACTCACCACATCGTTCACCGCAGCATCACCAGCACCAGCCGAACGATTGGCCACCGAACATCCCATCATATCCTGAGTTTTACCAGCAATTCCAACAGATGCAAATCAACCAGGATTACATGCGACAGGAAATGCAGGCGGGATTTTCTTATGTCTTTGGTGGTCTTCACAACGCTTTCCCGAACTCCTTTGGTGATCCCCCACAGTTCCCATTCGGGAACCAGTCTGGTGGTGGGGCGGGTTCATCTAGAACTCGCCATGATGATGATGACGATGAGTAGTAGGGAGGCGTTGGTGCTTAGTTTTTTTATTTGCTTTTATTAGAATCGTTTGTTCTATTTTCGGGTGTCATTTTGGTTATTATTTAAACACCCTCGGTTATGTAATCTTTAGTTTTCAGACATTTTATTTCTTGTTTTGTATGAATTGTTATTACTATTATTATCTATTTCGTGTTCTTATTTTTGCGATCAGATGTACTGTCTTGTGTTATGTCATGTAGTGACGTTCACGCAGGTTTGGAAACACATAGCAAGGAGCCACGAAAAAGGCCTAATCGAGAGCTCGACATCCATATTCATCTTCTATAGGGAAGTGTTTCCCACCTTTTTCTTTATTTTGAGTTTCGCATTGGGGATAATGTGAAGTTCAAGTGTGGGAAGGGGGTTTAATATTATGGCTTTGTTTGTCCTTAAATTATATATATATATATATATATATAATTATTCTATATGTATATATATATTAAATAAAATAGTCAGTTTTGGTTTTAGAAAGCGTCGGACATGATAAAGAACCGACAAGCATAATAATTTTCATGAACAAAAGATAACTAAAGACGTGACAAACAAAGAAATACTTGTATGTAAGTTTCACACTTTTACCCATTCCTTCCGTTATGTGAGCATTGTTTTAGCCTTATATTTGTTATATGTTTGTTCGCTTCGGATTAGGAGTGAGCCGGATGTCTCGTGTAATTTAGACCTTGTCATTAGCATGCTTGTCGAGATCATGAACATGTAAGATTGTGTGAAAGTGATAGAGGCGGTCAGAAAACCATATGTTGATTAGCCTTTTTCTTTGTTATCCTACCCAAACCCTACATCATCCACTATGACTAGCCACGTTGAGCCTTTTCCGTGTTTTTATTTCGTTTACCCAACCGTTTAGCCCACTTAGCCAAATTTAGCCTTTTTAATTTTTAACCTTAGTGTTAAAACTCGGTTAAAGTCACCGTTTAACTAGCGTTTGTTGTAAATTAGTAACTTATTAGTTTGCAAAAAAATCAAAAAATAAAACACCCTAAAATAGGGTGAAGGCAAAAAGAAATTCGAGCAATTTTGAGTGCCAAAGGAGTATAATGTCGACGATTAGCTCGAAATTGCGGAAATTGTCTTGTACGCGTTATTTATGAATAGTTCTTGTTATTTACGCTTGTTAAACGCAACCATCGAGTTTTAACCGTTTAGTCACTTGTAAATGTCCATTCCACACCCGTCACCCTATCCTATCGTTACAACCCGTGAATACCTCTTGATTTACACTTTTTTCGCATGTTAGTTGGTGGAGATGAGATCTTTTGACAAACTTATGATATTACACGTTTCATCGTCTAGGCATCAAGCGTTTACACATACACACTTTATGTATGTTTCACAAATAAAACCGAGTGTGTGTGAACATTGTGAGGCGTGTTAAGGTTTGCATGCCAAGTCAATCGAAATTGGAATCATGGCTTTTTGGTTATCTTTACATATATTTACATGTGCTTGTTTGGTTTGAATTGTTTGATGATGTCTTTCGAAAAACCGGCTAACCTTGTTGTAAGTATATTAGTTATTTAGTTTGTAAATTATTAAATCTTGTTAAAAAATTCGTTTTGTTTTAGTTTGCTTGAGGACAAGCAAAGTTCAAGTGTGGGGAAGTTTGATATATGTTAAATTATACATATTTTAGTCCCCCATTTTATCCCCATTTTACGCGTTTCGGCCATAAAACCGAGGTTTTGGTACTTAATCATGTAAGTTTTGGTTTACAGGTCCTAAACAGCGTGCCAGACTAGAAGATGAAGAAAAATTGGACTTTCCAGGCGAAACAGCGAAGTTACGAAGATTCTGTGGACCGCAGATCACTTGGCACGACCGTGCATCCTCTGTCACAGCCGTGCCGATGCGAGATCAGAAGACTGCACTGGAAGTGCAACAGCCAGTGCCACCATTTTGTCGGAGACGCACGACCGTGCGAGGCTGATTTCCTCGAGAGCACTGCTAGTACGACTGGCAGTGCAGCCTGATGACCGGTGTCGCACCATGTGGCATGGCCGTACCAATTTTGAATCACTGTTCTGGATAAGATAACGTCACCAGATTGCGGGAATAGTACACGACCGTGCGAGATCCGCACGACCGTGCGAGATCCGCACGACCATGCCGATTGAAAAAGTCTATAAAATAGGACAACAGCTACTCATCGAAACATTGGGTATTTTTCCAACCTTCTGGGCGATTTCTGAGGACCGAGAGCAGCTTGCTAGGGACGGTTTGAAGCCTCAAAGTTGCAAGAAGCCTTTCATTCATCCAATCCATCAAATCCTTGCTTGTTTATGGTTTGATTCCTTGTTCTTAACATGTATTTTGAGCTTGGATTCAAGCATTGAGCTGATGTTATTATGTATTATCGTAGCCTAAGAGCAAAAACACCATATCTACTTGCCTCATGAACAACCATTAGTATGTTAACTATGTTTTTAATGGCACTTAGCACTTTTTATGTTAATCCTGGATGATTAGTTTGCAACCTTGTTTATTGATATTGGATTCTTGATTATAGTTAATTGTCTTGGAAGATTAGTATTTGGTTAGTTGAGATATTTGAAAGAAGAAACTTAATTAATCACTTATTAGTATACTTTTAACTAGATTAAAATGTTTAAACCACGAAACTAGAAATGGGTATTGGTTTAACAAGGGGTAATTAATATTAATCAAGAGTGTTTTCCCTCACGGAAGGACCTTAACGGGTTAGATGGTGTTGTTATAAATTCTTAACATAAGTATAATCTTGGTTAGTAATTTAGGCCAAAATTGTCTCCTTGGTGGATTTGTGTTTAAGATTCATACAATGAACTCGGTTGTGATTTAATCTAGTTTATGCTTGTCTCGGTGGTTGCATTGTGATTATTGGTGTCTCTTTCCTTGATTAAGTGAGGTTAGAAAACTCCTAATGGATGACTAACTTTCTCACCAACCTATCAATGGGAATATACACCAACAAGTGACTGGGTCTGCTTCTTTATTCTTTGCTAACTCATTAGCAACTGAAGAGGATACATCCCTTGGGTTACATGTAACCCTTAGTGATAGTTCAACAAGAGCAGCTACTACAATTGTGTAGGACCGATCCTCGATGCTTAAGAACCTAAATTTGATATCTAAGGTCCATAATAGCGGAAATATTACATCGTGTTTACTAATAGACAAGATTTAATCAGTTAATCGTCAGTTTTACTGATCAAACGTTCTGGTTACAAACTGACGGAGCTTCGCCTCTGAAATGCCAAAAGTTACAAATGAAGTAGGCTAGCTAGGTATTTATAAAGACACAAGTTCGCCCTAAGGGACACAAGTTCGCCCGAACTTTCATAAGCAAGTTCGGCCGAACATGCATTTACATGTTGAATTGTGGGCGAACTTGGCTAATACCTTCATAAATACTTCCTATACCTACCTTATTCAGCTCAATACAATACAGACTCGATATAAGACTAAGACATAGACATTATGCACCAACAGACTCCCCCTTGGATATCGTCTTCATCTTTTATCAGTCTTCAAAACTCTGTTTTCATATATAAACATTAACGCACACGACCGAAGAAGTTCTTGAACGACTTCCTTCGTTGTTCTTGCTTTGGATCAGGCGTTTGATTAGTTGGCGGTGGTCTTTTAAAGTTAGCCATTCTTAGAGAACTTTGCCTTACCGCTTTTTCCATTCTTTCTTTAATCGCCCCATTTCTGTTTTCCACCTTTAAAAACTCAACTCTTCTCCAGATCCCTCCACTTGTTTGCCACATTTTTTCAGAATTGACTTCGCGCACATAACAAACGTTCACAACCTTTTGAAACTGCATCGCTTGTATCTTTTCTCGTTCTTCAAAAACAATCTTGTTATAAAACAAGGTTTTGATGTCTTCTCTCGAGCAGTTCACAAGCCACATAGGATCTAGAATCCTTATCGTCCTCCATAAACCCCTCATGCCCTGATAACCCATCACTTCAACCCGTTCCTTGGTAATATCCAGATGTTCTTCAAACTTCAGCACAATAACAGCTTCACACGTAGCTGGATCTATTTGCCACCACTTGAACAAAGGATAGAAGTCTTGTTCAATCGGCATTATCGACATATTTCTCATAGCTCTTGGACGTTTCATAATTAACGTTATGTCCTTTTCTCCTGTTTTCTTGTTAACTTTGATTCTGCGGCTAGGAATAAAAGGCTTCCAATAATTCCAACCTTTAACCGCTTCATACTTAATCATTTTCCACAATAATTGATCAGCAACTTTCATATGGTATGTGACATTGACAGTTTGCACCAACTCTTCCACATCCCAGTATGGTAATGTCTTGAAATCAACAAGGTATTTGAAGTATTGCACTCCAAACTCCCTCTTGATTGCATATACGTTAAGCTTTTTGAACCATCCCCAGCTCAATATATCCCCCAAAGAAACATCTTTGTCTCTGGTAAAGAATGCTAGTGGACGTCTAAACTTTCGTTCACGTGGCATCTCTTTGAACCAAGACTTTCTCACTTGAGCTATTTCTTCTTTGGTCATGGGCTTAGGAACTTTACCCTCTCGGACTGATTCAGCAATTCTTTCCTTCAACATATCTTCGTCTAACTGCTTGTACATTTCTTCAAACGTAGGAAAACTTTCTGAAGTAGAACCAATGTACTTTGCTTTCTGATCAGTTTCATCATCCGAAGACCAATCTTCAACAATTACTCGATTGTATTTGTCAGCTTCAAATCGTCTTTGATATTGATAAGCATTTGGTTCAAATGTGTTAACATTTAAAACTTCCTCGAAATCAAATTCTAAGCTTTCAGCTTCAACTTCAACTAATCTCGCAAGATCTTCTTTCGAATAGTAATGCACGTACTCCCCTTTTTCCACGTTATGTTATAACATCAACATTAA
This sequence comes from Scalesia atractyloides, assembly GCA_947069175.1. Lineage (NCBI taxonomy): Eukaryota > Viridiplantae > Streptophyta > Magnoliopsida > Asterales > Asteraceae > Scalesia > Scalesia atractyloides. Next base: position 18,551,196 of record CAMTDV010000019.1, read on the forward strand.
CGGCTTCGTGGGTACTGCAGTAATAGGCTTAGCAGTTCAATCAACATCTGTCCCATCAATATCATCTGAAGGCCCTTTCTTCCCTGACTCCCCCTGACTTTTATCTTCTATCTTATTCGACTCATCATTCATAAGATCAGAAAAATCAAAACCCTCAGAGACTTTCGCTTCAGTGATCTTAATACCTGTACCACCCTGATCAAAATCATCACCACCTTGATCGTAATCATCATCATCATCACCAACATTCCAATCCTCGTATCCTCCTTCCTCTTCATCCTCTTTATCATCTTTCTCAGCCTCTTCATCGTCTTTTTCTTCAGAAGCAGTGATAGGATCAGAAGGCTTGACAGATTCGTCAACCTTTGGGATATCAGACTCAGAAGCTTTCGAAACATCTTCAACTGGTTTCTCTGTAGCATCAGAAGACTTAGGAGCTTCACCTTCAACTCCTTTACCTTTGCCACTTTCAGCCAATGCTTTCTCAGATCGTTCTTTGGCTTCCTGTTGATCTAGACGATCATATTCTTTGATGAAATCGATACCCAGTGCATTAGATAACACTTTCTACATCCTGGAGAATCTTCGATCATTCAGGGCTTGAATTGACTTTAACTCTGAAATTTCTTTCTGCATCTTCTCATTCGCGTCTTGCAGACTTTCGATCAACGCTTTAAGATACTCTCTTTCATTCTCTAACTCCTTCACCTTGTCATCCAACATTTCTTTTTTGACAGCGCTTTGATTCATCTTGTTAATAAGCTCTGCTTTTTTAACTTCATTCTGCGCTACTTTTCCTTCTAACGCCTTCACGTGCTTTTCCAGAAGTTCAACATTTGTTTCTTGGAAGAAATCGTTTAGATCCTGCAAACTTATCGGATCGCTATGCATATCACCAAAAATGTTAGGCCCTCTTGGAGTTTTTGGTGTTGATTTTGGAGTCGCAGTCTTTGGTGTAGACTTCTTTGGTGTAGAACTTTCGAGATTCGAAGTCGTTGGAGCAACTGGCAATTGAATAATTGGTACTTCCACAAAACTAGACACAGGAGGTTCTTGTGTAGCTCCTGGCCTTTCAGCTTCCGAAGAAATAATCACATGAGGTTCTTGTGTGACTCCTGGACGTTCAGCTTCACTTATATCAACAACAGGAGGTTCTTGTGTAACTCCTTTCTCCTGTGCGTCAGAAGGTTCTTGTGTTACTTCTGCGCTTTTCAACGATCTTTTGTACCGTTTGCTTATAGCCTTTTGCTCTTTCTTTGATTTTCTCTTTCCTTTAGTCTGAGGAGACCCTGTAGTCTTTGTTGACGAAACAGTTGCCGACTTAACACGTTTAGATTTCTTAGGCCTATCCTCATCGGACTCTTTTCTGCATTAGGATCAAAATCAGCATCCAATTCTCTTTCTTTCTCTGCTCTAATCTCTGCCTCAGTCTTTTCTGGCTCTTTAGCAGGAATTTCTTTATCAGAATCATCTTCGTTTTCAGAAGTAGCAGAAAGAACATCATCTTGAGTTGATTTCACTATTTCTTGGCTTTCAATAATACCTGCAGCACTTGATCCAGCAACTGCTTCAACATTCTCTGGTTCATCTTCGTCGACGAGCATCGTTTCAACTTTCTTACCTGCTTGTTTCTTCCTAGGCTTATCAGTTTCTGCCTTCAAGAACCATTCACTCCTTGCCTTAGGCTTGAAATCTTTAAACCACTCCTTTTCAGCGTTAAGTTCTTTTTCATCATCACTGTCATCTTTCCTCCATTTGTTTTCTGGTGGTGAAATATAGTTTGAATCTTTGATCGCTCCGAATACAGGCTTTGCAACAGGAGCTGAAGCTTGCTTTTGAAACTTTATGAGCTTCTTCACTGTGGTCTCATCAAGATGAACTAAGTATAACACATCGTTCGGATCTCATGCAATATTAGAATACTTCTCGTCAATCAACATTTGAACAAATCTTGGATAAAGACACAATCTAGAATCCTCCATTTTCTTTGACATGTGCGTGAAAACTAACTTCGAGAAGTTAAACGGCTTTTTCAGAATCAGTGCCGTTGCCATGCAAGCTAAGTAATCTTGAACATCATCCAACCCTACCTTGCGATGACTAAATGTATGAATTATGGCGTGCATCAGAAGCTTGTAGGGATTTGGCACTTCCCCTTTCTTTAATGTCGGCTTTTTCACGCTCCCCTTACATCCCATACGGAAGAAACAACAACGAACCATCTTTTCGTGGAGGTAAATTGGATCATCTTCTTTATCGTTGAACTGTAATACTCTGCGAATATCATATTCCGTTACAGTAATTGGCTTAACTTCATTACCAACTTGCACGGTAGAAGTAATTGTCTTCTCATCAGCACTCAAACTTGCATTCATCCAGAAATGAACAATGTGTGATCGATATGACACTGTGCGCTCTGTAATCGCTCTGTGAGTAGGGCTTTCTTCTAGAAACTTCAATATACTGTCGTATTCTTTAAGTGACGGACAGATCGTTTTGTCGAGCGTGATGCACATGTTGCGAGTCTTTGAGAACTCTACTGAGATTACACGTGCTGGAACCTGTGCCTGAAAAATGACGCAAAACAATTAGCACGTTTATCGAGAAAAATCACAAAATTTTCTAACACTTTATCAAGTTCGGGCGAACTTGATATGGTGTTACAACATTCTTTTTTGTTCAAGTTCACCCGAACATGTAACCATCACATATTCATTGTTTATCAATAAGTTTGGGCAAACTTGCATTCTAAACAATTCAAAATTTCCTTCTCATAAGTTTGGTCGAACATGTTTGCACCAGTTTAATAAGATCTTTTGATGCAAGTCCGGTCGAACTTGACAACAAGTTCGGCCGAACTTGTCGTCTTCTCCGAATTCAAAAATCTATTTGAACATGCAAACAACCATTTCA